>CM046953.1:93901323-96301323 GCA_025698515.1 Gossypium sturtianum | reverse complement strand
AGTGAGACTGGTTCTGATGGACTTCGTGGTTCCCTGTTCTGTCTTGGAAAAATTGGTTAAAATTGTACAAAGTGAATTATGAGTTATAAGTTATATGTATAGATTCCTTAAAGAACCTATTTTCAATACAAACAAGTGGGAGCAACATATTAAAACTGTACAGTGAGATATTTGAATTTCGGTTAAGAGAGGTCAGAATCGTTGGACAGTGAAACAAGGGAAACTTTAAGGAATAAACTGTACTAAATGGTTAAGCCAAAAATTGTGGAAAAATAGTAGTAAGAAGATATATGAGACTAGTTTCAAGGAAAATTTACGGATTTAAATTTTTAGTTTTCTAACTCTAGTTATAGTCAATTTAGTCAGTATGACACAGATGGACAGTTTCAAATTTTTATGCCCAAATTAGTAGTTAAGTCCAGGGTTGCGAAATTACCAAAATACCCTTGGAGTGTAAATTATCGAAATACCCCTGGGTTGCGAGATTACCGAATTACCCTTAGTTGGTAAAATTACCAATTTACCGAAATTCCCCTATGGGCCGATTTGATAGATTGTTATAATGGGCCGATTTACCGAAATGTCCTTATGGACCGAATTACGAAAATGCCCCTATGGGCCGAATTATAGAAATGCCCCTAAAGGGCCGATTTGTTATATTGCCTAAAGGGCTGATTTTTTATATTGCTTAATGGGCCGATTTGATAGATTGTTATAAAAGGTCAATTTACCGAAATGTCCTTATGGACCGAATTACCGAAATGCCCCTATGGGCCGAATGATCGTATTGCTTTAATGGGCTGATTCATAAAAAGTATTCAATAGGTTAATGGATGTTATTTTTATATGGATGTTTTACGATTATGTATGATGCATCTTTACATATTGTATGGGATGGGAAAATTTAAATGAAGAGAAGTATAGACCGATGGCATTGCCACAAATTCTGATAACGGCTATGTGCCTAACATATGAATTAACGACTCTGTGTCGATCATTTTACCGTATATGAATCTGGTGGCTCAGCCACAAATAGTATAAATGGCAGCTTGACTGCAAATTGGAGAGACTGGCGGGGTGGGTTGACTTGATCCCCACATGAGAGACTGGCTGGTACGGGGGAAAGATTGGATGGATGGGTTGGGTTGCATACTTTGCATTCAAATATATATACTATTTTGTAATTGGGCTTCGGCCCAAGATTATCTTAAATAGGCTTAGGCCCAAGATATTTTTAAGCGGGTTCAGGCCCAGTGGATGACGGTAAGGGGATTTCACACTGAGTTCTTGTAACTCACCCCCCTTTTTCTTAACCCTTACAGGTAATGCTCAATGACGAGGACTTGGGCCCATGGATGACTCGGTGGAGGCCATACTTTAGAAACGGTGTTTTATTTTGAACTTTAGATTTTTAATTCCGTTCACTTTACTATTTTGGGTTTTTATGTTGTAATAAGGCCTCTGGAGTGCTTTATTATTTGCTTTATGGTTGATATACTTACTATTTTGCTTAAATTGTTTAAAACGAGAATTTTCTAAAACTTAAATAAAGGTTTTCCAAAATTGATTAACATATGGATTTCATAACAAACTTTTACAAATATTTTTAACATTGGAAATTTTCTCTCGAATTATCAACAATATTTTCAAAAGCCACGGTTTTAAAGCTCACTACCTCGATTTTCAACTCATCAAACGATCTCTCAAAAATACTTGCATTTTATCTACGTTTCCGCAACGTTTTCAAAATGCTTCTACAACTCTATTCCTAAACGTCACATTTTCATAAATTGTTTATTTCAAATATGCTTCCGCAAACGAAAAGGTTTTTAAAGATAATTACGTTTTCAATTAGACATGAATTGCTTAAGTGTTTTGGGTTTTTAACAAAGAGGTGTATTTCTCAAGCAAGTTTTTACTTCCATGTGACACACTGATTCGGGCCTAACTTCTAGGCCGGTTCGGGTATTTGAGTTAGATCTTGGAGGATCCTTCCGTTTCTTCGACATGGCCAAAAGATTGAGAAGAATGCTATAAGGATGAAGAATGCTAAGAATTATGGTGGTGTAAGGGTGTAAAGGAGGAAGAAGGGTGAAAGTTAGGTGAGAAGAGGGAGGGTGGGTGGTTTAAATAGAATTCTCAAATCAGTACAACCCCACGCCCGTGTCTCGTGGGCGTGTTGTTTCACACACGCGCCGCCGCACGTGTGTGTGTAGGCGTGTTGATTCTCTCACGCCCATTTTTACAGATTGCCATGCCCATTTCTGATAAGTCAGTGTCGTCCACGACCGCGTCACACGGCCGTGGCATTTTGTCAGTGCCCGTGGGGGTGGTTGGAGTTCGTGACTCGAAGCTTTGATTCTTTCTAAATTGTACCTCTTCTTTCATTGTCGCCAAGATGGAGATTCGTGCCTCCACTGCGGCTACGGCCACTACAGGTGTGCAAGGCCGTGTGGGCTGGAAATCTGCACTTTTGGTTAGTTTAAAACTAGGTGTTTAAGACTAAGATAAGAGAAGAAAGTAAAATGAAAACAAATACAAAAGTAATTAGGGCTAGTGCTCGGGTTGCCTCCCGAGAAGCGCTCGTTTAAAGTCTTAAGCTAGACTTTCCTCATATTCGCAACAAATCAGGGTGGTTTAAAATTTTGAATATCTTCCCTCATGCTATCAGTTTTATTTCCTTGATAAAGTTTAAGTCAAGAAGCGTTTATATTGAAAGTACCAAAAATAGGATTACTTACCTCGACTGTTCTGTATGGGAAAACACTGGTTACCCTAAACGGTATTTATTTGTTTGTGTTAGGGTCAGGAGGAGGTGTTCGAGGGTTTGTTTTTTCTATTAATACCTGATCTCCGATTTTGAACTTGTTTGCTTTGTGGAGTGGCTCTGGTTCTGCTTCGTGTATTCCTAATTTTTCCTTGAAATGCGTCTTCCACTCGTCTAGATCATCGATCTGAATCCCTTGTTCTTCGTGTGTTATTTCTTTGTTGGCACATGGTATAGAATCGAGTTCAGTTGTATTCTTTCCTGGTGTTTCCTAAAAAGAAGGGTTAACCGAATGGTTATCAATAGAATTTTTTTTCTCACCTGGATTACTCGATGTTCTAGCCAAGTCGAGAGCTTGGAGAGTGACTGTCTCATTACCTACACGAAGTATTAGTTCTCCTGCATCAATGTCGATTTTAGTTCTAGCAGTTTCTAAGAATGATCTTCCTAAAATTAAGGGAATCGAATTACCCTCATCCATGTCTAAGACAACAAAATCTACTGGGAAAACGAATTTATCAGTTTTTACAAGAACATCTTCGATAATACCCCTAGGAATTCTAATAGTTTTATCAGCTAGTTGAATGCTCATCCTAGTTTGTTTGGGTTTCCCTAGACCTAGTTGTTTAAACAATTTATAAGGCATGACATTTATGCTTGCCCTAAATCGACTAACGCATTATCAATAGGTAAACTACCAATTAAACATGGAATCGTAAAAACTCCTAGATCTTTTAATTTCGTGGTAGTTTATTTTGCAAGATTGTTTGAGCACATTGCGTTTAGTTCCACGTGTGATGCCTCGTCTATCCTTCGTTTGTTCGTCAAAAGCTCTTTTAAAAATTTTCTAGAATCGCATCCGTGAAAGAGCTTCAAGTAACGGTAAGTTAATATGTAATTTCTTTAAAAGTTTAAGAAACTTACCGAACTGTTTCCTCCGTGTCGCTCTCCTTAATGCTTGGGATATGGTATGCGAGGTTGGTACTCTTTGATTATCGGTTTTGGATTATTATTACTTACCTCAACCTTACCTTCTTTGACCACATTCTCTTGCTTTGAATTGGGCTCGTCTAACCCTTCACTTTCTTGAGCTGATATGGCTTGGATTTGCTCCTTTGGGTTAATCTCAGTGTTTCTTGGTAGACGCCCTTGTGGTTGTTCGGAAATTATCTTTGCGAGTTGTCCAACTGTGTTAGTAAGTTGTCAAACTGTCTTAGTGAGTTCCCCCACTTGGCTCTCGATCCCTTTATTGATGCCTGTTGATTCTTAAGGGTGGTCTCAGTGTCTTGGAGACGGTTATCTGTAGTTGCCATGAATTTTGTCAGCATTTCTTCAAGGTTTGGCTTCTTCTCCTGTGGATAGGGCTGATTTTGGAAATTTTGAGGAGGTTGTTATCTTAGATTTCCTTGATTTCCTTGTCCTCCACATGAAAAATTTGGGTGGTTCCTCCAACCTGGATTATAATTATTACTACAAGGGTTATTATTGGATCTTGAAGTTATTACCTATATAGTTCATCTGTTCGCTCGCGTCTGCCGGTTGGTAGGGTGGGTACTCAGGATTCGCCACAGTTCCACTTGCATCGCACTGCATTACTGGATGTACCTGCGAAGAACACAAACTATCAAGCTTTTTATTCATCATCTCTACCTGTGTTGATAGCATGGTTCTTGCATCGATGTTGAAAACTCCGATTGATTTTGTTGGTTTTGTCCTTGTAACTCGCCATCGATAGTTATTGGTGACATCTCCTCTATGAATTCGTAGGGTGCTTCAGGAGTTCTGTTGTTCAGGGTTCCACCGGTGGCTGAATCAATTAGTTGCCTTGTTGAGGGTTTACACCATTACAGAAAGTTTGGACTTGGAGCCACAAGGGTAAACCATGGTGTGGACACCTTCTCAAGAGATCCTTATATCTCTCCCATGCGTTATATAATGTCTCTAAATCCATCTGCACAAAAGAAGAGATATCATTCCATAATTTAGCCATTTTGGCCGGTGGGAAATATTTTAATAAAAATTTTTCGGTCATTTGATCCCATGTAGTGATTGACCCTCGTGGTAACGAGTTTAACCACAGTTTGGCTTTATTCCTTAATGAAAAGGGAAATAACCGAAGCCGTATGGCATCATCAGCAAACGCCATTTATTTTGAAGGTATCACGTAACTCTAAAAATTAGCTATATGAGTGTTTGGGTCTTCGTCCTGCAAACCATCAAATTGAACAAATTATTGAATCATTTGTATAGTGTTAGGCTTTAATTCAAAATTATTAGCAGCTATAGCAAGCCTAACAATACTAGATTCGGCTCCTGTTAAATGAGGTTTAGCATAATCATACATAGTACGTGGAGCATTATTTTCTGCCACATATTAGGGTGGTGGATTATTCTCGTCCATCCCTTCAGTAGGATTGGATTCGCCTTCTCGCTCTTTTTCTGTGTAATTTAGGGCTCGCCTAATTTCTCTGCGATTCCTGCGAGCGGTAGCTTCAATATCACTGTCATATACTAGTGGTCCTCTCGGGTTCCTTCTAGTCATAAACTAGAGGTACCTGGAAGGAAGAAGAAGAAAAATTAGCAAATAAAATAAGAAATAAAATTAAATTGCAAAAAGTAAAAATGGCTAAAGTAATAAAAATAGAGTGTTCTTAATATTTTAGTTCCCCGGCAACGGCGCCAAAAACTTGATCGTGTGTCAGAGTTTTAAAAATTTAAATAACGAGAATGATCGAACCTGGAAACTAACTATGACAACGATTGAGGCAAGTGCACCTATCGAATAGTAGTATAGCTTAGGCAAGACCGGATTGTCGAACCCAAAGGAACTAAAAGTACTAATACTAACTTTCTTTTTATTATTTAGCCTAAGAATTAAGCGAATGGTTGTTTGATCTAAATTACTAAACTTAAAGACTCTAAGACAAAAAAAGAATGAATTTGGGAGAATAACTTGAGGAAAAACCAATTAATTTAGACGACACCCAAGGAAGAATCCACCTAGACTTCACTTGTTATCTAACTCTGAACCAGACGATGTATTCATTTGACTTGATCCGTAGGATTCCCTAATTTATATTAAACCCTCTCTCGAGGCGAATAACGTCTAACCCTAGGTTGATTAATTTAAATCTCTTTCTAATTAAAACCCCTAGAATTGCATTAACTCGATCTATGGACTCTCATATTAGGTTTCACCCTAATCCGGCAATGCCTCATCACCCTATCTCTAGGCGCGCGATCAATTTCGCTTAACTATGCTAGATCTACTCTTAGGCAGGGACTTTTGCTCCTCCACCTAAGCACATCAAACTTGAATCGATATCCGCAAAATATCAACACAAGAATTAAGAACACATAATTAAGAACAAATCAAATATTTATCATATAGTTCAAAGAAACGATAACAAGATTCATCTCGAGTTTCATCCCCTCGTGTATCCGAGGTTTAGTTCATAACAATAAAAGAAAACATCTCGTAAGAAAAGATAAAACAAAACATAAGAAATCCCTAAAACCCCTGAAGGAATTGAAGAGGAGATCCTCCGTCTTGAGTATAATTCGGCTTCTTGAGATGGATCAACTGGCTATCCTCGAGCGAATCCCCACAAATCGCCTCTCTGCGGCCTAGCAAGACGCCCCTCAACGATAGCTTTGGGCTCCCCTTTTGAGGTCATACTTAGGGTGTATTTATAGGCTTTTGGAATGTGTTTCTTTGCCCCTAAGTATCCAAATCCGATTGAAATTGCTCTTTTCCACGGCAGGGACACGGCCATGGCACACGCCCGTGTGAATCGTCTTTAGGCCGTGTTCGGACTTTTAATAAGGTGACACTCCCGTGTATCTCGTGGCTAGACCGTGTTCGAGATTATTGAGGAGGCACGGCCGTGTGGTCTTGGGCCCAGGCCATGTCGATTTCGTGCTTTGGCCCATTTGGCCCGTTTTAAGCCCGTTTCTTGTTCTTTTCATCCTCTGGTGCTTTCCTGAGTATATAGCATGAAAAGAAAAGATTAAGAGCACCTTTTTACATAAAATAAGGGATAATTCATCCAAAAGCATACTAAATGTGGGCTTAAAATATGTTACTTTTACGGTTTATCACGTATAAAGCTTCGTATGGTGCCATCCGTATACTCGATTGATAACTGTTGTTGTAGGCAAACTCAACTAATGGTAGGTATCTTTCCCAACTACCTCTAAACTCTATCACACAGCATCGGAGCATATCCTCAAGAACTTGGATTACTCTTTTAGACTTTCCATCGGTTTGAGGATGGAACGCGATACTAAAATTCAACCTTGTACCTAAGGCTTCCTCTAACTTCTTCCAAAATCTCAAAGTAAATCTAGGATCTCTATCCGAGATAATAGATACAGGTACTCCATGTAATTTCACCACCTCAGCAATATACAACTCGGCCAACTTATCAAGGGCATAATCAACACGCACCGGTATAAATTGAGCCGACTTCGTTAATCTATCAACAATAACCCACACAACATCTTTCTTTTTCGGAGTCATAGGCAACCCCGTTACAAAATCTATGGTGATCCGATCCCACTTCCACTCGGGAACCATCACTGGTTGAAGTAGTCCCGAAGGTACTTGATGCTCGACTTTCACTTGTTGACAGATTAAACATCTTGTCACGAACTCAGAGATGTCTCTTTTCATATCCAGCCACCAATAAAATTTCTTCAAATCATTGTACATTTTCGTGCTACCGGGATGTACTGAAAAGTGACCACTGTGTGCTTCATGTAAAATTTTCCGGATCAACTCATCATCTTTAGGTACAAAAATCCTATCATGAAACATCAAACAACCATCTGAACTCACCCGAAAGTCAGAATCATTTCCCGATTCGTACTTAGCTCTCTTAACTTGCATCTCATTATCATTCTTTTGGGCCTCACATATCTGTTGAATAAATAATGGTCTAGCCTTCAACTCGGCTAATATAGCACCATCCTCAGACAACACTAAGTTAGCACTCATAGCTCTCAAAGCATACAGAGATTTTCTGCTCAAGGCATCCGCGGCTACATTTGCTTTTCCTGGATGATAATAAATTACTAGCTCATAGTCCTTCAATAATTCGAGCCACCGCCATTGTCACAAATTCAAATCCTTTTGGTCCATTAAGTACTTCAAACTCTTATGATCGGTGAAGATTTGACACTTCTCACCATATAAATAATGACGCCAGATCTTTAATGCGAAAAAAATCGCAGCCAACTCCAAATCATGAGTCGGATGATTCTTCTCGTGCGGTTTTAGTTGTCTCTAGCCGTAAGCTACCACCTTACCCTCTTGCATCAACACACAACCGAGACCATTAAATGACACATCACTGTAGACCACAAACTCTTTCCCCGACTCAGGTTGTACTAAAATCCGTGCCTCAGTTAACAATGTTTTCAATCTCTCAAAGCTCTATTGACATTTCTCAGTCTATTCAAACTTGACATCCTTATGCAACAGTTTCGTCATCGGGGTAGCAATCATGGAAAATCCTTTTACGAACTGTCTGTAGTACCCCGCTAAACACAAAAAGCTTCTGACTTCTGACACATTTCTTGGTGGTTTCCACTCCATAATAGTCGAGATCTTACTCGGATCAACTCTAATACCATTACCCGACACAATGTGTCCTAGGAATCCGACCTCTCGGAGCCAAAACTCATTCTTGCTAAATTTAGCATACAACTATTTGTCTCTTAAAGTCTGCAAAACGATTCTCAGGTGCTCTGCATGTTCACTCTCATCTCGAGAATAAATTAGTAGTTCATCGATAAAGACAACTACAAACTTATCCAAATACGGTCGGAAGACACGGTTCATTAAATCCATAAAAATCGCAGGAGCATTTGTTAAACCAAATGGCATGACAAGAAACTCATAATGGCCATACCTCGTCCGAAATGCAGTTTTCGGTACATCTTGCTCCTTAACCCTCAACTGATAATAACCAGACCTTAGATCTATCTTGGAGAACACTGTAGCTCCCTTCAGTTGGTCAAATAGGTCATCTATCCTTGGTAAAGGATACTTATTCTTCACTGTCACTTTGTTGAGCTGTCTGTAGTCTATGCACAATCTCATCAACCCATCTTTCTTTTTTACAAAAAGTACCGGAGCACCCCACGGTGAATAGCTCGGTCTCGCGAAACCCTTATTCGTTAACTCTTGCAAATGAACCTTTAGTTCTTTCAACTCTAATGGTGCCATCCTATACGGAGCAACCGAAATAGGTGCCATACCCGAAACTAACTCAATCCCAAATTCGACCTCTCTAACTGGAGGCAATCCGAGTAACTCCTCTGGGAACACATCTAGATATTCGCATACCACCGGAACTGATTCTATCTTTACCTCTGACTCTTGAGTATTCAGCACAAAGGTGAGATAAGACTCGTATCCTTTCCTCAAGTATTTTTCAGCTACCATAGTTGAAATTATCACCGACAAACTATCTGACCTACCTGACTCAACCCGAATGACATCTCCATTTTCACATTTCAATTCAATAAACTTGCTACCACAGTTCACTAAAACATTATGAGCCGTCAACCAATCCATACTAAGAATCAAGTCAAATTCATCAAACGGCAACAACATAAGATTTGCCGGAAAACAATGAACTCTAATTGTCAAAGGAAAATTTCTACACACCTTGTCAACTAGCACATGCTTACCTAATGGGTTTGACACCCTTACTACAAATTCCGTAGACTCAACAATCATACTCATACTAGATGCCAATCTCATGCAAATGTAATAATGGGTAGACCCCGGATCAATCAAAGCAATAACAGAGGTTTCATGAAGAGAAAAAGTACCCGTTATCACATCCGGAGATGATACCTCTTCACGAGCGCGAATGGCATAGGTCATTGCAGGTGCCCGACCCTCCGGTCTCGAAGTAGAGTCTCGAGGTGTACCTCTACTACTGGTCCCACCTCTCGGGTTCTTTTATGATCTAACTCTTGAAGATACATTGCTGGATCTTATCTCTTGCTTCCTTTCCTTATCATCCCTCCCAGGACAATTTCGAATAAAATGATCGGGGGAACCACACTTATAACAATTCCGGTTGTTTCCCCAACAATCCCCAGTGTGCTGTCTACCACAATTTGGACACTCCAGTTTGGACTTCGGATTGCCCACACTTGCCATTGAAGTGGCTTGAACTCTCGAGCCCGAATAAGTATTACCTCGATCTCGACGTGAATACCCAATTGATGCAGTCGTCCGAGGGTTCAACTCCTTGGACCTCTTCGATTGAGCTTGATATGATTTACTCATTGGCCTTTTTCTTGCATCTCTAGCCTCACTCACGGCTTTCCTCTTCTCCTTATTCAGTTCTTCAGCCTTACATGCCCTATCAACCAACACCACAAACTCTTTTAACTCCAAAATCCCAACTAAAAGTCTGATGTCCTCATTCAACCCATCTTCAAACCTCTTGCACAAGATAGCTTTTGTAGACACACACTCTTGTGCATACTTGCTGAGCCTAACAAACTCGCGCTCATATTCTGCCACAGTCATTTTTCCTTGCTTCAATTCAAGGAATTCTTTCCATTTCTGATCCACAAATCTTTGGCTTATATACTTCTTTCGGAACTCTTCCAAAAAGAAGTCTCACGTCACTCTCTCCCTTGGAACCACTGACGTTAGCGTTTTCCACCAATGGTATGCCGAGTCCCTCAGCAAAGACATGATGCATTTTAAGCTCTCCTCAGGTGTGTAGGAGAGTTCACCAAATACTCTCATTGAGTTCTCAAGCCAGAACTCCACCCTCTTAGGGTCCTCGTCTATATTAGCTCTAAACTCCTCGGCCCCTTGCTTCCGAATCTTATCTACTGGGGGCTTGGTTATCCTCACTAAATCTATACCTTGAGGAGCCACTGGAACTGGCTGAGGTATAGGAGGGGGTGGAGGAGGTTGAGCATTAAGGTTTACTCGTACATACTCCTTGTACTAATTACTCATCATTTGGAGAAAGGCTTCTCGGGCCTCTTCTCCTTGACCCCTAGTCTCGGGTCCACTCTCTACAGGGGCGGTCCCTTGTGCGGGAGCCAGTGCGTTACTAGCTACGTCATCAGCAGTCGTTCGATCGGGATCTATTTACTATATAAAAACAAAGTTTAGAATTGTAAGAAGTCACCACACTATCAATATACGCTTATGGCATGTATAGCTAGACTCTAACACACGCTACGGTAGTCCGAGAACTGACTAAACCATTACTCTGATACAACTAAATGTAACACCCCTCACCCGTATTCTATGTTAGAACCGGGCACGAGGCGTTACCGGACTTAACTCACTTCATCATGCAACTTTAGGCTATCAAAATTCATTCCAATTTGAAATATCTCTTTCACCCTCAAATCGCTCTCATTAGGGCCTACAAGGCCTTAAACATACTTACGGAGGGTTTTGGAACTCAACCGGGAACTTTCGTGTACTTAAAGATTTTTGTCTAAGCAGGGACCACACGCCCGTGTGAAGTGGGACACGCCCGTGTGGGCAGGCCGTGTGGTCACACACGCCCATGTCCCTAACCCGTGAAGGATTTATTTTCATTTCGAACCTACAGGGGTTTTCACACGGCCGGACACACGCTCGTGTTCTTGGCCCGTGTGCTCCACACGGCCTAGACACGCCCGTGCCCTCGCTCGTGTGTAAAAACCTTGGCATTCTATTTGTGTCGTCAGCAACCTCATATGGGGCACACGGCCTAGGCACACGCCCGTGTGGCTAGCCCGTGGTCGACACTGACTTGAAACACTAACATGCAGAGGACACACGGCCTGGTCACACACCCATGGGACTGACCGTGTGGACAAGAACAAGGCTATTTGCTAAGCTCCTTTTTATCACCCTAGTTCACACAACATAATTCCAATTCAACAAGTCACTAAATAAGTCAATTTGTGCAACAAACACTTTCTTGAATAACTTCATATTTCATAAATTAATCATGATGAGCCATCAACTATGGCAATATACAAAAGAGTTCATCCTTAATAGAGCCAATACATACTTGACCAAAATAACAAAATAATTCACCTAGTCTAGCCCCTATACATGCCATACTTAAGATGCTAATTCTAAATATACCGGGATGAGCTGATAGTGTGGGTGATCTTCCAATTATCTTCGTATCTCGACCTGGCTCTTTGACACTATAAAACAAGGGAAAAGAAATGGAGTAAGTTTTAAGCTTAGTAAGTTTACATGTAAACAATAAACATCATAAAATGTGCTAATCAATAAATAGCATTTCACAATAAGTAAGAACATTCCACAATCCAAGATCATGCTTACTCACTCATCTCTTACCACATTCCAACCGTATCACAACCCAAATGCTCTCATTATTTAACATACATCCCTGCACTTAATCACCACATGATCACATGAAACAACACATCACAATTTCAGAATAAGCCATTCTTAGTAATACCAAACACTCGGTGATTTCGCACTTAGCCACCATTTATCTTTAACAGGGTGGTATCACACATAGCCCACCAAAAAGAATATTTACGGTGGTATCGCACATAGCCCACCAAATGATAATATATAAGATGGTATCTCCCACAGCCCATCGTGAATAAGTAATAAGGTGGTATCGCACATAGCCCACCAACAAGAATAATTAAGGTGGTATCGCACACAGCCCACCACTATTTACTACGAATAATATTCCACACTTACATGTCTAATTCAACATCCATAAAAAAAATATTCATTTCCTACCAAATTCAATCCATTTAAATCGTAAGTGTTCTCAATCATACAATGCACCAATAAGCAACAACATATGTATTTAAGATGCATCGTTTGCACATAAACTTACCTCGGTGCAAAATGCGTTAATTTGCGGTTTAATCTGAAACCTTGCATTTTCCCCGGTCAAGGTTAATTTCGCGCTCTTCTTGATCTATAACAACAAAATTTCACCCATTCAATCATTTTATAATTATAATAGATCATAACCTCTACTTGGGCAGAAATGACCATTTTGCCCTTATACTATGGCAAAATTGCGATTTTGCCCAAGGGCTCGTAAACCATTTTTCACCACATTTTCTCATTAAACAAGCCTAGCTAAACATTTATTTCTCTACAACAACTTACAAAATCATTTATTTCATGCATTTATTACACAATTTCAATCTTTGCAAACAAGTCCTATTTAGGTGTTTCCATTGCAACACCCTTCACAAAAGTTGTTTCTCATCTCACTAACATTCATTTTCTTCCATAAAAACTCAGCTAACAACATAAACTCTCTCATGGCAAGTCCCTAAACTTTCAACCATTTAACAAATTAGTCCCTTCATTAGCTAGCTTAAGCTTTGGGGACTCCAAAAGTACAAAAAAAATCATCAAAAATAATCATCAAAATGAATTACTTGCAAGGATGAGATGTAGCTGAAAATTTGAACTTCAAAAACCCCTATTCTCTCTTCAATTTTCGGTGGAGAAGAAGTGTGAATAGTAAAAGATGACAACTCTTTTATTCATCTTATTTTATTTATTTTTTTACCACCTAATGTCATCAAATTTTGACAAAAATTAATGCTCTTGTCCCCCTAAGCTATATGGACGGCCAACACACATATAATGGCCTAATTTCACTTTAAAGACCTCCATTTTGATATCCTTTAACTATTAGACACCTCTAGCTTGAAATTTGAAACTTTCGCACTTTATGCGATTTAGTCTTTTTTCACAATTAAGCATACAATTGCTAAAATTAAAGCACCAAATCTTTCATATAGCCACATATCAATGCCATAAAACATCAAATAATATTAAAAATAATTTTCTTCAACCTCGGGTTAGTGATCTCAAAACCACTATTCCGACTAGCCCCAAAATTAGGCTGTTACAGATATGCCACTGGTCTAATCCTTTCGATAACCTCATACGGCCCAATGAAACGCGGACTCAACTTGCCCTTTCGGCCAAATCTCAAAATCTTCTTCCACGGAGATACTTTCAAAAACACTTTATCACCCACCTGAAACTCAATTTCTTTTCTTTTCAAATCTGCGTATGACTTTTTTTGATCTGAAGCAGCTTTCAGACAATCACAGATTACTTTCACTTTCTCTTCGATTTCTCTAACTAAATCAACCCCGTGAATCTGTTTCTCACTAAGATCGGTCCAATACAAAGGAGTTTGACACTTGCGACCATATAATGCTTCGTACGGTGCCATCTGTATACTCGACTGATAACTGTTGTTGTAGGCAAATTCAACCAAAGGTAGATATTTCTCCCAACTACCTTCGAATTCTAAAACACAACATTGGAGCATGTCTTCAAGAACTTGAATTACTCTTTCGAATTGACCGTCAGTTTGCGGATGAAACACGGTACTAAAATTCAATTTCGTACCCAAGGCTTCTTGCAACTTTTTTCCAAAACCTCGAAGTAAATCTCAGATCTCTATCTGGAATAATAGACATAGGTACTCCGTGCAATCTCACAATTTCATCAATATACAACTCATCCAACTTATCAAGTGAGTAGTCGGTACGTACTGGTATAAAGTGAGCCGATTTCGTCAATCTATCAACCACAACCCAAACGGCATCTTTCTTTTTCAGAGTCAGACGCAAACCTGTCAAAAAATCCATCGTGATTCTGTCCCATTTCAACTCGGGAACCATCACTGGCTGAAGTAAACCCGAAGGCACCTGATGCTCGGCTTTCACTTGTTGGCAAATCAAACACTTTGATACAAACTCAGAAATGTCTCTTTTCATACCCGGCCACCAATACAATTTCTTCAAATCACTATACAATTTTGTACTACCCGGATGAACTGACAAACAACCACTGTGTGCCTCATGTAAAATTTTCTGAATCAACTCATCATCTTTCGGTACACATACCCTATCACGGAACATCAAGCAATCATCTGGTCCGATTCGAAAATCTGAATCACTACCTGATTCACACTGAACTCTTTTAACTTGCAATTCCCTATTTTTCTTTTAAGCTTCACAAATTTACTGATGAAATAACGGTCTAGCCCTAAACTCGGCCAAAACTGAACCGTCGTCAGACAAAGCTAAACTCGTACTCATAGCTCTCAAAGCATACAAGGATTTTCTGCTCAAGGCATCTGCGACTACATTCGCTTTCCCCGGATGATAATCAATCACTAGCTCATAATCTTTCAATAATTCGAGCCACCTCCGTTGTCGCAAATTCAAGTCCTTTTCATTCATCAGATACTTCAAACTTTTGTGATCGGTAAAGATTCGGCATTTCTCACCATACAAATAATGACGCCAAATCTTCAAAGCAAAGACGATGGCGGCCAATTCCAAATCGCGCGTCGGATAGTTCTTCTCATGCGGTTTTAGCTGTCTCGAGGCATAAGCTACTACTTTACCCTCTTGCATCAACACACAACCAAGACCATTCAATGATGCATCACTATAAATCACAAACTCTTTTCCCGACTCAGGTTGTACCAAAATCGGTGCTTCAGTCAATCATGCTTTCAACTTCTCGAAACTTTGCTGACATTTATCGGTCCATTCAAACTTAAGATTCTTTTGCAACAACTTAGTCATAGGAGAGGTAATCATCGAGAATCCCTCGACAAAACGTCTATAATACCCGGCTAAGCCCAAAAAGCTTCTAACCTCGGATACATTCTTTGGCGATTTCCAATCAACTATTGCCGAAATTTTGCTCGGATCAACCCGAATACCATCACCCGAAACTATATGTCCCAAAAATCTGACTTCACAAAGCCAAAACTCACTTTTACTGAATTTAGCAAACAATTTCTTCTCTCTCAAAATCTGCAACACCATTCTCAAGTGTTCGGCATGCTCGGACTCATCTCGAGAATAAATCAGAATATCATCTATGAACACAACCACAAACTTATCCAAGTATGGTCGAAAAATGCGATTCATCAAGTCCATAAAGATGGCAGGAGCATTAGTCAAACCGAAAGGCATCACAAGAAACTCATAATGTCCATACCTCATTCTAAAAGCAGTTTTTGGCACATCTGAATCTTTAACTCTCAAGTGATAGTAACAAGACCTCAAGTCGATCTTTGAAAACACTGTCTCCCCTTTCAACTGGTCGAATAAATCATCAATTCTCGGCAACGTATACTTGTTCTTTATGGCCACTTTGTTGAGCTATCGATAGTCAATACAAATTCTCATAGATCCGTCCTTTTTCTTCACAAACAATACGGGAGCACCCTAAGGAGAAAAACTCGGTAACACAAATTCCTTATTTGTCAACTCTAACAACTAAGCTTTTAATTCTTTCAATTCAGTCGGATCCATTCTATACGGAGCAATCGAGATCGGTGTAGTCCCAGGCAATAGATCAATGGCAAATTCAATCTCTCTAATCGGAGGTAACCCATGCAATTCTTATGGAAACACATTTGGAAATTCACAGACTACTAGTACTGATTCAAGCTTTGACCCGGACATCTCAGTATTCAACACATAAGCAAGATAAGCTTCACACCCTTTTCTCATGTATTTCTGAGCAGACATGTGCGAAATCACTATAGGCAATTTATTTTGATTCATCTGTTTCAACCCAAAGAATCTCACCATTTTCACATTTCAACTCAAGGGTTTTCTGTCTACAATTTACCTTGGCATCATGCAATGTCAACCAATCCATACCCAGAATAACATCAAACTCATCAAATGGCAACAACATCATATTAGCCAAAAAATAGTGACCTTGAATCATCAAAGGACAATTCTTGCAAACCTTATCAACTAACACATATTTTCCTAAAGGGTTTGACACTTTAATCACAAATTCAGTAAGTTCAATAGGCAAAATCTTACTAGATACTAAATTCACACAAACATAGGAATGAGTAGACCCGGGATCAATCAATGCAATAACATTAGTATCATAAAGAGAGAATGTACCAGTAATCACATTGGGAGATGACGCATCCTCACGGGCACGTATGGCATAAGCTCTAGCAGGTGCTCTCGCTTCTGACCTCACAGCTGATTCTTTCGCTGTAACACCCCTAACCCGTATCCGTGCCGGATTAGGGTTAAAGGCGTTACCGGACAGATCAAAAACTTTTACAGAAAATTCATAAAACAAATCATCTGTCACAATCAAAGTGTCCCTCCTTATAGGTCAACGAGACCTTAATCATATAATAGAATAGGTTCGGGACTAAACCGAACACATACCAAAGTTCTCAAAAATTTAATTTTTTTTTCTAAGTTACAGAGGTCACACGCCCGTGTGGACAGGCCGTGTGCCTCCCAAGGCTTCTAGACACACCCGTGTGTCCTGGCCGTGCCAAAACAGAGCTTGTAGACTGACTTATCTCCACGGCCACAAGGCACGCCCGTGTGCCATGACCGTGTGCTCTTAGGCTAGATACTGACTAATTCACACGGCTACCTGGCACGCCCGTGTACCATGGCCGTGTATACTTATGCTATATACTGACTTAATCACACCACCATTAGGCACGCCCGTGTGCCATGACTGTGTGGGCAACACAGGCCCTTTGCAAGGCCAATATGCCACCCATGCTAGGGTCAATCCTACAAGCAAAGGACCAATTCATTTCATATTTGACAACCCAAGACATGTCAAACAAACAACATAATATTTCATTCAACCTTATTTCCATTCATGTCAATTCATATACTAGTTTGCATAACAAATTCACATATCTAACCATGCATGGTACTTTCACATCTTACCAAACACATATATTCATTTCATAGATCACAAACATATGCCCATTTGGCATCAATTTACCTTATCATGCACATATATTCAAACCAAAACCATCATCATATACCAAATCATTTATGCATATTATCAATACATATAACTAGCCACATCACATGGCTAAGTTCATATCTCAAACTTATACCAACTAACTAGCCTATACATGCCATACTTAGTATATACATTTTTAAAAGATACCAAAATGAGCTTGAGTAGTGTGATGACGATCCTCGACGGTTCCCGAGCCTTCAGTAGCTTTGACGACCAATAAAACAGAACATACACATACAAAGTAAGCTTTCCAAAAGCCTAGTAAGCCATATACAAATACTTAACATAGAAATCACATTATCATATCAATACATAGAAATCACATTATCATATCAATACATGAATCATTAACATATCTTAACGGTAAATTTATAATTCTTTATTGAATCATTATTTAACCATTGCTTACCAACCATCATATTCTCCATCTATCTCATTTACTCAAGTCACATTCATTCACATATCACATTTTAGCTTATTGCATCTATAAGAATATTTTTTCACCTTTCATGGCTATTCAGAGCACTTGCATCAAACGTACCTGAAATGGTATATAACTCACATAGTTATTCATTTCTTAGGCTTGCTCATCGAATCGTTCAGAACTAAATCGGATACTCAGAGTGCTCAGAATAGTCATACAACGCCAACGTCCCAGACATGGTCTTACATGAAATTAGATATCGATGCCACTGTCCCAGACAGGGTCTTACACGAATCAATACAATGCTAATGTCCCTGACATGGTCTTGCACGTAAATCTCATATCAATGCCAACGTCCCAAACGTGGACTTACACGTAATCAGATATTGATACCACTGTCCCAGACAGGGTCTTACACGTAATCAGATATCGATGCCACTGTCCCAGACAGGGTCTTACACGTAATCAGATATCGATGCCTTTGTCCCGCAGCGGTCTTACACGTAATCAGATACCGATGCCACAGTCCCAGACAGGGTCTTACACATAATCAAATATCGATGCCACTGTCCCAGACAGGGTCTTACACATAATCAAATATCAATGCCACTGTCCCAGACAGGGTCTTACACGTAATCAGATAACGAACACCTATGTCATGATATATACAACTCTATCTACTTCTATGTTCAAACGAAACTTCTCGGACATTGTCAACTTGTCGATCTTTATATATATATATATTCGGATTTCGCATACATTCCATTTCAATTGGTATTCATCGCCATCCAAAATTTCATATATACACAAATAATTCAATTCAAATACACTATTTGTATATCGACTTACCTCGAGTTCAGTTTTACGAAAACAGATACGGCTACTCGGTTACTTTCGCTTTCCCGCAATCTAAGTCCGTTTTCTTCGGTTCTTGATCTATACATATTCAAATTTAACCCTTTTATTTACCAAAACATTCAATTCAATCCAAATACACATATTTAGGGTAATTTACACTTTGGCCCTTACATTTTCATATTTAGACAATTTAGTCCTTCTTACAAAAAATCACAAAATATACCAAATTTCATTTTACTCATGCTTAGCCGAATGTCACCCATGCTCATATAAGTCCTCACATTTCATTTATTTCAAAAATTAGTCCTTCAAAATACCATTTTTATAATTTAGCCCTATTTAGCTAAATTCATCAAAAATTCAAGAACAACACCTGTTCATTAAACACATATCTTTCATTTAACACCAAAACTCATCACAAAGCTTACCATTTCATCAATGGCACATCTCACAAACAACATCAATTCATAAAATTGAGACATGGGTTTTGAAGTATACAAAGCAACGACATAAAACGTAGAAATTATCAAAAATCGAGACTAATACATACCTCAATTTTGCTTGAACATAACCGAAACTTAACCTTCTTCTTCTTTTCTTTTTCTTTTTGATATTCAACCAAAGATAAGCATTATGGCTTTCTTTTTCATGTTTTTGTTTTATATAATATAACTTATGCTATAATATTTATCATTTAATAAACCATTACCAAATAAAATAAGCCATTTATCACATTAATGTGCCGTCCACTACATTGCTAAAAGGCCAATTTACAACATAAGGCCTCCACCTTAAAAAGCCACATCAATTTAGCCATTAATCAAATGATGGGTCACTTTTACGCTTTATGCGATTTAGTCATTTACTCAAATTAAACACACAAACAGACGAATTAATTCACGAAACTTTAACACATGCTTAATCATATACTACAGACACATAAAATAATATTAAAATATTTTACTAACTCGGATTTATGGTCCTGAAACCACTGTTCCGACCAGGGTCTAAACTGGACTGTTACAATTCTCCCCCCACTAGGGATTTTCGTCCCCGAAAATCTTACCGTTAAACAAATTTAGATATTGCTGTCTCATTGAATCTTCAAGCTCCCACGTAGCCTCATCTATTCCGCGTCGATGCCACAATACTTTCACTAATGGAAATTTTTTTCTTGTTTCGAAATTTTTTTACTTCACGAGCTAAGATACGGATTGGTTCCTCTTTATAAGTCATATCAAATCGAATTTCAATCTCTGACGAAGTAATCACATGTGACGGATCGGAACGGTATTTACGGAGCATCGAAACATAGAATACATTATGAATCTTTTCCAGCTCAGATGGTAACAATAGTCTATATGCAACTGGCCCAACTCGTTCTATAACCTCATATGGTCTGATGAACCTCGGACTCAACTTGCCTTTACGTCCGAATCTGAGTACTTTCTTCCATGGAGAAATTTTAAAAAAAAATACATTATCACTGATTTCAAATTCAATCTCTTTTCGTTTCAAGTCCGCATAAAAATTCTGACGATAAGATGCTGCTTTCAGACTGTCACAGATTATTTTTACTTTCTGTTCTGCGTCTTTTAAATCAACCCCGTGCAGCTTATTTTCACTAAGCTCAGTCCAATACAGAGGTGTACGACATTTATGTCCGTACAAAGCTTCATATGGTGCCATTTTAATGATCGACTGAAAACTATTATTATACGCAAATTCAATCAATGGCAGGTACTGTTCCCACGTACCGTTAAACTCAAGAATGCAGCATCTTAACATATCCTCGAGAATTTGAATGATCCGCTCGGATTGACCATTCGTTTGCGGGTGAAAAGCTGTACTGAAATGTAGTTTCGTGTCTAAAGCTTCTTGTAATTTCTTCCAGAATCGTGATGTAAAATCTCGGATCTTTGTCTGACACAATGGATAGTGGCACCCCGTGCAATCTCATAATCTCAGAAATATAAAGCTCAGCTAATCTATCAAGTGAGAAATTAGATCGTACCGGAATAAAATGGGCAGATTTTATCAATCGATCAACTACGACCCAAATCGTATCTTTCTTTGTCAGAGTTTGCAACACAATTCTCAGATGTTCAGCATGTTCAGTTTCATCCCGTGAATAAATCAAAATGTCATCAATGAATACAACAACAAATCGATCTAGGTACGGTCTGAAAATTCTGTTCATCAGATCCATAAAAACAGCAGGAGCATTCGTTAGTCCAAATGGCATAACTAAAAACTCATAATGCCTGTACCTCGTTTTGAAAGCAGTTTTTGGAATGTCTGAATCTTTTACCCTTAACTGGTAATATCCCGATCTCAGATAAATCTTAGAAAACACAGTGGCTCCTTTTAGCTGATCAAACAAATCGTCAATCCTGGGCAACGAATATTTATTCTTTGTAGTCACTTTATTCAACTGACGGTAATCAATGCACATTCTCATCGTGCCATCTTTCTTTTTCATAAACAGAACAGGAGCACCCCAAGGTGAAAAACTCGGTCTAGCGAACCCTCTGTCAGTCAATTCTTGCAACTGAGACTTTAACTTTTTTTATTTATTTATTCTGTTGGTGCCATTCTATACGGAGCTATCGAAATAGGTGTCGTACCAGGCAACAATTCAATTCCAAATTCAGTTTCACAAATCGGAGGCAATCCCGACAATTCTTCAGGGAAAACATCAGAGAACTCACAGACTACTGGCACCGATTCAACTTTCTTTTCAGATACTTTCAAATCAATCACATAAGCAAAATATGCCTCGTAACCCTTTTCAATATAATTCTGAGCTTTCAACACAGATATCACAGTGGGTAATCCATTTAAATCATTCGACTCAATACGAACTATTTCACCATTCTGATGACTCAAATCAATAATCTTTCTTTTACAATTCACAACAGCATCATGCAATGTCAACCAGTCCATTCCCAGAATTATATCAAACTCATCAAACGGTAATAGTATCAGATCAGCAGAGAAACATATATCTCGAAACATTAACGGGCAGTTCTTACATACTTTGTCAACCACAATAGTTTTACCTAAGGGGTTCGATACTTTTATAACAAACTCAATAGACTTTACATGCAAAGTCTTATTGAATACTAAGTTCATGCATATATAGAAATGAGTAGAACCAGGGTCTATTAAAGCAATCACAGAAGTATCATAAAGTGTAAAAGTACCCGTTATAACATCTGGAGATGAAGCTTCCTCCCGAGCTCGGATAGCATACACTCTGGCAGGAGCTCTAGCTTCGGATCTCACAACAGTATCTCTAATAGTTCTCTGACTACCACTGACGTTTCTTGCATTTTGAGGAGATCTACCTCTCGCTGAAACATTCTCATATCTCGGGTTCTGAACAATCTCTTGTTCAACAGACTCTGGGTAGTCTCGGATGAAATGGCCTAATGATCCACATCTGAAACAAGCTCGGTCATTTAATCTGCAAATTCCCGGATGCCTTTTTCCACAATGTTTACATTCAAGTCGCTTGGATCTGACATTTCCAATACTAGTCATTGAAGTTGCTGGAGCTTTGGAGCTCAACTGTGATCTAGCTCGATCTCTACTCGAATTCCTCACATTAGCCTTTGAACGGCTATGTTCATCTCAGAATTTCTTCGAGGCAGACTGAAATGATTTGCTCATAAATCTCTTTTTCATATCTCTGGCTTCAGACTCAGCTTTGCATGCTTGGTAAACTAGCTCTACGAAATATTGTATCTCCAGAGTACCAACTAGCAATTGGATATCTTCATTTAGGCCATCTTCGAATCTTTTACACATTATCGCTTCAGTCGAAACACATTCCCGAGCATACTAACTTAATCTCACAAACTCTCGTTTGTATTCAGTGACAGACATTTGACCTTGTTTCAATTCTAAAAATTCTTTTCATTTCTGATCAATGAATCTCTGAATGATGTATTTCTTTCTGAACTCAAACTGAAAGAAATCCCATGTGATCCGTTCTTTAGGAACAACCGAAATCAAAGTTTTCCACCACCGATAGGCTGCATCTCGTAACAAAGAAACAACACACTTTATACATTCTTCAGGAGTCAGTGACATCTCATCAAATACTCGGATAGTGTTTTCTAACCAAAACTCGGCTTTCTTGGCATCATCATCACTTGTGGCCCTGAACTCTTCGGCCCCATATTTACGGATTTTATCGACTAGTGGCTTATTCAACATATTTATACCCAATACCGGAGGCACAAATGGGGTCTGAGGGGGATTAGGTGGAGGCGGAGATTGTGAAACAGTCGGGTTTTTTCTCACAAAATGTGTGAACCACTCACTCATCATTTGAAAGAAAACTTTTTTAGCTTCTCCCTCTTGACTGCTCGTGGCTGGTCTCGGATCAAAGAGCACTGTCCCTTGAGCGGGAGCAATCGTATTACTTTCTACGTCATCAGCTACGACTCTTTCAGAATCCATTACTATACGAAAATCACATTTTACACGTCAGGATTCATCGCACTATCACAATTCAGATATATGGCATGTATAGCTAGACTCTGACACGCTACATTAGTCCGAGAATCGACTAAACCATAGCTCTGATACCAACCAAATGTAACACCCCTAACCCATATCCGTGCCAGATTAGGGTTAAAGGTGTTACCGAACAGATCAGAAACTTTTACAGAAAATTCATAAAACAAATCATCAGTCACAATCAAAGTGTCCCTCCTTACAGGTCAACGAGACCTTAATCATATAATAGAATAGGGTCGGGACTAAATCGAACACATACCAAAGTTCTCAAAAATTAAAAAAAAACTTTTCTAAGTTACAGAGGTCACACGCCCTTGTGGGTAGGCCGTGTGCCTCCCACGGCTTCTAGACACACCCGCGTGTCCTGGCCGTGCCAAAACAGAGCTTGCATACTGACTTATCTCCACGGCCACAAGGCACGCCCGTGTGCCATGACCGTGTGCTCTTAGGCTAGATACTGACTAATTCACACGGCTACCTGGCACGCTCGTGTACCAAGGCCGTGTATACTTATGCTATATACTGACTTAATCACACGGCCATTAGGCACGCCCGTGTGCCATGATCGTGTGGGCAAAACAGGCCCTTTGCAAGGCCAATATGCCACCCATGCTAGGGTCAATCCTACAAGCAAAGAACCAATTCATTTCATATTTGACAACCCAAGACATGTCAAACAAACAACATAATATTTCATTCAACGTCATTTCCATTCATGTCAATTCATATACTAGTTTGCATAACAAATTCACATATCTAACCATGCATGGTACTTTCACATCTTACCAAACACATGTATTCATTTCATAGATCACAAACATATGCCCATTTGGCATCAATTTACCTTATCATGCACATATATTCAAACCAAAACCATCATCATATACCAAATCATTTATGCATATTATCAATACATATAACTAGCCACATCACATGGCTAAGTTCATATCTCAAACTTATACCAACTAACTAGCCTATACATGCCATACTTAGTATATACATTTTTAAAAGATACCAAAATGAGCTTGAGTAGTGTGATGACGATCCTCGACGGTTCCCGAGCCTTCAGTAGCTTTGACGACATATAAAACAGAACATACACATACAAAGTAAGCTTTCCAAAAGCCTAGTAAGCCATATACAAATACTTAACATAGAAATCACATTATCATATCAATACATGAATCATTAACATATCTTAACGGTAAATTTATAATTCTTCATTGACTCATTATTTAACCAATTCTTACCAACCATCGTATTCTCCATCTATCTCATTTACTCAAGTCACATTCATTCACATATCACATTTTAGCTTATTGCATCTATAAGCATATTTTCTCACCTTTCATGGCTATTCAGAGCACATGCATCAAACGTACCTGAAACGGTATATAACTCACATAGTTATTCATTTCTTGGGCTTGCCCATCAAACCGTTCAGAACTAAATCGGATACTCAGAGTGCTCAGAATAGTCATACAATGCCAACGTCCCAGACGTGGTCTTACATGAAATCAGATATAGATGCCACTGTCCCAGACAGGGTCTTACACGAATCAATACAATGCCAATGTCCCTGACATGGTCTTGCACGTAAATCTCATATCAATGCCAACGTCCCAAATGTGGTCTTACACGTAATCAGATATTGATGCCACTGTCCCAGACAGGGTCTTACACGTAATCAGATATTGATGCCACTGTCCCAGACAGGGTCTTACACGTAATCACATATCGATGCCACTGTCCCAGACAGGGTCTTACACGTAATCAGATATCGATGCCACTGTCCCAGACAGGGTCTTACACGTAATCAAATATCAATTCCACTGTCCCAGACAGGGTCTTACACGTAATCAAATATCAATGCCACTGTCCCAGACAGGGTCTTACACGTAATCAGATAACGGACACTTATGTCATGATATATACAACTCTATCTACTCCTATGTTCAAACGGAACTTCTCGGACATTGTCAACTTGTCGATCTTTATATATATATATTCAGATTTCGCATACATTCCATTTCAATTGGTATTCATCACCATCCAAAATTTCATATAAACACAAATAATTCAATTCAAATACACTATTTGTATATCGATATACCTTGAGTTCGGTTTTACGGAAACAGATACGGCTACTCGGTTACTTTTGCTTTCCCGCAATCTAAGTCCGTTTTCTTCGGTTCTTGATCTATACATATTCAAATTTAACCATTTTATTTACCAAAACATTCAATTCAATCCAAATACACATATTTAGGGAAATTTACACTTTAGCCCTTAAATTTTCATATTTGGACAATTTAGTCCTTATTACACAAAATCACAAAATATACCAAATTTCATTTTACTCATGCTTTTCCGAATGTCACCCATGCTCATATAAGTCCTCACATTTCATTTATTTCACAAATTAGTCCTTCAAAATACTATTTTTACAATTTAGCCCTATTTAGCTAAATTCATAAAAAATTCAAGAACAACACCTGTTCATTAAACACATATCTTTCATTTAACACCAAAACTTATCACAAAGCTTACCATTTCATCAATGGCACATCTCACAAACAACATCAATTCATAAAATTGAGACATGGGTTTTGAAGTATACAAAGCAACGATTACGAAAACGTAGAAATTATAAAAAATCGAGACTAATACATACCTCAATTTTGCTTGAACATAACCGAAACTTAACCTTCTTCTTCTTTTCTTTTTCTTTTTGATATTCGGCCAAAGATAAGAATTATGGCTTTCTTTTTCATGTTTTTGTTTTATATAATATAACTTATGCTATAATATTTATCATTTAATAAACCATTACCAAATAAAATAAGCCATTTATCACATTAATGTGCCGTCCACTACATTGCTAAAAGGCCAATTTACAACATAAGGCCTCCACCTTAAAAAGCCACATCAATTTAGCCATTAATCAAATGATGGGTCACTTTTACGCTTTATGCGATTTAATCCTTTACTCAAATTAAACACACAAACAGACGAATTAATTCACGGAACTTTAACACATGCTTAATCATATACTGCAGACACATAAAATAATATTAAAATATTTTACTGACTTAGATTTGTGGTCCCGAAACTACTGTTTCAACCAGGGTCTAAATCGGACTGTTACATTCGCTATACTTTTACTGCTAGCTCCAGTTCTGGCATTTTTCGGTGGTCTACCTCTGCTGGCAGTATTACCCGGTCTAACACTCTGAAATTTTCCTTCTTCAACCTTCTCAGGGCAATCTTTAATATAGTTCTCTCAAGAACCACACTTAAAACAAGCACGGCTAACCATATAACACTCACCGGGGTGTCGTCTACCACAATGCTGACATTCAGGTATATTGGATCTAACATTACCCACACTTGCCATTGAAATAGCTTGAGTTTTAGAACCCAAATATGATCTCCCACAGTCTCGGTGCGAATACTTAGCTGAAAAAGTCAATCGAGGATCCATCTCTTTGGACTTCTTGGACTGAGATTGGAATGACTTATTCATTGGCCTCTTTCTTGTATCTCTGGCTTCAATCACAGCTTTTCTCTTTTCTTTGTTCAGCTCTTCAGCTTTACAAGCTCGATCGACCAATACCACAAACTCTTTCAACTCTAATATCCCAACTAGCAGTTGAATATCCTCGTTCAACCCATCTTCAAATCTCTTACACATAATGGCCTCGATAGACACACATTCCTGGGCATATTTACTGAGTCTAACAAACTCTCTTTCATATTCTGCCACAGACATTCGGCCCTACTTTAACTCGAGAAACTCTTTGCGTTTTTTATCAATGAACCGTTGGCTTATGTACTTTTTTCTGAATTCCTCTTGGAAGAAATCCCATGTAACCCTTTCTTTCGAAACCACAGATACTAGTGTCTTCCACCAGTGATATGCCGAGCCCTTCAATAAAGATATAGCACACTTTAAACATTCTTCGGGAGTACAAGAAAGTTTATCAAATACCCGAATAGAATTCTAAAGCCAAAACTCTGCTTTCTCGAGATCATCATCTATGTTAGCCTTGAATTCTTCAGCCCTTTGCTTTCGGATCTTATCAATCGGAGGCTTAGTCAATCTTACCATTTCTGTACCTTGAGGAACTACGGGAACCGGTTGGGGAATAGGAGGGGGTGGAGGAGGTTGAACATTTGGATTCGCTCGAACAAATTCTGTATACCAATTATTCATCATATGGAGGAAGGCTTCCCGAGCCCCATCTCCCTGACTATGTGTTTCAGGTCTACTATCCACTGGCGCAGTCCCTTGCACGGGAGCAGGCACATTACTCTCTACGTCATCAGCTACAGCTCGGTCGAGATCCATTTACTATATAAAAATACAATTTAAATTGTCAGGAGTCATCACACTATCACAATATATTTATGGCATGTATAGCTAGACTTTCACACACGCTATGTTAGTCTGAGAACAGACTAAACCATAGCTCTGATACCACTAACATCCCTTACCCATGTTCGATGCTAGAACAGGGTATGAGGCATTACCAAAACAAAACACATACAGTCGTACTAAACCGAGACATAAAATTTACATCCAAATTTAAAACTTTTCAATTTTCATCACACACTCATTCAACCTAGTCATGCATCTCATAAATTGCATCATCATAAACATAGAACTTGATCAATAATAGCTAACATCAATGGCCTTATACAAAATGAACTATCAAATAACATAGGCCAACATTTTAGGCCAAATAAATTATGACACATAAAAAAATAACCAAGTCCTCTATACATGCCATAATTCAAAATATTTATTTCAAAATACCAAAAGAGTGTTGATAGTGTGGATGGATCTCCGACGATCTCCGAATCCCGAGCTAGCTTGGTGACACTATAAAAAAAGGGAAAAGAGAAGGGAGTAAGCATATAGCTTAGTAAGTAAGTATGTAAATAATAAATAATTTATTAACATGCCTTTAACAATCCTCATAATATGTTCTCAAGATAATGCAATCATAATTACACATAGTTCCACCATTTACTCATGTTTATCTTAAGCTGTCTACTCAAGTCACAGTCACTAAATTATTTATATCTTGAGGTAAAAGAACTCCAAATTAAGATCCGTTAATTTTCCCTAAAACTAGACTCGCATATCTTCTTACAATAAAATTTTCAGAATTTTTGTGTTTAGCAAATAAGTACAGTTTATTCTTTAAAGTCTCCCCTATTCTGCTGTCTGACAGTTTCGACCCTTCTTCACTAAAAAATAATTATCTCTTCTTACGGGATTCAAATGATGTTCCCGTTGGTTTCTATTGAAGGTAGACTCATTAAGAAATTTAAGCATATAAATTATAAACCATAATTATTTTTATAAAATATTTAGTGATTTTCCAAAGTCGGAACAGGGGATTCCGAAATCAATCTGACCTTGTCTCACAAAAATTCAAATATCTCAGAATATGAAATTCTTTCGCTTACACCGTTTCTTTTATGCGAAAATAGACTCAATAAGATTTAATTTCATTTCTTATTCAACTTATAATTCAATTTCCACCATTTTTGGTGATTTTTCAAAGACACATAACTGCTGCTGTCCCAAAACTATTTTATTGCAAATTTCACTCTTTCATAATGTCTTTGTGTTAACTTTCATAGTAACACTTACCCCACATCAAACTTACCAAAGTTTGATCACCTATCGAGCACATTGCTCATAAACTGACACACATATACCTGCACTTATTCATCACTTAGTCATATTCATTTATACTTAGTCATTTCCCGTTGAACGCATCGGAATAATGACGGATACACGGAAATTTTCACATAAGTGCCACACACTTGTAGCTAAAGATACTTCATATCACACTTTTCACATAGGCTCGCTCTCGAGCTAATCACATTCACGGGTTTGCTCACACAAGCTATCGGTCATACGTAACTACTCAGTGCTGCTCACACAAGCTGTTAGGTATCCGCAACACATGTTGGATTACCCAGCCACTGGTAGAACTTATAAGACCAGCACCCGTTTCACATAGTCACAATCTGGGGTCTGCTCACACAAGCTGTCGGTCATACGTAACTACTCAGTGCTACTCACACAAGCTGTCGAGTATCCGTAACACATGCCGGATAACTCGATCCATCGGTAGAACGTGACGGACAAAGACACCGGATCACTTATTTCACTTAGATTTCACATAGGTTTCTAGTGAACATGTCACTCGTATCCATTTTATTCCTAAGGTTCAATCGGGAAATTTCTCACTTGTCGATATTTTGTCAATTACATCAAATATTCAGCCACAATTCATACCATTTATCAAAATATGAAAGCGTAAGTAAAAACGATGCATTATTTACATACAAAGTTACCTCGGTGCAAAATATGACGAATTTGCAATTTAATCCACAACCTTTTCTTTTCCCCGACCAAGGTCAATTCCTCGTCTTTCTTGATCTATAATAACACATTTAACTCATTTAATACTCACATTATTCAATTTAGTCCAAAAATACACTATGACAAAATTACATTTTTGCCCCTAAAGTTTCACATATTTACAATTTTGCCCCTAGGCTCGTAAAATGAAAAGCACTTATTTTTCTCAAATCCTAAGCCTAGCCGATTCATATTCCCTCTTATAGAAGCCCACATTTTTCACTAAATCACATTTTCTACACATAATTTTACAACTTTTACAAATAGGTCCTTTTATGCAATCTCATCAAAAATCACTTAGTAAAAGTTGTTTATCACACTTCAAACTTTCATATTCTACCATAAAACATCAAAACACATGCATGTCATCCATGGGTAAATTTTTAAACACAAACTCTAGCTCAAAATAATGGTAGAAATAGGTAAATCTTGTTACGAGGATTTCAAAAACGTAAAAATCATTAAAAACGGGGCTAGAATGGGCTTACAATCGAGCTTGGAAGCTCGAAAAACCCTAGCTATGTCTTCCTCATGTGAATTTTGGCCAAGGGGTTGAAGATGGACAAAAATTGGCTTTTAATTTTGTTTTTAATTCATTTTAATCACCAAAAGACTAAAATGCCCTTAACTTAAAAATATTCTATTTCACCTATTTCATGTCCATTTTTGTCCAAAAAATTAACCAGTGGTCTAGTTACCTTTTAAGGACCTCCAATTTAAAATTTCATAGCAATTAGACACCTCTAGTTTCTAGAACTCAAGTTTTACACTTTTTATAATTTAGTCCTTTTGACTAAATTGAGTGCCCAAACATCAAAATTTTCGAACAAAATTTTCATGAAATCATTCTGTAAAACTGTAGATCATAAAAATATAAGAATATTAAATATTTCCTTGTCGGATTTGTGGCCCCGAAACCACTATTCTGACTAGGCCCAAAATCGGGCTGTTACAATATGAAGCCTTGTTTAACATGCAAACTTTCTCCTCCTGCCCATTGACTTGGAATACCTCAGGATGCTTTTCTCTCATTGCTTCAATCCGCTTGTCATCCTTGTATCAGCCCGATTTAGGGCCTAGTCAGAATAGTGGTTGCGAGACCACAAATTTGAAGTAGAAATATGTGTTATATGATTTTTATGAGGCTTATGATATTCTTGCATAATTATGTGAAAATTTCATGAGGAAATTTTATTAATTAGTGATCAATTTGTCTATTAGGACTAAATTGCAAATATTATAAAATATGAGATTCTAGAAGATTCAAGTATGAAATAGCATTGAAAAATTATTAGAGGTTCTTATTTAGCAATTAGACCAATATATGTTAAGATGGACAAAAATGGGCATAGGAAGGAAAAATCTCAAGAAAGGGGCCTTAAGGGCAAAATGGTCATTTGGTTAATAAAAGAATTAAAAGGGAAAAAGAAGTCAAAATTCATGTCCATCTTCTTCTCCAGAGCCAAAAATTACAAGGACTCCATAGCTAGGGTTTTTTCATCTTTCAAGCTTGATTGTAAGTACCTTCTATCCCCGTTTTTAATGTTTTTCGTATTTTTGAGATCCTCGTAGCTCGATTTAGCTATTTCTGGCTATATTTTGAGCTAGGGTTTATGTTCAAAAATTTACCCATGTATTACATGCATGTATTTTGATGATTTATGGAATAATAAGAAAGTTTGATGCATGATAAACATCTTTTTCTAAGTGATTTTCATGAAAAATGCATAAAAAGGACCAAATTGTAAAAGTCATGAAAATGGTCATACATGAGTAAATTAGTAGAAATTGGGGGCTGTTGTAGTTATGAAAGTGATTCGGATAGGTTTGAAATGCAAAGAAATTGAATGAAAATCATTTTATGAGCCTAGGGGCAAAAGTGTAATTATGTAAAAGTTTAGGGGCAAAATTGTAATTTTTCCAAAGTATGATTCATGGGTCAATTTAGTAAATGTGAGTATTAAACAAGTCAAATTGCTATTATAGATCAAGAAACATGAAGCCAGGACCGAAACCAAGGCAAGAACAAGGTTGTGGACTAAATCGAATAGCTATACACATTTTGAGTACCGAGGTAAGTTTGTGTGAAATTAAAGCTACATAATTTCTTTATATTTTAATTTCCTGATATTATGTGAAATGAATATTATTTCTATGAAAATCGACTAATGATGCCTCGATGAGAGTATGATGAAAATATGTTAAGTTGAAGTCCAGGTTGAACATTCCGGAATAACAAGGATACCTATGTCACAACATGAGATAAGGAAGGTCCCGTATAAGACCATGTCTGGGACATGGCATCGGCACTGAATGTAGGTCCCGTATAAGACCATGTCTGGGACATGGCATCGGCACCGAATAAGGAAGGTCTCGTATAAGACCATGTCTGGGACATGGCCTCGGCACCAAAGGAAGATCTCGTGTAAGACCATGTCTGGGACATGGCATCAACATCTATATACGATCTCGTATAAGACCAAATCTGGGATATGGTATCGACATCGAGATATGCGATCCCGTGTAAGACCATATCTGGGATATGGCATCGGCATCAAGAGGTGATCCCATGTAAGACCATATCTGGGATATGGCATTGGCATCGTGATACATGTATGATGAGATTTAGCATCCTTTGATATTTCAAGTAGTTCAACGGGCAAAGAGCTAAGTTTATGTAAAGATGACAAAGAGCTAAGTCTATGTTTAAATAATATAAAAGTGCTAAAGTTATGTGATGAAGTGATATAGGTACCCATGAGTAATTTACGAGAAATGCATGCAATATGTGATATGTAATTTGGTAAGGGTATACATGAGTAAGTTATGTTGAAGTATTTGAGAATTTGTGCATCTTTCGATGAGATAAATGAATGCTATTATAAGTCTTAACGTTGCTATTTATTTCATGGAAACTTACTAAGCTTTATGCTTACCCCTTTCTTTCCCTTTTTCCTTGTAGTATCGCCAAGCTAGCTTGGGGGATTGTAGGATGTCAGAGTTCGGATCACACTATCAACCATTTTATTGGTATAGCAAAGTTGATTTATTTTGGGTATGGCATGTATAGGAACTTGGTCATTTTGTTATGTCATATTTGTTAGCCAAAGTGTTGGCTATTATTGTCACTCATTCATTTTGTAAATGGCCATTAGAAATTGGCCAATACTTGTTAAGTTATATATATATATATCCAATGATGATGATACTCATGAAGTGCAAGTCCTTGTTATTGATCGAGTAAAATGAGAAGTGTATGCATGATGAATTAGTGATTCTTTATAGTGTATTATTGCTATGTAATGTGTTGCTTGTGGTGGTATAAGTGTGTTTGTTTTTGTTTCAGGGTGGCAATTGGCTTGGTAAATAGCATTCTAATTGTCCACACGGGTAAACACACGGGCGTGTGTGTAGGCCGTGTGTGACACACGGTTAGCCCCATGGGTGTGTTGATAGGCCATGTGTCCCATGCATCAAAATTTTAAAAATTCAATTCGTCACACGGGCCAGCACACGGGCGTGTGACTAGGCCGTGTGCCCCTTAAGTGTTTGCTAACGTCATAAACATAATACCAAGGTTTTCACACACAGGCGAGGACACGGGCGTGTCTAAGCCGTGTGAGGGACACGGGCTATAGAAACGAGCGTGTGCTAGGCCGTGTGAAAACCCCTGTAGGTTCGAAATGAAAAATAAAATCCACACAGGTTGGGAACATGGGCGTGTGTGACCACATGGCCTACCCACACGGGCGTGTTCCTTTCCACACGGGCCTGTAGCCCTGTTTCAAGCAAAAAAAATATTTCTAAGTATGCAAAAGTTTTCGGTTTAGTCCCAAACCATTCTGTATGTATGTTTAAGGTCTCGTAGACCCATAATAGGGACGTTATGAATATGAATGAAAAAGATTTAAGTTAGAACGAAATGTTATGACTCGATGTTGTATGTTTAAGCAAGTTAAGTTCAGATATGCCTCGTATCCAATTCCGGAGTTGAACACGGGTAAGGGGTGTTACATTTAGTGGTATTAGAGCTACGGTTTAGTCGATTCTTGGACTAACGTAGCGTATACATGAGTCTAGCTATACATGCCATACGTATGTGTATTTACCTAATGATAGTGTGACGACTCCTAACGATTTAAATTGTATTTTCATATAGTAAATGGATCCCGATAGAGCTGTGGCGGATGATGTAGAAAGTAACGCGTCGGCTTTCGCCCAAGGGAAAGTGCCGACTGAAAATGAGAATAGACTAGCCACTGTGAGTGAAAGAGGAGGAGAAGAGGCTAGGGAAGCCTTTCTCTACATGATGAATGCATGGTATACGGAGTTCGTTCGTACGAACCCGAATGCGCAACCCCCTCCACCCCTACCTATTCCTCAGCCTACCCCTGTAGCTCCCCAAATGGTAAAAGTTGTAAGGAGAGAAAAGCCTCCGATTGATAGAATCCAGAAACAAGGAGCCGAGGAATTTCGAGCTAGTAAAGATGATGATCCGGAAAGAGCAGAATTTTGGCTTGAAAATACCATCAGAGTATTTGATGAGTTATCTTGCACACCTGAGGAGTGCATGAAATGTGTGGTGTCTCTCTTAAGAGATTCTTCTTATCAGTAGTGGAACACCCTTGTGTCGATTGTACCAAGGGAGAGAGTTAACTGGGAGTTTCCAAGAAGAGTTCCGGAAGAAGTACATCAGCCAAAGATTTATTGATCAGAAGAGAAAGGAATTCCTTGAGTTAAAACAGGGTCGGATGACAGTAACTGAGTATGAGCGTGAGTTCATAAGACTCAACAAATACGCTCGGGAGTGTGTATCCTCTGAAGCCATTATGTGTAAAAGGTTTGAAGACGGATTAAATGAAGATATCCGATTGTTTGTTAGTGTCCTAGAATTGAAGGAATTTGCAGTGCTAGTGGACAGGGCTTGCAAAGCCGAGGAGTTAGTTAAAGAGAAAAGAAAAGTTGAAATGAAGTATCGTGACTCAAGAAAGAGACAACTGAATAAGTCATTTCAGCCCTCATCCAAGAAGTCAAGAGACTTCCCTACCCGATCAGCTACTTCAGCTGCGTTTTCGAATAGAAGTAAGGGTAAACAGTACTCGGGGTCTAAAGCCCAGACCACTTCTGTTGCTAGTGTTGGGAATGCTCGACCAAATAGACCAGAATGTCCACAGTGTGGCAGACATCACCCCGGTGAGTGCCGAGCACATGAGAGAGCCTGTTTTAAGTGTAGTTCCCAAGATAATTTTATTAGAGAATGCCTTAAGATGGTCAAAAAAGAGAAATTCAGAGTGCAAGATCGGGAAGCATTACTAGGGGGAGACAACAGAGAAACCCCAGAAGTGGAACGAGTAGTAAGAGTACACCCAGAGAGTAGGCCGCAAGATCTGAGGGTAGAGCACCTGCGAGGACTTATGCCATTCGCGCTCGCGAAGAGGCATCATCCCCTGATGTAATAACTGGTACATTTTCTCTCTATGATACTAATGTTGTTGCTTTAATTGATCCGGGATCTACCCACTCATATATTTGCATAAAACTAGTATCTATTATGAGCATGCCTGTAGCATCTACAGAATTCGTAATAAAAGTGTCCAATCCCTTAGGCAAATGTGTATTAGTTGATAAGGTATGCAAAGATTGCCCATTGATGATTAGAGGTCATTATTTTAAGGCGAATCTCATGCTATTGCCATTTGACGAATTTGATATAATTCTTGGTATGGACTGGTTAGCCTCTCATGATGTGATAGTAAATTGTGGAAAGAAATACATTGAATTGAGATGTGAAAACGGGGACACTCTTCGTGTTGAATCAGATGAACAGGACAGATCGCTTGTAGTGATCTCTCATATGTCTACCTAGAAATATGTAAGAAAGGGATATGAAGCATATCTTGCCTTTGTGATGAATGCTAAAGAGACTGAGTTGAGAATCGAATCAGTGCCAATAGTATGTGAGTATCCAGATGCATTCCAAAAAGAATTGCCAGGGTTGCCTCCAGTTAGAGAAATTGAATTTGGCATTGAGTTAGCCCCTAGTACTGCACCTATATCGATTGCTCCATACAGAATGGCTCCAACTGAGTTCAAAGAATTGAAGGCACAGTTACAAGAGTTGACGGATAAAGGCTTTGCAAGACCGAGTTATTCCTTATGGGGTGCTCTCGTACTATTTGTGAAGAAGAAAGATGGTTCTATGAGATTATGTATAGATTATCGACAGCTTAATAAGGTAACCGTGAAGAACAAGTACCCATTGCCAAGGATCGACGATTTGTTTGATCAATTGAAGGGAGCCACTGTGTTTTCCAAGATAGATTTGAGGTCGGGATATTACCAGTTGAGGGTTAAAGACTCAGATGTGCCGAAAACCGCATTTCGGACAAGGTATGGGCACTATGAATTTTTAGTCATGCCTTTTGGTTTAACGAATGCCCCTGCTGTGTTTATAGATTTAATGAACCGCATCTTTTGGCCATACTTGGATAAATTTGTTGTGGTTTTTATTGATGATATACTGATTTATTCTCGTGATGAGAATGAGCATGCCGAACACTTGAGAATGGTTTTACAAATTTTACGAGATAATCAGTTGTATGCCAAGTTTAACAAAAGTGAATTTTGGCTCAAAGAAGTTGGATTTTTGGGGCACATTGTCTCAGGAGATGGAATCCGAGTTGACCTGAGTAAGATTTTAGCCATTGTTGATTGGAAACCGCTGAGGAATGTATCCGAGGTTAGGAGTTTTCTGGGCCTAGCTGGCTATTACCGATGGTTTGTCAAGGGATTTTCCATGATAGCTACACCGATGACGAAGTTGTTACAGAAAGATATAAAGTTTGAATGGACAGAGAAGTGCCAACAAAGTTTCGAGAAGTTAAAGGCATTGTTCACTAAGGCTCTAGTTCTAGTGCAACCTGAACCGGGAAAAGAATTTGTGATTTATAGCGATGCATCCTTGAATGGATTGGGTTGTGTGCTTATGCAAGAGGGCAAGGTGATAGCATACGCCTCTAGACAGTTAAAGCCGCATGAAAAGCATTACCCGACACATGATTTAGAGTTGGCTGCCATTGCGATTGCATTAAAGATATGGAGACACCATTTGTATGGTGAAAAATGTCAGATATTCACTGATCATAAAAGCTTAAAGTACTTGATGACTCAAAAGGAATTGAACTTAAGGCAACGAAGATGGTTAGAGTTGATAAAGGATTATGAGTTAGTGATTGACTACCATCCAGGAAAGGCGAACGTGGTCGACGATGCCTTGAGCAGGAAATCCTTGTTTGCTTTGAGGGCTATGAATACACGGATGACTTTGTCAAGTGATGGTTTTATTCTAGCCGAGTTGAAAGCTAGACCGATGTTTCTCCAAGAGATTTGTGAAGATGAGAAAAGTGATAGCGACTTGCAAGCCAAAAGAGTTCAGTGTGAGTCGAGTGTTGAGTTTGACTTTTAAATTAATGCTGATGGATGTTTGATTTTCCGAGACAAAGTCTGTATACGAAGAGATGATGAGCTCATTCGGAAAATTTTACACGAGGCGCATAGTGGATGTCTATCTGTACATCCAAGCAGCACAAAAATGTATAATGACTTGAAGAAATGGTATTGGTGGCCGAGTATGAAGAAAGATATTTCTGAATTTGTATCGAAATGCTCAGCAAGTGAAAGCTAAACACCAAGTACCTTCGAGTCTACTTCAGCCTATTATGGTTCCCGAGTGGAAATGGGACCGTATTACGATGGACTTTATGACGGGTTTGCCATTGACACCTAGTAAGAAAGATGCTGTATGGGTTGTAGTAGATAGACTTATGAAATCGGCCCATTTCATACCTGTACGCGTTGATTATTCGCTTGACAAGTTGGTAGACTTGTACGTTTCAGAGATTGTATGACTACATGGGGTGCCCTTATCGATTATATCGAACATAGATCTGAGATTCACATCTCGATTTTGGAAAAAGTTGCAAGAAGCTTTGAGCACAAAGCTGAGTTTTAGTACAGCTTTTCATCCGCAAACCGACGGACAGTCGGAGAGATTAATACAGATACTTGAGGATATGCTCCGATGTTGTGTTCTTGAGTTTCAGGGCAGCTGGGAAAAGTACTTACCGTTGGTAGAGTTTGCCTATAATAACAGTTTCTAGTCGAGTTTGAGAATTGCGCCTTATGAGGCTTTGTATGGGCGTAAGTGTCGAACGCCTTTGTATTGGACCGAACTCAAAGAAAATCAGATTCACGGGGTTGACTTGGTTAGAGAAACCGAAGAGAAGGTAAAGATAATTCGTGATTTTTTAAAAGCTGCTTCGGATAGACAAAAGTCCTACTCGGACTTGAAACGGAAAGGGGCCGAATTTCAAGTTGGTGATAAGGTATTCTTGAAAGTGTCACCATGGAACAAAGTTCTCAGATTTGGCCGGAAAGGCAAATTGAGTCCGCGTTTTATCAAACCATATGAAATTACCGAGAGGATAGGACCTGTAGCTTATCGACTGGCTTTACCATCTGAGTTGGAAAAGATACATGATGTATTCCAAGTGTCTATATTACGTCGTTTCCGATCAGATCCTTCGCATGTGATTACACCGGCAGAGGTTGAAATTCAACCCGACATGACTTATAGCGAAGAACTGGTTAAGATTTTGGCACGAGAAGTTAAACAATTGAGAAACAAAAGTATAGCTCTTGTGAAAGTACTATGGCAAAGAATAGGCTACATGGGAGCCCGAGGAGGCTATGAGAAACCAGTACCCAAACCTTTTTATCGGTAAGATTTTTGGGGACGAAAATCCCTAAGAGGGGAGAATTGTAACAACCCGATTTAGGGCCTAGTCAAAATAGTGGTTGCGAGACCACAAATCCTAAGTAGAAATATGTGTTTTATGATTTTTATGAGGCTTATGATATGCTTGCATGATTATGTGAAAATTTCATGAGGAAATTTTATTAATTAGTGATCAATTTGTCTATTAGGACTAAATTGCAAAGATTAGAAAATATGAGATTCTAGAAGATTCATGTATGAAATAGCATTAGAAAAATTATTATAGGTCCTTATTTAGCAATTAGACCAATATATGTTTAGATGGACAAAAATGGGCATAGGAAGGAAAAATCTCAAGAAAGGGGCCTTAAGGGCAAAATGGTCATTTGGTTAATAAAAGAATTAAAAGGGAAAAAGAAGTCAAAATTCATGTCCATCTTCTTCTCCATAGCCGAAAATTACAAGGACTCCATAGCTAGGGTTTCTTCATCTTTCAAGCTTGATTGTAAGTACCGTCTAGCTCCGTTTTTAATGTTCTTCGTATTTTTGAGATCCTCGTAGTTCGATTTAGCTATTTTGTGCTATATTTTGAGCTAGGGTTTATGTTAAAAAATTTACCCATGTATGACATGCATGTATTTTGATGATTTATGGAAGAATAAAAAAGTTTGATGCATGATAAACATCTTTTTCTAAGTGATTTTCATGAAAAATGCATAAAAAGGACCAAATTGTAAAAGTCATGAAAATGGTCATACATGAGTAAATTAGTAGAAATTGGGGGCTTTTGTAGTTATGAAAGTGATTCGGCTAGGTTTGAAATGCAAAGAAATTGAATGGAAATCATTTTACGAGCCTAGGGGCAAAAGTGTAATTATGTAAAAGTTTAGGGGCAAAATTGTAATTTTTCCAAAGTATGATTCATGGGTCAATTTAGTCAATGTGAGTATTAAACAAGTGAAATTTCTATTATAGATCAAGAAACAAGAAGCCCAGACCGAAACCGAGGCAAGAACAAGGTTGTGGACTAAATCGAATAGCTATACACATTTTGAGTACCGAGGTAAGTTTGTGTGAAATTAAAGCTACATAATGTCTTTTTATTTTAATTGCCTGATATTATGTGAAATGAATATTATTTCTATGAAAATCGACTAATGATGCCTCGATGAGAGTATGATGAAAATATGTTAAGTTGAAGTCCCGGTTGAACATTCCAGAATAACAAGGATACCTATGTCACAACATGAGATAAGGAAGGTCCCGTATAAGACCATGTCTGGGACATGGCATCGGCATCGAAAAAGAAAGGTCTCGTATAAGACCATGTCTGGGACATGGCATCGGCACCGAATATGGAAGGTCCCGTATAAGACCATGTCTGAGACATGGCCTCGGCACCAAAGGAAGATCTCGTGTAAGACCATGTCTGGGACATGGCATCGACATCTATATACGATCTCGTATAAGACCAAATCTGGGATATGGCATCAACATCGAGATATGAGATCCCGTGTAAGACCATATCTGGGATATGGCATCGTCATCAAGAGGTGATCCCATGTAAGACCATATCTGGGATATGGCATTGGCATCGTGATACATGTATGATGAGATTGAGCATCCTTTGATATTCCGAGTAGTTCAACGGGCAAAGAGCTAAGTTTATGTAAAGATGATAAAGAGCTAAGTCTATGTTTAAAGTGTATAAAAGTGCTAAAGTTATGTGATGAAGTGATACAGGTACCCATGAGTAATTTACGAGAAATGCATGCAATATGTGATATGTAATTTGGTAAGGGTATACATGAGTAAGTTATGTTGAAGTATTTGAGAATTTGTACATCTTTTGATGAGATAAATGAATGCTATTATAAGTCTTAACGTTTCTATTTATTTCATGCAAACTTACTAAGCTTTATGCTTACCCCTTTCTTTCCCTTTTTCCTTGTAGTATCGACAAGCTAGCTCGGGGAATCGTAGGACGTCGAAGTTCGGATCACACTATCAACCATTTTATTGGTATAGCAAAGTTGATTTATTTTGGGTATGGCATGTATAGGAACTTGGTCATTTTGTTATGTCATATTTGTTAGCCAAAGTGTTGGCTATTATTGTCACTCATTCATTTTGTAAATGGCCATTCGAAATTGGCCAATACTTGTTAAGTTTTATATATATCCAATGATGATGATACTCATGAAGTGCAAGTCCTTGTTATTGATCGAGTAAAATGAGAAGTGTATGCATGATGAATTAGTGATTCTTTATAGTGTATTATTGCTATGTTATGTGTTGCTTGTGGTGGTATAAGTGTGTTTGTTTTTGTTTCAGGGTGGCAATTGGCTTGGTAAATAGCCTTCTAATTGTCCACACGGGTAGACACACGGGCGTGTGTGTAGGCCGTGTGGGACACACGGTTAGCCCCATGGGTGTGTTGATAGGTCATGTGTCCCCTACATCAAAATTTCGAAAATTCAATTCGTCACAGGGGCCAGCACACGGGCGTATGACTAGGTCGTGTGCCCCTTAAGTGTTTGCTGACGTCATAAACAGAATACCAAGGTTTTCACACACAGGCGAGGACACGGGCGTGTGCCAGGCCGTGTGAAAACCTCTGTAGGTTCGAAATGAAAAATAAAATCCACACGGGTTGGGAACATGGGAGTGTGTGACCACATGGCCAGCCCACACGGGCGTGTTCCTTTCCACACGGGCCTGTAGCCCTATTTTAAGCAAAAAAAAAAAATTCTAAGTATGCAAAAGTTTCTGGTTTAGTCCCAAACCATTTCATATGTATGTTTAGGGTCTCGTAGACCCATAATAGGGTCGTTATGAATATGAATGAAAAAGATTTAAGTTGGAACGAAATGTTATGACTCGATGTTGTATGTTTAAGCAAGTTAAGTTCGGTAATGCCTCGTATCCGGTTCCGAAGTTGAACACGGGTAAGGGGTGTTACAATCCATCTTAACTTCTTTAAACTCAGCAAACTCAAATACAAAAACATTGCACCTTTCATAAATTTTTGATAAAGATTTTGTGTCACGAACTAGAACATCATCTATGTTGTCACCAAAGTACTAAGGAGTCTCTTGCAATTGCTTCGTTGTTGGTTTCTCCTCCATTAGATTTAGAGCAAAGCTTTTTGCTTTCATTTTTACTTTGAATACATCTATACCTTTTTAGTCTTTGATCAGACACCATTTATCTTCAAACATGACCTTGTAACATTCTTCAATCAATTCCCTAACACTAAGAAGCTTTTTATCAATGTTAGGCACATATAGAACATCAGTTATGTATTTCAAACATGCTAAACTTTCAATAGCCACTGTTCTTTTTCCTTTATCTGGAATAAACTCACCATTTCCAACTTTTATTTTGGAAATGATAGTTTTATCAAGTTCTTTGAAAAGTGATGGGTCATTGGTCATGTGATTTGTGCAACCACTATCGATCAACAAGGAATCATTGGAGAAACATGTCACCACAAAAATGAACTCATCTTCTTGTTGTTCAATAGATGCTTTTGCCTCTTCATTTTGTTGAGACTTACAGACCCGCTCTATGTGCCCAATACTGCCACATTTTTTGCATTTGATATCAGGCCTCCACCAACACATTTTTGGCAAGTGATTTGTCTTCTTACAATGTAGACATGGTGGATATGTCTCGTTGTTGTTATTATTGCTGGTCTCATCATTAATATTCTTGTTTTTTCCTCTCGAATCTTCAAACTTTACCCAAAAAGCACCCTCTACTGATACTTCTTGTCTCATCTTTCTTCTTTGTTCTGGAGCCTGCAATGTATTCACTAATTCTGCTAAGGATATACTTGACAAATCCTTAGGTTCTTCTAATGAATAAATTTTAGACTCATATTTTTCAAGAAAAGTGACAAGAATTTTTCACACTATTCGATCATCGAAAAAATCCTTTCCCAACAATCTTACCTTGTTTATTATGCCCCCCAACTTGTCAGAATAGTCTTTAATGGTTTCTGTCTCCTTCATTTTTAGCATTTCAAACTTTCTGATCAAATTGAGCACCTGCATATTTTTTTTCTTTCATTGCCTTGGTATTCTTTCTTGAGGTAGTCCAAAATTTCTTTTGCTGAAGCCAAATTCATGATTCTTGTAAATATTTTACTTGAAATAACAGAGAAAAGACATGCTTTAGCTTTGGATTTCATTGTCTTCTTCTCTTTATGAGTATTTAATTGATTCATTATTGGATTTGCTGGCAATGACGGAACATCATAATCTTCTTCTAAGGCTTCCTAAAGATCCATCACATCAAGATAGACTATCATTCTAACAGCCTACAGCTTGATAGTTATCACCATCAAAAATTGGTGGAACAATGCGAGTAAATGACATTGTGTCAGCTTCCATGTCTAAAGCTTATAAGTTTCTCTCAACTCACAGATCCCTTAAGATAAGAGCTTTGATACAAGTATTGGTATTTTAGTTAAAAAAATATGAAACACAGAAGATGTGAAAGAAAGATATATTGGAAGCACACAATAATCTGTTATATTGTTCAAATTATATAGCAAAAAAAAATAACAGAAACCTGTTAAACTTATTCCTAAAATCATACCACAAACACTTAACTTACTCCTAAAATCATGCCACAAACACTTAACTTACTCCTAAAATCATGTAACAAAAAATTAAAAATCCCTAAAGACTTAGTTTACAAACCTATTATTAAGCAAGTCTAAGGCACATTCTCAACAACAATTAAAGTAATATGATGCCTAGGTTCCTTACCAATTAGGAAATAAAGGTATTGGATCCTTCCACCGAACCAAACAAGATAAGGAACAAGGGAAATGTTTTATTAGAGAAGTCATCAGTATAATTATTTGTGTTATGTATATCATTACTTCTTTAAAATGACTTCGCAGGATAAAATCATTTCATGTTGAGTTCAATGATAAGGATGAGGAAATGGTCATAAATGAAAAATGAAATAACATTTTGGTAGTTATGAAAACCACTTTGGGATATCAAGTTAAAAGAATTCTAGTAGATAGTAGTAATGCATTGGAAGTCTTACATTAAGACGCTTTCAAAAAATGCAATTGAAAGAGACAACCTTAAAAAAAGCAAAATGTATATTTTTTTGTTAAACCAATTCAAGTTAAGGGCTTGATTACTCTTCTATTTTTAATCGAAGATGGTGATTGCACAATTTAGAAATGGTAGAATTTTTTTGTAGTGGACCATCCTTTAGGATACAACATTATTTTTGGCCATCCAATCATGCTTATGACTAAAATGGTTGTGGCCACATTTTGAATGAGAATAAAGTTCCCCACCCTGGTTAGGGTCAGACACAAACTCATATAAGCTAGCGACCAATCAATGCCACATTATGTCCCTCTAGTTAACTCAGTAAAAAGTCAGAAGTTGGGGGGCCTAAAGACGTGTGTTCCAATACTTATGATGCTAGTCTGGTGAATAAGCTCAAGCCAATTTAATTGATAAACCATGATGAATTTGGAAATTTTGGATATTAGAGTTGAAGCAAGGTTAAATAAGGTAGTGCTAGTAGAACAAATTGAAGCCTTATGCTTATGAGGAAGATGAGACAACTGAAATCTCTATTTTAGCTTTGATGTTTACATGTATTTATTCCCATATGCCAAGTATCAATACTTAGGAATAATGTGTCGATATTATGAGTTCAATTTCTTATGATTCACTATTTTAAGTTCAATATTTGTAGGTATTGGTACCCGTAATGTAGGTATTGATACTCAATTGTAATTGTAATAGCTCGTTTTTCAATGGTGCCGGAAATAATGGTTTCGGGACCACAATTCTGACTAGAGTCCATAGATATATTTCATTAATATTTATGAGTTAAATATATTATAATTATGAATAGTGTTTTAATAGATTTTATTAATTGGTAAGTTAGTTAAGGTACAAGTGGTGCATACTGAAAGTCAAGTGATTTTGGAAAATGAGGTATTAGGACCTCGTTCTTGTAAATCGAGTCAGTGAATATTTTTATTAAATATATACAGAACGGTTATATAGGTGAATTGAAGTTTCGTCCAAAAAATTTAGTGATTGAATAGTTAATTAAGGAAAAATGACTAAATCGTAAAAGACGTAAAACTTGATCATTATTGAATTTTATTAATTGGAAGGCTTAATTGATAAAAGTGGGGGATTTAAGGGGGAAATATACCTGTTCTAAAGTAAGTGGACGGTTAATGCATGATTTTACTATTTTTATATGTTAAATTTATATTAAATTAAATTTAAAATAATAATAGTAAAATAAATGAAACATGAAAAAAACATTGAAATTATCATTCTTCATCTTCCTCAAGCCGAAAAATCCATTGGAGAAGCTTGGAGCATTCAGCCTTCATCTTTTTCTTGCATGTAGGTTTAATTAAGGTCCTTTTTTTTATAATTTTTATGTTTTTGATATCGTTGCAATTAGGTCCAGCTAACTCGTATCTCCGTTTTTAAAACTGTCAAAGGTTTTAAAAGTTTCATTGATTTTAGTTGAAGTTTTTGAATGTGTGGTAGATTTTGGAGCTTAGAAATGAAATAGGATTGATTTGTTAAGTGAATTTTGTTAGTTTTGCATTTAAGGACTAATATGTAAAAATGTTAAATTTAGCATGAAAATATTGTAATTTTCAAGTGATTGAAGGCTGGTTATGGATGAAATTAGAATCGGATATGTGTATTGGAGCTTAAATGTGAAATTTTAATAGTTTAAGCTTTAGGGACTAAATTGAACAAAGTGTAAATGTTCAGGAAAAATTTGTAAAATGGAATTTATAAGTCATATGCATAAAAATGAATATGTTAATGCATTTTAATTTAATAAATTAAATTTAATTATTATATAGATCAAAGATTGAACTGTACAGAGTAAAACCGAGAAAAAGGGAAAATTGCAGAATAGTCTCTACAAACAAATTGCTTGTTGGTTGTATTAGGTAAGTTCATATGATAAGTTTTGCGTTAAATTGTTTTGTATTTAAAATTATAATTTTAAATATATTTAATTGAAATTCTGGTCTTTTACACTTTGGTACAAAAAGGTGAGATAAAAGATTAAATTGAACAGAATTGAAGATAGTATAATTCGATAAACTAAGAAATTGACCTTGAATTGGATTGAAATAAGTTATTGTATGTGATAATGTAACAGCCCAATTTTGGGGCTAGTCAGAAAAGTGGTTTTGGGACCACTAATCTGAGGCTGAAGAAAATTATTTTAGTATTATTTTATGTGTTATAGCATAGATATATATGGCTATATGAAAATTTTGGTGCATTAATTATAGTGATTTCATGCTTAATTTCGAAAAAGGACTAAATCGCATAAAGTGCGAAAGTTTCAAATTTCAAGCTAGAGGTGTCTAATAGTTAAAGGACATCAAAATGGAGGCCCTTAAAGTGAAATTAGGCCATTAGATGTGTGTTGGCCGGCCATATAGACTAGGGAGACAAGAGCATTAAATTTTGGTCAATTTTGGTGATATTAGGTGACTAAAATGAATAAAATAAGGCAAAGAAAGATGAGATATCATCTTTTACTATTCCCTTTCTTCTTCCAACAAAAATTGAAGAGGAAATAGATATTTTTGGAGCTTAAACTTTCAGCCAAGTTATCTCCTTGCAAGTAAGTGATTTTAGAGGTCTTTCTTGATGATTTTTGTATTTTTGGAACCCCCAAAGCTTAAGCTAGCCAATAAAGGGGCTAATTTGCAATATGGTTACAAGTTTAGGGACTTTCCATGAGAGTGTTCATGATGTTTGCTGAGTTTTTATGGAAGAAAATGGATGTTAGTGAGTCAAAGAACAACTTTTGTGAAAGGTGTTACCATGAAAACACCTAAATGGGACTAAGTTATAAAAGTTGAGATTTTGTAATAAATGCATGAAATAGTTGGAATTATGAGTAGTTGTAAGAGTAATAAATGTTCAGCTAGGCTTGTTTAACGAGAAAATATGATGAAAAATGATTTACGAGCCCAGGGGCAAAATCGTAATTTTGCCATAGTACAAGGGCAAAATGGTCATTTTTGCCTAAATAGAGATTATGATGTATTATGATTATAAAATGATTTAATGAATGAATTTTTGTTATTATAGACCAAGAAGAGCGCGGAATCAACCTTGACCGAGGAAAAGGCAAGGTTACGGAATAGACCGTTGATTAACACGTTTTGCACCGAGGTAAGTTTATGTGTAAACGATGCATTTTAAATACACATGTTGTTATTTATTTGTGCATTATGTGGTTGAGAATATTTACGATTTAAATGGATCAAATTCGGTAGATAATGAATAATTTTCGTATGAACGTTGAAATAGATATGTAAATGTGGAATATTATCCGTAGTAATTAATGGTGGGATGTGTGCGATACCACCTTAATTATTCTTGTTGGTGGGCTGTGTGCGATACCACCTTAATTATTCTTGTTGGTGGGCTATGTGCGATACCACCTTATTACTTATTCACGACGGGTTGTGTGCGATACCATCGTTTATATGAACAATTGGTGGCCTATGTGCGATACCACCGTAATTATTTTTGTTGGTGGGCTATGTGTGATACCACCCTGTTAAAGATTAATGGTGGGCAATGTACGATACCACCCTGTTAAAGATTAATGGTGGGCTAAGTGCGAAACCACCGAGTGTTTGGTATTACTATGAATAGCTTATTGTGAGTTCATGATGTGTGGTTTCATGTGATCATGTGGTGATAAGTATAGGGATGTGTGTTAAATAATATGAGCATTTGGCTTGTGATAAGGTTGGAATGTGGTAAGAGATGAAATGAGTAAGCATGATCTTGGAATGTGGAATGTTCTTACTTATTGTGAAGTGCTATTTATTGATTAGCACATATTATGATGTTTAATGTTTACATGTAAACTTACTAAGCTTAAAGCTTATTCCCTTTCTTTTCCCTTGTTTTATAGTGTCAAAGAGTCGGGTCGGGATACGAAGATAATTGGAAGATCACCCACACTATCAGCTCATCTCGGTATATCTAGAATTAGCAATTTGAGTATGGCATGTATAGGGGCTAGACTAGATGAATTGTTTTGTTATTTTGGCCAAGTGTGTATTGGCTCCCTTAAAGATGAATCTTTTGTATATAGCCATAGTTGATGGCTTATTATTACTAATTTATGAAAGGACAAGGTTATTCATGATTGTGTATGTTGCATAATTGCCTTGCTTAGCAATTGGTTGAATGGATTTAGGTTGTGTGATGTAGGGTGATAAAAAGAGCTTGGTAAATATCCTTGTTCTTGTCCACATGGGTAGGCACACGGGCGTGTGTCTAGACTGTGTGTGACACATGGTCAGTCCCATGGGTGTGTGGCTAGGTCGTGTGTCCCCTGCATGATAGTTTTACAAGTCAGTAAGCTCAGTAGTAAACACACGAGTAGAGACACGGCTGTGTGTCTTAGCCGTGTCGAAGGCACGGCCAGGGACATGGGCTTGTGCCCAGACCGTGTGAAGTCTGTACCTAAATTTGGAATTTAATTCACCACACGGTCGAAGGACACGGGCGTGTGACAGGCCGTGTGATGCTAGTCAGAGGCGACCACGGGCCAGACACACGGGCGTGTGACAGGCCGTATGATGCAAGTCAGTGTCGACCACGGGTGTCGAACACGGGTGTGTGATATGTGACACGGGCGTGTCCCTCCCTCCACACGGGCGTGTGGACTATTTGGAGAAAAAATTTCCAAGGTCTTCTGGAGAGTTTCAAAGGAATTCAATTTGATTCTGAACCATTCCTAAACCGTGAATTAGGCCTTGTATGCTTATTTAAGATGTGCTAACAAAAGTTTTAATTGGGAATAGAAAGTCAAGTTTTGATGTGGTTTGATTGTTTGCGTATAAGTCTAGTAATGCCTCATACCCTATTCTGGCATTGAATATAGGTAAGGGGTGTTACATTTAATGGTATCAGAGCTATGGTTTAGTCGATTCTCGGACTACCGTAGAGTGTGTAAGAGTCTAGCTATACATGCCATAAACGTATATTGATAGTGTGGTGACTTCTGAGAATGCTAAACTTTATTTTTTATATATATAGTAAATTGATCCCAATCGAGCGACTGCTGATGACGCGGCTAGTAACGCGCCGGCTCCCGTGCAAGGGACCGCACCTGTAGAGAGTAGACGCGAGACTATGGGTCAAGGAGAAGAGGCCTGGGAAGCCTTTCTCCATATGATGAGTAATTGGTACACGGAGTATGTACGAGCGAACCCTAATGCTCAACCTCCTCCACCCCCTCCGATACCTCAGCCAGTTCCTGTGGCTCCTCAATGTATTGATTTAATGAGGATGACCAAACCCCCGGTAGACAAGATTCGGAAGCAAGGGGCCGAGGAGTTTAGGGCTAACATAGATGATGACCCCGAGAGGGCGGAGTTCTGGCTTGAGAACTCCATGCGAGTATTTGATGAACTCTCCTGTACACCTGAGGAGAGCTTAAAATGCGCCGTGTCATTGCTAAAGGACTCGGCCTATCGTTGGTGGAAGACGTTTACTTCGGTGGTTCCAAGAGAGAGGGTAATGTGGGACTTCTTTTTGGAAGAGTTCCGGAAGAAGTATATAAGTCAGAGGTTTGTGGACCAGAAACGGAAAGAATTCCTTGAACTGAAGCAAGGAATAATGACTGTGGCAGAATATGAGTGCGAATTTGTTAGGCTCAGCAAGTATGCACAAGAATGTGTGTCTACAGAAGCTATCTTGTGCAAGAGGTTTGAAGATGGGCTGAATGAGGATATCAGACTTTTAGTTGGGATTTTAGAATTGAAAAAATTTGTGGTGTTGGTTGATAGGGCATGTAAGGCCGAGGAACTGAATAAGGAAAAGAGGAAAGCCATGAGTGAGGCCTGAGATGCAAGAAAAAGGCCAATGAGTAAATCATACCAAGCTCAATCGAAGAGGTCCAAGGAAATGAACCCTCGGATGACAGCGTCAGTTGGACATTCACATCGAGATCGAGGTAACACATACTCGGGCTCGAGAGTTCAAGCCACTTCGATTGCAAGTGTGGGCAATCTAAAGTCCAAACCGGAGTGTTCAATTTGTGGTAGGCAGCACACTGGGGAGTGTTGGGGAAATAGCTGAAATTTTTATAAGTGTGGTTCCCCCGACCATTTCATTCAAAATTGTCCTGAGAGGGATGACAAGGAAAAGAAGCAAGAAGTGAGATCAAGTAATGTATCTTCGAGGAGTAGATCACAAAAGAACCTGGGAGGTGGGACCAGTAGTAGAGGTACGCCTCGAGACTCTGCTGCGAGACTAGAGGGTTGGGCACCTGCAAGGACTTATGCCATTCGCGCTCGCGAGGAGGCATAATCTCCAGATGTGATAACAGGTACTTTTTCTCTTCATGACACCTCTGTTATTGCTTTGATTGATCCAGGGTCTACCCATTCTTACATTTGCATGAAACTGACATCTAGTATGAGTATGATTGTTTAGTCTACGGAATTTGTAGTAAAGGTTTCAAACCCATTAGGTAAACATGTGCTAGTTGACAAGGTGTGTAGAAATTGTCCTTTGACAATTAGAGGTCATTGTTTTTCGGCAAATCTTATGTTGTTGCCGTTTGACGAATTTGACTTGATTCTTGGTATGGATTGGTTGACGACTCATAATGTTTTAGTGAACTGTGGTAGCAAGTTTGTTGAATTGAAATGTGAAAATAGAGATGTCATTCGGGTTGAATCAGGTAGATCGGATAGTTTGTCCGTGATGATTTCATCTATGGTGGCCGAGAAATACTTGAGGAAAGGATACGAGTCCTATCTCGCCTTTGTGCTGAATACTCAAGAGTCAGAGATAAAGATTGAGTCAGAGATAAAGATTGAGTCAGTGCCGGTGGTATGCGAGTATCTTGATGTGTTCCTGGAAGAGTTACCCGGATTGCCTCCAGTTAGAGAGGTCGAGTTTGGGATTGAGTTAGTTTCGGGTACGGCACCTATTTCGGTTGCTCCGTATAGGATGGCACCATTGGAGCTAAAAGAGTTGAAGGTTCAGTTGCAAGAGTTAACGGATAAAGGTTTTGCAAGACTGAGCTATTCATTATGGGGTGCTCTGGTACTTTTTGTGAAGAAGAAAGATAGGTAAATGAGATTGTGCATAGACTACAGACAGCTCAACAAGGTGACAGTGAAGAATAAGTATCCTTTGCCAAGGATAGATGACTTGTTTGACCAATTGAAGGGAGTTACGGTGTTCTCTAAGATAGACTTAAGGTCTAGCTATTACCAATTGAGGGTTAAGGAGCAAGATGTACCGAAAATTGCATTTTGGACAAGGTATGGCCATTATGAGTTTATTGTCATGCCATTCGGCTTAACGAATGCTCCTGTAATTTTTATGGATCTAATGAACCGTATCTTCTGGCCGTATTTGGATAAGTTTGTAGTTGTCTTTATCGATGACATACTAATTTATTCTCGGGATGAGAATGATCATGCAGAGCACTTGAGAATTGTTTTGCAGACTTTAAGAGACAAGCAGTTGTATGCTAAATTTAGCAAGAGTGAGTTTTGGCTCCGAGAGGTCGGATTCCTAGGACACATTGTGTCGGGTGATGGTATTAGAGTTGATCCGAGTAAGATATCGACTATTGTGGAGTGGAAACCGCCAAGAAATGTGTCGAAAGTCAGAAGCTTTTTGGGTTTAGCGGGGTATTACAGACGGTTCGTAAAGGGGTTTTCCATGATTGCTACCCTGATGACGAAACTGTTGCATAAAGATGTTAAGTTTGAATGGACTGAGAAATGTCAACAGAGTTTCGAGAGATTGAAAGCATTGTTGACTGAGGCGTCGATTTTAGTACAACCTGAGTCGGGGAAGGAGTTTGTAGTATACAGTGATGCGTCGTTTAATGGACTCAGCTGTGTGTTGATGCAAGAGGGTAAGGTAGTAGCTTACGCCTCGAGACAGCTAAAACCGCACGAAAAGAATTATCTGACTTATGATTTAGAGTTGGCTGCGATCATTTTCGCTTTGAAGATTTGGCGTCATTATTTATATGGCGAGAAGTGCCGAATTTTCACCGATCACAAGAGCTTGAAGTACTTGATGGATCAAAAGGATTTAAATTTGCGACAACGGCGGTGGCTCGAATTATTGAAGGATTATGAGCTAGTAATTGATTACCATCTGGGGAAAGCGAATGTGGTTGCGGATGCCTTTAGTAGGAAATCCCTGTATGCTTTGAGAGCTATGAGTACGAGCTTAGCATTGTCTAATGATGGTGCCATATTGGCCGAGTTGAGGGCTATACCTTTGTTCCTTCAGTAGATATGTGAAGCTCAAAAGAATGATAGTGAGATGCAAGTTAAGAAAGCTCATTGTGAATCGGGAAATGACTCCGATTTTTGGGTTGGTTTAGATGATTGTTTGATGTTTCATGATAGAGTTTGTGTACCTAAACATGATGATTTGATTCGAAAAATTTTACGCAAAGCGCACAATGGTTGTTTATCAGTACATCCGGGCAGCACAAAAATGTACAATGATTTGAAAAAGTTGTATTGGTGGCCGGGTATGAAAAGAGATATCTCCGAGTTTGTTACCAAGTGTTTGGTCTGTCAACAAGTGAAAGCCGAGCATCAAGTACCTTCGGGACTACTTCAGCCAGTGATGGTTCCTGAGTGAAAGTGGGATCGAATCACGATGGATTTCATAACGGGGTTACCTATGACTCCGAAAAAGAAAGATTCTGTGTGGGTCATCGTTGATAGATTAATGAAATCAGCTCACTTTATACCGGTGCGTGTTGATTACTCACTCGACAAGTTGGCAGAGCTGTATATATCTGAGGTTGTGAGATTACATGGGGTGCATGTATCCATTATCTCGAATAGAGATCCAAGATTCACTTCGAGGTTTTGGAAGAAGTTACAAGAAGCCTTGGGTACAAGATTGAATTTTAGTACCGCGTTCCATCCTCAAACAGACGGCCAATCTGAAAGAGTGATTCAAGTTCTTGAGGATATGCTTCGATGATGTGTGTTAGAATTTGAAGGTAGTTGGGAAAGATACCTACCTTTGGTTGAGTTTGCCTACAACAACAGTTATCAGTCGAGCATACGAATGGCACCCTACGAAGCTTTGTATGGTCGCAAATGTCGGACTCCCTTGTATTGGACCGAGCTTAATGAGAAGCAAATTCATGGGGTTAATCTAGTTAAGGAAACCGAGGCGAAAGTGAAAGTGATCCGTGATAGTCTGAAAGCTGTATCGGACCGACAAAAGTCGTACACGGATTTAAAAAGGAAAGAAATCGAGTTTCAAGTGGGTGAAAAAGTATTTCTGAAAGTATCCCCGTGGAAGAAAATATTGAGATTTGGTCGAAAGGGCAAATTGAGTCCAGATTCATAGGGTCGTATGAGGTTACCGAAAGGATTGGGCCAGTGGCTTACTGATTGGCTTTGCCGGCAGAGTTAGAGAGGATACACAATGTGTTTCATGTGTCGATGTTGCGGCGATATCGTTCCGATCCTTCGCATGTGATTCCTCCAACAGAAGTTGAAAAATGATCAGACATGACTTATGAAGAGGAGCCAATTAAGATATTGGCTCGGGAGGTTAAACAGTTGAGGAATAAGAGCATTGCTTTAGTAAAGGTGTTATGGCAAAAACACGGTGTGGAAGAGGCTACGTGGGAACCGGAAAAATCCATGAGAGAACAATATCCAAACCTTTTTACCGGTAAGATTTTTGAGGGCGAAAATCTCTAAAGGAGGGTAGAGCTGTAACAGCCTAATTTTGGGGCTAGTCAGAATAGTGGTTTTGGGACCACTAATCCGAGGCTGAAGAAAATTATTTTAGTACTATTTTATGTGTTATAGCATAGATATATGGCTATATGAAAATTTTGGTGCATTAATTATAGTGATTTCATGCTTAATTTCGAAAAAGGACTAAATCGCATAAAGTGCGAAAGTTTCAAATTTCAAGCTAGAGGTGTCTAATAGTTAAAGGAAATAAAAATGGAGGTCCTTAAAGTGAAATTAGGCCATTAGATGTGTGTTGGCCGGCCATATAGACTAGGGAGACAAGAGCATTAAATTTTGGTCAAATTCGGTTATATTAGGTGACTAAAATGAATAAAATAAGGCAAAGAAAGATGAGATATCATCTTTTACTATTCCCCTTTCTTCTTCCACCAAAAATTGAAGAGGAAATAGATATTTTTGGAGCTTAAACTTTCAGCCAAGTTATCTCCTTGCAAGTAAGTGATTTTAGAGGTCTTTCTTGATGATATTTGTATTTTTAGAACCCCCAAAGCTTAAGCTAGCCAATGAGGGGACTAATTTGCAATATGGTTGCAAGTTTAGGGACTTGCCATGAGAGTGTTCATGATGTTTGCTAAGTTTTTATGGAAGAAAATGGATGTTAGTGAGTCAAAGAACAACTTTTGTGAAAGGTGTTACCATGAAAACACCTAAATGGGACTAAGTTATAAAAGTTGAGATTTTGTAATAAATGCATGGAATAGTTGGAATTATGAGTAGTTGTAAGAGTAATAAATGTTCAGCTAGGCTTGTTTAATGAGAAAATGTTATGAAAAATGATTTACGAGCCCAGGGGCAAAATCGTAATTTTTCCATAGTACAAGGGCAAAATGGTCATTTTTGCCTAAATAGAGATTATGATGTATTATGATTATAAAATGATTGAATGAATGAATTTTTGTTATTATAGACCAAGAAGAGTGCGGAATCAACCTTGACCGAGGAAAAGGCAAGGTTACGGAATAGACCGTTGATTAACACGTTTTGCACCGAGGTAAGTTTATGTGTAAACGATGCATTTTAAATACACATGTTGTTATTTATTGGTGCATTGTGTGGTTGAGAATATTTACTATTGAAATGGATTGAATTCGGTAGATAATGAATAATTTTCGTATGAACGTTGAAATAGATGTGAAAATGTGGAATATTATCCGTAGTAATTAATGGTGGGCTGTGTGCGATACCACCTTAATTATTCTTGTTGGTGGGCTGTGTACGACACCACCTTAATTATTCTAGTTGGTGGGCTATGTGCGATACCACCTTATTACTTATTCACGATGGGCTGTGTGCGATACCATCGTTTATATGAACAATTGGTGGGCTATGTGCGATACCACCGTAATTATTCTTGTTGGTGGGCTATGTGCGATACCACCTTGTTAAAGATTAATGGTGGGCTAAGTGTGAAACCACCGAGTGTTTGGTATTACTATGAATGGCTTATTGTGAGTTCGTGATGTGTGGTTTCATGTGATCATGTGGTGATAAGTGCAGGGATGTGTGTTAAATAATATGAGCATTTGGCTTGTGATAAGGTTGGAATGTGGTAAGAGATGAAATGAGTAAGCATGATCTTGGAATGTGGAATGTTCTTACTTATTGTGAAGTGCTATTTATTGATTAGCACATATTATGATGTTTAACGTTTACATGTAAACTTACTAAGCTTAAAACTTACTCCCTTTCTTTTCCCTTATTTTATAGTGTCAAAGAGCTGGGTCGGGATACGAAGATAATTGGAAGATCACCCACACTATCAGCTCATCTCGGTATGTAACATCCCAAAAATGGGGCTATTTGGAATTAAATTATTTTTCTTATGTTTGAACCACTGTGATATTATTTATGGAATAGTAAAGGTTAATTAATGGTCTTGAGTAGGCTCGGTTTGGTAGAAAATTTCATCTTGAACTTTAAAGGCAGGGAGCCTTAGCAAGAGGGTGTTATAAGAATAAATGAGGGAATTTGGACATTAAAAAGCCCTTGGTAAAGTGGCAAAAGTGAGGTCACTTAAGAGCTAGCATGTGACGCCCTGACAAGGGGAAGGGAGACCCTTGGTTGAGTCACAACAATCCTTCTTTTTGCTCATTAATGGGGACGTCACAAGGAGGAGTTTTTCCTCGGTTTAAACTCTTTTATTAATTATTATTATTAAGGGATAATTTGAGCACTTTAAATTGGTTTTAATTTGCTTAAATCTGGAGATAATAAGGGATATTATTAAATGGATTATTAAGAGATCATTTGATTATTTGGGGATTAATAGATTTTTATCTTAGGATAATCAGTGATAATCAAGGATAATATGGGCTTTTCTTTTAATTAGATTTTATGGAAGATAAATAAGGATATTAATTGGATTAATAGGGGATTTTTGAGTGATTATTTGGGGATTAATTCAAAATTATTTGAATTAAGTTAAAACAAGTGGTCAAGAGCAATTCAAGGGGTGCCGAAATCCTTTATAAACCCCACCTACCATCTTGGTTTTTTTCTTTTAGACATTTTACAAGTAGCCGAATTTCCTTAGCATATTCTCTTCACGATTTCGGCTAGCCTCCACTTTTCTTGCTCTTCTTTGTTATTCACCAAAACCGACAAGAACCCTCTCTTCTTCTAAAAATCTGAGCCGAAACTCTACCTTCTTTACTACTATTTTCTTTCCCTTTGGCCGAATATTGGAAGGAACATAGATCTCTTCAGATTCTTTGTTATCAATCGGGTGATAAGGTAAGTGATGGCCAAATTTCTATCTCCCCTTTTCTTTCTTTTTCTGTCGACTTTTTACAAGGAAAGGTGCCGATTTCGGCAATGGTTAAGTCTTCTAAACGAGTAGTAACCGATTTACGCTAGGTACTCGGGAAGTAAAGCGATCGACTCGAGCCCCGATCTCTAGTATTCAGTTTTTGGTAAGTAATGGTAAGATCTTCTATAGTTAGTTATTTGGTATTCGTTTTTAAAGTTACTAACTTATTGATTGCCGATGCATGGAATCAAAAGCAGATTTGGGAGTTTAGTGTTGCGATTAGTATCCAAAGGTGTGAAGGTAAGGATTCGGGTTCACAAGGAACCCCTCTTAAATTATTTGGTTGGCCGAATGGTCCATATCACTAACTCCCATGTTTGGTCGATTATAGGGACAAAGAAAAGCTTGTGTGGCCAATTTGTCTATTCAGGTTTAGGACTATCGTTGACATCAGGTGTGTACATACACACGTATAACTTGTTAATGTGTTGATTGTTGTGAATGCTAACTTGATTTTATGTAGCATTGGATAATATACCATATCGGTATAGATGGTGATTGGTAAGTACCTGTTAATATGAACTTGTTATTCGATGCTTTTGGGAAGCATGATGTATTGATACATGAGATTTAAGTATGTGATGACATGAAACATATACATATGTGACCGATGTGGGATTGATGAGTGGAGGGGCAAGATTAATCGTGCCGAGCGGGCACCGGTGTTTTGGTAACACACCGTGACTACGGTCACCAGAGGTTTGGTACCTCCGGAGGTTTGGCACCTCATAGCGACTTATCCACGTGGTTAACACCACCGTGGGTTGGCCCCACTTGAGATATGGGATAAATGCGCGGTGATTTGGTATCACACGATGGGTTGGCCCCATCAATCGATTCGTGTCTCACGGACACGAGTGTTTTGGTAACACATCGTGACTAAATGTCACGGTGGTTTGGCACCACCGGTGGTTTGGTACCACAGTGGGGTAGACAAAGTGGCGTTTGGTTGGCTAGGTTGGGGTACATAATATTACGCATATTAATTGTTATATGTTGTGTATGGAAATGTCTTTAAAACGGGGAAGGGTTACATATCGAGTCTTGGTGACTCACCTTCTCCTTTACATTTTTCGGGTGACACGTAGATCGCGGATGTGGAGCCGGGTTGACTCGAGGTGGCCATGCGGTGGATTTAAATTAAATGAACTTTAATTTTAGTTATGATAAATTTTATTTCCGGTTTTTAGTTTATTTGGATGTAATAAGGCCTCCTGATATTTTATTTTTTTGTTATTTTTCATATGTCGAATAATTGTTTTAAACTATGATTATCATTATTAAATTAAAGTCACATGTTTTCCCAAATTAACACGGAAATGTTTTCATCGTGCCATCGGGCACACTCGATATTTTATAATAACTTGGTTGAATTAATTTTAAATAAATTCTAAGTAAGGTTTAACAAAACAATCAATTGAAAAGGTTTTCGGCAACTAAGAATTTTTACTTTCCAGAAGTGTTTCCCAAAATATTTTCCACTGTAGCAACTAGATTCGGCCATAGTGTTTGGGCCGGGTTTGGGTTGTTACACGGTATATCTAGAATTAGCAATTTGAGTATGGCATGTATAGGGGCTAGACTAGATGAATTGTTTTGTTATTTTGGCCAAGTGTGTATTGGCTCCCTTAAAGATGAATTCTTTTGTATATAGGCATAGTTGATGGCTTATTATTACTAATTTATGAAAGGACAAGGTTATTCATGATTGTTTATGTTGCATAATTGCCTTGCTTAGCAATTGGTTGAATGGATTTAGGTTGTGTGATGTAGGGTGATAAAAAGAGCTTGGCAAATAGCCTTGTTCTTGTCCACACGGGTAGGCACACGGGCGTGTGTCTAGACCGTGTGTGACACACGGTCAGTCCCATAGGTGTGTGGCTAGGCTGTGTGTCCCCTGCATGATAGTTTTACAAGTCAGTAAGCTCAGTAGTAAACACACGGGCAGAGACACGGCCGTGTGTCTCAGCCGTGTGGAAGGCACGGCCAGGGACATGGGCGTGTGCCCAGGCCGTGTGTAGTCTGCACCTGAATTTGGAATTTAATTCACCACACAGACGAAGGACACGGGCGTGTGACAGGCCGTGTGATGCAAGTTAGTGTCGACCACGGGTGTCGAACACGGGTGTGTGATATGTGACACGGGCGTGTCCCTCCCTCCACATGGGCGTGTGGACTATTTGGAGAAAAATTTACCAAGGTCTTCCAGAGAGTTTCAAAGGAATTCAATTTGATTCTCAACCATTCCTAAACCGTGAATTAGGCCTTGTATGCTTGTTTAAGATGTGCTAACAAAAGTTTTAATTGGGAATAGAAAGTCAAGTATTGATGTGGTTTGATTGTTTGCGTATAAGTCTAGTAATGCCTCATACCCTATTTCGGCGTTGAATACGAGTAAGGGGTGTTACAGATAAAGTCATGATTTGATAAAAATAAGTTGAAGTGGTTCGATTCAAATTGGTTGTATGTGAAAAGAACTTAATTGAATAGATTCAAAAATATCAAACATTATTTGAAATGTGGAATTAAGCTAATATGGTGATGAGGTGTGATATATGTATGGAATTCTTGATTTGATTGGTTGATAATAAATTGAGTAATGAATACCCTATTAGCTATCCTGGTAGAGTCGGATATAGTTGACATGCCATAGGATAGAAAGAGTTCAGGGTTACTTCGACTACGAGTCGATGAGGCACTGGGTTCCAAATTGCTTCGTTTATACCGATAAGACACTGGGTGTCAAACTATTTGGTAAGCGTTGGACGCGACTATTTGTTTCGGATTTATCCGATGAAGTACTGGGTGCTAAACTAGTGTGTCAGTTGGATCCGTGTATCCGTCTGAGTCCGAGTTGTGTTAATAGGGAGATAATAAGATAAAAAAAAGAAAATGATGGTAATAAATAAACATTTGAAATCCATGAAATCAAAAAATTAATGTGAGATGTGATATTCGATATTGAGATGGCAAATGTGTAAGAAATGGAAGGAAAAATGTGAAATGAAATGTCTATTTGTGAAATGTGATGATATGATGATTGAATGATATATATATTGAGAATCAATTATATAAGCCCAAGGGGAAAATATGAAAACACGATAAATTGATGAATGTGATTTAAAATTTGTATTATGGAATAAATTAGTGATTGATATTTAATTGACATTCAATATCTATTTGGTATAAAGATGAATTATTATGTTTTGGATTGAGAATTCAAATTATTAAATGGAAATCAATGCTTGGCATTAATTTGAAATGGGATGAATTGTAGATAAATAGATTTTATGATAAGTTAAGATAGTAAATTGATTTCAATGATTATTTGTTTTTTGAATTGTAATGAAATGTTGAACTCACCTTTTTGATTTGTGATTTGCAATGATAGACAAAATTTATCAAGCTAAGTAGCATGTAGTGTATAATTATAACCTGAGGTAATTTACTTGGTTTTAATATCTGTGAACTTACTAGGCAATTGTTTTGCTTACTCCTTGGTTTCCTTTCTCCTTGTAGTGACAAGTTGTGGAACGTGTTAGGCGGATCATCAAGAAGGTCACACTATCCTGGTATAGATTTAGTAGTCTTTTTATCATATAAAACTTGGTTTTTGTGGCATGTATATAGGCAAATTGTTTTTTTTTTTGCCAATCTTGAATGTTAGTACTTTGATTCTTGATTGTGGTTTGTGTTTTAAATGGTTATATGATATGTACATATGCTATTTTGGGTTGATGGTTTAAAGATTATGTTGAAGTTGTAATTTTGTTATAATGGTTGCCATGCATAAGGATGAATTTAATGATTACTATGGTATGTTTATATGGTAAATGATGATAGTATGTGTGGTGATGGTATGCTTGATTTTGGATCATGAATTGGTTGGGAAATGGAAATTTTTGGGTGAAATGTATAGTGTAACACCCCAAACCCGGTCAATACGCCATGACTGAATCTGGTATGTCACTAAGGAAAATATTTTTGAAAAAAATAGAATTAACAATTAAATTTTGTGAAAAACTCTTTGAAATTCTTTATTTGTCAAAAATAAGTTAAAATTGAGATTTACTTTGAATTACATAAAACTTTAAATTAAGTGAATAAATCATAAATAGAAAACATTTATATCTTTTTAAGAAAATCTGAAATATCACTTTGAAAATCCGTTTGCAATTGAGTATAGAAACTTGAATTTTGGAAATCACTTAATTTGTTGTAAACACTTAACTTGTAATTTTTCTATCGAACTATTCATATTACCCGATGGTAAGATTTTTAAAACCATTGCGAGTTTTTAGTTTAGAAAACTTTGAGCTCAATTATTAGATTAACCAAGTGACATGCTTAAACATGTTTAGAATAAATCTCAAAGCATATAAATAATCCAAAACCATAATTAAACAGGCCTTATTACAAATCCATAAAATATGAAAACCAAATTAAAATAAAGTACCCAAATGGAAGTTCATGTAAAACCAAATTTTATTGCATGGCCTCCTCGAGTTCATCCAGGCTCCATATCCGCGATCTCACGAATCACTGAAAAGATAAGGGAGAAGGTGAGTCACCAAGACTCGAGTGCATATTCCTCTCTCGGGTAAATACCACATACTTACACAAATTATAACAAAGCAACATATATGTATAATGCACCCAACCTAGCCATCCATAACTCCTTTTCTACCCAGTGTGGTACCAAACCACTTTGGTGGTGCCAAACCACTTGGTGACCAGAAGTCACGATATAAATGTGATACCAAATCACTTTGGTGACCAAAGTCACAAATAATCCATCTGTGGGGCCAACCCACGTGTGATACCAAATCACCGCGCGGACGATCCCATATCTCAAAAGTGGGGCCAACCCACGGTGGAATTAACCACACGGGGACAAGTCGCTATGAGGTGCCAAACCTGCGGTGTCGAAGACACGAATGTGATACCAAATCTTTGGTGGTGCCAAACCACGGTGTCCGAAGACACGAATCATCAAGTTGTGGGGCCAACCCGCGTGTGATACCAAGTCAGCCGCGAGCGATCCCATATCTCAAAAGTGGGGCCAACCCACGGTGGAATTAACCACGGGGACAAGTCGCTATGAGGTGCCAAACCTCGGTGTCCGAAGACACGAATGTGATACCAAATCACCGGTGGTGCCAAACCACTTTGGTGGTGCCAAACCACGGTGTCCAGAAGACACGAATCATCAATCTTCCCCCTCCTCTCATATTGCCCATACCAATGCAATAGATAGACAAATCATGTCAATAAACTTTGATATGTATCTCATAATGAATATATCATAAATCGTAGATCATGATTTCAATCCACATGTATTAACAACATATTGAAACGGACTTACCCGAATCCTCATTCATACCATCATGGTATCATATCCAGATCTCATCGATTTACCCACTTTCATAATATGATTAGTTATAACACACAAATATACATATATAAACCAACTTATAAAGTGTGTAAGATACACACCTTTCACCAACGCAAGAACTAACTCCCGAATCCGATCTACGCACTAGAACACCTTGTCCTACAATCGGCCAATACTAAAATTATGAACAAAGGCCATTCGGCCATACTACTAAATCCCAAAGAGTTATCACTTGTAATACCAAATCTTACCTAAACTTACCCAAATCGATTGACAAAGAAAGCGAGGCTTAGATTGATTGCTTCCAACGTCGAAAAGCCTAAAAGAATAATCGGTTCCTAAAATGGTTAGAACCTTGCAAACCAATGCCCAAAGATTCGGCCTTTGACCACAAGAAAATAACTTGGAAAAGAGAAAAGAATTGAAAGAGAATCGGCCATGAACACTTACCCTTTTCCAAAATCGATTGAAGAAAAATCAAAGAGAATCTACCCTTGAATATTCGGCCAAAACAAAACAATAAGAGAAAGGAAAAATTTCGCAAAATGATTAAATGGTCAAAGAAATTCGGCTATGGTTGATTTGATTTAACAATAAGGATTCGATTAAAGTTGAGAAAGAGAAAGAAAACAAAAGAAGAAGATGGAAGAGATTTCAATGGGAGAGGAATGTTTATGACTTTGAATAAAATAAAATAAAGTAAAGAGAGATGGAGAGATGAAAGTTTCGGCCAAGAGAAAGTAGGAGAAATGTGATTATGAACCAATGTCAAAGAAGAAAAAGAGAGAGATGTGGGAGAGAGAGAGGTTCGGCCAAACACTATTTTGCCTAAAAGAAATGTGCACAAAATGTCCAAAAAATCAAATGTTGTTTCGGTTTCAAAAGGATGAATGAAAAGAAAGAAAAAGTAGGATTTGGTTCCAACAAAATAAGGCTAAAACCAAAAGGAATTTTGCACCAAAAGCATAGTACACATTCGGCCAAGGAGGGGAGTTTTTGGAGAGAAAGAAAACAATACAAAAGATGCACAACAAGCAAAGGTTGACCAACTATCCCCCCAAGCCACCTAACAACATTCGGCAAACCCCCTAGACACCCATGCGTCCACATACATGCACTAAAGGCTTAGGATTACTTTCCAAAACATCCTCCATATTCCATGCCTTTTGTCCCCTCATCATACCATAACCTTAAGATTCCTATCCCCTATTTCATGCTTTTCTTTTTTCCAAAATTCAACTTACCAAAAACTTAAGGTCCAACCTATCATAAACATAGGTTGACCGTCCATCAATGCTAGAACACAAAAATAAAGTCTTCAAAATGCTAAACATGCTACTCGAACCTCTAACCTCAAGCAACCTTTCAAGCTTTTTAACCATCTTGCCACTTACTCCTCTTATGCTTTAATTAACACTTAAATTAACTTAAGTGTCAAGCTCACTTAATCCACTTCATTAAATAAACCATACTAAAAATTATCTAACTTCCTAAATAAAATCAAGCCTTCATAAGACTATGCTAACACACAAAATTCATACCCGAGCCAACACAAATAATACTCAAATTTTGGGATGTTACATATAGTAAATGTGTTAGTTGATAGTTGTAGTATATGTATCCATTAAATTAAATTTTTTCAATGATATGGTAAGTTTTGATTATGTACAAATGTAAATTGTACTATGATGATACATTGTTGTATGTATAATTGAGTTTAAGTTTTGAATTTGGTTGTGATGGTGCCAAGTGGCATATTGGTTAGTATTAGGATAATGGTACCTAATTGCATACTTAGTTATTAATTATAATAGGTAAGATAGTTAATAGATCATGGTTGAGTTATGGCATGTTTGTAATGGATTGAATGAGTTTTATGCAGGTCATATGCGTACCTATTTGTATCCATGAATTAGAATATAGGTTTGGGCAGCTTGACCATCTGGATAAAACTATCGATACCAAGGACCAATGTATCGATACTTGACCAAATGAATAGTGTTTTCAAATTACAGAATGCCAAAATGGTATCAAAATTGATTTTGGTATCAATACCTATCTTAAAAATATCGATACTTAGTTCAAAGTTTTAAAAATTTTACAATTTGGTCCTTTTTCATGACCGAATCTAATCTATCGTATTTTAAAGCTCGATTTAGTCCCCTTTTTTAATAATTAATATGTGTATTTATATGATCGTTCTATAACACCCCAAACCCGACCCATGCGTTACGACCAGATCTGACATGTCACATAAGGGAAAACGTATAAAAACCTTGTGATTCGTACTAAAATAGGTGTTATTTGTTTATGGTTAAGAAAACAAGTTTGGATATAAATTCTTGATAAAATGCAACTATTTATGAGAGGTTGATTGATGAATCAGAAATCGAGGTAGTGAACGTTAAAACCGTGACTTTTGAAAATGTCGTTGGTAATTTGAAAGAGAATTCGAGTTAAAATATTTGTACATATTTATAAAAGAAAAACCTTTTGTTAATCAATTTTGGAAACTGTTATTTATGATTTTTAGAAAATTCCCAATTAAAACAAATCAAGCAAAATAATACGTACGTCAAACATAAAGTAAAAATAAAATATTCCAGAGGCCTTATTACAACTTAAAAACCCAAAATAACAAAAATAATAAAGTAAACGTAAATAGGAATCTAAAGTTCAAAAACACCATTTCTGAAGTATGGCCTCCACCGAGTCATCCATGGCCCAAGTCCACATTACTGAGCATTACCTGCAAAGGTTAAGGAAAAGGGGTGAGTTACTAGAACTCAGTGCATAATTCCCTTACCGTCATCCACTGGGCCTGAATCCATTTAGCAATAACTTGGGCTTAAGCCCATTTACATAACAATGTTAATATGATATGAATGTAACCCAACCCAACCCATCCATCCATCATACCCCCGACCAGCCAATCACACCAGTGGGGATCAAGTCAACCCACCCTGCTGCTCACACCAATTCGCAGACAAGTTGCCATTTATAATATATTTATTTATTGTGGCCAAGCCACCGAAATCATAAGTGATATTTTGTGGCAATGCCACCAGGCTACACTGCTCTTCATACAAATTTTTTCCCAACCCATGCGATATGTAACATGCAACATACATAATAAAGCATAATAACCACATATATGTACAACAATCATTAATCCAATAATTTATTACGGTGAATCGGCACATTATAGAACTTTGTAATTCGGTCCACTAAGGCATTCTAGCAATTTGGCCCATAGGGGCATTTTCGTAATTTGGCCCATAGGGCATTTAAGTAAATCAACACTTTAAAGGCATTTAAGCAATTTGGCCCGTTAAGGCATTTTGATAAAAACAACCCATTGAGGGTATTTTCATAATTTTACAAATTAACTCCGATTTTGTCAAATCTTAGTATTAACGATGTTTAAGCAAATCACTCGATTTATACCATAATACCGTTATTAAGTTCTTAAGCAACATCGATCAATTTTCTAACATGATGATAAATCACAGATTTACAAGATTTCGGTGTGAGATTACACACCTGATTACGGTAAGGACTAAACCTTCTTGATCGTCGGCACCTAAATCACCATTACACTCGATTAACCAACAAACGAGATTTTATTAATCTAAAACTAAATCAGACGATCTAATGAATTGCTTACTCTTAGTATCGTGAACGACCACGATTTGTCTATTCTCACCGGATGATGGTCCACAGCCCGATGGAAAATCTCGAACCGCCGATACCACCCTTCGTTTGAACTTAGGAGTAGGAATTGCAAATCCACTCCTTTTGTGTAACAACCCAAACCCGGCCCAAACATTACGACCGAATTTGATTTGTTACGGAGAAAAACCTTGTGAACACCATTTCGATACCTATTTAATTTTTGTTGAAAACTTCTCGTTTTCGGTTATCTTGCCAAAGCTACCCTTAGATTTAATTTGGAAGTTTAATTAAGTCCGGTTATTATACAAATTTCAAGTGTGCCCGATGGCACGATTAAACTTTTTCGTGTTAACTTAAGAAAACATGTGATTTTAGTTCAATTTAATAATATAGTATAAAGTAAACATCCAACATAAAAAAAAAACACAAATAAAGTTTATGGAGGCCTTATTACAACCAAAGTAAAAATAACCAAATTTAAAGTTCTATAAATTTAAATCCATCGCATGGCCACCTCGAGTCCAACTGGCTCCTCAACCGCCATCTACGAGTCACTGAAAAATGTTAAAGGAGAAGGTGAGTCACCAAGACTCGAGATGTAACCCTTCCCCGTTTAAAAACAACATTTCATACACAACATATAACTTGATTAATATGCAGAGTATCCACGTGCCCAACCTAGCCAACCAAACGCCTTTGTCTACCCCATGTGGTACCAAACCACTTTGGTGACCGTAGTCACAATGTGTTACCAAAACACTGGTGGTGCCAAACCACCGGTGACATATAGTCACGATGTGCTACCAAAGCAGGTGGTGTAAAGTAGACACAATCGGGTGATGGGGCCAACCCATCGTGTGATACCAAATCAGCGGCGACGATCCCATATCTCAAGTGGGGCCAACCCACGGTGGTGTTAACCACGAGGACAAGTCGCTATGAGGTGCCAAACCTCTGGAGGTACCAAACCTCTGGTGACATATAGTCACGATGTGTTACTAAAACACCGGTGCTCGTCAAGACGAAACATCACCGCCCCTCCTCTCATATAGCCCATAGTAGGTAAAGCAGATTAACAATGTGATCTCATGCATTCATCACATGTATCAATAAACCATGCTTCCCAAAAGCATTAAAGTAATCTCATATCAATGAGAGACTTACGGGATCCTCACTTGTACCGTTAAGGTACCAATCCACATCTACATCAAGCGATTTACATACAAAATATATATAACACAACATTAATCGCTATAAGTGTGTATGTACACACACGATGTTGATGAGAAGTCTAAATCCGAAAAGGGCGTTGGCCACCCTAGATCTCACTGTACCTATATTCGGCCAACTATGGGATTAGTCTTAGGGCCTATTCGGCCAAATCAAATTATTGGAAAGGGTTCCTTGTGAACCCGAAATCTCACCTTCACACTTTTGGACACCAACCGCAACACCCAACTCCCGACCGCTTCGATTCCATGAATCGGCACTCAACAAGTTAGTAGCCTTCAGCTAAAACGAATATCAATCGACCAACTAAAGTAGATCTTACCATTCATGCACCACAAATCGAATACTAGAGATCGGGGCACTGAATCGATCGCTTCACTTCCACGAGTACCTAACAGAATCGGTTACTACTTGTTTAGAAGACTTAATCATTGCGAAATCGGCACCTCTCCTTGTAAAAGAAATCGCGAGAAAAAAAGAAGGAAAAGGGAGATAGGTATTCGACCATTACTTACCTTGATCAATCGTTTGAAAAGAAATCCCGGAGAGACCTATGTTACTCCTAATATTCGGCCAAAGTGCTTCTAGATAGGAGAAGGGAATTTCGGCACAAGGTAGGGAGTAGATTCGGCTAATAGAGAAAGAGAAGAGAAGGGGAAAAGAAAGTAGGGATTCGAAGAAAGGGTAGAGAGAGTTTCGGTTTCTCCAACAAGAAGAAAGAGGGGTAGGGATTAATGGTGGTTTCGGTTTTGAGAAAAGATGAAAAAGAAGGAAAAGGGGTGGAAGATGAGAAAAAGGTCTAGCCGAAATTGTCAAGTAAGAGACTAAGAGAATTCGGCCTCCCCCTCTACATAGTTCCCTTGCCGATTACTCCTCTCCAACAAGGAGTCCTAGATTCGGCCAACACCCTGAATTACTCTTGGCCAATTGTTTAAAATCATTCAAAAGAGTTTGAATTAACCAGGTTCCTACTTTTTCTCTCTGCCAACTTTTAATCAAATATTCAAATAAAATCCAAATAAAATCCTTATTATCCTGAAGTGTTTGAATTGAGCATTTCTCTCTCTCTTTTGCCGTCCAAAATAAAGAGCAAAAAGGAGGATTTTGTGACTCGAACCAAGGCTCTCCCTTGCTCCTTGGTGGCGTCACATGCTAGCTCTTAAGTGGGCTTGCTTTGCCACTTCTTCAAGGCCTAATTAGTGTCAGATTACACCTATTTATTCTTATAACACCCCTCTTGCTAAGGCTCCCTTCTTTTAAAATTAAAAGCTGAAATTTTTCTATCAAACCGGCACACTCAAAGCCTTAAATTAAGCTCTATTATTCCATTAATAATATCACAATGATTCATAATAAGAAAATAATCAAATTCCAAATAACCCCATATTTGGGATGTTCTGATTCTACCCCCTTAAAATAAATTTCGTCCTCGAAATTCCTTGATCAAAAGAGGTGGGGTATTCTTTGCCGCATCACCTCCTCGGGCTCCCACGTAGCTTCTTCCACTCCGTGGTTCCGCCATAACACTTTCACTAAAGGAGGCGCCTTCCTACGTAGAACTTTCACATCTCGGTCTATAATCGAACCGGTTCTTCTTCAAAAGATAAATCCGAATTCACCTCAATCTGCGCTCATGGCACAACGTGCGAAGGATCGACCGATACCGATCTCAAAGATTGATACATGAAATACGTCATGAATCGACTCGATTCTGCGGCGACTCTAGCCGATAAGCCATCGGTCCTACTCGCTTCACAACAAAGATATGGCCCGATGAACCTTGGGCTTAACTTCCCCTTCCGTCCAAATCTCAACACCTTTTCCAAGGCGACACCTTGAGAAAGACTTTGTCTCCCACAAAGATACTCCATTTCTTTGCGTTTGAGATCGGCATAAGACTTACGCCTATCCGATGCTTCCTTGAGACGACCGAATCACCTTGACTTTGTCTTCCGTCTCGGTTACCAATTCTGGACCCAGAACTTGTCTTTCTCCCAACTCAGTCCAACATGTAGGAGTACGACACTTTCGTCCATATAGGGCCTCGTATGGAGCCATTTGAATACTCGCTTGATAACTATTGTTATAAGCGAATTCCGCTAATGGTAGGTATTCCTCCCAACTACCACTAAAATCCAAGACCATGACCTCTTAACATGTCTTCTAAAATCAGTATCACCCTTTTTCCGATCAGTCGCAATTTGTGGATGGAAAGCCGTCTTGAAATCTAACCTGTGTACCCAAAGCTTGATGCAACGCTTTCCAAAACCTTGGCGTGAATCTGGGATCCCTATCCGAGATAATCGACAACGGCACGCCATGCAACCTCACTATTTCACCCACATACTGCCTTCGCTAGCTTCGGAGTGAGTAATCCATTCTTACCGGCATGAAGTGAGCTGATTTAGTCGAGCGATCCACAATTACCCAAAGCGCATCCTTCTTGGTGGGCGTAAGGGGTAGCCCACTAACAAAATCCATGGTGATCCTCTCCCATTTCCATTGAGGATCTTTATCGGTTGAAGTAGTCCCGATGGTGGTGATGTTCACCTTAACCCGCTTGGCACGTCGGACACTTCCCTACGAACTCCGTTATCTCACGCTTCAACCTGTGCCACGTAATCTGTTTGCTGCAAATCTCCATACATCTTGCTTCCCCGGGATGCATAGCGTATGGGGTGCTATGTGCATATTGGAGAATTTTTCGCTTTAATTCTCGTATCCTTACGAGTCGAAGATACCTCAAGCTTTTGTGGTCCGTGTAGACCATCGACTTCTCCCCATACAAGTAATGTCTCCATATCTTCAGAGCGAAGACGATGCCTTTGCTAACTCCAAGTCGTGCGTTGGGTAGTTAACCTCATGCGATCTTAAGCGACGAGATGCATAGGCTACTACCTTCCCATCTGCATCAACACACATCCCAAACCGGTGTGAGATGCATCACAATAAACCGTGAATAACTTTCACGCTTGGTGTACCAAACCGGAGCTTCCAGTCAAAATCTTCCTTAACTTATCAAAGCTTTCTTGCTTTGCTTCTCCGTCCATACAAATAGGACACCTTTCCTTAGCAACTTAGTTAACGGCGCTACGCTATTAGAGAGAATCCTTCCACGAATCTCCGATAGTACCTGCTAAACCCAAAAACCGTATTTCACCACCGCCCTAGGTGGTTTCCACTCCAATATTGCCTCAATCTTGCGAGGGTCTACCCTAATTCCTTGGTGACACTACATGACCTAAGAAAGCCACTTTCCTAAGCCAAAATTCACACTTACCGAATTTGGCATATAATCGCTTCCTCCTCAATACTTGCGTAACTATCCAGTAAATGCTTGTCATGCTCCTCCTCTGTCTTTGAGTAAACCAATATGTCGTCTATGAACACCACGACGAATGGTCCAAATCTTCTTTGGAATACTCTATTCATCAAGTCCATAAATGCCGCGGCGCATTAGTCAACCGAATGGCATCACCAAGAACTCGAAATGCCCATACCGAGTTCGAATGCCGATTTTGTGAACGTCGACCTCCTTCACCTTAAGTTGATGATATCGACCTAAGGTCTATCTTTGAAAACACCGAGGCACCCTTCAGTTGATCAAACAAGTCGTCAATCCGAGGCAGCGGATACTTGTTCTTGATTGTTAACTTATTTAAGCGGCGGTGAGTCGATGCACATCCGCATAGAACCGTCCTTCTTCTTGACAAACAACACAGCGCTCCCCACGGAGATATACTTGGTCGTATAAACCCTCTATCCAAGAGCTCCCGAATTTGAGCCTTTAGCTCCACCAATTCCTTTGGTGCCATTCGGTATGGTGCTATGGACACAAAGTGTGCCGTTCGGTAGCAAGTCTATACGAATTCGACTTCTCGATCCGAGGCAAACACGGAAGTTCTTACGGGAACACATCAGCAAATTCCCCAACCGTTCGGACCTTTTCAATTACTAACCCCTTAGCTTCCAAAGCACGATTTGAACCAAATACGCCTCACAACCCTTCTTGACCATCTTTTCACCTTCAGGCGATCACTACATTGGATAGATAATTCCTTCGATCTCCTATCATAACCACTTCATCACCTTCACCGTTTTAAGGACCATGCGCTTAGCGCGCAATCCAAACTCGCTTGGTACTTAACCAACCAATCCATACCAAGGATCAAATCGAACTCCCCAAACGGTAGTTCCATTAGATCACTACAAATACTACCCCTTGAAGTTCTAGAAGGGTACGCCTCTGTAAAGTCTATCTACGACTACGGAGTGACCTAAAGGGCTAACTACGGTCATCTCCTAGAAGCGGTTTGAGTTTAGGTCCATAGTTCCTACCACACTACTAGCAATGTACGAGTGCGTCGAGCCCACATCAATCAATGCAACATAAGGAAAACCGAAAATTAGAAAGCGCATCGGTTATGACATCCGTCGCGTCACCTTCTTCGCGACACTTTGCTGCGTAAACTAAGCCAGGCTGCCTAGCCTCTGTGTTGCCCTGAACCTGCGCGCTTGAGTTCCACGACCTCGGTTAGGACCGTTGTTTCCTCTGCCATTACCACGACCCTCCGTGGTCCTACATTTCTATCCCGAGCAGTTGCCGCCTCTTCCGTCGCTTCTTAGCTAGTTTCGGGGACAATCTCGACGCGATGCTCCAAAGACCCACACTCAAAACATCCTTTGTCACCGGTCCAACAACCTCCCCAATGGGTCTTTCCACAGCGATTGCACCGAGTCGGCCTCGATTAGCGATCGTGGGCCTTGTTGCTGATTGGGCCCACTTGGCCTAGCCTTTTTCTCGAGCACTTCCGCTTGATCCGGTGACCCAAACTTCTCTTACGATTGTTCTTACTATAGTTACGCCTCACGACCTCCTTGATTCCTTCGGCTACCTTAGCCTTCTCCACCGAGAGATGAGAACTCACGAACTCTTTGTGGGGCAATCAAGAACTTAAATCATCTCGAGTCCGTCCTCAAAGCGGACACGGCGCTCATGTTCAAAGAGCCACGATGCCTCTCGCATATCTACTCGGCCTTAGAAATTCCGCCTCATATTCGACACGGACTTAGTTCCTTGCACTAATCCTGGAAAAGCCTTTCTCTGCGCAAGATCGGTGTAGGCGATGCCCACATACTTTTTCCGATAGGTGGTTCGAAGTACTCCCAAGTCAAATCATCTGCTTTGTAGCCCCATCTCGAACCGTAAGCCACCAGCGATACGCTTCATCCTTTAGAAGCGACATCGCCCTTTTAGCTTTTCCTCCTCGGTCAAAGTCAAGGTCATCCATGATTCTTTCGGTTGACTCTAGCGATGATTTCACCTGCCTTTGGGTGCCACTCCCGACACACCTCGGAATACCTCCGCTCCGTTAGATCGAGTCGCCGGGGACAGATTTTTGAGCTCCCACATTTCCACCAGCCCCAGCCACCATCTCCAAGACTCGCAACCACGACTTGCGATCCGACTCGCCACCGGTGCGCTCGGCTCCTCACTCTAAAAGTAGGAGGTGGTGGTGGCGATGGTACCTCATTTTTCGAACCTTGTCCCGACTGACGGGTTGAGACATCGTCATCCTACCCCTACCATGTCCACGGCGTCCACGCCCTCTAGAACTCATTCTATCTACCGCGCTTTTAATCTGATTAAGAAAAATTTTATGCGTTAGCATTTGTTTCACTTTATTACTCGCGAAGAAGTTTTATGGATGAGGTTTAATCAGGGATTCTTTCGAGCAAACAATGTTTGATTTCCTATCCTAGTTCACACAAAGAAGTTCATGCATCCATTCCTTAATACTTTCCATACCTATTCGCTCATCGGACATTTCGCCCATTTCTAACCTGTGGGTATTTTCGTCTTTTTCCCTACTGTGGGTATTTTCGTAATTTTCCAGAACCAAAATATTTTACTGATGATTTCCAAAGCTAAGTTATTGAATATTTGTAAAATAGCTGAAATTTTTGGGCAAAATCATCGAATTAATATTTTATGGGTCAGGGGCATTTTGGTAATTTTACTCCTAAGGGTATTTCTGTAATTTTTCACAAGTCAAGTTTTCCGAGAAAAACGTTGTAAACGTAATGTTCTAGGGTTTAAGAGAGTTATTGGACAAGTTTTGAAAACATTAGGGCTTGTTATTTCATTCCATTTCGAAAAACAAGGCTAATTCCCTTTTTCGGGTTTTAATCATTGTGTTTATCCCATGACCGAGCCCTCCTGGTCAGGGTGAACCAAAGCTACGCACCAGGCAGAATTCGAGTGAAGAGGAGGTGGGTCACGCGGACCGCTTAAATACCAAGCTCTCACTGAACCTTTCTAGACATGCGCACAGAGGTTACCACACCATCGAGCCTTCCGAGTTAGGGTGAGCCAGGAAGCTACGCACTGTAGGATACTGCGCGAGAGGAGGTGAGTCACGAGGACCGCTAAATACCAAGCTCTTCCGGATCCAATCCTAGACATGCATCTGAGGGTTACCACACCCTAGCTCATTGACTAAGTCATAGGTTGGTTTAGTTCTTTAAGTCTTATGCTTCGTTTGTGTTTGAGCAATCTAGCCTTAGGGTCCAAGTCCTATAAGTCTATCTACGTTCCATGCTTCCTACCCTTCTACTGAATATAATTCACAAAGAGGTTTAGATGTACTTACAGGCGGATCGGTGCGGAGACTCGGGCCATGCCGCTTAAAACCCAAAAACAATTCAAAAGGCCTACTAAAACATTTTTGGGCCTTGGGCCCCCACACCAGCTTTGAACACAGCTCGATACCAATGCTCAGAACAACCCAAACCCGCCCAAACATTACGACCGAATTTGATTTGTTACGGAGAAAAACCTTGTGAACACCATTTCGATACCTATTTAATTTTTATTGAAAACTTCTCGTTTTCGGTTATCTTGCCAAAGCTACCCTTAGATTTAATTTGGAAGTTTAATTAAGTCCGGTTATTATACAAATTTCAAGTGTGCCCGATGGCACGATTAAACTTTTTCGTGTTAACTTAAGAAAACATGTGATTTTAGTTCAATTTAATAATATAGTTTAAAGTAAACATCCAACATCAAAAAAAAACACAAATAAAGTTTATGGAGGCCTTATTACAACCAAAGTAAAAATAACCAAATTTAAAGTTCTATAAATTTAAATCCACTGCTTGGCCACCTCGAGTCCAACCGGCTCCTCAACCGCCATCTACGAGTCACCTGAAAAATGTTAAAGGAGAAGGTGAGTCACCAAGACTCAGTATGTAACCCTTCCCCCGTTTAAAAACAACATTTCATACACAACATATAATGATTAATATGCAGAGTATCCTGTGCCCAACCTAGCCAACCAAACGCCTTTGTCTACCCCATGTGGTACCAAACCACCGGTGACCGTAGTCACAATGTGTTACCAAAACACTGGTGGTGCCAAACCACCGGTGACATATAGTCACGATGTGCTACCAAAGCACCGGTGTCCAGTAGACACAATCGGGTGATGGGGCCAACCCATCGTGTGATACCAAATCACCGCGACGATCCCATATCTCAAGTGGGGCCAACCCACGGTGGTGTTAACCACGAGGACAAGTCGCTATGAGGTGCCAAACCTCCGAGGTACCAAACCTCTCGTGACATATAGTCACAGTGTGTTACCAAAACACGGTGCTCGTCCAAGACGAAACATCACCGCCTCTCCTCTCATATAGCCCATAGTAGGTAAGCGATTAACAAATGGATCTCTCATGATTCATCACATGTATCAATAAACCATGCTTCCCAAAAGCATTAAAGTAATCTCATATCAACAGAGACTTACGGGATCCTCACTTGTACCAAGTTAAGGTACCAATCCACATCTACATCAAGCGATTTACATACAAAATATATATAACACAACATTAATCGCTATAAGTGTGTATGTACACACTGATGTTGATGAGAAGTCTAAATCCCGAAAAGGAACGTTGGCCACCCTAGATCTCCACTGCACCTATATTCGGCCAACTATGGGATTAGTCTTAGGGCCTATTCACCAAATCAAATTATTGGAAGGGGTTCCTTGTGAACCCAAATCTCACCTTCACACTTTTGGACACCAACCGCAACACCCAACTCCCGACCGCTTCGATTCCATGAATCGGCACTCAACAAGTTAGTAGCCTTGGCTAAAACGAATATCAATCGACCAACTAAAGTAGATCTTACCAATTACGTACCACAAATCGAATACTAGAGATCGGGCCTGAATCGATCGCTTCACTTCCCGAGTACCTAACAGAATCGGTTACTACTTGTTTAGAAGACTTAATCATTGCGAAATCGGCACCTCCTTGTAAAAGAAATCACGAGAAAAGAAGGAAAAGGGAGATAGGTATTCGCCATTACTTACCTTGATCAATCGTTTGAAAAGAAATCCCGGAGAGACCTATGTTACTCCTAATATTCGCCAAAGTGCTTCTAGATAGGAGAAGGGAATTTCGGCACAAGGTAGGGAGTAGATTCGGCTAATAGAGAAAGAGAAGAGAAGGGGAAAAGAAAGTAGGGATTCAAGAAAGGGTAGAGAGAGTTTCGGTTTCTCCAACAAGAAGAAGAGGGTAGGGGATTAATGGTGGTTTCGGTTTTGAGAAAAGATGAAAAAGAAGGAAAAGGGGTGGAAGATGAGAAAAGGTCTAGCAGAAATTGTCAAGTAAGAGACTAAGAGAATTCGGCCTCCCCCTCTACATAGTTCCTTGCCGATTACTCCTCTCCAACAAGGAGTCCTAGATTCGCCAACACCTCGAATTACTCTTGGCCAATTGTTTAAAATCATTCAAAAGAGTTTGAATTAACCAGTTCCTACTTTTTCTCTCGCCAACTTTTAATCAAATATTCAAATAAAATCCAAATAAAATCCTTATTATCCTGAAGTGTTTGAATTGAGCATTTTCTCTCTCTTTTGCCGTCCAAAATAAAGAGAGCAAAAGGAGGATTTTGTGACTCGAACCAAGGCTCTCCCTTGCTCCTTGGTGGCGTCACATGCTAGCTCTTAAGTGGGCTTGCTTTGCCACTTCTCCAAGGCCTAATTAGTGTCAGATTACACCTATTTATTCTTATAACACCCCTCTTGCTAAGGCTCCCTTCTTTTAAAATTAAAAACTGAAATTTTTCTATCAAACCGGGCACACTCAAAGCCTTAAATTAAGCTCTATTATTCCATTAATAATATCACAGCAGTTCATAATAAGAAAATAATCAAATTCCAAATAACCCCATATTTGGGATGTTACATTTTGTCTCCTACTAACGCTTTTCCCTTCAAATCGTTACCACTTGCCTCCATTGAAAAGATCTCGGTTAGAAAGTTCTATGATGAGAGAATGTATTTGTTTTGGAATAGGATTTGGCTTACCACTTATTTCGAAGAAACAACGAGTGGATGAAATGAGCGATATAATCCCTATAATAGCCGATTAGTCACAACCATCATTCCGTTTAGCAAACTAATCAAACAATGAGCGAGATCAAAATAATCCATAAAGAAACTTCTTACCTTACGATGATAAATCCAATTTCCACCGATTGGGCTTACGACTACGGATGAATCGACAAAATGAAAGATTCGGCCAACCCCACAAGAACACTACAACATAGGAGATGATCACAATATGAGGGAGTAGAAGAGAGGAATGTTTCGGTTTAGAAAACCTTCCAAAGAGAAGGTACATCTTCGGTCATGGAGAAAAGAAAATGAATAAGAGAGGATGAATCACTTACCCGATTCGATCAAGAAAGAAAGAGTTTCCAACTCCCAAAAGAAAAAGAAAAGAAAAGGTATAGTGTTATATGGTTCGGCTATTGGAGAAAAAGAACAAGGATGATTCGGCCTCTATGTAAAATCGATTAAAGAAAGTGAGAGAAAGGTTGGAGAAATAATGAGGAAGGAAAAGAAGAGATGGAAGAGAGAAGTGTTCTAGATTTGTTTCGGCTAACAAAAGGAAGATGAGCAACAAGGTGAGTGTTTCGGCATCAAGGGAGAAAAGTGGACAAATCTTTGGCTTTAGAGTTTCGGCAAATGAAGGAAAAGAATAGGAAAAGAAGACACCAAAATGCTAAAAAAAACAATGAAGGAAAAGAATAGGAAAAGAAGACACCAAAATGCTAAAAAAAACAACCTCTCATGCACCAAAATTTTCCAAATGCCTAAAGAAATTCGGCTCCCCTCTTTACCCTATCAAAACCGTGTATCCTAAGCACAAAAAAGGTCTCAAAATTGACCAAAAATTCTTTCCAAAACATCTTCCCCAAAATTGGCCAACATATCCCCCTTCTTACTCCTTTCTTTTACTTCTTTCTTTATTCTCCTCCTTACCTTATTTCCTTAGCCATCTTTCCATCAATAAAAAGTCTTCTTTACCTTATTTAAGACCATGGCCGACACTTGGAAGGGAAGGACAAAAATTTAATCAAAAATTTTTGCACTAGGTGGGATTCGAACTCCTCCCCAAAAGCCCTTCATGTGACGCCACAACCTCCTTGCCATATGCTCACTTATGCTAGCAAAATACACACTTATTTCCTTAAGCATTGATGCCATTTACCTTCTCTCCTTAAAGTGCTTAAACACAAAAATTTTGCTAAGGCCCAACTCAACCCCGAGCCTTCTTAGAACCCCTAAACATACACAATTAACATTCTTAACTAGCCTATCGCATGATGTAAAGTAAATTATAAAATCCCAAATTTCAGGATGTTACAATTCTACCCCCTTAAAGAAATTTCGGCCTCGAAATTTACCTGATTAAAAGAGATGAGGATATTACTGCCGAATCGTGTCCTCTGGCTCCCATTTAGCTTCCTCTGACCCGTGATTACGCCATAAAACTTTGACTAACGGAACCGACTTCTTTCTTAGCACCTTAATATCCCAATCTAAAATCTGTACTGGCTCCTCTTCAAAAGACAAGTCAGGTCTTATCTCAACTTCCTCCACTGGTACGATATGAGATGGATCCGAGCGATAATGCCTTAACATCGAGAAATGGAATATGCTATGTATCTGACTTAACTCTGGAGGTAACTCCAGCTGATATGCCATTGGCCCAACATGCTTCAGTACACGGTATGGTCCGATGAATCTAGGGCTCAACTTGCCTTTCCGCCCAAATCTTAAGATCTTCTTCCAAGGTGAGACCTTCAAAAAGACTTGATCTCCCACCGCAAACTCTATATCTTTACGCTTGGATCCACGTGCGATTTACATGCGTCAGAAGCTTCTTTTAAACGAGCCCGAATTACCTTAACTTTTTCCTTCGCCTCCGAGATTAACTCAGGACCCAATAACTGTCGCTCTCCTAGCTCAGTCCAGCAAGTAAAAGTACGACACCTACGACCATACAACACCTCGTAGGGTGCCATCTGGATCTTTGGATTGATAGTTGTTGTTGTATGCAAACTCGCCAATGGTAGAAAATCTTCCCAACTACCCCCAAGTCGATCACTGGCCCCTTAACATGTCTTCTAAAAATGGATTACTCTCTCCGACTTACCATCGAGTCTACGGATGAAATGTCGTCTTGAAAATTAGCCTTGTTCCCAAAGCTTCATGTAAAGCCTTCGAAGCCGTGATGTGAACCTAGGATCACATGCGATATGCGGATAATCGGTACCCCATGTAACCTCACGATCTCTGCTACATACAACTTGGCCAACTTACGCAGCGAATAATCCGCACGAACGGTAGGAATTGAGCGATCTTCGTTAAGCGATCCACAATCACCCATACTGAATCTTTCTTAGTAGCGTTAAGGGTAACCCACTAACAAAATCCATCGTTATCCTTTCCCATTTCCATAGTGGAATTTTCACCGGTTGTAGCAACCACCGCGGCGATTGATGTTCGCCTTCACTGCCGACATGTCAAGCACTTGCTCACGAAGTCAGTAACCTCCCGTTTCAACCCTGGCCACCAATACTGTTCACGAAGGTCTCGATACATTTTGTTTCCTCCGGGGTGCATAGCATATGGGCTACTATGCGCCTCACGTAGAATCATTTGCCTCAATTCTGAATCCCTAGGCATACAAACTCTTCCGCGGAAACACAATACTCCATCACTATTCAACCCAAAATCCCCTATCTCACCACCTTCCACTTGTTGAAGCTGAGAACTCAATCTTTCATCTGACAACTGCTTTTCCTTAATCTGATTTACCCATGCAGGCTTCACCTGAAGTTCGGCTAACAGACTACCATCTTCATAAAGGCTGAGATGAGCAAACATTGCTCTCAAATCCGATATCACCTTACGACTCAACGCATCCGCTACTACATTAGCTTTACCTGGGTGATACTCGATTGAGAAGTCATAATCTTTCAACAATTCTTTCCACCTCCGCTGTCTTAAGTTCAACTCCTTCTGGGTAAGGAGGTACTTCAGACTCTTATGATCCGTATAGATAATTGACTTCTCCCCGTACAGATAGTGTCTCCATATCTTCAGAGCAAACACCACTGCAGCTAACTCCAAATCATGCGTGGGATAGTTAATCTCATGCGGCCTTAATTGACGAGATGCATAAGCCACTACTTTTCCCCCTTACATCAACACACATCCCAAGCCCGTATGTGACGCATCGCAATAAACGATAAACTCCTTACCGACCTCGGGTTGAATCAATCACGGCGCTTACGCCGAGAATCTTCTTTAATTTCTCAAAGCTCTCTTGTTGCTTATCGACCACACAAATGGTAATCCCATACGCAACAACTTAGTTAGAGTGCAAACAATCAACGAAAACCCCTTAACAAAATGCACTGTAATACCGGTAAGCCTAGAAAACTTGAATTTACGCCGCGACTTGAGGAGTTTCTGGTCCAACGACCTCGACCTTGGGGATCAACTCTAATTCCTTCCAAGCCGGACACTACATGCCCCAAAAAGGTCACTTCCCTCGGCCAAAATTCACACTTACTGAATTTGGCATACAATTGCTTTTCCCTTAATATCTGTAATACGACTCGTAAATGCGAATCATGCTCCTCTTCAGTCTTTGAGTACACCAAGATGTCATCTATGAACACCACCACAAACCGGTCTAGATAGGGTTGGAAGACTCGGTTCATCATGTCCATAAATGCACTGGTGCATTAGTCAACCCAAACGGCATTACCAAAAACTCGTAATGCCCATAACGAGTTCGGAACGCAGTCTTGTGAATATCCGCCTCCTTGACTTTTAACTGGTGATACCCCGATCTCAAGTCTATTTTCGAGAAAACTAAAGCTCTGCATGAATCGATCGAGCGGATCATCGATCCTCGATAACGGATACTTGTTCTTGATCGTCAACTTATTCAATTGTCTATAATCGATGCACATACGCATCGACCCATCCTTTTTCTTAACGAACAAAACTGGCACTCCCCACGGTGACACACTTGGTCGAATAAATCCACGATCCATCAACTCCTGAATTTGAGCCTTAAGTTCCACGAGCTCCTTCGGCGCCATTCTGTAAGGGGCAATAGACACCGAAGCCGTTCCTGGCAACAGCTCAATGCCAAATTCCACTTCCCGATCCGAAGGTAATCCTAGAAGCTCCTCGAGAAAAATGTCTGAAAACTCTTTCACCATTCTAACACTCTCTACCGACAATTCTTTGGCATCCAAAGCACTGATAAAGGCTAGGAATGCTCCACACCCTTTTCGCACCAACTTTTCTGCCTTTAAAGCAGATACCACATTCGACAGATAGTTTCGTCTTTCACCTATCACCATCACTTCCTTATCCTCCGAAGTTCTTAGTACCATCTGCTTTGCAGCACAATCCAAGTTCGCACGATGCTTAACCAGCCAGTCCATGCCCAAAATAAGATCGAACTCGTCGAACGACAGTTCCATCAAATCCGCCAGAAATACTTCCCCTGAACTTTTAAGGGCACATCTCTAAACAACTTATTTACTATCACCGACTGTCCTAAAGGACTAATTACAGTTGTTTCTCTAGTAGTAATCTCAGATCTAATATTCAAAGTTCCAGACACAGCACAAGCAACATACGAATGGGTGGATCCAATATCTATCAAAGCAATAACAGGTACATCAGATATGAAGAACGTACTGATTATGACATCCGATGCATCGCCATCCTCTCGACGCCTAACCGCATAGACCAACCCTGGCTGTCTCGCCTCTATATTACCCCTGTTACCGATACCTCTACCCGGTGCACCCTGACCTTGTCCTACGCCATTACCACCTCGACCTGGCCCACGGCCTCGCGGCGGCTGCTGAATGCCTCCAGCTGGCTGCGCAAATTTGTTATGAACTGCCTGAGTTTGATCAGGCTTTTGAGGGCAATCCCTAAACCGATGGTCCTTGGATCCACATTTGAAACAACCACCAGTTCTCTTCCAGCATTCACCCGAATGAAGTTTCCCACAATCCACACAAGGCTGTGACTGATTGATAGCAGCTGGAACTCTCACTCGAACTGGCTCCTCATTCCTGGGTCTTTCTTGAAACCCTCTAGCAGGACCTGAGTACCCAGAATCCCTCTTGTTCCTACCCCTATCCTTATCTCGATTTTGCCGCTCTGAGTGCTTAACTTCCTCCACAATTTTAGCTTTTTCTACCAGTGTAGCGAAATTCCTCTCCTTCTGTGGGGCTATCAATACCCGCAACTCATCACGCAACCCATCCTCAAAACGCACACAGCGTTCATAATCGATCGACACTATTCCCGGGCATACCGACTCGGGAGCCTTGAAACTCCGCCTCATAAGCTGCCACGGATTTACCTCCTTGGACCAGATTCAGGAATTCCTTCCTTCGGGCATCCACATAACTAGCCCCGACATATTTTCCCTGGAATGCTATCTTAAAGAAATCTCAGGTAATACGATCAGCCTGAGTGCCTTCCTGAACAGTAAGCCACCACTGATACGCCTCGTCTCTCAACAACAAAACCACACCTTTCAGTTTCTGCTCAGCTGTACAATCCAGGTCGTCCAAAATCTGCTCCACTACCTCAAGCCAGTACTCCACTACATTAGGGGCTACACCCGAAATACCCCTAAAAACTTTAGCCCCATTCGATCTGAGTCGCTTCGAAGTTGACCCACGAGCTGCCGACCCAGTTCTTGCCCCAGCAACCCTTTCAAGAACTCGCAACATCACTTGGGACAGAGCGTCATCCTCTCTCATTCGATCATGTGACCCAGCTTCAGTCACAGGTGACGCAGGTGCGTCCATCTTCGACATATGTCCCGATGCCTCAGATACAACTCTAGCACCTCGGCCTCTACCACGGCCACGTCTACCGCGTCCACGTCCTCTAGCGCTCATGTTTACTAAATCGATTTAATCTGATTACAAGTCTTATGAATCAGTATATTATTCAATGTTTATTAAATAATGTTTTATGAAATATAGGAAGTAAAGTCGTTTTCGCAAAATGTATCCTAAGGTCTCAATCTCTATAGTTTCAGCTCCTAAAGCTAAAAGTTCTAGAGTATTTCTATAGTCATACCACAATAATCATAAAATGAAAACATAAACTTACTTGACTTGGTGCTGGATACTCGTGGTGCCATACTTCCTTTAGATCATGTATTTATAATTTAAAATTTTAAACAGCTTTGGAAAACGCTTTTGAACCCAAACCACAGCCGAGTTTTGCAACCAGGCTCTGATACCATAAAATGTAACACCCCAAACCCGGCCCATGCGTTATGACCGGATCTAACATGTCACATAAGGGAAAACGTATAAAAACCTTGTGATTCGTACTAAAATAGGTGTTATTTGTTTATGGTTAAGAAAACAAGTTTGGATATAAATTCTTGATAAAATGCAACTATTTATCAGAGGTTGATTGATAAATCAGAAATCGAGGTAGTGAACATTAAAACCGTGACTTTTGAAAATGTCGTTTGTAATTTGAAAGAGAATTCAAGTTAAAATATTTGTACATATTTATAAAAGAAAAACCTTTTGTTAATCAATTTTGGAAACCGTTATTTATGATTTTTAGAAAATTCCCAATTAAAACAAATCAAGCAAAATAATAAATCGTCAAACATAAAGTAAAAATAAAATATTCAGAGGCCTTATTACAACTTAAAAACCCAAAATAGCAAAAATAATAAAGTAAACGTAAATAGAAATCTAAAGTTCAAAAACACCATTTCTGAAGTATGGCCTCCACCGAGTCATCCATGGCCCAAGTCCACATTCATCGAGCATTACCGCAAAGGTTAAGGAAAAGGGGTGAGTTACTAGAACTCGGTGCATAATCCCCTTACCAGTCATCCGGTGGGCTGAATCCATTTAGCAATAACTTGGGCTTAAGCCCATTTACATAACAATATTAATATGATATGAATGTAACCCAACCCATCCATCCATCACACCCCGACCACCCAATCACACTGTGGGGATCAAGTCAACCCACCCCGCCGCTCACACCAATTCGCAGCAAGTTGCCATTTATAATATATTTGTTTATTGTGGCCAAGCCCACTTGAAATCATAAGTGATATTTTGTGGCAATGCCACCGAACTACTGCTTGCTCTTCATACAATTTTTTTCCCAACCCATGCGATATGTAACATGCAACATACATAATAAAGCATAATAACCACATATATGTACAACAATCATTAATCCAATAATTTATTACGGTGAATCGACACATTATAGAACTTTGTATTTCAGTCCACTAAGGCATTCTAGCAATTCGGCCCATAGGGGCATTTTCGCAATTCGGTCCATAGGGCATTTACGTAAATCAACACTTTAAAGGCATTTAAGCAATTCGGCCCGTTAAGACATTTTGATAAAAACGGCCCATTGAGGGTATTTTCGTAATTCTACAAATTAACTCTGATTTTGTCAAATCTTAGTATTAACGATGTTTAAGCAAATCACTCAATTTATACCATAATACCGTTATTAAGTTCTTAAGCAACATCGATCGATTTTCTAACATGATGATAAATCACAGATTTATGGGATTTAGGTGTGAGATTACACACACGATTCACGATGAGACTAAACCTTCTTGATCGTCGGCACCTAAATCACCATTACACTCGATTAACCAACAAACGAGATTTTATTAATCCAAAACTAAATCAGACGATCTAATGAATTGCTTACTCTTAGTATCGTGAACGACCACGATTTATCTATTCTCACCGGATGATGGTCCACAGCCCGGTGGAAAATCCTGAACCGCCGATACCGCCCTTCGTTTGAACTTAGGAGTAGGAATTGCAAATCCACTCCTTTTGTCTCCTACTAATGCTTTTCCCTTCAAATCGTTACCACTTGCCTCCATTGAAACGATCTCGGTTAGAAAGTTCTATGATGAGAGAATGTATTTGTTTTGGAATAGGATTTGGATTACCACTTATTCTGAAGAAACAACTAATGGATGAAACGAGCGATATAATCCCTATAATAGCCGATTAGTCACAACCATCATTCTGTTTAGCAAACTAATCAAACAATGAGCGAGATCGAAATAATCCATAAAGAAACTTCTTATCTTACGATGATAAATCTGATTTCCATCGATTGGGCTTACGACTACGGATGAATCGACAAAATGAAAGATTCGGCCAACCCCACAAGAACACTACAACATAGGAGATGATCACAATATGGGGGAGTAGAAGATAGGAATGTTTCGGTTTAGAAAACCTTCCAAAGAGAAGGTACATCTTCGGTCATGGAGAAAAGAAAATGAATAAGAGAGGATGAATCACTTACCCGATTCGATCAAGGAAGAGAGAGTGTCCAACTTCCAAAAGAAAAAGAAAAGAAAACGTATAGTGTTATATGGTTCGACTATTGGAGAAAAAGAACAAGGATGATTCGGCCTCTTTGTAAAATCGATTAAAGAAAATGAGAGAAATGTTGGAGAAATAATGAGGAAGGAAAAGAATAGATGGAAGAGAGAAGTGTTCTAGATTTTTTTCGGCTAACAAAAGGAAGATGAGCAACAAGGTGAGTGTTTCGGCATCAAGGGAGAAAAGTGGACAAATCTTTGGCTTTAGAGTTTCGACAAATGAAGGAAAAGAATAGGAAAAGAAGACACCAAAATGCTAAAAAAAAACAACCTCTCATGCACCAAAATTTGCCAAATGCCTAAAGAAATTCGGCTCCCCTCTTTACCCTATCAAAACCGTTCATCCTAAGCACCAAAAAGGTCTTAAAATTGACCAAAATTTATTTCCAAAACATCTTCCCCAAAATTGGCCAACATATCCCCCTTCTTACTCCTTTCTTTTACTTCTTTCCTTATTCTCCTTCTTACCTTATTTCCTTAGCCATCTTTCCATCAATAAAAAGTCTTCCTTACCTTATTTAAGACCATGGCCGACACTTGGAAGGGAAGCACAAAAATTTAATCAAAAATTTTTGCACTAGGTGGGATTCGAACTCCTCCCCAAAAGCCCTTCATGTGACGCCACAACCTCCTTGCCATATGCTCACTTATGCTAGCAAAATACACACTTATTTCCTTAAGCATTGATGCCACTTACCTTCTCTCCTTAAAGTGCTTAAACACAAAAATTTTGCTAAGGCCCAACTCAACCCCGAGCCTTTTTAGAACCCCTAAACATACACAATTAACATTCTTAACTAGCCTATCGCATGATGTAAAGTAAATTATAAAATCCTGAATTTTAGGATGTTACACGTTCAATGTTTTAAATTGCATGTGATTTTTTTAGATTTAATCGTAGCATCTCGTAGCTTGGGCCTGGCAATCGGACCGGGTATGGGTTGTTGTAAACAGAAAAATATATAGGATTTTTCCTATGTAATTTATCACCTTTTTACTTAAATCCATTTTTAAAACTACGCAATTGTTTAATAAATTAATAAAATATGTGAAAATATGAAATTAGGACATAAAAATTATTAAAATGTGATTTTATGCTTTATTATATAGTTTTCATGCAATAAATGGCTTATTTTATATTAATGTGAATATATTAGATTTTTTAAGACATAAAGTGGGTCATGCATGATTAAATTAAATAATAAAATATAAAATTATATTTAATAATTCATTTTAAAATATTTCATTAATAATTTGGGTTTTAATTAATTAATTAAATTGGATAAATTTTATTCCTTGGTCCTCTAACTTGTTGATTTATTCTGGATAGGTCTGATAATTTTGTTGGATTACAAAACCGCCCAAATTGGAGACCAAGTCAACCCAATATTCGGCTACACATGGCTGTCAATTTAAACCATTTCTTTGGTTTAATTACACAAGGTCCTTGCAGTGTTGAAGAAATTAGAGATTTTCTCGAAGATTTACGATTGACCGAGTCTCAGTCCTGAGTTGTGTGGCATTCAAAATTGCTTAAAAATCAAGCAAAAATCAAGTCAAAAACCACTAAGCATGGCCGGCCACCATTTGAGGAGATTTGAAGAGGTTAACATCCACTATTTTTATCAAACTATACCCCTCTTCTCACCTATAAATAAGACCTCATTCTCACATCCCTCAATCATCCCTCATTCATTCTCGTCATTCATTCTCTCTTCTCTCCAAATTCTCTTAGCCTTTTCCATTCCCACGCCTAGCATCATCTCTTCATAGAGATTTTAGCAATTAAATTCTCTTAAAGAGCCCTTGGTCGGCCACCTTGGAGAGCCATTAGCAAAGGAGCAAAGCAAAGGAACGAAGGAGCCTCGTCAGTTAGAGTCTTGGGTGACAGCCACTCTGAATTGGGTTTAATCTTTCTTTTCTTTAATTTAATCTAAAGATGTTTGCTATGTGTTCTTTGTTCTTGTTTACAACAATGTTAGCTTAATTTTATTTAATCTAGGATCATTGCTTTGATTAAATAATATTTATTTTATTCATGCTTATAATGTTTGTGCCTCAATCGATCATGTTTTCAATTAAAATCAAGTCTGTATTTGGTTCATACATGATTGAAATGCACTTGAATTAGCTGAGCGATCCTGACCAGACGACGGCTAATGGACTCATAATTGAAATGTGCATGCTCAATTTAGATCCTGACCCGATTAAATTGTAGGTTGCATAACAACTCTGACCAAGCTCTGTTATATGCATAGTTTTTAGATTTGTGTGAATAAACTGTTTCAAACCTGACACGTGTAACATCCTAAGTCGGGGCCTTTGCATTTTATCTGATTGCATGTAGATAGTATGGTTTTCATGCTAGTTTAGGGTATTTTAGGGACCAGGCATGAGCTAGGGGTAGGCTAGAGTCTTAGCGAAAATTTTCCTTAGGGCACTTTTAAGGGGGAGCTGGATGGGACAGGAGTTAAGGGTAATTGGTGGTATGTTTTGACACAAGGAATGCCTTGGTAAAGTGGCAAGGAGGCGCCACTTAGGGCACAAGGGAGTGGCGCCTCGGGAGTGAAGGGGACTTGGTTCGAGTGCGGGAATCCCTTTGTGCATTTCTTTTGACGCTTGGGACAAGGGAGAGTTGCACTCATTTGGGACTCGGTGGATGAGTATTGAAGGAGTCATGATTTGAATAAGTGGAGAAGAGAAATCTTAGGAGTTTGAAACATTCAAATTGGTTTGAATAAGTGAATAGGAGGAAATTTAGGAGGAAAAGAAGGGATTGAGGAGAGTGGAGGTTTAGTAGAATTTTGAAGGTAGTAGGTGGTGTTGGGCATTCGGTTCTTGTGTGTTTAGGGGTGTGCCAAAAACTGGGTGTGGGTTTCTTCCATTTTCGGTTTTTGTAAGTGCTAGTTGGGGGTGGCGAATGTTGGTAAAGGCCTTGGGAAGTGTTGCATATTCGGCTAGATAGGGAGCCTTAGGGTATTTTTTTTCCTCTCATTCTTTTGTGCCAAAACCACACTTCTTATTTGGTATTCTTCTTTTCTCTCAAATACCAAAAGTGAGTGGCCTTCCAAGTTTTTTTTCTTCTTCTCTTGGTGCATAGCCAGAATCCTCCTAGCACCTTACCATCTCTTCTTTCTTTCTTTTGGAGTGCAGACAAGAGCCTAAAGCGCATTTTCATCTCTTCTCTTCACCTCTTTTCTTTGTTAGCCGAAACCTTCTGAAGCATTAACCTTTGTCGGAAACTTTGATACTCTCCTTTCTTCTCATTCAGCACTTTAGCCGAATATCTCTTATTAAAGGGTACCTTTCTGTTTCATCTCTTTTCTTTTCATAGCAGAACGATTTTGGCATTTGGGGTAAGTTCTTAGTATTTTGGCTGAATCTCCCTAACACTCTCTCATTCTCTTTTCTCTTTTCCCTATCGTTTTCTTTAGAAGGAAAAGCCGAAATACCGGGGCACTCAAACCTTCTCTCTTGACTCTTGGTTGCAGTGGATCGCCGTCTTTGATCTGTCATCATTCCCAATCGATTTTGCTAGTGTTGTGGTAAGTGTTCTTTCGATTCAATCATCTCTTATAGCGTTAAATGTCGAAGGCAGAGATCCAATTCTATTTGATGCTTGGCCGAATATAGGTGGAAGTTATGACGCATACTTTGGATCTTTCGGGATTCGCTGGTTTGTGAATCAAGTCTGAGCTTCGGGATTTTCCAATTTAGGTAAGGGTTTAACTTTTGGTCTGAGTTTCTTACGATTTGTTTCACTGCTTTAATCCGTTTAGTGATCAAGGTGTGTTCATGGACTCTAATGCCAGCCAAGCGGTAGGAGGGGTTGGATCTGTAAACCCAGCCCCTAAGTTTAAGAAATGGGCAGTGTCAGCGATTCGAGATTGGCCACCGGGTTGTGGGCCGGCATCTGAGCAAATAGTGTAGTGTCGATTAACGAGAGTGTCGACGTAGAAAGTATCGTGTTACAAGTAATCAGGTGTGTAACTCTTACACACTTTATATGTTTAATGTGCTATTATTTGTGTTTTGTCAAAAGCTGAAATAACTATAGGAATCGATAAGTTACCCTTGTGGGTAAAAGCGAGGACTCCGGGTAAGTCCATCTTGGTGGCTAACGTTAATTGCCTCTGTTAAATCTGCATATGCCATATTAGATTACTCCTAAATGTTAAGCATGATTATATTGTATTGAAAAGCATGTTTATGAAAATGGGTATGATGAGAGGAGAGGGAAGGTATGATTATCAGACTGTCACCAGTGGTTAGGTACCACACGTGGGTTGGCCCCACATATTAATATTTTATGACTAAGTCTCAGTGGTTTGGAACCACCAGTGGTTAGGTACCACATATGCTTATTCTGTGACTCGTCCTAGTGGTTTGGCACCACAGTGGGTTTACCCCACATATTGATATACGGGATCGTCACCAGTGGTTAGGTATCACAAGTGGGTTGGCCCCACACATGATTATTTGTGACTTCGGTCACCAGTGGTTTGGAACCACCAGTGGTTAGGTACCACCAGTGGCTAGGTGCCACAAGGGGTAGAATTGGGAGTTCGGATGGATAGGTTGGATGGATTGCATGACATACATATTTGCATATGAAACTGTGTAAGAGCTTAGAATCTTTCGGATGGGGATTTATACACTGAGTCTCGGTGACTCACCCCTTCCATTACTTTTTGCAGGTAATTCCTAATTCGCGAATGTGGAGCCGGGATTGGACTCGAGGTGGCCATGCACAGTAATTTTAGTTTTTAGTTTAAAAGGTTAATTCGGGTTTATTTTACTTTAAGTTTGGATTTTCGCTATGTAATAAGGCCATTCAGATTTTATTTTAGGATTATTCATTTTGTTAAATTTCTTTAAATTGACGTTTAAACACTAAAGGCATGCCTAATAAACTCGTAAAATGGACGTTTTTAAAACTTTAACAAATTTTTGGAATTTCCAAAATTTTTACCGTCGGGTATTTATCAAACACGCAATAATAACAAGGCAACACTGTCTTCTTTAAAACTAAGTTTCGAAAGAATTTTAACAAATGGCTTAACACAATTCGGGTTTTATAAAATCAAAGGTTTTCTTTTCAACATTGAGACGACAACTTGTTTTCCAAAAATGTTTTCTTCCCTGTGACATGCCAAATTCGGTTGTAGCATTTTGACCGGGTTTGGGGTGTTACAATTGAGGTATCAGAGCCTGGTTCAAAAGCTCGGCTGTGGGCATAAGGCCCAAATTGTTTTTCAAAGAAGGGGTATGCAAAATGGTTTGAATGAGAAACATGTTTTGGGAAGCATGGCACCGAGTCTCTCGGCACCAATCCGCGACAGTAAGTTTCTAACTCATTATTTATATGGTTTAAATGCTTGCACTATGAATGCTAGTAGTAGGACCTTTACCTTAGAGACTGGAAGCTGTAGAGGATTTGTATGAACTTGCGAGAATAACTACTTTAATAAATTGCTCATAAGACTGTGCCGTAATAAATAGTGGAAGAAAGCTAACTCATAAAATTCTTAAATCAGATTAAATTAGGAACGCTAGTCATGAGCACTCGGGGACGCGGGCGTAATGTACGTGGTCGTGGTAGGGGTAGGATTACCGTGTCAGAACCGGTAGGGTCTGGTCATGGGTCAGAGAATGAGGTGCCGCCACCGCCAGCTGTGGGCGCGGAATTTCAGGACCAAACGGGTGGTGATGACGCGGTGTCGCAGGTGATGCTGCGGGTTATGGAGAGAGTTACGGTGCGAGAGCATTAAAGCGGGGCTCGTAAATGCGTATGCGAACGACTCGGGCTAATGGAGCGAAGTATTTGGGGGTATTTCTGGTGTAGCTCCCAACACAGCTGAGTACTGGCTAGAGGCGACTGAGTGCATAATGGACGATTTTGACTTTACGACTGAGGAGAAGCTGAAAGGGATAGTGTCTCTTCTCCGGGATGAGTCTTATCAGTGGTGGCTCAGAGTCAGGGATGGTACGATGGTCGATGATATCACTTGGGATTTCTTTAAGGCGGCTTACAGAGGAAATACGTTGGGTCTAGTTATATAGATGCTTTGTGCAGGCGTTCTTGAATCGGTCCATGGGAGTAAGTCGGTATTCGAATATGAGGCGAAATTCTTAAGGTTGAGCCGTTATGCCCGAGTATCGTGGCTACGGAACACGAGCGTTGTGTCGGTTGAGGACGGGGTGAGAGATGAGGCTGGGTGTTGATTGCTCCACAATGGAGAGAGAATTTATCGTCCCGTGGAGAAGGCCAAGATAGCCGAGGAGGTGAAACGGACCGAGAGGTAGAATCAGAACAGGAATAGGGATAAGAGGAGTTTTGGGCCATCAGGGTCCGCTGGGAATTCTCAGAAAAGGGTTAGATTCGGCGGATCGAGTCAAGCTGCAAATCCTGCTGCTGCTACTCAGTGGCTGCCACGGTGCGCTCGATGTGGGAAGTCTCATTTGGGGGAGTGTTGGACAGGTAACAGAGGGTGCTTCAAGTGTGGGTCGATGGATCACCGGATAAGGGATTGTCTGCGGAGGCCAGCTAGGACTCAGTTTGAGGGTCAAGGACGTACACAATTCGGAAGAGATGGTCAGCAACCGCAGAGGGGTCGAGGATCAGCCAGGGGTGGTAACGGTAACGGGTGAGGTCGTGGGGCACTGGGCAGAGGTGCCGGGAATACTAATGCAAGACAGCCAGGGTTGGTCTATGCAGCGAGGCGTCGAGAGGAGGGCGACACACCAGACATCATAACCGGTACGTTTTTAATTTACGGATTGCCCTATACTACTTTGATTGATGTTGGTTCTACGCACTCTTATGTTGCCAGTAGTATAGCGGGAACTCTAAACTTAGCCTATGAGATTTCTTCTAGGGAGATGACTGTAATTAGCCCTCTAGGTTATTCTGTGGTAGTGAATAAACTGTATAAGGATGTACCCCTAGAACTTCAAGGGGTAGTGTTTCCGGCTGAACTGATGGAATTGCCATTTGGGGAGTTCGATTTGATCTTAGGGATGGATTGGTTAGTGGAGTATCAAGCAAGTTTGGATTGTGCAGCCAAGCGCATGGTGCTAAGAACTGTCGAGGGTGAAGAGGTGGTGATGATAGGTGAGAGAAGGAACTACCTATCTAATGTAGTGTCTGCTTTGAAAGTCGAGAAAATGGTGAGGAAAGGATGTAGGGCGTTTGTGTCTTATGTGTGTGCCTTGGAGGCTAAGGAATCAACGGTGGGGGATGTCTGAACGGTGAGAGAGTTTTCTGATGTTTTCCCAGAAGAGCTTCCGGGTTTGCCTCCAGATCGTGAGGTTGAGTTTGGTATCGACCTTCTACCTGGAACCGCGCTAGTGTCTATTGCTCCATATAGAATGGCGCCGAAGGAGTTAGTGGAGTTGAAAGCGCAGATTCAGGAGTTGTTAGATCGGGGTTTTATCCGACCAAGTATATCTCCTTGGGGAGCACCCGTGTTTTTTGTTAAGAAGAAGGACGGATCGATGCGAATGTGTATAGACTACCGTCAGCTGAATAAGTTGACGATTAAGAATAAGTATCTATTGCCGAGGATAGACGACCTGTTCGATCAACTTAAGAGAGCATCAGTTTTCTCGAAGATAGATCTGAGATCGGGGTATCATCAACTTAAGGTTAAGGAGGCGGATATCCATAAGACGATGTTTCGTACTCGTTACGGTCACTATGAATTTTTGGTGATGCCGTTTGGATTGACCAACGCACCAGCAGTGTTTATGGATATGATGAATCAGGTTTTCCAACCGTATTTGGATCGGTTCGTTGTGGTGTTTATAGATGATATTCTGGTGTACTCGAAGTCCGAGGAGGAGCATGATGCACATCTTCGTGTAGTTTTGCAAATTCTAAGGGAAAAGCAGCTATTCGTAAAGTTTAGTAAATGCGAGTTCTGGCTAAGGGAAGTTACTTTCTTGGGTCATGTGGTGTCAGCTGAGGGGATTAGAGTAGACCCTCGAAAGATTGAAGTCAGATTTGATCGAAACCACCTAAGTCTGTGGCAGAGGTTCGGAGTTTTTTGGGTTTAGCGGGGTACTACAGAAGGTTTGTGGAAGGGTTTTCCTTGATTGCAGCGCCATTAACCAAGTTGTTGAGGAAAGGGGTTCCGTTTGTATGGTCAGACAAACAACAAGAAAGTTTCGAGAAGTTAAAAAGGATTTTAATGAAGCTCGTATTGATTCACCTGAAGCGGGGAAGGAGTTTACGGTTTCTTGTGATGCATCGCGCATCTTGAGTGCAGGATGTGTCTTTGATGCAAGAGGGGAAGGTAGTGGCGTATGCTTCTCGATAGTTGAGACCTCACGAAGTGAATTACCCGACGCGTGATCTGGAGTTGGCTGCAGTGGTTTTCGCCTTGAAAATTTGGAGACATTACCTGTATGGGGAGAAGTCTATCGTGTATACGGATCATAAGAGTTTGAAATACCTTCTCACTCGAGAAGGAATTGAATTTAAAGGCGTGCGGAGGTGGATCGAGTTGTTTAAGGATTACGATCGCTCGATTGAGTACTATCGGGTAAGGCTAACGCGTGGTAGCGGATGCGTTGAGTCGCAAAGTGGTCATGAGACTTAAGAGCAATGTTTGCCCACCTTAGTCCGTATGATGACGGAAGTCTCGTTAGCGGAAGCGCAAGTGAAGCCGACATGGGTAAACCAAAGTTAAGGAGAAACATTAGTAGATGAAGTCTTAAGTGCTCGATGTTTGCAAGTGTAGAATGGTGGATTGGAGGGGTATAGCTTGAGCAACGATGGAGTGTTATGTTTTCAGGGAAAAGTTTGCATGCCAAAATATGTGGGGTTGAGGCAGAGGATTCTTCAGGAGGCACATAGCAGTCCATACGCTATGCACCCTGGAGGTAGTAAGATGTACCGGGATTTGCGGGAGCAGTTTTGGTGGCCGGGTCTAAAACGGGAGGTAACTAAATTTGTGGGCAAGTGTTTGACGTGTCAGCAGGTGAAGGCAGAACATCAGTTACCTTCGGGATTGTTGCAACCGGTGAAGATTCCGCAGTGGAAATGGGAAAGGATTACGATGGATTTTGTCGATTGGGCTACCCTTACGCCTAGCAAGAAGGATTCGGTTTGGGTGATTGTTGATCGTCTGACAAAGTTTGCTCACTTCATACCTGTGCGTGTGGATTACTCTCTTCAGAAGTTAGCCAGATTATATATAGCGGAGATAGTAAGGTTGCATGGGGTGCCAGTGTCGATTATTTCGGATAGAGACCCTAGATTTACGTCAAGATTCTGGAAGGCACTGCATCAGGCATTGGGTACAAGGTTGGATTTCAGTACGGCGTTTCATCCACAGTCAGATGGGCAGTCGGAGAGGGTGATTCAGATTCTGGAAGATATGTTAAGGGGTTGTGTCTTGGATTTCAGAGGTACTTGGGAGGAATTTCTACCATTGGCAGGGTTCGCGTATAACAACAGTTACCAGGCAAGTATTCAGATGGCACCGTATGAAGCATTATATGGGCGGAAGTGTCGTACCCTTACGTGTTGGACGGAGTTGGGTGAACGGCAATTGTTGGGTCTAGAGTTGGTTGCTGAAACGGAAGATAAGGTTAAGCTGATTCGAGCTCGTCTGAAGGAAGCTTCAGACAGGCAGAAGTCCTATGCCGATCTTAAGCGGAAAGATGTAGAATTTACAGTGGGTTACAAGGTTTTCTTGAAGGTTCCGCCGTGGAAGAAGGTGCTGAGATTTGGTCGGAAGGGCAAACTGAGCCCTAGGTTTATCGGGCCTTATCGAGTGTTGAAGCGTGTGGGATCAGTAGCTTACCAGCTCGAGTTACCATCATAATTGAGTCAGATCCATGATGTATTTCATGTTTCGATGCTTAGACGCTATCGTTCAGATCCGTCTCATGTTGTGCCGATAGAAGAAATCAAAGTAAGCCCAGACTTGTCTTTTGAGGAAGAACCAGTGCGAATTTTGGATCGGGATACCAAAATGTTGCGTAGGAAATCCGTTCCTTTGGTGAAGGTGTTGTGGCGGAATCATGGAACAGAGGAGGCCACGTGGGAGCCAGAGGATGTGATGCGGCAGCAATACCATCAACTCTTTTGACCAGGTAATTTCGAGGCCGAAATTATTTTTTAAGGGGGGTAGAACTGTAACATCCTAAGTCGGGGCCTTTGCATTTTATCTGATTGCATGTAGATAGTATGGTTTTCATGCTAGTTTAGGGTATTTTGGGGACCAGGCATGAGCTAGGGGTAGGCTAGAGTCTTAGCGAAAATTTTCTTTTGGGCACTTTGAAGGGGGAGCTGAATGGGACAGGAGTTAAGGGTAATTGGTGGTATGTTTTGACACAAGGAATGCCTTGGTAAAGTGGCAACGAGGCGCCACTTAGGGCACAAGGGAGTGACGCCTCAGGGAGCTGAAGGCGACTTGGTTCGAGCTGCGGGAATCCCCTTTGTGCATTTCTTTTTGACGCCAGGACAAGGGAGAGTTGCACTCAGCTGGGACTCTGGTGGATGAGTATTGAAGGAGTCAACAGATTTGAATAAGTGGAGAAGAGAAATCTTAGGATTTTGAAACATTCAAATTGGTTTGAATGAGTGAATAGGAGGAAATTTAGGAGGAAAAGAAGGGATTGAGGAGAGTGGAGGTTTAGTTGAATTTTGAAGGTAGTAGGTGGTGTTGGGCATTCGGTTCTTGTGTGTTTAGGGGTGTGCCGAAATTTGGGTGTGGGTTTATTCCATTTTCAGTTTTTGTAAGTGCTAGTTGGGGGGTGGCCGAATGTTGGTAAAGGCCTTGGGGAAGTGTTGCATATTCGGCTAGATAGGGAGCCTTAGGGTATTTTTTTTCCTCTCATTCTTTTGTGCCGAAACCACACTTCTTATTTGGCATTCTTCTTTTCTCTCAAATACCAAAAGTGAGTGGCCTTCCAAGTTTCTTTTTCTTCTTCTCTTGGTGCATAGCCGAATCCTCCTAGCACCTTACCATCTCTTCTTTCTTTCTTTTGGGTGCAGCAAGAGCCGAAACTTCATTTTTCATCTCTTCTCTTCACCTCTTTTCTTTGTTAGCCGAAACCTTCTGAAGCATTAACCTTTGTCGGAAACTTTGATACTCTGCTCTCTTCTCATTCAGCACTTTAGCCGAATATCTCTTGTTAAAGGGTACATTTCTGTTTCATCTCTTTTCTTTTCATAGCAGAACGATTTCGGCATTTGGGGTAAGTTCTTAGTATTTTTGCCGAATCTCCCTAACTGTCTCTCATTCTCTTTTCTCTTTTCCTATCGTTTTCTTTGGAAGGAAAAGCCGAAATCCCGGGGCACTCAAACCTTCCCTTTTGACTCTTGGTTGCAGTGGATCACCGTCTTTGATCTGTCGTCATTCCCAATCGGTTTTGCTAGTGTTGTGGTAAGTGTTCTATCGATTCAATCATCTCTTATAGCGTTAAATGCTGAAGGCAGAGATCCAATTCTATTTGATGCTTGGCCGAATGTAGGTGGAAGTTGTGACGCATACTTTGGATCTTTCGGGATTCGTTGGTTTGTGAATCAAGTCTGAGCTTCGGGATTTGCCGATTTAGGTAAGGGTTTAACTTTGGGTCTTAGTTCCTTACGATTCGTTTCACTGCTTTAATCCGTTTAGTGATCAAGGTGTGTTCATGGACTCTACTGAGCCAAGCGGTAGGAGGGGTTGGATCTGTAAACCCAGCCCCTAAGTTTAAGAAACGGGCAGTGTCAGCGGTTCGGGATTGGCCACCGGGTTGTGGGCCGGCATCTGAGCAAATAGCAGTAGTGTCGATTAACGAGAGTGTCGACGTAGAAAGTATCGTGTTACGAGTAATCAGGTGTGTAACTCTTACACACTTTATATGCTTAATGTGTTGTTATTTGTGTTTTGTCAAAAGCCGAAATAACTGTAGGAATCGATAAGTTACCCTTGTGGGTAAAAGCGAGGACTCCGGGTAAGTCCATCTTGGTGGCTAACGTTAATTGCCTCTGTTAAATCTGCATATGCCATATTAGATTACTCCTAAATGTTAAGCATGATTATATTGTATTGAAAAGCATGTTTATGAAAATGGGTATGATGAGAGGAGGGGGAAGGTATGATTATCAGACTGTCACCAGTGGTTAGGTACCACACGTGGGTTGGCCCCACATATTAATATTTTGTGACTAAGTCTCAGTGGTTTGGAACCACCAGTGGTTAGGTACCACATATGCTTATTCTCGTGACTCGTCCCGGTGGTTTGGCACCACAGATGGGTTGGCCCCACATATTGATATACGGGATCGTCACCGGTGGTTAGGTACCACAAGTGGGTTGGCCCCACACATGATTATTTGTGACTTCGGTCACGGTGGTTTGGAACCACCCGGTGGTTAGGTACCACCCAGTGGCTAGGTGCCACAAGGGGTAGAATTGGGAGTTCGGATGGATAGGTTGGATGGATTGCATGACATACATATTTGCATATGAAACTGTGTAAGAGCTTAGAATCTTTCGGATGGGGATTTATACACTGAGTCTCGGTGACTCACCCCTTCCATTACTTTTTTTTGTAATTCCTAGTTCGCGGATGTGGAGCGGGATTGGACTCGAGGTGGCCATGCGAGAAATTTGGTTTTTAGTTTAAAAGGTTAATTCGGGTTTATTTTACTTTAAGTTTGGATTTCCGTTATGTAATAAGGCCATTCAGATTTTATTTTGGGATTATTTATTTTGTTAAATTTCTTTAAACCGACGTTTAAACACTAAAGGCATGCCTAATAAACTCGTAAAATGGACGTTTTTAAAACTTTAACGAATTTTCAGAATTTCCAAAATTTTTACCGTCGGGTATTTATCAAACACGCAATAATAACAAGGCAACACTGTCTTCTTTAAAACTAAGTTTCGAAAGAATTTTAACAAATGGCTTAACACAATTCGGGTTTTATAAAATCAAAGGTTTTCTTTTCAACATTGAGACGACAACTTGTTTTCCAAAAACGTTTTCTTCCCTCTGACATGCTAGATTCGGTCGTAGCGTTTTGACCGGGTTTGGGGTGTTACAACACGTCCCTGTTACCTCACATGAATGCTAAGAAACCCTTAGTAAATAAGGATCAGTAAAATGCATATTTACTAAGTAAAGGATTCCGAAAGGACCTAATGTGGTTTCCAAACTCATGAAAGATCTAGTTGCCATGGAATGTTTTTCCAAATATTATTAAGCATGTTGATAATAAATTGAGTTTAATTAAAGTAATTGTCCTAGTTTATTTATGTTATAATTGTTGCAAATTGTGTTTAATTTTGCTAAAATCTATTTCATTCATATAGTTTGCATACTTAGGATAATTTTCATTAGGGACCACTGCATTTAATTTAATATATTTTAAGCATCACTTCTCAACTATATTGTGTTTTTATTTACCAAATTGTTAATATAATTTTACAAATTAAGTGACTTAGCACAAATACAATCCCTGTGGAGACGATAACTCGATACTTACTTATTACTTGATAACGACTGTGTACACTTGCACAAACCTACACGTTACAGTTGTTACAGTAATGAGGCCTAAGTTTGACATTCTAAGGTTTCTTTACTTGCAAGTAAATCATTAAGACTGTATTTACGTGGGATGTACACTAACCTTTATATATGGTCCTTAACACTGTTTTAACTGTCGAATAGATGTAGTAACACAATTATAAAAACATAACAAACTTTAATGTCACATCTCTCACCAAACTGTACACATGACTACTTACCTATTTATGGTTTTAAGCAAATAAGACATGCCCATAAGGGTTAAAACCGCATAACTAAGTTATTCCTAATATGGAAAAGACTATCACATTGTATTGTGATAATTGTGTGGTAATAGCTAATACTAAAGATGTAACACCCCTAAACCGTATCCGTCACTAAATTAGGGTTACGAGGCATTACCTAACAAAACACAGTTCAGCATGCACATATAAAACATTTCATGATCACGGATATATCAACTTTTTCAATCAAATTTTTAAACCAACTAACAAGCATCAAAGCTAAAATACTTATACTTAATAGTCATAATGTTCGACATAAACAAACATTTCATGCATGACATTCGAATACCTAGTTTATAAATAAGCATATTTCGCTTCCTAACCAAGCTCAGATATTACAACCTTCGTTTATAAGATATTAGCAAACATTACCAAATTTTTACCCTGTTCACTTGACTAACTTTGGCCATTTCTATGCACTTTAGCCAAATCAAACATTCCATAAATGCCAAACATATCAAATGGAACATCACACATATATATAAGTATAGTACCCTACTCGAATATATATATATATTCATTATTCACCAATTTCAAAAGTAAAATTTTCATAACATAGCATAATCCACACTTAGCAAATATAACAAATTTAATGTTAACATATAACTAGACATTTTTAAAACATCACAACCAAATCACAAGGTAATTTATAATCATTAATTAAAACTCATTCATCAACCATATCTAATTCACTTGAATCAAATTATAACAAACCATAATTGAAAATCATACCAACTTTCAAGACTATATCATCATGCATATACCTATTACATCATATACCTATAATATACATATTGCTTTTGAAATAGGCTTAAACCATAACTAAATTACACAACCATTAGCCAATATACCAAAACACATCATATATATATATATATACCATGACCGAAATTTTTGCAAAAACTTAAGCTTCATATCTAGCCATTTTTGCATGGCTTAATATTTACAACTTCAAAACTAACCCAAAACACAAGCTAGCCTATACATGCCATATACTTTAAAATCAACTTCAAAAGTACCAAAATATTGATGATAGTGTGACGAGCTTCACCAACGACCCCCGAGCACGTAACGATCACCCAAAAATCTAAATCACAAGAGTTACCAAAAACAAACACCAAGTAAGCTTTACTAGCTTAGTAAGTTATAAGCAAATCTAATAAATCTATTAATTATACTCAAATTGATTTAAACAAAAACTGTAGACAATGTTTCATCAAGTATTCATTTACTATTCAACCGCAGAACATTTCTATTTCTCAATTTAATAGTCGAATCAAATATAATAATTCGTCATCATGTATTATTCACATATTCAAGATCAAAACTAATTAAACCAACACCTTTATACAAAATTCCACAACTAATCACTTACACTTGACTTCAAACAACAACTTCTCGTAGTATCAAAACTTACCAAATTCGATCTTTGAATTAAAAATTAAATCGTACTCTTATTACTTATTAACCGATTTCGCACACTTAGTGCTCGGTAATTAAATTCGCACACTTAGTGCTCATTGACCGATTTCGCACACATAGTGCTCGGTAATTCAATTCGCACACTTAGTGCATAATGACCAATTTCGCACACATAGTGCTCGGTAATTCAATTCGCACACTTAGTGCATTTCTCAATCTTGTTACACCTTTATATATATACACAAACATAAGAATTAAACCTCAACTACAAATATACAAATTAACTTATTTCAATCCCCGTAATCAACATCACATTCTGGTGTACCAATGGCATATATGCATACCTCACATTCGACTATACTATACACATATATAGATATCACATTCGGTTATATCAATAATCTATATACATACTTCCATTAAATTCATGTACACCACTATAAATAAATCCAATTCAACTCAATTGCTTAAAAACTTACCTCGAGTATCAACGGGTTATGTTTTCCGACTATTCGATTAACTTCGCTTTTCCCCGATCCAATCCCGATCCTTTTTGTTCTTGATCTAAAAAATTTCAAATTTAGCTAAATCAAATATAATTCCATTGAATTTGGTCCAAAAACTCATAAATGGGCAAATTACCATTTTTCCCTTGATATTTTACACTTTTTACAATTTAGTCCTTTTTGCACAAAACACAAATTACACAAAATTTGACCATACTTCTTTAGGGCCGAATTTTCATAGCCTTATTACAAGCTCATACATTTCATTTATTTCACATTTTGACCCCTCAATTTATAAATTTCACAATATAATCCTATTTAGGTATTTCTACCAAAAATGCCTTAATTAAACTTAACAATCTAACAACCTATATTTATTTTCCATCACTAAACACCAATTTCATCAAGCTATCAACAATGGCAATTCATGAATACATCATCAAATTCGAAAATTCCAACTTGGGCTAGCTAGTATTCAAAGCAACGATCTCAAAAATGTAAAAATTATCAAAAACCGAACTCAAATCACTTACCTATTTGAGCTTGCAAGGGCCGAATATTACAAAGCTTCTTCTCTCTTAGTTTCGGCCAAGAACAAGGAAGAAAGATGAGCTCTTTCATCTTTTATCAAATATATTATTATAACATATATTAAATTATAACATAATAACATAAAATATAATAAACAATTCAAGTCACTATTACATGCACACCAACCGGCCACTATGTTTAATTTTGGCTAAATTACACTATCAATACTTCAATTTATAAAACCATCATCAATTTGGTACTCACACATTTAACCACCAAACTTTCTTTTTATGCGATTAAGCCCTTTTTTATAATTAAGCACCGAAACACTCAAATTTTAATACGAAAATTTCACACGCACCAATTCACATATAATGAACATAGAAAATAATATTTAAATATTTTTTTGACTCGGATTCGTGGTCCCGAAACAACCGTTCCGATTAGGGTAAAAAATCGGATTGTTACAACTCTTCCCCCCTTAGGAATTTTCTTCCTCGAAAATCTTACCGGTGAATAGGTTTGGGTAACGTTCTTTCATTGAATCCTCATGCTCCCAAGTTGCTTCCTCGATCCCGTGTTTAAACCAAAGCACTTTTACCAATGATGTTTTCTCATTTCGCAACTCTTTCACTTCACGAGCCAGTATGTGGATCGGTTCTTCTTCATAAGTTAAATCAGACTGTATATCAACCTCTGATGGACTAATCACATGAGAAGGGTCAGATCTATACCATCGGAGCATCAAAAAATGAAAAACATTGTGGATCTTTTCTAGTTCAGGTGGCAATAGTAATCTATACGTAACCGGCCCAATTCGCTCCAAAACCTCATATGGTCCAATGAATCTCGGGCTTAATTTACCTTTGCGACCAAATCTGAGTATTTTCTTCCACGGTGAGACTTTCAAAAACACACGATCACCAACCTGAAACTCTATTTCTTTACGTTTTAAGTCCACATATGATTTCTGACGATCTGACGCTACTTTCAAACTTTCACGGATCACTTTTACTTTCTGTTCGGTTTCTTTAATCAAATCAACCCCGTATATCTTGTCTTCATTGAGCTCGGTCCAATACAAAGGTGTACGACATTTACGACCGTACAAAGCTTCATAAGGTGCCATTTTGATACTCGATTGAAAGCTATTATTGTACGCAAATTCAATCAAAGGCAAGTATCGGTCCCACGTACCCTCGAACTCAAGAACACAACATCTCAACATATCCTCAAGTACTTGGATAATTCTCTCGGATTGACCATCCGTCTGGGGGTGAAAAGCTGTGCTAAAATGTAATTTAGTACCTAATGCATCTTGCAGTTTCTTCCAAAACCGCGATGTAAACCTCGAATTTCTATTCAAAACAATAGAAACAGGTACTCCATGTAATCGTACAATCTGAGAAATGTACAATTCAGCTAGCTTATCGAGTGAAAAATCTGTATGGACCGGAATGAAGTGAGTCGATTTTGTCAATCTGTCTACTATAACCCAGATTGCATCTTTCTTACTCGGTGTTAACGGTAAACCAGATACGAAATCCATCATGACTCGATCCCATTTCCATTTGGGTATCATAGTCGGCTGAAGTAATCTAGATGGCACCTGATGCTCGGCTTTTACTTGCTGACATATCAAACATTTCGACACGAAGTCTAAAATATCTCTTTTCATACCAGGCCACCAGTAGTACTGTTTCAAATCATTATACATCTTCGTGCTACCCGGGTGAACAGACAATCTACTATTATGAGCTTCATTACAAATCATCCGAATCAACTCAGGATTCTTGGGTACACATATTTGGTTTCTGAACCGTAAACATCCCTCAGCATCAACCTGAAATTCCGAGTCTGCATTCGAACCACTTTGATTCCTTTTTGCTATCAATTTATCATCAACCTTTTGAGCTTCGCAGATCTGTTGAACAAATAACGATCTTGCTTTCAATTCTGCTATAATCGCACTATCGTCAGTCATAGCCATATTCGCGTTCATTGCACGTAAAGCAAACAGTGATTTTTGGCTTAGCGCATTAGCAACCACATTAGCCTTTCCCGGGTGATAATCAATCACAAGCTCGTAGTCTTTTAATAATTCCAACCATCGTCGTTGTCTCAGATTTAGATCCTTCTGAGTCATTAAGTACTTTAAGCTTTTATGATCGGAATAGACATGGCATTTTTCACCAAACAGATAGTGGCGCCATATCTTCAAAGCAAAAACTATAGCGGCTAATTCGAGATCGTGCGTCATATAGTTCTTTTCATACGGCTTTAACTGTCTCGAGGCGTAGGCTACAACCTTACCCTCCTGCATCAAAACACAGCCCAAACCATTCAAGGATGCATCACTGAAGATAACGAACTCTTTACCCGACTCTGGCTGAACAAGCATTGGAGCTTCAGTCAATAAGGTTTTCAGTTGATCGAAACTCTTCTGGCACCTCTCCGTCCACTCGAATCTAACATCTTTTTGAAGTAGCTTTGTCATCGGAGTTGCAATCATCGAGAAACCTTTCACGAAGCGTCTATAATAACCGGTAAGTCCCAGAAAACTCCAAACTTTAGTAATATTCCGCGGGGGTCTCCAATCAAGTATAGCCGAAATCTTACTCGGATCAACCCGAATACCTGATGCTGAAACAACATGCCTCAAGAAGCTAACATTGCGTAACCAAAACTCACATTTACTAAATTTCGCGTACAACTGCTTATCACGACAAATCTGTAACACAAGTCTCAAATGTTCGGCATGTCCGGTTTCGTCGCGCGAATAGATCAGAATGTCATCTATAAACACAACCACAAACCGATCCAAATACTGTCTGAATACCCGATTCATCAAATCCATGAAAACGACAGGGGCATTAGTGAGTCTGAACGGCATCACCAAAAACTCGTAATGGCCGTATCTCGTTCGGAAAGCAGTCTTAGGCACATTAGAGTCTCTAACTCGCAACTGATAATAACCCGACCTTAAATTGATCTTCGAAAATACTGAGGCTCCCTTTAACTGACTGAATAGATCATCAATGCGCGGCAACGGGTATTTATTCTTTATGGTCACCTTATTGAGCTGTCGATAGTCGATGCACATTCTCAAAGTTCCATCTTTCTTTTTCACGAATAACACTGGCGCACCCCAGGGAGAGAAACTCGATCGCGCAAAACCTCTATCCGTCAACTCTTGCAACTGCACTTTCAATTCTTTTAATTCAGTCGGTGCCATTCTATACGGAGCTATCGAAATTGGAGTCGTCCCTGGCACTAACTCAATACCAAACTCTACCTCCCGAACAGGTGGCAAACCTGACAATTCTTCCAGAAACACATCCGGATATTCACATACAACAGGTACAGATTCAATCTTCTTTTTGGTCACTTTACTATCAATCACATAAGCAAAGTAAGCTTCGCAACCCTTTCTCATATGCTTCCAAGCCAACATCGAGGATATTATTGCTGGTAATCCATTTAGATCGGTAGACTCAATTCGAATTATCTCATTATTCTGGCACCGCAGACCAATAGTCTTTCGTCTACAATTTACTACCGCATCGTGTACGGTTAACCAATCCATACCGAGGATAATATCAAACTCATCAAATGGTAGTAATATCAAATCAGCCGAAAAACATGAATCTCGAATCATCAAAGGGCAATTCTTGCACACCCTATCAACTAGCACACACCGGCCCAGGGGGTTCGAAACCCGAATCACAAATTCAGTAGACTCAACAGGTAAAGTCTTACTGAATACTAATGTTTCACACACATAGGAATGAGTTGAACCGGGATCAATCAAAGCAATTACACTAGTATTAAAGAGAGTAAATATACCAGTGATAACATCTGGAGATGAAGCCTCCTCTCGGGCACAAATGGCATAGGCTCTGGCAGGCACACGAGCCTCTGATTGAATAGCTGTATCCGAAGTCCCTCTCTGAGTGTCGCTTCTACCTCCTGCATTTCGAGTTGGTCTACCTCTAGCTGCAGCACCGCTCGGTCTCACACTCCAAGCATTATCCTTATCAGCTAACTTCGGGCAATCCCGAATGAAATGATCCTGCGAACCACACTTGTAGCAAACTCGGTTGTTGAACTTGCCCCAACATTCACCAAAATGTCGCCTACCACACTGCTGACACTCTGGTTTATTCAGTCGAGTATTGCCAACACTAGCTATTGAGGTGGCTCGTGAACTCACTGGTGGTCGCTCTCGTATAGAAAACCTAACATTAGTCTTAGATCGGCTACTGTAATTTCTGAACTTCTTTGATGCTGATTGAAAAGTTTTACCCGCTGATCTCTTACGAAAATCTCTAGCTTCAAACTCAGCTTTTCGTTTCTCTTTTCCTAGCTCTTCGGCTTTGCAGGCTCGCTCAACGAGTACCACGAATTCATTTATTTCCAGTATACCAACGAGCAATTTTATGTCTTCGTTCAACCCTTCTTTGAACCTTTTACACATAGCAGCCTCAGATGAAACACACTCATGGGCATATCGGCTGAGTCTTACAAACTCGCGTTCATACTCAGATACAGTCATACGACCTTGTTTAAGCTCGAGAAATTCTTTTCGTTTTTGATCGATGAATCGTTGACTAATATACTTTTTATGAAATTCTGCCTGAAAGAAGTCCCAAGTGACCCGTTCCTTCGGAACGACCGAAACCAGAGTGTTCCACCAATAGTAGGCAGAATCTCGTAATAAAGATATAGCACATTTCAGGCACTCCTCGGGCGTACAGGATAATTCATCAAAAATATGAATCGTATTATCGAGCCAAAATTCAGCTCGTTCAGCATCATCATCCGCTATGGCTCTGAACTCTTGAGCCTCATATTTTCTGATTCTGTCAACAGGAGGCTTATTTAATCTCTCAGGATTAATGATCGGGGGTACCACAGGTACTACAGGTGGATTATTTGGGTTCGGGGGTTGTTGAACAGCCGGATTTGTCCGAATATATTGATTAAACCAATCATTCATTATACTAAAGAAGGCTTGCTTAGCCCCCTCATCTTGGTTACTCGTAGCTGGTCGAGATTCACCCGGCGCGGTCCATTGCACGGGAGCAGGTGCCACACTCTTGACATCCTCAGCCACGGCTCGTTCGGGATCAGGATCCATTTACTATACAAAAAAAGGAAAACATATTTCATTGTTAGGAGTCATCACACTATCGCAGTAAAAAATATGGCATGTATAGCTAGACTCACACGCGCTACGTTAGTCCGAGAACCGACTAAATCGTAGCTCTGATACCAATCAAATGTAACACCCCTAACCCGTATCCGTCACTGAATTAGGGTTACGAGGCATTACCTAACAAAACACAGTTCAATATGCACATATAAAACATTTCATGATCACAGATATATCAACTTTTTCAATCAAATTTTTGAACCAACTAACAAGCATCAAAGCTAAAATACTTATACTTAATAGTCATAATGTTCGAATACCTAGTTTATAAATAAGCATATTTCGCTTCATAACCAAGCTCAGATATTACAACCTTCATTTATAAGACATTAGCAAACATTACCAAATTTTTACCATGTTCACTTGACTAACTTTGGCCATTTCTATGCACTTTAGCAGAATCAAACATTCCATAAATGCCAAACATCAAATGCAACATCACATATATATATATATAAGTATAGTACCCTATTCAAATATATATATTCATTATTCACCAATTTCAAAAGTAAAATTTTCATAACATAGCATAATCCACACTTAACAAATATAACAAATTTAATGTTAACATATAACTAGACATTTTTAAAACATCACTACCAAATCACAAGGTAATTTATAATCATTAATTAAAACTCATTCATCAACCATATCTAATTCACTTGAATCAAATTATAACAAACCATAATTGCAAATCATACCAACATTCAAGACTATATCATCATGCATATACCTATTACATCATATACCTATAATATACATATTGCTTTTGAAATAGGCTTAAACCATAACTAAATTACACAACCATTAGCCAATATACCAAAACACATCATATATATATATACCATGACCGAAATTTTTGCATAAACTTAAGCTTCATATCTAGCCATTTTCGCATGGCTTAATATTTACAACTTCAAAACTAACCCAAAACACAAGCTAGCCTATACAAGCCATATACTTTAAAATCAACTTCAAAAGTACCAAAATATTGATGATAGTGTGTGAGCTTCACCAATGATCCCCGAAACGCATAACGATCATCCAAAAATCTAAATCACAAGAGTAACAAAAACAAACACCAAGTAAGCTTTACTAGCTTAGTAAGTTATAAGCAAATCTAAGAAATCTATTAATTATACTCAAATTGATTTAAACAAAAATTGTAGACAAGGTTTCATCAAGTACTCATTTACTATTCAACCACAGAACATTTCTATTTCTCAATTTAATAGTCAAATCAAATATAATAATTCATCATCATGTATTATTCACATATTCAAGATCAAAACTAATTAAACCAACACCTTTATACAAAATTCCACAACTAATCACTTACACTTGACTTCAAATAACAACTTCTCGTAGTATCAAAACTTACCAAATTCGATCTTTGAATTGAAAATTAACTCGTACTCTTATTACTTATTAACCGATTTCGCACACTTAGTGCTCTGTAATTAAATTCGCACACTTAGTGCTCATTGATCGATTTCGCACACATAGTGCTCGGTAATTCAATTCGCACACTTAGTGCATAATGACTGATTTCGCTAAAATAGTGCTCGGTAATTCAATTCGCACACTTAGTGCATTTCTCAATCTTGTTACACCTTTATATGTATAGACACACATAAGAATTAAACCTCAACTACAAATATAAAAATTAACTTATTTCAATCCCCGTAATCAACATCACATTCAGGTGTACCAATGGCATATATGCATACCTCACATTCGACTATACTATACACATATATAGATATCACATTCGGTTATATCAATAATCTATATACATACTTCCATTAAATTCATGTACACCACTATAAATAAATCCAATTCAACTCAATTTCTTAAAAACTTACCTCGAGTATCGACGGACAATGTTTTCCGACTATTCGATTAACTTCGCTTTTCCCCGATCCAATCCCGATCCAATCCCGATCCTTTTTGTTCTTGATCTAATAAATTTCAAATTTAGCTAAATCAAATATAATTCCATTGAATTTGGTCCAAAAACTCATAAATGGGAAAATTACCATTTTCCCCTGATATTTTACACTTTTTACAATTTAGTCCTTTTTGCACAAAACACAAATTACACAAAATTTGACCACACTTCTTTAGGGCCGAATTTTCATAGCCTTATTACAAGCTCATACATTTCATTTATTTCACATTTTGACCCCCTCAATTTATAAATTTCACAATTTAATCCTTTTTAGGCATTTTTACCAAAAATGCCTTAATTAAACTTAACAATCTAACAACCTATATTTATTTTCCATCACTAAACACCAATTTCATCAAGCTATCAACAATGGAAATTCATGAATTCATCATCAAATTCAAAATTTCCAACTTGGGCTAGCTAGTATTCAAAGTAACGATCTCAAAAATGTAAAAATTATCAAAAACTAAACTCAAATCACTTACCTATTTGAGCTTGCAAGGGCCGAATATTACAAAGCTTCTTCTCTCTTAGTTTCGGCCAAGAACAAGGAAGAAAGATGAGCACTTTCATCTTTTATCAAATATATTATTATAACATATATTAAATTATAACATAATAACATAAAATATAATAAACAATTCAAGTCACTATTACATGCACACCAACCGGCCACTATGTTTAATTTTGGCTAAATAACACTATCAATACTTCAATTTATAAAACCATCATCAATTTGGTACTCACACATTTAACCACCAAACTTTCTTTTTATGCGATTAAGCCCTTTTTTTTATAATTAAGCACCAAAACAATCAAATTTTAATACGAAAATTTCACACGCACTAATTCACATATAATGAACATAGAAAATAATATTTAAATATTTTTCTGACTCGGATTTGTGGTCCCAAAACCACTATTCCAATTAGGGTCAAAATCGGACTGTTACAAAAGAAACCAGAAAACATAAATGGACAAAACTAATTGATAAAAAAATCACATTATACGAGAGGCAATGGCAGGCAGAATAGTGGATGTAGTTAAAGTCACATCTGAGCAACCTTATGAATACATTTACCAAGACTCAGTAGCTAGGAGTTTTGGGAAACATGTAGAGGTATAAGCATGCAAAATATGACTCATCTACTTTACTTGGGCAAGTAGGAGATTGTTAGGATTTAGTGCCCTTAGTGTAGTTATTTCCTCATTAATGCTTGTAACTTTTTGAATAGATTGATAAATAAAATTCCATTGTTTAAATTGTTATCTATCATATACTTTTCCTCAATGGTTTTTTCATGAAAAGCAAAATGCATAAGAAAATATTAGCTCACTAATTACCTAACATTTAACTAATATCATGTTCCATTGTAACAACTTAATTTCAGTGAAATCGGAACAGTGGTTTCGGGACCACAAATTCGAGCCGAAAGGAAAATTTATTTTTATATTTTTGCATGATTTGCATTTAGATAGGAATGTCATATGAAAATTCTGATAAGAAAATTTTATCGATTAAGTGCTTATACGGAAAGGACCAAATTGCATAAAATGAAAAAGTTGGATTCTAGTAGCTAGAGGGATCAAATAGCTATGGAATAAAAAACTTGAGGTCCTTATATGGTAATTAGACCATTAAAGAAAATTTAGTAGATATTTTTGATGATTCATCCATAGAAAAATTAGAAAAGGCTAAGGACTAAATTGGAAAGTAATAAAATTAAAAGATGATAAATAATTAAAATAGAATTAAATTCATTTTATATCATCTTCTTCCCCAAATATTCCATGGAAACCCTAGGAAAGAGAAAACAAGCTTTCTTGGCTTAAATTGGTAAGTATTCAAGTTCCGTTTTTAATAATTTTTATATTTTTGAAACCTTGATAGTCTAATATATCTATTTGGGGGATTAGTTTGAAAAGTTATCAAAGTATAGAAATTATTTCATGGATGAATATGCTGAAAATTTGAAATTTATGGTAGAAAATGATAGGTTATTGATAGATAAACAACTTTTACAAAATGAATTTTGATGAAAACATGATTTAGGGACTAGTTTGTAAAGTTATGAAAATTTAAGAAAAATTCTGAAATTTATAGAATACATAAGCTGTAAATTTATATTGAAATTTTGGTTAGGCTTGGAATAATGAGTAAATTGTATGAATTTCATTTTCTGAGCCTAGGGACGAAATTAAAATTTATAGAAAGTTTAGGGGCAAAATGGTAATTTTGCCTAGGATGTAAGTTGAGTTCTGTAATATCTCGGGTTAGGGGCTATTTTGATTATTGCATTGTTTGCATGTATTTGGCCTGCAATGTTGTGTTTCAATTGTTTTGGGGCTTAGTTGTAAGCTTGGTGTAAGCTTTGAGTGGTTGGGGAAACTTTGGTTTTAAGCTTTAGGTGAGGGATTTGAATGAGTGGGGTTTATAAATATTTTTGGAGAATGTTAGCACAAGAATTGAGCTAGTAGAGTGGCAAGTTAGGCGCCACTTGGAGCTTGGGTTTGGCGTCACTTGCAGGGAAGGAGGTCCTGTGTTCAAGCTGCAAAAGTCTCATATTTTTGCTTCCATTTTGACGGCAGGGAGAAGAAGAAGTTGTGGGTAGCTCAAACTCTGCCATAGACCAAGTCAAATTGTTCAAATGGTGGGTGGAGAGTAAATTATGGAGGTTGACTAGTTCAAACTAGTTTGAATTAGTGGTTGGGAGTGTTTGGAGGTAGTGGCGAATGTTGGGTGCTTCATGGGGAGTGGCTGGTTTTGGTAAGTGGGTAAGTGGAGAGGGTCAAATTCTTTTTGGCATTTTGGAGCATTTTCGGTCAAATTTGTGTAAGCCAAAATCCTTCTTTTGTCAAAAGCAAGCCGAAATTTCAAGTGAGTTTCTGCATTTTCTTCTTGAAACCGAAAGTCCAAGCACATACTTAGAAAATTGCTTATTTCTCTTGATATTCTTTGATAGCCGAATGTTCTCTTCCATCTTTCTTTCTTTTTCATTTGTGTAAACCGAAATTAGTACCCTATTCTTCTCATACTTTCTTCCTTTCTTCTCTTGAAACCTTGATAGCCGAAAGTTATTCCCCAAAACATTTTCTCCATTCCTTCTTCTTTTCAAAACCGAAAGTACTTTCCTTCTTCTTCTTCTTTTTCCCATTTCTGTTATTGGCCGAATATCAACCCCTTTCTTTTCATCTTTCTCTTGTGTTCTCCTTCTTTGTGTAAGGCCAAATCTTCTTCTCCTTTTTGTTTAAGTCTTGGCCGAATATTGGTGTGGTGTGATCTCTTGTGTGTGGTGTCCAATCGGGTTTAGAGTAAGGTAAGTGGTTGGCCGAATGTTCATTTCTCTTCTCCCTTGTTCTTTGTCGATTTTGGTTTGGTTAAGAGCCGATTTTGGCCTTTGTTGATAGGAGTTAATCTTTTGTGTTGGAATCGATTTTATCATAGGGCATCCAGGATTTTGGAAGCAAGCAAAAGGAGCCGTCTTCCTCTGTTAATCGATTGGTAAGTGGTGGTAAGGGTTGGTTCTTTTAGTCCACTCTTTTAGTTTCGTTAAGTCAAAGTTTCAAAGGATTAATCTTTCCTCTTAATAGGGTGTGCCGTGTGTATAAAGAAGAACCATCGTTTGGTTCGGGATTTGGTAGGAAACCAAATCAAGTGTAAGGTAAGGGTTCAAACGTTAACCCCTTTGGTTTAATGGTTTTGGCCGAATGGCCTAGGTGCTAATCTCATATGTGGCCGATTATAGGAGCAAGATAATCGAGGGTCTTAGATCGGTTCCTTGGGATTAAGGCTTGCGTTTTAACAGGTGTGTAAACTAACACACTCTTTGCTTAGTAATATGCTTAATAATCTGATTGTTTAATAAAGCCAAAAAGCAAGTATGGTTGATTGATATGATACCCGATTGGGTATGTGCACGGATTCGGGTAAGTCCGTTTCATTACGAGTTCTATTGTTGATATACTTGAGATCATGACCTATGATGTATGTGTTATGAGATGCAACATTAAACATGTAGCATGATTTGCATGATTTGCATACTTTACATGAGTCGGTATGATAATGGGTGATATGAGAGGAGGGGAATATGATATCCGTGTCTTTGGGAAACTGAGAGGTTTGGCACCTCCAAAGTGGTTTGGTACCATAGATTATTTTGTGACTTTGGGTCACTGGAGAGGTTTGGCACCTCATAGCGTCTCGTCCCAGTGGCTTAGCACCACAAGTGGGTTGGCCCCACGATTGATAATCTGGGATTGACGCCGGTGATTTGGTATCACATGATGGGTTGGCCCCATCACTTGATTCGTGACTTCGGTCACCGGTGATTTGGTATCACATTCGTGTCTTTGGGACACGGAGGTTTGGCACCTCATAGCGACTCGTCCCTATGGTTAACACCACCGTGGGTTGGCCCTACTTTTGAGATATGGGATTGTCGCGGTGATTTGGTATCACACGATGGGTTGGCCCCATCATTGGATTCTTCGTGACTTTGGGTCACCAGTGGTTTGGCACCACACTTATGGATATCGTGACTTTGGGTCACCAGTGGTTTGGCACCACCAGTGGTTTGGTACCACACGGGGTAGAAAAGGTGTTGTGGATGGCTAGGATTGGGTGCATTAATGACATTGCTCTGTATTGTGTGTGTTAGTATGTTGTATTAATCGGGAGGGGATTTATGCACCGAGTCTTGCGACTCACCTTCTCCCTTATCATTTGGTGACACTTAGATCGCGGACATGGAGCCGGGTGGACTCGAGGTGACCATGCCATGAATAAAGTCGGTTTTGCACTGATTTAAGCACTTGGTACTTTATTTCATTTATTTTCATTTGGTTTTGTTGGGATTGTAAATGGCCTTTTAAAATTATGCTTTGATTATTTATATGCTTAAAATTTGATTTCAATTTAGCCTTAATAAATTACTGGGTTAATAATGGATAAAACTTGGAATGAAACGGTTTTCAAGACTACAAAGCGATATGTTTTAAACTTTACCAACGGGTATCACATTAAAATCTTTAAATGAACGCAACTCAAATATTTTCTAAACTTGTGATCTTCCACACTAAGTTCAAAATGTTTTTAAGTAACTAAAAGGAATTTCTCGGCCTTTTAAATGATAAAAACTTACTTTTCAACTAAGCTTTCAAATTCCGGGTCTTCAAAATGCACTCACCGGTTTTAAAACAATCATGCCCAAAGTTTTTTTTTTTACAAGTACGGATACATCAAAGAGTTTTCGTTAAACCTTTCACCAGGAAACCTAACCTCTCAAATACGATTTTCCTCTGTAACATACCGTATTCGGTTGTGGTGTCTCGACCGGGTTTGGGGTGTTACATTTGTGGTATCGAGCTAAGTTCAAAAGCTCTTGTTTTGTGGGCTCGAGGCCCAAAATGTGTTAAATATTAGTTTTTAAGTGTTTTGTTTTAAAGTATATGGTTTGAAAGGCATGGCACCGAGTCTCCTAAGCACCAATCTGCGCGGTAGGTACCTCTTACTATATCTTGTGATTGATGGGTGTGATATGATTGAAAGACTAGCAATAGTGGATTACTTTAGAAATCAAGGCGATAGGACTCGTGGACTTGCGAAAACAAAACTTCTTTAATAAGAAATATTCATAAGACTTTGCTTTAAAAGACAAAGTGGAAAAGGTCTTGATGCATAAAACTTCTAAATCGATAAGTCGAGATTTTAGTCATGAGCACTCGAGGTCGGGTCGTAATACACGTGGACGCAGCGGTCGGGGTAGGATGACGGTTTCGAACCCGTAAGTGCAGTGGGTCGAGAATGAGATATCGGTACCACCACCGGTGGAGGTGGTGAGTTTCGAGATCGACCGGATGACGCAGTTGTCACTGAGCGATCTTTGCGAGAGTTTGGAAAGGGTAGTGGAGTAGGTGGAGGCGCAGTGTTCGAAAATCAGGCCGAGCGACCGAGCAAATGGGGCGGAAGTATTTCGAGGTGTTTCGGTGTTGCTCTCAAAGACGGCCGAGTATTGGCTGGAGGCGACGTAGCGGATCATGGATGATCTGGACTTGATCGCCGAGGAGAGGCCGAAAGGGTAGTATCGCTTCTTCTTCGGATGAGTCATACCAGTGGTGGCTCACGGTTCGGAGATGATCTTTGCGATGAGAGGATCTTACTTGGGATTATTTCAAGGCCGCATATCGAAAAAGTACATTGGATCTAGCTACATTGATGAGCAACGAAAAGCATTTCGAGGTCGGTTCGGGGAGCAAGTCCGTGGTGAGTACGAGGCGTAATTCTTGAGATCGAGCGGTATGCTAGGGGCATTGTGGCTACTGAACACGAGAGGTGTGTTCGATTTGAGGATGGTGCGAGAGATGAATTAAGATCGCTGATTGCTCCACAGCAGGAGCGTGAGTTTGCCGTCCTAGTTGAGAAGGCTAAGGTAGCCGGAAGGAGTGAAGGAGTCTGTGAGGCAAAACGTGGATAGGAGCAGGACATAAGAGGAGTTTTGGATCTTACGGGTCATCGGGTAATCCTCGAGAAAGGGCTAGGCAGAGTGGGCCAAATCGATCCCGTAGGTGCATTGCCGCTAATCGGACCCGCACAAAGTGCAACCGTTGTGGGAAATCTCATTGGGAAGGATCTTTGGACCGGTGGAAAAGGATGTTTTGAGTGTGGCTCATTGGATCACCGTGTGTGAGAGACTCGTCCCGCGTAAGTTGGCTAGGATTCATCCGAGGGTCGGGCCGCACTCGATTCAGAATAATGGACCGCCACCGCAAAGGGGTCGTGGTAATGGCAGAGGAGGCAATGGTTCTGGTCGGGGCCGCGGAGCACCGGGCAGAGGTGCGGGTAGTTCTGAGGCAAGACAGCCTAGGTTGGTGTATGCAGCGAGGTGCCGAGAGGAGGGCGACACACCGGACGTCATAACCGGTACGTTTTTGATCTTTGGTTCTCCTTATACTGCTTTGATTGATGTGGGTTCAACGCATTCATACGTTGCCAGTAGCATAGTAGAGACCATGGATTTAGACTCTGAGACTACTTCTAGGTAGGTGACAGTAATTAGCCCTCTAGGTCACTCTGTAGTTGTAGATAAGCTATATAGAGACGTACCCCTAGAACTCCAAGGGGTAGTGTTTGTGGCTGATCTGATGGAACTACCGTTTGGGGAGTTCGATCGATTCTCGGGATGGGTGGTTGGTTAAGCACCCGGGCGAGGTTGGATCGCGCGGCTAAGCGCATGGTTCTAAAGACGGCTGAGGGTGATGAGGTGGTCATGATAGGTAATAGAAGAGATTACTTATCCAACGTGGTATCTGCTTTGAAGGCTGAGAAGATGGTCAGGAAGGACTGTGAAGCATATGTGGCTCATGTGTATGCCTTGGAGGCTAAGGAGTCCTTTGTAGAGGAGGTTCGAAGCAGTTAAGGAATTTGTTGATGTGTTTCGGAGGAGCTTAGGGTTCGCCACCGGATCGCGAGGTGGAGTTCGGGATAGATCTACTACCCAGAACTGTGCCAGTGTCTATTGCTCCGTATAGGATGGCGCCAAAGAAATTAGTGGAATTAAAGGCTCAGATCCACGAGTTGTTGGATCGAGGCTTTATCAGGCCAAGTGTTTCACCTTGGGGAGCGCCAGTACTCTTTGTCAAGAAGAAAGACGGTACGATGCGAATGTGCATAGATTACCGCCAATTGAATAAGCTGACGATCAAAAACAAGTATCCATTGCCACGAATAGATGACTTGTTTGATCAGCTGAAGGGTGCTTCGGTATTCTCGAAGATCGATTTAAGGTCTGGGTATCACCAATTAAAGGTAAAGAAGGCGGATATCCACAAGACAGCGTTTCGTACTCGGTATGGGCACTACGAATTTTTGGTAATGCCGTTTGGGTTGACTAACGCGGCGGCATTCATGGATATGATGAATAGGGTGTTCAAAGAAGATTTGGATCGGTTCGTTGTGGTTTTTATCGACGACATCCTGGTGTACTCAAGGTCAGAAGAGGAGCATGATGCGCATTTACGAGTGGTGCTACAGATTTTGAGGGAGAAGCAGCTTTATGCTAAGTTTAGTAAGTGCGAGTTCGCTTAGGAGGTGACTTTCTTGGGTCATGTAGTGTCGGCCGAGGGGATTAGGTGGATCCTCGGAAGATTGAGGCAATTTTGGATTGGAAGCCGCCTAAGTCAGTGGCTGAGATTCGGAGTTTTCTGGGTTTGGCAGGATACTACCGAAGATTTGTAGAAGGATTTTCGTTGATTGCAGCACCGATGACTAAGCTGTTAAGGAAAGGAGTTCCGTTTGTTTGGACTGAGAAATAGCAGGAGAGTTTCGACAAGTTAAAGAAGATTTTGACTGAGGCTCCTGTTCTGATTCAACCTGAGGCAGGAAAGGAATTCGCAGTGTATTGCGATGCATCACATACGGGATTGGGTTGTGTGCTGATGCAGGAAGGGAAGGTTGTGGCGTATGCATCTAGGCAGCTGAGGCCACATGAGGTCAATTATCCGACGCACGACTTGGAGTTAGCAGCAGTAGTCTTCACCTTGAAAATTTGGAGGCACTACTTGTACGGAGAGAGATCGATAGTCTACACAGATCATAAGAGTCCAAGTACCTTTTGACTCGTAAAGATTTGAATTTGAGGCGCCATGAGATGGATTGAGTTGCTCGGGGACTACGACTATTTGATTGAATATCATCCGGGCAAGGCTAACGTGGTGGCGCACGCGTTGAGCCGTAAGGTTGTATCGGACTTAAGAGCGATGTTTGCCCATTTGAGTTTGTATGACGGCGAAGCCTACTTGGGTTGTTGCGCAGATCGTGGGGAAACAGATTAGTGGATGAGGTTCGAATGCGCGGAGGTTGCAAGTGCGGGATGGTGGTTTGGAGGGTTACAGTATGTCTAGTGATGGGGTTTGTGTTTTCAAGGGAGAGCTTGTATGCAGAAGGATATCGAGTTAAGGCAGAGGATTCTTCAGACGCCCATAGCGGCGCACGCTATGCATCCCGGAGGTAGCAAGATGTATAGGATCTAAGAGAGCGATTTTGGTGGCAGTCCAAGAAGAGAGGTGACAGAGTTTGTTGGAAAGTGTCCGACATGTCAGCAGTCAAGGGTGAACATCGATTTGTCGTCGAGGTTGCTTCACCCAGTGAAGATTCCCAGTGGAAATGGGAAAGGATAACTATGGATTTTGTCGGTGGATTACCTCTTACGCCGAGCAAGAAGGACTCGTTTGGGTAATTGTGGATCGTCGACTAAATCAGCTCATTTATTCCGGTGAGGGTCGATTACTCCCTTCGAGGTTGGGCGGTCGTATGTGTCGAGATAGTGAGGCCGCACGGTGTGCCGATGATCGATCATCTCGGATAGGGATCCCGATTTACATCAAGGTTACGAAAGCGTTGCATCAGCTCGGGTGCACGCGGTTGGATTTCAAGACGGCATTTCACCCACATCCCGACAGCAATCGGAGAGGGTTATACAAATCTTAGAGGATATCTTTGAGGTCGTGTTTTGGACTTCTGAGGTAGTTGGGAGGAGTTTCTGCCATTAGCTGAGTTCACCTACAACAATAGTTATCAAGCAAGTATCAAGATGGCACCATATGAGGCGTTGTATGGTAGGAAGTGTCGCTCACCTACATGTTGGACGGAGTTGGGTGAACGTCGATTTTGGGACCAGAGTTGGCTGCAGAGGACCGAAGACAAGGTTAAGTTGATTCGAGCTCGGTTGAAGGAAGCTTGGACGCATGTAAGTCTTATGCCGATCTCAGCGGAGAGATATAGAATTTCTTTGTGGGAGATCAAGTTTTTCGAAGGTCTCGCCATGGAAGAAAGTGTTGAGGTTCGGAAAGAAGGGCAAGTTAAGTTCGAGGTTTATTGGGCCGTATAAGGTACTGAGACGAGTGGGACAAGTAGCTTATCAGCTTGAGTTACCAGCAGAGCTAAGTTAGATTCACGACGTATTTCACGTTTCGATGCTTAGGCGCTATCGTTCAGATCCATCGCATGTCGTAGCGGTGGAGGAGATCGAGGTAAATCCGGATTTGACCATGGAAGAAGAACCAGTGCAGATTCTAGACCGAGATGTGAAGGTTCTGCGTTGAAAGTCAGTTCCTTTGGTAAAGGTGCTATGGCGGAATCATGGCGTAGAAGAAGCTACGTGGGAACCAGAGGATATGATGAGGCGGAGAATACCCTCAACTCTTTTTTTGACTGTAATTTCGAGGCCGAAATTATTTTTAAGGGGGTAGAACCGTAATATCCCGGGTTAGGGGCTATTTTGATTATTGCATTGTTTGCATGTATTTGGGCCTGCAATGTTGTGTTTCAATTGTTTTGGGGCTTAGTTGTAAGCTTGGTGTAAGCCTGAGTGGTTGGGGAAACTTTAATTTTAAGCTTTAGGTGAGGGGAGTTTGAATGAGTTTGGGGTTTATAAATATTTTTAGGAGAATGTTAGCACAAGAATTGAGCTAGTAGAGTGGCAAGTTAGGCGCCACTTGGAGCTTGGGTTTGGCGTCACTTGCGGGGAAGGAGGTCCTCTGCTCAAGCTGCAGAAGTCTCATATTTTTGCTTCCATTTTGACTGGCAGGAGAAGAAGAAGTTGTGGGCGTTCAAACTCGCCATAGACCAAGTCAAATTGTTCAAATGGTGGGTGGAGAGTAAATTGTGGAGGTTGACTAGTTCAAACTAGTTTGAATTAGTGGTTGGGAGTGTTTGGAGGTAGTGGCCGAATGTTGGGTGCTTCATGGGGAGTGGCGGTTTGGTAAGTTGGTAAGTGGGAGGGCCGAAATTCTTTTGGCATTTTGTAGCATTTTCGGTCAAATTTGTGTAAGCCAAAATCCTTCTTTTTCAAAAGCAAGCCGAAATTTCAAGTGAGTTTCTGCATTTTCTTCTTGAAACCGAAAGTCCAAGCACATACATACTAGAAAATTGCTTGTTTCTCTTGATATTCTTTGATAGCCGAATGTTCTCTTCCATCTTTCTTTCTTTTTCATTTGTATAAACCGAAATTAGTACCCTATTCTTCTCATACTTTCTTCCTTTCTTCTCTTGAAACCTTGATAGCCGAAAGTTATTCCCCAAAACATTTTCTCCATTCCTTCTTCTTTTCAAAACCGAAAGTACTTTCCTTCTTCTTCTTCTTTTTCCCATTTCTGTTATTGGCCGAATATCTACCCCTTTCTTTTCATCTTTCTCTTGTGTTCTCCTTCTTTGTGTAAGGCCGAATCTTCTTCTCCTTTTTGTTTAAGTCTTGGCCGAATATTGGTGTGGTGTGATCTCTTGTGTGTGGTGTCCAATCGGGTTTAGAGCAAGGTAAGTGGTTGGCCGAATGTTCATTTCTCTTCTCCCTTGTTCTTTGTCGATTTTGGTTTGGTTAAGAGCCGATTTTGGCCTTTGTTGATAGGAGTTAATCTTTTGTGTTGGAATCGATTTTATCATAGGGCATCCAGGATTTTGGAAGCAAGCAAGAGGAGCCGTCTTCCTCTGTTAATCGATTGGTAAGTGGTGGTAAGGGTTGGTTCTTTTAGTCCACTCTTTTAGTTTCGTTAAGTCAAAGTTTCAAAGGATTAATCTTTCCTCTTAATAGGGTGTGCCGTGTGCATAAAGAAGAACCATCGTTTGGTTCGGGATTTGGTAGGAAACCAAATCAAGTGTAAGGTAAGGGTTCAAACGTTAACCCCTTTGGTTTAATGGTTTTGGCCGAATGGCCTAGGTGCTAATCTCATATGTGGCCGATTATAGGAGCAAGATAATCAAGGGTCTTAGATCGGTTCCTTGGGATTAAGGCTTGCGTTTTAACAGGTGTGTAAACTAACACACTCTTTGCTTAGTAATATGCTTAATAATCTGATTGTTTAATAAAGCCGAAATAGTATGGTTGATTGATATGATACCCGATTGGGTATGTGCACGGATTCGGGTAAGTCCGTTTCATTACGAGTTCTATTGTTGATATACTTGAGATCATGACCTATGATGTATGTGTTATGAGATGCAACGTTCAACATGTAGCATGATTTGCATGATTTGCATACTTTACATGAGTCGGTATGATAATGGGTGATATGAGAGGAGGGGGAATATGATATCCGTGTCTTTGGGACACCAGAGGTTTGGCACCTCCAGTGGTTTGGTACCACAGATTATTTTGTGACTTCGGGTCACCATAGGTTTGGCACCTCATAGCGTCTCGTCCCAGTGGCTTAGCACCACAGTGGGTTGGCCCCACAGTTGATAATACGGGATTGACGCCAGTGATTTGGTATCACACGATGGGTTGGCCCCATCACTTGATTCGTGACTTCGGTCACCAGTGATTTGGTATCACATTCGTGTCTTTGGGACACCAGAGGTTTGGCACCTCATAGCGACTCGTCCCTGTGGCTAACACCACCGTGGGTTGGCCCCACTTTTGAGATATGGGATCGTCGTTAGTGATTTGGTATCACACAATGGGTTGGCCCCATCATTGGATTCTTCGTGACTTTGGGTCACCAGTGGTTTGGCACCACACTTATGGATATCGTGACTTTGGGTCACCAGTGGTTTGGCACCACCAGTGGTTTGGTACCACACGGGGTAGAAAAGGTGTTGTGGATGGCTAGGATTGGGTGCATTAATGACATTGCTCTGTATTGTGTGTGTTAGTATGTTGTATTAATCGGGAGGGGGATTTATGCACTGAGTCTTGCGACTCACCTTCTCCCTTATCATTTCAGGTGACACTTAGATTGCGGACATGGAGCCGGGTGGACTCGAGGTGACCATGCCATGAATAAAGTCGGTTTTGCACTGATTTAAGCACTTGGTACTTTATTTCATTTATTTTCATTTGGTTTTGTTGGGATTGTAAATGGCCTTTTAAAATAATGCTTTGATTATTTATATGCTTAAAATTTGATTTCAATTTAGCCTTAATAAATTATCAAGTTAATAATGGATAAAACTTGGAATGAAACGGTTTTCAAGACTACAAAGCGATATGTTTTAAACTTTACAACGGGTATCACATTAAAATCTTTAAATGAACGCATAACTCAAATATTTTCTAAACTTGTGATCTTCCACACTAAGTTCAAAATGTTTTTAAGTAACTAAAAGGAATTTCTCGGCCTTCTAAATGATAAAACTTACTTTTCAACTAAGCTTTCAAATTCCCGGGTCTTCAAAATGCACTACCGGTTTTAAAACAATCATGCCCAAGGTTTTTTTTTACAAGTACGGATACATCAAAGAGTTTTCGTTAAACCTTTCACCGGAAACCTAACCTCTCAAATAAGATTTTCCCCGTAACATACCAGATTCGGTCGTGGTGTACTGACCGGGTTTGGGGTGTTACAAGTTCAAATGAATATGAAATGTGAGAAATTGAGGATCAAATATCCGGATAACTCAAATTCGAAGCTAGATCGAGGAAAAGAGAAAGCTTCGGATTAGTATATTTTCTTGTACGAACTATTATCGAGGTAAGTTCGTGTAACTTAACTGAGCATGTAAATATGTTGAATTGAATGTTATATTTGTATAGAATATGATTTATATTTATGTGAATTATTTGGATGTTACCATATAAGAAATGAATACATGCTTGAAATTGTTTGAAAAGGATTAAATTCTATTTGAATATTGGATTTCGATGGATAAATGTGATTTCCCTTATTGAATGAGGTCCTGCATTTGTTGCTGACGGGATTTAGCTCGGACAAGTAATCCTATCGACCTCATTACAGGAAGGATTTATCCTGGACTGGTAATCCTGATATAAGCCCTCTTGAGCATATGTTACAGATAGGATTTAGCCCGAACGGGTAATCCTGATTAAGCTTTTGTGAGCATATGTTGGAAACAGGATTTAGCTTGGACAAGTAATCATGTTATATGATATGTGGCTCAAGAGAATGCTTTCTGATTAAGTGCTCTAATGGGTACTCCTGAATATGAATTGACGAGTTATTGAATTTTACACCTTGAGTGTACTATCTGAATATCCATCAGAATTTCAATGATTCAACGGATAAAACACTTGATATGATATGAGAATTATGAGATGAAATGAATAATGTCTTGAAAGAATATAGCATGATGAGCTCTTCTATGTTTATTTGATATACATGAGACATGTAACTAACTTGTTTGATTGAGTGCATGTGTTTAGGCAATTTGACAAGTTGATGGAAAACATGTTATTGTATGTTTAAATTTAATAAATGAGATTGGTAAGTTTTATTCCTGTTATACGAACTTACTAAGCATATAATGCTTATTAGGTTTTATTTCCTCTCTTTTATAGTACTCAGAAGCTCGCAAAGGTTGGTGATAGGTTGGAGCATCATCACACTATCTACAATCTTATTTTGGTATAAATAGTAAACTTATTTTGGTATAATGGCATGTATAGGTTAACTTGGCCATTGTTGGCTTGAATATGTTGTTTGTAATCTAGCCATTGGAATGGCTAGTAATGGTTTATTTTGGTGTATTTATAAGGCATTATATGGTTAATTAAATGATGTTTAATGTATAGATTAAATCAAGGTAAGATCATAAACATATATGTATGCAATGATATAACGTATTAAATGTTAGAATTTGCTTGAATTCAATACTTAGAATGGTTGGTGTTTGAATGTAAGTTTTGATGTAGGTTCATGGCAAAGTTTTGGGTGAGAAATAAAGCTAGAAATGGCTTTATTTTGTTCACATGGGTAGACACACGGACGTGTGTCTTGACCATGTGTGACACACGGCCTGGTACATGGGCGTGTGATTAGGTCGTGTGTCCCCTGCACTTTAAATTTGAGAAATAGAATGCTCAGACTTGAGCACACAGGCAGAGACACGGGCGTGTGTCTCAGCCGTGTGTACTACATGGCCCAGAACAAGGGCGTGTGGCTGGCCGTGTGGTGCAAGTCAGAGAGTTACATGGGGTCGGACACAGCCTATGACATGGGCGTGTCATATGAACACACGGGCATGTGCCCTGACCACACGAGCGTGTGTACCCTGCATCTTGAATTTTTTTTGAAATTTTGCGAAAAATTCTATGAGTTCTCGATTTAGTCCTGACTCAATCCTTATACTCATTTTGGGCCTCGAGGGTCCATTTATGGGACGCTGTGAATAATCTCGATAAATGAATAATAATTAATGTGAATTATTCTTAAATGTTCTAAAAGTTCCGGTAATGCTTTGTAACCCTGTTCTGGTGATGGACACGGGTTAAGGGTGTTATATTTATTGGTATCAAAGCTACGGTTCAGCCAATTCTCAGATTGAACGTAGCAAGTATGAGTTTAGCTATACATGCCATTATATAATTTGTGATAGTGTGATATCTCCTAACCATTTTAAATGTGTTTTTCATATAGTAGTGTCATCCAACCAAGCTAGAGCTGAATCCGAGGAAGCTGAGAGCAATGCTTCAACTTCAGTTCAAAGAGTTGCATCTAGTAGTAGAAGGTCTGAGTCTGAATGCCCAAGTGAGGAGGAAAAATAAGCCTTCTTTCAAATGATGAATGAATGGTTTTGTAACACCCCAAACCCGGCCCAAACACCACGACCGGATCTGGCATGCCACTAAGAAAATTTTATATAACACCATACAATTTTATGGGAAAACCTCTGTTGGGATTTCGCGTTTAGTGGTTATCTAGAAAACTTAGTAATTTGATATTATTAAAAAAAAATGAATGACTATTAGAAACCCATGTTATCCGTTTAGGTTATGAAAGTTTTGTTGCAAAAGATAGTAGTTTACTAAATAATTTAGTCGTAGGAAAAACCTCGTTGCCTTTGTGTTTTCTTTTCAAAACATATCATAATTCCAATTGAATGTTAACTCGAGTATCTAAAACCTAAAATCCGAAGTTAAAAACCAATTAACAGTGGCCTTATTACAAGTTAAACCAAACCAGTCATTAAGAATAGTAAAGTTCTTTACTAAAACGAAATAAAAACCATGCTTGGCCACCTCGCGCCCCTCTCCAGCCCGGTCCATTGCACTATGTGCTACCTGAAAAGATGTTAACAACGGGGTGAGCCATAAGACTCAGTGTGCAACACTCATGCACCGTCAAATTGGAACTTACCCCTACAGAACAGAATAGCAGATATTACATACACAGAAAATGATGCAGAACCCAACCCAGCCTAGATTTCCATCCGCTACACACCACCCGTACCAACCAATCACAACAATGGGGATTTCTACAATCAACCCTCATCGCTACACACCATCGATGGCAGTCATGCTGCTCATCGTCAGATTCATGACATAGTCACCAAAACAGATCATGGCAAAGCCACTACAACAGATCGTGGCAGAGCCACTACAACAGATCGTGGTAGAGCCACTACAACACTTCCCCTTTAATATCATATTCCCAACCCCATGCAAACATAATCATTTTAATGCACAGATGCAACAGGTTTCGGCATGCATGTTCAGGATGCTCATAACGAATATCATGTTATCTCATCATAATCATTTAGTTAATATAACAGAAATCACTAACCTGACGTCTTGCCTTTACCCTCCAAGGGTATCTCAATAGCAAACCGAGGTTTCGGCATTTAACAGAATATCAACATATTAACACAGCATAATAGATGGTGTGAGGAGTTACACACCTGATTACGTACAATACCAAGCTATCTACGACGCTGCTATCACTAGCTGGAATCACGGCTATCTGCCTACTATTCTGTTCGGAGGCTGGCCCACAACCTGGTGGCCAATCATGAACAGCCGACACCGCTCGCTTCTTGAACTTAGGGACTTGGTTCACCGGTCCAACCCCTTCCTTAGGATTGCTAGCATTTGAGTCCATAGAACAGATCTTGGTCAGAAGACCGAGTTAAATTCGAGAATAAAATATGAGTTGGATTATACGTTTAGCTGAACAGATCTCCTTACCTAAATCAATAAAACCGAAGGTTTTAGGCTTGACTCACTAATCGAGTGAATCCCGAAAGTCTCCCAAAAGAACACGAACACGACCCCCACCTATATTCTGCCAAAGCACCTATATCAACCAACCAATTAGCCTCTCGGCTTTGGTTACAAACAAAAACCAGAAGAGAATAAAGGAATAGGGAAAATCGCCACTTACCCTACACAGCAGATTCGAATACGCCTGGGAGAGTTCGGCAAAGACTATGGCAGGGATCAAAGATCAAAGTAAAAGAACCGAAAGTGAAGATAAGAGGGCTTCGAATAGGGACTTAGAAGTTTCAATTTTTTTTGAGAAAAATGAAGAGAGATGTAGGAGAATAGATAGGGAGATTCGGCAAATGAAAGAAATGAAGAAGGGAATAACGAACATAGTGTATTCAGCTTGTAGATGAAATCAGAAAAGAGCACTATGGACTAGGGACTTTCGGCTAAAGCATAGAAAGTAGAGATGACAAGGGTTAGGGGTTTCGGCTAAGAGAGAAAATGAAGGTGCAGTTTTGGCTTTTAGTGAAACAAGAACAAGATGATGAAAGTCAAGAAAATTCGGCAAGAGGGGAGTTCATGAAAGGAAAAGAAGAAATAGAAAGGGAAAGAGAAGAGCAAGGTTTCGGCTTTTGGAGAAAGAATGGAGAAGAGAATGAAAGGGTGATACCCAAATGGTCTTCTTAATTTCGGCTAAAGGTTATCAAAGAAGAAAAGAGTGGACACTAGCTAAGCAAATTTCGGCAAAAGAGAATGAGCAAACAACTAAAATGAAGATCACACACCCATGCCAAAATTTTACACACACAAGCTACCTAATACCACTAGAATTCGGCACCCACTCCTAATGCCAAAACCGAATGCTCCCCCCTCACACTCCTCAAAATTTTGGCTACCACTCCCCCACTATGTCGTCCCTTCAATCTCTCCCTATTTCCCTCTCCTCCACTCATTCAAACCCATTTGAATTATTCAAACTGCTTAAATTTCTCTCCACCCCCCGTTTGAATATCTTGACCAAGTCTTACCTCTCTCCTCCAGAGTTTGATTGTCATCCAATCACCTCCCTTGCCTGAGCCAAAAATAATACTCCCTTGTTGCTTGAGTGATTCGAACCTCTACTCTCCCCACTCCTTGTGACGCCATCACCTTACATGCCGAGTGGCGTCCCCTGCCACTCTTCCCTTCGCACTTCTTTGTGCTCCCCTGCACGCGAACTAAAATCCCTTAAGTCCTACCCCTATTCGGCTATCCCCTCATAGGTGCCCAAAACTAAAATTTTACCAAGGCTTCGACTTAACCCCGAGCCTTCCCGAGGCCCCCAATCACAACCAACCAACAAACGCAACACAATGACACGCAGAAAACATAAAAGATGCATAGCCCCTAAATCCCGGATGTTACAGTTCTACCCCCTTAAAATAATTTCGGCCTCGAAATTACCTGATCAAAAGAGATGCGGGTACTGCTGTCGCATAACATCCTCTGGCTCCCAAGTCGCTTCCTCTGCACCGTGGTTCCGCCATAAAACTTTGACCAAGGGAACTGACTTCCTTCTCAATACCTTTACGTCTCGCTCCAAGATTTGCACTGGCTCTTCCTTGAAGGACAAGTCTAATCTTACCTCAATCTCTTCCACTGGCACAATGTGCGATGGATCAGAACGATAACGTCTTAGCATCGACACATGGAACACGTCATGAATTTGTTTTAGCTCTGAAAGCAACTCTAGCCGATATGCCACCGGTCCCACACGTTCCAATACCCGGTAAGGCCCAATAAACCTGGGACTTAGCTTGCCCTTATGACCAAACCTCATCACCTTTTTCCACGGCGCAACCTTTAAGAAAACCCGGTCACCCACTGCAAACTCTATGTCTTTCCGCCTCAGATTTGTATAAGATTTCTGTCGGTCGGACGCTTCCTTTAATCGAGCCCAAATTAACTTAACTTTCTCTTCTGTCTCTGAAACTAATTCCGGACCCAACATCTGACGCTCACCCAACTCTGTCCAGTAGGTAGGAGTACGACATCTTCGTCCATATAGCGCTTCATAGGGCGCCATCTGAATACTAGATTGGTAGCTGTTGTTGTACGCGAATTCGGCCAAAGGTAAATACTCCTCCCAACTACCCCTGAAATCGATGATACAACCTCTTAACATATCTTCCAAGATCTGGATTACCCTCTCAGACTGTCCATCCATCTGCGGATGAAACGCCGTGCTGAAATCTAGCCTTGTGCCTAAAGCCTGCTGCAACGCCTTCCAAAAATGTGACGTAAACCTAGGGTCTCTGTCCGATATGATCGACCCTGGTACCCCATGCAGCCTTATAATCTCCGTCACATACAACTTAGCTAACTTTTACAGAGAATAATCAACACGAACAGGTAGGAAATGAGCAGATTTTGTCAACCGATCCACGATCACCCATACCGAGTCTTTCTTAGTAGGCATAAGGGGTAGCCCAGTAACAAAGTCCATAGTGATTCTCTCCCACTTCCACTATGGAATCTTCACCGGTTGCAACAACCTCGAAGGCAATCGGTGCTCACTTTGACTCACGACACGTTAAACACTTTCCCAGAAATTTCGTAACTTCTCGCTTCAACCCCGGCCACCAAAATTGTTCCCGCAGATCCCGATACATCTTACTTCCTCCAGGATGCATAGCGTAAGGGCTACTATGCGCTTCCTGAAGAATCATCTGTCTTAACTCTATATCCCTCGACATGCAAACCTTCCCACGGAAACACAAAACCCCATCACTGCTTAGACTGAAGTCCTCCGCTCCACCATCCTGTACTTGCAGAAGTCGAGCACTTAGAACATCATCCGATAACTGCTTCTCTTTAACTTGATCTACCCATGTCGACTTTACTTGGAGTTCAGCTAACAAACTGCCATCCCCATACAGGCTGAGATGAGTGAACAATGCCCTTAAATTTGTTATCACCTTCCGACTCAGCGCATCTGCCACCACGTTAGCCTTACCCGGATGATATTCGATCGAACAGTCATAGTCCTTTAATAGCTCAATCCACCTACGTTGTCTTAGATTCAACTCCTTTTGGGTAAGGAGATACTTCAGACTCTTATGATCGGTGTAAATAATAGACTTCTCCCCATACAGGTAGTGTCTCCAGATCTTCAGAGCGAACACTACCGCAGCCAATTCCAGGTCATGCGTGGGATAGTTCAACTCATGCGGTCTTAACTGTCGGGACGCATACGCAACAACCTTTCCGTCTTGCATCAACACACATCCTAAACCCGTGTGTGACGCATTACAGTAGACGGTAAACTCTTTCCCCACCTCTTGCTGAATTAACACCGGCGCTTCCGTTAAAATCCTCTTCAACTTCTCAAAACTTCCCTGCTGCTCAACTGCCCAAACGAAAGATACCCCTTTTCGCAATAACTTGGTTAATGGTGCTGCAATCAAAGAGAATCCTTCCACAAACCTTCTGTAATACCCGGCTAAACCCAAGAAACTTCGAACTTCCACCATAGACTTCGGCGGTTTCCAGTCCAACACAGCTTTTATCTTCCGGGGGTCAACCCTAATTCCTTCTGTAGAGACCACATGCCCTAAGAAAGTTACCTCCCTTAACCAAAACTCACACTTGCTGAATTTGGCATACAGTTGTCTTTCCCTCAAAGTCTGCAAGACCACTCGAAGATGCGCGTCATGCTCCTCCTCTGATTTCGAATAATCTAGGATATCGTCTATGAAAACCACAACGAACTGATCTAGGTAAGGTTGGAACACTCGGTTCATCATGTCCATAAATGCCGCTGGTGCATTTGTCAACCCGAATGGCATCACCAAGAACTCATAATGCCCGTAGCGGGTTCGAAATGCTGTTTTATGAATGTCCACTTCCTTGACCTTTACCTGATGATACCCAGACCTTAAATCTATCTTGGAAAAGACTGTAGCCCCCTTGAGCTGATCGAACAGATCGTCAATTCTCGGCAGTGGGTACTTGTTCTTTATTGTCAGCTTATTCAGCTGGCGGTAATCAATGCACATATGAATGGACCCGTCCTTCTTCTTCACAAATAGGACCGGCGCTTCCCACGGAGACACACTCGATCTGATGAAACCATGATCCAACAGTTCCTGGATCTGAGCTTTGAGTTCTACCAGCTCCTTCGGCGCCATTCTATAAGGGGCGATGGACACTGGAGCCGTACCTGGGAGTAGCTCGATTCCAAACTCCACTTCACGATCCGGAGGTAACCCTGACAGCTCCTCAGGAAAGACATCCTCGAAATCCTTTACTGTTCTAACCTCACTAACAGTCACCTCCTTTGCATCCAACGCACTAATAAAGGCTAGGAATGCACTGCATCCTTTCCGAACCATCTTAACAGCCTTCAACGTAGAAACCACATTAGACAAATAGTTCCTTCTTTCCTCTATCACAACCACCTCCTCGTTTCTCGAGGTACTCAACACCATGCGCTTAGTCTCACAATCCATTTTAGCACGATGTTTAACCAACCAATCCATTCCCAAGATGAGATCAAACTCCCCAAAGGGTAATTCCATTAAGTCTGCTGGGAATACTACACCTTAAGTCTCCAGAGGTACATTCCTAAATAATTTATCCACTATTATAGATTATCCTAGCGGGCTAACCACTGTCATCTTCCTAGTAGTTATCTCAGATTCTATACATAAAGTCTCAGATACCGAGCATACAACATAAGAGTGGGTTGATCCAATATCAATCAAAGCAAGAAATGGATTATCAGCGATAAAAAACGTACCGGTTATAACATCCGGTGCAACACCATCCTCCCGCTGACGAGTTGCATAAACTAAACCCGACTGTCTTGCGTCTGTATTTGCAGCACCCCTACTAGGTGCTCCACGACCTCGACCGAACCCATTACCTCTTCTGACTGGGCCACGACCCCTCGGTAATGGCTGACCACCTCGCCTAATCTGATCAGAACCTCGTCCAGCTGGCTGTACCCGATCCACCTGCGGACAGTCTTTAATCATATGATCCATAGATCCACACCTGAAACACCCTTCGGTTCTCCTCCTGCACTCTCCAAAATGCACATTCCCACACAAAGCACATGGTCGAGCATCGATCCTCAGAGCGTATGTCCGAACACGAGTTGGCCCATCAAACCTAGGTCTTTTTTGAAAACCCCCAGATGACCCCGACTACCCAAAACTTCTCTTATTCTTACTCCTATCCTTATCTTTATTCTGCTTTTCGGTCCGCTTTACCTCTTCAGCTATTTTAACTTTCTCCAGAATGGCAAAGTCTCTTTCTCGCTGCGGTGCTATCAATACTCTTAACTCATCTCATGATCCATCTTCGAACTGCACGGCGCTTTCGTGAGTCGGTCGCAACAATACTCGAGCGTAACGGCTCAAACGCAGTAAATTTCACGCCATACTCGCATACGATTTGTTTCCCTCAACCAAATTCAAAAATGCCTTCCTCGGGCATCCACATAGCTGGCCCTAACGCATTTTCCCGAAATGACACCTTAAAGAAATCCTATCAATCCGGTCTCACTGGAGTACCCTCTTTACCGTAAGCCACCACCTGGTAGGCCTCGTCTCGAAGGAGAGACACCACCCCTTTTAACTTTTCCTCTGTCGTGAAATCAAGATCATCCATTATGCACTCACTTGCCTCTAACCAATACTCAGCTGTGTTAGGGGCTACGCCAAAAACGCCCCTAAACATTTCCACTCTGTTGGCCCGCAGTCGTTCAGACACAGATTTTCGAGCCCCAGTACCCATGCCTGCCCCAGCCACTCTCTCTAAAACCCGCAACATTGCCTGAGACACCACATCGTCCCCACTGCTTGGTCCTCGAGCACTCCGCTCACCACGGTGGCGGCAATGCGCATCTCGCTCTCGACCCATGACCAGACCCTACTGGTTCCGACACCGCTATTCTGCCTCTACCACGTCCACGTGTATTACGTCCACGTCCCCTACTACTCATCTCTATCGTATCGTCTTAATCTGATTTAGAAATTTTATGAATTAGTATTTCTTTTCACTGTTTATTAAGGAAAAATTTTTATGGAGTATAATTACGAGTAGTTTCCACGATTCACACACAACCTAACAGTTTCCATTTCTAAAGTATAGTTCCTCAGTTCTAACATCCATGGCAATATATTCACATGGCACATGCTATTCATATCAATTAGAAACTTACCTGGCGGACTTGGGCCGGAGACGCAGGAGCCATGCTATGAAAAACATGAATTTTTTTTAAACCATCTTTGGCAAACGTTTTGGACCCAAAAACCCAAAGCCGAGCTTTTAAATCTGGCTCTGATACCAAATTGTAATACCCCAAACTCGGCCCAAACACCACGACCGGATCTGGCATGCCACTAAGAAAATTTTATATAACACCGTGCAATCTTATGGGAAAACCTCTGTTGGGATTTCGTGTTTAGTGGTTATCTAGAAAATTTAGTAATTTGATGTTATTCAAAAAAAATGAATGACTATTAGAAACCCATGTTATCCGTTTAGGTTATGAAAGTTTTGTTGCAAAAGATAGTAGTTTACTAAATAATTTAGTCGTAGGAAAAACCTCGTTGCCTTTGTGTTTTCTTTTCAAAACATATCATAATTCCAATTGAACGTTAACTCGAGTATCTAAAACTTAAAATCCAAAGTTAAAAACCAATTAACAGTGGCCTTATTACAAGGTAAAACCAAACCAGTTATTAAGAATAGTAAAGTTCTTTACTGAAACAAAATAAAAACCATGCTTGGCCACCTCGCGCCCCTCTCCAGCCTGGTCCATTGCACTATGTGCTACCTGAAAAGATGTTAACAACGGGGTGAGTCATAAGACTCAGTGTGCAACACTCATGCACCGTCAAATTGGGCCTTAGCCCTACAGAACAGAATAGCAGATATTACATACACAGAAAATGATGCAGAACCCAACCCAGCCTAGATTTCCATCCGCTACACACCACCCGTACAAACCAATCACACCAATGGGGATTTCTACAATCAACTCTTATCGCTACACACCATCGATGGCAGTCATGCTGCTCATCGTCAGATTCGTGACATAGTCACCAGAACAGATCATGGCAAAGCCACTATAATAGATCGTGGCAGAGCCACTACAACAGATCGTGGCAGAGCCACTACAACACTTCCCCTTTAATATCATATTCCCAACCCCATGCAAACATAATCATTTTAATGCACAAATGCAACAGGTTTCGGCATGCATGTTCAGGATGCTCATAACGAATATCATGTTATCTCATCATAATCATTTAGTTAATATAACAGAAATCACTAACCTGACGTCTTGCCTTTACCCTTCAAGGGTATCTCAATAGCCAAACCGAGGTTTCAGCATTTAACAGAATATCAACATATTAACACAACATAATAGATGGTGTGAGGAGTTACACACCTGATTACGTACAATACCAAGCTATCTACGACGCTGCTATCACTAGCTGAAATCACGGCTATCTGCCTACTATTCTGTTCGGAGGCTGGCCCACAACCTGGTGGCCAATCACGAACAGCCGACACCGCTTGCTTCTTGAACTTAGGGACTGGGTTCACCGGTCCAACCCCTTCCTTAGGATTGCTAGCATTTGAGTCCATCGAACAGATCTTGGTTAGAAGACCGAGTTAAATCTGAGAATAAAATATGAGTTGGATTATACGTTTAGCTGAACAGATCTCCTTACTTAAATCAATAAAATCGAAGGTTTTAGGCTTGACTCACTAATCGAGTGAATCCCGAAAGTCTCCCAAAAGAACACGAACACGACCCCCACCTATATTCGGCCAAAGCACCCATATCAACCAACCAATTAGCCTTTCGGCTTTGGTTACAAACAAAAACCAGAAGAGAATAAAAGAATAGGGAAAATCGCCACTTACCATACACAGCAGATTCAAATACGCCTGGGAGAGTTCGGCAAAGACTATGGCAGGGATCAAAGATCAAAGTAAAAGAACCGAAAGTGAAGATAAGAGGGCTTCGAATAGGGACTTAGAAGTTTCAATTTTTTTTGAGAAAAACAAAGAGAGATGTAGGAGAATAAATAGGGAGATTCGGCAAATGAAAGAAATGAAGAAGGGAATAACGAACACAGTGTATTCAGCTTGTAGATGAAATTAGAAAAGAGCACTATGGACTAGGGACTTTCAGCTAAAGAATAGAAAGTAGAGATGACAAGGGTTAGGGGTTTTGGCTAAGAGAGAAAATGAAGGTGCAGTTTCGGCTTTTAGTGAAACAAGAACAAGATGATGAAAGTCAAGAAAATTCGACAAGAGGGGAGTTCATGAAAGGAAAAGAAGAAATAGAAAGGAAAGAGAGAAGAGCAAGGTTTGGCTTTTGGAGAAAGAATGGAGAAGAGAATGAAAGGGTGATACCCAAATGGTCTTCTTAATTTTTAGCTAAAGGTTATCAAAGAAGAAAAGAGTGGACACTAGCTAAGCAAATTTCGGCAAAAGAGAATGAGCAAACAACTAAAATGAAGATCACACACCCATGCCGAAATTTTACACACACAAGCTACCTAATACCACCAGAATTCGGCACCCACTCCTAATGCCAAAATCGAATGCTCCCCCCCTCACACTCCTCAAAATTTCGGCTACCACTCCCCCACTATGCCGTCCCTTCAATCTCTCCCTATTTCCCTCTCCTTCACTCATTCAAACTCGTTTGAATTATTCAAACTCCTTAAATTTCTCTCCACCCCCCGTTTGAATATCTTGACTAAGTCTTACCTCTCTCCTCCAGAGTTTGATTGTCATCCAATCACCTCCCTTGCCTAAGCCAAAAATAATACTCCCTTGTTGCTTGAGTGATTCGAACCTCTACTCTCCCCACTCATTGTGACGCCATCACCTTACATGCTGAGTGGTGTCCCCTTGCCACTCTTCCACTGCACTTCTTTGTGCTCCCAAACATGAACTAAAATCCCTTAAGTCCTACCCCTATTCGGCTATCCCTACATAGGTGCCCAAAACTAAAATTTTACCAAGGCTTCGACTTAACCCCGAGCCTTCCCGAGGCCCCCAATCACAACCAACCAACAAACGCAACACAATGACACGTAGAAAACATAAAAGATGCATAGCCCCTAAATCTCGGATGTTACAGGTTTACTGAGTATTTAAGAACTCATCAACATCCTACTGTACAACAACCTCCCCCACCTGCTCCTTAATCGGTTCCTGAAATATCACAATATGCTGAACCCGCTAGAACTGGTAAGCCTCCGGTAGATAAAATCCGTAAATATGGGGAAGAGGAATTTAGAGCTACCGCAGATGATGATCCAGAAAGGGCTAAGTTTTGGTTGGAAAATACCATCCGTGTTTTATATGAATTATCTTGGACATCAGCTGAATGTTTGAAATGTGCAATATCTTTACTGAAAGACACAGATTATCATTGGTGGAATACCATAACTTCAGTGGTACCTAGAGAGAACATTACATGGGAATTTTTCCAAACTGAATTCAGAAAGAAATATGTTAGAGATTTCTGGATCAGAAAAAGAAAGAATTTTTAGAGCTCAAACAAGAAAGTATGATTGTATCTAAATACAAGCGAGAATTTGTTCGATTAAGCAAGTATGCCAGAGAATGGGGTTCAACTGAGGCTGATATGTGCAAACAATTTGAAGAGGGTTTAAATGAAGATATCAAATTATTTATTGGATTTCTTGAATTACTGGAATTTGTGGTATTGGCTGATCGGGCACATAAAGCTGAAGAATTGAGTAAAGAAATGAAACAAGCTGAAAGAGAAGCTTGGGTTTCTAGTAAAAGAATTATAAGTCACAATCATCTGCTTCTAAGAAATTGAATAAGTATTATGATCGTGTTACCACCTCTACGGGATATTCTAGAAAAGAGCGAGGCTCTCAACGCTTTAACCTGAGGTCTTCATCTCCATCTGTAACCAGTGTTGGAAGTGTCGATAATCCCAAACCGAAATATAAGCATTGTAATAAATTTCATCACGGGGAATGCTAGTTTAGAAGTGGAGCTTGTTACCGATGTGGATCCCTTGATCATTTTCTTAAAGATTGTCAGAAAGGGTTGAAAAAGATATTGAACAGGCTCCAAAGTCGAGTAATCCTGTTTTGAGAGGCAGACCACCCCGTCACCCCGGCAATGTCAGTGGTAGCCAAGGCACTACATGGGATACAACAATTAAATCTGAGGCACGAGTACCAGCAAGGACATATGCTATTCGTGCTAGAGAAGATGCTTCTACTCCAGACGTCATTACTGGTACATTTTCTCTACTTAATATTGATATTACTGCTTTGATTGATCCTGGTTCCATACATTCATTCATATGCACAAATTTAGTGTCTGTTAAAAATTTACCTGTTGAATTCACTGAATTTGTGGTTAAAGTTTCAAACCCTCTGGGATATTGTGTTACGGTGGATAAGGTCTGTAAAAACTGTCTGTTGATGGTAAAGGGTTATTATTTTTTTTGGCCGATTTGATGTTATTGCCATTTGATGAATTTGATGTGATTTTGGGAATGGACTGGCTAACCCAACATGATGCAGTGGTGAATTGTAAACAGAAATATATTGTGTTGAAATGTCAGAATGGTGAGTTACTCCATGTTGACTCTGATAAATTAGATGGGTTACCTAATGTGATTTCAGCAATATCAGCACAGAAATATGTCAGAAAGGGTTATGATGCTTATCTTGCATATGTGTTGGACACTAAAGTATCTGAGTCAAAGATTCAGTCAGTGCCGGTTGTATGTGAATTTCCTGATGTATTTTCGAAAGAATTGACTGGTTTACCACCGGTTAGAGAAGTGGAATTCTCTATATATCTTATCCCGGAGACAACACCCATATCCATAGCACCTTACAGAATGGCTCCTACAGAATTAAAAGAGTTGAAAGCACAGTTACAAGAGTTGATTGATAGACACTTTGCTCGACCCAGTTTTTCACCTTAGGGAGCACCGATTTTGTTTGTAAAGAAGAAAGATGGATCGTTGAGGCTGTGCATTGATTGCAGACAGCTTAACAAGGTTACAATAAAGAACATGTATTCATTACCTCGTATTGATGATTTGTTTGATCAATTGAAGGGTGCCACTGTATTTTTGAAGATTGATCTTCGTTTTGGTTACTATCAGTTATGGGTAAAAGATTCAGATGTGCCAAAGACAACTTTTAGAACCAGGTATGGACACTATGAGTTTCTTGTGATGCCATTCGGTTTGACAAACGCACTTGCAGTGTTTATGGATCTGATGAACAGAATCTTCAGACCTTATTTAGACAGGTTTGTGGTGGTATTTGTTGATGATATTTTGGTTTATTCTCGAGATGAAAATGAACATGTTTATCATTTGAGAATAGTGTTGCAAACATTGCGTGAAAAGTAATTGTATGCCAAATTTAGTAAATGTGAATTTTGGCTACGGGAAGTTGGTTTTCTTGGACATATTGTATCTGCAGAGGGTATTCGAGTTGATCCGAGTAAAATTTTAACTATTGTTAATTGGAAACCACCGAAGAATGTGTCTGAAGTTCGAAGTTTTCTAGGACTTGCTGGATATTATCGGAGGTTTGTAAAGGGGTTTTCAATGATAGCTTCTCCAATGACTCGTTTGTTGCAAAAAGATGTGAAATTCGAGTGGTCTGATAAATGTCAGCAGAGTTTTGATAGGTTGAAAGCCTTATTGACAGAAGCACATTTGTTAGTTCAGCCTGAATCGGGTAAGGAATTTGTAATTTATAGTGATGCATCGTTAAATGGTTTAGGCTGTGTTTTGATGTAAGAAGGTAAAGCAATAGCCTATGCTTCAAGACAACTAAAGCCACATGAAAGAAATTACCCGATACATGATCTTGAATTAGCAGCAATTGTATTTGCACTGAAAATATGGCGACATTATTTGTTTGGTGAAAAATGTCACATATTCACTGATCATAAAATTTTGAAATATTTGATGTCATAGAAAGATTTGAATTTGAGACAGCGTAGGTGGCTTGAGTTATTGAAATATTATGATCTGGTTATTGACTACCATCCGGGAAAAGCCAATGTGGTTGCAGATGCTCTAAGCAGAAAATCCATGTTTGCTTTGCGATCAATGAATACCCGATTGTCATTATCTGATGATGGTTCGATCATAGCTAAGTTAAAAGCTAGACTGACATTTTTGCAGCAGATTTCTGAAGCTCAGAAAAATGAAAGTAAGTTACAAGCAAAATGGAGACAATGTGAATCGACTCCTGATTCAGAATTCCAGGTTGGGACTGATGGTTATTTGTTATTCAGAGGCAGAATATGTGTACCGAAGAATTTAGAACTAGTGCAGAAGATTTTGAATAAAGCTCATAATAGTAACATGTCTATTCATCCTGGTAGTAAAAAATGTACAATGATCTGAAAAAGATGTACTGGTGGCCGGGAATGAAAAGGGATATTTCTGAATTTGTATCTAAATGTTTGATATGTCAGCAAGTAAAAGCTGAACATTAGTTGCCTTCGGGATTATTACAGCCAGTTACAATATCGAAATGGAAATGGGAAAGAATTACCATGGACTTTTTATCGGGATTACCCCTGTCTCCAAAAAGAAAGATGTTATTTGGGTAATTGTTGACCGATTGACAACGTCTGCACACTTTATTCCGATACGTATGGATTTTTCCTTGGATAGGTTGGTTGAATTATATGTCTCTGAGATTGTCAGATTGCATGGAGTACTTATCTCCATTATTTCAGATAGAGATCCTCGATTTACATCCTGATTCTGGAGCAAATTGCAAGAAGCTCTAGGTACACAATTACTGTAACATCCCGAAATTGGGCCTAGAAGAATTGGGCCCATTGGGCCTTGGGCTTAGGAGTGTTTAAAATTTTGAAAAAAAAAAAGAGAATGCCATTATTTCAAGATTGGATTAATTAGGAAGGTGATTTTGGAAAGTTACAAGGTTTCTAGGAAGTTCCGGGTTCAAGTTGGGCCTTAGTATAAATTTTGTGTTTAAGCCTATTAAAGAGAGATAGTAAGGGGCATCAAGGCTTATGGAAATAGGTGGGTAATTTGCTTGCATAAATGAGCAATTACTAAAGAGGTTATGGCATCAAGTGAAGGCATTGAGGGAAGAGGTTCGAATCCCACTTGGTACAAAAAAATTTGACTATTTTTTTGTATACTTTCCTTAAGTGTCGGCCAAGAAGTATATATGGCAAGTTGCACTTCTTTATTTTTGGTAAGGTGGCTAAGAAATAAGGAAAGGTTGAGGTTGGGGAAAGGAATCAAAAGAATAAGGCAAGTAAGGGGAACATGTGGCTTATTTCATGGAGATTGTTTTGGAAAGTTTGGGTGGCCAAACTTTTGTCCTTTAGGGGCATGAATGTGGACGGTTTTGGGGCTATAGGGTGATAGCTGAATTTTGCTTGATGCTTTGGTGAGACTAAAGTGTTAGTTTTGGTCAAAAGACCATTGGCATCAATTGTGTCATTTTCTCAAAATTTCTACTCTTTGTGAGTTTTGGTTTTTCTTCTATTCTCTCCTCTTTGTCGAATCCTCCTAGCACAATTGTGCATTTTTCTTCTCTTTTGTTTGGTCAAAATATTCACCTCTTGTTCATCTCCCTTTGATAGCCGAATCACCTAGCATCCATTCAACCTTCCATTCCTTTCTTTTAAACATTTCTTCAATCTTTCCTCTTCTCTAAATCGACACCACCAAAAGAGCACATCTTCTTGTTTGATTATCCCCATAGCCAAATATTAATATGCATTTTCCTCTATAACCGAACTTTCATCTCTTATCTATCTTTTCTTCTCATCCGTATTAACACTCATTCCTTGATAAATCGGTAAGTGGTTCTCTTCAACATTTTATTTTCTTTCTCTTAATGCCGAATTATGCCTTGGTTTGGGAGGGTCATATTGACCGAGACCATCATTTTATTCTACTCTCTCAAACGAGATCACTCTCCCTTTTGTAGTATTCTAGTGGGAGGCCGAACATCATTCTAGCCTTAAGTCAAACGGAGAAATCGGAACAAATATTAATAAGGTAAGGAGTTCTTATGGATTATTGATATGATTCAATATTCGATTGGTTGCTAACGGAGTAATAATTTGAAATAATCGACTATATGTTTTAGGGACAAATCACTCGATATATTCTACCTTCGAACATAGTGGTAAGTGATTCAAGTGTAAGTGATACGAAATCTTTTGGAAACCCGAGGCTAACTTTTGGTTAGTATTGTTCTAGGGTCAAAGAAGAGTGGTTCTTAAGGAAATCCAAATAAGGTGTGTAATCCCGTACCTTCCGAATACATGTTTGAAATGGTGTGTAATCTCACACTTCTCTGAAAATTTGCATGAAATATTCTGTGATTCGGTCGAAATACCGAAGAAAACCGAAAACCGGCATCCGTGATTGCTTGGGCGTGCGTATGTTCGAAGTGGTAACCATGGCAATGAAACAGTTTTTGGTTAGCAACAGTGACGTAATTTTGAAAAATCACGGAAAATAGGAGAAAAGGGATTAATAAGTGAATAAGATATCGAATTAAAGCTTACTGTATCTATTTTTATATGGAAGAAGCGAAGAAGGAAAAGGAATTTTAAATTCTGTGATATTTTAATTTTAGTGAGACTGGTTCTGAATGACTTCGTGGTTCCCTGATCTGTCTTGGAAAAATCGTATAAAATTTTACAAAGTGAATTATGAGTTATAGTTTATATTTATAGATTCCTTATTGAGCCTATTTTCAATAAAAACAAGTTGGAGCAGCATATGAAAACCGTACAGTGAGATATTTGAAATTAAGATAAGAGAGGTCAGAATCCTTGGCCAGTGAAACAAGGGAAAATTTTAGGAATAAACTGTACTAAATGGTTAAGTCAAAAATTCTGGATAAATTATCGTAATAAGATATATGAGTATAGTTTCAAGTAAAATTTACGGATCTAAATTTTGAGATTCCTAACTCGAGTTATAGTCAGTTTAGTCAGTATGACGCAGATGAACAGTTTCAAATTTTATGCCCCACATTAGTAGTTAAGTTTAGGTTGTGGAATTACCAAAATACCCTTAGAGGGTAAATTACCGAAATACCCCTGGGTTGCGAGATTACCAAATTACCCTTAGTGGGTAAGATTACCGATTACGAAAATGCCCCTATGGGCCGATTATGAAATGCCCCTAAAGGGCCGATTTGTTATATTGCCTTAATGGGCTGATTTGTTATATAGCCATAATGGGCCGATTTGATAAATTGCTTAATGGGCCGATTTGATATATATTGTTTTGTGGGCCGATCTGATATATTGTTTAATGGGCCAATTTGACATATGGCTTAATGAGCCAATTTGATATAATGCCCTAATGGGCCGATTTTGTAAAGTGTTAATGGGCTGAACTTTTGTCCGATTTAATTATTGTTGTTATATTTGTAAATATCATGATTTACTATGTATGATGCATCTACATAAATTTGCAAGGGTTGGGAAAATGTTGAAGAGAAGAAATTCTGGTGGCACTTGCCACAAATATTATAAAAGCGGTTTGATCGCAACGATACATTCTCGATTTCGGTGGCTCTGCCACAAATTCTGATAATGGCTATGTGCCAACCTAAATATGGCTTTGTGCTATCGTGATTATGGCTTTGTGCTAAACGTATTTACCTGGGGCTATGTGCCTAACATATGAATTAACGACTCTGTGTCGATCATTTTTACCAAGGCTGTGTGCCGGTTATATTACCGTATTGATATTCTGGTGACTCTGTCACATTTTGTCTGGTGGCTAAGCCACGTATATTCTGTTATTCTGGTGGCTTGTCCACAATTTGAATTTGATATAAATGGTTAAATGCCTGCGATTGGTGTGTTGGCGGGGTGGGTTGACAAAAGATCCCCACAGGTGTGTTGGATGGTATGGGTGGTGTGTAGCGGATGGATTATTAGGTTGGTTTGGGTTGCATACATTCATACATTGCACATATATAAATATATTTTGTTTCGTAAATGGGCTTCGGTCCAAGTGTATGTTAAATGGGCTTAGGCCCATGATATTGCTATATGGGTTCAGACCCAGTGGATGACGGTAAGGGGATTATGCACTGAGTTCTTGTAACTCACCCCCCTTTCTTTTTAATCTCTGTAGGTAATGCTCCGTTGTGAGGACTTGGGCCCATGGATGACTCGGTGGAGGCCATACTTCAGAAATGGTGTTATTGAATTTTAAATTTCTATTTCCGTTTATTTTATTATTTTTCTATTTTGGTTTAAGTTGTAATAAGGCCTCTGGAGTATTTTATTATCGCTTTATGGTTGATATACTTATTATTTTGCTTAAATTGTTTAAAACGAGAATTTTTCTAAAACTTAAATAAAGGTTTTCTAAAATCGATTAACAAATGGATTTCATAATAAACTTTATAAATATTTTAACACGGAAGTTATTTTCTCGAACTATCAAACAATATTTTCAAAAGTCACGGTTTAAGTTCACTACCTTGATTGTTGACTCATCAATCAATCTCTCAAAATTATTTGTATTTTATCTACGTCTCCGAAACGATTTCAGAATACTTCTGCAACTCTATTTCTAACATCACATTTTTGTAAATTGTTTATCTCAAATATGCTTTTTCCACCAAAAAGGTTTTTAAAGATAATTACGTTTTCAAGTTGTTAATAAATTGCTTAAGTGTTTTTGGTTTTAACAAAGAGGCTGAAATTTTCAAACGAGTTTTTTTTTTGTGTGACACGCCAGATTCGGGCCTAACTTCTGGGCCGGGTTTGGGGTGTTACATTTTATGGTATCAGAGCCAGTTTGCAAAACTCGGCTGTGGTTTGGGTTTAAACACGTTTTCAAAGCCGTTTAAAATTTTAAATTATACATGTATGTTCTAAAGGAAGTATGGCACCACGGGTATCCGGCACCAAGTTAAGTAAGTTTATGTTTTCAATTTTTAATTATTGTGGTATGACTGTAGAAATACTCTAGAACTTTTAGCTTTAGGAGCTAAAACTATAGAGATTGAGACCTTAGATACGTACTACGAAAACAACTTTACTTCCTACACTCCATAAGACATTGTTTAATAAATATTAGAACTATAGACTGATTCATAAGACTTTTAATAAGATTAAATCGACATTAGTGAACATGAGCGCTAGAGGACGTGGACGCGGTAGACATGGACGTGGTAGAGGCCGAGGTGCTAGGGCTAGATTTTCAGCATCGGGGCATGTATCCTAAAGGGAGGCGTTGGCATCGCCAGTAGCCGAGACGGAGTCTTATGACCGAGCTGGAATTGATGAACTGACTCAGCTAGTTAGGGAGCTTGTGGAGGAGGTTAGAGAAATTGGTCGAACACTTCGAGTTGAGTGTGTGGACTGTAAGAAAAAAAAGAGATCGTGGTTCTTTTGGGTCGCAGTCTCGTTCCGTAAAGCGTGTTAAGGAACGTCCAAACTTTTCGGCTTCTGATTATTACAGAAGGCATCATCCGGGAGAATGCTGGAGGAGGTCAGGAGCATGCTTGAGATGCGAGTCTAAGGAGCATAAGGCTCGGGATTGTTTCATCACCACCAAGTCAGGAATGTTTTGGTTGGACGTGATGATTGAATGTAGAAAATTCTAAGTATAAATGGTAGATAACTGTTTGCTTCTATGGTTAGATGTTTGGTTGTGTGAAAAAGGATTCAAGATTATGTTAAAAGTACATTGTGGTTATTAAGATCAGAGTACGCAGCGAAAGCATAGTGGTGTGATTTGAGCGATGCGTTTAGTAGTAGGATGGAAATTTCGAGGACGAAATTTCTTTAAAGAGGGTAGAATTGTAACATCCCGAAATTGGGCCTAGAAGAATTGGGCCCATTGGGCCTTGGGCTTAGGAGTGTTTAAAATTTTGAGAAAAAAAGAGAATGGCATTATTTCAAGATTGGATTAATTAGGAAGGTGATTTTGGAAAGTTACGAGGTTTCTAGAAAGTTTCGGGTTCAAGTTGGGCCTTAGTATAAATTTTGTGTTTAGGCCTATTAAAGAGAGATAGTAAGGGGAATTAAGGCTTATGGAAATAGGTGGGTAATTTTCTTGCATAAATGAGCAATTAGTAAAGAGGTTATGGCATCAAGTGAAGGCATTGAGGGAAGAGGTTCGAATCCCACTTGGTACAAAAAAATTTGACTATTTTTTTTGTATACTTTCCTTAAGTGTCGGCCAAGAAGTATATATGGCAAGTTGGACTTCTTTATTTTTGGTAAGGTGGCTAAAATAAGGAAAGGTTGAGGTTGGGGAAAGGAATCAAAAGAATAAGGCAAGTAAGGGGAACATGTGGCTTATTTCATGGAGATTGTTTTGGAAAGTTTAGGTGGCCAAACTTTTGTCCTTTAGGGGCATGAATGTGGACGGTTTTGGGGCTATAGGGTGATAGCCGAATTTTGCTTTGATGCTTTGGTGAGACTAAAGTGTTAGTTTTGGTCAAAATACCATTGGCATCAATTGTGTCATTTTCTCAAAATTTCTACTCTTTGTGAGTTTTGGTTTTTCTTCTATTCTCTCCTTTTTGCCGAATCCTCCTAGCACAATTGTGCATTTTTCTTATCTTTTGTTTGGTCAAAATATTCACCTCTTGTTCATCTCCCTTTGATAGCCGAATCACCTAGCATCCATTCAACCTTCCATTCCTTTCTTTTAAACATTCCTTCAATCTTTCCTCTTCTCTAAATCGACACCACCAAAAGAGCACATCTTCTTGTTTGATTATCCCCATAGCCGAATATTAATATGCATTTTCCTCTATAACTGAACTTTCTTCTCTTCTCTATCTTTTCTTCTCATCCGTATTAACACTCATTCCTTGATAAATCGGTAAGTGGTTCTCTTCAACATTTTATTTTCTTTCTCTTAATGTCGAATTATGCCTTGGTTTGGGAGGATCATATTGACCGAGACCATCATTTTATTCTACTCTCTCAAATGATATCACTCTCCATTTTGTAGTATTCTAGTGGGAGGCCGAACATCATTCTAACCTTAAGTCGAACGGAGAAATCGGATCCAATATTAATAAGGTAAGGAGTTCTTATGGATTATTGATATTATTCAATATTCGATTAGTTGCTAACGGAGTAATAATTTGAAATAATCGACTATATGTTTTAGGGACAAATCACTCGATATATTCTACCTTTGGACATAGTGGTAAGTGATTCAAGTGTAAGTGATACGAAATTTTTTGGAAACCCGAGGCTAACTTTTGGTTGGTATTGTTGTAGGGTCAAAGAAGAGTGGTTCTTAAGGAAATCCAAATAAGGTGTGTAATCCCGTACCTTTCGAATACATGTTTGAAATGGTGTGTAATCTCACACTTCTCTGAAAATTTGCATGAAATATTCTGTGATTCGGTCGAAATACCGAAGAAAACCGAAAACCGGCATCCGTGATTACTTGGGCGTGCGTATGTTCGAAGTGGTAACCATAGTTGGTCAGCAACAGTGATGTGATTTTGAAAAATCACGAAAAATAGGAGAAAAGGGATTAATAAGTGAATAAGATATCGAATTAAAGCTTACTATGTCTATTTTTATATGGAAGAAGCGGAGAAGGAAAAGGAATTTTAAATTCTGTGATATTTTAATTTTAGTGAGACTGGTTCTGAATGACTTCGTGGTTCCCTGATCTGTCTTGGAAAAATCGTATAAAATTTTACAAAGTTAATTATGAGCTATAGTTTATATGTATAGATTCTTTATTGAGTTTATTTTCAATAGAAACAAGTTAGAGCAGCATATGAAAACCGTACAGTGAGATATTTGAAATTAAGATAAGAGAGGTCAGAATCGTTGGACAGTGAACAAAGGGAAAGTTTTAGGAATAAACTGTACTAAATGGTTAAGTCAAAAATTCTGGATAAATTATCATAAGAAGATATATGAGTATAGTTTCATGTAAAATTTACGGATCTAAATTTCAAGGTTCCTAACTCGAGTTATAGTCAGTTTAGTCAGTATGACGCAGATGGACAGTTTCAAATTTTATGCCCCACATTAGTAGTTAAGTTTAGGTTACGGAATTACCAAAATACCCTTAGAGGGTAAATTACCGAAATACCCCTGGGTTGCGAGATTACCAAATTACCCTTAGTGGGTAAGATTATCGAATTACGAAAATGCCCTTATGGGCCGAATTACGAAAATGCCCCTATGGGCCGAATTACGGAAATGCCCCTAAAGGGCCGATTTGTTATATTGCCTTAATGGGCTGATTTGTTATATAGCCATAATGGGCCGATTTGATAAATTGCTTAATGGGCCGATTTGATATATATTGTTTTGTGGGCCGATCAGATATATTGTTTAATGGGCCAATTTGACATATGGCTTAATGAGCCAATTTGATATAATGCCCTAATGGGGCGATTTTGTAAAGTGTTAATGGGTTGAACTTTTGTCTGATTTAATTATTGTTGTTATATTTGTAAATATCATGATTTTCTATGTATGATGCATCTACATGAATTTGCATGGGTTGGGAAAATGTTGAAGAGAAGAAATTCTGGTGGCACTGCCACAAATATTATGAAAAGCAGTTTGACTGCAGTGATACATTCTGATTCTGGTGGCTCTGCCACAAATTCTGATAATGGCTATGTGCCAACCTAAATATGGCTTTGTGCTATTGTGATTATGGCTTTGTGCTAAACGTATTTACCCGGGGCTATGTGCCTAACATATGAATTAACGACTACAGGTGTCGATCATTTTACCAAGTCGTGTCTGCGGTTATATTACCGTATATGATATTCGGTGACTCTTTCACATTTTGTCCGGTGGCTAAGCCACGATATTGTTATTCTGGTGGCTTGTCCATAATTTGAATTTGATATAAATGGCTAAATGCCTGCGATTGGTGTGTTGGCGGGGTGGGTTGACAAAAGATCCCCAAAGGCGTGTTGGATGGTACGGGTGGTGTGTAGCAGATGGATTATTAGGTTGGTTTGGGTTGCATACATTCATACATTGCACATATATAAATATATTCTGTTCCGTAAATGGGCTTCGGTCCAATTGTATGTTAAATGGGCTTAGGCCCATATATTGCTATATGGGTTCAGACCCAGTGGATGACGGTAAGGGGATTATGCACTGAGTTCTTGTAACTCACCCCCCTTTCTTTTTAATCTCTGTAGGTAATGCTCCGTTGTGAGGACTTGGGCCCATGGATGACTCGGTGGAGGCCATACTTCAGAAATGGTGTTATTGAATTTTAAATTTCTATTTTCGTTTATTTTATTATTTTTCTATTTTGGTTTAAGTTGTAATAAGGCCTCTGGAGTATTTTATTATCGCTTTATGGTTGATATACTTATTATTTTGCTTAAATTGTTTAAAACGAGAATTTTTATAAAACTTAAATAAAGGTTTTCCAAAATCGATTAACAAATGGATTTCATAATAAACTTTATAAATATTTTAACACGAAAGTTATTTTCTCGAACTATCAAACAATATTTTCAAAAGTCACGGTTTAAGTTCACTACCTTGATTGTTGACTCATCAATCAATCTCTCAAAAATATTTGTATTTTATCTACGTTTCCAAAACGATTTCAGAATACTTCTGCAACTCTATTTCTAACATCACATTTTTGTAAATTGTTTATCTCAAATATGCTTTTTCCACCAAAAAGGTTTTTAAAGATAATTACGTTTTCAAGTTGTTAATAAATTGCTTAAGTGTTTTGGGTTTTAACTAAGAGGCTGAAATTTTCAAACGAGTTTTTTTTTGTGTGACACGCCAGATTCGGGCCTAACTTCTGGGCCGAGTTTGGGGTGTTACAGTTACATTTCAACACTTCATTTCATCCCCAAACAGATGGTCAATTTGAACGAGTAATATAGATTTTTGAAGATATGCTTCGATGTTGTGTGCTTGAATTTGAAGGTAATTGGGAAAAATATCCGCCTTTAGTTGAATCCAATATCAAAATGGCACCGTATGAAGCACTGTATGTAATAACCCGATTTAGGGCCTAGTTAGAATAGTGGTTGCGAGACCACAAATCCGAAGTAGAAGTATGTGTTTATTGATTTTTTATGAGGCTTATGATATGTTTGCATGATTATGTGAAAATTTCATGAGGAAATTTTATTAATTAGTGACCAATTTGTCCATTAGGACTAAATTGCAAAGATTAGAAAATATGAGATTCTAGAAAGTTTAAGTATTAAATAGAATTATAAAAATTATTAGAAGTCCTTATTTAGCAATTAGACCAATATATGTCAAGATGGACAAAAATAGACATGGGAAGGAAAAATCTCAAGAAAGGGCCTTAAGGGCATTTTTGTCATTTGGTTAATAAAAGAATTAAAAGGGAAAAAGAAGTCAAAATTCATGTCCATCTTCTTCCTAAGTGCCGAAATTTTCAAGCTCTCCATAGCTAGGGTTTCTTCATTTTAAAGCTTGATTATCAAGAAAACGAAGCCCGGACCGAAACTGAGGCAAGAACAAGGTTGTGGACTAAACCGAATATCTACACACATTTTGAGTACCGAGGTAAGTTTGTGTGAAATTAAAGATATATAATGTTACTATGATTTTAATTACATCATTTTATGAGGAATGTATATTATTTCCATGAAGTTGATTAATGATGCCTCAATGAGATTGTAATGAGATCATGTTAAGTTTGAAGTCCCGGGTGAATATTCGGAATAGCAAGGATACTAATGTCACAACATGAAATAAGGAGGTCCCGTATAAGACCATGTCTGGGACATGGCATCGGCACCGAATGTAGGTCCCGTATAAGACCATGTCTAGGACATGGCATCGGCACCGAATAAGGAAGGTCCCGTATAAGACCATGTCTTGGACATGGCCTCGGCACCAAAGGAAGATCTCGTGTAAGACCTTGTCTGGGACATGGCATCGACATCTATATACGATCTCGTATAAGACCATATCTGGGATATGGCATCGACATCGAGATATGAGATCCCGTGTAAGACCATATCTGGGATATGGCATCGGCATCAAAAGGTGATCCCATGTAAGACCATATCTGGGATATGGCATTGGCATCGTGATACATGTAAGATGAGATTGAGTATCCTTCGATATTCTGAGTAGTTCAACGGGCAAAGAGTTAAGTTTATGTAAAGATGACAAAGAGCTAAGTCTATGTTTAAAGAGTGTAAAAGTGCTAAAGTTATGTGATGAAGTGATACAGGTACCCATGAGTAATTTACGAGAAATGCATGCAATATGTGATAAGTAATTTGGTAATAGTATACATGAGTAAGTTATGTTGATGTATTTGAGAATTTGTGTATCATTCGATGAGATAAATGGATGCTATAATAAGTCTTAATGTTGTTATTTATTTCATGCAAACTTACTAAGCTTTATGCTTACCCCTCTCTTTTCCATTTTCCTTGTAGTATCGCCAAGCTAGCTCGGGGATCGTAGAATGTCGGAGCTCAGATCACACTATCAATTATTCTTTTGGTATAGTAAAGTTGATTTATTTTAGGCATGGCCTGTATAGGGACTTGGTCATTTTGGTTATGTCTTGTTTACTAGCCAAATGTGTTGGCTATTAATGTTATGCATTCATTTTGTAAATGGCCATTGGGAATTGGCCAATACTTGTTAAGTTATATATATATATATATCCAATGATGATGATATTCATGGAGTGCAAGTTCATGTTATTAATTGAGTAAAATGTGGAGTGTATGCATGATGAATATGTGATTCTTCGTAGTGTATTATTGCTATGTTATGAGTTGCTTGTGGTGGTAGAAGTGTGTTTGTTTTTCAAGGTGGCAATAGGCTTGGTAAATAGCCTTCTAATTGTCCACACGAGTAGACACACGGGTGTGTGTCTAGGCCGTGTGGTACACACGGTCAGCCCCATGGGTGTGTTGACAGGCCGTGTGTCCCTGCATCAAATTAGCAAAAATTCAATCGTCCACACGGCTCGCACACGCAGGCGTGTGACTAGGCCGTGTGCCCCTAAAAGCTTCTTTGATGTCATAAGCAGAATACCGGGCTTTCACACGGGTGAGGACACGGGCGTGTCTAGGCCGTGTGAGGACACGCCATAGACACGGCGTGTGTCCGCCGTGTGAAAACCCTGTGAGGTTCGAAATGTAAAATAAAATCCACTGGTGCAGGAACATGGGGTGTGTGGCCACACGGCCTGCCCACACGGGCATGTTCCATTTCACACGGGCGTGTAGCCCTGTTTTAAGCAAAAATTTTCTAAGTGCGTAAAATTTTTCGGTTTGGTCCCGAACCATTCCGTATGTATGTTCAGGGTCTCGTAGGCCCATAATAGGGACATTATGAATATGAATTAAAAGTTTTAAGTTGAAATGAAATTTTATGACCCGATGTTATATGTTTGAGCAAGTTAAGTTCGGTAATACCTTGTATCCGATTCCGACGTTGAACACGGGTAAGGGGTGTTACACTGTATGGTCGAAAATGTAAAACTCCATTGTATTGGACAGAACTCAGTGAGAAAAAGTTACACGGAGTTGACTTAGTCCGTGAAACTGAAGAAAAAGTGAAGGTAATTCAGGACAATTTGAAAGCAGCTTTTGATCGTCAAAAGTCCTATGCTGATCTTAAACGGAAAGAAATAGTCGGTGACAAGGTATTCTTGAAAGTTTCACCTTGGAAGAAAATTCTCCGGTTTGGTCGTAAAGGAAAACTAAGTCCACAGTTTATTGGGCCATATGAAATCTGTAATGCCCCAAATTTTTGGGCCTAGAAGGGTTGGGCCTTGTGCATGGGAGCCGCTAAGAGAATGCACATAAAAGTTTAGGTGTGCAAGAAATATCAGAAATTGGTTGTTGCTGTAACACCCCTAACCCGTATTCGTCGCCAGACTAGGGTTAAAGGCGTTACCGGATAGATCGGAAACATTTACAGAAATGTTATACACTGTATATCAACCTCGAACATAGTGTCCCCTTAGTAGGTCATCGAGACCCAAAACATACTTAAAAATCGGGTCGGGACTAAACTGAATCACATACAGACATTCTCGAAAATCTAAAACTTTTCTAAGTTTCAGGGGTTACACGCCCGTGTAGGCAGGCCGTGTACCTCCCACGGCTACTAGACACACCCGTGTGTCCTCCCCGTGGTCGAATCTGACTTAACTCCACGGCCACCAAGCACGCCCGTGTACCTTGGCCGCGGTCGAATCTGACTTTACACCCACAGCCACCTAGCACCCCGTGTGCTAAGGCCGTGTACTCTTAGGCCATATACTGACTTTTTCACACGGCTACTAGACACGCCCGTGTGTCTTGGCCGTGTTCTCCTAGGCTAGCTACTGACTTAGCCCCACGGTCACTAGGCACACCCGTGTGCCACAACCGTGTGACATCATAGGCCATTTGCAAGGCCAAAATGCCACTCACTTAGTGTCAATTCTATAAGAAATCTACCAACACATTTCATGCACAATTAACAACCATAACATGCCAAAATAACCATTCAATCTATACATTTAAAACCAATCTCATCACAAGCATAATTCATCCATTACTTACTCAAAACTTGACCATTTCATGTGACATCCAACCATGCCAAAAACATGCTTCACACATCACATTCATTAAAGCAAATTCCCAACTCATATCTAGCCAAATCACATGGCTAAGTTCATATAACAAGCTTATATCAAATACTAGCCTATACATGCCATATCTAGCTATTTACATTACCAAAGTGTACCAAAATGAGTTTAGTAGTGTGATGATTGCGATCCTTGACGGTCCCGAGCCTTGATGAGCTTTGACGACCTATAAAACAGAGAAAACACACACACAGAGTAAGCTTTCCAAAAGCTTAGTAAGTCATAATACAAATAAACTTAACATATAAGGCATATATGCATAAGGTACATTGTCACATAACATTTACTTAGCAAACTATCACATATTTGCTTTGGTTTATAAACTTGGCCACAATTGCCACATTCATCCATTCAAGAATCATGTATATATACATAACTCTTTCATAATCATTCTTGCATCTCATTCTCGTTCTCATTTTCAATCATACTTTTCTTCAAATCAAAGTCATATAGGTACTTACCTTTTATACACACTTAGTGTACATACCAAACGTACCTAAAACGAATATACATTCACGTAATTTTTCATAGCTCGGATTTGCTCATTGAACCGTTCAAAATCTAATAGGATACTCGAAAACTTAGAATAATCGTACAATGCCAACGTCCCAGACGAGGTCTTACATGTAATCAGATATCGATGCCACTGTCCCAGACAGGGTCTTACACGAATCAATACGATGCCGATGTCCCAGACATGGTATTACACGTAAAGCTCATATCGATGCCAACGTCCCAGACGTGGTCTTACACGAATCAATACGATGCCGATGTCCCAGACATGGTCTTACACGTAAAGCTCATATCGATGCCAACGTCCCAGATGTGGTCTTACACGAATATGAAATCAACGCCAACGTCCCGGACGTGGTCTTACATGATAAAACAGAACAGATACCTTTGTATTCCTAAGTTCATACGGAATTTCTCAGACTTATCACTATATCGACCTTATCTCAGAATTCATATACATAACATCTCGTACGCATTCATTATCATCAATAGTCATATGTATATGCTCAATTCAATACAATTACATTTATTAGCAATATGACTTACCCCGGATTCGATTTAACGGAAATGGAAACGGCTACTCGGTTACTTTTGCTTTCCCGCGATCTAAGTCTGTTTTCCTCGGTTCTTGATCTATACATGTTCAGAACTAACCCTTTTATTCACTAACTCATTCAATTTAATCCAAATACACATATTTTGGACAATTTACAATTTAGCCCTTACATTTGCACAATTTATCAATTTAGTCTATTTTTCTCAAAACATCAAATTCACAAAATCATCATAGACTCATGCTTATCCGAATGTATATATATAACATACAAGCCCATATTTTCCATCAAATTTGCAATTTAGTCCCTCAAATTACTGTTTTCTCAATTTAGCCCTATTTAGCTAAATTCATCAAAAATTCAAGAACAAAGTATGTTCATCTAGCTCAAATCTTTCATTTAACACCATAAATCATCACAAAGCTCAACATAACATCAATGGCATTTCTCATGAACAACATCAATTCATCAAATTAAGACATGGGCTTTGTAGTAGTCAGAGCAACAATCTCAAAAACATAAAAAATCATCAAAATCTAAAGCTAGAACATACCTTAATCAAGATGAAAGCCAACCGAAACCCTTAAGCTTTTGTTCTTTCTTTTTCTTTAAGACATTCGGCCAAAAGATGATAGAAATGTCTAATTTCATGCTTTTATTAAATCATAATATACTTATTACATGAATGACATAATTAACCTTATAATATAAACTTATAAAACATATTTTCAAAGGTTAATATGGACCATAACCGTCCACTATCTATAGTAATTGACTAATTGCCACATAAGGCCCTTACAAACAAAAGCCATCTCAATATAACCATTTAACATATAACATGCAAATTTCACATTTAATGCAATTCAATCCTTTTTGTCTGATTAAACACACAGACGGACAATTTAACTTTTTAAACTTTAGAACATGCATAATCACTTATCAGAGACACATAAAATACTATTAAAATATTATTCGGACTCGGATTCATGGTCCCGAAACCACTGTTCCGAGTAGGGTATAAACCAGACTGTTACAATTCTCCCCCCTTAGGGATTTTCGTCCCCGAAAATCTTACCATTAAACAGATTTGGATATTGCTGTCTCATTGAATCTTCATGCTCCCACGTAGCTTCTTCTATTTCGTGTCGATTCCATAATATTTTCACTAACGGATTTCTCTTGTTTCTTAACTCTTTCACTTCACGAGCTAAGATACAGATAGGTTCTTCCTCATATGACATATCAGATTGAATTTCAATTTAAGATGGGGCAATCACATGTGACGGATCGGATCGATATCTACGGAGCATCGAGACATGGAATACATTGTGTATCTTTTCTAGCTCAGAGGGCAACCTTAATCTATATGCAACAGGCCCAACACGTTCAATAATTTCATACGGTTCGATGAACCTTAGACTTAACTTGCCTTTACGTCCGAATCGAAGCACTTTCTTCCATGGTGACACTTTCAGAAATACTTTGTCGCTGATCTCAAATTCTACATCTTTTCGTTTCAAGTCTGCATACGACTTCTGACGATCAGATGCTGCTTTCAAACAATCTCGGATCAGTTTCACTTTCTGTTCTGAATCTTTTATCAAATCAACCCCATGTAGCTTATTTTCACTGAGCTCAGTCCAATACAGAGGTGTATGACATTTACGTCCGTACAAAGCTTCATATGGTGCCATTTTGATGCTCGTCTGAAAACTATTATTGTATGCAAATTCAACCAAAGGCAGGTACTGCTCCCACGTACCTTTAAACTCAAGTATACAACATCTTAACATATCTTCGAGAATCTGAATGATTCACTCGGATTGACCATCCGTTTGCGGATGAAAAGCTGTACTGAAATACAGTTTCGTGCCTAATGCTTCTTGCAATTTCTTCCAGTGTAAATCTAGGATCTCTATCTGACACAATGGATAGTGGCACCCCGTGCAATCTCACAATCTCATAAATATATAGCTCAGCTAATTTATCAAGTGAGTAGTCAGATCTTACTGGAATAAAATGGGCAGATTTCGTCAATCGATCAACTACGACCCATATCGCATCTTTCTTTCTCAGAGTCTGAGGCAAACCAGAAACAAAATCCATTGTCACTCTATCCCATTTCCACTCAGGAATCAGAATCGGTTGTAGCAACCCAGACGGAACTTGATGTTCAGCTTTGACTTGCTGATAGATTAAACATTTTGAAACAAAGTGAGAAATATCACGCTTCATACTAGACCACCAATAGTGTCGCCTCAAATCATGGTACATTTTAGTACTCCCCGGATGAACAGATAGATGACTATTATGTGCTTCACTCAAAATCAACTGAATCAATTCCAGATTTCTAGGAACACAGATACGATCTCGAAATCTCAAGCAATCATCAACAACTCGAAATTCAGATTCATAATTCGAATCACACTGATCTCATTTCGCTAATAACTCATTATCAGATTTCTGAGCATCACATATTTGTTGTATAAACAATGGTTTCGCTTTTAATTCAGCTATAACAGAGCTATCATCAGACAAATCTAACTGAGCATTCAAAGCACATAGTGCAAACAATGATTTTCTACTCAATGCATCAGCAACAACGTTTGCTTTACCCGGATGATAATCTATCACAAGTTCATAATCTTTTAATAGCTCTAGCCATCTTCTTTGACGCAAGTTCAAATCTTTCTAAGTCATCAGATATTTCAGACTTTTATGATCTAAAAACATGTGACATTTCTCACCGAATAGATAATGACGCCAAATCTTTAGTGCGAACACAATCGCAGCTAACTCAAGGTCGTGTGTTGGGTAGTTCTTCTCATGTGACTTAAGTTATCTAGGGAAAAGCTATTACTTTGCCTTCCTGTATCAATACACATCCCAGACCATTCAACGAAGCATCACTGTATATCATGAATTCTTTACCCAATTCTGGCTATACTAGAACCGGAGCTTCAGTCAACAGAGTTTTCAACTGATCAAAGCTTTTCTGACATTTATCAGACCATTCAAATCTAACATCTTTCTGAAGTAATCTAGTCAATGGAGCAGCTATCGTCGAAAAGCCTTTAACAAATCTGCGGTAATAACCAGCAAGTCCCAGAAAACTACAAATTTCAGATACATTTTTTGGAAGTTTACAATCCAATATAGCAGAAATCTTGCTTGGGTCAACACGAATCCCAGAAGCTGACACAATATGTCCCAGAAAACTAACTTCATGCAACAAGAATTCACATTTGCTGAATTTCGCATACAGTTTCTTTTCTCGCATAGTTTGTAATACAATTCTTAGATGCTCAACATGTTCAGCCTCATCACGCGAATAAATCAAAATGTCATCAATGAATACAACAACAAATCGATCTAGGTACGGTCTGAAAATTTTGTTCATCAAATCCATAAAAACAGCAGGAGCATTTGTTAGTCCAAATGGCATAACTTAAAACTCGTAAAGCCCGTACCTCGTTCTGAAAGCAGTTTTCAGTATATCTGAATCTTTTACTCGCAACTGATAGTAACCCGATCTCATATCTATCTTCGAAAACACAGTAGCTCCTTTTAACTGATCGAACAAATCGTCAATCTTGGGCAACGGATATTTGTTCTTTATGGTCACTTTGTTCAACTAATGGTAGTCAATGCACATTCTCATCGTGCCATCTTTCTTTTTCACAAACAGAACGGGAGCACCCCAAGGTGAGAAACTCGGTCTAGCGAACCCTCTGTCAGTCAACTCTTGCAACTGTGACTTTAATTCTTTCAACTCTATTGGTGCCATTCTATACGGAGCTATTGAAATAGGTGTAGTACCAGGCAATAATTCAATACCAAATTCAACTTCACGTATCGGAGGCAAACCCGGTAGTTCTTCAGCGAATACATTAGAAAACTCACAGATGACTGGCACTGAATCAACTTTCTTTTCAGACACTTTCGAGTCAATTACATAAGCAAAGTATGCTTCGTAACCCTTTTTCATATAATTCTGAGCTTTCAATACAGATATCACAGCAGGTAATCCATTCAGGTCATTAGACTCAACTCTTACTATTTCATCATTAAGACATCTCAAATCAATAGTCTTTCTTTTACAATTCACAACAGCATCGTGCAAAGACAACTAGTCCATACCCAGAATAATATTGAACTCATCAAATGGCAAAAGCATCAGATCAGCAGAGAAACAGATATCTCGAAACATTAACGGACAATTCTTGCATACTTTGTCAACAAAAACACTTTTACCTAAGGGGTTCGATACTTTTATAACAAACTCAGTAGACTCTACAGGCAAAGTCTTACTGAATGCTAAATTCATGCATATATACGAATGCGTAGAACCAGTGTCTATCAATGCAATCACAGAAGTATCATAAAGTGTAAAAGTACCCGTTATAACATCTGGTGATGAAGCTTCCTCACGAGCTCGAATAGCATACGCTCTGGCAGACGCTCTAGCTTTGGATCTCGCAATAGTCTCTCTCGTAGTTCTCTGACTACCACTGACATTTCTTACACTCTTTGAAGGCCTACCTCTCACAGGTTCATTAACAGATCTCAGATTCTGAATAGTCTCTGGCTCGACAGACTCAGGACAATCACGTATAAAATGATCAAGTGATCCACATCTGAAACAAGCTCTGTCATTTAATCTACAACTCCCCGGATGCCTTTTTCAACAATGTTTACATTCAAGTCTCTCAGTCCAGACATTTCCAACACTGGCTACTGAAGTTGCTGGAGTTTTGGAACTCATTTGCAATCTAGCTCGACTTCTATTCGAATGTCCCACATTATCTCTTGAACGAATTTGATCATCTTTAAACTTCTTTAAAGCGGACTGAAACGATCTATTCTAAAATCTCTTTCTCATATCTCTAACTTCAGACTCGGCTTTCTTTTTATCTTTCCCGAGTGCTTCAGCTTTGCACGCTCGATCAACGAGTACAACGAACTCTTTTATCTCTAAAATCCCGACTAGTAAACGGACGTCTTCATTAAGCCCATCTTCAAACCTTTTGCACATTATTGCTTCAGATGATACACATTCACGAGATTATTGACTCATTCTAACAAACTCTCGTTCATATTCCGTAACAGTCATACGGCCTTGTTTCAATTCCAGAAATTCATTTCGTTTCCGATCAACAAATCTCTCACTGATATATTTCTTCTGGAACTCGATCTGAAAGAAGTCCCATGTAACTCGCTCTTTCGGAACAACATAAATCAAAGTTTTCCACCATTGATAAGCTGCATCTCGGAGCAAAAATACAACACACTTTATGCATTCTTCCGGAGTCAAAGACATCTCATCGAATACTCGGATCGTGTTTTCTAACCAAAACTCTGCCCTCTCGGCATCATCATCATTAGTAGCCCGAAACTCTTCAGCCCCAAACTTACGAATTTTGTCAACCGGAGGTTTATTTAACAAACTCGGATACACAACCGGTGGCACAACTATAGTCTGAGGGGGATTAACCGGGGGCGGGGGTTGTGAAACAGTCGAGTTATTCTTTACGAATTGAGTAAACCATTCACTCATCATCTGGAAGAAAGCTTGTTTAGCTTCTCCTCTTGACCGCTAAGTAACCGGTCTCGGATCGAGAGGGCTTGTCCCCTGCGCAGAGCAGCGAGCGCATTACTTTCTACGTAGTCAGCTACGGCTCTTTCGGGATCTATTACTATACGAAAATCACATTTATACGTCAGGATTCATCACACTATCAAAATTCAGAAATATGGCATGTATAGCTAGACTCTGACATGCTACGTTAGTCCGAGAATCGACTAAATCGTAGCTCTGATACCAACCAAATGTAACACCCCTAACCCATATCCGTCGCCGGACTAGGGTTAAAGGCGTTACCAGACAGATCGAAAACATTTACAGAAATGTCATACACTGTATATCAACCTCGAACATAGTGTCCCCTTAGTAGGTCATCGAGACCTAAAACATACTTAAAAATCGGGTCGGGACTAAACCGAATCACATACAGACATTCTCAAAAATTTAAAACTTTTCTAAGTTTCAGGGGTTACACGCCCGTGTAGGCAGGCCGTGTACCTCCCACGACTGCTGGACACACCCGTGTGTCCTCCCCGTGGTCGAATTTGACTTAACTCCACGGCCACCAAGCACGCCTGTGTACCTTGGCCGTGGTTGAATCTGACTTTACACCCACGGCCACCCAGCACCCCGTGTGCTAAGGCCGTGTACTCTTAGGCCATATACTGACTTTTTCACACAGGTACTAGACACGTCCGTGTGTCTTGGCCGTGTTCTCCTAGGCTAGCTACGACTTAGCCCCACGGTTACTAGCACGCGCGCGTGTGCCTGGCAAGTGTGACATCATAGGCCATTTGTAAGGCCAAAATGCCACTCACTTAATGTTAATTCTATAAGAAATCTACCAACACATTTCATGCACAATTAACAACCATAACATGCCAAAATAACCATTCAATCTATACATTCAAAACCAATCTCATCACAAGCATAATTCATCCATTACTTACTCAAAACTTGACCATTTCATGTGACATCCAACCATGCCAAAAACATGCTTCACACATCACATTCATTAAAGCAAATTCCCAACTCATATCTAGCCAAATCACATGGCTAAGTTCATATAACAAGCTTATATCAAATACTAGCCTATACATGCCATATCTAGCTATTTACATTACCAAAGTGTACCAAAATGAGTTTAGTAGTGTGATGACGATCCTTGACGGTCTCGAGCCTTCAGTAGCTTTGACGACCTATAAAACAGAGAAAACACACACACAGAGTAAGCTTTCCAAAAGCTTAGTAAGTCATAATACAAATAAACTTAACATAAAAGGCATATATGCATAAGGTACATTGTCACATAACATTTACTTAGCAAACTATCACATATTTACTTTGGTTTATAAACTTGGCCACAATTGCCACATTCATCCATTCAAGAATCATGTATATATACATAAATCTTTCATAATCATTCTTGCATCTCATTCTCGTTCTCATTTTCAATCATACTTTTCTTCAAATCAAAGTCATATAGGTACTTACCTTTTATACACACTTAGTGTACATACCAAACGTACCTGAAACGAATATACATTCACGTAATTGTTCATAGCTCGGATTTGCTCATTGAACCGTTTAGAATCTAATATGATACTCGGAAACTTAGAATAATCGTACAATGCCAACGTCCCAGACGAGGTCTTACATGTAATCGGATATCGATGCCACTGTCCCAGACAGGATCTTACACGAATCAATACGATGCCGATGTCCCAGACATGGTCTTACACGTAAAGCTCATATCGATGCCAACGTCCCAGATGTGGTCTTACACGAATCAATACGATGCCGATGTCCCAGACATGGTCTTACACGTAAAGCTCATATCGATGCCAACGTCCCAGATGTGGTCTTACATGAATATGAAATCAACGCCAACGTCCCGAACGTGGTCTTACATGATAAAACAGAACAGATACCTTTGTATTCCTAAGTTCATACAGAATTTCTCAGACTTATCACTATATCGACCTTATCTCGGAATTCATATACATAACATCTCGTAAGCATTCATTATCATCAATAGTCATATGTATATGCTCAATTCAATACAATTACATTTATTAGCAATATGACTTACCCCGGATTCGATTTAACGGAAATGGAAACCGCTACTCGGTTACTTTCGCTTTCCCGCGATCTAAGTCTGTTTTCCTCGGTTCTTAATCTATACATGTTCAGAACTAACCCTTTTATTCACTAACTCATTCAATTTAATCCAAATACACATATTTTGGACAATTTACAATTTAGCCCTTACATTTGCACAATTTATCAATTTAGTCTATTTTTCTCAAAACATCAAATTCACAAAATCATCATAGACTCATGCTTATCCGAATGTATATATATAACATACAAGCCCATATTTTCCATCAAATTTGCAATTTAGTCCCTCAAATTACTGTTTTCTCAATTTAGCCCTATTTAGCTAAATTCATCAAAAATTCAAGAACAAAGTATGTTCATCTAGCTCAAATCTTTCATTTAACACCATAAATCATCACAAAGCTCAACATAACATCAATGGCATTTCTCATGAACAACATCAATTCATCAAATTAAGACATGGGCTTTGTAGTAGACAGAGCAACAATCTCAAAAACATAAAAAATCATCCAAATCTAAAGCTAGAACATACCTTAATCAAGATGAAAGCCAACCGAAACCCTTAAGCTTTTGTTCTTTCTTTTTCTTTAAGACATTCGGCCAAAAGATGATAGAAATGTCTAATTTCATGCTTTTATTAAATCATAATATACTTAATACATGAATGACATAATTAACCTTATAATATAAACTTATAAAACATATTTTCAAAGGTTAATATAGACCATAACCGTCCACTAGCTATAGTAATTGACTAATTTCCACATAAGGCCCTTACAAACAAAATCCATCTCAATATAACCATTTAACATATAACATGAAAATTTCACATTTAATGCAATTCAATCCTTTTGTCAAATTAAACACACAGACGGACAATTTAACTTTATAAACTTTAGCACATGCATAATCACTTATCAGAGACACAGAAAATACTATTAAAATATTATTCGGACTCAGATTCGTGGTCCCGAAACCACTATTCTGACTAGGGTATAAATTGAACTGTTACAGTTGCTTTAATGGTTAAGTGATTAGTAGTGTTTGGGAGTGTTGGAGAAGTTTTGGGTTCAAACCTGGGCTTTAGCAAAAATTTATGTTTTTCTCTTAAAGGAGCCTTGATGCTTGTGGGTAGGTTTTAAGAATATTTTTTGGATAATTTATAACACAAGAGGAGCTTGTGGCTTAGTGGCAATTGGCGTGTGGTGGACTGGCAAGTAGGTAGCGTCACAAGGGGGCAAGGAGGTCAGAGGTTCAAGTCTCTCTCTGCTCAAAAGAGTAATTTATTTTACTCATTGCTGAGCTAGAAGTTGAGTTGGAGTGGAACTCTACTTGGTAAAGGTTTGAATTGGTCTTGGTATTTGAATGGGAGGTGGGGAGTAGTTTAAGGAGGATAAAGAGGGATAATGTTGGTTGCTGGAGGAGATCAAGGAAGGGGGGATGAAGTAGTGTCTGAGCCGAATAGGGACTTTGGGGTTGCTCAAGAATTCGGCTAGGGGGGATTGGCTCATTTTTTGTTTCGGCATTTGATGGTTCTTTTGCTGAAATGGCATGGCCATTTAGGCCATTTTGTGCCGAACTTACTTTCAATTACTGGCCGAATTCCTCCCTCATTTCTCCTCTTCCAGACTTTCTTTTCCTCTCAATTACTTCACTACTGTGCCGTCCCATCTTCTCTTTTTCTTCAAGTACCTTTGGCCGAATTTCTTCCTCCTCTTCTTTAAATTCTTCTCCTCTATTTCTCTCTATTAATCTCTTGTAACCGAATATCCGTTCTCCCTATCTCTTTTCTTTATCTTTCATTTATGCTACTCTCCTCTTTGGGGTTACTCATAAGCCGGATCATCTTGATTTCGTAAGGTTGAAGGTTAAACTTCGAGTCCTTTGTTCCTCAAAGCCGAACACTTTTTCTCTTGGTTTATTGATCTCTTTTTGTTTTTGGCGGCTGCTAGACTTGAGTCTTTGTGAGTATTGGTAAGTTTTTTGTCTTTGAAGATGGCGATTTCTTTTATTTAAGGGCTGAATGTACTTCTTTTCTCTCAATTGCTTTTTGCCTCGATGTTGCCTTGTAACGCTGTGTCTTGACTGAATGTTGCTAGGGATTCGATTTCATTAAGGGAGGTGTTGGGCCGATTCCTTATCTCTTTCAAGTGATCATTTCATTTATTTGCAAGGGCTCAAGTTTTAGTGGTACCGATTAAGGGATTATGGTTGTTTATGAGTTTGGTTAACTGTTCTCATGAAGGTAAAGCATTGGAAAGACTACGTGGTGTTGGAACAAGAGGGATTCTGTGATTGATTGGTTGGTTCTCGATCTCGGAAGTGGTTCGATTTTGACATCGCAACAGGTGTGTGTTAGTACCATAATTGCTAATCGGTCAAAAGCCGATAGAGTGTGAATGTTTTTCGTACGGTGTTAGCTGTAGCGGTAAATGCCGAAATGTCGGAATGTTGAAAAGCTGAAAAGTCAAAGGATTGGGCTTTTGGGCCATATGCACGTGTGAACGCTCATGTGATCAACAGAGCTCACGAAACGTGGGCGTACGGTGAGGAAGGCTGCCATGAGTGATCTCATGGGCTTGGGCTGGAATGGGTCGTATGGGTCCAAAGGGCCCGTGGGCCTGCATGGGTAAACTATACTGTTAAGTGAGACGTAGATAGACTTGTCATGTCGCGCACATGGCTTAGGTAGTTCTGGGCCTCGTTGGGCTGAAGTGGGTTGTGTGGGCCCAGTGGGCTTGTGGGCCCACACGGATAAAATGTATATGGTGGTTTCTATTGGTTTGAACTTTGACGTTTGCATAACTGTGGCTGTTTCTGGGCTAAATGGGCCTCACGAGTGTGTGGGCCCACTTGGGCTGAGTAATGGGCCTTAGGCCCATTTACACCATTGTGTCTGTTTGGGTTCTTAAGTCGCTCGAGGCGACGGTGGACCTTCTGTTGTGTCGCTGAGACCCCAATTTGCAAAATTACCAAAGTACCCTCGAGTTGTAAAATTACTGAAGTACCCTCGATTTGTGAAATTATCGAAATACCCTCGATTTGCAAAATTACCGAAATACCCCCGATTTGTAAAATTATCGAAATACCCTCGATTTGGGAAATTATCGAAATACCCCTGGTTTGCAAAATTACCTAAATACCCCTGTAGGGTAGGATTACCAAAATACCCTTATAGGGTAGAATGACTATTTTGCCCTTGTGGGTAAATGACTGACTTGTGTTATGAATTGACTGATTTGACTGTGATCGTATGGCTGTGTTTTAACAGACTTGACTGTGGTCGTGTGACTGATGTGCTTTTAATATGTGTTTAAATGACTTTACTGAGCATGGCCATTTTGCATACACGTGTAATGATTGAGCATGACATACACAACATATTGCATGGGATTGGGACATTGATACGGAGGAAGTTCTGATAGGGTCGCACGGGTCGCATGAGACGACTGTGGATCCAGTATTGATCTGTTAAGGTCGCACGGGTCGCATGAGACGACTGTGGACTAACGGACGGCTTAAAGCCGCGTAATCTGATTATGGCTCTGTGCCAACCTAAATATGGCTCTGTGCCATCTGGATTATGGCTTTGTGCCAATCGTATTTACCCGTGGCTATGTGCCTAACATATATATTGATGACTCTGTGTCGATCATAATTACCCGTGGCTGTGTGCTGATTATATTACCGTCGCTGATGGCTATGTGCCAAACGTATTACAGTACCGATAGCCTTGTGCCATCCTAATTATGGCTCTGTGCCATCCTGATTATGGTTTGTAACCATTCTATTTATGGCTCTTGGCCATTCTATTTACTAGCAGCTTTGCTGCGATTTTGGTTAGTGCCGCAACCGGTGCTAACATTGGGAGTCTAGGGATGGCGTGGGTGATTTATTCCCCACATGTAGTGCAGGGTTGGACGGAGGCAAGTGCAGGGTTGGATGGGATGGGTTAGCATGCATCACACATTATGCATATGGATTGATTCTGATATGGGCTAGGCCCAGTTGTTATTGATATGGAGAATGGGCTAGGCCCAATTGAGTCTGATAAGGGCTGAGACCCAAGTGAAATTGTACTGGGCTTAGACCCACACACATTGTTCATTCTTGTATTGGGCTCCTACTGCATCGATTCAGATTACATGCATTTTACTAACTCTTTTTAGTTAGGAGGGGATTACACACTGAGTTTTCACAAACTCACCCCGTTTTTAACTGTACAGGTAATCTCTAGCATTAGGAGGATCGGTGCTGCGAGGGACTCGGAGATGGCCACACGACTGCCTTTGGACTTCACTTATGCTTTAGTTTTGGTTTTGGGTTTTAATTTTTGTAATAAGGCCTATTTAAGGTCCTGGATTTTAACTTGGGTTTTTTATTTACTTTGAATTATATCTATTAGAAGTAAATCACGGTTTTCCAAAATGTTAACTGTTTTTAAAACAACACTACGTTTTCGCAACATTTTCGAAATGGTTTCACGACTTAATCTTTTTCGTAAATTAATTACTTTCAAAATTAGCTTCCACAAATGAAAAGATGTTTTGGGAATAAAACTAATAATTTTTCAATGTACCACGTTTTAAAAATAAACTAACGTAACTGGGATTTTACTTAAGCTTTTAAACAAGAAGGGTTTTCAATGAAAACATGGTTTTCAAAAAACACTTCAATGTGACACGCCAGATTCGGGCCTAACTTCTAGGTCGGGTTTGGGGTGTTACAAAATCATATAAAGAATTGGACCTGTTGCATATCGGTTAGCTTTACCACCAGAACTTGATCGGATTCATAATGTTTTTCATGTGTTTATGCTACGATGGTATCGATCAGATCCTTCACATGTTATTTCTCCATCGGAAGTAGAAATTCAGTCTGATATGACTTACAGTGAAGAACCAATCATGATTCTAGCACGTGAAACAAAAGAGTTAAGAAATAAAATGGTGGTGTTAGTAAAAGTTTTATGGCAACGACATGGTATTGAAGAAGCTACTTAGGAACTGGAGGATACCATGAGAAAGCAATACCCAAACCTCTTTACTGGTAAGATTTTCGATGACAAAAATTCTTAAGGGGGGAGAGTTGTAACAACCCAATTTTAGTGAAATCGGAACAGTGGTTTCGGGACCACAAATCCGAGTCGAAAGGAAAATTTATTTTTATATTTTTGCATGATTTGCATTTAGATAAGAATGTCATATAAAAATTTTGATAATAAAATTTTATCAATTAAGTGCTTAATTACGGAAAGGACCAAATTAGATAAAATGCAAAAGTTGGATTCTAGTAGCTAGAGGGATCAAATAGCTATGGAATCCAAAACTTGAGGTCTTTATATGGTAATTAGATCATTAAAGAAAAGATAGTGGATATTTTTGAAGATTCATCCATGGAAAAATTAGAAAAGGCTAAGGACTAAATTGAAAAGTAATAAAATTAAAAGATGATAATTAATTAAAATAGAATTAAATTCATTTTATATCATTTTATTCCCCAAATATTCCATGGAAACCATAGGAAAGAGAAAACAAGCTTTCTTGGCTTAAATTGGTAAGTATTCAAGTTCTCTTTTTAGTAATTTTTATATTTTTGAAACCGGGATAGTCTAATCTATCTATTTGGGGGATTAATTTGAAAAGTTATCAAAGTATAGAAATTATGTCCTGGATGAATATGCTGAAAATTTGAAATTTATGATAGAAAATGAAAGGTTGTTGATAGATAAACAACTTTTACAAAGTGAATTTTGATGAAAACATGATTTAGGGACTAGTTTGTAAAGTTGTGAAAATTTAAGAAAAATTCTGAAATTTATAGAATACATGTGTTGTAAATTGTATATTGAAATTTCGGTTAGGCTTAGAATAAGGAGTAAATTGTATGAATTTCATTTTTCGAGCCTAGAGACGAAATTGGAATTTATAGAAAGTTTAGGGGAAATATGGTAATTTTGTCTAGGATGTAAATTGAGTTCAAATGAATATGAAATGTGAGAAATTGACGATCAAATTCATTTATATAGATCCGAATAACTCAAATTCGAAGCTAGATCGAGAAAAAGAGAAAGTTTCGAATTAGTACATTTTCTTGTACGAACTATTATCGAGGTAAGTTCGTGTAACTTAATTGAGCATGTAAATATGTTGAATTGAATGTTATATTTGTATAGAATATGATTTATATTTATGTGAATTATTTGGATGTTACCATATAAGAAATGAATACAAGCTTGAAACTGTTTGAAAAGGATTAAATTCCGTTTGAATATTGGATTTCGATGGATAAATGTGATTTACCTTATTGAATGAGGTCCTGCATTTTTTACTGACGGGATTTAGCTCATACGAGTAATCCTATCGACCTCATTACAGAAAGGATTTAGCCTGGACTGGTAATCCTAATATAAGCCCTCTTGAGCATATGTTACAGATAGGATTTAGCCCAGACGGGTAATTCTGATTAAGCTCTTGTGAGCATATGATGGAAACAGGATTTAGCTTGGACAAGTAATCCTATTATATGATATGTGGCTCAAGAGTATGCTTTTTGATTAAGTGCCCTAATGGGTACTCTTGAATATGAATTGACGGGTTATTGAATTGTACACCTTGAGTGTACCATCTGAATATCCATCGGAATTTCAATGATTCAACGGATAAAACACTTGATATGATATGAGAATTATGAGATGAAATGAATAATGTCTTGAAAGAATATAGCATGATGAGCATCTATGTTTATTTGATATACATGAGATATATGTAACTAACTTGTTTGATTGAGTGCATGTGTTTAGGCAATTTGACAAGTTGATGGAAAACATGTTATTGTATGTTTAAATTTAATAAACGAGATTGGTAAGTTTTATTTTTGTTATACGAACTTACTAAGCATATAATGCTTATTAGGTTTTATTTCCTCTATTTTATAGTGCTCAGAAGCTCGCAAAGGTTGGTGATCGGTTGGAGCATCATCGCATTATCTACAATCTTATTTTGGTATAAATAGTAAACTTATTTTGGTATAATGGCATGTATAGGTTAACTTGGCCATTGTTGGCTTGAATATGTTGTTTGTAATCTAGCCACTGGAATGGCTAATAATGGTTTATTTTGGTGTATTTATAAGGCATTATATCATGATAAACACATATGTGTTAAGTATGGTTGATTAAATGATGTTTAATGTATAGATTAAATCAAGGTAAGATTATAAACATATATGTATGCAATGATATAACATATTAAATGTTAGAATTTGCTTGAATTCAATACTTGGAATGGTTGGTGTTTGAATGTAAATTTTGATGTAGGTTCATGGCAAAGTTTTAGGTGAGAAATGAAGCTAGAAATGGCTTTATTTTTTTCAGATGGGTAGACACACGGGCGTGTGTCTTGACCGTGTGTGACACACGGCCTGGTACATGGGCATGTGATTAGGCCGTGTGTCCCCTGCACTTTAAATTTGAGAAACAGAATGCTCAAAATTGAGTACACGGGCGTGTGTCTCAGCCATGTGTACTACACGGCCCAGAACACGGGCGTGTGGCTTGCCATGTGGTGCAAGTCAGAGAGTTACACGGGGTCGAACACGGCCTATGACACGGGCGTGTCATGTAACACCCCTCATGTAACAGCCCGATTTTTGGCCCTAATCGGAACGGTGGTTTCGAGACCACGAATCCGAGTTAGAATAATATTTAAATATTATTTTCTGTGTTTATTATATGTGAAATTGCATGTGTGAAAGTTTCGTATGAAAATTTGATTGTTTGTATGCTTAATTTAATAATAGGACTTAATCGCGTAAAAATGAAAAATTTAGTGGTTATTTGTAAAAGGGCTGAATAGTGATTGCTCTATTAATTTGGAGGCTTTAAGTGGTAAATTACCCATGATAGTTTGTAATGGACAGTGAAAGACAACCATTATATGTTTTATTATTATTTTATAAAGGTTTATTAATATATAATTTGGTTAATAAAGTTTTATAACATAAAAACATATTATAATAAAAACAAAGCCATGGTTTTCTCATTTTTTTTGCATGACCGAATAAAAAGAAAAGAAAGAAGAAACAAGAGTTCCTTAGGTTCGGCCATCTTTGGAGCTTGATTAAAGGTATGTGTTTAGCTCGGTTTTTGATAATTTTTACGTTTTTGAGATCGTTGCTTCGAATACTATCCGACCCATGCTAGAATTTCCAATTTTGATGCATCTTTGGAGTTCGGCCATTAATGAAAATTTGTGTTTTATGATGTTTGATGACTATATATTAAAAATATGTTTTAGATTTACATGTTTGGTATTGCAAATTTTGATGATTTTGAGTAATTAGGACTAAATTGTGAAATTTGTAAATTGAAGGGTCAAAATGTGAAATAAATGGATTGTATGGACTTGTACGGACATGAATAACATTCGGCCCTAAAGAAGTGTGTTTAAATTTTGAGTATTTTGTGTTTTGTACAATAGGGACTAAATTGTAAAAATTGTAAATGTCAGGGGTAAAAGCGTAATTTGCTAGATTATGTGTTTTTGGACTAAATTGAATGAAACTATGTTGAATGATTTTAATTTGAAATTTATTTAGATCAAGAACAAAAAGGATTGGGATTGGATCGGGGAAAGGAAAAGATAATCGAATAGTCGAAAAACAAAGTTTGTCGATACTCAAGGTAAGTTTATAAGCAATTAGGTTGATTTGAATATCTATTTATAAGGATGTTATATATATTTATAGAAGTAAATGTGGACTATATGGTAAGACCGAATGCAATAATTGATGAAAGGTGAATTTAGTTTAATGAGATGTATACATATATGATAATGATAGCTATGTGAGATATAGATTTAAGAGATGAAATTGATTGAATGTGATGCATATTTCTATATTAATAGTATAACCGAATGTGTTGTTGGAATATAGATGTGATAAGCTAAATTGAATGTATATGTATATATGTGTTTATTGAAGTGAATAATAGCTTCAAGTAAAGTACTAAGGGTGCGGATCTAATTACCGAGCACTGTGTGTGCGAAATCGATCATTTGGCACTAAGTGTGTGGAATATAATGTAATGGCACTAAGTGTGCAATACATTACAAGTAATTGGCACTATGTGTGTGTTTTATAAAGGTAACGGCACTAAGTGTGCGATACGTTACATGGTTTTGCACTAAGTGTGCGGGTTTGCGGATCCTCCAAGGATATCAACTAGTGATTTGAAATAAACAAAATGAAATGACCAGGTATGTGATTCATGATGGTTTGGAAATTTAGTACTAATGCGGTAAGTTACATTTGCTTATGAAACTATAGAAATGAGATGTGATTAGTAGTTTTTGAGATTGTTTTGAGATAATATAATGATGTATAGTATAAAATGATATCTAATAAGAAATGTTTGAGTATTCGGTATTGAGACTATTAAATATGATAGTTAATGAATGGCAATATGATCTATACCTATGGTTATGAGTTTAAATCGATAATCATAATAAATTGATTTAATTTGTATACGTTAAATTGTATACTTTACAAATGCTTATAACTTACTAAGCTATGTTAGCTTACTTTGTGTGTTCATTTGACTATTTTATAGATTTTGAAGTCTAAGTTTGAGCTCGGGGATCATCGTCAAAGTCAATCACACTATCAACTATCTTTGGTACCCTTTTTTTTATAAGTTAAACTTTTGAAACTATGGCATGTATAGGCTATATTACTCTTTTGAGTTTATTATGACTAAAATGTATAAAAATGCCATGCGAAAATGGCTATAATTCTATGTATGGGTTTGATTTGGCTATACATAATCATGATGATAATATTAGTGTATATTCGGCCTTGTTATAAGCTTAACTTGGAAATTCATTTCTCGATATGTTATATATGTGATAATTGAGCGCATGAATATGGTTTTGAGTGAGACATATAGTATATTTGGTTGGTAGGTGAACTTATGTTTATTTATATATATATATACCTACATGTTAAGTTATGAGATGGCTGTGTATGCTTTATATATGTGACTATTGGATATGGTTTAATAATGATCAAATTGTGGTATATTTAATGTAAAGATTCGGCCATGGTATTGACTTAATTTTGGAGTAGATATATCTTATTGGTTTTCATGTAATATTCGAATATAGTATGTGTGAGTTTTTGAATGAGATTCGATATTATACATTTTAGGTTATGTATATGAAATGTTTGGATTTGAATATTTTGGTTGTGTCATTTATAAGGAGTTGATCACTAATGTAGTTTTAAGCTTTCGGCAATCAATATTATATTTCATATATGTTTGATTTGGTTTGGCAAAAATTTTGGCATGAGTTTATTTAGTTTAAGATGTTTGGTACTTGTTGGAGAAATGAATATAGGCAAGGTGCATATTCGGCCATTATAATCTATTAACCAAATGAATAATAACTAGTACTATTTGATAAAACCTACTTTATGTGTAATTGGCAATATAGAATCGTGATACTTTTGTAAATGTTTAAGTATACAATGAATGTGTATCTTTATTCATGGTACATTCGGTTATAACAAATTGAATGATAGATTGCTATGTTAAATTGATTTTTGTTTGCTAATGTTTAATAATTGTTAAGTATATGTTTAAACTTGAAAGTATGGATCATTTATGCTTTACTTGAAATAAAATGATTTATATGAGTGTGCTGATTTTGGGTTAGTCGAGTAATGCCTCATAACCCTAATCCGGCAACAGATACGGGTTAGGGGTGTTACACCTCACCTGTATTCAATGCCGGAATAGGGTTTAAGGAGCATTACCGGAATTATAAAACAATTAAACAATAATTTCACATACACTTTCAAATTTCATGCAATCATCATTCAAACTCAATCATAATGTCCCTAATACGAGCCTACGAGGCCCTAAACATGCTTTAAAACTGGTTCGGGACTAAACCGATAGTTCAAGAAATTTTTGAAACACTTAGAAAAAATTTCAATTTTCAGGGGACACACGCCCGTGTGGCCCGGCCGTGTGGACATTCGAAATGGGATCACATGGTCGTGTCTCAGCCCATGTCCGACCCCGTGTAACTCTCTGACCTTGGTCACACGGCCAACACACACGCCCGTGTGGCTAGCCCATACGCCTGTGTGCCAGGCGATGTACTAGGCCGTGCCAAACCTGTAGGGTATACTGACTTATACCACACGGCCAAGTCACACGCCCGTGTGCTGGGCCATGTGGAGCATACTAACTTGATTTTTAATTCCACACCAGAGGACACACGGCCGTGTCATGTGGCCGTGTGTCACACACGGCTGAGACACTCGCCCGTGTCTCTGCCCGTGTGGACAAAAATAGACTATTTACCAAGCTAATTTGTCACCTAAACTTGCACACACCTAAACCAACCCATTTAGCACCAAAACATAGCATATATAGGCATTCATCTAACTCAACCAAGCATAAATCATACCATTTCAATACCAACAACAAAAAGTCTCACATGTACCACAATATGCTACTTCATTTTATACCAAATTCACATTCCCAATTAAACTAAATGGAAACTTTCAAACATGAATCAATTTACCTAAACCCACAAGCATACTAATTCTCAATTCATCAACCATTTGACATCCACAATACCTATTATCAACAAGCATCACATATCCATCATTTAACACATAACCAAAGCCATATGCAACTATGTATACACAACCAAACCAACCAAATTAAGCCAACTCTCATGGCTATATACAAAACCAAAATTTAGACATTTACAAGCCAATTCAAATGGCTAAATTCACTATCAACACATATAGAAAAATGACCCAAAATCCCTATACATGCCATATACTCAAAATACTTAAATTCAAAAGTACCAAAGTGATGAAGTCTCTGATGATCCCCGAATCCGAGCTAGCTTGATTTCACTATAAAACACGAAAAAATAAACGATGTAAGCTATAAAGCTTAGTAAGTTCGTAAGAAAATAATAAGCAAAACTCACCATTTAGTTACCATTCAAAATATGCATATAACATACTACAAAATATATATAACCACAATGTTAACATATATTCAATAATCTATTTAACCATGAACTCAATTCTTTCATATGTTCAATGCATATTTAGTTTCCATACATACATGTATTGATACGTATCAATTTCTCACCATTTCATATCCTCTATATACTCATTGAACCATTTGGAATAATACAGGATACTCGGGAATCTCGCACCCTAAGTGCCAAAATATATAGCCGAAGCTATCTAAAAAAAATCTTCCACCGAAGTGCCAATACATAGCCGGAGCTATCTCAATATCAAATCTCAATAACGCTCACTCTCGAGCTATCAACGGGTCTGCTCACACAAGCTGACAGTCATGACGTAGCTACATGGTGCTACTCACACAAGCTGACGAGAATTCGCAACACATGCTGGGTAACTCAGCCACCGGTAGGACGTACGGACTAGCACCCAAAACAATAATAACCCCTAATGACATATCATTCGTATCCTAATCTATTCCTAAGGTTCAACCAGAATTTCCAATGTCGAATCTTCGTCGAATAGGTCCGCAATGTTGTATTCACAATTTATGCAGTATTAAAGTATTTAAAACACAAATATAATGATACTTATTACATACGAACTTACCTCAAATGTAAAAACGGCAAATTAAGTTGATTAATCCGAAACTTTATTCTTTCCCCGATCTAAATTCGTATTTCGCCTTTCTTGATCTAAATGTAATCAAAATTAACCTATTTCACAATATCTCTATTCAATTTAATCCAAAACACACATTAAAGCAATTTTATATTTTTGCCCCTAACATCTAAAATTTTTACAATTTAGTCCTTATTTCATAAAATCATCAATTCATACAATTCAAACAAAACCCATGCTAACCGAATTTCAATTAGGTCCCTAGCAGCCCATATTTTTCATTTATTTCAGATTTTAACAACAAAAATTACACATTTCACAATTTAATCCCTATTTGGACATTTTACTCAAAATCACTTTACAAATGTTGTTTATCTAACAACAAGCATGCATTTTCTATGATTAAACATCAAAAAACACATAGATTTATCAATGGAAAAACCCTAAACCTTTAACAATTTTTCAAAATAGTCCTTGGGCTAGCTAGACTAAGCTGCAACGATCTCAACAACATAGAAATTATTAAAAACGGGACAAAAATCGTACCTAATTGAGCATAGATAACTTGGCAAAATATCAAGCCCTGAAAATGGCTATTCTTCTTGTTAGAATCGGTTAAGGAAGATGAATGAACCAAATTTGTGTTTGTTTTATTTTAATTAACCTTAATTGCTAATTTACTAATTTAACCTTAATGAAAAACCATTAATATCATCCATTTAATGTCCAAAAGTGTCCTCTAAGTAAATTAATGGATTATTCACCACATAAGGACCTTTACTAATTAATTTCATAACCATATAATACCTTTAGCTAATAGAACATCACTTTTGCACTTTACGCGATTTAGTCCTTTTTATCAAATTGACCACTCAAACAATAAAATTTCTTAACGAAATTTTCACACAATTATTCTATCATACTGTAAACATTAAAATAATAATAAAATAATTATTTTGACTTCATATTTGTGGTCCCAAAACCATTGTTTCAATTTGACTAAAAACGGGCTGTTACATGTCATATGATCACACGGGTGTGTGCCTTGACCACACGGGCGTGTGTACCCTGCATCTTGGAAAATTTTTGAAATTTCGCAAAAAATTCTATAAGTTCTCGATTTAGTCCCGACTCAATCCTAATACTCATATTGGGCCTCGAGGGTCCATTTAAGGGACGTTGTGAATAATCTCGGTAAATGAATAGTAATTGATGTGCATTATTCGTAAATGTTCTGAAAGCTCTGGTAATGCTTTGTAACCCTGTTTCGACGACGGACATGGGTACATCCATCTTGTTGTCGGATCATGATGCGAGAAGACAACTTCTATTAGTGTGTAGTCTAAATGGTCCATAGTGAGAAGAATCAAAACTGAGCGAATTTATTCAAGAGACTATTAGGTTTCTATTAAGTCCAATTAGAGAGATACCTTATCTTGGATATCAAAGCGAGTGACTTCCAGAAAGATAGATACATAGGTGTCATTGTCTAGACTGACAATACATTAGATAGAATGATGCGTGCTCGTATTCGTGAATTGATTACAAGATGCTAAATTTCACGATCGTCTAACTTTCATATCGTCTCGATTTGGAATTCAAAGTGGAATTGTGAATATTAGAAACTAGGCTAATTAAAATAACGAAAAGGGTTTTGATTGATTGACTTGCACGAATCTGACACTTAGAAAAGAACCAATGATATAAATGATACTGACCCTATTTCTATATAGTGAAATAACAAACAAGTCTTTGAAGAAGTAAATTGTGACCCGCTATTTAAAAAAAATAGGAACCAGAGTATGTTAGAATGCCACACTTCAAGACAAAGAAAGAAAGGAAGTGATAAGTTCAAAAGAAAAGGGTTTGACGCCACAATGAGTACCTTGATAAGTCCAAGTAAGTTTGATCAAGAATAATGAGATAGAATTCTCGCATAAACTCAAAATTATTCATTCATTATAGTCTAACCAAAACAATGTCCTCTTACAGGCACTATTATGACTATTCGAATGCTTATGAAGAACCTTTCAACTTCAGCATTTAACTAGTGTTAATACAAGCTTTTAAATTCATTTTAATTCATGTTGGAAAGCCGATGGGTCATGTCTTTTCACTTGATTTTGGTATAGTTGAAAAGGCATGTCTCTTCACTTTATTGATGACTTAATGATCCCTTAATGTTTTGTTTGGTGTCCCTTCATCTCCCTTAAACCGAATGTCAAAAGACTTGTGCATTCATCTCTTTAATTGGCTCTTTAACTAGTTTTGAGTGCTTTAAAATTGAACAGATTTGAAAAGCCACTCTTGGACCATTTGAACAGCCACCATGATGAGCTTTAAGGCTTGAAAAACGTCCAAGCTTGAAGAGTCAATTAGCCATATGAATAATCACCTACAAGATAGATAATTAAGTATTAAGGACATTCATAAAAATCAGCACACTATAAACACTCATACACAAATTTATTAATGAACATGGAACTCAAACCCATACTTTCTTAACATCTTATTTATGATGATAATTATCATACTATGCATTAAAAGTAACAACCAAATTAAACAAACTTCACACAGTTACTAACTCATGCTTAAACTAAATGAACAAACAAAATGCTTAAATGTAAGGCTTAAGTAAGATGCAAACTAGATGAACAAATGAGTTACTTAATGCAAGACTTAATTTAAAACACAAACTTTATTAACATGTAAGATGCTTTGTAACAGTCCAGTTTATACCCTAGTCGGAACAGTGGTTTCGAGACCACAAATCCGAGTCTGAATAATATTTTAATATTATATTCTATGCCGTTGATATGTGATTAAGCATGTGGTAAATTTTCGTAAGTTAGTTTGTCTGTTTGTGTGTTTAATTTGATGAAAAGGATTGAATTGCATTGAAATGTAAATTTGCATGTTTAATGAAAATATGCTTATTTGTTATGTCTTTATAAGTATGGAGGATTTATATGGCAAATTAGCCATTTCTATGGTTAGTGGACGGCAACATATATATATACATTGTGCTTTTATTTGTTATTTTATAAGTTAAATTTATATTATACTATTTTATAAGTTATGTTATTATAATAAAAAAAACATGAGTTAGTGGCCTCATTTTGTCATCTTCTTGCCGAAAAACACAAAGAAAAAAAGAAAGAACTTAAGCTTGTTAAGGTTCGGCCATTTGAGGGTTTAAATTCAAGGTTAGTTTTTGATCCGTTTTTGATAATTTTTACGTTTTTGTAATCGTTGCTTTGAGAGCTACAAAACCCATGTATTAATTTTGTGAATTGATGATGTTTGTGTAATGTGCCATTGTTGATATGTTGAGCTTTGTGATGATTTATGGTGTTAAATGAAAGATTTAAGCTAGATGAACAAACTTTGTTCTTGAATTTTTGATGAATTTAGCTAATTAGGGCTAAATGGAGAAAATATTATTTTTGAGGACTAAATTGCAAATTTGATGGAAAATATGGGCTTGTATGAGATGTATATATATTCGGCTAAGCTTAGATGTGTAATAATTTTGTGAATTTGATGTTTTGAGAAAAATGGACTAAATTGATAAATTATGCAAATGTGAGGGCTAATTTGCAAATAGCCCTAAATGTGTGTCCTTGGATTGAATTGAATGAATTATTGACTAAAAGGGTTAATTTTGAATATGTTTAGATCAAGAACCGAGGAAAACAGATTTAGATCGCGGGAAAGCGATAGTAAACGAGTAGCCGTTTTCATTCCGATAGATCGAATCTGAGGTAAGTCATTATGCAAATAAACGTACTTGTATGAAATTATAATTGTTTATATGACTAATGTTGATAATGGATGCTTATGAGAGAATTATGCATATGAATTCTGAGATAAGTTTGATATAGTGACTAAGACCGAGAAGTCCCGTACGAACCTAGGAATAGATAGGATTAGCTATGTCATGACATACGTATATGTTCTGTTTTCATCATGTAAGACCACGTCTGGGACGTTGGCGTTGATTTGAGACTCGTGTAAGACCACGTCTGGGACGTTGGCATCGATATGAGCTTTACGTGTAAGACCACATCTGGGACGTTGGCATCGTTATGATCCTTGCGTGTAAGACCATGTATGGGACATCGGCATCGTATTGATTCGTGTAAGACCCTGTCTAGGACAGTGGCATCGATATTAGAGTACATATAAGACCTCTTCTGGGACGTTGGCATTGTAAGACTATTCTGAACTTTCTGAGTATCCTACTAGATTCCTTACAGTTCAACGGGCAAGTCTGTGATACGAATTGCAAATCCGAGCTTTGATAAATTAAGTGAATGAATATTCGTTTCAGGTACGTTGCTTATATACTAAATGTGTATATAAGGTAAGTATCTATGTGAGCATATTATGATGTTATGTATATGGAATTGATGATACGATATGTAAAGTCTTGACTAGATGAACTATATGCATATACGGTAAGTTATGGATAAGCATATGAGCTAAAGAAAGAAAGAGGTGATTTTTGTCATGAGAACCATATTTTTCATCTTATTAAATTTGTTATGTGCAATCCATGCTAAGTTTATTTGTATTATGACTTACTAAGCTTTTGGAAAGCTTACTCTGTGTGTGTGATTTCTCTGTTTTATAGGTCGTTAAAGCTACTGAAGGCTCGGGACCGTCAAGGATCGTCATCACACTACTAAACTCATTTTGGTACACTTTGGAAATGTTTATAACTAGATATGGCATGTATAGGCTAGTTTTTTATATAAGTTGATGTATGGAATTGGTCATGAGGTGTGGCTAATTATTGGTTCATATTTTGCCTTGATGAATATGGTATGTGTAGTTGTTTTGGTATGTTTTAATGCTCATGAAATGGTTAAGTTTTCGGGTATTGGATGTATAGATTGAATGGTCAATTTAGTATGTTTTTGGCTGCCATATATGCATGATATGTGATGGTAAACATAACTTGTAGATATGACCTATGTGGGTGGCAATTTGGCCTTGCAAATGGCCTATAATGTCACACGGTTGTGGCACACGGGCGTGCCTAGTGACCGTGGGGCTAAGTCAGTAGCTAGCCTAATAGCACACGGCCAAGACACACGGGCGTGTCTAGTAGCCGTGTGAGAAAGTCAGTATATGGCCTAAGAGTACACGGCCTTAGCACACGGGGTGACGGGTGACCATGGGTGTAAAGACAGATTCAACCACGGCCAAGGCACATGGGCGTGCTTGGTGGCCGTGGATGGGAAGTTAGATTCGACCACGGCCAAGGCACACGGGCGTGCTTGGTGGACGTGGATGTGAAGTCAGATTCAACCACGGGGAGGACACACGGGGGTGTCCAGCAGCCGTGGGAGGCACACGGCTTGCCTACACGGGCGTGTAATCCCTGAAACTTAGAAAAGTTTTAAATTTCCATGAAATTTTGTATGTGTTTCAGTTTAGTCTCGACCCGGTTTATAAGCATGTTTAAGGTCTCGATGACTTACTTAAGGGACATTATGATTGTAATTGACATATGGTTGTATGAAATTTTCTGTAATTGTTTTTGATCTGTCAGGTAACGCTCTTAACCCTGATCCGGCGACGGACAAGGGTTAGGGGTGTTACATTTGGTTGGTATCAGAGCTACGATTTAGCCGATTCTCGGACTAACGTAACGTGTCAGAGTCTAGCTATACATGCCATATGTCTGAATTGTGATAGTGTGATGAATCCTGACGTATAAATGTGATTTCTGTATAGTAATGGATCCCGAAAGAGCCGTAGCTGACGACGTAGAAAGAAATGCGCCTGCTCCCGCGCAAGGGACAGCGCCTTCTGATCCGAGACCGGCTACTAGCGGTCAAGGGGAAGAAGCTAAAGAAGCTTTCTTCCAGATGATGAGTGAATGGTTCACTCAATTTGTAAGGAATAACCCGACTGTTTCACAACCCCCGCCCCCAATTAATCCCCCTCAGACATCAGTTGTGCCTCCGATGATGGGTATAAATCTATTGAATAAGCCTCCGGTTGACAAGATCCGCAAGTATGGAGCTGAAGAGTTCCGAGCTACTAATGATGATGATGCTGAAAAGGCCGAATTCTGGTTAGAGAATACTATCCGGGTATTTGACGAATTGTCCCTTACTCCGGAAGAATGCATTAAGTGTGTTGTATCATTGCTCCGAGATGCAGCGTATCAATGGTGGAAAAATCTGATATCTGTTATTCCGAAAGAACGGGTGACATGGGACTTCTTTCAGAGCGAGTTCCGGAAGAAATATATCAGTGAGAGATTCCTTGATCAGAAATGAAAGGAGTTTCTGGAACTAAAACAAGGCCGAATGACTGTTTCGGAATATGAATGAGAGTTCGTGAGATTGAGTCAGTATGCTCGAGAATGTGTATCACCTGAAGCTATAATGTGTAAAAGATTCGAAGATGGTCTTAATGAAGACATTCGTTTGCTAGTCGGAATCTTAGAAATAAAAGAGTTCGTAGTACTAGTTGATCGAGCATGCAAAGCTGAGGCACTTGGGAAAGATAAAAAGAAAGTCGAGTCTGAAGCTCGAGATATGAGAAAGAGATTTCAGAGTAAATCATTTCAGTCTACTCCGAAAAGATTCAGAGATAATCAAAGTCGTTTCAGAGATAATGTGGGTCATTCGAATAGAAATCAATCTAGACCGCAAATGAGTTCTAAAACTCCAGCAACTTCAGTGGCTAGCGTTGGTAATGCTCGATCCGAGAGACCTGAATGTAAACATTATGGAAAAAGGCATCCGGGAAGCTGTAGATTAAATGACAGAGCATGCTTCAAATGTGGATCACTGGATCATTTTATCCGTGATTGCCCTGAATCTGTCGAGCCAGAGATTGTTCAGAACCAGAGATCTGATAATGCACCTGTGAGAGGTAGAACTTCAAAGAATGTAAGAAATGTCAGTGGTAGTCAGAGAACTACGAGAGACAATGTTGCAAGATCTGAAGCTAGAGCGCCTGCTAGAGCGTATGCTATCCGAGCTCGTGAGGAAGCTTCATCACCTGATGTTATAACGGGTACTTTTACACTTTATGATACTTCTGTGATTGCATTGATAGACCCTGGTTCTACGCATTCATATATATGCATGAATTTAGTATTCAGTAAGACTTTGTCTGTGGAGTCTACTGAGTTTATTATAAAAGTATCGAACCCCTTAGGTAAAAGTGTCCTGGTTGAAAAAGTATGCAAGAATTGTCCATTAATGTTTCGAGATATTTGTTTCCCTGCTGATTTGATGCTTTTGCCATTTGATGAGTTTGATATCATTCTGGGTATGGACTGGTTGTTTCCGCATGATGCTATTGTGTATTGTAAAAGAAAGACTATTGATTTGAGATGTCCGAATGATGAAATTGTACGGATTGAATCTAATGATTTGAATGGTTTGCCTACTATGATATCAGTGTTAAAAGCTCAAAAGTATGTGAAAAAGGGATATGAAGCATATTTTTCTTATGTAATTGATTTGAAAGTATCTGAAAGGAAAGTTGAGTCAGTGCCTATTGTCTGTGAGTTTTCTGATGTATTCCTTGAAGAGTTACCGGGTTTGCCTCCAATTCGTGAAGTTGAGTTTGGTATTGAGTTGTTACCTGGTACTACACCTATTTCGATAGCTCCGTATAGAATGGCACCAACAGAATTGAAAGAGTTAAAGTCGCAGTTGCAAGAATTAACTGATAGAGGGTTTGTGAAACACCCCAAACCCGGCCCACGAGTCCTGACCGGATCTGGTATGTTCCTCGAGAAAACATTTGAAAGTCCGTTTGTTACTTAGGAAAAATTCGTGTGGTTTGAAGATGGATTTGCTTGTGTTGGGTTCAATTGAAAACCTTGTATATATATATATATTTTTTTTAAGAAAAACCGTTTAACCTTGATTTAAACTTAATCGTGTAGTAATAAACTCCAATAAAAAGCATGCATAAAACAGTTCATATTAACGGCCTTATTACATCAAAACAAACCCAAATAATTTAAAGTACTTAAATGAAATAAAATAAATTCCTTCTTTGAGCATGGCCATCCCTAAGCTTCACGATCCTATTCATTCATCGATCGTCACTGAAACATGATCCCACAACGGGGTGAGTCACAGACTCAATGTGTACTACAACACTAAATCTTAACAACATAGGCATACATAATCATATCACATATCAATTCTTATAATGATCAAAATAATGATGCAATCCCAAACCCAAACCTATATGCCATCCGCTACACATCCCCGCACCAACCTACACACCGTGGGGACTACTAAGTCGACCCTCCATCCGCTACACACCATCGAAGGCGATCATTTGCGATGACGTGCTCATCGCCCTTATAAATATTTGTGGTCTTAGGTCACCACATTGGACATCATGGTCTTAGGTCACCACATTCAGATATCGTGGTCTTAGGTCACCACATTCAAATATCGTGGTCTTAGGTCACCACATTCACTTCCCCTTTTCAATAGCCCATATGCCCCATATCATACATATTATGCATTAACATGCCAAATTTCACATTCTTATCACTTATCACATGTTAAACATAACATATTTCATAATCCTAGTAGGAGTAGGAAACGTACCTGAGTACTTTGTACCATAACATGGTACCTTAGCCACATTCTTACACTTTCATATTAACACGTATATCAAGTTAAAGCCATAAATCTATTAAGATTAGTGTGGGGTACACACCTGATATGCTTAACGAATTCCTTGAAATCCCGAAAACCGATCTACTGATTTAGATCTTAAGTTCCTACATTTGATCAATCACTTGTTATTTAGTAAAAGCCTATTCGGCCATAAGACTAAATCCCGAAGGATTATTGTAACCAAAACTTACCTTGTGCCGATTGGATTAAAAATCAAATCCCGAAACCTTGCTGAGTTCCTTCTTGAAATCGGCTAGCCACCAAATCACTTAGCTATGTCAGTTTTCGGCTTTTGAATAAATGAGAAACAGTTCTAAATACCAAAAATAGGCCTTGGCCGAATACCTCATATGCTTACCTTGTGGATTTTAAAATCCCGAAAAGAATCACTTGCTTAGGGAGTTGTCGAAATACCTATAGACTTATATTAGATTCGATTTCATCCTTAAACATAATAAATGGCCTTTGGCTGAATATTCACATATCTTACCTTGATTCTTTAAATCCCGAAAAGTAGTCTCTTCTCCCTGGTAGTCGACAATATACAAAATCTCGAAAGATCTCATTGTAGTTTTGGCCAAGAGATACAAATGGCATTAGAATCTTAATCTTGGGCTTGAAGAAAAGAAATATAAGGATAGATCCTTACCCTTACTACGTGAAGTCGACCCACTCCACTTGCTTGAAGCTCCACAAAGATTCGGCTATGGAGACTAGATAGTGATCAAAGAGGTTTCGGCTTTTGATGGATTGGAAAGAAAAGAAATCGGCTATGGTGGTATCTTGAATTTTTGGCTTTGGCTAACAAAAAAGAAGAAGAACGAGGCTCTAGGGAATTTCGGCAGAGAGAGGAGAATTTGCTTAGGAAATTCGGCAAAGGAAGAGTGAATGGATGAATGGCCTCTTTTCCTCTAGTAGCCGAAATTACTAGCTAGAGTCCCTTACTTGGCCACCACTCTCCCTTATTTTGATAGCTTTATCTCTTAAATTTTTAAAATTAAAGAATAAATCCTCATTTATCTCTCTTAAAAATAATCTAAAATAAATCCATTATTTATCCCCTATTTGCGAAATTTAAAGAGAATAAAACTCCTCTCTTTAAGAGCCTTAATGCCGTCCACCTCTCTGCTCCTTGTAGCAAAATAAAAATTCTTTTATTTGCTTCCCATGTGACTCGAACTCAAGACCCTTTTGCTCCTGCATGTGGCGTCACTTGCTAGGCCCTTAAGTGGTGCCTTGTAGCCATTTTACCAAGGCTATTTGTATGTCATATTTCCTCTATAAATTTTCTTAAGGCCACCTTGTCTTAGTTTCCCCTTTTTAAACTTTAAACTTAACATTTTCTATGACATTTCCTTACATTTCCAAGTTTCCAAAAATGTTCGCTTTCCTCTTTTAAACTTAACATTTCTAAATCATTTCCTTGCATTTCCAAGTTTCCAAAAATGTTCACTTTCCTCTTTTAAACTTAACATTTCCAAAGCATTTCCTTACATTTCCAAGTTTCCAAAAATGTTCAGAATACATTCATAACACATAAGACATGCCATTTCGTATAATTAAATCAAAAATGCATAGGCCCATTTTCAGGATGTTATAGTTTGCTAGACCGAGTTTCTCACCTTGGGGTGCTCCTGTTCTGTTTGTGAAAAAGAAAGATGGCACGATGAGGATGTGTATCGATTACCATCAGTTGAATAAAGTGACGATAAAGAATAAATATCTGTTCCCCAGGATTGATGATTTATTCGACCAGTTAAAATGAGCTACTGTATTTTCTAAGATTGATCTGAGATCGGGGTATTACCAGTTGAGAGTGAAAGATTCTAATATACCGAAAACTACCTTCAGAACGAGGTACGGGCATTATGAGTTTTTAGTTATGCCATTTAGACTAACCAGTGCACCTGCTGTTTTTATGGATCTGATGAACAGAATTTTTTGACCTTACCTAGATCGATTTGTTGTGGTATTCATAGATGATATATTGATTTATTCGCGTGATGAAACTGAACATGCTGAACATTTAAGGATTGTATTGCAAACTCTGCGAGAAAAGAAATTGTATGCAAAATTCAGCAAATGTGAGTTCTGGTTACATGAAGTTAGTTTTCTGGGGCACATTGTATCAGCATCTGGTATACGTGTTGATCCGAGCAAGATTTCTACTATTTTGGATTGGAAACCTTCGAAGAATGTGTCTGAAGTCCGAAGCTTTCTGGGACTTGCTGGTTATTATCACCGATTTGTAAAAGACTTTTCGAAGATAGCTCTCCGTTGACTAAATTGCTTCAGAAGGATGTTAGATTTGAATGGTCGGATAAATGTCAGAAAAGTTTTGATCAGTTGAAAATTTTGTTAACAGAAGCTCCAGTGTTAGTACAACCAGAATCGGGCAAGGAATTTGTAATTTACAGTGATGCTTCGTTAAATGGTCTGGGATGTGTTCTGATGCAGGAAGGCAAATTTGTAGCTTATGCCTCAAGACAATTGAAGCTTCATGAGAAGAACTATCTGACACACGACCTTGAGTTAGCCGCAATTGTGTTTGCACTTAAAATTTGGCACCACTATTTATATGGTGAGAAATGTCACGTGTTTTCAGATCATAAAAGTTTGAAATATCTGATGACTCAGAAAGATTTGAATCTATGACAGAAAAGATGGCTAGAGCTGTTAAAAGATTATGAACTTGTGATAGATTATCATCCGGGTAAAGCAAACGTTGTTGCTGATGCATTGAGTAGAAAATCATTATTTGCACTACATGCTTTGAATGCTCAGTTAGATTTATCTGATGATAGTTCTGTGATGGCTGAATTAAAAGCGAAATCGTTGTTTATACAGCAGATTTGTGATGCATAGAAATCTAATAATGAGTTATTAGCAAAACGAGCTCAGTGTGGTTCGAATTCTGAATCTGAATTTCAAGTTGTTGATGATTATTTGAGATTTTGAGATCGTCTCTGTGTTCTAAGAAATCCGGAATTGATTCAGTTGATTTTGAGTGAAGCTCATAATAGTTGTCTATCTGTTCATCCGAGAAGTACTAAGATGTACCATGATCTGAAGCAACACTATTGGTGGTCTGGTATGAAACGGGACATTTCTGACTTTGTTTTGAAATGTTTAATCTGTCAACAAGTTAAACCTGAACATCAAGTTCCATCTGGGTTGCTGCAACCGATTCTGATTCCTGACTGGAAATGGGATAGAGTAACGATGGACTTTGTTTCCGGATTGCCTCTGACTTCGAGAAAGAAAGATGTGATATGGGTCGTTGTTGATCGATTGACGAAAGCTGCCCATTTTATTCCGGTAAAATCTGATTATTCACTTGATAGATTAGCCGAGCTTTATATTTCTTAGATTGTGAAATTACACGGAGTGCCACTATCCATTGTGTCAGATAGAGATCCTAGATTTACATCGAGGTTTTGGAAGAAATTGCAAGAAGCTTTGGGCACGAAACTACATTTCAGTACAGCTTTTCATCCGTAAACAGATGGTCAATCCGAGCGGATTATTCAGATTCTTAAAGATATGTTAAGATGCTGTATACTTGAGTTTAATGGTTCGTGGGAACAGTATTTGCCATTGATTGAATTTGCATACAATAACAGTTTTCAGTCAAGAATCAAAATGGCACCTTACGAAGCTTTGTACGGACGTAAATGTTGTATGCCTCTGTTTTGGACTGAGCTCAGTGAAAATAAGCTACATGGGGTTGATTTGATAAAGGATTCAGAACAGAAAGTGAAATTGATCCGAGATTGTTTGAAAGCAGCATCTGATCGTCAGAAGTCTTATGCGGACTTGAAACAAAAAGATATAGAATTTGAAATCGGCGACAAAGTATTTCTGAAAGTGTCTCCGTGGAAGAAAGTGCTTCGATTCGGACGTAAAGGCAAATTGAGTCCGAGTTTCATCAGACCGTATGAGATCATTGAGCGAGTTGGACCTGTCGCATATCGATTGTTGTTGCCATCCGAGATTAAAAAGATCCATAATGTATTCCATGTCTCGATGCTCCGTAGATATCGATCAGATCTGTCACATGTGATTACTCCATCTGAAATTGAAATCCAATCTGATATGATATATGAAGAGGAACCGATCCGTATCTTAACTCGTGAAGTAAAAGAGTTGAGAAACAAGAAAATTTTGTTAGTGAAAGTATTATGGAATCGGCACGGAATTGAAGAGGCAACATGGGAACTGGAAGATTCAATGAGACAACAATATCCGAATCTGTTTAACGGTAAGATTTTCGGGGACGAAAATCCCTAAGGGGGGAGAATTATAACAGTCCGGTTTATACCCTAGTTGGAACAGTGGTTTCGGGACCACAAATTCGAGTCTGAATAATATTTTAATATTATATTTTATGCCGTTGATATGTGATTAAGCATGTGGTAAATTTCCATAAGTTAATTTGTCTGTTTGTGTGTTTAATTTGATGAAAAGGATTGAATTGCATTGAAATGCAAATTTGCATGTTTAATGAAAATATGCTTATTTGTTATGTCTTTAAAAGTATGGAGGATTTATATGGCAAATTAGAAATTTCTATGGTTAGTGGACGACAACATATATATATATACATTGTGCTTTTATTTGTTATTTTATAAGTTCAATTTATATTATACTATTTTATAAGTTATGTTATTATAATAATAAAAACATGAGTTAGTGGCCTCATTTTGTCATCTTCTTGCCGAAAAACACAAAGAAAAAAAGAAAGAACTTAAGCTTGTTAAGGTTCGGCCATTTGAGGGTTTAAATTCAAGGTTAGTTTTTGATCCGTTTTTGATAATTTCTACGTTTTTGTAATCGTTGCTTTGAGAGCTACAAAACCCATGTATTAATTTTGTGAATTGATGATGTTCGTGTAATGTGCCATTGTTGATATGTTGAGCTTTGTGATGATTTATGGTGTTAAATGAAAGATTTAAGCTAGATGAACAAACTTTGTTCTTGAATTTTTGATGAATTTAGCTAATTAGGGCTAAATGGAGAAAATATTATTTTTGAGGACTAAATTGCAAATTTGATGGAAAATATGGGCTTGTATGAGATGTATATATATTCGGCTAAGCTTAGATGTGTAATAATTTTGTGAATTTGATGTTTTGAGAAAAATGGACTAAATTGATAAATTATGCAAATGTGAGGGCTAATTTGCAAATAGCCCTAAATGTGTGTCCTTGGATTGAATTGAATGAATTATTGAATAAAAGGGTTAATTTTGAATATGTTTAGATCAAGAACCGAGGAAAACGGATTTAGATCACGGGAAAGCGATAGTAAACGAGTAGTCGTTTTTATTCCGATAGATCAAATCCGAGGTAAGTCATTATGCAAATAAACGTACTTGTATGAAATTATAATTGTTTATATGACTAATGTTGATAATGGATGCTTATGAGAGAATTATGCATATGAATTCTGAGATAAGTTTGATATAGTGACTAAGACCGAGAAGTCCCGTACGAACCTAGGAATAGATAGGATTAGCTATGTCATGACATAGGTATATGTTCTGTTTTCATCATGTAAGACCACGTCTGGGACGTTGGCATTGATTTGAGACTCATGTAAGACCACGTCTGGGACGTTGGCATCGATATGAGCTTTACGTGTAAGACCACGTCTAGGATGTTGGCATCGTTATGATCCTTGCGTGTAAGACCATGTATGGGACATCGGCATCGTATTGATTCATGTAAGACCCTGTCTGGGACAGTGGCATCGATATTAGAGTACATATAAGACCTCATCTGGGACGTTGGCATTGTACGACTATTCCGAACTTTCTGAGTATCCTACTAGATTCCTTACGGTTCAACGGGCAAGTCTGTGATACGAATTGCAAATCCGAGCTTTGATAAATTAAGTGAATGAATATCCGTTTCAGGTACATTGCTTATATACTAATTGTGTATATAAGGTAAGTATCTGAGCATATTATGATGTTATGTATATGGAATTGATGATACGATATGTAAAGTATTGACTAGATGAACTATATGCATATACGGTAAGTTATGGATAAGCATATGAGCTAAAGAAAGAAAGAGGTGATTTTTGTCATGAGAACCATATTTGTCATCTTATTAAATTCGTTATGTGCAATCCATGCTAGGTTTATTTGTATTATGACTTACTAAGCTTTTGGAAAGCTTACTCTGTGTGTGTGATTTCTCTGTTTTATAGGTCGTTAAAGCTACTGAAGGCTCGGGACCATCAAGGATCGTCATCACACTACTAAACTCATTTTGGTACACTTTAGAAATGTTTATAACTAGATATGACATGTATAGGCTAGTTTTTTTATATAAGTTGATGTATGGAATTGGTCATGAGGTGTGGCTAATTATTGGTTCATATTTTGCCTTGATTAATGTGGTATGTGTAGTTGTTTTGGTATGTTTTAATGCTCATGAAATGGTTAAGTTTTTGGGTATTGAATGTATAGATTGAATGGTCAATTTAGTATGTTTTTGGCTGCCATATATGCATGATATGTGATGGTAAACATAACTTGTAGATATGACCTATGTGGGTGGCAATTTGGCCTTGCAAATGGCCTACAATGTCACACGGTTGTGGCACACGGGCGTGCCTAGTGACCGTGGGGCTAAGTCAGTAGCTAGCCTAATAGCACACGGCCAAGACACACGGGCGTGTCTAGTATCCATGTGAGAAAGTCAGTATATGGCCTAAGAGTACACGGCCTTAGCACACGAGGTGACGGGTGACCGTGGGTGTAAAGAGAGATTCAACCACGGCCAAGGCACATAGGCGTGCTTGGTGTCCGTGGATGGGAAGTCAGATTCGACCACGGCCAAGGCACACGGGCGTGCTTGGTGGCCGTAGATGTGAAGTCAGATTCGACCACGGGGAGGACACACGGGGGTGTCCAACAGCCGTGGGAGGCACACGGCTTACCTACACAGGCGTGTAATCCCTGAAACTTAGAAAAGTTTTAAATTTCCATGAAATTTTGTATGTGTTTCGGTTTAGTCCCGACCTAGTTTATAAGCATGTTTAAGGTCTCGATGACTTATTTAAGGGACATTATGATTGTAATTGACATACGGTTGTATGAAATTTTCTGTAATTGTTTCTGATCTGTCAGGTAACACTCTTAACCCTGATCCGGTGACGGACACGGGTTAGGGGTGTTACATGCTTTAATGCATGACTTAACAAAAGTCACAATATAAAGATGCAGATAAATAATGCAAAACACTAATTAAAGATGCAAACATAATAATCAAGACATAATTAAAAGCTGCAGAATTAATTAAACTAAACAAACAGTCACATGCAAAATATTGCATGGACTTGAAATGTTATTTTGGATCCGATAAGGGTTGGACATCTCATATTCGGCCCAAACTTACTGAATCGGGCCCATCATTGCCTCTTTAAGCTTCATGGATCTAGCACACGTTATAGGCCCAATGTAATTTTTAATTGGATCCTTTCTTGAAACGGGTAGCTTGTAGTTTGGTCCACTTGATGAGCTCGAGTGCACTTCAATCGTTCTCGTCCATGTATCATCCTCTCCCATCTTCAAAATGATTTATCCTCGAATCGGTCCATTTTCTCGTGAAAAACCTTTCAAGATCACGAACCCCTTTGTTCATAAACTTGACAAATTCACTTCCAAAAACTTGAGAATTACACATGGTTCGAAAAGAAAGAAGATTATTTGCATACCATCCCTCTTTAGAAGGGTACCATTTCAAATTATCACCTACACGAGCATGAAACAAACTAGTGACATTATGAATTATAAGCACAAAATAACTTTCCAAAATCCTATAAAAAAATTGAACACCTAAACCAATGTCGAGATCAAAAATATAAGTTGGTCTTACCTTTTCAGAATGAATCAAAAGTTTCATCGATGGCAACAAAGCAGAATCACAAAGCATTCGAAAGTTATAATCATGGATGTAACGCCCCAAAAATTTAGGGGTTGTAATTTTTGCTTAACTGTATGTTCTGCTTGCTCAGCTGGTTATTTGAGGGTATTTGGGGGTTCTAGGGAGGCCTGGGTTTGAGTTTGAGCCTTGGAGAAATTTTAGTTTTTGGCCCCTTTAGTGGAGAAGGCTGTTGGAGGTAGGGCTTAAGGGAATTTGCGTGTGTTCTACTGACACAATTGAGCTAGTCGCAAGTTGGTAGTGGCATCACTAGGGAACAAGGGGGAGTGGAGTTCGATTCCCGTGGCAAGCAAATAAGGGCATTTATTTTATGCCTTGGGAGAGGAGGAAGCAGAGTTCGGATCAAACTCTTCAAGGGGAGTTGGAGACTTGGTCAAATAATTCAAATGGATGAAGGAGAGTAAAATTAGGAGAAGAGAGTGGAGGGAATCAAGGGATGGAGGAGTGTGCTAGTGTTGGTCGAATATGGGGAAGTGGTAATAGGCAATTTCGGCCAAGGTGGGTCACTTGAGTGTGCATATTCGGTTTGAGAGGGGAGAGTGCCGTTTTTCCTTTAGTTATCTTTGAAGGGTTTTTGCATTTTGGGGTTTTCTTCTCTAGCATTTCGGGTTATTTTTTCTCCTCAAGTTGTCTTGCCGAATTCTTAGTTTCTTCTTTCTCTGCTCCTCCTTACCTTTCATGAATCCTTTCTTTTGCTAATAGTCTGAGCACTTGGATAGCCGAATCTTCTTCTTCCCATTTCTCTTCACACCTTGTTCATCTCTTGGCTTTTCTCTAGCCGAATACCTACACTTCTTTCCTCTCCTCACATTATTCTTTTCCTCTCTTGAATCGCCTCCTCTCCATAGCCGAACCTATTTCCTTTTCCTTTATTCTTCAATTAGCTTCTTCTCTCTTCTTTTACGATTCTGCAATGAGTGTGACAATCGGTAAGCTATAGTTCTTTCTTGTCAATAACTCTGTTCCCATTTGGTTTCTTCTTTAATAACTGTATGTTCTCTCTTACACTCTGTGGCTAAAAATATGTTCTTTCTGTGTTTTGGCCATCGTTGGGCTTAGGGATTTCTATAAAGCGAAAGGGAACAAGTGGTTGGCATTAACCAAACCTTTATTGTTGATCCATCGTTCAAGTGAGGTAAGAACGTTTGTCATAATATTTGGTTTGGCCGAATGTGCCACAGGTTATGATGAGTGGTATACGAATGTTAGTCACACTTATGAGTATCATTTTGTACAGATTCTTGTTAAGGACGTGAAGCCAATCGTGCTTAGTAATCTTGGTGGTTAGGGTCGTTTGCTCAAACAAGGTGAGAAGGGCGTTTTGGGCTAGTTCTGTAAATGATTATTCTTAAGCAACGTTTAGCTAATAGGGTAATCTGTTGATGTGTAGGTTGGATACGAAGGGTTAATCGAGCGTCTCGCTAAGGTGTGTAATCTCACACTTTTGTTATATTGATGGTGCAATGTTCTGTGAAGCGGCTAAAAGCCGAAATACCGAAAAGTCGAAGTATCAACAACTGAGATCACTCGAGCGTGCGAGTGCTCGAAGAGATAAACCGAGCCACTAGTGATGGCGTTAGACTATTGGGAGTGTCACGAGCACTCTCATGGGATTGAGGCTGTAGTGGGCCTTGGTGAGCCGAAGTGGGCTAGGTGGGCCCGATGGGTTAACGGGCCCACACAGGTGAAATCGATGGCAAGTGCTGGATGATTGATGCGACTGTGAAGTCCGCAGAATCGAGACCGAAAACAAGCTGAATGGGCCACACGATCGTGTGGGCTCGTTCGGGCTGAAATTAGATTCTAGGCCCAATTGTACTGTTCTGACCAAAAATGGAACCTGTGTCGTTCGAGGCGACAGTTGGCCTCCGGAAAGGCCGTATATGGGTAAATTATTGAAATACCCTCGGTAGGTAAAATTACTGAAATACCCTTAAAGGGTGAAATTACTGAAATGCCCTCGTTGGGTGAAATTACTGGAATACCCTCGAGGGGTAAATTACCGTTTTACCCCCAACCGATCAAATGGCCATTATACCCGTAGTGGTAGATCTAGTGTTGTATGTTTAAACTGTTTAATTGATTATGATGGTGATTTGTTACATACATTGATTTAATATGTCACAACATGTTGCATTGGGTTGGGTTATGTATTGGGAGGAAGTACTGTACTGGTGGCTATGCCACGTTTTACTGATCCAGTGGCTCTGCCACGATATACTGATTTTAGTAGCTTAGCCACGTATACTGTTACTGGCAGCTTTGCTGCATTGATTTTAGCAGCTCGTCTGCGCTATTGGTGTGTAGGGCTGGGTGGGTCGACTTGGTCCCCACATGGTGTGTAGGGTTGGTACGGGTGGTGTGATGGTTGGACTGGGCTGGGCTGCATTTTTTGTTTGCATTAACATGATTTTGGGGCTTAGGCCCGGACTGATACTGCATGGGCTTGGGCCTAGACTTTGTCCGTAACAGGGGATTACACACTGAGTTCTCGTAACTCACCCTTTCCCTTTAACTGTGTAGGTAATCCCCAGCCTTAGAGGATTTGGAGCTGCGAGGGACTCAGAGGTGGCCACACGTCCTGTATGTTCTGGGGTTAATTTAGCTACTTCACTTTAGTTTACTTTACCTTAATTTTTGGGTTATTAATTTTTGTAATAAGGCCATTGGAATTGTTTATAACTTTAATTTGGTGTTTTTTTTACAAACTGCTAAACTATTAAACACGGGTTTTAAAATAGTAACTACTATTTTTTTAAAGTATCACGTTTCTGCAACTGCTTAAACCAACCTTCCGTAACAGACAAGGTTTTAAAAATGAACTAATAGATGTGTAACCGTATTTTTTTTAAAAGGAATGATTTCGAGTAGAACTTGTTTTTGTTAATAAACAATTAAAACTGGGATTTTAAAGGGTAGAAAGTTTTTTATTCGTAGGCGAGTTTTCCAACAAGCGCAAAGTTCTCGAACAACACCTGATATAGCACGCTAGATCCGGTCATATCGTCTAGGCCGGGTGTGGGGTGTTACAATGGAAAACGAAATTCCATGGCTCGAATCCCTTGAACAATAATATAGAATCACAATCTCCCGGATTGAAAGTTTGATTTTGCATTTGCGACTCATCACAGTTCAAATACTTTGTTTTAAGATTTAAAGATAAAACATCAAACAAGTAAAAATTGTTAACACGTTTATTCAAACAAAAATTATGATGCTTGATTTCTCTCAATAACAATTCAGAATAACAAGCTCCGGGTTTAAACACATGATTTTGATCACTCGTTCTAAAATGCAGTAAAAGTTTTTTTTTTTACCAATAATTCACACATGCTAAACAAAGAGGATCTAAGCATACACACATTCAAACAACCAAACCTCTCAAATTTCATTTGAACAGGCATGCATTTACATGAAGATTTCGCACAAAGATTTAAAGAATTCACATAACCATCACAATCAAACAAATTAAGCTTTTTATGTGAAAATTCTTTATCACATGACCTGTAACATCCCAAAAATCGGGGGTTAGTAGAATCGGGTTTGTGAATCAAGAGAGAGTGGTGATGCCTTAATTTTTGAGATTATCTATGCATTTTTAGGAAATAAATGAGGTATTGGTTTGTTGGTTAAGTGTTAGTGAAATGTTCCTTGAAACCTAAGTTCAAATCCCTTCTCTCTCACCAATTTTATTATTTTGTAAATTTTTCCTTAAACCCTAGTTTGTGACATGTATTATTTTTTTATAAATAAATATTTCAAAATTATGTCAAGAATGAGTTATTTGTTTGATGGTTAAACATTAGTGAATTTATCCTTGAGGTCCTAACTTCAATTCCATTCTCATGCAAATAATTTAATTTTTTTGACAAAAACCCCTTGTTTTAGTGTGTGGGCCATCCAAACCTAGTTAACCTAAGTATAAATATTAATTTTTCACTAATAATCAACCTTTAATCCTGATCCTCATTGCCCTAGCCGTTCCTCTCCTCCTCTGCTCCTCTCCTTCTCTTTGATTTTAATTTATTTCCTTTCCTCTATTGTTGTCGTCGCCTACACCTAGTTTTACCATCTCTTTCTTTTTTTCTTTTTGCCACAAGATTTGTTAACATATTCTCCACCATATTGCTTCATTTTTACTCATTAAAATCAGCCCCAAATATGAAATATTTAACTCCAAAATCGATCTCGAACATTGCCAAGAAAGTGTCATTGTTGTTTCTCTTGACTAGCTTGGGGAAAAACGTTCTTGATCAATTGGCCATTCGAAACCCACAAATCGTGAAGCATGCTGACCCAAATGCCCTAAATCATCCGTAAAGGTGAAGAACAATTGTACGTACGGTTTGCATCGATACAGTGTTCGTTTAAGGAATTATTAAAGAAAATTGAAAGATTTGCTAGTGTGCTGCGAGGAAGCGAAGAATAAGGTGTGGGTCCTAAACTCAAAATTGTTTGAAATGTTAAATATCATGTTATATTTGATAAATTAGCTTGCTGATTGGACTGGCTTAAGATCCAAATCATTGATTTTGTGAGTGGCCGAACCAGGTATGTTTTGAGCCTTAAAATATTGACATGTTGGCAAAATTGCTAGTTTGATAGTATAAATGTTTGATTGAGTTTGTAATTACATATTTGAGTTACGAGATATGAGAATGTTTGATTGAATGATATAATGTGTTGAGGTATTAAGATTATGTATGATTTAAACGCATGAGATATTTGTTATATTGTGTATTGAAAAGGGTGCAATTTATGCACAATGAAAATCCGTAAAGTATGTGAAATTGAACGATATTGATTGATACCAACACAATGGTAATTTGAAAGATTGGAACACTGTTTCCATTTACTGAAAGTATGTGATTGTTGAGGACATTTTGAGCATGTCAAATGAATGTGAAAAGTATTGAGATATGATTATGTATGAGATTGTGTGACATATTGCATATGCATTGGGTTGGGATTTTGTGGTTGACGGAGTTCCGTAGAGTACTGGTGGCATATTAAGTCCGCATCATTCGTAGTCAGTGCACTGCACCTGGAGTACCGAGGGGAATGGCGATTTATCACATTTTTACTGGCAGATTGTCTGCATTCTTACTGGCAGAATTTTTTGCATATTGTTATCAGTGGTTTTGACCACAATGGGCTTAAGCCCATAATGTTTTGGAGTTCAGATGACGAGTTCTGGTGAACTCGTGGTGTGTAGCGGATGGTATGGGTAGGAACCTTTTTGCATTGTATCATGTGCACGACATATTTGAATGTTATCAATTTATGCTACGTATTGTATTTTGTTGTATTGAATGGTATCGAAATTAATGATTGTTACTCGAATGAGTGACTACCCATGCTCATACATCGTTTGACATAGATATTGATAATGACTTTGTAATGATATGAAATTCCTATGATGGTTCTGTTTTCTTCTATTAAAGCTAACCTGTTTCACTGTATTAGATATTTATGTTTGTTTAAATAATTGTTCAACTCACACTTTTCTTTTCATAAGCTCACTCCCCAATAGTGTTTAACTTTTCATGTAAACCTTGAAATTAGGATCGGACTCGACATTTGGAGAATTACCTTGGACCTTGAATTATTATTTTTAATAAGTATTAATCAATCTTTATTTGTTTTAGTTTGTAATTTTTAATGAATTCTGGTCATGGCTTGGTAACTTTTCTTTTGGGGATTTTTGCATGCATGGATTACTCAAGCATAATAACCGGATAATGCATGATATCAGGCTTAAGTAAAATTTGATATTGTTCCCTAGTTTTTGCTGCATTGCAAAGGAACTGTTTCTGAAAAACAAATCGATACGGCAACTAAGTTATCAAAATGACTTGAAAAAATGGTTTTTTCGTTGCATTAGTTTAGCATCGAGTTTTTTTTTTAAAAAAAAGAGCAATAAGCAAATGGTTTTTCTAAAACAATGCTATCAACAATAAAATGAATCCTAAGTATACACGACCTAATGAATGAATGCTTTTAAGCTAACTCAAAGTACAACTACGATTTTCTCTAAAAATAGCTTATTTAAGGTCTTCAAAAGTAACACAAGTTAGCTTAGCCATTTCGGTGGCTAATGTAGCCTTCTCAATCTAGCCATAACGTCTAGGTCGGGTTTGGGAGGTTACATGACCAAATTTTGTATACATCGATTTAACCCAACGACATCAACAGACTTACAACACAATACACATCATGAGAAAAATTCTTCATGACACTACTTGAGACAAAATCATCAACAACAATCAAAGAATGACAATTAATCGAAACTGTAATAACCCGTTTTTCTATGGTGTTGGAAACAGTGGTTTCAGGGCCACAAATCCAACAAGTAAATTTGTAAATGTTATTATTTAATATTTACGAGTAAAATATGGTTTTAAAAAGGTTTTTGATATGATAAATTATGTTATATGAATGATTAATTAAGTTCAAGTAGTAAGACCCTAAAATCAAGTGGTTTTAAAAAATGAGGTATTGGGACCTCGTTTCTATAAACCGAGCCATAAATATTTTTATAAATATTTACAGAGTTTTATTGAGGTTGTATTAAAGTTTCGTTAATATATTTTAATGTTTGGATAGTTAATTAATTAAAAAGGACTAAATCGTAAAGGATGTAAAATTTGATCACTATTGGATTTGAGTGATTAAATGGCTTAAAGAATAAAGGTAAAGGGACTTGAATGGTAATTAAACCATTTATGGAGTTAGTGGAAAAATATGGATATGGATTTGGTGTTTTATTTAATTATTAACCAAGGTTAAAATGGTAATTTGATAAATTAAATTAAATTAAAACAAAACAAAAGGCTTAATTACTATCATCTTTTGGTTTCTTCTTCAACAACCAAATATCCATGGAAAAATCAAGCTAAGTTCCTGCCATGGTTATTTCTTTGTGCATGGTAAGTAATTCTTACATGTTTTTAGAAATTTTTATGTTTTTGATATCGTTGCAACTAGGTCCAGCTAGCCCGTACCTTCGTTTTTGAAACTATTAAAGATTTTGAATGTTTCCATTGATGAATCTTTTTGATTTTAGATGTTAAATGATGAATTTGAAGTGCTAGTTGGTATTTAAAAGTATTTTATTAAGTGATTTTTGATGAATTTAACGATTAGGGATTAAATTGTTGAAATAGTAAAAATACAAGGTCTTGATGTGAAATTTTTATAGATATGGGCTGTATTGAAAGCTATGAACATTCGGTTGGCATGGTTTTTTAATAAAAATGGTTAATTTGCATGTTTTAGGCTTAGGGACTAAATTGAATAAAAGTAAAATGTTGGGGCTGTAACACCCCAAACCCAGCCTAGATGCTAGGCCCGAATCTGGCGTGTCACATTGAGGTGTTTTTCGAAAACCGAGATTTCATTGAAAACCCTTCTTGATATATAAAAAAAACTAAAGTCTCAGTTTGCGTTTGTTTATTTTTTTAATTGATGTTTATTAAAAATTATTAATTTCAAAACATCGTTGTTGCGGAAGCTTAACTTAAAATTATGATTTACGAAGGCGTGTTATCAAAAAAAAACTGAGTTGCGAAAATGTAGTGTTTAGAAAACAGTTATCATTTTGAAAAAAAAAACCGTGTTCAACTTTTAGCAGATTTTAATCATAATAAACTAAAAATCCCAAATTAAAAACCAGAGTTTAAGAGAGGCCTTATTACAACCCAATAAGAAAATGGTTTAAATAAAGTAGAATTGAATACTAAAAATTCAAAGCTGCTCGTAGTGTGGCCACCTCCGAGTCCTCCAGTACGTCGAACCGCCTACTGAGGATTACCTGAAACATTTAATAAAAAGAGAGGATGAGTTTACGAAAACTCAGTGTGCACAACCCTCATCGGTCATAAGGCATGCATCAAATCAATCCGGGCCTAAGCCCATTACAGTAACAGTGGCAATTGGGCCTTAGCCCAAAATAGCCTCGGTTGGGCCTTAGCCCATAACAAAAGTCACAGATCACATCTATCTGGGCCTCAGCCCATCTCAATAAAGAACAAGTGAATGCAATGCCTTAATGCCCATACCAACCCTGCACCATCTCCTGTCTAACCCTGAACTCCTGTGGAGATTTAATCGACCCACCCATCCCTACACTCCTTATGTAGCACCGGTTGCGGCACTAACCAATATTGCAGCAGAGCTACCAATCATATAATCAGCTTAAAGCCATCGGTGGATCCACAGTCGTCAAGCGACCATGCGATCCTATCAGAATTTCCTCCATAACCAATATCCCAACCCCATGCAACATAATATCACATGAATGCAACATACCATAACTAACATACGATAACAATCATATAACATATAGGGCATTTTAGTCATTCTGCCCTTCAGGGGCATAACGGTCATCTTACCCTCCAGGGGTATTTCGGTCATTTTACCCTTCGAGGGTATTTCGATAATTTTACGTCCTTTCCGAATGTCTACAGTCGCCTCGAGCGTCAAAATGACTTATTTAACCAAAACATTGTATTTGGGCCCAAAGCCCGAAACTCGGCCAGGTGGGCCCACACTCTCGTGAGGCCCATACCAAAACGGCCTTTGGCCATGTGATCGCCATGGTCGGCTCCTTATTTCCTATCCGTTCACAAGATTTACTCACGTAGGGCCCACGGGCCTATTGGGCCCATTCGGCCCATTTCAGCCACACGAGGCCCAAAATGACCTAAGCCCATGAGAACGCTCATGGTGGCCTCAAGCGTCTTACGCCCACACTCGTGGGCTTGATCCACCACACGTGCGATTGTACGCTCGTGTGGCATCGTTTACCGATACCTAGGCTTTTCGGCATTTGCCGATCTACAGTGGAGATGGTGTGAGTACACACCTGATTTAGATTTGTCAGAGGAACTACTCCTCGTTGCCCCTAAGATAACATTGATCAAGAGTTAATCTTAACTTCTCAAAATAATTCATAAACCCGAATTTACTACACCACTAGAATCACTTACCACAAGATGTGATCCCCCTTACAGAGTACCAATATTCGGCCTTGCTCCTTGGCTACCACCACGAGTTCCTAAAAGAAAGCAAATGATGCACCAAAGAGGTTAGCATCTAACCAACATTCGGCCCTCCCACAAGAAAGAAGGGAACCGATGCTAACTCCACAAAAAAAAGGTCACATGAATAACATTAGCATCATACAAACAAGGTAATCGAACAACTTCACCCTTACCAAAACCAAAGTTGACGACCTACGCCCGTTGTTTTGCTAAAGAATTCGGTCTACACCCCAAGAAGAGTTTTGGTTTATGCTAAGTAGAGAGGGGAGAAAGAATAATGAACAAGAGAGTGTGGCATTCGGTCAAAGAAAGAAAAATGATACAAAGAGGGAAAGAAAGAATGTGGGAGTGGGGACTTACCAATTAGCGAACACAAGATGAAGAGTTGGTGTAGGAAGGATTCGGCTACTGGAAGAAAAGAGATCAGAAGAAGAATTCGGCAACAGATGTTTGGGTAACAACAAGTGAAGAAGAATGTTTGAAGAAGATGAGAAGAAAATAATAGAGAATTTGAGGTTTCGGTAAAATAAAATTGAAGCAAAAAGACCCGAAATGCTATAGCCGAAAAAATTCAAAAAGTAAAAATTCTCTCAAAAGAACACTTGAGAAAATCGGCACTCTACCTCACTCAAGACCGAATATGCTACCCAAGCCCCTCTTCAGCCGAAATTCTCATCCCTACACACTCCCAAATTCGGCCAACTCTACCACTCTCCCCTATCCCATGATTTTCTCCTATTTTTTCTCCTCAAATTGCTCCCCACCTCCCATTCAAAGTGTTTGACTCATTCTCCAACCTCCAAGGCAGAGTTTGATCCCAACTCTGCTTCCTCCTCTCCCAAAGCACAAAAATAAAAGCCACCAATTGCAGCTTGTGAGATTCGAACTCCTTCCCCCTAGCTCTCCCATTGACGCCACATCCATCCTACCACATGGCCAACTTGTGATAAAAACCACACTTTAATTTAAATAAGTCCTACCTCCAACAGCCCTCTCCACTAAAGAGCCCAAAAATCAAAATTTTTCTAGGGCTTGGACTCGAACCCATGCCTCTACAGGACCCCCAAAAACACTCAAATAACCAGCTGAGCCATCACCACATGAAATTATGCAAAAAAAAATTTACAACCCCAAATTTTTGGGATGTTACAGGGGCAATTGTGTAAAAATGTCAAAAAGGACTAAATTGCATAAAATGAATTATTTTTGCTATCTAAATTAATGAATTTAATGAAATTATTAATTTAGATTAAGAACATGTGGAAAATTGAGAAGAAGGGAAAATTACCAAATAGCCCCTATACCTTGTCATTTCTGCAATTTTTCAAATAAAGAAACGATGGAAATCCAACGACGTTCGACTACTATCGAGCCCCGTCTGAACCTTAGGAATATATTGGATACAAATGACATGTTATTAGGGTTACCATATTTTGGGTGCTGTTCTTGAATGTCCTACCGATGGTTGAGGTCTGGCATTTGTTGCAAATACTCATCAGCTTGTGTGAGCAACATTGTATAACTTACATTCCGACCATCAGCTTGTGTGAGCAGAATCATATAGCTTACATTTTGACCGTCAACTTGTGTGAGCAGACTCATTTTACAGCTTGTGTGAGCTACGACTATATGTTTAGCACACTTTGTGTGAGCTTTCCCGTGTATCCGATGATATTCTAAATAGTTCAACGGGTATGAAAAAGGAAAGGAAAGGTAGGTGTTCAAATGAACTATGTCATGAAATTATAAAAATAAAGGAAAGGTATGTATTAGAATGAACTACGTCATGAAATTATGAAAGGATTGAAATTGATAGTTTATATGAAAGTATGTTATGTTCATGGAAATGATGCATTTAAAAGAAGTATGCTCATGTACTGTTAGTTCATCTTATGTTAATTCAAGTGATTTATGTTTAAATGAACTAACATGTGTTGTTGATGTGCTTAGGCTTGTGCCAAGCTTGTGGTTGTGATTGATGTTTATGCTTATGTTTTGTACTATGCAAATGAAACGGGTAAATAAAAAGGAATGAAACAGTAAGTTCATAATTGGGATGTAATATGATGTTATAAAAGGTTTGATGTGATAAATAATGTACTTATATGTGAGAAGTCTACTTATGCTATGGAAGAATTTACCTATATCATGGATAAATACACTAACTCGTGAAATGATAATGTGGTTTAGGCTTATGCTAAGCATTTGGAATGGAAGGGAAAGTAAGTAAATAGAATGGTTCATAATCTTATGAAAAGGTTGATGATTGTATTATGACTTATAAATCCTAATATGTTATATATGAAAAGTATATGTGATGTTGATGAATATACTTAATTGTGAGTTCAATGGTGTTCAATAGGTTTATACTAGGTTTAAAGTATTGGTTTTGAATCATGTTTAATCTATGAATAATAGTATTGAAGTGATAAGTTATGTTTCATGTTCTATGAGCATACTAAGCATTCATTGCTTACGTAGTTATCTTTCTTTTACTTTACAGATTATCGGAAGCTCGATCGGTTTGGAAGCTCGTCGGAGACCTATCACACTATCCAACGATTGTATTGGTAGATTTGGATGCTTTAGTTATGTTATAATGGCATGTATAGGTGGACTTATGTCTAATGTTTAGTTGATGTTATGGCATGTAATGTTGCTTTGGATTTGTGGTACTTATGGAATTTGGATGCCTTGTGGGTTGTTGTTAATATGGTTAAATTGATGTAGGTTTGGAATGACCATATTTTGTATGTTTATAATGTGACCAAGTTGGGTTATGCTTTGAGGTAGATATGAGCTATTGGTAATGGTATAAATGTGGTCAAATATGGTAAGGTTATTTTGATATGGCATGGAATTAGTATGGAAATAAGGTAGTTGTGTATGGTTAAGGTATGGACAAATATGCACATGTTTAGATATGTTTGATGCTTGATGATTGAGGTGCCTTTTGGCATATTGGTTGTATGGACATTTGGTATAGAGATTTAGTTATTTTATGCATGATTTGAGCATATGTTAAGGCCTTATTGCTATGTGCAAGTTACTTGTAGGTTCTTGTTTAAAAGGGGTGAAAGAAATGGCTTGATTTTGGCCATTTTCTTGTCCACACGGCCTAAGACACGGGCGTGTCTCTCAGCCATGTGTATGTGACACGACCGTGTGTCCCCTGTAGGTTTTAAAGGTTGATTTTCAAAAGTTACACGACCTAACACACGGCCTGGCACACGAGCATGTGGCTTGCCCGTGTGACCCAAGTCAGTGAGTTACACGGACATAGACACAGGCTGAGACACAACCGTGTGTCCCTATTTCGATTGTTACACGGCCTGGCCACACAGCCGTGTGACCTTTGCAGTTTGAATTTTTCTAACTATTTCTTCAAAGGTTTAAATGTTTCTGATTTAGTCTCGTATCGTTTCTAAAGTGTTTCTAAGGTCTCGAGGGCTCGAATAAGGGACAATATGCATGTGTTTGAATGGATTATGTTATGATTTATGAAATGATTGGAAATGAATGATTTAAGTTATATTTTTATGGTAATTCTCTGCAACCCTATTTGAGCTCTGATCTGAGTTAAGGGTGTTCTGTGAAACAATGTTCGGAGATCTTTCAAAAACTAAGTCAGTGGTAATTTTATCAACAACATTCAAATTAGATTGTCGTGATTCAATTGCTAAAGATTCCTTACCTTGCTTACCTTTAAGCACTTGTGGATTAATGTCATTTTTTATCTTACCTTTATTGATCAATTGAAACTATCTCTCGTTGGAAAGGTAATGAAGTTGAAACTCGTCGAATGGATCTTTGGAAACTTGAAATGAATAGACAATATAAGGACAACTCACATGTTGGTTAGTAAAAACACTCATCTCCTTTTCACTCATTTCCTTTTTAATTTCTCCTTCTTTTCCAACAATGTCACTCGATCCACTCACACTTTCTTTTATTTATTCAATCACTTTCTTTTTCTTCTCTCTCGCACTCTTTTTCAATTTTCTTTTCTTATTCATGATCCTTTTCAATCTTAATCTCTTTTTTCTTTCTTCCACTCTCTTTTTCTTTTTCTTTTTCAATTTCTTTTTCTCTTATTTATTTTTTTTCTTCTATCAGATTCCTTTAGTTTTCTCTCATTTTCTCTCATTATCAACTTTTGTTTTTGTTTTATCGCAATTTCCTTTCGTCTCATAAATTCTTTACAATATGGGGTTGAAATGAAAGAATCAAAATGAGTAGACTTTCTTTGGTCATATTGGATTGACCCGCTATGAGTGTGTTTCTTGGATTATTATGTAATAGCATAATATTACTCATAGTTATAACTATGTATATGATCATCGGACTTGAGATCATCATTGTCCCAACATCGTGAGTTGTATATTTTGATAAAGTTAAAACGTCTACCGTAACAGGTTGTACTATAAAGACTAATGTTGGATATACCACAAATCATGTAGTGGGATATGGTTGATCAAGATAGGTTTTATCCCTCCTACATAATGAGAGCAATATCTTAGGCCTCTTGATGGAGTGAGACTAGAAATGCATGGTCATGCTCGAATAAGTTGATATGAGATATCACACTTATTTGTTTATTATAGTCTACTCAGAAAATCAAGAAATATGAGATTGGACTATACAAGTGTGACTATCCCATACTTGTGTCCAATCTAGATATTAAAGATAAAATGATATAATACATGAAAAGGTTAACATAGAAAGGTTATGTCTAATCATGACTTCTTCTAACTTGGGTGGCAATGATGCATTGCTAAATGCCACTCATTGCTTGTAATGTTAGAAACGTTCTAGTATTACCACCAACATTACAAGAAACTATAGGGTCACACCCTATAGTTGAAACGAACAGAATCCAAATACGTTTGGTATTATATCCAGTTGACATGTGAGTTAAATTAATTGTTGAATTAATTTAATTTGATAGTTAAATATTAAACACATTATATGTACAAACTTGTACACAAATAGAGAACATAGATAAAATTAATATATGAATTTGATTCATACAAAATATTAATTGTATATATTTTACCGAATTTGTAACACCCTAAAAATCCGAGTCTTGATATATTGCATGTTTTGGTGATTAGTTTATAAAGGAAAAATTTTCTTATTACTTTTCGTACCTATGATAGTCCTGAAGAAGAGTATAGAATTATTCGGTTATGGAATAATTTTTAGTTTTGAAAATTTATTGAAGTGGAGCAAGTGGCATTGACACTTAAGTTAATTTAAGTGTTAATAAGTGACATAAGATGAGTAATGGCAAGGTGGTGTTGGCGCATGGGTTATAGCATGAGGGGAGTGGTTCGAATCCCTTGGATGGCATTTTGACAACTTTTATTTTGCTCTTCTATGGTAAGTGTCGGCCAAGCTTATTTATGGTAAGTGTTGACCTTGTTATCTTTGGTTAGTATATCAAAGGAATAAGGTAAGAGTGAATTTATGGTAGGGAATCAAGAAAATATGGAAAGATATGGAGACATAGGGCAAGTATCAAGGAAAGTGTTTTGGAAACAAACTCATGGTCATTTGACCAATGAATTTGGACGGCAATATGGCTAGGGGAAGGTTGGCGAATTTTGCTAGTAGCTTGGTAAGGTTTAGGAGTTTGCTTTTGGTCATTTTAGTTTTTGTGCAAAATTTTGCATTCCTCTTCTCAACTTTTCCCTTTGGCGAAATTGATCTTTTGGTAAGCCTTGATTATTTTGACCATTTGGTCATTTTTGCTTTTCACTTTAGTGTTCAATTTTGTGCCTTTCTCATAGTGCCGATTCTACCAACACCAAAAAGCCATTCTTTACTTTTCTTCTCCCCATTGCCGAATATACATTGCTCCCAAAACTCATCTCTTTCTTTCTTTCTCTTTTATTCTCTTTGAAAATTGAAACAACATCATCATCATTCTTCTCTCATCTTTTATTCTTGATACTCATACTTTCTCTATTATTTTCTCTCATGGCCGAATGTTGATGTACCCATAGCCGAATTTTCCCACTTCCTTTTAGTTTTAGTTTGGCCGATTATTCAAGGGTAAACTCTCTTTGGTTTCTTCAATCGATTTTGATAAAAAGGGTAAGTGTTCATGGCCGATTCTCTTTCAATTCTTTTCTCTTTTCCAAGTTATTTTCTTGTGGTCAAAGGCCGAATCTTTGGGCATTGGTTTGCAAGGTTCTAACCATTTTAGGAACCGATTATTCTTTTAGGCTTTTCGGGACGTTGGAAGCAATCAATCTAAGCCTCGTTTCTTTGTCAATCGATTTGGGTAAGTTTAGGTAAGATTTGGTATTACAAGTGATAACTCTTTGGGATTTAGTAGTATGGCCGAATGGCCTTTGTTCATAATTTTAGTATTGGCCGATTGTAGGACAAGGTGTTCTAGGGCGGTAGATCAGATTCGGGAGTTAGTTCTTGCGTTGGTGAAAGGTGTGTATCTTACACACTTTATAACTTGGTTTATATATGTATATTTGTTTGTTATAACTAATCATATTATGAAAGTGGGTAAATCGATGAGATCTGGATATGATACCATGATGGTATGAATGAGGATTCGGGTAAGTCCGTTTCAATTTGTTGTTAATACATGTGGATTGAAATTATGATCTACGATTTATGATATATTCGTTATGAGATACATATCAAATTTTATTGACATGATTTGTCTATCTATTGCATTGGTATGGGCAATATGAGAGGAGGGGGAAGATTGATGATTCGTGTCTTCGGACACCAGTGGTTTGGCACCACCAGTGGTTTGGCACCACTAGTGGTTTGGTATCACATTCGTGTCTTCGGACACCAGAGGTTTGGCACCTCATAGCGACTTGTCCCTGTGGTTAATTCCACCGTGGGTTGGCCCCACTTTTGAGATATGGGATCGCGCGGTGATTTGGTATCACACATGGGTTGGCCCCACAACTTGATGATTCGTGTCTTGGACACGGTGGTTTGGCACCACCGGTGATTTGGTATCACATTCGTGTCTTCGGACACGGAGAGGTTTGGCACCTCATAGCGACTTTTCCACGTGGTTAATTCCACCGTGGGTTGGCCCCACTTTTGAGATATGGGATAAATGCGCGGTGATTTGGTATCACACGTGGGTTGGCCCCACAGATGGATTATTCGTGACTACGGTCACCAGTGATTTGGTATCACATTTGTGTCTTTGGACACCAGTGGTTTGGCACCACCAGTGGTTTGGTACCACACGGGGTAGAAAAGGAGTTATGGATGGCTAGGTTGGGTGCATTATACATATATGTTGCTTTGTTATAATTTGTGTAAGTATGTGGTATTTACTCGGGAGAGGGAATATGCACTGAGTCTTGGTGACTCACCTTCTCCCTTATCTTTTCAGGTGATTCGTGAGATCGCGGATATGGAGCCGGATGAACTCGAGGAGGCCATGCAATAAAGTTTGGTTTTACATGAACTTCCATTTGGGTGCTATATTTTAATTTGGGTTTTCATATTTTATGGATTTGTAATAAGGCCTCTTTAATTATGGTTTTGGATTATTTATATGCTTTGGGATTTATTCTAAACATGTTTAAGCATGTCACTTGGTTAATCTAATAATTGAGCTCAAAGTTTTCTAAACTAAAAACTCGCAATGGTTTTAAAAATCTTACCATCGGGTAATATGAATAGTTCGATAGAAAAATTACAAGTTAAGTGTTTACAACAAATTAAGTGATTTCCAAAATTCAAGTTTCTATACTCAATTGCAAACGGATTTTCAAAGTGATATTCCAAATTTTCTTAAAAAGATATAAATGTTTTCTATCCTATGATTTATCAACTAAGTTTTAAAGTTTTATGTAATTCAAAGTAAATCTCAGTTTTAACTTATTTTCGACAAATAAAGAATTTCAAAGAGTTTTTCACAAAATTTAATTCGATTCTTTCAAAAATATTTTCCTTAGTGACATACCAGATTCGGTCGTGGCGTATTGACCGGGTTTGGGGTGTTACAGAATTTATTAATATAAACAATTATATTAATTAATTTCGATCAAAATATAAACGATTGGAAATTAATATCCTTTTGGAAAGAATATAATTAATATATGAATTTGATTCATACAAAATATTAATTGTACATATTTTACTAAATTTACTAATAAAAACAGTTAAATTAATTAATTTTGGTCAAAATATAAAAGATATAGAAATTAATATTCTGGAAAGAATATAATTAATATATGAAATTAATTCATACAAAATATTAATTATACATATTACTGAATTTATTAATATAAACAATTATAATAATTAATTTCGATCAAAATACAAAAGACATGGAAATTAATATTCTTTTGGAAAGAATATAATTCCTTTTTTCTAACTTTCCATTTGACTTCTCTATTAAAAAAAGAATAATCCTGATTTTCTTTTTTAATATGTGATATCAAAGAGGATAAAAGGATGATAATCCCTTAGTGTGTTAAGGTTACCAACTTAATAAAATAAAGGTCTAGCAACCATTTTTTATTCTCTCTGAAAGTAAAGTGGTTGTTCGTTTTTTATGGGGTGGACTACGTAGAGTGTAACAACCCATTTTTTAGTAGTGTCGGAAACAGTGGTTTTGGGGCCACAAATTCAACGAGTAAGTTCGTAAATGTTATTATTTAATATTTATGAGTCAAATATAGTATTAAAATAAATTTTGAATTGGCAATTTATGCTATTTGAAATAATAATTAGGTTCAAGTGGTATGACCCTAAAGTTAAGTGGTTTTAAAAAATGAGGTATCGAGACCTCGTTTCTATAAACCGAGCCGTAAGTGTTTTATTAAATATTTAAGAAGTGTTATTAAGGTCATATTAAAATTTGGTTAAGAAATTTTAATGTTCAGAGAGTTAATTAATTGGAAAGGACTAAATTATAAAGATGTAAAATTTAATAGCTATAACTTTATTTGTATTTAATGGATATAAAAACATGAAATAAGGACCTTAAGTAGTAATTCAACCAATTTTAAGGATAGTGGATGATTATGGCTTGACATTTGGTGAAATTTGGTTTAATATTTAAGGGTAAAATGGTAATTAGCTAATTAAACTTAAAATTAAGTAAGGAAAAAGATATCATCTTTTTCATTTGGAGAAGGGGATGACCGAAACACCATTTTTAGGGAAGAAGCTTTCAGCCGAAGCTGAAATTTCATGCATGGTATGTATTTGTCACCCATTTTTAGTATTTTTTATGTTTTTGTTATCATATTAGCTTAATCTAGCTAACCCCGTGGTCAATTTGTTAAATTTTCAAATGTTATGGAATGTGCCATTGATGAATTTGAGATGTTCTTGAAAGTTTATGGTAGAATCTTAAGCTTGGTTGCTAGATAGGACTATTTTGTAAAGAATTTTTTGGTAATTTTAATGTTTAAGGACTAAAATGTGAAATTAGTAAAAGTACAAGGACTTGCTATGAAATAATAGCAAATATGGGTTGTAATAGGTTCCAAACAATTCGAGTAAACTTGAAATTGAATAAAAATGGTTAATTTGCATGTTTTGGGCTTAGGGACTAAATTGTATAAAAGTAAAATGTTGGAGACAATTTTGTAAAAATGTCAAAAAGGACTTAATTGCATAAAATGAATTGATTTTTCTATTAGAATTATTGAATTTAATGGAATTATTATTTTAGATCAAGAACGAATGGAAAATCAAGGAGAAGAGAAAATTTCCAAATAACCATTGTACTTAGTCGTTGCTGCAATTTAGTTTGATAAGTTCGTATGAACTGTAACCGTTTATATGCTAGTTAAATTGAATATTCATTATGTTGATTTGATATAAACGAACTTATATATATACAAATGTATCAATGCTATGATGAATTGATGGATATCGAGTCCCGGTTGAACTTTAGGAATTCTTAGAATACAAATGACATGTCATTAGGGATTTCATATTTCGGGTGCTGGTCTTGAATGTCCTACCGATGGTTGTGGTCCTGCATTTGTTGCGTATTCTCCACAACTTGTGTGAGCAGCATCGTATAGCTTACATTCTGACCCACAGCTCGTGTGAGCAGGCCCATTTCACAACTCATGTGAGCATTGATGTAAAGGAAAGGTTACGGTTATATGTAAAGGCACACTTCGTGTGAGCTTTCCCAAGTATCCGATGAAATTCTAGACGGTTCAACGAGCAATAAAAGGGAATGAAATGGTAAGTATGCAAATGGATTGGATCATGACTTAGTGAGATGATTTATAAACTAAATGATGTTGTACATATGGAAATTTACATGTCTTATGGTTTATTTCAATTATGTTATGGATAGATATACTAACTTGTGAGTTGGTGTAACACCCCTAACCCGAGACCATCGCCGGAGCAGGGTTAAGAGGTATTACCGATCAATCAGAACATTTAATATCTAGAATTTATGACACAAAGTCAATCATCTTCAATCTCATTCAATTACAATCATGGTGTCCCTTATCAAGGTCTACGAGACCTAATTCACATGCTAAAGAGGGGTCGGAACTAAATTGAAACACATACAGAAATTATCAAATATTTAAAACTTTTCTAAGATACAGGGGAGACACGCCCGTGGAAGGAGGCCGTGTGCCCTCCACGACTATTAGAAACCCCCGTGTGTCCATCCGTGTCTATATACTGACTATATTAACACGGTCACTAGGCACGCCCGTGTGTCATGGCCGTGTGCTACTAAGCCATATACTGACTTCCTCACCACGGCCACCAAGCACGCCCGTGTGCCATGGCCGTGTACTCTTAGCTAGCTACTGACTTGTACACCACGGCTAGCTAAAACCCCCGTGTCAAGGTCGTGTGATACTAAGCTACATTCACTGACTTGTACACCACGGCTAGCTAAAACCCCCGTGTCAAGGTCGTGTGATACTAAGCTACATTCTGCCAATTCACCCATGGTCTTTAGGCACGCCCGTGCGCCTCGACCGTGTGACATTATAGGCCATTTACAAGGCCAAAATGCCACCCATAAGGGTCAAACCTACAAGCCATATTAACCAAGACATCTCATGCACACATTACCACCAAAAACATACCAAAATAGTCATTCAAACCAATTCCAACCATGACAATTTTAAAGATTAAAACTCATATCATCACAAGCATAATTCATTCATTACCAAACATCATCCTTTTTCAATTTCACTAATTCATACTAGCATTTTACCAACACAAAGTTACCATTCATAAGTAAATTTCTCAACTCATAATCCATACCAAAAGATGCATCACATATACCAAAACCGCTCTTGCTAAAACTAGCACATATCTAGCCACATCTCATGACTACTTACAAATATCAAACATGATTCAAATGACCAACCTATACATGCCATATTTAACTATGTACATCATTCCAAAATACCCCAAAATAAATTGCCGATAGTGAGACTGAGATGCTGACGATTCCCCGATCCGAGCTAACTATACTAACACTGCAAAGCAGAGAACCAAATCACACAGTAAGCTTTCTAAAGCTTAGTAAGTCCGTAATATAATACATGTAATTCAATAATTCAAATTAATATACAAAAATAAGCCATCACTTAGATTAATTTATCAATGCTACACCAACTCAACTATACTCAATGTTCACATAGCACTCCATCCATCTACTTTCAAAATCCACCAACACATAGATATCATACATACCTTAATCAACACATAGTTATCATACATACCTTAACTAATACGTAGTTATCATACATATCTTTGCCAACACATAGTTACTCACCAACCAAGCTACTCAATTGCTCGACTTTACATTTCGATCGATCTTTACTATACTTTTGATTTATTCGCACACTTAGTGCCAATTCGTAATCAAAACTTATTTATCATCACACACTTAGTGCCAGTTCGTTAAACCGAACTTGTATCAGTATCACACACACAGTGCTAATTCGGTAAGCTGAAATTTAATTATATTGCACACACAGTGCATCCATATCAATCCGATCTTAAATCGATATCGCACACACAGTGCCAACCACAAAGTCTGAGCTTATATCAATTCGCACACACAGTGCCAATCATCTCGATCATATTTCCGAATACGCACACTTAGTGCCACATAACTCAAACTCTCACATAGCATCCACATTTCAATATCATTATAACATTCATTTCATAGCAATTAACATAACTAAGTATTCATATTATGTCCGAACTTACCTCGAACGTCAAAATACCGAAACGGTCGATTAATCGAGCACTTTTCCTTGCCTCGATCTCGATCCGAACCTCTCTTTTCTTGGTCTATACACATTCAAATTCAATCCATTCAATCATCAAATCATTCATTTTAGTCCAAACACACACATTTAGGGCAATTTACAAAATAGCCCTCACATTTTCACATTTCGACACTTTAGTCCCTAACTCACAAAATCATCAAATTCACATAATTAGCTTGCACCCATGCCTAGCCGAATTCTCACTACAATCATACAAGCCCACACATTTCATTTATTTCACATTTTAATCCTTCAAAATGCTATTTTCTCAATTTAGCCCTAATTAGCTAAATTCATCAAAAGTTCAAGAATAAAACATGTTCATTAAACACATATCTTTCATTTAACACCAACATTCATCACAAAGCTTACCATTTCATCAATGGCACATTTTATAAAAATCATCAATTCACAAAATTTAAGCATGGGTTTTGTAGAGCACAAAGCAACGATTACAAAAACGTAGAAATTATCAAAAACCGAGCTCAAAACACTTACCAATTGAAGCTCACTATTGCTGAAATTCACAAAGCCTCAAACCCTCATCTTCTTTTCTTATTTTCGGTTGATGGAAACAAAGATGAGCACCATTTAGCTTTCGTTTTATTTTAATATCAACTTATTTCATGTTTTACCAATTTGCCCTTAATGAATCAACCATTTATCAAGCAAATATTAGGCCATTTATGTCCATCTACCATCCACTAATTTTAATAATGGGCTAATTACCTCATAAGGCCTTCACATTAAAAATACAACCACACTTAGGTACTTATAAATCAACACATAGCTTTTACTCTTTACGCGATTAAGTCCTTTCTCTTATATAAAATTATCACACAGAATTTTCACACAGACTATGTCACATAGAATCAACACCAAAAATAACATTAAATTATTATTTCGACCTCGGATTTGTGGTCTCGAAACCACTATTCTCACTATGGTCTAAACCGGGCTATTACAACTCTTCCCCCATTAGGGATTTTCGTCCCCGAAAATATTACCAGGGAATAGGTGCGGATATTGCTCTCTCATAACGTTCTTAGTCCCCTACGTAGCCTCTTCAACTCCGTGTTTATGCCATAATACTTTCACTAAGGAAATTCTTTTGTTTCTCAACTCTTTAATCTCTCGTGCAAAAATTCGGATCGGTTCCTCACTATACGACAAGTCCGACTGAATCTCAACCTCAGTAGGAGCAATCATATGAACGGGTCAGATCTGTACTATCGAAGCATAGACACATGAAACACGTTATGAATCTTTTCCAACTCAGGTGGCAACATCAATCTATAAATAACTGACCCAACTCGTTAAACGATCTCATACGACTCAATTCGAAGTATTTCCTTCCATGGAGATAAAGGCAATCCCGACACAAAGTCTATCGTGATTCTTCTATTTCCACTCATGATTCATAATTGGTTGTAATAAACCGGACGGAACCTGAGGTTAAGCCTTAACTTGCTGGCAACTAAACACTTCGACACAAAGTCAGAGATGTCTCGTTTCATGCCAGGCCACCAATTCAAAATCAGCTGAATCAACTCTGAATTTTTCAGAACACAAATCTGATCTCTAAATCTCAGACAATCATCACTATCAACTCGAAGTTCTGAATCAGAATTCAAATCACATTGAGCTCATTTTGCTATCATCTCATCATCCATTTTCTGGGCATTACAAATCTGATGTACGAACATCGGTCTCATCTTCAACTCAGCCAAAGCTGAACCATCATCACACAGATCTATCTGAGAATTCATAACTCGCAAAGCACATAAAGACTTCTGACTCAAGGCATCAACAACAACATTATCCTTGCCTGAATGATAATCAATCACAAATTCATAACATAATACGTTTAACTCACTGAATCAAATCAATATACAAAGTAAACCATCATATAGATAGTTTCACCAAAATGCTCAAACTTAACTATATCTGATACTCACATAACCATCCATTCATCTATTTTTAAATTCATCAACCACGTAGGTTCCATATATACCTTTTCCAACACTTAGTTAACGATCATACATGCTATTCCATGCTCGATACTACACATCAATTGCTCTTTGTTATTTATTCAAATTAATTGCACACTTAGTGCCTTTACTATAAAGCAAATTTAATTGGGTATCGCACACACAGTGCCGATTGATAAAGTTGAGGCTTCCATTACTTCGCACACACAGTGCTATTCACCTTCGTCCCAATTTTTAATTTCGCACACTTAGTGCCACCTTTCTCAATTCCACATATAGCATTTCTAGTCAATAATCACATATTCATTCATTTCATAACTTTTAGATATAAATTTAACAACTCGTATTTCCCGCAGCTGATACAATATGCCCAGAAATCCAACCTCACGCAACCAAAACTAACATTTGCTAAACTTAGCATACAATTATTTCTCGCGCAAAGTCTATAACACAACTCTCAAGCGCTCGTCATCTTGCATCTCATCACATAAATAAATCAGAATGTCATAAAAAATCACCACAATAAAATGATCTACATATGGTTTGAATATACGATTCATCAAATCCATAAACACTGTAAGAGCATTCGTTAGTCCGAAAGGCATAACTAATAATTCATAAATCACAGGCACAGATTCAACTTTCTTATCAGTCACTTTTATGTCAATCACATATGTCAAATAAGCTTCGCAACCCTTTCTTACATAGTTTAAAGCTTTTATCGCAGATACATCAACTGGTACCCCTTTCATATTACTAGATTCAATTCAAACTATCTCACCGTTTTGACTTCTCAAATCTATACTCTTTCGTTTACAATTCAAAATGACATTATGCAAAGTGATTTAATCCATACTCAAAATTATATCAAATTTATTGAATGGTAATATCATCAAATTAGCCGGAAAGCATATATCCCGAAACATCAATGAACAATTCTTGCACACTTTATCCACCAAGACACACTTATCTAAGGGTTCAATACTCTAATTACCAATTCAGTAGACTCAACAGGTAGAGTCTTACTTGATACTAAATTCACACACACATACGAATGAGTAGATCCTGGATCTATCAATGCAATCATATCAGTATCAAATAGAGTAAATCTACCAGCGATGATGTCTGGAGATGAAGTTTCCTCTCGTGCACGTATTGTATAAGCTCGGGCAGTTGCTCTCGCCTCCGATCTCACAGCGGTATTAGTAATCCCTCTTTGACTTCCACTTACATTTCCGGCATTTCTAGGTGATCTACCCCTAGCCGTCACATTACTCGGATTCACACTCTGAACATTTTCTTCCTCAGCTAACATTGGGCAATCTCGAATGAAATGTTCTCGTGATCCACATTTATAGCAAACTCTATTGTTGTATTTGCCCCAGCATTCTCCCACATGTCTTCTTCCACACCATCTACACTCAGGTTTGTTGCTTTCAGCACTTTCAACATTTGATTCAATTGGAGCTTGAGTTATCGGACCAACACTTAGTCTTGCGTGGTCTTTATACGGATGTTCAAAGGAAGTATTTGATCAGTTGCTTGCATCTCTAAATCTCTTTGTCGAAGGTTGAGACAACTTACTCATCGATCTTTTTCTTTCATCTCGAGCTTCGGAATCGGCTTTCTTCTTTTCTTTACTTAACTCCTCGGCTTTGCAAGCTCTTTCAACTAACACAACAAATTCGTTGATATCAAGTATCCCAACCAACAACTTAATGTCCTCATTCAGCCCTTCTATAAAGCGTTTACACATTGTAGCCGGTGAAACACATTCTCGTGCATACTGGCTCAATCTCACAAATTCTCGCTCGTACTCGATGGCGACAAGCGACCATGTTTGACTCTAGAAACTCTATGTTTCTGATCAATAAATCGTTGACTGATATACTTTTTTCTGAACTCAACTTGAAAGAAATCCCAGGTGATTCTCTCTCTCGAAACCACGGATGTCAACGTCTTCCACCAATTATAAGTCGTATCCTCAACAACGAAAGCGGCACATTTTATACATTCTTGGTGTCAACGACATCTCATCGAATACTCGAATTGTATTCTCGAGCCAAAACTCGGCTCGCTCAAAGATCGTCATCGGTGTGTGGCCCTAAACTTTTCGGCCCCAAACTTACGAATCTTATCCACAGGAGGCTTATTCAGTCGGATCGGATCTGCAGCTTGTGGCACAACAGGTACTTGTGGGGGTGGAGGTTGTGGAGTAGTCGGATTCGTTCGAACGAACTCCGTAAACCATTCACTCATCATACGGAAGAAGGCTTGCTTAGCCTCTCCTCCCTCACTACCTTCATTTGGCCTAGATGTGGCCGGCGCTGTCCCTTGAGCGGGAGCAGGCGCATTACTCTCTACGTCCGCGAGAATCGCTCGATCGGGATCCATTACTATAAGAAAACACATTTTCAACTGTCAGCATTCATCACACTATCGTAATTTCATATATGGCACGTATAGCTAGACTCACACGCGCTACGTTAGTCCGAGAATCGACTAAAATGTAGCTCTGATACCAATAAAACGTAACACCCCTAACCCGAGACCATCGCCGGAGCAGGGTTAAGAGGTATTACCGATCAATCAGAACATTTAACATCTAGAATTTACGACACAAAGTCAATCATCTTCAATCTCATTCAATTACAATCATGGTGTCCCTTATCAAGGTCTACGAGACCTAATTCACATGCTAAAGAGGGGTCGGGACTAAATTGAAACACATACAAAAATTCTCAGAAATTTAAAACTTTTCTAAGATACAGGGGAGACACGCCCGTGGAAGGAGGCCGTGTGCCCTCCACGGCTATTAGACACCCCCGTGTGTCCATCCGTGTCTATATACTGACTATATTAACACGGTCACTAGGCACGCCCGTGTGTCATGGCCGTGTGCTACTAAGCCATATACTGACTTCCTCACCACGGCCACCAAGCACGCCCGTGTGCCATGGCCGTGTACTCTTAGCTAGCTACTGACTTGTACACCACGGCTAGCTAACACCCCCGTGTCAAGGCCGTGTGATACTAAGCTACATTCTGCCAATTCACCCACGGTCTTTAGGCACGCCCGTGCGCCTCGACCGTGTGACATTATAGGCCATTTACAAGGCCAAAATGCCACCCATAAGGGTCAAACCTACAACCCATATTAACCAAGACATCTCATGCACACATTACCACCAAAAACATACCAAAATAGTCATTCAAACCAATTCCAACCATGACAATTTTAAAGATTAAAACTCATATCATCACAAGCATAATTCATTCATTACCAAACATTATCCTTTTTCAATTTCACTAATTCATACTAGCATTTTACCAACACAAAGTTACCATTCATAAGTAAATTTCTCAACTCATAATCCATACCAAAAGATGCATCACATATACCAAAACCATTCTTGCTAAAACTAGCACATATCTAGCCACATCTCATGGCTACTTAAAAATATCAAACATGATTCAAATGACCAGCCTATACATGCCATATTTAACTATGTACATCATTCCAAAATACCCCAAAATAGATTGCCGATAGTGAGACTGAGATGCTGACGATTCCCCGATCTGAGCTAACTATACTGACACTGCAAAGTAGAGAAACAACTCACACAGTAAGCTTTCTAAAGCTTAGTAAGTCCGTAATATAATACATGTAATTCAATAATTCAAATTAATATACAAAAATAAGCCATCACTTAGATTAATTTATCAATGCTACACCAACTCAACTATACTCAATGTTCACATAGCACTCCATCCCTCTACTTTCAAAATCCACCAACACATAGATATCATACATACCTTAATCAACACATAGTTATCATACATACCTTAACTAATACGTAGTTATCATACATACCATTGCCAACACATAGTTACTCACCAACCAAGCTACTCAATTGCTCGACTTTACATTTCGATCGATCTTTACTATACTTTTGATTTATTCGCACACTTAGTGCCAATTCGTAATCAAAATTTATTTATCATCATACACTTAGTGCCAGTTCGTTAAACTGAACTTTTATCGGTATCGCACACACAGTGCTAATTCGGTAAGCTGAAATTTAATTACATTGCACACACAGTGCATCCATATCAATCCGATCTTAAATCGATATCGCACACACATTGCCAACCACAAAGTCTGAGCTTATATCAATTCGCACACACAGTGCCAATCATCTCGATCATATTTCCGAATACGCACACTTAGTGCCACATAACTCAAACTCTCACATAACATCCACATTTCAATATCATTATAACATTCATTTCATAGCAGTTAACATAACTAAGTATTCGTATTATGTCCGAACTTACCTCGAACGTCAAAATACCGAAACGGTCGATTAATCGAGCACTTTTTCCTTCCCTCGATCTCGATCCGAACCTCTCCTTTCTTGGTCTATACACATTCAAATTCAATCCATTCAATCACCAAATCATTCATTTTAGTCCAAACACACACATTTAGGGCATTTTACAAAATAGCCCTCACATTTTCACATTTCGACACTTTAGTCCCTAACTCACAAAATCATCAAATTCACATAATTAGCTTGCACCTGCCTAGCCGAATTCTCACTATATTCATACAAGCCCACACATTTCATTTATTTCACATTTTAATCCTTCAAAATTCTATTTTCTCAATTTAGCCCTAATTAGCTAAATTCATCAAAAGTTCAAGAATAAAACATGTTCATTAAACACATATCTTTCATTTAACACCAACATTCATCACAAAGCTTACCATTTCATCAATGGCACATTTTATAAAAATCATTTCACAAAATTTAAGCATGGGTTTTGTAGAGCACAAAGCAACAATTACAAAAACGTAGAAATTATCAAAAATCGAGCTCAAAACACTTACCAATTGAAGCTCACTATTGCCGAAATTCACAAAGCCTCAAACCCTCATCTTCTTTTCTTATTTTCGGTTGATGGAAACAAAGATGAGCACCATTTAGCTTTTGTTTTATTTTAATATCAACTTATTTCATGTTTTACCAATTTGCCCTTAATGAATCAACCATTTATCAAGCAAATATTAGGCCATTTATGTCCATCTACCATCCACTAATTTTAATAATGGGCTAATTACCTCATAAGGCCTTCACATTAAAAAGACAACCACACTTAGGTACTTATAAATGAGCACATAGCTTTTACTCTTTACGCGATTAAGTCCTTTCTCTTAATTCGGCACACAATCGATAAAATTATCAAACAAAATTTTCACACAGACTATGTCACATAGAATCAACACCAAAAATAACATTAAATTATTATTTCGACCTCGAATTTGTGGTCTCGAAACCACTATTCTGACTAGGGTCTAAACCGGGCTGTTACAGTTGGTGATGTTGATTAGGCTTTGCTAAGCTTATAACATTGGAAATGACTTATACTTATTTTATAAAATGTATAAATGAAATGGAAAGTTATGTTTTAAGTTTATACGAGCTTACTAAGTACTTTTTGCTTACGTAGTTTCTTTCCTTTGTTTTTAGATTATCGGAAGCTCGATCGGTTTGGAAGCTCGTCGGAGACCTATCACACTATCCAGTAGACAATTCAGTAGTTTTTGAGTAATTTGGCTAAGGTTTATAATGACATGTATAGGGTGATTTGGAATGGTATTATGTCATGTGTTAATGGTGTTTTGTCATGTATAAACTTTGGAAAGATATGTTGGTTTGGTACACTTTGATGCCTTACCAAGATATGTGATTTTGGTTACTTTAAAGTGCTTGTTTATAAGGTTATCTTAGCATATTGATGATGGCTTGAAAATGATTGCTTGTGACATGTTTTAGTTCATATTTGAGCTAGGTTATCATGTATGGAAATGGCAATATTATCATGTATAGGTCTTTTGTATTGATAGCTCATGGATGTATTAAATGGTTGATTTAGTAAGTTTATGTCTTTGAATTTTATGTTTAGTTGAAGAACTAATGCTTGTTAAGTAAGGTCTTTTTTACTACTATAAGGTAATTGAAAGGTATGGTATTTTGGTATGCTAGTGGTGGATTGAAAATGATAAATGTGATGTGTTTTGGTAGGTGTTTGAATTAGGTTGTTTTGTTTGAACAAAATGACATGTTTTGATAGTTGATGTTTTGGTATGTTTGTGGTGCCCATGAATGGTCTATTGGTTAGGCAAGTTAAGATGATTTTGAATGGTATGTTTAAGTGTATTTGGATGATGTTTAAGTCCCTTGAAAGTGTGCACAAATAGATTGGATGTTTATGCATGGTTTGGTTATGAAATGGTTTGATCTTAGGTGAATTTTGGGTTCACACGGCCCAAGACACGGGCTGTCACACGGCCGTGTGTCACTTGTGATTCCTTAGGATTTCAATTCAGTGAGTTACACGGCCTGGGGTGATTCCACACGGCCTGGCCACACGGCTGTGTGACTTTTGTTTCTAATTTTTGTAACTTTTTCCTAAGTTTTCGTTTTGTTTCAAATTGGTCCCGAATTGCTTTTATGTTATTTTTAGGGCCTCGATGGCTCGATTTAGGGCCAGAATGCATGTAATTGAATGGACTATGATATGATTAATTTATTTAAATATTATGATGTTAAATGTTTCTGATAGTACGGTAATGCTCCATAACCCTAATTCGGCGATGGAGACGGATTAGGGGTGTTAGATAGAGGCTGAGACATTTTCGTTGTGACTTGGAATTGACATCGAATCAGCAGCATCCTTTCAATGTTTTCAGTAAAGAAGGTACATTTTCAACCCGATTCGTTCCTCGTACATGGATTCGTAGTTGATGATCGCCGGAATAATTTTTTTCGCTGCGTCATGGGGCGTACCGACGATCCAACATAATTTGTAGGTTCAATGTGTGACGTCGCGACATCACACGAATGTCGTCGCGATGAGATTTGGGCTCCAGGCCATAGCGCGACGAGGAAACCCATTGCCGCGATGAGGAGGCCTTTTGGCCAATCCAATATGTCACGTTGCGATGAGGAACCCCCTCTCGTTGCGACATCGATCTTGAATTTTAAAATTTTTTATTTTAGTCCTAAATCTCAATTTAGTTTTAGAGCTTCCGTAAGCTTGTATAAAGCCTGAGAATGATTGTATTTCGTGTTGAATGTATATTTGTTTGATTTTATCATTAAATTGTATATTTTAATTGTGAATTGTTCGTAGTGCTCCAACAATGAATGTAACACAATGTAACTTGAACTTGGCGAACGGGTCGGGGTATAGGTTATTACATTTAGTAGTATCAGAGATATAAGTTTAGCCGATTCTCGAACTAAATTGAGTTTGGAATTGAGTCTAGAGGTACATGCAAAAGTTAAGTCGAGATTTTTTTAATTTTTCATCTTCAAATTTTTTTTTTCTACCATACAAAGTAATATGTATATTTTTAAATATAACACAGTACTGAAATTATGGCATTATATGCTTAAATATACTTTTCAATACATGTATAATATTCATACTTCAAAATAATACTTCATAACTTTATAGTGTATCTTTACATTATCAATAAAAAAATAAAAAAAATATCCACGACATAACCCATCATAAAATAAACTGCCATTTACTTTCAAATGTTCTTTTTTTATTGCCTCTACGTGTATAGCCTTGTCTTTAAATACACTCCTCTAGTTCACGCCATTTTTTTAAATTAACTATTTTTTAAATTTTTAAAAATTTAAAAAAAAAATTTAAATTAAAAAGTATGAGAATATAAGAATATTTTTAATTTTAAAAAATTAATTAATTGCTTATATGACATTCACATAAGATTATCATGCAGATGCCACATTAACAAATTTAACGATCCTTAATTTTTTTTATCCATTTTGAGATTATTTGACAAACAATGCAAATTCAAAAATTAAAAGAAACAAAATAATAATAATAATAATAAATGAATGGATAAAATAATTTTTTTTTAATATTGGAGGGCCAAATAAATTATTATGTGATTCTTAAATTGAAGTTAAGTTGTACATTTTTCTGTTTGATCATATATGAAACCGAATTTCATCATGGAAATTGAAGAAAAGAATACACCAACAATCCTTATCTCCATAAACAAGATACATTTGATGGCAGGCAGCAAAGCTTTTTTTCTTTTTTTTCTTTGAGCCTCTGCCATATACAAAAATCTTCGAGGAAGTGTAGAAGACATGATCCACAATTATGCGGTAAAGCGTCTATTCAACAACTTCAGCATTCATTTTGAAGAGCCAGTTATCTGTTTTTGTGGCCTTTGATGGCTCCTTGGGAACAACATGTCGTTAAGTTGTCTCTCAGCACTATACTCTGAAGTGGCCTGCAAAGGGCAATTCAATTCAAACAAAGGTGGCTAGGTTATTAGTTAGTGGGAATTTGATCCTATGAACTGCTGGCTTATTTGTACAGAAATGATGATCTTAAAGAAGAACAAACAAAAAAGGCAAGAATGTGTGCGCGCGTGCGCACGTGTGTATGACATACCCGGGCATTAAATGCGAATCGTAAGGTTTCAATTTGGGTTCCAGAGCAAATTCTCAGGACAAATCCAAGGGAATCCACACTGATAATAGCTACTTCCTATGATAGAGTGCAAAGAAGATGAATAATCATTTTTAAAATCAATAAATTAGCTAACCAAAAAGAAGTAATACTAAATATTAAGGCTAGACAGGTTTCTTATATATAACCATATATAACCTTAGCTTCCAAGGTAATAGGTATTAAAGCAACCACCCTTTTTTTAAAGAAAAAAAGTTTAAGACCTATATGCTTCAGAACCTAAAAAGTTTTGCACAGCTTAGAGTAGACTTAGCAAAGTATAGACTTTTACACATCCGATGATTTCTTGGCCTTTTACCTCGACTTGAATACCCTTGCATCTCCAACAGAGTGATTTGAGTGCTTGTGTGGTTTTTTCTCCACCAGCTTTCAGGCGAGATATAATTTTGGCAGCCGAGTGTGCAATAGCATCAGGTTGAGCCTGCTTGAAGTCTTCTAATTCAACATCTGTCTGGACATGCAGAAAAAATCAATTATTCTCCAGCAATCTCATATGGTGGGAGAAAAGGAAAGAAAAAATAAAGTCAATATTACTCTGGCAGGTAATAGGTGGTAGTTGATGCAACAGTTACTATGGCTATAATCTGTATTGTGTCATAGAAAACCCTTCGACATTGCCAAAAAGGCAATAGGCCTATATCATCTTAACTAAAAATTTTGTTGACAAAATGCCGGACTTAGTAGCACTCAAGTAATTCCATGACTGTAGCTAATACCTCACACACATAAAATAGATATCCGCAAGATAATCAAATCAAATTTACATAAGAAAAGGAATGAAAATCAGGGAACGTGAAAGCCTCTTACAGACCTGATGTCCATGTGCTGTAATTAGCTGAATTTTAATCATCTCTAATTTGTAAAATGAAGACCCATTTGTTGAGATCTCATTTTTCCCTGATCTTTCGGATGATGAACTCTTTCTTGATAACTCTGATTCATTTCCATAACCATTAATTATGCCAAGATCTTCTACTTTGTCTCCCACAACTTTCTCAGCCTGATTTGTATCAGAACCATGAGACTGATTGGTAGACATGTGCTTCTGAATTTCAGAATGTTCTTCAGTGAGGGCAGGCCTTAGAAGGCCTTGGATAGCTAAACCGTCCGAAGGTTGTTCCATCCAGTCTACAGGATCATCTGAAGCTGCCTACAAAACATAAGTAAGAGAAAATCATTGTGAAAATGCCGTTGAAACAAACCATGCATAAAGATATCATCTTTGTAGATGTGGACTCAACAAGGGGGTAAGGTGCTTAAACTCAAACTTAATACATATTAGTACATGCTATATAGCTATGAACTTGAATTTTACTTCATGTTCTCTTCCTAGCACTGCTTCCTCGCTAGTTTTCTTTCAGTATCTGACATTACCTCAGTCAACTTTTTGGCAAAGTACATAGGATGGGATGAACGCATAGTATCCAATTTTGCCCAGTCCCCAAGAGTCCCATCAGAGTCATCTTGATCATCTTCATCTTCAAGAGCAGCAACCCACTCCTACAAACAATAAATTAATATGTATTTTATATATACATATAGCAAACAGGTTAATGAAAGTATCTCATATAAAATGCTAGATTCATGCATCATATTCGAAAGGAAGCGGGAGAAAAAGGAAAAAGGTCAAACCTCATCATAATCTTCATCATCATCATCATCATCATCATCATCATCATCATCATCATCATCCTCATCTTCATCTTCAATATCAATATCTTCATTGTCAATTTCCTCAATTCCAAAATCAACTTCTGATGGACCTTGTAATTCAATTTCCTTCATGATTTCCGTAGTGTCAAATCCTATAATGACTTGCTGCATTATACAAACTAAATAAGCTTTAAGGAACACAGTAGCAAATAAGAGGACTCTTTGTAGACCTTTTCTCATATTCGATAGTAACTCAACTCAAATGAAGCCCATTTGCAGGATAGAATGATGCAGTCATTAAAATGTCAAATCAATAAATGCAAAGTGCAAAACATATTTCAAGAAATCTCAGTTATGAAAGGGTTACATGGACAAACACGTCAAACTAGAAAAGTGAAAACTACATGCAAGATCTAAGCACCATCTTGAGACATGCATGCAGGTAACACGTTAGCAAAATTTTCAGAAAGAAAAGTGCTGCATACCACAAAGTTATTTTCTACAGTAAGACTTTGCAAAATATCTTCATCGCTTTTCACTTGCAAGTATACATCTGCAAGGCATCAGAGGAAAATTTCAATTTGCTTACTGAGGCAGCTAGGCTTAAATACTTCAGACCGGAACAGTCAACTTACTTCCATGTTCATCGGTTGCATAAGGCAAGTCTGGCCACATAATATTTTCATGAACTTCATCATTGATCATCCCTGTAAACATAACCGTTGCTTTACTATTCACCTGAAAATGGCATGCTACAGCCTACGTTAGCCAAACAAACAGATTGAGAAGCAGGATTCGAAGCATAAGAGTACATCTTCCAAGTGTTAACCAAACCAAATTGCAGAAAAGACATCTAAATTACTTTTTTTCAACAATAACAGAAAAGAATACCATGTACAAACATATTCATTACATTAAAGCCATTCCTACGGATGTTGATTCAGTAATGAAAAATGAATGCGATACCTCAATGATCGTCCTAGAGGTTTCTGCAGCTGTGAGTGTAGCATCATTGCTCTTTTTAGATGTAGCCTCACCAATATCCTCAAACGGATGGTAATGCGACCTTCCATTATGCTTTGCAGGATCGGATGCTGAACCTAAATGCTCCGCGGTTGCCCGAATGTTATTCTTTACCAAGGTTCTTCTCGAAAGGGAAGCTCTATTTAGTCTTCGAAATCCTTTCCTGCAAACAACTCTAGCCTTAACAATCATAACTACTATTCTTTATCTGCAGAACATATTACAAAAAGAAAAAAAAAATCCAAAAAAAAAAAAAGTTCCCCCTTTTAGGATTAGACTTGAACCAATTTATGATATTTTACTGATAATTCACCATTCCATATTTCTTTTCTTTTGGAGTCTAAAAATAAGCTAGTAAGATAAAATTTAAATTCAGAAGAGAAAAAGAAAAACCCCGAAGGATAACAACTAGCAAAAGGAAAATATGAATTAAACATAATACCAAGTTATGCCAAAGCCGCCATGGCGAAACAGCCGGCGGCAGGAGACGTGGCAACTAGTAACCTCACCGGAGCTGCAAATAGGACGAGAATCTACTCAAACAGTACATGCACAATATATACCAAAAAAAGGAAGTTAAGTCTCAATTTGGCAGCCGTGAAAATGCAAGAAAATTTTAAAATAAAAAACTAAACATATAGCCGATCGTTGCAGCACAGTGAAGTTGAACTGCATCTGTAATTCAGCTTTTTTTAGAAGTTGTTTATGATATTCGAAAATGTAAAAGAGAGAAGGAGAAGGATAGGGAGGAGCTACTGTGCAAGGCGGAGGAGGAGCAGAAATTGGTTGCGGCGGGAAATCGGACGGCCATAGCTGATTCAATCATCAACATCATTTAAAAAAAATTAAGGAAAAAAAAAATAGACAGAAAATTTATTAGGCTGGTTTGGTGATGCAAAAAGCGTCCATTCTCTTCGAAGAGCTAACGTGAGAAGATGAGGTATATGGGTAGAGTTCGGCTGCGGCGAATGAGATTTTGTATTGCCTGCAACCGTACACGTTGTCAAATATAACTGGATGTAAAATTCTAAATAGTGTTATGTGGGAAGGGGAAAAAATAAGGTTAAAATATGCTATTAGTCCTTGTATTTTGACAAAATTTAATATTTAAGTTAAATATTTAATCCTTCTACTCTAATCATAATTGTTGTTGGTAATTTTCATCAAAATTTATCAATTTAATATGTTTAGTTTTTTGTTAGTCATATGAAACTTCGTATGAGGATATCTCTACTCAAAATGCTAAGTTAACATTTTTTTAGGGAAAACTAAAGATAACTTAATGATAAGAGTAGATTTTTAAATTAAAGTGAAAGGATTAACAATATATTTTGACAAAAAAATAAATAAGCCTATTTATTTATTTAAGTTAAAATGTGTCTATGTCTAGACCTGTTCATGGGCCGGGTCACCTGGCTCTGAAGGCCTGCTCGAAAAGTGGGAGAGTTTGGATAAAAAGATAGACTCGAAAATGGACTTGGGAAAAAACTAAGGCCTGTTTAGAAAACTGGTAGAGCCTCGAGTAAGGCTTTTTTGGCCCAAGCCTGACCCGACTATGCAAAAAAAAAAACTGTTATTTTTTATTGTTTTGTTTCTATTTTCTTGTTATTTTTTTCACTATTTTACTATTATTTTACTATTATGTTGCTATTATTTTCTTGTTATTTTTTGAATATTGTATATCTCAGTATTTGCTTATTAAGTTGCACCTATCTTAATATTATTTAAGTATAAATTTTTAAATTTTTTTTTCAATTTGTTAAGAAACATTTATTTTAATATTTTTAGTATTTTTGACGTGTTATATATATTTTTTTAAAAATATATATAAATAATAATATAAAAAATTTAATACAGTTAAGTCAGACTCAAGTTTTAGCATTTTTATCCGGATCAGACTTGGACAATATTTTAGGCCCATTTTTTGGGTCAGGCCTAGCCCAGGTCTAAAATTCTGGTTGGGCCTAGGCTGAATCCAGCCTGGCCCATAGACACCTCTACCTATGTCCATGTATTTTTTAAAAATTAGGAATTTAGTCCTTTTACTTTTTAGATTTCAATATTCAGGCGTAATTGTTTACACTTTTTTTGTTAAATTCATGTTAATTATAATATATTTTTTAAATTCAGGTTAATTATAACAAAAAATTCAATAGTATTAATAATGAGTTGAACTTGAATTTTGAAATCTTAAAGGCAGAGGAACTAAATTCCTAGAAATATAAGAACAGGGACTAAGTTTCTAATTTTTGAAAAGTACGGGACTATAGACAGATTTTAACCATTTATTTATTCTTATTGTTTGGGCAATTAGGAAATAAGAAGAAACGGGAAAAAACCCGAAACCAAGGGAAATAAGGAAAGAAAAAATCTTCCATCTACAACGCTGAAGCAAACTCTCCAGTCTCAACCTTGAAATTTGCTGTTTCTTAAACCCTCAAGAAATAACCGGTATTCCCTCTTTCAGTTTCTGTCTCGTTTAAGCAATTGCGTTTGGTTGCTGAGAAAATGCTGGAATATATAAGTTTAAGCATTTCTTTTTAAGATTTTCTTGAAGCAATAAAATTGTTTAGTGGATGGCAACTAATGCTACCACAATTAATCAAAATTTCTTTCTTTTTTTCCTTTTGGTTTTGCATTATGTCAGGATGCTTTGTTGTAGATATGCTCTGCCACTCGTTACTAAAAGATTGGAATCAGTTAAAATTAACCAGAGACCTAGGAATACCGTGGTACGCTTTCAATTGAAATTTTCGCATATATAGATATATTGTCTCCTCCTAAACGCTAAAGAGAGAAGGGAATGCTGTATGAAATTTGAAATTTTAATGGTGTTTTTGGTGAATTAGTAAATCTGAAATGATTTTCAGGTATGCGCTGCTAAAGGTCCAAGACCTCGGTATCCTCGGGTATGGAAATCAAGGAATAGAATTGGGACTGTCTCAAAATCAGCAAAGCTTGTTACTTGTGTAAGTTCTTGTTTGCTTTACTATCTTAACTTTTATAAGTTAAATATTAGCAAAACAAATATCGTTAATGGTTGCTGATTCTGGAATGAGTGAGTTAAGCTGAGTGAGCTCGTTACGAAGTAATTATAGACACGGATTTGATTCTTTTTATAGCAATCTTGGGATAATAGTCATCTATTATCGGCCATCCTTATGTAGGTTAAGCAACTGTCAAATGTCAAGGAGGAAGTTTACGGGGCTCTCGACTCCTTTATTGCATGGGAACTAGAGTTCCCTCTAATTACAGTGAAGAAAGCATTGAAGATCCTACAGAACGAACAAGAATGGAAGAGAATAATTCAGGTAATCATTTCTCTTTAGTTTTATCCTTTCTTTTGGCTTTCTACACTAAAAAGAGCTAAGTCTAGGAAAGTGCACTTGGATTGCAGGTGATAAAGTGGATGTTAAGCAAAGGTCAAGGAAGAACAATGGGAACGTATTTCACCTTACTGAATGCCTTAGCGGAGGATGGGAGACTTGAAGAGGCTGAAGAGCTGTGGGTCAAACTATTTTCTGATAATTTAGAAAGCACCCCACGTATTTTCTTTGATAAAATGATTTCTATTTATTACCACAAGGACATGCATGAGAAGATGTTTGAGGTATGGTTTTTTTGCCATCTCATTCAAGAGTTTTGAATGGATAGTTGAGCATTTCTTCTATCTTTCTTTGATTTCTGTGACTAACCATAAACTGCATCTGATTACTCCCAAGTCTGATTTTATATTCCCTTAAAAATCCGTGTAGCACAGTTGAGATGGTTAGTCAATATGGTACATAGCAGTGTCTTTCTTTTCCTCGTGTTTTTAATCTTTCTATCTGCCTAAAACAATAATCAGTTTGGTTTTAGGCTCGATTTGGTTAAGCAAAAGCATCAAACAATCAGAGCCTTTGTAATTTAAGTTTTTAACTATGATATGACCCTACGAGTGGTTTTGAGTAATGGATGCCCTGAACTTCTCTGAATCCTACTAATGTAACTCGTGTGATACTTTTATAGGTATTTGCTGACATGGAAGAGCTTGGTGTCAAACCAAGTATATCAGTCGTTTCAATGGTTGGAAATGCCTTCCAAAAGTTGGGCATGTTGGACAAGTACGACAAATTAAAAATGAAATATCCTCCACCAAAATGGGAATACCGGTACATCAAGGGAAAGCGTGTCAAAATTCAAGTAAAGCAGCTACAGGAATTTGATAAAAAGGCCAAAGGTGTCACTGAGGACAAGGAAACTGAAGAGAAATCGAGTTTAGAGCATGAGGAAGCAGAAGCAAGTTCAAATAAAATTGCCAAAGGTGTCACTGAGGACAATGAAACTGAATGGATTATGAATTTGAAGCATGAAGAACCAGAAGCACAATCAAATACATTCACTGCTGAAGTTGATATAATTTCATGATTAATCAATAGTCTTATATCCAGCAAGCCTTGGCCTTGATACTGAAATACAATATATTCGATCTCAGGAGCATGTTAAGGAAGGCTGTATGACAAGAATGAAAAAGCTTTTCTCATGTCATGTTATTTTGTATCAGCACTCTCCTTATTGTGCTAGGTTTCTTCTGGGCTTCATGTAAAACATAAGTAGGCTGTAGGATAGTAAGAAATGTTTCTTCTTTCTCTCATATGGACAACTGAAAAGAACTTGCAAAAGTTGATTGAATACATGATCCAAAGTTATTAAGACCCGTGAATTGATTATTAGCCGAAATAGATTATAAGGTGCCATTTACTAAAATTTTTCATTAACTTCTGATATCCGAGTTACTATCCCTTCAGTCATATTTATTTTATATTCTTTAGCTTAGTTAATTTAGATTAGATTAGTCTTTAATTTTTTTCTTATTTAATAATCAAGTACTTAGGAGTAAATTTAATATTAGTTTTTTATTGTAATTAGTTGTCTAGTTATTTTAATTGCGTCAATACTCCTCTTAATGGAATTGTTTTATTATAATTTATTACTTAACAATGATTTTGTGCACTTGTACTTACGAGTAATTATATTAAGATTAGTCGAGACATTCCAATGTAACACTTGATTTGTTGTAACATGCTTGAAGAATCACTTGTCTCTTACCACACCAAGGTTGACTCTGAATTTTAAGCACTTGAAAGATTCCAATAAATGGTACAAAACTCAGATCAACAACCTTCAATGGTCGTAAGAAACACAACCCATTACTATCAAGATCTTTCAATAAATTACTGTTTAATCAATAAAATATTATTTAAATTTAACCATAAAATATATTTTTAAAGTTCAGAATAAAAATTTTAATTCATTGAATTAAATTGCCTTTTGAATAAAAAATTGTTTTTTTTTTGGTAGTATCTGAATTTAGCGCAAGTTAAAAGTAATAATTAGCCCCCATTTTTTTCATTAAAAAAATACCTCGAAAAATGAACTTAACAAAGTTCTAAAATTATCTATGAAACGAACTTTATTATCTAAGTTTTCGAAGAAACAATCAATTCTAATGTAAGTATAAAGTTTTGGTATAATGTGGAATTTAACTCTAACTTTTATATATTTTGTTAATTTAACTTTTATTCTTTCTTTTTTTAAATTAGATTGACTCCCAAATTTTTAAAAAAATTATATTTGACCATCAATCTTTTAAATATAGTTGAATTGTTATTTTTATAATGGAAATATTAATTAAAACAATAAAATTTTAAACATGATAGTTTGCATAGCAATCCAACATCTCCCCCAAACCCCAATTCTGAAGTGGTGAATGTCATTACAACTAACACCACATCCTTGGAAGAACAAAGTGACATCCTTAACAAATACGATGGAAAGTCTTACTGCAAGCCTCAAAGAAAAAGATGACTAGATGACCTTAATGATAAAAAGGATTGTTGACATTACTCGAAAGAGGCCAGTCAATGAAGAAGTTCAACATGAGAATCTACTAGAAGAGGTTGGTGAATAATCCAATGTACAAGTTGTCAAATATCCCCAACCAAAAATTAATGAAGTTGCCACTCCCGATCAACTCAAGGAGCTCATCAAAGAAGCTACCAAAGATCAAGTTGATTACATAATTCAACCTTCACACACCTATGTCAAGCCATACTCCTACACGATTGATCACCTCAAAATGCCAACAAGATATCAACCTCTCAAATTCCAACAATTTGATGGCAAACGGAATCCACACCGACATGTTGCTCTTTTTGTGGAGACTTGCAATAATGCCAGAACGGATGAGGATCTCATGGTGAAGCAATTTGTCCAATCGCTAAAATGAAATGCTTTCGATTGTTACACTGACCTTGATCCTAGAACAATTGATAGCTAGGAACAACTTGAACGTGAATTTCTCAACAAATTCTATAACACTCGTCTCATTGTTAGCATGATTGGGCTCACTGGTGCACAACAATTGAAAGATGAACCAGTCATTGACTACATCCACTGCTAGAGGAATCTGAGTCTCAATTGTAAAGAAAAATTGTCAGAATCATTAGCCCTCGATATGTGCATCCAAGGAATAAACTGGGGATTGCACTACGTTCTTCAAGGCATCAAATCAAAGACCTTTGAAGAGTTAGCCACTCAAGCTCATGATATGGAGTTGAGAATGATAGTTGTTAAACATCTAAAGCCTCGAGTCCAAGATCCAAAAAAAGAAGCCCACTCAACCTACTACTTAGGCACCTACACAAACTACTGTGGAAGAGCCCGAAAAGACAGCATCCCTAAATGCTGAGAAGGAGGAAGAAGGAGAAAAGGATGATACTGCCACCATTGCTACCACCAAAGGGAAAGACCCTGTTCCACCTTTGCCAGCAGCTCCCGTATCTTCATAGGACCATGACATTGATCACCTGATCAATGAACTCACAGAAACAGACAAGGAGGGGGAAGAATTGACCCCCAAAAAGATGAAGTGGCGGTACAAAGTCAATGCCCGAATATCCACTTGTCGAGCAGAATGAAGTATCTACATGCTAGTCCAAGCCAACTAAGTTTTTTTTTTCTTTCTTTCATGCATCTTGCATTTCATTTCTTTTGTTATGGCATTTGTTGTAAAAATTTCTCTTTTGGTTGTTCTCTTATATATCTGTTCATCATTGAGGATAATGCATCCCTTAGGTTTGGGGGTGTATTGTGCATTTAGGTTGCATGCTATATTTAGTATGTATGATTATTTTAGTATAGTCATTTTAGTTTAGTTGAATCTGCTTTGCCACGACAATGTAACTATTACGTACTGTTTGCCTATGATGTAACACCCCTTACCCGGGTTATACGCCGGAACCGGGCCCGAGGCGTTGCCGAACTCAAACCACTTGATCGCCACATAGGCTCAACGTAATTACTCTCTATAACCCCATTCTTGACTTACGAGGCCTCACTCATACACACGAGGGCTCTCGAGACTAATCCGAAACTTTTTCCAATCTTAAAATTTTTCTCTTCAAAACAGGACTAACACGCCCGTGCATAGGCACACACGCCCATGTCCCCAGACCGTGCCTAAAAACCCAAGCATTCTGCCAAATGCCCCACGGTTAAGGCACACGCCCATGCGGTTTGAGAACACGCCCGTGTACCCTATTACATGTCTGTGCCTTCCACCCGTGGTCAACACTGACTAAATCCACACGGCCTAGACACGCCCGTGGCGCTGGCCCTTGTGACAATTAAATTTCTAAGTGTCAAGTGCAGACCTCACACGGACTTAGCACATGCCCATGTGCCAACCGTGTGTATCACACGGCCTAGACAAACGGCCGTGTGACCAGCCCGTGGTCTATTCTGACTTAAGACACTAAGGTGCAGGAGACACACGTCCTAGACACACGCCCGTGTGTCTATCCGTGTGGGCACTTAGAGGCTATCTTACCAAGCCTTTTACTACTCTTGTTGCATACGTTCATATATTTCTTCAAAACATTCTCAAATCATTAAGGAGATAGAGTCATTCATCCCATACACTAGGGAGAACTATTCCAATATAATTACAAACAACATAAGCCATCATTTATGTCTATATACAATTGTCCCATAACTCATTTAGGCCAACACATTTGGCACACTAACAATGACTTAATCAACCTTATGTACTAGCCCTATACATGCCATGACTCATAAAAACTTGATACCTCATACCAAGTGTCTGCTCGATAGTGTGAAAACGTCTCCGGCAATCTCCAACCTGAGCTAGCTAAATTAACCTATAAGAGATGGGAGAAAGAAAGGAGTAAGCAATAATGCTTAGTAAGTTCATATACAAATAAGAAGTAGTTGCCGATATTCATTCACCGTGTATTATAATGAGTTTTTCTCGCAAACTCATGGTTACCTACTCAATCATTCTTGAAGCTTACTCACTCTATCTCTTACCGCATTCTAACCGTGCCACAAGCCAATTGCTCATTTAATTATCATACAACCCTGCACTGATTACCACATGATCATATAAAACAACACATCAAGCATTTTCACTAAGCCACTCATACTACTAATTTCTCGGTGGTTTCGTACTTAGCCCACCATCAGTCTCTAGTAGGGTGGTATCGCACATAGCGCACCAATTATTTATACTTGTGGTGGTATCGCACTTAGCCCACCGAATGATTTTATAAGCGATGGTGTCGCACACAGCCCATCGATTAATAATTTACTAGGTGGTAACGCACACAGCCCACCGTTAATAACATAGTTGATGGTATTGCACACAGCCCATCAATTAATGATTAATCAGGTGGTAACGCACACAGCCCACCATTAATAACATAGTGATGGTATCGCATACAGCCCATCACTAACCATCAATAAGATGATATCGCACTTAGCTCACCGTTATTATATGTTCATGGATAGTTATCCACATGGAATTCTCTATTTTAAACGTTCACCCAGGAACATCCTCACACACTACTATACTTAACCTTCTACGATACTCGTTTACATTCACACAATGCATTAATAAATCTATCTCATGCAATTAAAGTACATTAGAATCATAACCCACAAGGGTTCATTATATACTGAATTCATCTCCATTCAACTCTAACACACACTTGTTCTTCTCATGGTACAACCACGTACGTTCTCACCTTCAACTTACCCGTTGAATCACTCAAATTGTTAAATGACTCTCTTGAGTCTCATACACATAGTGTCGCCTGACATCATACCCCAATAGGGTCTCACTTGCATTAACATGTCAATGCCATGTCCAAAACATGGTCTTATACGAATTCTTACACCGAGGTCATATTCCAATATGGTCTCACACGGAACCTTAACTATCATCATTTCTTACTATTTACATCTCTTACTATTATTAGGTTCAATTCACTTAACTACTTATCAACGAGTACTTAATACATTCATTGCGTAATTATACATTTCACACAACATTGGAATATTTAAAATAACTCATACGTATTTACTACGTCTGCACATGAACTTACCTCGATGCCGAAAGGGCCAAAAAAGGACTTTTGCCCACCTTTCTCTTTTCACCCGTTCTAGGTCCGAAACTCGATTTATTTGATCTAGAACAATGGAGTTCACTGATGTAATCTCTTATAAATCATAAAACATTATAATCTACACTTTAGGCAAAAATGACTATTTTGCCCCTACACTTTGGCAAAATTACAATTTTTCCCCTAGGCTCGTAAATTAATTTTTATCACATTTTCTTGTTAAACAAGCCTAGATGAACATTTAATCCTCTTACAACTATTCTCAATTCCATCAATTTCATGCTTAAATGAACAAATTACAACTTTTGCATTTTAGTCCCAATTAGGTGTTTCCATGACAACACCTTTCACAAAAGTTGTTTCTCATCATCCTATCATTCATTTTCTTTCATAAAAACTCATCAAACAACATAAACTCTCTCATGGCAAGTCACTAGACTTTCAACCATATTGCAAACTAGTCCCCTCTTTAGAAAGCTTAAGCTTTGGGGACTCTAAAAGTATAATTTTTATCAAGAAAAATCATTAAAATCACTTACTAGAGAGGAGAATTGCTTGGTAAAATTTAAGCTTCAAAAACCCCCTTGTTGCTGCTCATTTTCGGTGGAGAGGAGATGGAGAAAAGATGATAGCTTTCTTTTCTTTATTTTTCCCTTTATTTTATTCCTTTAGTCATCTAATGTCACCAACCCTTGTCAAATTTTAAATTTCTTGTCCCCTTGACCGTCCATCACTTATAGGAAGGCATAATTGCACTTTAAAGACCTCCAATTCACATTCTATAGCTATTTGGCACTTCTAGCAAATAAAATAGAACTTTCGCACTTTATGCGATTTAGTCCTTTTTCGCAATTAAGCCCTCAATCACTAAAATTAAAGCACCAAAATTCTCATGCCTCTATATAAAAATTTAATAACACATAAAATAATATCAAAACATTTTTCTTCAACCTCGAATTAGTGGTCCTGAGACCACTATTCCGACTAGCCCCTAAATCGAGCTGTTACAATTCTCCCCCCTTAGGGATTTTCGTCCCCGAAAATCTTACCAGGAGGAGTTGTTACTAACATTCTTAAAACGTTTCCATCTACTCTTCAAAATCACGAGTCTACTTATCCTCAAGTTTCTCCTGCCAACAACTCTTAAGCTGTGATACACAAGGTCGAAGCGTAACCTAAGACCTAGGTTATTCTTCCTCTAAAGCATATACTCAGAAATTCACCAATTTGGAACTCTGCACATGTTCAAATGATCATTCGAATCTTTAATGATTGATTCATTACAATTCGAATGAAATCCCCCCTCTTTGGGAATCTTGTCAAACTAAATTTGAAATCTATGAGGTTTTATCTCACTTTCTCATAAAAGCATTCAACGACTCTAATGGTCCTGACTGGTACGCTCTGAAAACTCGGCTTTTAGTGGTTAACTACCATAACTCCATCATATCGTGAAATATACTCTACTGTCAAAACATTTATCCAAATAACTGTACTTCCTTATTCTTGCTTTATTAGATATGCTACTACTAAATCTCATACTAAAACTTCTGCATAAGTTCTAGATTCATCATCATTCAAATTCTATCTCGAGGAAACATCAACAACGGAAATCTTATCCAACTTGCATTTTATCACCTTAAATAAACTCATTCAAAGTTTATTTAAAATACCATTTACTATCTCACTTACAACCCTTTTTGTTCTCGAAAAGAAAACTCTCTCTAGTCATTAACCTCGCTGAAACTAGGATATTACCAACTAAGATCAACCGAGTAACTAATTCGCATTATTTAACACGGATCTTTCATTCAGACATTTGTACTATGTCTACTATCTGAGTAGTATCACAATAACTATACCCACCATTGTAATAATTCAAGCCGTTTCCACTATTTCATCTTCAAAATCTTCTGCAGCATAATATACCCTCACTTATTAAAATTCAGAAAATTACACATCGATCTTTCCATGGATCAATACATAATATCTGACTTACAACACAGACACAAAAGTGATCGTCTCTGGATCACCAACCTGTCAACTCTTTCTCTCGATTCAGACTGATCTCAGTACTAGAACTTTCAAATAAATAGTTCTTTCAATAGCTTTCAACTCAATCACCACGGTTTGAACATTTCGATGAGCATATCTTTATGTCGTGCTCCCTACCCACGTACACACAGAATTTCATTCTCTTTACTGACTCATGCGTGAATATACACAGAACTTGAATCATATCTCTATACATTAATCTACTCTTTTCTCCATACTGAGAACATATTTCTAGTACACTCTCATCTGAGTTTCTCTTGCTGTGCTAATCTAAGACCTTTACTATCGTCATATCTCACGATAGTAGGGACATCTCGATCAAATTCATTAACTCTATTCGGCTTACCCGAAAACCCATCGCACCACATGAAACTTGTGATTTCATTTCTTGTACTAGAATTATCACTTTTCTTTGATCAAATCAAAAGCGTAATCATAATAAATATGAATATCACAACTCAAAGAACACACCCTTTATAAATAACCAAGATCAACGGAAATATAAAAGAAATCTCACAGGAAGTTTCAGCAGCAACTTCCTCCTCAAAGTACCCGAATAGGATTACGAGGAGGTAAATGAATGTCGATTTCAATTTTCTAAATCGACAACCGTTTTGTCTGATTTTTTTTTTACTATCAGCTAACATTCTCACACAATCACAGTTTATAAAAAGTACAACTACATCAGTCCTGAAAGGCAACAGATCTTTATACCTAATACTCAAGGAGATTATTATAATCTATCCATGGCATCCACTAACCATGCACAAACTACAGGTTTCGAGTCAACTTACTCAAACTTGCCATTTATTTAGCACATACCGTGCCATACATCGTACTGGTTTCTTTTTTTTTTTGACTCATTCACGATTACCTGTATTCACCCATTGACATGGCTTTAGTACAATTCTCATTTCTACCTCTAGACTCATCCATCTGTCCATTTAATCACTAGGGATAATCAAATACGCATATTCATCGTCATTCATGTAGGTACGAAACTAATGTCACATCCCCGAGGTGGTCTGATACAGGACCTTATCTTTTTCATATCCCAATGATAACCTTTTTATTATAGTCCCCTAGGACTTCAACCTCATGTTCAACAACAATTACTCTATTTACTAAGGTATCATGTATCAACGTGATACAAAGCATTCTCAATTATGCTAACATAATTATTGCATTAATCGAATGCAAACTTACTCAACTTAACTCTCATAACATCTCATCATAATTCAACAGTGGTAAGGGGTGAGGTCGTAGCGTCCCATAACTTGACTCTCATGACCACATACATATGATTTAACATTCATCATCAATGAAATATCATCATAGTCACGCAACTCACTCCAAGTGAGTTTTCACATTTTTTTTTCATGCCACAATTGTTTCTATCACTCATACTTTCGAACAGTGACTTTACTTACTTAAGTTCTACATTAATATCTACTTGAGTATTCAACATTTGATTCTACTTCCTCTTACTATTGCGTATCAATCTAGAGAATGTCTTACGGGTTTTGAGTACGTCGTTTACTTGATTGCCATAGTCCAACTATGGTCTTACTCGTATCACCCATCATAGCCCAACTATTTCTTTACATGTCATCACGATGCCATAGCCTTGCCATGGTCTTACACGAAATCTCATATCAGTACCAATGCCATACCCCTGGTACAGTCTTACATGGAACTCATGTCGTTGCCGATGCCATATCCCAGATATGGTCTTACACGGGATCACTATTTGTCACCAATGCCATGTCCCAGACATGGTCTTATATGGGATCACATGTATCGCCATAGTCTAACCATGGTCTTATTCATCATTTTATCATTGAATGACCGTACTCATCTCTGCATTCTACTTAGTCAAACTTCCCAGTTTAACTCTCACACCATAATACTCGTAGTTTCATACAGAGTCACGAAATAAAACATTATACATCATCCATTTTAATAGTCGCACATGAGATTCAACTATGTGGACATACTAATCATAATCGCTCAAACAATCATACATATACATATACCTCATGCTCTGGATAAATTTACTCACTATATGCACCTAACCCAATAGGTTGAGTATATAACACCTGTGCACATCCCGCCAATACAGATAAGCTTACCACTTTATAACTTTTATTTCATTCATTTTCACACACATGTCATATACTTCTATTCATACCTCTTTGAATCTCATCAGTGCATGAGAGCATTTCAATTACCTCATTATCACTTACAACATTATTGAATTTAGCTCGGTTGGGAACCATCCCTGTCTTAACAAAACAATTTCGTTAGAGCCGGGAGATAACACACTATCACAGTCCACCTATGGCATGTATAGCTAGACTCTTACTCACGCTAGGTTAGTCCGAGAACCGACTAAACCATGCTCTGATACCACTAAATGTAACAACCCTTACCCGAGTTCTACGCCAGAACCAGGCCCGAGGCGTTGTCGAACTCAAACCACTTGATCACCACATAGGCTCAACGTAATTACTCTCTATAACCCCATTCTCGACTTACGAGGCCTCACTCATACACACGAGGGCTCTCGAGACTAATCCGAAACTTTTTCCAATCTTAAAATTTTTCTCTTCAAAACAGGACTAACACGCCCGTGCAAGATTAGACACGCCCGTGCATAGGCACACATGCCCATGTCCCTAGACCGTGCCTAAAAACCCAAGCATTCTGCCAAATGCCCCACGGTTAAGGCACACGCCCATGCGGTTTGAGAACACGCCCGTGTACCCTATTACATGTCCGTGCCTTCCACCCGTGGCCGACACTGACTAAATCCACTTTAGTTTAGTTGAATCTGCTTTGCCACGACAATGTAACTATTACGTACAGTTTGCCTATGATGTAACACCCCTTACCCGGGTTATACGCCGGAACCGGGCCCGAGGCGTTGCCGAACTCAAACCACTTGATCGCCACATAGGCTCAACGTAATTACTCTCTATAACCCCATTCTCGACTTACGAGGCCTCACTCATACACACGAGGGCTCTCGAGACTAATCTGAAACTTTTTCCAATCTTAAAATTTTTCTCTTCAAAACAGGACTAACACGCCCGTGCAAGATTAGACACGCCCGTGCATAGGCACACACGCCCATGTCCCCAGACCGTGCCTAAAAACCCAAGCATTCTGCCAAATGCCCCACGGTTAAGGCACACGCCCATGCGGTTTGAGAACACGCCCGTGTACCCTATTACATGTCCGTGCCTTCCACCCGTGGTCCACACTGACTAAATCCACACGGCCTAGACACGCCCGTGGCCCTGGCCCGTGTGACAATTAAATTTCTAAGTGTCAAGTGCAGACCTCACACGGACTTAGCACATGCCCATGTGCCAACCGTGTGTATCACACGGCCTAGACAAACGGCCGTGTGACCAGCCCGTGGTCTATTCTGACTTAAGACACTAAGGTGCAGGAGACACACGTCCTAGACACACGCCCGTGTGTCTATCCGTGTGGGCACTTAGAGGCTATCTTACCAAGCCTTTTACTACTCTTGTTGCATACGTTCATATATTTCTTCAAAACATTCTCAAATCATTAAGGAGATAGAGTCATTCATCCCATACACTAGGGAGAACTATTCCAATATAATTACAAACAACATAAGCCATCATTTATGTCTATATACAATTGTCCCATAACTCATTTAGGCCAACACATTTGGGACATTAACAATGACTTAATCAACCTTATGTACTAGCCCTATACATGCCATGACTCATAAAAACTTGATACCTCATACCAAGTGTCTGCTCGATAGTGTGAAAACGTCTCCGGCAATCTCCAACCTGAGCTAGCTAAATTAACCTATAAGAGATGGGAGAAAGAAAGGAGTAAGCAATAATGCTTAGTAAGTTCATATACAAATAAGAAGTAGTTGCCGATATTCATTCACCAGGTATTATAATGAGTTTTTCTCGCAAACTCATGGTTACCTACTCAATCATTCTTGAAGCTTACTCACTCTATCTCTTACCGCATTCTAACCGTGCCACAAGCCAATTGCTCATTTAATTATCATACAACCCTGCACTGATTACCACATGATCATATAAAACAACACATCAAGCATTTTCACTAAGCCACTCATACTACTAATTTCTCGGTGGTTTCGTGACTTAGCCCACCATCGGTCTCTAGTAGGGTGGTATCGCTTTATAGCGCACCAATTATTTATACTTGTGGTGGTATCGCACTTAGCCCACCAATTATTTATACTTATGGTGGTATCGCACTTAGCCCACCGAATGATTTTATAAGCGATGGTGTCGCACACAGCCCATCGATTAATAATTTACTAGGTGGTAACGCACACAGCCCACCATTAATAACATAGTTGATGGTATCGCACAGCGCCCATCAATTAATGATTAATCAGGTGGTAACGCATACAGCCCACCGTTAATAACATAGTGATGGTATCACACACAGCCCATCACTAACCATCAATAAGATGATATCGCACTTAGCTCACCGTTATTATATGTTCATGGATAGTTATCCACATGGATTTCTCTATTTTAAACGTTCACCCAGGAACATCCTCACACACTACTATACTTACTTAACCTTCTACGATACTCGTTTACATTCACACAATGCATTAATAAATCTATCTCATGCAATTAAAGAGCATTAGTTACTCATAACCCGCAAGGGTTCATTATATACTGAATTCATCTCCATTCAACTCTAACACACACTTGTGCTTCTCATGGTACAACCACATACGTTCTCACCTTCAACTTACCCGTTGAATCACTCAAATTGTTAAATGACTCTCTTGAGTCTCATACACATAGTGTCGCCTTGAGATCATACCCCAATAGGGTCTCACTTGCATTAACATGTCAATGCCATGTCCAAAACATGGTCTTATACGAATTCTTACACCGAGGTCTTATTCCAATATGGTCTCACACGGAACCTTAACTATCATCATTTCTTACTATTTACATCTCTTACTATTATTAGGTTCAATTCACTTAACAACTTATCAACGAGTACTTAATACATTCATTACGTAATTATACATTTCACACAACATTGGAATTTTTAAAATAACTCATACGTATTTACTACGTCTGCACATGAACTTACCTCGATGCCGAAAGGGCCAAAAAGGGACTTTTGCCCACCTTTCTCTTTTCACCCGTTTTAGGTCCGAAACTCGATTTCTTTGATCTAGAACAATGGAATTCACTGATTTAATCTCTTATAAATCATAAAACATTATAATCTACACTTTAGGCAAAAATGACTATTTTGCCCCTACACTTTGGCATAATTATGATTTTTCCCCTAGGCTCGTAAATGAATTTTTATCACATTTTCTTGTTAAAAAAGCCTAGATGAACATTTAATCCTCTTACAACTATTCGCAATTCCATCAATTTCATGCTTAAATGAACAGATTACAACTTTTGCATTTTAGTCCCAATTAGGTGTTTCCATGACAACACCTTTCACAAAAGTTGTTTCTAATCATCCTATCATTCATTTTATTTCATAAAAACTCATCAAACAACATAAACTCTCTCATGGCAAGTCCCTAGACTTTCAACCATATTGCAAACTAGTCCCCTCTTTAGAAAGCTTAAGCTTTGGGGACTCTAAAAGTACAATTTTTATCAAGAAAAATCATTAAAATCACTTACTAGAGAGGAGAATTGCTTTCTGAAATTTAAGCTTCAAAAACCCCCTTTTTTCTGCTCATTTTCGGTGGAGAGGAGATGGAGAAAAGATGATAGCTTTCTTTTCTTTATTTTTCCTCTTATTTTATTCCTTTAGTCAACTAATGTCACCAACCCTTGTCAAATTTTAAATTTCTTGTCCCCTTGACCGTCCATCACTTATAGGAAGGCATAATTGCACTTTAAAGACCTCCAATTCACATTCTATAGCTATTTGGCACTTTTAGCAAATAAAATAGAACTTTTGCACTTTATGCAATTTAGTCCTTTTAAACAATTAAGCCCTCAATCGCTAAAATTAAAGCACCAAAATTCTCATGCCTCTATATAAAAATTTAATAACACATAAAATAATATCAAAACATTTTTCTTCAACCTCGAATTAGTGGTCCTGAGACCACTGTTCCGACTAGCCCCTAAATCGAGCTGCTACATATGAGGAGTACAATCTGTACTTATAATGTTCGATGGTGAGCTGAGATTCTTCAATACACTTAGAACATGTGACAGTGGATTGGGTGAATTTAGCTTTTGATTGGTTGCTTGAAAATTAATTTCTAAAAATGAGATGTCCTATACTCAGTTTTTTTTTTTCGAGTTGTAGTGAATATCTTCTAATGAACTTAGGGATTTTTGAAGCCAAAATTCAGTCATTTTGCGTTGGCATTATTAAATAAAGGACATTAGACACTCCAATGCTTAGAATTTCCAAGTAAGTCAGCACCACTTTGTTTACTCCATCGTGTTGTTGACTAGAAAGGTGAGTTTACGTAAGAGTGTGTAATAGAAAGTAAATAAATTAGGGGCACTCCACTGTAGTAATGGGCTAAGTAGCTAAGGAGGTAATTGTTTACTCAATCCATCTTCTAAGTCAAAAGCCTTATCTTCAAGAGTGATTTATATTTAAATTGTGACATGATTGAGTACCAGGTAATTTGGTGTATGCTCCATTGTGATTATCAAGTTAAAGAATTTTGTAACATGCTAAATCCCCTATTATACTAACAGTATATGAAAAAAAATACAAGACAAAAAAAACACAAATGTAAATGGTTTATACATGTATGATTAGAGCAAGAGTGACTTGAGTTTAGGCAACAAATGAACTGAGTAAGCTAGGAGATATTTGCTATGGCCAGAACATACATGGAACTTAGAAAATCAAACCTTTGTTAAATCAAACCTTTGAAACTCGAACTATTTTTTTAAGAGAGAAGATGGCTGAGAATTGATGTATATATTGGTCTTCGAATAGATTGATTGTACAAGATGGGTGCATGCACTGGCAATACTGCTGTATACATGCATTAATGCATATTTTGCTTGAGGACAAGTAATAACTCAGGTTTGGGGTAGGATAACTCTTGAAAAGAGTTATATTTCATTCCTTTATGCCTAGCTAATTGCTTGTACTTGGGTACATTTAATGGTATTTTAGGACATTTTATTAGTATTTTTATCATTTGCATTAGGAGCTTGGGTTGTGTCTGCTTGTACTTGGGTACATTTAGTGGCATGTTAGACACTTTCATTCCTTTAGGTTATGGAGAAAGAAATAAAGGAGTGAATTTTTTCGGGGCAAAATGTTGGATAGTTTGCCACCTTGTATGCCGTGGCAATTTCAGGAAGATGACCGAGTCAACATTCAGTGCATACCAATCTTAGCCCAACTCTACTTGTACTAGAAAAATCTGCCTAAAAAAGAGGAAAAGATATCGTGGGCTGTTGGAGTATCCTAGGAAGAAATGCTTATAAAAAGTTGAAGGAGGAAGACCTAAGGGGAGAGATCCGGAGGCAACAATAGAGGGTAGCGGCTGGGTAGAGACGGAAAGAGGAAGCTGAAGGCAGTCCCTCTCAACCACTATAGGACACTTGCTTCTGGATTGCGGATTGGTTAGGCGACAGCCATCGTCCTAACTTTTTCCATTATTTCTTATTCTGTTCTCCCGTAAATTGATTTGATCAAAACGATGTTGGATGTTATTTTGAACTTGAATTTTAATCGCCAACCCATGAATTAAATCTCATAGGGTTGGGATTACATGATGAAACTTTTATTTTTCTTTAATGGTTGAAGCATATATTTGATTTAATCTACTGTTTCATTCAATTGCTTTTATTTCCTAACTGTATGTATACATTCTCTAGACATAGATGAGTGTGCAGTATGCTTATAAAGTGAATCTAATTCTAAAAAGGTTGGATTAGTTGGACTGAAATTGAATGATACAAGTGGGTATACGACCAAATACCTGTAGCAGACTCTAGACATAGAGCAGCATTTGTATTGAATGATGACAAAATAGTACAGGGTGTCGTGCTAAAGCCAATAGACCCAGGCCAGGTAACTTGAGATCTTGCTCTTGAAAGAAGCAGGTTAGGTCTCTTCTGAGAAGTAGGTTATGTACAATTTTGCTGAGGCATTATTAAAAGTAAGGGCATATTCTTAGTAATCCCAACCTTCCAATCAACTTTGTAGACCTTCTATCATTTGCCGTAGTATTTTTTCATAACATTCTTAGTTATTTATTTATTCGCTCACATTTTATTCACGTAATTATTCTCGTAATTGCCATTGTATTTTTACTCTTGCTTTGCCTTAATATTTTCCAATATTAGCCAGTATACATTTTGCACTTATCCTTATTATTTTAATTTACCACTGCGTACTTAACTCGATTTTGCCATAACATTAACCATTATCATAACTTGACCATTTCTATAACTAACCTGACCCCTGTGGAGACAATCTCACTTATCACTTTAGTACTTGATTCGACGTGTATATTTTCACAATTCGCATATCATATTCACACGTGACACATGGCACCCAAAGAGCTAGTGGAACTTAAGGCACAACTGCAAGAGCTTTTGGATCGTGGATTTATTAGACCGAGTGTGTCGCCATGGGGAGTCCTAGTTCAGTTTGTTAAGATGAAGGATGGTTCCATTAGGTTATGTATTAATTATCGATAACTGAACAAGTTGACCATTCAGAACAAATACCCTTTACCGAGGATTTATGATTTTTTCGATCAGCTTAGGGGTGCTAAGGTGTGCTCTAAAATGGACTTAAGGTCTGGATACTATCAATTTAAAGTGAAACAAATGGAAATTCCTAAGACCACTTTTAGGACTCTGTAACACCCCTTACCCGTGTTGACGCCGGAACAGGGTACGAGGCGTTACCTAACTTAAACACAAATTAACATACATTTCCGGGTCATAAAAGTTCATTCAAATTTAAAACTTTTCAAACTTTGTCTTAAAATCTCTAATATGAGCCTACGAGGCCCAAAACACACTTTAGAAATGGTTCGAGACCAAACTGAGTTCTTTAGAAAACTTTGGAAAATGTCACTAAAAACAGGGGCACACGCCCGTGTGGAAGGGCAACACGCCCGTGTGACCTAATAACATGGCCATGTTTAAGGACTGTGTAACTCACACGGCCTAAGCATATAGGGACACGCCCGTGTCCATTTCCCGTGTTGATTTAATTCTCAATTCGAACCTACAGGGGTTTTCACACGGCCTGGCACACGCCCGTGTCCATGACCTGTGTTCCTCACATGACCATGACACGTTCGTGTCTCAGCCCGTGTGTTAAAACCTTGACATTCTGTTTCTGACATCAGCAACACTTTAGGGTCACACGGCCAAGGCACACGCCCATGTGCTAGACCGTGTGGCAAATTTAATTTCGCATTTAAGGTGCAGACTTCACACGGCCTGGGCACATGCCCATGTACAATGGTTGTATCTTCCACACTGTTGAGATACACGGCCGTGCCTCAGCCCGTGTGGTTACTACTGAGCATTCTGTTTTACCAAATTAAGGTGTAGGGGACACACGGCCGGACTACACGCCCACGGGGCAGACCGTGTGTCACACACGGCCTAGACACACACCCGTGTGTCTACTCGTGTGGACAAAAACAAGGCTGTCGAAACCATTTTTAATGTTTTAAAAAATGATGGGGATCGATTTTTAAAAACGAAAATGGGAGTCGCCACCAACCCCTTTTTATTTAGGTGTGATTGGATCACCTTGTAAAGCGTTTCATTTTAAAACATTTGATTTTGGTCTACGAAAAACGAGAAAACGGGTTTGGGAGTCGGTTACGTATGAGGAAGGGTTAGCACCCTCATAACACCCAAAAATTGGTACCTAATTGATAGAATCATGTCCAAATGTTTGAAATTTAAAAAGTTTAAAATAAGATCCCTTATTAGAAGGAAAACCAAGACTTACCTATTTCAAAGAAATAAAAATACCACACCCAATAAGTTAGGATACAGCATCTTATAACTTCGAAGCTAGGTGCATCTTTATTTTAGAAAATTCTTACCTCAAGACACAAAACATCATACCCAGTAAGTTAGGATACAACATTTTGAATTCTCAAGAATAAGTTTTTTATTTGAAATTGGTAACCTTTAACTTTGAAAATGGAGAGATATCTAAAACTTTGAATTTTACGAGAAAAATCACAACCCAGTAAGTTAGGGCACGATTCTTCTCGAAGACTCCAAATATCAGATATCACCGTAAAAAAGTTTTACAAAAATATCTTTAATTTAAAAGGTATTTTTATTAAAAAATGGTATGAGTAAGACATTGTAACATATATATATCAATTGCAATTCTATAAATTTAACCATAAATAATAAAAGAATAATAACATGAATAAATATAGCATTATGTTAAGCATTGAATATACAATATAATGGGAAAAGGCATATGATAATTTCTAAAACTATTTAACATAGATAAACAATGTTTTAAATAATAAAAAAAATAAAAAGAAAAATTAATAACAAATACATAATTCAATACATATATAAATAATTATACATAAAAAAAACAATTGGTAAACAATATATAATAATTTTATATAAAAAAACATATATAATATACTAATTATAAAATTACGTACATAATATAAATAAAATAAATAAAATATGTTATATAATATAAATAGATTTTATACAAAATGAAATTTAAAAAAATAAGGAATGATATAATACAATACTATATAATATAAAGATTTCGAAAACATATAATATAGTAATTAATATATAGAAATAATATATAATGAAAATAATTTTAAGCTAAATAAAAATAATAATAAATAATAATAGTTTAATATATAAAGATATTACATAGAAAAAATATATATAAATTTATACTATTAATGTATTAATGATCGCTGTGAAGTCAGAGTTTTAAAATTTATAAAGATAATGATCGAACCTGGAAACTAACTATGACAATGATTGAGGCAAGTGCACCTATCGAACAGTAGTATAGCTTAGGCAAGATCGGATTGTCGAACCCAAAGGAACTAAAAGTACTAATACTAACTTTCTTTTTATTATTTAGCCTAAAATAAGTGAAGTTGTTTATTAATCTAAATTAACTAATTACTAAGCTAAAGACGCAAAGACAAAAAGAATGAATTGGGGAAATACTTGGGAGAAACTCAGTTGATTAAGACGATACCCTTAGGAAGAATCCACCTAGACTTCACTTGTTATCTAACACTGAACCAGACGATTTATTCACTTGACTTGATCCATAGGACTCTCTAATTTATATTAAACCCTCTCTCGAGGCGAATAACGTCTAACCCTAGGTTAATTAATTGAAATCTCTTTCCCATTAATAACCCCCTAGAATAGCAGTAAATCGATCTATGGACTCCCATATTAGGTTTCACCCTAATCCGGCAAAATCTCGTCACCCTATCTCTAGGCGCGCGATCAACTCCGCTTAATTATGCTAGATCTACTCTTAAGTAGGGACTTTTGCTCCACCACCTAAGCACATTCGACTTGAATTAATATCTGCGAAATATTAACACAAGAATTAAGCACACATAATTAAGAACAAATCAAGTATTTATCATATAGTTCAGAAAACAATAACAAGATTCATCTAGGTTTCATCCCCTTCAGGAATCTGAAGGGTTTAGTTCATAACAATAAAGAAAAACATCTCAGAAGAAAAGATAACACAAAACATAAGAAATCCCTAAAACCCCCTGAAGGAATTGAAGAGGAGATCCTCCGTCTTGAGTAGAATTCCGGCTTCTTGAGATGGATCAACTGGCTATCCCTGAGTGAATCCCCACAAATCTGCCTTCTCTGGCCTAGCAAGATTCCCCTAAACGATGGCTTTCGGCCCTCTATTTTTAGGTCATACTTAGGGTGTATTTATAGGCTTTTGAAATAGGTTTCTTTGCCCCTAAGTATCCTTTCCCGAATGAAATTGCTCTTCTCCACGGCAGAGGCACGGCCATGGCACACGCCCGTGTGAATCGTGGTCAGGCCGTGTTCGGACTTCTAATGAGGACACGCCCGTGTAGATCGATATCAGGCCGTGTTCTAGTATATTGAGGAGGCACGGCCGTGTGAGCTTTAGTCCAGGCCGTGTTGATTTCATCCTTGGCCCATTTTGGTCCGTTTTGAGCCCGTTTCTCGTTCTTTTTATTCTTGGGTGCTTTCCTGAGTATAAGTCATGAAAAGAAAGGATTAAGAGCACCTTTTTACATAAATAAAGGGATAAATCATCCAAAAGTATGCTAAATGTGGGCCTAAAATGTGTTACTATTTCGGTTTATCAAATACCCCCACACTTAAGCTTTTGCTTGTCCTCAAGCAAAATTCTCAACTTACAATTAAAATGAACTTTCAATAATTCATAATTCCTATCAACAATGTCTTATCATAATTCATAGATAATTTATACATGGATAAAGCAATTCAAAGAGTCCTAAAGATTCAAACAATCTAAGTCATAGATTTGTAGCTCAAAAATATAGGCGTCTCTCCTTATCTAAATAATTACCTTTAATTCAAAACTGACAAGGATTGACATCCTCACTAGAGATTCACTCAAATCACTCAAAGTGTTTAAGGTTCAGGAAAAAATGCTCAAAAGTCGAACATGAAAAGTTAATCCCATAGGCTTGCCTGAAAATCAAATCTTCACCACTATAATATGAGATGATGCACAAATCAAAAGGTCTTTGTCTGGGTTGTAACGGGGCTTGGGTTAAAGGTGTGGATAAGGGCTGAATTAGAAGGTTAGAATCGAGATTGAATTGACAAAATACCTAACTGGAAACAATAAACTGAATAATTACATAATGGATTGAAACTTTAAACTAATAATACGAGCTTATTCTTCAATATTTGGAATTCAAACGTATAAGCTCACTTAATCACATAACTAATAATGAATAATGAATATACTTCGATTGATTTTTTTTTAAGAACAAATCAAGTAATAATAAAGAACTTTAACAACTAAAATATAGAACATAGTTAGGCAACTGCTCAAAATCAAATCTCGACAAAAAGGGAGTCAAGGAATGGTGATAACAAATATACAAAGGGTTTTGGGTTAATATTAGCGGTTATGTCAATAAAAAGGGTTTGTTAGGATTAAAAGGGGTTCACTAGGGGTTAATTGTGAAGGTAGGCTTTTAATAGAGTTAGTGGGTTAAAACCTAGGTGCCTTAATCATCTTTGTATATCAAATCATAGGTGTGGTCTCGATATGTATAAACGAGGCAAGTTCTAGAATAACAAATCAATGTTGACATACTCATAGTCAATAAAGTGAGCATGAAAAAGAATATATGCTCTGTAAGGCTCAAAATCTCACAAAAATTATGGGTATTTTGACATCAACCTCATAAATTTCAAACTTCAAAGTAATATTTAAACTCAGTTCGACAACCTAGAAATTTTTAATTTCTGAAAAATAGACTTTTCATGCTTGATTCTCTAGTATTCTTATAATTTAATTATCAATGCACAATTATTAATGACTTAATCTAAAACATATCAATAAAAATCATAAATCATTAGAAATTTCATCCTAATTAGTAATATGAGGAATTTACTTAAAACAAGACTAAATTCAGGATTTTGAGAATAATACAAAAAGTTTGGCACCTAATTTCAGAAATTTGAGAATAATGAAAAAAGTTAGGTGCCTTTTTAGGTTGTTTACCCCTCCACACTTATGATGTACATTGCCTTCAATGTACAAAGTTAGATAATATAAATGTAATGTTCAGATCAGAAGATATGGGGATAAGTGAAACTTCCTAAATTATGTTTGAAATCCTTGAGTTGGATGAACGATATGTTGGAGGGGTCGTTCTGGGTGGTGATCCTGCACTAGATGAAGAAATTGGGTAGCTCATGCAGGATTAGCCAGGGATTATTAAGACATAATTAAAATAAACTAAATATATAAGTAAAAAGAAAAGATGGATGGACCGAGGGGTCTTTATTGTTGGATGTGCTTTCTAAGGCTGGGGATATGGTGGTGTTCGTGGCGTGATTCCCTAGCAGCCTTTAGAACCTAAAATTAAAAAACTAAGATAAAATAAACTAAATTAAGCATAAGAGTGTTAAAGAGAAGGAAAATAAAGGAGAAGATAAAAATAAAAGAACAGATAATTGGTCTCAAAGACCCTTGGCTTGGCGAGTGATTGAAGCGGCCGGCATGAACTTATGTAGATCGGTCTCCGTGAGGGAGACCGTGCTTGGCTTTTTTCGCTTATTTGGCATTGTTTTGGTGTAGCTCAAGGGTATAGAGAAAAAGAGAATGAAAGGTTGAAGGTCGAAAGTTAGTAGGAGAAGAGGTAAGGGAGGGGGGGTTAAATAGATTTTCAAACCTGGTACCATCCCACGCCCGTGCTCCTTAGGCGTGTCGATTCACACGGCCGCCTCGCACGGCCATGTGTCGAGGTGTATTGGTTCACCCACGCCCGTTTTACAGATTGCCACGCCCGTTGGTGATAAGTCAGTGTCGTCCACGGTCGCGTCGCACGGCCGTGGCATTCTGTCGGTGCCCATAGGGCGGTGGTTGGAGTCCGTGACTTCGAAGATTTGATTCTTTCTGACTCGTACCACCTCTGCCATGTCAGTACGGCATTTCGGGGCATCCACACGGCCACGGCCACGGCCGTGTGCTAGGCCGTGTGGCACCTGAAATCTGCACTTTTGGTTAGTTTAAAGCTATATACTATAAAGAAAGGGTAAAATAGAATAAATAAGAAAAATAAAAATGTAAAAGTTAATGGGGTTAGTGCTCGGGTTGCCTCCCGAGAAGCGCTGCGTTATAGTCTTAAGCTAGACTTTCCTCTCGTTTGCATCTTCGAGGGTGGTTTGAGGAGTTGGAAGTCTTTCCTCATGCTATCAATTTTATCCTCGTGAAAAAGTTTAAGTCGAGATGTGTTTATAGTAAAAGTACCAAAAATAGGATTACTTACCTCGACTGTTCCGTATGGGAAAACACTAGTTACCCTAAAAGGTATTTCTTTGTTTATGTTAGGGTCCGGAGGAGATATTCGAGGATCTGCCTTATCTAACAGTACATGATCTCCTATTTTGAAGTGGTTTGTTGTTCCTATGAGTTCTTCTGGGGGCTCCTTCGGTTTTACCTTGTGTGGTTTCGATTCTTCGTCGTGTAACCCTAATTTTTACTTGAAGTGCGTCTTCCATTTGTCTAGCTCATCGATCTTAATCCTTCGATCTTCATGAACTACTTGATTACTCGATGTTCTGGCCGAGTCGAGAGCCTTAAGGGTGATCGTCTCATTACCTACACAAAGTATGAGTTCTCCTGCATCAACATCAATTTTAGTCCTGGCAGTTGTTAAAAAGGGTCTTCCTAAAATTAAGGGAATCGAATTGTCCTCATCCATGTCTAAGACAACGAAATCTACTGGGAAAACGAATTTTTCAATTTTTACAAGAACATCTTCGACAATACCCCTAGGAATTCTAACAGTTTTATCAGCTAATTGAATGCTCATCCTAGTTTGCTTGGGTTTCCCTAGACCTAATTGTTTAAACAATTTATAAGGCATGACATTTATGCTTGCCCCTAAATCAGCTAACGCATTATCAACAGTTAGTCTACCAATTAAACATGGAATTGTAAAACTCCCTGGATCTTTTAGCTTTTGTGGTAGTCTATTCTATAACATTGCTGAGCATACTGCGTTTAATTCCACATGTGGACCCTCGTCTAATTTGCGTTTATTCGTCAAGAGATGTTTTAAAAATTTCCTCAAATCTGGCATCTGTGAAAGAGCTTCAAGTAGCGGTAAGTTAATATGTAATTTCTTTAAAATTTTAAGAAACTTACCGAACTGTTCCTCTGTGTCGTCTCTCGTTAATGCTTCGGGATATGGTATGCGAGGTTGGTATTCCTTGATTACCGATTTTGGTTTCTCTTACGTTACCTCAACTTTACCTTCTTCTACCTCGTTTCCTTGTATTGGACTGGGTTCGTCTAATCCTTCACTTTCTTGAGCTGTTATGGCTTGGATTTGCTCCTTTGGATCAATCTCAGTGTTGCTTGGTAGACGCCCTTGCGATCGTTCAGACATTAGCTTTGCGAGTTGTCCAACTGACTTAGAAACTTCCTCAACTGACTTAGTAACTTCCCTAACTTGGCTCTCGATCCCCTTGATCGATGCTTGTTGGGTCTTAAGGATGGTTTCAGTGTCTTGGAGACGGTTTTCTGTGGATGCCATGAATCTTGTAGCATCTCTTCAAGGTTCGGCTTTTTCTCCTGTGGATAGGGCTGATTTTGGAAATTTTGAGGAGGTTGCTGTCTTTGATTTCCTTGATTTCCTTGACCTCCCCACGAAAAATTTGGGTGGTTCCTCCAACCTGGATTATAATTATTACTATATGGGTTATTATTAGATTGAAATTGTTACCTATATAGTTCATCTGTTCATTCTCTGTGCTTGGTTGGTAGGGTGGGTACTCAGGATTCGCCACGGTTCCACTTGCGTCGCCTTTGCATTCATTGGGTGTACTGCGAAGAACACAAACTATCAAGCTTTTTATTCATCATCTCTACTGTGTTGATAGCATGGTTATTGCATCCATGTTGAAAACTCAGCGGGTTTTGTTGGTTTGGTCCTTGTAACACACTTGCGATAGTTATTCAGAGACATCTCTTCAATAAACTCGTAAGTCGCTTTGGAGTCCTATTGTTGGGGGTTCCACCCTGGCGGGTGAATCAATTAGTTGCCTCGTTGAGGGTTTACATTGTTATAGAAAGTTTAGACTTGGAGCCACAAGGGTAAACCATGGTGCGGACACCTTCTCAAGAGATCCTTATATCTCTCCCAAGCGTCATATAATGTCTCTAAATCCATCTGCACAAAAGAAGAGATATCATTCCGTAATTTGGCGTTTTGGCGGTGGGAAATATTTTAATAATTTTTTTTCGGTCATTTGATCCCATGTAGTGATTGACCCTCGTGGTAACGAAGTTTAACCACTTGTTTGGCTTTATTCCTTAATGAAAAGGAAATAACGAAGCCTTATGGCATCATCAGAAACGACATTTATTTTTAAGGTATCACAGAACTCTAAAAAATTAGCTATATGAGTATTCGGATCTTCGTCCTGCAAACCATCAAATTGAACAAATTGTTGAATCATTTGTATAGTGTTAGGCTTTAATTCAAAATTATTAGCAGCTATAGTCGGCCTAACTATACTTGATTCTGCTCCTGTTAAATGAGGTTTAGCATAATCATACATAGTACGCGGAGCATTATTTTCTGCCACATCTTGTGGTGGTGGGTTATTTTCGTCCATCCCTTCAGTAGGATTGTATCTGCCTTCTCGTTCTTCTTCATGGTAATTTAGGACTCGCGTAATTTCTCTGCGATTTCTTCGAGCGGTAGCTTCAATATCACTGTCGTATACTAGTGGTCCTCTCGGGTTCCTTCTAGTCATAAACTAGAGGTACCTGCTAGGAAAAGAAAGAAAGAAAAATTTAGCAAAGTTAAAATTTAAACATAAAAATAAAAGTAAATTGCAGAAAATAAATAAATAAAAAAATAATGGCTAAACTAATAAAAATAGAGCTTTCTTAATATTTTAGTTTCTCAACAACTGGCGCCAAAAACTTGATATTTGTGAAGTCGAGTTTTAAAATTTATAAAGATAATGATCGAACACTGGAAACTAACTATGACAACGATTGAGGCAAGTGCACCTATCGAGCAAAGAGTATAGCTTAGGCAAAGCTGGATTGTCGAACCCAAAGGAACTAAAAGTACTAATACTAACTTTCTTTCTATTATTTAGCCTAAAATAAGTGAAGTTGTTTATTAATCTAAATTAACTAATTACTAAGCTAAAGATGCAAAGACAAAAAGAATGAATTGGGGAAATACTTGGGAAAAACTCAGTTGATTAAGACGATACCCTTAGGAAGAATCCACCTAGACTTCACTTGTTATCTAACACTGAACCAGATGATTTATTCACTTGACTTGATCCTAGGACTCCCTAATTTATATTAAACCCTCTCTCGAGGCGAATAACGTCTAACCCTAGGTTAATTAATTGAAATCTCTTTCCCATTAATAACCCCCTAGAATAGCAGTAAATCGATCTATGGACTCCCATATTAGGTTTCACCCTAATCCAGCAAAATCTCGTCACCCTATCTCTAGGCGCGCGATCAACTCCGCTTAATTATGCTAGATCTACTCTTAAGTAGGGACTTTTGCTCCACCACCTAAGCACATTCGACTTGAATTAATATCCGCGAAATATTAACACAAGAATTAAGCACACATAATTAAGAAGAAATCAAGTATTTATCATATAGTTCAGAAAACAATAACAAGATTCATCTAGGTTTCACCCCCTTCAGGTATCTGAAGGGTTTAGTTCATAACAATAAAGAAAAACATCTCAGAAGAAAAGATAACACAAAACATAAGAAATCCCTAAAACCCCCTAAAAGAATTGAAGAGGAGATCCTCCGTCTTGAGTAGAATTCCGGCTTCTTGAGATGGATCAACTGGCTATCCCTGAGTGAATCCCCACAAATCTGCCTTCTCTGGCCTAGCAAGACGCCCCTAAATGATGGCTTTCGGCCCTCTATTTTTAGGTCATACTTAGGGTGTATTTATAGGCTTTTGAAATAGGTTTCTTTGCCCCTAAGTATCCTTTCCCGAATGAAATTGCTCTTCTCCACGGCAGAGGCACGGCCATGGCACACGCCCGTGTAAATCGTGGTCAGGCCATGTTCGGACTTCTAATGAGGACACGCCCGTGTAGATCGATATCAGGCCGTGTTCTAGTATATTGAGGAGGCACGGCCGTGTGAGCTTTAGTCCAGGCCGTGTCGATTTCATCCTTGGCCCATTTTGGTCCGTTTTGAGCCCGTTTCTCGTTCTTTTTATTCTTGGGTGCTTTCCTGAGTATAAGTCATGAAAAGAAAGGATTAAGTGCACCTTTTTACATAAATCAAGGGATAATTCATCCAAATGTATGCTAAATGTAGGCCTAAAATGTGTTACTATTTCGGTTTATCAATTAATATATAAATAATAAAGAAAATAATATAGATTATCTAATATAGTAAAATAATTTAATACAATATTAAAATAATAAAATAAAAGGATAAAAAGGAAATTAAAACAAAGAAACAGGGATTAAAATGGCAATTTTGCCAAGTTTCAAAACGGCATCGTAATAAATTTGGCCCTTAATGCGGACAGAGGGACAAAATTGGAACAAAAACAAAATTTAGGGCTAATTTAATAAATAATGAAAATTCAAATTGGACCGAATTAAAAAAATAAAAAATACGGGAGGACTAAAATGGAAATTAGACTATTCATAAAAAATGCACGGATCCTCCCCGGGTATTCGAGTCAACGCGCGGATCCCCTACTTGAAACGATGTCGTTTTATGCTTATTGGATTAAGCAAAAACGGCGTCGTTTCCATATTGGTATATAAGTTAAAATCGGCTTAAAAATTTCATTTGGACACTGAAATAAAAAAAAAATCTGAGGCCTCCTTTTAGATTCTCTTTGGCCTCTGTCCGGAGGAGTCGTCGGATGTTGTAGGCCACAACTGCACGCGCCACACGCGCCTCCGTGGACGGTGGCCGGAGGCCTAAAACTTTCGATTTTCAGCGCCTTTGAAAGGTAAACGCTTCCCTTTTATTTTTTAAAACATTTTTATATGTACGAATGTATAAAAAAAATAAAACCGAATGAAATATATAAAAAAATCACCTTTGCGAGAAAAAAGAAATTTCTATATATTATTTCTGGATTTTTCTGGTATTCTTTGTCTCCGTATATGTATGTCCTCTGTACAAAATAAATCAGGCTTTTATAGCCTTGAAAAAAAAAATAAAAAGGAAACATTTTTTGTTGCCATTCTTGTTGTTGTTTCCTTTCTTTGCAGGTCAACAGAGAGAATCTTGGTGGTGAGACGACATGCGCGCTGATTTCGGCGCGAGAACAGGCTGGACAAGGCTGCGAGGTGAGGCGTTTGCGGCGCGACACTCAGGCTCCTGCTGAGGCGGTGCCTAGGGTTTCAGAAACCCTAGGCCATTGCTAATTCTGTTTAGTTCCTGGGCCATTTGCGCCGTTCGAACTTGGGTCTAGTTGGTTTAGTTTAGGTGTGGGGTTCTGTTCTGTTTAGTTGGGTAGTGGTGTGTCCTGTAATTGGTTTTGGTTTTTAGACCCGTTTATTGTAACAAGAACTAATGGACTGTAAGGGACTGTAAGGGACATTATTGGACACTTGGTTTTTATTTCCTGAACGGGCCCGGGCAAAAATGGGCCTCTACAGCTGCCCCTCTTTGCTCATTGTCGTGTAACGAGAATAGAGCAAAGACTATAAAAGGACCAATTTTGCCCGGTCTTGGCCGAGCCCCGACTTCTTGGTCCTCGTTTTCTTTAAATGGCTTCCAACTCCACTGTAACTTCAATGGTATTGGAACTTCATCTTGATTTCGGTAAGTTTGATAGCTTCAATCTGCTTCACTGCGACTTCAGGAAGGCAATATTCACTATCTTTTAATCTGCTCCACTCCTGCTTAGTGGAGACCAAAACTTTGATCGGCTTCCTGCAACTTCAGGAAGATGAGATTTGTTATCTTCGATCTTCTTCTTGCAACTTCAAGAAGACAAGATCTGCTGACTTTAGTATACTGTAACGTCGGGGAGACAAGGCTGAAAATATCATTGATCTGCTTCCTGCAACTTCAGGAAGATGAGATCTGTTGTCTTAAGTCTACTCCACTGCAACTTCAGGGAGATAAGACTGAAAGTGTCTTCGATCTGCTTCCTGCAACTTCAGGAAGATAAGATCTTCTGTCTTCAGTCTACTCCGCTGCAACTTCAGGGAGACAAGGCTGAAAGTGTCTTCAATCTGCTTCCTACAACTTCAAGAAGATAAGATCTTCTGTCTTCAGTCTACTCCGCTGCAACTTCAGGGAGACAAGGCTGAAAGTGTCTTTTGATCCACTTCCTGCAACTTCAGGAAGATAAGATCTTCTGTCTTCAGTCTACTCCGCTGCAACTTCAGGGAGACAAGGCTGAAAGTGCTTTCGATCTGCTTCCTGCAACTTCAGGAATATAAGATCTGCAATTTTCGATCTGCTTCTTGCAACTTCAAGAATGCCAGATCTACAATCTCCAGTCTGCCCCACTACTTTCTCGAGAGGACAAAATCTGAACTTTTTAGTCTGCTTCCTTACTATCTTCAGGAAGACTTCAATCTTCAGCCTGCTCCACTATCATCTCTAGGGAACAAAATCTGAACTTTTAAATTTGCTTCCTTACTATCTTCAGGAAGACTTCAATCTTCAGCCTGCTCCACTATCATCTCTAGGGAACAGAATCTGAACTTTTCAATTTGCTTCCTTACTATCTTCAGGAAGACTTCAATCTTGACTGCTCCACTATCATCTCTAGGAGCAGAATCTGAACTTTTCAATTTGCTTCCTTACTATCTTCAGGAAGACTTCAATCTTCAGCCTACTCCACTATCATCTCTAGGGAACAGAATCTGAACTTTTCAATTTGCTTCCTTACTATCTTCAGGAAGACTTCAATCTTCAGCCTGCTCCACTATCATCTCTAGGGAACAAAATCTGAATTTTTCAATTTGCTTCCTTACTATCTTCAAGAAGACTTCAATCTTCAGCCTGCTCCACTATCATCTCTAGGGAACAAAATCTGAACTTTTCAATTTGCTTCCTTACTATCTTCAGGAAGACTTCAATCTTCAGCCTACTCCACTATCATCTCTAGGGAACAAAATCTGAATTTTTCAATTTGCTTCCTTACTATCTTCAGGAAGACTTCAATCTTCAGCCTGCTCCACTATCATCTCTAGGGAACAAAATCTGAATTTTTCAATTTGCTTCCTTACTATCTTCAGGAAGACTTCAATCTTCAGCCTGCTCCACTACTATCTCGAGGGAACAAAATTTGAATTTTTCAATTTGCTTCCTTATTATCTCAGGAAGACTTCAATCATCAGCCCGCTCCACTATCATCTCTAGGGAACAAAATCTGAACTTTTCATTTTGCTTCCTTACTATCTTCAGGAAGACTTCAATCTTCAGTTTGCTCCACTACCATCTCGAGGGAACAAAATCTAAACTTTTTAATGTTGCTATACCGTCCTCTGAGGGACATGCCCTGTAGACTCGAATGTATTATGGATGACATTTGCATGAATTCAGAATGTCATGAGAATGATCCCAAAATTTACAATGATTAGGATGCAATGATCGGAATGGATCTAATGCTCCTAAATGAATGTGTTATGCAAAAATGTCATGAGAATGATTCCTATTTAAAGTGTCATCACTCCTCAGGGTTTCATTTTTGTTCCTCTCGAAGTATCTATCATACTCTGCTCAAATAATTTGCCCCATGGTAATTTCAGGGCCCACTCCACTTGAACCTTGGGACACAAGGCTTGTACCTCCTTCAAACCATCCGACCATGATTTATAGAATTTGAAACTTTTTAATCCATTCCTATTGCCATTTAGGGGTACAGGATCTATTTCAACTTCAATCCATTCCAATGTAATTCAAGGGTTTTGAATCCTCACCCATCAATTTGGTCTGTCATACCATCGAATGTTATGACCCAATGAAAATGCTTTGCAAAATGATACTCTTTTAGGATTGATATTGCTCAACTCATTATTTTGTCCAATCATCATTTGGACAGAAAATTCAAAGAAATAGTCCCAATCTAGACTTTTCTCAAGTATTTCCAATCCTTACACATAGAAATTTTTTTAAATAATTGTCATGTTTCAGTCTCTTGTATTATGTAGAAGCTTCTAGAATAATATACGAAACTCCTTTTATGAAAGTGTTATTAGTCCATTAATCTTTATTTCAATATAAAATGCTTGAAAAAGATCACAACAATGGACGAGAAAGAAATTAATCAAGAGCATAGCTCGAAATAAATAGGTTAATCAAAGATGGCCAAAACAATAAAAGAAAATTGATTTGGGTGTATCTTGAAAAGAATAAAATAATCAAAGATAACAAATAAAGAAAATGGGTAAGATAAAAGTTAGGTGCCCCAGATATCGCAGCCTGAGCTTCTCTGTTCGAACTTCTTGAGGACCATTTTAAGCTCAATATGTATTTAGGGGACCCGGAGTACTTTGTCGATGCCCCAAGACGCATCATACTTCTTCATTGTTAATTCAGGCATAGCAAGACTACCACATGCACTATCTTTGATCAAAATTTGAGCCGCCCTTTTGGGTTTTCAGCTCAAAACCCCGTTGGTCTCAAAGCGCCCTTTGCGGGTTTTCGCCTTGGCCTCTCCTTTTTTTTGAATGAATTTGAGCTCAAGGCGCCCTTTGTGGGTTTTCACCTTGGTCTTTCCTCTTTCAGGTAAAATCCTTCTTGATTGACCCTGAATTCACCGAATTGGGCGAGTCTTTAGCATCCATATCGGTCAATATCAATGCTCCTCCAGAAAAGGCCTTCTTTTCAACATAAGGTCTTTCCCAGTTTGGTATATGCTTTCCTCTAAAATCTTAAATATCAGGTGCCCATCATGAAATTTCTTTGGGTGGACCATTTCTGTCATAAATCAACATCATCAATTTTAGTACATTTGACTATGATGAATACTTTCAAACCCTTTTCTTCATCCAAGTTCACTAGAGACATTCTTCTTCATCCAATTCCTGACTCAATCAAAGCTTGGAGTAAAGGAATCTCGATTTTCATGGGCAAAACCACTTCATAAACCAATGGGAAAAGTGTTGCCCCAGCGAAAGTCCTGGTCGACGTTTGATAATCATAGAGAGTAAATGGTAGCTTCTTATGCCAATCTTTACAAATCTTAGTCACCTTTCCTATTTTTTGTTGTTTTTTCTTTTTCTTTTTTTGTTTGGCAACCTTTGCTGCACTGTGATATGCTGCCTGATCTTTGAACAAACCGTAAACTTTAACTTTGAACAAATTAAGGTGCAGGGGACACACGGCCGGACTACACGCCCACGGTTCAGACCGTGTGTCACACATGGCCTAGACACACGCCCGTGTGTCTACTCATGTGGACAAAAACAAGGCTATTTACCAAGCCCTTTTGCCACCCTTACTTGCACCAACATAAGCCACATTAAGTAACACCAAACCACACATAAACATCTGACCAAACCAGCCACAACCAAGACATACACACATATTTCACCATGCAAATTGCACATTCATGAAAAACATCATCATTTGCATATATCAATAACAAGTATTAGCCATCATCCATGGCCTTATACAAAATGAATCAATCTTCAAGACAAGCCAACACATTTGGCCAAAAAAATATGACACTTGACAAAAGACCAAGTCCCTATACATGCCATACTCAAAATGATAAATCTAACTATACCAAGTGTTTAGATTGATAGTGTGATCGAGCCTCCGACGTCATTTGATCCTCGAGCTAGCTTGGCAATACTATAAGAAAATGGAAAGGAAAGGGGTAAGCATAAAGCTTAGTAAGTCGCATGTAAATAAGCAACAACATCAACCATGCATCTTTAAACACATAGCATATTATAAACCAGCACAACATTCTTGATTTATCAATGGTAGATTTACTACATATTTACACAACACAAGTATAAGCCAAAGATTACAAGATCGTCTCGAAATCATTCTCATAGATAAAACTTACTCAATTTCATCCTTACCATTAAGGCATCATAACTAAGCTCATATCTCATGAGTTTCGAGTAAGAACCTGTACCACTCACAACATGATTATATCCTTTCATATCTTTATCATAAGCTTTAAATAACCCGTGGAACCATTTGGAATACTAAAGGATATCTTATAAGCCTCACACAAGAGGGTAAAATGCCGATGCCATGTCCCAGACATGGTCTTACACTGGCTCATATGTCGAGGCTGATGCCATGTCCCAGACATGGTCTTACACTAGCTCTCGTCTCAATGCCGACGCCATGTCCCAGACATGGTCTTACACTGGCTCTCATAATGTGGCCGATGCCATGTCCCAGACATGGTCTTACACTAGCAAACATATCAACGCCGATGCCATGTCCCAGACATGGTCTTACACTGGCTCTCATAATGTGGCCGATGCCATGTCCCAGACATGGTTTACACTAGCACACATATCACCCAAATGTCATGGCATGGATATCCAATCTATTCCTAAGGTTCAACCGGGAGTTTTTACTACATCAATTCTCATCATACAAATTCACAACAATAATCATACACTTTATGCCATACTAATTTTTCAATACATAATAACAATAAAGTTGTATTATTTACGTACAACTTACCTCGGTATACAAAATATGGGCGACTAGTTCGATTTAGTCCAATAGCTTGGTTTTCTCCCGGTCTAGGTCCGGACTCCGTTTTTCTTGATCTATAATGACAAATTCACTTATTTAATCACTACATTAATCAAAACAATCCAAAATTCCTACTTTGGCAAAATTACCGTTTTGCCCTTAGACTTTCACATAATTATGATTTTGCCCCTAGGCTCGTAAAATGACTTTAATCAAATTTACTCCTTTATCAAGCCTAGTCGAACCTTTATTACTCTTATAGAAACTCACAATTTCCAATTATTTCACACATTTACAACCTATTTTATAATTAAGCAAGAAATCACTAAAATTAATCAAGAAATCACTAAAATTAATCCACCAAAATTTTCATGCACTCATATAATCATGCTATAACACATAAAATAATATTAAAATAATTTCTCCGGCCTCGGATTAGTGATTCTGAAACTACTGTTCCGACTAGCCCCAAAATCGGGCTGTTATAATTCTCCCCCTTAGGGATTTTTGTCCCCGAAAATCTTACCGTTAAAAAGGTTTGGGTATTGATCTCTCATAGTCTCCTCGGGCTCCCACGTGGCCTCTTCAACCCCATGTCTGTTCCATAGTACTTTCACTAGAGCTATAATTTTATTTCTCAATTGCTTGACCTCTCGATCTAAAATCTTAACCGGCTCTTCACCTGTAACATCCTGAATTAGGGCCTAGTCGGAACAGTGATTTCGGGACCACAAATCCGACGTAATAAAATTTATTTTTATTATATTTTTATGGTCTACAATTTCACGGAACGATTTTGTGAAAATTTCGTTCGAAAATTTTGACGTTTGGCCACTCAATTTAGTCAAAAGGACTAAATTGTAAAAAGTGCAAAACATGAGTTCTAGAAGTTAGAGGTGCCAAATTGCTATGAAATTTTAAAGTAGAGGTTCTTAAATGGTAATTAGCCCATTGGTTAAATTGTTGGACAAAAATGGATATGGTATATGTTAGATAAGATATTTTTTTTCTAAGGGCATTTTGGTCCTTTTGTAAATTAAATGAATTAAAAACAAAATTAAAATGCCAAATTTGTCCATCTTCTCCATATGGACGAAATTTACCAAGAGAAGAAATGGCTAGGGTTTTATCAACTTTCCAAGCTCATGGTAAGTCCGTTCTAGCCCCGTTTTTCAAGTTATTTACGATTTTGGAGTCCCGACAGTTCGATTTAGCTTATGCTACCAATAATTCATGCTAGGGTTCATCTTTGGAAAATTACCCATAGGTGAAAAGTGTTTATTTTGATGTTTTATGATAGAATATGAAGCTTGAAATTATGTTAAACAACTTTTACTAAGCGATTTTAAGTGAAAACGAGTAAAACGACATAATCGGTAAAAATACCTAATGTTCAAAAGTGTATGATAGAGTAAGAATTTGATGTTTCCATAGAAGGGAAAAATGATAAGCATGTTATAAAACATAAGAATAAGGGCTGAATTTTAATTTTCGAGTATTGGGGCAAAAGTGTAAATATGTAAAAGTTTAGGGGCAAAATTGTAATTTTGCAAAAGTTGAGTTAAGGACTGTTTTGAATAGTACATTAATTAAATAAGTGAAATATGTTGTTATAGATCAAAGAAAATGAGGTTTGGAACTAGAACGAGAAATTGACGAATAAGTCATTTTCACCGATTTTGCTTTCGAGGTAAGTTTGTATGTAAATAATACACTATTTTTATTTATGTTTTAATATTTTGGTTATATTGTATGAGATATAGTTGAATATGGAGTAATTACTTGATGTAAATTATGAATTGTGATTGATTATGGATGAATTGGAAAAATGTTGAAAAGTGAGAATTCCCGGTTGAACCTTCGAAATAGAAAAGATACGAATGAGGTAGCTAGGTCACATGTGTGGTACTAAGTGTAGGCCACTATGTGTACAAGAGAGCTACGATATGGTTTTTAGGTCACGTGTGTAGTACTAAGTGCAAGGCTACTACGTGTACCAGAGACGGATAGGTCGCATGTGTAGTACTAAGTGCGGACTACTATGCGTGCACAGATAGTTTCGATCACATGTGTGGTACTAAGTGCAGGCCACTATGTGTAAGTGATGGTTTTGGTCACATGTGTAGTACTAAGTGCAGGCTACTATGTGTACCATATAGCTTCAGCTACAAGGGTGGTACTATGTGTAGGCCACCGTGTATCTGTTATTATTCCGATGAGTTCAACGGGAAATTGATTAAGTGAAAATACATGTGATTATGTAACGACTAAGTGTAATTGAATACGACTAAGTGATGGATAAGTATAGGTATAAGTGTGAAAATTTATGAACAATGTGCTCGATATTTGAGCGAACTTTCGGTAAGATGAAATGGAGTAAGTGAAATTATGAAAGAGTAAATTTAGAAATAAAACAGTTTTGGACAGTAGCAGTAGAGTAACTTTGAAAAATCACCAAAAATGGTAGAAATGAAATTAGTAGTTTAGTGAGATATGAAATTAAATCTTATTGAGTCTATTTTGATATGAAAGGAACAGAGAAAGCAAAGAAATTCTGTATTTTGAGATATTTAGATTTTTGTGAGACTGGTTCAGAGTGATTTCGAGATCCCCTGTTCTGACTTGAAAAAATCATTAAAAATTGTAAAAAAATAATTTTGGGACATAATTTATATTTTTAGATTCCTTAATGAGTCTATTTTTAGAAAAAAAAACTAGAACATCATTTGAATTCTGTAAAAATAGATAATTAAATTTTAGCGAAGAATGGTGGAACTGTGGGACAACAGAACAGGGGAGACTTTGAAGAATAAACTGTACTAATTGAATAAACCAAAAATTCTGAAAATTTTATGGTAACAATATACGTGAGTGTAGTTTCAGGGAAAATTTACAGATCTTAATTTGGAGTTTCGTAGCTCCAGATAAAAATAATTTAGTGACTATGACTCGAATAGACAGCTTGCTCCGAACTTGAATAAATAGTGAATTTGAATGTAGATATGATTGTGTTATTTTGTAAACATGTTAAATCCATTTCTTATTATTTACATACTTAATTACTAAGCTTTTTAGCTTACTTCCCTTCGTTTCCCATATCTTATAGGGTTGTATGCTAACTCGAGTTGGAGATCGCAGGAGATGTAATCATACTATCAAGCTATCATCGTGGGGTAAAAGTGAATACAAACCTCTTAAGTTTATGGCATGTATAGGGACTTAGTCATTTGTATATGTCATAATTGGTTTGGCCTAAAGTGTTGGCCTTTAATATTTAGCAGTTCATTTTGTATAATTTGGATGAAATTTTATGACTCAGTTTAATACGTTTACAAGTGTATGTGTTTTGGTAATGCATCGTACCCTATTTTGGCGTTGAATACGGGTAAGGGGTGTTACATCACCATAGGTCATTTCCGGTCGAATTTCAACCTCTACTGGTGAAATAACGTGTGAAGGGTCAGAACGATAACGGCGCAACATAGACATATGGAAAACATCATGGATCTTCTCTAACTCGGACGGTAAAGCTAATCGGTATGCTACTGGTCCAATTCTCTCAGTCACCTCATAAGGTCCAATAAATCGTGGGCTTAATTTGCCTTTCCTACCGAATCTGAGGACTTTCTTCCACGGAGATACTTTCAAAAACACCTTATCACCGACTTGAAACTCAATTTCTTTTCGTTTCAAATCCGCGTAGGATTTCTGTCTATCCGAAGCGGCCTTCAAATAGTCACAAATCTTCGGTCTCTTTAACTAAGTCAACTCCGTGAATCTGATTTTCTCTGAGTTAGGTCCAATACAAGGGCGTTCGACACTTACGCCCATACAAAGCCTCATAAGGTGACATTCTCAAACTTGACTGATAGCTATTGTTGTAGGCAAACTCTACCAGTGGCAAATACTTTTCCCAACTACCTTCGAATTCAAGGACACAACACCGCAACATGTCTTCAAGAATCTGAATTACTCTCTCCGACTGACCGTCGGTTTGCGGATGGAAAGCCATGCTAAAATTCAACTTTTTCCCCAAAGCTTCTTGTAGCTTTTTCCAAAACCGTGATGTGAACCTCAAATCTCTATCCGAAATGATCGATAAATGTACCCCGTGAAGTCTCATAATTTCAGAAACATACAAATCGGCCAATTTCTCAAGTGGATAATCGGTACGCACCGGTATAAAATGAGCTACTTAGCTAGCCTATCAATCACAACCCATACAACATCTTTCTTCTTTGGCGTCAACGGCAATTCAGACACGAAATCCATAGTAATACGGTCCCATTTCCATTCGGGAACCATCACAGGCTGAAGTAAACCCGAAGGTACTTGGTGTTCGGCTTTCACTTGCTGACAAATTAAACACTTAGAGACAAACTCTGAGATGTCTCTTTTCATTCCCGACCAGCAATACATTTTCTTCAAGTCATTGTACATTTTCACACTACCCGGATGGATAGACATACAACTGCTATGTGCCTCATGCAAAATTTTCCGAATAAGCTCATCGTCTTTGGGTACACAAATTCTGTCTCGAAACATTAAACAACCATCTGAACCAATCCGAAAGTCTGATTCTATACCCGTCTCGCACTGAGTTATCTTAGCTTGAAATTTTTTATCACCTTTCTGAGCTTCCCAGATCTCTTGTAAAAACATTGGTTTCGCTCTCAACTCGGCTAAAATCGAACCATCGTCGGTTACTAACAACTGAGTGTTCATAGCCCTCAAGGCAAACAATGACTTCCTACTCAAAGCATCGGCGACCACGTTCGCCTTCGTCGGGTGATAGTCGATTACTAGTTCGTAATCTTTTATGAGCTCTAGCCATCTCCGTTGGCGAAGGTTCAGTTCCTTTTGAGTCATCAAATACTTTAGACTTTTATGGTCGGTGAATACTCGGCATCTCTCGCCATACAAATGGTGTCTCCAAATCTTCAGTGCGAACACTATGGCGGCTAACTCTAAGTCGTGATTCGGATAGTTTTTCTCATGTGGCTTCAGTTGTCTCGAGGCATAAGCTATTACTTTGCCTTCTTGCATAAGCACACACCCCAATCCATTTATGGATGCATCGCTATACACCACAAATTCCTTTCCTGGTTCCAGTTGCACTAAAATTGGGGCTTCAGTCAACAATGCTTTTAGTTTCTCAAAACTCTGTTGGCACTTCTCTATCCATTCGAACTTGACATATTTCTATAGCAACCTCGTCATCGGCATAGCAATCATGGAAAATGATACGGCTACGCTCGAGAACGGCCTTGGTTCAGCTCACCAAGCGAGGCTTGCCATCTTTCGCAAGCTGACCTAACTCGAACTCAGCTCGTTGAGCTTAATTTAGCTCGATTTTAGCTCAATGAGCTCGTTTCCATCTTTTTTATTTTATGTGTTTTAAGTTGCTGGAATTAAATAAATTATTTAGTTAAATTAGTTAATTAGTTTCAGCTTATAAATTAATGTGTTTAGTTAATTTAGTTAGCTTATCTTAAGTTAATAAATGAGTGTTAACATATATGTCTTAATCTGAACATGATAAATTAGAAGTGTTTAAATGTGTCTAAAGTTGAGACAAATTAATTTCATGTTTTTAATTAATTTGTCTTAGCTGCTGTTGAATTTAATTTGTGTCTTAGTTATTATTGGTTTTTAATGTGTCTTAGCTTAGGCAAATTAATTACATGTTCCAAATTAATATGTCTAGTTGCTGCCGAATTAATGTGTCTTAAGGTGAGTTAATTTGCTAAATTAATTTGCTGCAGGTTCAATGCTTGGGACAGCATTAAGTGATTATTCAGCTAATTCAAGCAGCCTTTTCGTGGACACCAAGGGGCAAAGGAGCTGCTGATTTACTTCCCCAAGCTGACCGTCTAAGTCTCCAAGGCAGCCTTAAAAGTTTTCACATAGCTGCACATTCCATTCACACTTCAAGGCTGTTCAAATGGAGTCCATTCAGCTGGTGGCTAATCAATTTCGTCCCTTCACACTTGGAGGCTATTGGAGTTCAAGTATTCACACTATTTGGGCTGTTCGTGCTCCAAAACTCCCATTAAAATGCTGCTGCACGTTCAGTTTCTCAAGGCAGGATTAAAGGAGCTCATTTAAGCACTTGGCTGAACATAGACATGGCCAATCAGCTCCCAACTCTTCCAAATACATTCAGCTAACTTTCCTTCATCTAGAAGTTGTCCAATGGCATTTTAAAGAGCTGAATATAGACATGGAATTTATTTGGTTTTATTCTAGAATTTTCCAGCTCATTAAAGCTGAATTACTTGGCCATTAAGCTATGAATGTGCCTATTCGGCTAGCATTGTTTCTAGCTATAAATATTTAGCTAATTTGATTTAAGGGAGATTTTTTGCTCTTTGATTAATGTTTATAACATTTTGTGAGTTTTTCAACTCTCTTATTTCGTTTTAGACTCAGCGTGACTTATCTAGCTTGCTAGTGGCGTCATTCTGTTTCTTTCGAACTTATCACTCATTCTGAGTGTGGCGTTCACCAAACTATACCTTTGGTTCCTACCTTCATAGGTAACAGGTCAAGGTCCACCTTAAGTGACTTATAAGTCTCGGGTCAGCACTTTAATTTAGGGTTGGTTCTTACTTGTCCTTAAGATCGTTTTTTCCATCCACATCTATCAACTTATTTATCGTATTTCTTTGATTAGCTGAATTCCCATAATCCTTATTCATTTAACCATTTTTTTCACCGAGGCGAGTTCGTATCACTCTGTTCAAGAACGATACTTCTCCATTTTAACGATCGGGCAACAAACGACTTGAATCATCACCGAGGCGAGATCGTATCATTTGGTATTAGAGCTAGACAAAATCGAGGAGTACAGACGTTCGAGAAGTTCCGGAGTAAGTATTTGAAAAAAAATTCGAAAAAAATTTCAAAAAAAATAATTATTATTTCGTGTATAAGACAAGTGTTTTGAATGTATTCATCTTGAAAAAAAAAAGAGTTTCGAAATTCACAAAAAAAAAAGAAAGAGTTTATTTTGCGAGTGCTTGAAAAGTGTTCATAAGTTACCCGATCTTCAAAGCTGTTTCTCCATCAAATTCAAACCCAAACGCCACACTTAGCACCATCCTTTTTATTTTATTTCCAGCCTACCTTGCACTCCTTACATCGACTACCTTTGTAAACCCATTTGAAGCTGAACCCTAGGCTTGCTTATAAGTCTAAACGAGTCGATTACGAAGTTCGAGAGGCGAAGCGAGTGGTAAAAGGCAAGAGTGTGCGAGCCCATTAGAGTGTTAGAAAAAGCCATTAAAACGAGTGCAAACACGAGTGTGAGTGAAAACCTTTAATTTCTTTTCGAGTGAACTCGTGAGATTTTGTGGTGAGGTATTTATTTTTCTATTTTGTTCTTATCACTTTCTTTTCAGCAATAAAATCATGTTACGCAAAGAGTTTTCAGAATCGGAATTCCAATATGTGATGCAAGAGATGCGTAGAATGGTGAAATCTAAATTTGACAAATTACATGAACAATTGGACCGAGTGGAGGAAAGAGCCTGACGAAAGAAAATTTCACTAAGTCGAGGGACGGAGATAAGGTCATCTCAAAAGCACACATCCAATGACCATTTGGGAAGAGATCTATATCGTGGTTCTTATTCATCAAGGAATTCGAGGCGAAATAAAACAAGTTTTGAGTTTGAAGCCTATCAAGATGACGAACGAGAAAGCACAAGTCATTCTTCATATGCATCAAAGTATTCATCCACGAAGGAGCCCTTACGAAGAAGTGAACGTGATTCGTATGTAAATCCTTCCATTCCTACCCGACGGAAATCATCTCATTCTGATTCCTTCTTATTGTCTTCATCTTGTAATGAAAGGAAAAGAGAAAAAGAAATAAAAATAAAAGAGAGACAAGAAATGTTAATAAGAGAAAATGAGCGAATATGGAATGAAATCAAGAGAAGAAAAAAAATGAAAGAAAAAGAAATTGAGAAAGAAAAAGAGAATGAAAGAGAGCAAAAAGAGATTGAGAGCAGAAAAGAGTGCGAGCAAGAAAAGCCTATTGAAAAAGAGAGCGAGAATGTGAAAGAAACGAGTGACCTTGAGTTTTCAAAAGTAAAAGAGATAGAAAAAGAGAGAGAGTTTGAAAATGAAACGAGTGAAAAGGAAGAAAGTGAGCAAGAAAGAGCGAGGAGTGTTTTTACTAACCATCCTGTGAGTTCTCCTTGTATTGCTTTTCAGGTTTCTCGAAATCCCATTGATAAATTTCAACTTCACTATCTTTTCGATGAGAGGCGATTCAAGTTGATCGAGAAAGGTAAGAACATAGATGACCCTAGTCCACCGGCGCTTAAAGGTAAGCAAGGTGAGAGTTCTATGACATTTAAGTCTCCATCATCCCACTTGAATGTTTGTTATAATATAGCTGATATGGTTAACTGCCATTCTTTGCTTAATGTTGATGCGTCCGTTTTAAAAGATGGCAAGACGAGTTTCTTTAACAAAAATTACCGCGTTGGCAAGTGTGTTGGTGAAGTAAGTATAAATTAGCACAAACGATTTTCAAACTTGTGTGTTAAAAAGTTTCCATGTAAAACTCCTAGTCTGATTGTTTGTGATGGTGGTGAGACGTTTCTAATTCGTTGTGTAAATTCCGCATATTTGTGTAAGTTTGTTCGAATGAAACTTGAGATATATGTCTGTTTGAATGTTTGTATGCTCACATCTTCTTTGTTTCATGTATGTGAGTTGTTGATGAAAGAAAAGCCTTTGTTGTTTTTGACAATGAACGACCAAAATCGTGTGTTTAAGCCTGGAGCAAGTTATCTTAAGTTGTTGCTAAGTAAAGGTGAGTACTGTAATTTTGTTTTGAATAAATGTGTTGAACTTTCTCATCTTCTTTGAATTTTATCTCTATGTGTGAAGACAAAGCATGTGAACATTGTTGGCTTGCAAAGTCAAAATTCAATTTATGATTCTGCAAATTGCTCCATATTGTGGTTTAAGGGATTCGAACATGAATTGCATACTTATAACTGTAGTTTGTTTCGTGTTCCTACCAAGCTGCCAGCCAAGAAATATTCAAGTCAATGTGAAATTGTAAGCAAAAACTTCGTTTTTGATCCCGGTGATTATTATTATTTATTATTGATCAAGTGATTTGAGACATGGATCTTTGCTGTCCAAAATTATAACACTCGTATGCTTTGTGGTTCTGTTTTAATGTCATCGATGAACTTTTTGATTCATTGCGGAAAGGTAAAATCAACTTCTGTTTTTTATCCTGGCATTAGTTTATTTGCTAAATTTTTGAATAAGATTCTGAAAAGTTCTCTTGAGATTATAATTTCTAGTGTCACTAAACTCTTTCATTCTTGTATAGGTGACACCTCAAAATGGTTTCCTCCTAAAGAGGGAGGGTATGCAAACAACCTGTAACACCCCAAAATTTGGGCCTTGAGTAAGGGAACGGTTAGGAAACTGTGCATAAAAGTTTATTTGAGCTAGGAAATGACACAATTGTATGTCTGCTTCAGTGGTTAAGGGTCCTGAAAAGTGTTGGAGAAGTCCCGGGTTCAAACCTGGGCTTTAGCAAAAAATTTGGTTTTAAGGGGATAAAACCCTAGATTCTTGGATGTAGGCCTTTTAAATTATTGTGTTAAAAATATGACACAAGGAAGCATGTGGTCTAGTGGTTGTGGCGTCATTAAGGTTTCAAGGGAGCCTGGGTTCAAGTCTTGGCTCTTGCAATTTATTTTGGTTTTTCTTTTAAAGGAACCTGGACTTTGGCCTTTAGACCTTTTATTTAATTGAAGATAAAATGTGACACAAGAGGAGTTTGTGGCAAGGAGGCAAGTGGCGTGTTGAGCTATTGAGGGGGGGCTTGGGTTCGAATCCCATTGCAAGCAAAAAAGATATTTATTTTGCTAGCATGAGGCGGTAGGAGTTTGAGGTGGTTTCGAACTCTGTTGGGTGAGAGTTTGAATGGGTCTTGGAGGGTGTTATGGAGGATATCAAGGAGGGATAAGGAGAGATATTTTAGGAGAAAGTTAAGGAATTCAAATTAGGGAGAGGAGTTGTAGCCGAATAGGTACTCTGACCACAGGGAATTCGGCTTGGGAGTTTTGGGAGCTCCTCTTTCTATTCATTTCAGGTTTTGGCATTTTTGTTTTTCTTCATCTTTGTTTCTAAAGCTGTGGAGTTCATTTTCTAGTCTTCTCTCTAGCCCTCTAGTCCACCGATTTTTGCCCTTCATTCCCTTTTATTCAATTGGTATTCCCCTCTTTGGCCGAGGAGCACTTGTCTTTCCTTTCATAAACCCTTTTCGGTTGCTAGCCATACTTGTGGATCGACTCATACCTTCTTCTCCTCTTCCTCTCTCAACTCTTCTGTCCTTCTTGTTTTGGCCGAATCTTCTCTTCTCTTCTTTTCTGATCCTTGGTCGTTTCTTGCTGAAGGTCTTCCAAAAATCCCTTGATCTATTGGTAAGTGTTAAGGTTTGTTCTCCCTAGCCGAACCTTATTAGGTTCTCCTCTCAAAGGTTCGGCTTATGTATCTCTTAGGCCGATCGTTTGTGTCTCCTTTTTTCCACCATTGGGAAATATTCCTTTAACACTTCTTTTTGTGCGAATGATGCTAGGGACTCAAGTTCATAACAAGGTGTTAGGCCCATTACTTATCCCCTATAAGGGATATCTCTTTTATTGGTAAGTGCTTTAAGTCTTACATGTATTCATATGGGATTGTAGATTCTTATGAATTGGTTTACGGTTTCGTGTGGAGGGAAGCATTGGAGAGAATACGTGGTTTTGGAATAAGAGGGGTACTGCGATTGGTTGTTTGGTAAGTAGTTATGATTTCATTAAAAGTTCCAATATTATGATTAGGGATTAACGATAGTTTTGGGCTAATAAAAGGTTGTTTTTTAACCATAGGCTCTCAACTTCAGAAGCATCTCAGCCACAACTCCTTAACAGGTGTGTAATTGAACACACACTTTAATTAAACCGTAAATCGGCAAAAGCTGAAAAGCCGGAGAACACGGAACTTGATGCCACATGGGCGCGCGATCACACGTATGGTAATCTGAGCCCACGAAACATGGGCGTTTAACTGTAGAGGCCACTATGAGCGATCTCATGGCTTAGGCCGTTTTGGGCCACGTTGGGCCGAAATGGGCCGTGTGGGCCTAATGGGCTCATGGGCCCTACACGGTTAAAATCCTCGGTAAGTGATCATTGATATGTTGGTTTATGAGGCTCGCGATGCCGTATGTGAATCTGGACTAAATGGGCCACACGAGCGTGTGGGCCCACTTGGGCCCAATAGCGGGTTTTAGGCCCATATACACTGTTCTGGCCGTGTAAGTTATCTGAGTCGCTCGAAGCGACAATAGACCCTCTAGGAGGTCGTAATAAGTACCGAGACCCAATATTTGTAAAATTACCAAAATACCCCTGTAGGACAAAATGAGTATTTTGCCCTTGAGGGTAAATGACTGACTTAGACTTTGAACTTGACTGATTTGACTGTGGTCGTGTGACTGATATGCTTTTAATATATGCTTAAATGACTGTTACTGAGCATGACCATTCTGCATACACCTGTGATGATTGAGCATGACATACACGACATTTTGCATGGGGTTGGGACATTATTACGGAGGAAGTGTACGGCCCGTTGCCGTTCTGTACAAGGCTTTCAGCCTTTCTGCGATATTTATGGCTTTTAGCTATTCTGTTAATCGCGCGGTCTTTGCGATATTTATGGCTTTTAGTCGTTCTGTCTACGGTGCCGAGCCGTTCTGTTGACTAAGTGCCGCAACCGGTGCTAAGCTTGGTGTGTTGGCTGGATGGGTCGATTTTATCCCCATATGGTGTGTTGGTTGGTACGGGTGGTGTATTGGTTGGATTGGGCTGGATTTCTATCCGCATATCGCATCGATCATCGATTCTCGTAATGGGCTTAGGTCCACTGGTTACGTTAATGGGCTAAGGCCCACCCGACATGTGGTTCGTGATGGGCTCGAGCCCATCTGCATTCTCGCATACCGTATATCGGACTGTTTGTATTATAAGGGATTACACACTGGGTTTTCACAAACTCACCCTGTCTAACTGTACAGGTAATCCCCAGCCTTAGGCGATTTGGAGCCGCGAGGGACCCGGAGGTGGCCACGTGAACACTGATTTTCCGCTTGAGACTTAAATATTTTAAATTTATACTTGGGTTTGGTTATGTAATAAGTCCATTTGAGGTTTTAACTTTTATTTGGTTTTATTTTCTTACTTCAACCTGCTAGATTAGGAAAAACGGGCTTTTCAAATAATAACTGATTCCAAAAAAAAATCACGCGTTTCAAATTTTAAAGTTTAAAATTAGAAAAGCTTCTGCGATTTTTAATTCAGATTAATAAACTTGTAACAAATGATATGACCAATAATTGGTCAACATGTTTTGATTTTACAACACCAACGTTTTCAAGAGCAATTAGTTAAAAGGGCTTTAAAACTTTAGTCACAAACTTTTAACGACAAACTCAGTTTTTGAACGACGCTTTGATGTGACGCGCCAAATTCGGCCATAACGTCTGGGCCAGGTTTGGGGTGTTACACAACCTATTCTCTTTTCGAGGTATTTGTGAATCTCAGGTTCTTGAGAGCATTTCTGTCAAATTCATCGCCCAAGAGGTTCGTGACAAAGAAAGATTTTTCGCAAGCAAGTGGCCCGATTTGAGGACAAATCGCTTTAAAGAGGGAGGGGATGATACGGCTACGCCCGAGAATGGCCTTGGTTCAGCTCACAAAGCGAGGTTTTCCATCTTTCGCAAGCTGACCTAACTCGAACTCAGCTCGTTGAGCTCAGTTTAGCTCAATTTCAGCTCAACGAGCTGGTTTCCAACTTTTTTATTTTATGTGTTTTAAGTTGCTGGAATTAAATAAATTATTTAGTTAAATTAGTTAATTAGTTTCAGCTCATAAATTAATGTGTTTAGTTAATTTAGTTAGCTTAGCTTAAGTTAATAAATGAGTGTTAATAAATATGTCTTAATCTAAAAATGATAAATTAGAAGTGTTTAAATGTGTCTAAAGTTGAGACAAATTAATTTCATGTTTTTAATTAATTTATCTTAGCTGCTGTTGAATTTAATTTGTGTCTTAGTTATTATTGGTTTTTAATGTGTCTTAGCGTAGGCAAATTAATTACATGTTCCAAATTAATGTGTCTAGTTGCTGCCGAATTAATGTGTTTTAAGGTGAGTTAATTTGCTGAATTAATTTGTTGCAGGTTCAATGCTTGGGACAGCATTAAGTGATTATTCAGCTAATTCAAGCAACCTTTTCGTGGACACCAAGGGGCAAAGGAGCTGCTGATTTACTTCCCCAAGCTGACCGTCTAAGTCTCCAAGGCAGCCTTAAAAGTTTTCACATTGCTGCACATTCCATTCACACTTCAAGGCTGTTCAAATGGAGTCCATTCAACTGGTGGCTGATCAATTTCGTCCCTTCACACTTGGAGGCTGTTGGAGTTCAAGTATTCACACTATTTGGGCTGTTCGTCCTCCAAAACTCCCATTAAAATGCTGCTGCACGTTCAGTTTCTCAAGGCAGGATTAAAAGAGCTCATTTAAGCACTTGGCTGAACATAGACATGGCCAATCAGCTCCAAACTCTTCCAAATACATTCAGCTGACTTTCCTTCATCTAGAAGCTGTCCAATGGCGTTCTAAAGAGCTGAATATAGACATGGAATTTATTTGGTTTTATTCTAGAATTTTCCAGCTCATTAAATCTGAATTACTTGGCCATTAAGCTATGAATGTGCCTATTCGGCTAGCATCGTTTCTAGCTATAAATATTTAGCTAATTTGATGTAAGGGAGACTTTTTGCTCTTTGATTAATGTTTATAACATTTTGTGAGTTTTTCAACTCTCTTATTTCATTTTAGACTCAGCGTGACTTATCTAGCTTGCTAGTGGCGTCATTCTGTTTCTTTCAAACTTATCACTCATTCCGAGTGTGGCGTTCACCAAACTATACCTTTGGTTCCTACCTTCATAGGTAACGGGTCAAGGTCCACCTTAAGTGACTTATAAGTCTCGGGTCAGCACTTTAATTTAGTGTTGGTTCTTACTTGTCCTTAAGATCGTTTTTTCCATCCACATCTATCAACTTATTTATCGTATTTCTTTGATTAGCCGAATTCGCATAATCCTTATTCATTTAACCATTTTTTCACCGAGGCGAGTTCGTATCACTCTGTTCACGAACGATACTTCTCCATTTTAATGATCGGGCAACAAACGACTCGAATCATCACTGAGGTAAGATCGTATCAGAAAATCCTTTGACAAATCGTCTGTAGTAACCTGCTAAGCCTAAAAAGCTTCTAATCTTCGATACATTCCTCGGCGGTTTCCACTCAACAATCGCTGAGATCTTACTCGGGTCAACTCTAATTCAATCACTCGACATGATGTGTCCTAAAAATCTGACCTCTTGGAGCCAAAACTCACTTTTGCTAAACTTAGCATACAACTGCTTATCTCTTAAAGTCTGCAAAACAGTTCTCAAATGCTTCGCGTGCTCACTCTCATCACGAGAATAAATTAATATATCATCGATAAAAACAACAACGAACTTATCCAAGTACAGTCAGAAAATACGATTCATTAAATCCATAAATACTGCAGGAGCATTCGTTAAGCCAAAGGGCATGACGAGGAACTCATAATGGCCATACCTCGTCCGAAATGCAGTTTTCGGTACATCTTGTTCCTTAACTCTCAACTGGTAATAACCGAACCTCAGGTCTATCTTAGAAAACACTGTGGCTCCCTTCAATTGGTCAAACAAATCATCGATCCTTGGCAAAGGATACTTACTCTCAACTGTAACCTTGTTGAGCTGTCTGTAATCTATACATAACCTCATCGACCCGTCTTTCTTTTTCACAAAGAGTACAGAGCACCCCACAGAGAAGAGCTTGGTCTCGCAAAACCCTTATCCGTTAACTCTTGTAGCTGAACCTTCAACTCTTTTAACTCCAACGGTGCCATCCTATATGGGGCAACCGAAATAGGTGCCGTACCAGGGACCAACTTAATACCAAACTCGACTTCCCTAGTTGGAGGCAATCCGGGCAACTCTTCTGGAAACACATCCAGGTACTCACATGCCACATGCACTGACTCAATCTTTACTTCTGACTCTTGGGTATTCAACACAAATGCAAGATAGGACTCATACCCTTTTCTCATGTATTTCTCAGCAGTCATAGAGGAAATCAGTACAGGCAAGCTATTCAATTCACCTGATTCAACCCGAAGGATATCCCCATTTTCACATTTCAGTTCAATAAACTTACTACCACAGTTTACTAACACGTTATGAACAATCAACCAATCCATGCCAAGAATTAGGTCAAATTCATCAAACGGTAGTAGCATGAGGTTAGCTGGAAAACAATGACCTCTAATCATCAAAAGGATGGTTTCTACACACTTTGACAACTATCACATGCTTGCCTAACGGGTTTGACACTTTTATCACAAATTCGGTAGACTCAACAGGCATATTCATGCTAGACACCAATTTCTCACAAGCATATGAATGGGTAGACCCCGAATCAATCAAATCAACAACAGAAATATCATGTAAAGAAAAGTACCCGTAATCACATCTGGGGATGAAGCCTCTTCGCGAGCGCGAATGGCATAAGTCCTTGTAGGAGCTTTACCCTCTGATCTCACAGTGGAATCTTTAGGCGTACCTCTACTGCTAGCCCCACTTCCCGGGTTCTTCTGTGGTCTACCTCTAGAATGAGCATTACTCGCTCGTACATCTTGCTTTCTGTCTTTCTCATCCATCTTAGGACAGCTTCGAATGAAGTGGTCTAGTGAACTGCACTTGAAACAGCCTCTATCATTTCCTCGACACTCACCAAAATGTCATCTACCACACTGCGAACACTCTGGTTTATTTGGTCGAGCACTACCAACACTCGCAATAGAAGTGGTTTGAGCTTTAGACGCCGTGTACTGCTTATTCTTATTTCTACTCAAAAATCCCGCTGAAGCATTTAATCGAGTAGTGAACTCTTTCGATTTCTTGGAGAAGGACTGAAATGATTTCTTAAATTGTCTTTTCTTCGAGTCACGAGACTCAATTTCAGCTTTTCTTTTCTCTTTGGCCAATTCCTCGACCTTGCAAGCTCTCTCAACAAGCACCACAAATTCCTTGAGCTCTAGAATGCCAACTAAAAGTCGAATGTCTTCATTCAATCCGTCCTCAAATCTCTTACACATGATGGCTTCGGTGGATACGCACTCTCGAGCGTATTTTTTGAGCCTCACGAACTCACGCTCATACTTAATTACTGTCATTCAGCCTTGCTTCAATTCTAGAAATTCCTTCCTCTTCTTGTCTATAAACCTCTGACTAATATACTTCTTTCGGAATTCTTCTTGAAAAAACTCCCATGTAATCCTTTCCCTTGGTATAACCGACACAAGGGTGTTCCACCATTGGTAGGCCGAGTCTCACAAGAGTGACACAACACACTTCATGCACTCCTCAGGTGTGCAAGACAATTCATTGAATACCCTAATGGTATTTTGTGGCAAGAATTCTACTCTCTCTGGGTCATCATCTATATTCGCTCAAAATTCCTCGGCCCCTTGCTTTCGAATTCTATTTACCGGAGGTTTTTCCCTTCTAATCATTTCCACTGCTTACGGAGCTGTAGGGGTAGACTGAGGGATTGGAGGGGGTGGAGGAGGTGGAGCGTTCGAGTTTGCACGAACAAACTCTGAATACCAAACGTTCATCATATGGAGGAAGGCTTTTCTAGCCCCTCCGCCCTGACTCAGTGTCACGAGCCCACTCTCGACTGGCGCGGTCCCTTTTGCGGGAGCCGACGCATTACTTTCGACATCATCTATGACTACTCCGTCGGGATCCATTTACTATATAAAAACACATTTTAAATTTTCAAGAGTCGTCACACTATCATAATTCATATATGGCATGTATAGCTAGACTTGTACTGTAACACCCCTTACCCGTAAATGACGTCGGAATAGGGTACGAGGCATTACTAAACTTATACACCAACATTTATGCAATACCGAGACATGACTTTCAACTCCCAATTAGAACTTTTCATAACACCTCTTAATCAAGCCTACGAGGCTTAAATCATGTTTTAAGAATAGTTCGGGATCAAATCGAACTCTTTAGGAGATCCCTAAAAGTCTTAGAATTTTTTTCATTTAAACAGTCCACACGCCCGTGTGGATGAAGGGACACGCCCATGTGGCATATCACATGGACGTGTTCCACACCCGTGTGGAATTAGTTTTCAATTCAAACCTACAGGGGTTTTCACACGGCCAGACAAACGCCCGTGTCCCTCACACAGCCTCGACACGCCCGTGTCTTAGCCCGTGTGCCAAAACCTTGGCATTCTATTTATGATGTCAGGAACCTTATAAGGGGCACACGGCCTAGGCACACGCCCGTGTGTCTAGCCCGTGGTCGATACTAACTTGCAACACTAACATAGAGGGGACACACGACCCAGTCACACACCCATGGGACTGACTGTGTGTCACACACGGCCTAGACACACGCCCGTGTGCCTACCTGTGTGGACAAGAACAAGGCCATTTGCCAAGCTCTTTTTATCACCCTAACTCATACAACATAAACCTTATTCAAAATCATGCATCATACACCTTCATGAATAACCTCATCTTTATATATATATTGATAATAATGAGCCATCATGTAACGCCCCGTTTTTCTTTAATTTCGGCTTTTGGTAATTTTGACATGAATGAGTGTCTGGTTCAGTGGATATGTGTTTTGGGTGTGTATGGGAGGTCCCAAGTTCAAGTCTCAACTTGGGTGAGTTTTGGTATTTTTATGAATAAAGCCCAAACCCTGGTTAGTCGGCTTATAAGTTAAAGTGTGTAAGTAATTAAAAGAATGGGCCTGCTGGTCTGGTGGTTAAGTGGAGTGTTGGAGATGTTGGTGGTCCTGATTTCGAATCCCTGTGTGAGTATTATTTTTGGATATCACGCCCAAAGAGTTTGTGTTTAATTGAAAATCTGACAGTAAGGAGAGATTTGGGGAGATGATAGGGGGAATATCAGAAAACCTGTTTAGTTTTCCCCTCCCCAACAAAAACAAAATTTCGACATTATCCTTTTTCCTAAATTCCTCTACCATTTCCCTTCTTTTTCCCTAGCTTGCTACCGTTTTTCCCTTTTTCCCATCGACACCGCACATCCCTGTGGTTAGTGTGTATTCGGTAAGTCAAGAGGTAAATTATGATTCGTTTTGGATATAGTAATGGAGTATTAAAGGTTTACTTTTCTGATTAGGGGGCAATCAAGGAATTGTGGATGGCTTTTCGGGGTTTTAGCAGTGGGAAACCATTATCGTTCGTTAAAGGTAAGTTTGTCGGTAAGTTTCGAGAAATTACCTGTTCATAACAACTGAGGTTAAGTGACTAAATCGGGGCTTTGATTTGCCAAATATAGGTGCTGGAGTGTTTGGGAGTCGTTTTAGCTACAATCAAAACGAGGTGTGTACCCAAAAACACAGAAAATGAGGTTTCGACGGAAGCTGAAAACCTCACTGTCGACGTCACACGGGCGTGTGGTCGCCCGTGTGGTAGGCCGTGTGCAAGACTATTAGTCACCACACAGCCATGTGATCGACGAACCAGGCCGTGCGCGAGCGACACGGTCGTGTGCGACAGACGGGTTCGACCAATTAGGCCGTGTGGGCCACATGGGCGTGTGGGCCCACATGGGTGAACCACACGGGCGTGTGGGATTCTGGGCCAGGCCGTGTGATCCACACGACCAAGGTCAATTTGGGCTGTGTGGGCCACACGGGCGTGTGGGCCCATACGGGCATGCCATACGGGCATGCCACATGGGCGTGTGAGCCCATTTTTCTGTAATGTTCTGTAAGGTTGCACGGGTCGCCCTAGTCGACTGTGGACCTAATGTAGGGTCGGTAAGCTTTACCTAGACCCCTAATTATGTGACTTGACTTTCTAATTTCTGTACCGAGCATGAATTCTGATATCTGAATGTATGAACTGTGTTTGCATAATAGCATGACATGTTATGCATGTTGCATTGCATCGGGGTGGGTTGATGATTCAGAGGAAGTATCTGAAAGGCTCTCAAGCCTGTTATCTGGCAGCCCAGCTGCAACTTTCTGATTATGTGCCGCATTCAATACAGCATGGTGTGTAGGGATGGGTGGGTTGATTTTATCCCCACATGGTGTGTAGGGTTAGACGGAGTTGGTGTGTAGAGGCTGGTGGGTATGATTCTGCTATTCTGTCTGATCTGTTTATTATGACTGAAATGGGCTAAGGCTCTAGATCATATCTGATTCTGCATCTGAGTGGGCTAAAGTCCACACCGTTTCTATAATGGGCTCAGACCCGAACTGTGAATTGATGTCTGTTATCTGTTATTACTATGTGCATGTTTTCTATTGGGATTACTAACTGAGTTTGCAAAAACTCACCCTTTTTTGTTTTATCTATTCAGGTAATCCCCAGCAGTAGACGAATTGGTGCGGCGGAGGACTCGAAGGTGACCACAGTTCTGGACCTGTATGGTTTTTGCTTTTATTTATGGTTTTGATTATATTTGGGAAGTTTTATGTAACTATGGCCTTTACGGATTATCGCTTAAATTTGGGATTTTTATTTTATAACTGCTATTAGTAGGATAAGACGAGAATTTTCACAATAAATAAATGTTTTATCAAATACATCTGAATTCAAAAATTATTTTAAAAGCTTCCGCAACGTGTAATGTTTTTGAAAATGAACAATGAATGAATAAACGACACGTTTTTGATGGTAACCTAAGATATCAAAAATGGCTTTATTGCATTTACGTTTTCTAAAGCACTATCATGTGACATCGCCAGATTCGGTCATAACGTCTAGGCCGGGTTTGGGGTGTTACATTTAGTGGTATCAGAGCCAGGTTGCAAAAATCGGCTGTGGATTTGGGTGTTAAAAAATTGGGTTTTTAAAATGAATTTATTGTATGATTAAAATATTTTTGACCGAGTATGTGGTACGCCGAGTCTCCGACGCTGATCCTGTAAGTGTTCTGAATTCTGTTTAATTTTTTTTTGAAATACTACTTGCATGCTTGAAACGGCCTTAGGTAGTATACTGTACTGAAAACACTTTAGGTAGTGTAAACTTAAAACTGTAGCGAAACTGAATATCGTAGTCAAACTGCGATTCGCGATAACGAACTCTGAACTTCTGATACTATTTTGCATAAAAAATTTGTTAACAAATAATGGGACTGTAACTAATGCATAAAACTGTTAATACAGATAAATTCTGAAATTACAATGAGCGCACGAGGTATCCGCGGACGGGGTACTAGAGGCCGTGGTAGAGGCCGTAGGGGGGCTCGAGCTGGGTCCTCCGCATCTGAAAATCTGCCTAATCTGTATTCGAGCGAGACACCGATCTCACCTACTACAGAGGCTAGGTCTCATGATCGTGAGGCTGGGGATGACACACTATCCCGAGCCATGTTATAGATTTTAGAGAGGGTCGTTGGGCCCAACACCGGATCTAGGGGTCGTGGGTCAGTTACGGAATGACTCCAGTCCAATGGGGCTAAATTATTCAGGGGCGTCACGGGAGTCGCCCCAAGCGTGGCCGAGTACTGGATGGAGCCCACAGAGAGAATCATGGATGATTTGGACTTTACTGCTGAGCAGAAGCTTAAGGAGGCTGTCTCTCTGCTTCATGATGAAGCGTATCAGTGGTGGCTGACTGTTAAGGAGGGCACTCAGCCCGACCGTTTGACGTGGGACTACTTTAAGGCGGCTTTCAAGATTAAGTATGTGAGAGCCAGCTACAACGATGCTAGGAGGCGTGAGTTTCTTAATCTCACCCAGGGAGACCGTTCAGTGGCCGAGTATGAGGCAGAGTTTCTGAGACTGAGCCGTTACGCCTGGGGCATGGTGGCGACTGAATATGAGCGATGCGCCCGTTTCGAGGATGGACTCAGGGACAGCCTACGGGTTCTGATAGCTCCGCAGAGGGAGCGTGATTTTTCTGCTCTAGTGGAGAAGGCGAAGATCACCGAGGTGGTTAAGCTCGCAGAGTGCCAAAACTGCGAGAAAGGAAAGAATAAGACGGAATCGGAGCCCTCGAATTCTGTGGTGAGGCCTAAGAAAAAGGCCAGATCTGATGGGCCAGTGAGATTGGGCCTCCTGTTGCACCTACTGGGGAGGCGCTTTGTGGGCACTGTGGTAGACGCCATCCGGGCGAGTGTTGGAGGACGACTGGGGCATGTTTGAGATGTGGGTCGACTGAGCACCGTGTTTGGGATTGTCCGTTGAGATCTGATCAGGTGCAAGCTATGGGTACTGGTGCTGCACAGCCGCAGAGGGCAGTTCAGCAGCCACCTAGGGGCCGAGGACAGGCCAGAGGTGGTAATGGCATGGGCCGAGGACAGAGAGAACCAGTCAGAGGTGCGAGACCGACTGAGGCGAGGCAGCCTCATTTCAAATAGGTTGAGGAAGGTAAGACTATCGACTTTAGCCTTAATTTTGTTGGAGTTCTATACTTTCGTGAGAGATACTAGGTGCCCGATGATCGAGAGTTGAGGCAGTTTATACTTCAGGAAGCACATAGTAGCCCATATGTTATGCATCCTAGAGGGAATAAGATGTACCGAGACTTGAGAGAATTGTATTGGTGGTCAGGGCTTAAGCGTGATGTAACCAAGTATGTGAGTAAGTGTTTGACGTGCCAGCAGGTTAAGGCTGAGCATCAATTTTCCTCAGGTTTGTTACAGCCTATTAAGATCCCTAAGTGGAAATGGGAGCGTGTGACCATGGATTTTTTTAGTGGATTACATTTGATGTTTACTAAGAAAGATTCAGTTTGGGTTATAGTGGATCGATTGAACAAGTTAGCACATTTTCTGCCTGTTCGTACCGATTACTCTCTGCATAAGTTGGCAAGATTGTATATTTCCAAGATTGTGAGACTTCATGGTGTACCATTGCCCATCGTTTCCAATTGAGACCCTCAATTTACATCTCTATTTTGGAAAAAGTTACACGAGGCTTTAGGAACTCGATTGAACTTTAGTACAGCTTTTCACCCCCAGTTTGATAGGCAATCCAAGCAGGTTATATAGATTTTGGAAGACATGTTGAGGGATTGTGTGATTGACTTCAATGGAATTTGGGAGGAACACTTACCATTAATCAAGTTTGCATACAATAACAGTTTTCATTCGAGCATCCAGATGGCTCCTTATGAAGTACTGTATGGTCATAAGTGTCGAACACCTCTATGTTGGACTGAGTTGGGAGAAAATAAAGTATTGGACCCAGATTTGGTGCAAGAGACTGAGAATGTGGTAAAACTGATTCAGGATCGATTGAGAGTAGCATCTGGTTGAGAAAAGGCTTACATCGATTTAAGGCGGAGAGATATCGAGTTCAGTGATGGGGATCAAGTCTTCCTTAAGGTTTCACCATGGAAGAAATTATTGCGGTTTGGAATCAAGGGTAAGCTGAGCCTGAGGTTCATTGGACCATGTAGCATTCTTAAGAGGGTTGGACTAGTGGCTTATCAGTTAGAGTTACCTCCGGAACTAGACCACATTCATGACGTGTTCCATGTTTCTATGTTGAGGAGATATCGTTTTGATCCATCCCATGCGATTTCAGTCGATGAGGTCGAGGTGGGACCCGGTTTAACTTATGAAGAAGAGCCACGTAATTCCTCTTGTGGAAGTCTTACGACAGAATCATGGTGTTAGTGAAGCCACTTGGGAACCCGATGAATCGATGCGTCGTCACTACCCTCATTTGTTTGGACCAAGTAAATTTCAAAGACGAAATTTATTTTAAGGGGGGTAGAGTTTTCACACCCTAGATTTTAGTTATTATTTTGCGCTAGTTTATGTCATAAGGAGTTAAATGGCTTAGTGGTTAAGTGTATGATTTGTTTCCAAAATGTCCCAAGTTCAAGCCCCCACAAGCACATATTTTTAATTAAATTTCTGACAATTTGAGCGAAGTGTAAACACCTTTGCTATCCAACTCTTGTTGCCATACTAGGGAAGATTCTTTCCTTGATTACAAGGTCAACCGTCCCAAAGTTCTACACTTTTCACTCCCATGATCCACTTTTTGTGCCATTATCCCCTCAACTTGCCAAAACTCCTCTCCTACCTTACCTTGGCCGGCCATGCACCTAGACATCTCATTCTCACTTTTAATTTTTTATTTTTTTCATTTTTCTCTCATCCTCTCCTTTAGTCACCCCTCCTGTTTGCTTCTCCCCTTTTCTCTCTTTTTTCTTCCTTTTCACCACCCTGGACACCCCTTTATCCTCATTTTTCCTCCACTCCACCACTATACAAGGTTGTCGCACCTCCACCGCACCACCACATCTCCCCCGTCGCCATCGTCGCTGTTGCGTTACTGCACCATCGTTGTGCTGCCACCAAAAGCCACCACCAAAATTCTCTGGTTTTTTTCTTTTCTCCTCCTCTATTCGTAATCAAGTTTTTTGAGCATCCATTTCTGATTTTTGTTTATTAAAAGGTTACTTTCCACTCTATTTTCTAAATTCTATTTTACATCTTATTATTTTCTGATAGTTCCAAATCCCTCTATGTAATTGGTTCATCGTCAAAAGTTGTGAAGCCCCTATCCTTTCAATTTTATGTAAGTAGAGAAGAACCTCTGTTCACGATATTCTCTCGTGCTATTATTTTTGATTGGGATGATACTAACAATTCGTTTTAACGTGCTTTTATGAAGTGTTATTCAAAATCCCGTATTCGTACCCCTACTTGTAGAAGAGTGAGATTAGACGAACATTTGCGTAAGTATTTCACCGAATCATTTAATTAAAGGTTATTTATTTATTAACCCGTACTAACACGTTTGTGTGGTGGTAACCATAGAGACTCGAAAATTGAACTCTCCCGTTTGAAGTTGGAATTAGGATCTTTGCGTTTGGATTTGCAAGGTGTGGGGATTTATTTTAATAATAATGATTGGTATTATTTTTAATCAAGATATTAATAATATGAGTAATATGTAATTATCATTTAAATAATTTTTTTGAAAAATGATATATTGGGCAAATACATTAGTATTCATAAGGATTGATAAATATGATAAAAGAGGATTCCAAGTAAGTATTCCTGAAACTTCAGATCTGTGATGTTGACTTGTAATTTGGTGATTTTTTGTAAAATATGATATTACATGAAACCTAATAATCATGTTAAATGATATATGGCGATTTGAATATGTATGTATAAATAATGTGAAACTGAATTATTGATGTTCTGATTTACATGATAAGCATGCCACATTTCTGACATTCCGAAACGCATGTTAAACATGCCATATTTTTGTTTCTGATTCACATGTTAAGCAAGCCATTGTGATAAATCATATTGAGATCTAAATTCGCATGTAAAGCATGCCTATTGAAAATCTATTATGTATGCCATATCACATGCATAGGGTTAGGAAAATATGTACAGAGGAAGTATTTGGTAGTATAACTACAAATTATTTGGTGGCTAGACCACAATATTCTGTTTCTGGTAGCTTGATTGCACCATCTGGTAGTGTAACACCCTATACCCGGCCCGGTCATCGAGCTCGAATACTAGGACGCTACACCACTATCTCACACCAATTTTATCACAATTCTCACGTTTAGTATACATGTCTCTTTTATTTTCTTTTATTACTATAGCATTCATGCGGATATTAAGTCATGCAAGCTCAAATTAATGTTTAACCATGCTAACAAACGACAAACAAGCATAAAATGGACATACATCAAGCATTGGGACCACTTAGCCAATTTTCTCAAAAATGTTACACATGTATCGATATTGTCTTAGAGTATTTCCTTTAAGTGGTATCGATACCACATGGAAAATCGATACCAAACTTGCATTCTGTTTCTCACTCAATTTCCAAAAACATCAAAAATTATCGATACCTTTCACAAGGTATTGATAAACTTACCACAAGTATCGATACTAGGGATAAGGTATCGATACCAATTCTATATTCTGACTCCCTGCACTTTCGAAGTAACATAGATATCGTTTTTAATACTCACATATCGATACATCTGCTCCTAACTACCAAATTTTAGCATATAACATCAATAAAACCATTAAAACTCAGCCCTAAATAACATGCTTCATTCACCAAGATAAATAAACATGAAAGTATCCAAAATAACAGTCCAAACATCACATTCAAGTCCATAAACCTCCAAACATAAATAGCACGCAAACAATTCCAAAAGTAACTAAGCAAACCGATAAAAAGTCTATCACATTGGCCTATCACATTGCCCCTATTCCCCAAACATAAATAAGCATATAACACCTACTAATAGAAGCTAACTGATCAGCTTGGATCACCCCTCGAGACCACACCGCTCACACCGGTACTAAGTATCTACAATGGTTAAAAGAGAGTGGGTGAGCTTAACAAGCTCAATGAATGCTTAGAATAACCACTACGAAGTCAAGTCATTATGCAACAAAGAAAAAAATCATACCATATTTTTAACATCGTTACATCGATATCATATTTCACACGTTTAACCAAATTTTCATGCAATCCTCTATTTATTCTTTACAATATTATTTAAGCATATATATAATACATGTAAAACATATTTAAGGATAGTTTGGCTCTTGAGACTACGAAACATGAAGTGGACTCTATCACCACTCATCGGATACACAGATTTCCAACACACCACATAGACTCGTAGAGTCGTACATATCCCATAAATGAAGGTTATAGCTACACTCTCCAACACACCAAACACACATATCCTGGTGAATGAAGCTTACCTCACATTCCCTTATTTCTCTAAAACCTCTCCCAGGCCTCAACGCCCCAAATATCACAACACATATAAGTGAGTACTCACAATCCTATGCCATGCCAATTATATCCAACGGTCTCATAAGATCACAAGGCCTAAATACCCACACAATCATCATATATTACTTATTGATTATATGCACATGTTCACTGCATAATCACATCATTAGCATATTATACACACTATCACATGGCATGAATATCATACCCTCATATTTACTGTCACAATAGTCATCACAGCAGTCATCACAACATATTCATATTACTTCACACCCTAGTTCCCTTTATCACAATTCACAAGCACATTTATCACATATTTAGCATAGGTAAAAGAACACTTACACTCAAAATTTAGAGAAGGGGTTTAGGCTATCTCTAAATCCCCAAATAACACAATGAATTACTTACGTGGAGCTATTCCAAAACACTCACCGAATATCAACTTTCATCGAAAATCGAGAGCTCGAACTAGCTCTTCCTCTAACTCGTTGAAGGGTCTAATGAATCCAAGGCTTCACACATAACAATCACACAATACACAGAGTCAAATGACAGCCAAGGACCCACTTAAACTAACCAAAACACAAGCCTAAGCTACCTTCTCATGTAACCAAACCTTTTAGCATGACGGGCTTAAAACACAAATATATCGATCTACACTTAACCTTTTCGCATGAAACAAGTTCCATTCATCTACATAATCATCTACGACTAATTCCCAACCTTTAAATTACACAAAACTATGCGTTTCAAGGCATCAAAATTTTTTGATAAGTTTTGGCCATAATAATGAAAATTCATTAAAACACGAGAAATCCTTAACGAAACATTAAAGTAATTTTAGAAACCTTATAATCAAGTTAAAAAAAAATTGAAAAACACTTTTAAATCACATTTTCATCCACAATCTTGAATCCCACCATTAATGACCCAATTTTCGGGTTTTAATTAAAACATGCAATTTCATAACTAAAAACTCAACTTTAAAGTTTAGATAACATTAAAAACTAATGAGAATGTAAATGGTTACCTTTGATGTTAGAAATAACGAGTTTTTGATGCAAATTCAGAAAACCCACAAGTGAAGAAGATGATGAAATTGATGGAATTTTGGGGTGTTTTTTTGAAGATTTAGGGAGGTTTAATACTTTGAAAATGAGGGGAATCAAAATAGTATCATTTGAAAATAAAAATATCGAATGGAATGGAAAGAGAGAGCAAGGGACGACAAGTAGGGAAATGGGGTGAACTTTATCATGAAACAAAACTGAGAATGGGGGTTTAAAGGTTCAATTTCAAAAATTGGCTAAACTACAACATAAATGCTCCAAATTTTGACTTTTTTACAAAATAATCCTATTTTCAAAATTAAAGGTTTTTAAAACTCTTTTTTAGAAATTGGCTCAATTCCCTAGTAGCCATTGTTGAAAACATTATCGAATACTAACCTTACGAAATTCTGAGTACATTTAAGCTAAAATTTCTAAAATACACTCAAAACTTCTAGGCCTTATTTTGGGCTGTGACAAGTGGCTTGACCATAATATTGGTTTGTTACTGGATGGACGAGTTCTGGGAACTCATTATGGTGTGTAGTGAAGATAGGTAGGATCTGTTTTCTAAAAATCTGTATTGATTTTTGAAAAAGTGTTACATTGACATCATCACTATGCATTCTAATAAATGTAATTTTGTGACTAAATGTTCTGTATGTTTATGATTTGTTTACGTTGTTTCTGTTATGTGTTAAATTTTTTTATTATGATTTGTAACCCACACTAGGCTGTTATGTGTTAGGATGGGCTCAGCTTATGGAGGTGCTCTCAGTCGTTTTCAGAAAAAAACTTATTTATTTGCTATTTGATATACTTTAGGTGTGTTATTATTTCTATGGACTTTGGATTGGGACTTTCTTTTGGACATTGGACTTATTGTGGTTTTTGGATGGTTTTGCATGACGTACGTTTTTAAACTAGCATTTAAGAGGTTTTTATCAAATAATAATTAAATGATGATTTTTTCACAATAAGGTTAATCCAACTCAACGATAGTGTTTTCAAACTCGATACTCTATTTTCAAAACTCAACACTACTTGCTCACGATATTGATGGTTTAAAAGTTATATTATATCTAAATTTCCAAAATGACAAACAAGTTTTTAAATGTATAAATTGTCCGCTGCAATGTTTTAACTGAAAACTATGTTTTATGAAAACTATCAATACTTGAATTTTTCTAAAAGATAGACGCTTTTGACCAACTCTTTCAAAAGGAAAATTATAGATAAAATAGGGCCTCTTTTAAAGCTAATTAAGATGACATTTTAAAATTAAAGACGATTATTGAGAGAAAATTGTTAAATGGTTTCCTACGCTATTAACATGGCCAATGTGATCTTCGAGATTTGGCTATAACATCTAGGTCGGGTTTAGGGGGTTACAAGGACACCATTAGAAGGCATATTTAATATGATACTGGTCGCTAAGTTGTAACATGGAGCATGGGATGTCGCAACATAAGGAGTAGAATAAGAAAAGTCCAAGACTACCTTCGATGTCGTGATAGCCTGAGGATGTCGTGACATACCCCTGAAGATACCTCAAAATTAAGTATACTTCCATTGATGTTACGATACAGGACTTGATGTGTCGCAACATCACCTCTGCACGGGAAGTTAATACGAGCCAGGGGTGTTTTGGTTTCCACAATCCAACTTTAAGCTCGAGAACGTCAGCTGACCTAGAGTTAAGGACGATGGCCATCCTAAGTCTATAAATAGGCTTAGGTAACACATGTTATGTGTAAGAACACCGGTACACCCTATGGCACAGTAGAAAAATTAAATTCGGCGATCACATCCAGGGATCCATGTGCGAGGAACTAATCGGGGTGAGAAGGGTATGAATGATTACCTTTAATCATCTGGAAAACCAATTAACTGTTGTAAAACTGATTATGCAATTGAATGTCGATTCTGAACTGTTACGAAAAGTTTTGGCCTCTACGTAATCCACTTGGTGTAACAATGAACGACAAGAACTCTTTGAAACTTTTCAGAGAGAATTCACTATTTGACGACTGTTAGACCTTACTATTTGTATTTTAGGTATATTAGGTTTTCTGAAAAGCGCTATATTTCTAATTCGGGAATAGTTGATATTTTAATATGAATCAAAATTCATTATAATAATTAACTAAATATAATAATTATAATTACCATAATTATAATAATGTTTGATCGAAAAATTACAATTACAATAATTATAATATTCGATCGTAAATTATAATTACAATAATTATAACAAAGATTTTGATAAGTTATGTTTAGTTAAATTTTATACGAATCAAATTCATATATATTAATTTAACCATGTTATCATTATGTGTGCAACATACTTGTGCATATAATTCGTTCGATATTTAACTGCCCAATTAAATTAATTCTATCATCAATTTAATTCATGTGACAGCTAAAAACAATACCAACTATGTTTGGATTTCATTTGTTTCAACCATAGAGTGTGACCTTGTAAGTTCTTGTAATGTTAGCAGTAATACTAGAATGATTCTAATATTACAAACAATGAGTGACATCTCTCTGTGATTAACCCTTCATGTATTAAATCCTTTTGTCCTTTATATCTAGAATGGACACAAGTCATGGAATAGTCATACTTGCATTGTCCATCTTATGTTTCTTGATATCCTGAGTAGACTATGATAAACAAATAAGTATGATATCTCATATCAACTTATTCGAGCATGACCATGCATTTCTAGTCTCACTCAATCAAGTTGCCTAAGATATTTCTCCCTTTAGGTAGGAGGGACAAATCCTATATTGATCAATCATATCCCACTACGTAGATTGTGGTATATCCAACATCAACCTCTATAGAACAACCAATTACGATGGACGTTTGACAGTATCAAAGTATATGACTCACAATGTTGGGATAATGATGATCTCTAGTATGAGGATTGTAGACATAGTAATCACTATGAGTAATGTTGTGACTATTACATAATAATCCAAGAAACATACTCATAGCAGGTCAGTCCAATATGTTGTTCTCTAACACACATACTCATGTATTGATTTTGACATCCCATGTCAATGAAAACACTTTGTCATCAATAAAATATACGTTAGTCTTAACGCATTATTGTTGTCCAAGCCCACAAAAATAATCGACTAAGGATCTTTTAAGAATAATCATATTATTCTCAAAAAATTATTATAAAATAGTTTATTTATATACACAGAAAAGAAATTGAAATAATAATGGCAATGCCTTATATTAATAAACGAGGTAAAAAAAGTATGTTATTACAATTATCTCATGATTGGTCTTTGGGCATACTCTAACATTATGGACACCTTTTCCTTTGTATAATTTTCTCTTTAGTTTTAGATTTTATTTTTTCTTTTCTTTTAGGGCTTAGATTTTATTTACATTTGAGAAGAAATCAGATTCTGAAACTTTTCTCAAACTCTATGAGGATTCTACGCTTTAATTCAATACAATCAGACTTCTTCTAAACTCTATTCTTGAAATCGTTCTTTATGTTCATTCTTTTATTCAAGTTCATATTGTGTATTAGATCCATGATAAACTAATTCTCTACTGGGGGATTAGCGAGTGGAGGTACGAGTAATTAACTGTTATGTAAGGATTTATTAAAGAATCAACTGTCCAAGATAGGAAGAACCTAAACCCTAGACCTGACAACTCTAGGAAGTCATCAAGGTGAGAATGAACCCAAAATTGGTATGGCCTATCCGTGAACACCTTAACCTTGAATTGATCTAGATTGTGAGGTCAAAAGATAAATATTTCTTGTCCACTTCGTATTTTAGTGGACGTATCTAAAGATCCTGCTAGGATATCGACTAGTTGGTTGAACAAGAGAACCCGAGATGACAGTTGATTAAGATAAAAGAAGCGAGCTAATCACCCATGCCCAGATTTGATATATATTTCTTTAATTGATTTCTTGCTTTTCATTCATTTAATTTTCCTTTATTTATTTTATTATTATTTTATTATAATCCAAAAAACTCTTCTTTTAAATATTAATACTATAATTTGATTAAATTATTAATTAGATCTATTTATGTTAACATTAGAATTAATTTAGTGCTCGCCTCCCTTGGTTACGATCCTCGGAGTACTCACCTACTCTGTTGTAACTATATTACAACCTGACTCGTATACTTGTGGATATCGTTTCCTACATATTTTGTGTAGGATTTCTACTCTGGGCGTTAGTACGTCTGGAGGCGGTCAAGTTGTTGGTGCTGTTGCCAGGGAGGCAACGCCACTATATTAGTTTTAATTTTCACATATTAATAGAATAATTAGGAAATTTTTAGGTTATAGTTACGAATTTAATTTTCTTGTTTCTACTAATATTATTTTTTTGGGTTTAGTGTATGATTCATAGTAGGGGAACACCTATAGAGCTAGTCACAGATCCAAAGAGAATAATTCGAAGAAATCATCGACAGCAATAGCAGCAGCAACAACAGATGGAAGATCCACCACCACCTGCTGTAGGCAATGTACCCCGTTAGAATCTGCTGTTTGAAGAGGCTAATAATTTTGAAAATCCACCACCACCCCAGCTACCCGCAAGTCTAAATATGGCACGTAACGAAAGGACTTCGAGGGAGTACGTGGTACCAAATCTGGATATGGTTCAAGGGAGTATAACGAGGCCAGCTATCATGGCCAATAATTTTGACTAAAGCCATCTATGATCTGGATGATTCAGAACAATTTGTAGTTTCGAGGAACATTGATAGAGGATCCGAGTCAGCATTTAAAATGGTTCCTCCAGCTTTGTTATACTTTCAAATACAATAGGGTCACTGATGACACTATTCATCTTTGGTTGTTCCCTTTTTCATTAATCGATAATGCTTTTCTTGGCTAGATTCACAAGCACCAGGATCGATCATGACATGGGATGAACTCACAAGAAAATTCCTACAAAATTTCTTCCCTATCAGTGAAATGGTCCAGCTAAGAAGGGAAATTTTGATGTTCAAACAGTTAGAAGGAGAAAGCCTTCATGAAGCATGGGAGCGTTTTAAGATGTTGATTCAGAAGTGCCCACACCACGAATTACCTGAGTGGTTACGCCTGCAAGCTTTTTACAATGGGTTGGATGTGCATTCGAGATCTGGATTAGATGGAGCAGTAAGAGGAGCCTTGATGAATAGAACGTGTCGAAACCATTTTTTAAAGTTTTATGAAAAAAGGGGATCGACTTTAAAAGACGAAAATGGAGTCGCCACCAATCCCTTTTTGCTTAGGTGTGATCGGATCACCTTATAAAACGTTTTAAAATAATGATTTTGGTCTACGAAATTCGAGAAAATGGGTTCGGGAGTCATTTACGTACGAGGAAGGATTAGCACCCTCGTAACGCCCAAAAATTGGTACCTAATTGATTAATTAATGTCCTTATGTCGAGAATTTGAAAAGATTTTAAAATACATTTCCTTTTAAAGAATGGTTATATAACCCGTTTTAGAATATTAAGACTCTTTTGTTTCAAAAGGATAAAACATCACATCCAATAAGTTAGAATGTGACATTTTAACCCCGAAACTAAGATCATCCCTTAATTTCCCAAAACCCGAAATTAAAAGGATATTTAACTATTTAGACGAACGAAAAACCGAAACCCAGTACGTTAGGGCACAATTTCTCGAAATTCTAAACACGAAACATTGTCTTGTTTTACGAAATCCTTATCTTGAGATAACGAAATGTCACATCCAGTGCGTTAGGACACAACATTTTGAATTCTCGAGAATAAGTTTTTATTTAACTTTTTTTTTAAAAAAAAAAGAAAGGAATAGGTTCTTTAGACTCGAGGAGAAAAATTAAAACCCAGTAAGTTAGGGTACGATTTCTTTCGAACCTTAGAACGCGGAATGTTTGCTTATTTCAAAACGAAAATTTTAATGCATCGAGTAATATGTGATTTGATTGTAGCAAAATGGAAGATGGAGTATAGTACAAATACATAATAGGATAGAAACAAGGGTAATAACGTAAACAACAAAAAATAAAAGCAGAAATAATATAATAAAATAACACTTAAAATCAACAATTTATACGAAATAATTGGAAAAAGGATAAATAAATAAAAGAAAATAATAGCAAAAATAAAAGTTAATGGTAAATAAATAAATAAATAAATACTATATGCTAATTTTTTAAAAAAATAAAATAATAATAATAGTGAAAAGTAAAATAATAATAATAATAAAATATATTAATAAACAAATGGTAATAGTAAAAATATAGAAGTATAATGGAAATAATAAAAAAATTGTGATAATAATGTCGAAAAATAAAAAATAATAATAATAATAATAATAATAATAATAATAGTAATAAATATAATTATAGGAATAATAATATATATAAAAATAATAGTGATAATAATAAAATAATAGTGGTAATAACAAAAAAAAAATAGTAATAATAATATAAAAATAATAAAAATAATATATATATAAAGAAAATAATAGTGATACTAAATTAATAAAATCAATAATATTAATAATAATAATAAAACTAGAAATAAAATAAATTAAAGAAATGAATTAGTAAGAAAAATATGTATAATAATGGTAAAAATATATGTGTATGTAAATAATTGAATAAGTGAAAATAATACATATGAATATTTAAATGAAATGATAATAAATAAAATATTGTATTAAAATGAAATCAAAGAAAGATTGGGAATCCCAAAACATAAATAAAAAAAACAGTAAAGGGACTAAATCGAAGCAAAAAAAAATAAAACATAGAGCCTAAATCTCGATGCGCGAAAGATATGGGGGACCAAATGGGATAATATCCCTGTCCCCCAAAACGCAGCACTTGACCCAGGATTACAATGACATCAAATAAAGAATTCGGGGCAAAATTAACAAATAAAAGAAACTTAATTAAAAAACTAAAAAAATGCGGAAGGGCTTGATGCGCAAATAGCCCATTTTAAACAAAACGCGCGGGATCCTTCGGGTCGGGTCAACTGCGCGCGGGTTAGAAGGGCAAAACGACGCCGTTTTGTACCCAAACGCACGGCCCAAAAACGATGCCGTTTTCAATCCGTATATAAGGCCAAATTTTCTAAAAAAAATCATTTTCATTCTGTTTTTTTTTTAAAACCAAGGGGCTCTCCAAATCCTCTGCCCAGGCAATTTTCGGCGATGATTCTGGCACCGATCACCACCGCCTGCCGCCATCGTTGGCTACCGTGCACGGCGGCCGAAATTAAAAAAAGGTAATTTTCACTCTTTTTTTTACAGTTTATTTTAATATATATATATAGTACAAAAATAAAAATGAAAATTTTATATGTAGGCCGATTCAAAAAAAAAAGCCTTTACTTGATTTTTGATTGTGTATATCTGTGAAAAATTTTCTGTATTCTCTTGTATATTTGCGTGTGTCCATCTTACAGATTTCATGGGGGTTTTTATAACCCAAAAAAAAAAATACAGATTCTATTTTGCCCTATTTGCTCCTTCTGCTGTGCTCTTCTTTCCTTTTTTAGGTTAATGGCGCAGATCTCGGCGGTGACGAAGGCTATCCGCGCTAATTGCAGCGTGACCGAAGGGCGATGTTGGGCGCTTGCGGCGCGAAGGTTTTCCAGAAATCCTAGGTCCTGATTCTGTTTGGTATTTGGGCCAGACACTGTTATTGGGCCATTGGGCCATTAGACTTAGTTGGGTCTGGGTGCTAATAGGCTTCGGGTAATCTGTTTAGTCTAGGCTGTTTGTAAATTGGACTGTATTAAAACTGGACATTGTTTTTTTATTCTGGTTTGTTTTATGGACCCGAGCAAAATGGGCTTATTACAGAACGTATGAAGATGCGTACGAGCTAATAGACAATATGGTAATGAATTCTTGCTAGTGGCCAACTGAACATCATACATATGGCTAAAGACCATCTACGGTGAAGGCTCCCAGGATGATGACAGATATCAACAACTATTGGACAGAATCAACCAAATAGAGGTTGAAAAGGGTGCACCAGATATCTATGGAGGAGAGAAACTGCTCTTCCACTATACCAATAATCTTACTGAGGATGTGAACTACATCAAAAATAGGGGTGGAAATCTCTATTCAAATACATACAATCCCGAATGGAGAGACCACTCAAACCTGAGATGGGGAGGAGACCAAGGAGGGGGTTATAGTTCAAACTAAATTAAAAACAGTAACTATCAACCTCCTTATTTGCAAAAACCTCAAGAAAGGGTCAACCCAAGTGACCATACTATATGTGGTCAACGTCTAGATAGAATCGAGGGGGAGATGTAGTTAATAAGAATGGATGTGAAGCAGGTGCAGTCTAAGTGCACCAATTGAATAAGGACATTGACTAGACTTGAAGATCAGATTAGCCAATTGATGAGTATGATAAGGGATATCAAAAGACAAATTGGCATAGGAATTCCTAAAAATATGGAAAATAATCCTCATAGGAAAGGGGAGGAGTACGTGAAAGCAATAGCGCTCCAATCGAGTAAAGTACTGAGTAGCCCAAAAAACCAAATGCAAGAGACAAATATGGAGAATACTAACAATCTTCAAGAGAGACCCCTAGAGGCTAATGATGAGCCTAAACCAGAGGTAATTGTACCAGTAGTTGAGCCAGAGAAAGAAGCAGCTAAAGATTTTTCCATTGCAAAAATACCATTCCCTTTAAGACTAGACGAAAAGAAAAAAGTGGGATGAAGACGATTTCATAAGTTTTCCAGGCCCAGTACTTTATTTTCCCCCAATTTAGTCCAACACAGAGGTGTACGACATTTGTGACCATACAGTGCTTCATAAGGAGCCATCTAGATGCTTGACTGAAAATTGTTGTTATAAGCAAACTCAGTTGCAGTAAATGTTCCTCTGAACTGCCACTGAAATCAATTATACAACCTCTCAACATGTCCTCTAAAATCTGAATGACTCGTTTTGACTGCCCATTAGACTGTGGGTGAAAAGTTGTACTATGATCGAGTACCTAATGCCTCGTGTAGCTTCTCCTAAAATCGAGATGTAAATTGAGGATTTTGATCGAAAATGATGGACACAGGTGCTCCATGAAGTTTCACAATCTCCAAAATATACAAACTCGCCAATTTATACAGCAAATAGTTAGTATGGACAGGTAGAAAATGTGCTGACTTGGTCAGTCTATCCACAATAACCTAGACTGAATCCTTCTTAGTAGGTGTCAAAGGCAACCCACTATCGAAGTCCATGTTCACATGTTCCTATTTCCATTGAGGAATATGAATAGTCTGTAATATACTAGAGGGGAACTGATGCTCAGCCTTAACTTGCTGGCACGTCAAACACTTACTCACATACTCGGTTACCTCATGCTTTAGCCTTAGCCACCAATAAAGTTCTCTAAAATCTTGGTACATATTATTCCCTCCAAGATGTATAGTTTATGGGCTAGAATGCGCTTCCCAAAGATCGGGCACACAGTATCTCCCACAAAAACACAAAACTCCTTCAGAGTTAAAAACAAAATCAATAATCTTACCCTCCTCAATCTATCTGAATCAAGGTGCAAGAGATGTTTCAGCAGACTACCTCGATCGAATCTCATCCACTAATGTAGGTCTCACTTGTAACTCTGCAAGTAAACCTCCATCATCAGTCAAGCTCAACTTAGGAAACATCACTATAAAATCAAACATCGACTTCCTACTCAGTGCATCGGCCACAACACTTGCCTTTCCCGAATACTACTCAATGCTACAATTGTAATCTTTGAGCAAATCTATCTAACTCCTCTACCTCAAGTTTAACTTCTTTTGGGGTGAGGAGATACTTAAGGCTCTTGTGACTCGTGTAGATAATGCACTTCTCACCATACAAATAGTGCCTCCAAATCTTAAGGGCAAAAACAATAGCTGCAAGCTTGAGGTCATGGGTTGGATAGCTACATTCATGAGGCTTAAGTTATCTCGAGGCATAAGTCACAACCTTACCGTCTTGCATCAAAACACAACCAAGACCGGTGTGAGACGCATCACAGTATACCATTTAATCCCTCCAGCCAATATTTCGCTACGTTTGGGGCCTCACCAGAAATACCTCTAAATATCTCAGCCACGTTTGCTTGAAGTCACTCAGGAATAGATTTCCGAGCTACCGATCCCGTGCTTGCTCCAGCAACCCACTCCAGAACACGCAGCATAGCTTGGGACAAAGCATCGTCCCCTCCAGTTCGGTCTTGAGATCCTTCTCCCACTCTTGGCGATGTTGGCACTTCGCCTTTCGGCCCATGTCCTGATTCTGAGGATCCAGCCTCAACACCCCGGCCTCTACCACGGCTGCGTACACCACGTCCACGTCCTCTAGCTCTCATGTTTACTGAATCGACTTAATCTGATTAGAAATTTTATGAATTAGTATACCATTCCACTGTTTATTAACGGATAGCTTATGAAGACAGATTTAGAAGTAGTTTTCGCAAATCGTATTTCTAAAGGTCTCAATCTCTAAAATTTTATCTCTTATAACAAGCAATCACAATACAATAAAATTCTTTTCATAAAATCAACCAAAGCCAGAAAACTTACAGTACGGATTTGGTGCCGGAGACTCGAGTGCCATACTTCTAGAAAGACAAACAAATTTGGAAAACACTTTGGAACCCATTCCATAGTCGAGTTTTGCAACTTAGCTCTGATACCATAATTGTAACACCCCAAACCCGGCCTAGACATTACGACCGGATCTGGAATGTCACATGGAAAGGTTGTTAAAGAAACTTTGTGATCGTTTAAAAATTTTGAGTTTTGTTTCCATTTTGAAATGTGGGTGTGATTCAATGGTTTTCTTGCAAAATGTAGTTAATAATGCTAACTACCGAAAACTTGTTTTGTGATACGAAAAAAAAAACCAATACTAGTGGACTTCAGAAACGTGACATTTTGAAACAGTTTTTGTAATTTTAAGAAAAACCCGAGTTTAATTATTTATTGCTTGTGATCCGTTTGTTAATATTCACGAAAAAAGATTGTTTATAAAGTTTTTAGAAAAAAAACTCCGTATTTAACATTTCATAATATAAAATAACTGTATTAAATCAAAAACCAAATTAAATCTCGGAGGCCTTATTACATAACAAATTCCCAAATTTAAAATAAGTTTAAAATAAAGAAAACGAAGTTTACTAAAGAAGTAACGCATGGCCACCACAGAGTCCTCCTGGGCTCCAAATCCTCGAACTAGGGATTACCTGCAAAATTAAGTAGAGGGGTGAGTTACGAGAACTCAGTGTGTAATTCCCCTTACGAATGAAATCTGGTCTAAGCCCACAGAAACAAATTGGGCTTAGCCCTTACAGCCACAAATTTGGCCGAAGCCCATACGTATCGAATTGGGCCGTAGCCCTAACAACATGGCATATCAGATAGTGAATGCAATGCAACCTAGCCCAACCTAGTATTCCATCCGCTACACACCACTCCATATGTCCAACCTCAACACACCTGTGGGGATTTCTACAATCAACCCTCTATCTGCTACACTTCTCATTGGCAGTCATCTTGTGATCATGTCGCTCAAAGTCGATATAATGTGACAGAGTCACCGATATAAGTGGCCTAGCCATCGAAACAATGTGACAGAGTCATCGATATATATGTGGCCTAGCCATGCCAAAACAATGTGTGAGTCACCGATATACACCGCCCCTTTTCATCAATATCATAACCCAATCCCATGCAACATATAATCTTAATGTGATGAGTGCAACATATATCAATGTACATCGAATAATCGGAGCATACACATATTCATCTTTGAGTTATTTAAATGACATAATTAAGAGGTAACTAACACGGTATCTCGATTTTACCCCCAAGGGTAATTCACCACCGTTATAGATATTTCGGCTTGTAAACAATACACATATTTATTACTAATCAAACAAGGAAATGTGTGAGAATTACACACCTGATTACGCGAAGAACTAAACACTCCTGATCGAGGCTACTCTTACTAGCGGGAATAACCACTATCTGCCTATCCCAAACGGATGTCGGCTCTCTACCACAACCTAGCAGAAAATCTCGAACCGCCGACACAGCACGTCGTTTGAACTTGGGAGCAGAGACTACGAGTCCACTACCCCTCCTCAGATCGGCTAGCACTCGCATCCATGAAGAAAGTCTTGGTCAGTAAGGTACCACAGTGAAATCAGCGATTGACTAACAAAGAGATTTGGTTATGGCAGAGTACAACGAAGAGGAACTAATCGTATAGGACTAGAGAGAAACTCCTTACCTTAATTATCAACACAGCTTGGTTCTATACTTTCGGCAAACCAAAAGGGATACTTCCTGATATTCGACTAAAATCAAAAGGTGAAAGAAACGGGTTTAGTTTGACACAAGAGGGGTTTCGGCTCAAGAGTAGAACAAGAGAAAGACAAAAAGAAAAGTGAAAAAAGTGGGCAACTCAGGTTCGGCTTGCACCCAAAAGAAAAGAACAATTGCAGAGAAAAGAGATAAGAAGTAGCAAGGTTTCAGCTTGGTGAGAAAACAAATGGTAAAAAAAAAGAGGTTCGGCTATGTGGAGATGAAAATAAAGAAGCAAAGAAGAAAAAGAAGATGAAATAGAAGAAGAAGAGTTCGGCTAAAGAAGAGAAAAGACTAGGAGAGGATTCGGCTATGGTATTTCGGCAACCACAATGGCAAAAAGAAATGTTTGCAAAGAGAAAAGAAAAGGAAGCAAATGGAGAGTTGGGGTTTCGGCAATAAGAGAGGCAACAAAGATCAAATAAAATGCTCAACGAAAAGAAGAATTAGTGACCAAAAGGTACCCGAAATCTTGAGTATCAACTGCCGAAAATGTAAAAGAAAAACTAAGACCGCATAGAGAATTTCGGCACAACACAAAATGGTTTGATTTTGCTCTCCTCCCTCTAATGCCGAATTTCCCCTTGCTAAACACCCTATAGCCGAAATTCACCTCCCCCCTCTCCAACATTCGACCAACTCTCAACTCACCTCCCCACTTCCTTGATTTGCTCCTTGATCCACTCCCCCACTCACTCTCCATCCACCATTTGAAATGGTTGACCACTTCAAACTCCCCCAACTCCTCTCCTTCATCCATTTCAAATCATTTGACTCATTCAACAACCACCTTGATAGAGTCCCAGTCGAATGTCACCTCTTCTCCATCCTGGCACAAAATAAATATTCCAAAAATTGCAACCTGTGGGATTCGAACCCACTCTCCCTTCCATGCTCCCTTGTGACGCCAACCACTAAGCCACCTTGCTCCTTGTGACATCAAATTACAACCAAACATACCTAAGGCCTGCATCCACTAGCTTTCCCCCCTAAAGTGCCCTAAAGAGAAAAATTTACCAAAGCTCTAGCTCGAACCCGAGCCTCCCCAAGACCCCCAAACACACCAGAACAACAAGCATAGCTAACCAAATGCATGAAATAGTGCAAAATGCAGAACCCCTAATTCTAGGATGTTACAAGGTGTTTTTGAAAGTATCCCCGTGGAAGAAAGTCCTCAGATTTGGTAAGAAAGGCAAATTATGGCCACGTTTTATTGGACCATATGAGGTGATTGAGAAAATTGGGCCGGTAGCATATCGTTTAGCCTTGCCATCCGAGTTAGAAAAGATCCACGATGTATTCCATGTGTCTATGTTGCACCGTTACCGTTCTGACCCTTCACACGTTATTTCACCAACAAAGGTTGAAATTCGACCGGATATGACCTATGGTGAAGAGCCGGTTAAGATTTTAGATCGAGAGGTCAAGAAATTGAGAAATAAAAGTATAGCTCTAGTGAAAGTACTATGGCATACACATGGGGTTGAAGAGGCCATATGGGAGCCCGAGGAGACTATGAGATATCAATACCAAAACCTTTTTAACGGTAAGATTTTCGGGGACGAAAATCCCTAAGGGGGAGAATTGTAACAGCTCGATTTTGGGGCTAGTCAGAATAGTGGTTTCGAAACCACTAATTCAAGGCCAGAGAAATTATTTTTAATATTATTTTATGTGTTATAGCATAATTATATGAGTACATGAAAATTTTGGTGAATTAATTTTAGTGATTTCTTGCTTAATTTTAAAAAAGACTAAATCGCATATAGTGCGAAAGTTTTGTTCTACAAGCTAAAAGTGTTAAATAGCTATGGAACACTAAAATAGAGGTCCTTATTGAGTAAATAGACCAATAAAAGTGGTGGCTGGACATGAATTTTTAATTTATGAAATTGGTCAAAGGTTAGGTACATTTTAGGTGACTTAATTGATAAAATAAAATAAAATAAAGAGAAAAAGATATCACCATTCATCTTCTTCCTCTCCAACAAAATTTTCAGTAAAAATAAGGGTTTCGAAAGCTTGAAATTTCAGCAACTCTTCACCCTTGCAAGTAAGTGTTGTTGATGGTCATTCTTGATGATTTTGGTATTTTTGTGACCCTTGTGGCTTAAGCTAACTAATGGAAGGACTATTTTGCAAAATGGTTGAGAGTCTAGGGATTTACCATGTGAGTATTCATGTTTTTTGATGAAATTTTATGGAATAAAATGAATCTTGGTTGTTAAATAAACAACTTTTGTGAAAGGGATTTTCATGAAAACACCTGAAAGGACTATTTTCTAAAGTTTATAAAATAGGTTGTAAATGTGTGAAATAATTGAAAATTTTTAGTTGCTATAAGAGCAATAAAGATTCGGCTAGGCTTGTAAAAGGAGGAAATTTGATTAAAATTGTTTTACGAGCCTAGGGGCAAAATGGTAATTTTGCCAAAGTAGAAATTTTGGATTGTCTTGATTAATGTAGTGATTAAATAAGTGAATTTTTCATTATAGATCAAGAAAAACGGAGTCCGGACCTAGACCGGGGGAAAACCAAGATATTGGACTAAATCGAACTAGTCGCCCATATTTTGTATACCGAGGTAAGTTGTACGTAAATAATACAACTCTATTGTTATTATGCATTAAACAATTGATATTGCATAAAATGTTTGGTTATTGTTATGAATATGCATGATGAAATTTGAGGTGGTATACTCCCGGTTGAACCTTTGGAATAGATTGGATATCCATGCCATGACATTTGGGTGATATGTGTGCTAGTGTAAGACCATGTCTAGGACATGGCATCGGCCATATTATGAGAACCAGTGTAAGACCATGTCTGGGCATTGGCATCGGCATTGATTTGTGTGCTAGTGTAAGACCATGTCTGGGACATGGCATCGGCCACATTATGAGAGCCAGTGTAAGACCATGTCTGGGACATGGCATCAGCATTGAGACGAGAGCTAGTGTAAGACCATGTCTAGGACATGGCATCGGCCTCGACATGTGAGCCAGTGTAAGACCATGTCTGGGACATGGCATCGGCATTTTACCCTTTCGTATGAGGCTTATAGGATATTCTTTAATATTCCAAATGGTTCCACGGATTATTTAAAACTTATGATAAAGATATGAAAGGATATAATCATATTGTGAGTGGTACAGGTTCTTACACAAAACTCATGAGTTATGAGCTTAGTTATGATGCCTTAATGGTAAGGATGAGATTGAGTAAGTTCTATCCATGTGAATGATTTCGGGACGATCTTGTAATTTTGACTTATACTTGCAATGTGTAAACATGTAGTAAGTCTACCATTGTTAAATCAAGAATGTTGTGCTGGTAAATAATATGCCATGTGTTTAAAGATGCCTGGTAGATGTTTTTACTTATTTACATGCAACTTACTAAGCTTTATGCTTACCCCTTTCCTTTCCATTTTCTTATAGTATCGCCAAGCTAGCTCGGGGATTAAAGGACGTCGGAGGCTCGATCACACTATCAATCTGAATATTTGGTATAGTTAGATTTATCATTTTAAGTATGGAATTTATAGGGACTTGGTCTTTTGTTAAGTGTCATATTGTTTTGGCCAAATGTGTTGGATTGTCTTGAAGATTGATTCATTTTGTATAAGGCCATGGATGACGGCTAATACTTGTTATTGATATATGCAAATGATGATGTTTTTTTTATGAATGTGCAATTTGCATGGTGAAATATGTGTGTATGTCTTGGTTGTGGCTTATGTTGGTGTAATTAAGGGTGGCAAAAGGGCTTGGAAAATAGCCTTGTTTTTGTCCACACGGGTAGACACGAGGGCGTGTGTGTAACAACCCGATTTAGGGGCTAGTCAGAATAGTGGTTTTGGAACCACTAATCCGAGGTCAGAGAAAATTATTTTCATGTTATTTTATGAGTTAGAGCATGATTATATAAGTGCATGAAAATTTTGGTGCTTTAATTTTAGCGATTTCATGCTTAATCGCGAAAAAGGACTAAATCGCAAAAAGTGCAAAAGTTCTATTTTATAAGCTAAAGGTGTCAAATAGCCATAGAATATTAATTGGAGGGCTTTAAAGGGCAATTAGCCCCTTAAATCATGGTTGGCCGGCCATAGAGGATGAGTCAAAATTGGTTAAAGTTGGTAAAGGTTTGGTGACTAAATTGATTTTTTTATATTAAAATAAAAAAAAAGATGATATCCTTCTATAACATCCCGATTTAGGGCCTAGTCAGAACAGTGGTGCGAGACCACAAATCTGAAGTAGTAAAATGAGTTTTGAGGTTTAAGATATGTTTGCATGATAGTATGAAAGTTTCATGTAGAAATTTTATGAAATTGTCATTGAATGGTCCATTAGGACTAAATTGCAAAAGTTGCAAAATTTGAGATTCTAGAAGCTTTTAGTATGAAATAGCATTGGAATATTAATTAGAAGTCCTTCAATAGAAATTTTCCCAAATTATAATTTTTGGACAAAAATAGACATGAGTTAGAAATTTTGAAAGTTTAGTGAGAAGGGCATTTTGGTCATTTATCAATTAAATGATTAAAAAGGGAAAAGATGAAAAAAATCTTATTCATCTTCTTCCCCTTGTGCCAAAAATTTGAGAGACTCCATAGCTAGGGTTCTTCAATTTTTGAAGCTTGCTAGTAAGTGCATCCTAGCCCCGTTTTTAATATTCTTCGTATTTTTGGAGTCCTCGTATTATGAATTAGCTATTTATAGCTATAAGTTGAGCTAGAATTCATGTTCATAAATCTACCCATGTATGACATGCTTGTAAAAAGATGTTTTATGAAAGATTATGAGAGTTTGATGTTAGATAAACATCTTTTCCTAAATGAATTTCATGAAAAATGCTAGTAAGGACTAGTTTGTAAAAGTTGTGAAATTTGTCATACATGATAGAAATAGTGAGAATTGATTGTTGCTATAGTTAAGAGAATGAATCAGCTAAGCATGAAGTTCACGAAAGTTGAATAAAAATCACTTTACGAGCCTTGGGGCAAAAGTGTAATTATGAGAAAGTTTAGGGGCAAAATGGTAATTTTTCCGAAGTATGAGTTAAGAGTCAATTTAGTCAATGTGTGTATTAAATGAGCTTATTATTATAGATCAAGAAAAATGAAGCCCGAATCGAAACCGAGGCAAGAACAAAGTCGAGGACTAAATTGCATTTCTACATACATTTTGTACATTGAGGTAAGTTTGTATGATTTCTAAGCTTTATGATTAATATCATTGAATTGCTTAATATGATGTAGAATATATCTTAATTCCATGAGATTTTGGATTCTATGTTAAACAATGAAATCAATGAGATTAAGTATGAGAAAGTCCCGATTGAAGTTGAATTACTTAGGATACTCGATCTATCACATGAGACAAGGAAGACCGTATAAGACCAAGCAAAGGCATGGCATCGGCAATCAAGCAAGTTATCATGTAAGACCAAGACAAGTCTTGGCATTGAAGAGTTATTATGAGATGAAGACCCATATAAGCCCAAGCCAAGGCATGGCATTGGTGAGTCTCCATGTAAAGATGTCATGTAAGTCCAATACAAGTCTTGGCATTGAAAAGCTATCATGAGATAGAGATCCCATGTAAGTCCAAGCCAAGGCATGGCATTGGTGAGTAACAAGGAAGATTTCATGTAAGTCCAAGCCAAGGCTCGGCATTAACCCGTTCATGAGTAAACTTACCAAGTAAGACCATGTCAAGACATGGCAATGGTAAGTTCCCAATGGAACACACAAGGAAGACTTCGTGTAAGTCCATGTCAAGACATGGCATCGACACCAAGTTGAGAGATCCCATGTAAGACCATATCTAGGGTATGGCTTTGGCATCGAGATATTTGTGAGATGAGATTCAGTATCCTCGGTTATTCATAGTAATTCATCGGGCAAAAGAGTAAAGAATAAATGAGAAAGCAAGAAAGTTAAGCAAGTAAAGCTATCATCAAAGTATGCTAGTCAAAGTTAACTAAGAGTATTATTCATGTTATGAATGATGAAGTTAAGATTATGCTTACCTTAAAAAAGTATGCTAATCTATATGATTAAGTGATACAGGTACCTTGTTTACCTTACAAGCACTAGACTAGTAAGTACCATGATAAGTGTAAGAATCATTAAGAGTAAGTAAGCTCAAGCATGTGAACTTAGCAATGCCTTTGCTTATGATGAATAAGTATGTTAAGTATATATATATATACGTTGTTATATGCATTACATGCAAACTTACTAAGCGAAATGCTTACGTCTTTAATTCTTTCTTTCCATGTAGTCTCGCCAAGCTAATCTCGTGGATCATCATCTGAGACTCGGAGCACACTATCAATCGCTATTTTGGTATAGCCAAGTTGTTTATATTAAGTATGGCATGTATAGGAAGCATTTTATTTTGAGTTATGTTTTAGAATTAGCCAAAGTGTTGGCTATCAAGCTTAGTATTCTTTTTGTATATGGCCAAAGAGATGGGTCATGAATGATTAAGTATGTATGTTTTTATCTATCAATGAAGTATGCATCCTTGTTCATGTTAGATGTAATACTTGAGTTATTGAATTGAGTATTGGATTGATCTTGATCTCAGGGTGGCAATTGGCTTGGAAAATAGCCTCTAGGTGCCCACACGGATAGACACACGGGCGTGTGTCTAGGCCGTGTGTCGCCTGCACATTAGTGTTTTAAGTCAGTATAGACCACGGGCTAATCACACGGCCGTTTGTTTAGGCCATGTGTGACACACGGTTAACACATGGGCGTGTGCCCTGGCAGTGTGAAGTCTGCACCTTGCACTTGTAATTTGAATTGCCACACGGCTGAAGTACACGGGCGTGTGTATGGACCGTGTGGATAAGTCAGAATGCCAAAGTTTAGCACATGAGCCAAAGCCACGGACGTGTCAAGGCCGTGTGAAATTAGTCAGTGTCGACCACGGGTGGAAGACACGGGCATGTCTTAGGGGTACACGGGCGTGTCCCAAGTCACATGGGCGTGTGACCCTTGTTTCGAGGAAAATTCCCGATTGAGTTCTGAAAGTTTCTGGATAAGTGTTTAAGGCCTCGTAGGCCCATGAAACGTATGTTTTGATTAAGAAAGAGAAGTTTACATTTGAAATAAAATTTTCTGACCGTAAGTACATGTTTACTTAAGTTCAAGTATGGTAATGTCTCGTATCCATCTCGTCTAGGACTTGGGTATAGGGTGTTACATTTAGTGGTGGTATCGAGCTATGGTTTAGTCGGTTCTAGGACTAACGTAGTACGAGCACGCAGTCTAGCTATACATGTCATACGTAAGAATGTTTTTATAATGATAGTGTGACGACTCGACGCGACTTAAATTATGTTTATATATATAGTAAATGGATCGAGAAAGAATTTGTAGCGGATGACGTAGAAAGTAACGCGCAGGCTCTCGGCTCCTGAAGGGACGGTGCCTAACGAGAATGAGAATAGACCCACTACGATAAGTCAGAGAGGAGGAGAAGAGGCTAGAGAAGCCTTCCTCCATATGATGAACACATGGTATACGGAGTTCGTTCGTACGAACCCGTATGCTTAAACCCCTCCACCCCCGCCTATTCCTCAACCTATCCCGGTAGCCCCTCAAGTAGTGGAGGTGGTAAGAGGAGAGAAGCCTCCGGTTGATAGGATCAGGAAACATGGGGCAGAAGAATTCCGGGCTAGAAAGGATGATGATCCGGAAAAGGCCGAGTTCTGGTTAAAAATACCATTAGGGTAGTTAATGAGTTGTCATGCACTTCTGAGGAATGCATGAAGTGTGTAGTTTCTCTTTTAAGAGATTCTGCCTATCAATGGTGGAACACCTTGGTGTCGATAGTACCAAGAGAAAAGATTACATGGGAATTCTTTCAAGAAGAGTTCAGAAAGAAGTACATCAGTCAAAGATTTATCGATCAAAAAAGAAAAGAATTCCTAGAACTGAAACAAGGCAAGATGTCTGTGACTGATTATGAGCGCGAGTTTGTACGACTCAGTAAATACGCTCGAGAGTGTGTATCCACCGAGGCCATCATGAGCAAGAGATTCGAAGATGGACTAAATGAGGACATTAAGTTGTTTGTTGCTGTCCTAGAATTAAAAGAATTTGTTGCGTTAGTGGAGCGGGCTTGTAAAGCCGAAGAGCTAGTAAAAGAGAAGAGAAAATCTGAAATGGAGTCTCGTGACTCGAGAAAGAGACAGTGGAATAAGTCATTCCAACCCTCTTCCAAGAAGTCAAGAGATTTCTCCACCCGACCGGCTTCATCCTCAGGGTTTTCAAGTAGAAACAAGGGTAAACAGTACTCGGGAAATAAGGCACAGACTACTTCAGTTGCTAGTGTGGGAAACATTCAATCTGATAGTCGGAATGCCCACAGTGCGGTAGACGTCATCTGGGTGAGTGCCTAGTGCATGAAAATGCTTGTTTCAGATGTGGTTCTCAGGATCACTTTATAAAAGATTGTCCTGAGATGATAAAAGAAGAGAGAACTCAGAACCTGAGATCTGGGAGTATGGTCAGAGGAAGACCGCAGAAGAACCCGGGTAGTGGAGCAAGTGGTAGAGGTAACACTAAAGAGCGGGTTGTGAGACTCGAGGGTAGGGCACCTGCAAGGACGTATGCCATTCGCGCTCGCGAAGAGGCATCTTCTCCTGATGTTATTACGGGTACCTTTTCTCTTCATGATATTAAAGTTATTGCTTTAATAGATCCCGGATCCACACACTCTTACATTTGCATGAAACTAGTATCTAGTATGAGTATGCCTATAGATTATATAGAATTTGTGATTAAAGTGTCTAATCCATTAGGCCAAAGTGTGCTTGTAACACCCCAAACCCGGCCTAGAAGTTAGGCCCGAATCTGGAATGTCACATTAAAGGCGCACTTCAAAACAATTTGCTAGTTAACCATTTAAGGACCAAAAGCCCAAAAGCTCAAAACATAAGATTATTTCAAAAACCATATTAACACTTTAATAATTTTATGAAATTTCTTAAGTGGGTAGTTGAAACAATAATAACAATAAACCCAAAATTCAAAGTCAAATAGGAGTTACATGGCCTTATTACAATCCAATGAAAAAAAACAAAGTATTTTAAACAGAATCATTTAAATAAATTAAAACATTGAACAGCTTGTAGTGTGGCCATCTCCGAGTCCTCTCCCATGTCGAGCCGTCTATTCGGGAATACCTGAAACATTAAATTAAAGGGTGTGAGTTTCGAAACTCAGTGTGTACAACCCTTGGTAATCAATTCTCATACAAATATTCACAATGGGCCTATGCCCTAACAAATCAGTGGTCTTGGGCCTTAGCCCACCAAGACCTCATATCACATCATATCGCATCATATACAACAAGATAATGCAAAACCCACCCCAAAAGTCCATCCGCTACACACACCATTTCCCTTCCAACCTTATGACTCCTGTGGGGAATTCTAGCTCGACCCACCCCTCCGCTACACACCATGGGTAGCCCAGTTGCGGTACTACCGAACGTTGCAGCAAAGCTGCTAATCATATATTGGGCTTAAAGCCTTTTGTGGATCCATACCATACGGCCATGCGATCCTGGATCCATACCATACGGCCATGCGATCCTCAAATCTTCCTCCGTACCATAATTCCCACCCATATGCATCCTAAGCAGAATATCATATGAATGCATCAAACACACAAGTAACATCTATAAGCTTATATTCGTCACATAGGGGTATTCTCGTCATTTCACTACCCAGGGGTATTTTCGTAATTCTACCCTACAAGGGTATTTTGGTAATTTGGAAAAATAGGGGTATCTTGGTAATTTTGAAAACAGGGGTATCTTGGTACTTTTGCAAAATAGGGGTATTTTGGTAATTTACAAATCTATGGGTATTTTAGTAATTTTACACATAAGGGTATTTTAGAAATTTTACAAATATAAGGGTATTTTAGTAATTCTACAAATATAAGGGTGTTTGGTCCCTCTCGGGTTTTAGTTATAAACTTTGGCCCATAAACAAGTCCTCGCGGTTAAAGTGAACAAATACTATGCACCAGGTAGGATTTTAGAAAAGAGGAGGTGGGTCACTCGGACCGCTTAAGTACCAAGCTCTCACTAGATCCAATCCTAGACATGCATATGTCGGTTACCACACTCTAACTAATCGACTTGTCCACAGACATGTTTAATTAGCTTAAGTCTTATGAAATTACAAAGTTGTTCAAGCTAGGCCTAAAGTCCATTAACCCTAACATACTTGTCTACGCCCCAATAAGCCCACCTTATGTTTTTATGGCCTGTTAGGCCCAAATCTCATCATATGGCCTATTAGGCCCAAAACATATCCAGATCATGTATCAAGCATAGCTAACTTAATTTGTATAATCAACCAAACCATTTTATCAAACTTAGCCTCAGGGCCAACCGGGCCCGTTTAGCCACTTTCGGCTTTTCGGCATTGCTGATATCGTGTGTGTAGTGTTTGTACACACCTGGTAACCTTGCGTGGTGCGAACTCCTTAGTCACGAACATAAAATTGACATTACTAGCGATTAACCAAAGTTTTAACATACACTGACTAAAACCGAAACCTCACCATACCCTTACCGTGTACCCCACGTTCTAGTAGCCCTTCCTTTGCTACTATTGGCGATTATCCTCTAGATCTGCACCCAAACACCTATATCGTCAAAACCAAGTGACCCATATTGATCATAAGTCACCCCTGTGAGCCACAATAAATTCGGTCACTTATTAAAACTCTAACTGAACTGAGAATGCTTACTGCCTTAATAACAATGCTTACCTACCGCGCTTACGATTGCTGAGCCTCACCCTTGCTAATACATGGTAACGGAAAAGAGGGTTAGATAGCCCTTCGACACAATAAAACACACTAAAAATTCAACTAAGCTCTTACCGAAATCTTCCCTTGATCCTGCGGCTTAAGTCCGGCTTTTGAGACTAGAAAGGTGACAGAGGTAATTCGGCAACACTAGGGAGAATAAGGAAAAGAAAGGTGATTCAGCTAGAACCGAGTTGGTGAACTAAAAAGGAATTTTGAGAAGGGGGAGTGTGAAGAATTCGGCTATGGCACCCTTAGAGAAAGAAAAAACGTCTGAGCCTCACACAAGTGAAGAAATTCGACTAGAAGGAAAGCAAAAATTCGGCATTAACCTAGGAACTTAATTCGGCACTTATATTTATAGCCCCTAGCCGAAACTTCCCTTCCCTCAGAGTCCAATTCAGCACCACTATATCCACCTCCCAATCCCTATCTTTTCTCCCTTATCTTCACCTTAAATTTCTCTCCTGAACACTCCTTTTTAGAGTCCCCTCCAAAGCCAACTCCTTCTATCCAGGCACAAAAATAAAACTCCTTAATTTTCCCTTCCTAAGCCTCGAACCTTGGAGCTCCTTAACTGCTTAACACGCCACCTCATAGCCCCTCAATGACGCCACTTTCCATTGGACTACAAGCCCATTTGTGTCCTCTCTTCTCTTAATCTGCTTATGAGGCCTCATGCCTGAGACTAGGGTCCACTAAGTGAGAAAAATAAATTTTTCCCTAAGGTCACCCCTAACTCTAAGGCTTCAATTAATCCCGATACTATCTTAATAATATTATTCAAAGTGCTATACATACATAGGCACAGAAATTAGGGTTTCGGGATTTTTAGGTATGCTACAATTCTACCCTCTTAAAAGAATTTGGCCTCAAATTTACTGTTTGAAACAAGTGAGGGTATTGTCGACGCATTGCCTCCTCGGGTTCCCAAGTAGCCTCATCGGTCGTATGATTACGCCAAAGCACCTTGACTAAAGGAACGGACTTCCTTCTTAATACCTTGATATGTTGCTCAATTATCTGAACCGGCTCCTCTTCAAAAGTTAAATCTGGTCTAACCTCGATCTCTCGACGGTCACGATGTGAGAAGGGTGCGAGCGATAACGCCTTAGCATTGACACATGGAACACATCGTGTATTTGGCTCAATTCAGAAGGCAATTCCGGTGGTAGGTAGGCATCGCCCAATTCGCTTCAATACTCGATAAGGCCCAATAAACCTTGGGCTTAACTTGCCCTTCCGACCAAACCTTAACACCTTCTTGCAAGGGGAAACCTTGAGAAAAACCATGTCCCCTACAACATATTCAATCTCTCTTCGCTTGAGATCAGCATACGACTTCTGCCTATCTGCCACCTCCTTCAACCGATCCGAATCAACTTCACCTTATCTTACGTGGTGCGGTACCAATTTGGACCCAAAATTTCGCCGCCCCAACTCACCCAACAAGTGAGTACGACACCTTTGTCCATACTGATTGCTTCATAAGGTGCCATTCCAATACTTGCCTGATAACTATTGTTATATGCAAATTCAGCTAACGGCAAGTAGTCCTCCCAACTTCCTCGAAACTTAATCACACATCCTCTAAGCATATCTTCCAAGACTTGAATTTCCCTTTTCGACTGACCATCAGTCTGAGGGTGAAATGCCGTACTGAAATCCAACCGCGTACCTAGCGCTTCATGCAGCTTCTTCCAAAAGCGAGACGTGAATCGAGGATCTCTATCAGATATGATTGAGACTGGAACTCCATGCAACCTCACAATTTCTGACACATACAACCTCGCCAATTTCTGTAGTGAGTAGTCAGTGCGGACCGGTATAAAATGGGCGGACTTAGTTAACCGATCCACAATGACCCACACAGAGTCCTTCTTAGAAGGTGTTAAGGGTAGCCCACTAACGAAATCTATAGTAACCCGTTCCCATTTCCATTGCGGGATCTTAATCGGCTGAAGTAAGCCCGATGGCAACTGATGTTCTGCCTTTACTTGCTGATGTACCAAACATTTTCCCACGAACTCCGTAACCTCGCGTTTCAATCCCGGCCACCAATAAAGCTCTCGTAAATCTCGGTACATCTTGTTATCTCCGGGGTGCATAGCATATGAACTACTATGCGCTTCCCGTAGTATAGACTTCCTTAGTTCTTCATCCTTTGGCACACAAATTCTACCACGAAAACACAATAACCCTTCACCACTCACTCCAAATCTGCCATTTCCCCATTCTCAACTTGCTTGAATCGAGAACTCAGAGTTTCATCCAATGACTGTTTAGCTTTAATTTGCTCAACCCACAGTGGCCTTACTTGCAATTTGGGTAACAGACTCCCGTCGTCATAGAGATCTAACCGAGCAAACATTGCCCTTAAATCCAACATAGTTCTACGACTTAGCGCATCAGCCACCACATTTGCTTTGCCCGGATGATATTCGATTGTGCAATCGTAGTCTTTTAACAGCTCAACCCACCTTCGCTGTCTCAAGTTCAACTCCTTTTGAGTCAAGAGGTACTTCAGACTCTTGTGGTCCGTATAGATGGTGCACTTCTCTCCATACAAGTAATGCCTCCAAATCTTGAGCGCGAAGACTACTGCTACCAATTCTAAATCGTGGGTTGGGTAATTTCTTTCATGAGTCTTAAGCTGGCGCGATGCATAAGCAACTACCTTCCCTTCCTGCATCAAAACATAGCCCAAGCCCACGTGCGACGCATCGCTATAAACCGTAAACTCCTTCTCGTGCTCCGGCTGAATTAGAATAGGAGCCTCCGTTAAAACCTTCTTAAGTTTCTTGAAACTTTCCTGCTGTTTATCCGTCCATACAAACGTCACCCCCTTTCGTAGCAACTTGGTCAAAGGTGCCGCGATTAGGGAAAACCCTTCAACAAACCGCCTATAGTATCCTGCCAGGCCTAGAAAACTCCGAATTTCCGACACCGTCTTAGGTCGTTTCCATTCCAACACCGCTTCTACCTTCCGAGCGTTAACTCTAATTCCCTCAGCGGAGATCACATGTCCTAAGAAACTGACTTCCCTTAGCCAGAATTCGCACTTGCTAAACTTAGCATATAATTGCTTCTCCCTTAGCACTTGCAACACAATCCGTAAGTGTGCATCGTGATCCACCTCCGTTCTCGAGTATACCAGGATGTCATCTATGAAGATTACTACAAACCGGTCTAGATACAGTTGAAAAACCCGGTTCATGAGATCCATAAAAGTAGCAGGTGCGTTTGTTAGTCCAAACGGCATTACCAAAAACTCGTAATGTCCATAACGAGTTCTAAAAGCTATCTTATACACATCTGCTTCCTTAACCCTCAGTTGATGGTACCTTGAACGTAAATTGATCTTTGAGAAAACTGAGGCTCCCCTAAGTTGATCAAAAAGGTCATCTATCCTCGGCAGAGGGTATTTATTCTTAATGGTTAACTTGTTCAACTGCCTGTAATCGACGTACATCCTCATGGACCCATCCTTCTTCTTTACGAATAACACCGGTGCTCCCTATGGAGACACACTTGGTCTAATAAACCCGCGGTCCAATAACTCCTGAATCTGGGCCTTCAACTCCACTAGTTCCTTTGGTGCCATCCTATAAGGTGCGATAGACACTGGCGCCGTACCCGGTAACAACTCTATTCCAAACTCCACCTCCCTATTGGGGGGTAATCCCGGCAATTCCTCTGGGAAAACGTCAGGGAATTCTTTTACTATTTTCAAATCCTTGATGGTAACACTCTTCGATTCCGAATCACTGATATATGCTAAGTAAGCTTCACAGCCCTTCCTTACCAACTTCGCTGCCTTTAAAGCTGAAACCACGTTCGACAAATAATCACGTCATTCCCCGATCACTGCCACTTCATCACCTTCCACACTTCTTAATACCATTCGCTTCATAGCACAATCTAGAGTTGCTTGGTGCCTCGTTAACCAATCCATGCCTAAGATAAGGTCGAACTCCCCAAACGGTAATTCCATCAAATCCGATAGGAAAATAACCCCTTGAACTATCAATGGTACAATCCTAAACAGTTTACAACTTTCACCGACTGCCCTAAAGGACTTAATACAGTCATTTCATTCTCAACTATTTCAAACTCCACCCCTACAGTTTCAGTCCTATTACAAGCAATGTATGAGTGTGTCGACCCCACATCAATAAGCGCAATATAAGGTAGCTCACAAATAAGAAACGCACTGTTATCACACATGGTGCATCACCTTCCTCTGACGACGAGCAAAGATAGACCAACTCGTTTGTCTTGCCTCTACCGACTGCACTCCACCGGTGCTCCACGTCCTCGTCTCGTGCCATTACCACCTGTGGCTTGACCCCGGCCCCTTGGTGGTTGTGGTCCACCCCTCTGAGGTTGAAAATTACCTCTACCATCGGCTTGTTCTTGATCTAGCCTTCTCAGGCACTACCTAACCCTATGCTCCATCGATCCACAGCCCAAACATGCTCCTGTCCTCTTCCAACACTCGCCCGGATGCCTTCTCCCACACTCAGCACAACGTGGCATTCCGTTATTAGCAGCAGCAACAGGGTTCACATCTCTAATAGGCCCATTCACTCTGGCCCTCCTCACGGGCCTTTGTCCGGCTCCCATAGGTTCCATATTCCGCTTGTTCTTGCCCTTCTCTTTCTCTCGGTTGCGGTGCTCCATGCTCTTTACCTCCTCTGCTATTTTTGCTTTCTCCACCAAAATCGCAAAATCTCGCTCCCTTTGTAGAGCTATCAGTACCCTAAGGCTATCCCTTAATCCATCCTTGAATCGTACGCACCTTTCATACTCGGTTGCTATTATCCCTTTGGCGTATCGACTGAGGCGCAAAAACTCAGCCTCGTACTCTGCTACTGACTTATCTCCCTGAGTCAGATTCAAAAACTCCTTCCTTCGGGCATCCACATAGGTCGCTCCAACGTATTTTCCCTGAAATATCGATTTGAAGAATTCCCAAGTGATCTGTTCCGGTTGGTTGCCCTCCTTAACGGTCAACCACCACTGATAGGCTTCCTCCCTGAGCAGGGATATTGCTCCTTTCAACTTTTGTTCAGCCGTGCAATCCAGGTCATCCATTATTCTTTCAGTAGCTTCCAATCAATACTCTGCCACATTCGGGACCACCCCCGCTACTCCTTTGAAAATTTTAGCCCCATTAGCTCGGAGTCGCTCTACAATCGACCCACGACTCCCCGTACCATTATTGGGACCAACAACCCTTTCCAAGATTCTCAACATGTCCTGTGATACGGCATCTTCTATAGCGGCAGCCCGCTCATTTGCTCCTCTTTCAGCTACTGGTGAGGCCGGAGCCTCCTCTACTCCTACGTTGGGCATATGGCCTGACTCAGACGACCCTGCCCTAACACCTCTATGGCCTCTGCCGCGGCCTCTTCCACCTCGTCTAGCGCTCATTGTTGCGTATTTTTGAATTAAGAATTTTATGAAATTAGTACTTAGTTCCACTTGTTTAGAACACATGTCTTATGTAAGTATTAACACTTTTTTTTCTTAAAGTTATTCCGCGGTCGAGAATCCACTACAGGCTTAGGTTCCCTACGGGCTTTAGTCTCTAAAAGCCTATTTTAAAGTAGCCCAATATCTACACAGTTCAACAATTTAAGCACATGTAGTACAGAGAACTTACTTGGCTCGATGTCGAGGCTCGGTGAACCACACTTCAAGAATCCTGCAAAAACTTCTTAATCTACTTGTTTTAAAAAACCCAAAGTATAAGGCCCATTTCACAGCCCGAGCTTTGTAACCGGGCTCTGATACCATAAAATGTAACACCCCAAAACCCGGCCTAGAAGTTAAGCCCGAATCTGGAATGTCACATTAAAGGCGCACTTCAAACCAATTTACTATTTAACCATTTAAGGACCAAAAGCCCAAAAGCTCAAAACATAAGATTATTTCGAAAACCATATTAACACTTTAATAATTTTATGAACTTTCTTAAGTGGGTAGTTGAAACAATAATAATAAACCCAAAATTCAAAGTCAAATAGGAGTTACATGGCCTTATTACAATCCAATGAAAAAAAACAAAGTATTTTAAACAGAATCATTTGAATAAATTAAAACATTGAACAGCTTGTAGTGTGGCCATCTCCGAGTCCTCTCCCACGTCGAGCCGTCTATTCGGGAATACCTGAAACATTAAATTAAAGGGTGTGAGTTTCGAAACTCAGTGTGTACAACCCTTGGCAATCAATTCTCATACAAATATTCACATTGGGCCTATGCCCTAACAAATCAGTGGTCTTGGGCCTTAGCCCACCATGACCTCATATCACATCATATTGCATCATATACAACAAGATAATGCAAAACCCACCCCAAAAGTCCATCCGCTACACACACCATTTCCCTTCCAACCTTATGACTCCTGTGGGGAATTCTAGCTCGACCCACCCCTCCGCTACACACCATGGGTAGCCCAGTTGCGGTACTATCGAACGTTGTAGCAAAGCTGCTAATCATATATTGGGCTTAAAGCCTTTTGTGGATCCATACCATACGGCCATGCGATCCTGGATCCATACCATACGGGTATGGTACTTTTGCAAAACAGGGGTATCTTGGTAATTTTGAAAATAGGGGTATCTTGGTACTTTTGCAAAACAGGGGTATTTTGGTAATTTACAAATCTAGGGGTATTTTAGTAATTTTACACATAAGGGTATTTTAGAAATTTTACAAATATAAGGGTATTTTAGTAATTTTACAAATATAAGGGTATTTTAGTAATTTTACAAATATAAGGGTATTTTAGTAATTCTACAAATATAAGGGTGTTTGGTCCCTCTCGGGTTTTAGTTATAAACTTTGGCCCATAAACAAGTCCTCGCGGTTAAAGTGAACAAATACTATGCACCAGGTAGGATCTTAGAAAAGAGGAGGTGGGTCACTCGGACCGCTTAAGTACCAAGCTCTCACTAGATCCAATCCTAGACATGCATATGTCGGTTACCATACTCTAACTAATCGACTTGTCCACAGACATGTTTAATTAGCTTAAGTCTTATGAAATTACAAAGTTGTTCAAGCTAGGCCTAAAGTCCATTAACCCTAACATACTTGTCTACGCCCCCATAAGCCCACCTCATGTTCTTATGGCCCGTTAGGCCCAAATCTCATCATATGGCCTATTAGGCCCAAAACATATCCAGATCATGTATCAAGCATAGCTAACTTAATTTGTATAATCAACCAAACCATTTTATCAAACTTAGCCTCAGGGCCCACCGGGCCCGTTTAGCCACTTTCGGCTTTTCGGCTTTTCGACATTGCCGATATCGTGTGTGTAGTGTTTGTACACACCTGGTAACCTTGCGTGCTGTGAACTCATTAGTCACGAACCTACAATTGACATTACTAGTGATTAACCGAAGTTTTAACATACACTAACTAAAACCGAAACCTCACCATACCCTTACCGTGTACCCCACGTTTAGTAGCCCTTCCTTTGCTACTATTGGCGATTATCCTCTAGATCTGCACCCAAACACCTATATCATCAAAACCAAGTGACCCATATTGATCGTAAGTCACCCCTATGAGCCACAATAAATTCGGTCACTTATTAAAACTCTAACTGAACCGAGAATGCTTACTGCCTTAATAACAATCCTTACCTACCACGCTTGCAATTGCTGAGCCTCACCCTTGCTAATACATGGTAATGGAAAAGAGGGGTTAGATAGCCCTTTGGCTTACAATAAAACACACTAAAAATTCAACTAAGCTCTTACCAAAATCTTCCTTTGATCCTGCGGCTTAAGTCCGGCTTTTGAGACTAGAAAGGTGACAGAGGTAATTCGACAACACTAGGGAGAATAAGAAAAAGAAAGGTGATTCAGCTAGAACCGAGTTGGTGAACCAAAAAGGAATTTTGAGAAGGGAGAGTGTGAAGAATTCGGCTATGGCACCCTTAGAGAAAGAAAAAACGTCTGAGCCTCACACAAGTGAAGAAATTCGGCTAGAAGGAAAGCAAAAATTCGGCATTAACCTAGGAACTTAATTCGGCACTTATATTTTATAGCCCCTAGCCGAAACTTTCCTTCCCTCAGAGTCCAATTCGGCACCACTATATCCACCTCCCAATCCCTATCTTTTCTCCCTTATCTTCACCTTAAATTTCTCTCATGAACACTCCCTTTTAGAGTCCCCTATAACGCCAACTCCTTCTGTCCAGGCACAAAAATAAAACTCCTTAATTTTCCCTTCCTAAGCCTCGAACCTTGGAGCTCTTTAACTGCTTAACACGCCACCTCATAGCCCCTCAATGACACCATTTTCCATTGGACTACAAGCCCATTTGTGTCCTCTCTTCTCTTAATCTGCTTATGAGGCCTCATGCCTGAGACTAGGGTCCATTAAGTGAGAAAAATAATTTTTTCCCTAAGGTCACCCCTAACTCTAAGGCTTCAATTAATCCCGATACTATCTTAATAATATTATTCAAAGTGCTATACATACATAGGCACAGAAATTAGGGTTTCGTGATTTTTAGGGCGTTACAGTGCTGGTCGATAAAGTATGTAATGATTGCCCATTGATGATTAGAGGTCATTATTTTTAAGAAAACCTTATGTTGTTACCATTTGATGAGTTTGACATCATTCTTGGTATGGACTGGTTGACCACTCATGATGTAATAGTAAATTGTGGGAAGAAATATATTGAGATGAGATGTGAGAATGGGGACACTCTCCATGTAGAATCAGACGAACAAAGTAGATCACCGGTAATGATTTCTCATATGACGGCACAAAAATACATAAGAAAAGGGTATGAGGCATATTTGGCCTTTGTGATGAATGATAGAGAAACAAAATTAAAGGTTGAGTCAGTATCGATAGTATGTGAGTACTTGGATGCTTTTCTCGAGGAATTACCAAGACTACCACCAGTTAGAGAGGTTGAGTTCAGCATTGAGCTAGCTCCTAGTACTGTACCAATATCTATTACTCCTTACATAATGGCTCCAATGGAGTTGAGAGAGTTGAAGTCACAGTTGCAAGACTTGACAGATAAAGGTTTTGCAAGATCAAGTTGTTCTCCATGGGGTGCTCCAGTTTTATTTGTGAAAAAGAAAGATGGCACCATGAGATTGTGCATAGATTACCGTCAGCTTACTAAAGTGACAGTAAAGAACAAGTACCCATTGCCAAGGATCGATGATTTGTTCGATCAATTGAAAGGGGCCACTGTGTTCTCTAAGATAGACTTGAGATCTGGGTACTACCAGTTGAGAGTAAAGGATTCAGATGTATCCAAGACCGCTTTTCGAACGAGGTATGGGCATTATGAATTTCTAGTCATGCCCTTTGGTTTGACCAATGCTCCTGCGGTATTCATGGACTTAATGAACCGCATCTTCAGGCCATACCTCGACAAGTTTGTAGTCATTTTTATCGATGACATATTGATTTATTCCCAAGATGAGAATGAGCATGCTGAGCATCTACGGACGGTCTTGCAGACTCTACGAGAAAATCAGCTTTATGCCAAGTTCTATAAAAGTGAATTTTGGCTCAAGGAAGTAGGATTTTTGGGACATATTGTCTCGGGAGATGGAGTCCGAGTAGATCAAAGTAAGATTTCGGCCATAATGGACTGGAATCCACCGAGGGATATCTCTAAGATTAGAAGTTTTCTAGGCCTAGCTGGCTATTATAGACGATCCGTCAAGGGATTTTCCATGATTGCAACTCCGATGACGAAATTGTTACAGAAAAATGTGAAGTTTGAGTGGACAGAAAGATGCCAACAAAGTTTCGAGAAACTAAAGGCATTATTGACAGAAGCTCCAGTTTTAGTACAACCTGAGATAGGGAAAGAGTTCGTGATATACAGCGATGCATCCTTAAATGGATTAGGCTGTGTACTTATGCAAGAAGGCAAAGTGATTGCTTATGCTTCAAGACAGCTAAAGCCCCATGAGAACAATTATCCGACGCACGATTTAGAGTTGGCTTCCATAGCCTTCGCATTAAAGATTTGGAGGCACCATTTATATGGTGAAAGATTTTAGATTTTCACCGATCACAAAAGTTTGAAGTACTTGATGACGTAGAAAGAGTTGAACTTAAGGCAGCGGAGATGGTTAGAGTTAATAAAAGACTATGAGTTAGTCATTGACAACCATCCCGGAAAGGCGAATGTGGTCGCCGACGCTTTGAGTAGAAAGTCCCTATTTGCATTAAGGGCAATGAATTCGCGGATGACTTTATCCGACGATAGTTCTATTCTAGCTGAGTTGAGAGCTAAACCAATGTTTTTCCAAGAGATCATTGAAGCTCAAAAAGAGGATAATAAATTGTAAGTCAAAAGAGCTCAGTACGAGACAGATGTTGAGTCCGATTTTCAGATTACTCCCAATGGAAGTTTGATGTTCAAAGATAGAACTTGTGTACCGAGAAAGGAGAAGCTTATTCAGAGAATTTTGAATGAGGCACATAACGGATGTTTATCTGTACATCCGGGTAGCACCAAGATGTATAATTCTTGAAGCAACAGTATTGGTGGCCAAGAATGAAGAAAGATATTTCAGAGTTTGTTTCCAAATGCATGATTTGTCAGCAAGTAAAGGCTGAACACCAAGTACCTTCGGGTTTGCTTCAACCCATTTCGGTTCTCGAGTGGAAATGGGACCGTATCACCATGGATTTTGTAACGGGTTTACCGTTGTCACCAAGCAAGAAAGATGCTGTATGGGTTGTGGTTGACAGACTTACAAAGTCAGCCCATTTCATACCTGTACGAGTGGATTACTCACTCGACAAGTTGGCAAACTTGTATGTTTCAGAAATAGTAAGGCTACATGGAGTTCCTTTGTCAATCATATCGGATAGAGATCCGAGATTCACCTCCAGATTTTGGAAGAAGTTACAAGAGGCCTTGGGTACAAAATTGAGTTTTAGTACAGCTTTTCATCCTCAAACTGACGGCCAGTCAAAGAGGTTAATACAAGTACTCAAAGATATGCTCCGGTTTTGTATTCTTGAATTCCAAGGCAGTTGGGAAAAGTTTCTCCCATTAGTAGAATTTGCCTACAATAATAGTTTTCAGTCGAGCTTAAAGATGGCGCCCTATGAGGCTTTATATGGGCGTAAGTGTCGAACGCCTTTATATTGTACTGAACTCAAGGAAAACCAGATTCACGGGGTTGATTTGGTTAGAGAAACCGAACAGAAGGTGAAAGTAATTCGAGAAAGTTTAAAGGCTGCTTCTGACAGACAAAAATCCTACTCGAATTTAAAAAGAAAAGAGATAGAGTATCAAGTCGGGGATAAAGTTTTCTTGAAAGTGTCACCATGGAGAAAGGTTCTCAGATTTGGCCGTAAAGGCAAGTTGAGTCCATGTTTTATCGGACCATACGAGATTACTGAGAGAGTTGGGCCGGTAGCTTATCGATTGGCTTTTCCATCAGAGTTAGAAAAGATACATAATTTGTTTCACGTGTCCATGTTGCGACGCTACCGATCAAACCCTTCACATATAATTGCCCTGTCAGAGATAGAGATTCATCCCGACATGACTTATGGTGAAGAACCAGTTAAGATTTTAGCTCGGGAGGTCAAATAGCTAAGAAATAAAAGTATTGCCCTAGTGAAAATGTTGTGGAAAAGACATGGGATAGAGGAAGCTACGTGGGAACCAGAAGAGAGCATGAGAAACCAGTACCCAAACCTATTTGCTGGTAAGATTTTTGAGGACGAAAATCCCTAAGAGGGGGAGAATTGTAACATCCTGATTTAGGGCCTAGTCAGAACAGTGGTGCGAGACCACAAATTCGAATTAGTAAAATGAGTTTTGAGGTTTAAGATATGTTTGCATGATAGTATGAAAGTTTCATGTAGAAATTTTATGAAATTGTCATTGAATGGTCCATTAGGACTAAATTACAAAAGTTGCAAAATTTGAGATTCTAGAAGCTTTTAGTATGAAATAGCTTTGGAATATTAATTAGAAGTCCTTAAATAGCAATTTTCCCAAATTATAATTTTTGGACAAAAATGGACATGAGTTAGAAATTTTGAAAGTTTAGTGAGAAGGGCATTTTGGTCATTTATCAATTAAATGATTAAAAAGGGAAAAAGATGACAAAAATCTTATTCATCTTCTTCCCCTTGTGCCAAAAATTTGAGAGACTCCATAGCTAGGGTTCTTCAATTTTTGAAGCTTGCTAGTAAGTGCATCCTAGCCCCGTTTTTAATATTCTTCGTATTTTTGGAGTCCTCGTATTATGAATTAGCTATTTATAGCTATAAGTTGAGCTAGAATTCATGTTCATAAATCTACCCATGTATGACATGCTTGTAAAATGATGTTTTATGAAAGATTATGATAGTTTGATGTTAGATAAGCATCTTTTCCTAAATGAATTTCATGAAAAATGCTAGTAAGGACTAGTTTGTAAAAGTTGTGAAATTTGTCATACATGATAAAAATAGTGAGAATTGATTTTTTCTATAGTTAAGAGAATGAATCAGCTAATCATGAAGTTCACGAAAGTTGAATAAAAATCACTTTACAAGCCTTGGGGCAAAAGGGTAATTATGAGAAAGTTTAGGGGCAAAATGGTAATTTTGCCAAAGTATGAGTTAAGATTCAATTTAGTCAATGTGTATTAAATGAGCTAAATTATTATTATAGATCAAGAAAAATGAAGCCCAAATTGAAACCGAGGCAAGAACAAAGTCGAGGACTAAATTGCATTTCTACATACATTTTGTACATTGAGGTAAGTTTGTATGATTTCTAAGCTTTATGATTAATATCATTGAATTGCTTAATATGATGTAGAATATATCTTAATTCCATGAGATTTTTTATTCTATGTTAAACAATGAAATCAATGAGATTAAGTATGAGAAAGTCCCGATTGAAGTTGAATTACTTAGGATACTCGATCTATCACATGAGACAAGGAAGTCCGTATAAGACCAAGCCAAGGCATGGCATCGACAATCAAGCAAGTTATCATGTAAGACCAAGACAAGTCTTGGCATTGAAGAGTTATTATGAGATGAAGACCCATATAAGCCCAAGCCAATGCATGGCATTGGTGAGTCTCCATGTAAAGATGTCATATAAGTCTAATACAAGTCTTGGCATTGAAAAGCTATCATGAGATAGAGATCCCATGTAAGTCTAAGCCAAGGCATGGCATTGGTGAGTAACAAGGAAGATTTCATGTAAGTCCAAGCCAAGGCTCGACATTAACCCGTTCATGAGTAAACTTACCAAGTAAGACCATGTCAAGACATGGCAATGGTAAGTTCCCAATGGAACACACAAGGAAGACTTCGTGTAAGTCCATGTCAAGACATGGCATCGACACCAAGTTGAGAAATCCCATGTAAGACCATATCTAGGGTATGGCTTTGGCATCGAGATATTTGTGAGATGAGATTTAGTATCCTCGGTTATTCATAGTAATTCATCGGGCAAAAGAGTAAAGAATAAATGAGAAAGCAAGAAAGTTAAGCAAGTAAAGCTATCATCAAAGTATGCTAGTCAAAGTTAACTAAGAGTATTATTCATGTTATGAATGATGAAGTTAAGATTATGCTTACCTTAAAAAAGTATGCTAATCTATATGATTAAGTGATACAGGTACCTTGTTTACCTTACAAGCACTAGACTAGTAAGTACCATGATAAGTGTAAGAATCATTAAGAGTAAGTAAGCTCAAGCATGTGAACTTAGCAATGCCTTTGCTTATGATGAATAAGTATGTTAAGTATATATATATATATACGTTGTTATATGCATTACATGCAAACTTACTAAGCGAAATGCTTACGTCTTTAATTCTTTCTTTCCATGTAGTCTCGCCAAGCTAATCTCGTGGATCATCGTCATCGGAGCTCGGAGCACACTATCAATCGCTATTTTGGTATAGCCAAGTTGTTTATATTAAGTATGGCATGTATAGGAAGCATTTTATTTTGAGTTATGTTTTAGAATTAGCCAAAGTGTTGGCTATCAAGCTTAGTATTCTTTTTGTATATGGCCAAAGAGATGGGTCATGAATGATTAAGTATGTATGTTTTTACCTATCAATGAAGTATATATCCTTGTTCATGTTAGATGTAATACTTGAGTTATTGAATTGAGTATTGGATTGATCTTGATCTCAGGGTGGCAATTGGCTTGGAAAATAGCCTCTAGGTGCCCATACGGATAGACACAAAGGCATGTGTCTAGGCCGTGTGTCCCCTGCACATTAGTGTTTTAAGTCAGTATAGACCACGGGCTTATCACACGGCCGTTTGTTTAGGCCATTTGTGACACACGGTCAACACATGGGAGTGTGCCCTGGCCGTGAGAAGTCTGCACCTTGCACTTGTAATTTGAATTGCCACACGGCTGAAGTACACGGGCGTATGTATGGACCGTGTGGATAAGTCAGAATGCCAAAGTTTAGAACACGGACCAAAGCCACGGGCGTGTCAAAGCTGTGTGAAATTAGTCAGTGTCAACCACGGGTGGAAGACACGGGCATGTCTTAGGTGTACACGGGTGTGTCCCAAGTCACATGGGCGTGTGACCCCTGTTTCAAGGAAAAGTTCCCGATTGAGTTTTGAAAGTTTTCGGATAAGTGTTTAAGGCCTCGTAGGCCCATGAAACGTATGTTTTGATTAAGAAAGAGAAGTTTCTGTTTCGAAATAAAATTTTACAGCCCGTAAGTACATGTTTACTTAAGTTCAAGTATGGTAATGTCTCGTATCCAGTCTCAATCTAGAACTTGGGTATGGGGTGTTACACCTTCTCTTTACTCATCTTTTTCCACCAAAAAACACAAGCAAAATAGGGGTTTTAAAGCTCAAAAATTTCAGCAAACTCTTCTCCCTACAAGTAAGTGATTTTAATGGTTTTTCTTGATGATAGTTGTACTTTTGGAACCCCTAAAGCTTAAGCTTTCTAAAGAGGGGACTACCTTTCAATATGGTGAAAGATTTAGAGTTTTGCCATGTGAGCTTTTAAGTTGTTTTCTGCATTTTTATGGAAGAAAAAGAGTCTTAGTTGTTAGATGAACAACTTAGGTGAAAGATGTTACCATGAAAACACCAAAAAGGGCCTTTTTGTAAAGGTTGTAAAATGTGAGGTAAATGTGTGAAATAATGAGTTTTGATGGTTGCCATAGGAGAAATAAGTGTTCACCCAGGCTCGTTAAAGGTAGAAATTTGATTAGAATTGATTACCGAGCCTAGGGGTAAAATTGTCATTTTGCAACAGTCGAAGGGCAAAATAGTACTTTTGCCAAAATATGATTATTGAAATGCAATTATTAATGTCATAATTAAATGAGCTAATTTTCTATTATAGATCAAGAAGAACCAGAAATTTACCTCAACCGGGGAAAGAAAAAAGTATCGGACTAGATCGACGATCTAGCTTATTTTGAAATCGAGGTAAGTTTGTATGTGATAAATTCAACATTTATGCTAGTATGTTTGAGAATGTTTGATATTATAATGATACATGATATTTTATGAATTTGAGTATTAGTGTTGAATGAGAAAGATGATAAAAGTTGAGATGTTGAAGTCTCGGTTGGACTATAATAATGAGAGAATACTATCATCGAGACATGAGATGGATAAGGTCCCGTGTAAGACCATGTCGGGGACATGGCCTCGACACTAAATTGAGATACCGTATAAGACCATATCTGGGATATGGCTTCGGTATTAAATATGAGAATCGTATAAGACCATATCCGGGATATGGCATCGATACATGAAGTGAGATTCCGTATAAGACCATATCCGGGATATGGCATCGGCACTTAGAGGTGACCCCATATAAGACCACATCAGGGATGTGGCATAGCTTCGTGTTTATGTTAATTACGATGAATATGTGTCTTTGAGTATACCTAGCGATTTAGTGAGATAAATAAATAAGCTTGGAAATAAAAATGAGATTAGTACCAAAGTCATGTGAATGAGTGAATACAGGTACCCGTGAATAACTCACGAGGAATGTTTACGATATATGGCATGGTATATGCTAGATAAGAACAAGTACGAGTAAGTTATGGCAAAGTTCTTATGACTTTGTGTGGTTATCTGATGCCATGAATTGATGTCATTATAAACTTATTTTTGTTATTTATTTTCATGCAAACTTACTAAGCTTTATGCTTACCCCTCTCATTTCCCTTTTCCTTGTAGTATTACTAAGATAACTCGAGGATCGTGGGACGTCAGAGTTCGAAAATCACACTATCGACATCTTTTTGGTATAACAAGTTAGACTTATTTTGAGTATGGCATGTATAGGACTTGAGTATTTTGTTATGTCATTTTGATAGCCAAAGTGTTGGCTATTTATATTATCAAAGTCATTTTGTAAATGGTCATTGGAATTGGACCAATACATGACAAGTTTATTTATATTCAATGGTGATGAAATTATGAAGTTTATGCTTGTGTGGATGCTTTGAATTGAGTTTTTGGAAATGCCATATGGTCATAAAATGTGTTGAATTGATTTGGTATAAGTGTGGTTGCTTGGTAGGGTGGCAAATGGCTTGGTAGATAGCTATATAATTGTCCACACAAGTAGACACACGGGCGTGTGTCTAGGCCGTGTGTGACACACGGTCAACCCCATGGGCGTGTGCCTAGGCCGTGTGAAGTCTACACCTAAAATTAGGAATTTAATTCGACACATGGTCTAAGGACACGGGCGTGTGCCTTGGTCGTGTGACCTTAGTGATGTGATGATGTCATAAACAGAATGCCAAGGTTTTGGCACACGGGCTACGACACGGGTGTGTCGAGGCCGTGTGAGGCACACGGGCCAGGGACACGGGCTTGTGTTCGGCCGTATGAAATAAGTCAGTGTCGACCACGGGTAAAGAATACGGGCATGTCCCAGGATCACACGGACGTGTCCTTTAGACAACACGGGCGTGTGGCCCCTGTTTAGGCAAAATTTTCTAAGTGCGTAAAAGTTTTCGGGTTAATTCCGAAACCTTCCATAAGTATGTTTAAGGCCTTGTAGGCCAAAGATAAGGATGTTATGAGTTCTAATGAAAAGTTTTAAGTTGGAGCGAACTTTTATGGCCCGATGTTGTATGTTTAAGCAAGTTGAGTTAGGTAATGCCTCGTATCAGGTTCCGGCTTTGAACACGGGTAAGAGGTGTTACATTTAGTGGTATCAGAGCTACGGTTTAGTCCTTTCTCGGACTAATGTAGCATGAGTATGAGTCTAGCTATACATGCCATACGTATAAGTATTTGTGTAATGATAGTGTGACGACTCCTGACGGTTTTAATTGTATTTTTATATAGTAATAGACCCCGGTCAGACTGCAGCTGATGATGCTGCGAGAAATGCGCCAGCTCCCGCGCAAGGGACCGCGCCAGTAGAGAGTAGACCCGAGACTATGGGTCAGGGAGAAAAGGCTCGAGAAGCCTTTTTCCAAATGATGAGCAACTGGTATACAGAGTATATTCGAGCAAATCCTAATGCTCAACCCCCTCCACCCCTACCTATTCCTCAGCCCGCTCCTGTAGCTCCTCAAGTGGTTGAAGTAGTAAGAAGAGAAAGGCCTCCAGTCGATAAGATCCAGAAACAAGGAGCCGAGGAATTTCGGGCTAGTAAGGATGACGATCCGGAGAGGGCGGAGTTCTGGCTTGAGAATATTATCAGGGTATTCGATGAGTTGTCATGCATGCCTGAAGAGTGCATAAAGTGTGCGGTATCTCTCTTGAGAGATTTGGCCTATCAGTGGTGGAACACCCTTGTGTCGGTGGAACCAAGGGAGAGAGTTAATTGGGAATTCTTCCAAGAGGAATTTCGGAAGAAGTACATTAGTCAAAGGTTCATCGACCAGAAAAAAAAGGAGTTCTTAGAACTAAAACAAGGTCGAATGACGGTGACTGAATATGAGCGTGAGTTTGTAAGGCTTAGCAAATACGCTCGAGAGTTCATATCGACAGAAGCTATCATGTGCAAAAGGTTCGAAGATGGGTTAAATGAGGATATCCGTTTATATGTCGGAGTTCTCAAACTAAAAGAATTTATGGTGTTAGTAGATAGAGCCTGTAAGGCTGAAGAGTTGGCCAAAGAGAAAAGAAGAGCTAAGATTGAGTCTCGTGACTCGAGAAAGAGACAACTAAGTAAATCCTACCAATCCTCATCTAAGAAATCAAGGGATTTTTCTACTCGATCAGCCACTTCGGCTGGGTTTTCAAACTGAAGTAAGGGCAACAATTCTCGGGGTCTAAGGCTCAGACTACTTCGGTTGCTAGTGTTGACAATGCCCGAGCGAGTAGACAGGAATGCCTGCAGTGTGGCAGACGTCATTCTGGTGAGTGCTGTGCAAACGAGAAGGCTTGTTTCAAGTGTGGGTCTCTAGACCACTTTATTAGAGATTGCCCTGAGGCGGGTGAGAAAGAGAAACCTCAGAGTGCAAGACCGAGAAATTCTGCTAGAGGAAGACCACAGAGAAACCTGGGAAATGAGATGAGTGGCAAGAATTCATCTAGAGAGCAGACTGCGAGAGTTGAGGGTAGAGCACCGACGAGAACATATGCCATTCATTCTCGCGAAGAAGCGTCCTCCCCTGACGTAATCACGGGTATATTTTCTTTCTATGATATTCATGTTGTAGCTTTAATTGATCCGGGATCTACCCACTCGTATATTTGCATGAAATTAGTCTCTAGCATGAGCATGCCTATAGAATCTACTGAATTTGTAATAAGAGTGTCGAATCCCCTAGGCAAATGTGTATTGGTTGATAGAATATGTAAAGGTTGCCCTTTGATGATTAGGGGTCATTGTTTTTCTGCAAATCTCATGTTATTACCGTTTGATGAGTTCGATGTCATCCTTGGGATGGATTGGTTAGTTACTCATGATGTGATTGTGAATTGTGGAAAGAAGTTTATTGAGTTAAAATGTGAAAGTGGGGATCTTATTCGTGTTGAATCAGATAAGCAAGACAGATCACCAGTAGTGATATCATCCTTGTTGACTCAGAAGTATTTAAGAAAGGGGTACGAAGCTTACCTTGCCTTTGTGAAGAATTCTAAAGAGACTGAGTTGTAAATTGAGTCGGTACCCATAGTGTGCGAATATCCAAATGTTTTCTCGGAGGAATTTCTAGGGTTACCTCCAGTTAGGGAGAATGAATTTAGGATTGAGTTAGCTCCGGGTACTGCCCCCATTTCTATTGCTCCATATAGAATGGCTCCAACCGAGCTAAAAGAATTGAAAGCACAGTTGCAAGAACTAACGGATAAAGGCTTCGCAAGACCGAGTTTTTCTCTGTGGGGTGCTCCTGTATTATTTGTGAAGAAGAAAGATGGTTCTATAAGGTTATGCATAGATTATCGGCAACTTAATAAGGTAACTGTGAAGAACAAGTACCCGTTGCCAAGAATCAATGATTTGTTTGATCAATTGAAGGGAGCCATGGTGTTTTCCAAAATAGACTTAAGGTCTGGGAACTATCAGTTGAGAGTCAAGGACTTGGATGTGCCGAAAGCTGCATTCCGGACGAGGTATGGCCACTACGAATTTTTGGTCATGCCTTTTGGTTTAACAAATGCCCCAGCCATTTTCATGGACTTGATGAATCGCATTTTTCGGCCATATTTGGATAAATTTGTCGTGGTCTTCATTGATGATATACTAATCTACTCTCGAGATGAAAACGAACATGCCGAGCATTTGAGAAAGGTTCTGCAAATTTTGAGAGATAAACAATTGTATGCCAGGTTTAGTAAAAGTGAATTTTGGCTTAAGGAAGTTGGATTTTTGGGGTACATTGTCTCGGGAGATGGAATTAGAGTCAACCCGAGTAATATTTCAGCAATTGTTGAATGTAAACCGCCAAGGAACGTAACTGAAGTGAGGAGTTTTCTGGGCCTAGCCAGCTATTATAGGCATTTTGTCAAGGGATTCTCCATCATAGCTACTTTGATGACGAGATTATTACAAAAAGATGTGAAGTTTGTTTGGACAGAAAAGTGCCAACGGAGTTTTGAGAAACTAAAGGCATTATTGACTGAGGCTCCTGTTCTGGTGCAACCTGAGCCGGGAAGAGAATTTGAGGTTTATAGTGATGCATCCATGAATGGATTGGGTTGTGTACTTATGCAAGAGGCCAAGGTGATTGCATATGCTTCTAGACAATTAAAGCCGCACGAGAAGAATTATCCGACCCATGATTTAGAGTTGGCTGCCATTGTGTTTGCATTAAAGATATGGAGACACCATTTATATGGTGAAAGGTGTCGGATATTCACCGACCACAAAAGCCTAAAATACTTGATGACTTAAAAGGAATTGAATTTGAGGCAACGAAGATGGTTAGAGCTGATCAAGGATTATGAGTTAGTGATTGACTACCATCCGGGAAAGGCAAACGTGGTCGCCGATGCTTTGAGCAGAAAATCCTTGTTTGCACTGAGAGCCATGAATACGCGGATGGTTTTGTCAGATGATGGTTCTATTCTAGCCGAGTTGAGGGCTAGACCATTGTTTCTCCAAGAGATTTGTGAAGCTCAGAAAGATGACAGCAACTTACAAACCAAAAGAGTTCTATGTGAGTCAAATGTTGAGTCAGACTTTCGGGTAAGTCCTGACGGATGTTTTATGTTTCGAGATAGGGTCTGTGTACCCAGAAATGATGAACTTATTCGAAATATTTTGCATGAAACACATAGCGGATGTTTAACTGTGCACCCAGGCAGCACGAAGATGTACAATGACTTGAGGAAGTGGTATTGGTGGCCGAGTATGAAGAAAGACATTTCTAAGTTGGTATCGAGATGCCTAATTTGTCAACAAGTGAAGGCTGAACACCAAGTACCTTCAGGTCTACTTTAGCCTATATTGGTTCTCGAGTGGAAATGGGACTGTATTACTATGGAATTCATGACGGGTTTACCGTTAACGCCGAAAAAGAAGGATACTGTATGGGTTGTAGTCGATAGACTTACGAAGTCAGCCCATTTCATACCAGTACGAGTTGATTATTCTCTTTATAAGTTGGCGGATTTGTATGTGTCAGAGATAGTAAGACTTCATGGTGTACTGTTGTCGATCATTTTGGATAGAGATCCGAGATTCACGTTACAGTTTTGGAAAAAGTTGCAAGAGGCTTTAGGCACAAAATTGAGTTTCAGTACAGCTTTCCATCCACAAACCGATGGGCAGTCGGAGAGAGTGATACAGATACTTGAAGACATGCTTCGATGTTGTGTTTTGGAATTCCAAGGTAATTGGGAAAAATACTTACCGTTGGTGGAATTCGCTTACAACAATAGCTTTCAGTCAAGTTTGAAAATGGCACCTTATGAAGCATTGTATGGGCATAAATGCCGAACGCCCTTGTATTGGACAGATGTAACATCCTAAAATCTGGGGGTCTGTAAAATTTGTGCTATTGCATGTTGTGTTGGTTCTGTGTGTGGTTTAAGGGTGTTTAGGGGTCCTAGGGAGGCCTGGGGTCGAGTTTGAGCCCTGGTAAAATTTTAGTTTTGGGCACTTTAGGGGAGAGGACTGTGGGAGGCAGGGCTCAAGTGAAATTATTGGTAGATTGCTAGCACAAGTTGAGCAAGTGTAAGGGTGGAGTTGGCATCACTTGTGAAGCAAGGGAAGTGAGGTTCGAATCTCACAAGAAGCATTTGGGGGGTTTTATTTTTGTGCTCAGGCAAGGGAGGTGGTTGAGTGGAGATCAAACTCTGTAGGAGAGAGGGAAGACTTGGTCAAATATTTTGAATGGGTGATGGGGAGTGAGTGGAGGAGCAAATCAATGAGTAAATCAAGGGATTTGGGGAGTGTGTTGATGGTTGGCCGAATATGGGAGTTGGTGGGAGGTGAGTTTCGGCTAGGAGTGTTTTTGGTAGGCAAATTCGGCATTTGGTGAGGGAGGAGTGAAAACCGAAACATTTTGAGAGTGTGTGCCGAAATTACCTTGTGTTCTTAGCATTCTTCTTTTGACATTTTAGGCTTTCTTCCTAGACACTTCGGGTCCTTTGTGTTGCACGTTTTCTGCTATTCTCTTTTGAACATTTTTCCTTTCTTCTTGTTTTCCCTCTATTCTTCTTCCATTTGTTCTCTTTTGTGTTTCCATTCTCCCTTTTTGTTTCATCTCTCTTGTGCGCTTTTTTAACCCCCCTTCTACTCTTTAATTCTTCTCTTTTCTTTGATCAATAGTCACCATAGATCCTTGAGGCCGATTGTTTGGGGGTTTTACTTTTGGGGGGCCAAACCTTTTTCTTCTAGTCGACTTCTCTTTTATCAAAGGTAACGCCTCTATCTCCTTTGTTCTTAACTCTTCTTCTCTTGGCTAAGTCGAGTTATCTATCAGTTGGTATTCTAAACTTCTTTTTGTTCTCCTTTGGGGTAAGGGTCGAATCAAATCACCCTTTGCTACCACTCATCATTCTTTTAACCGTGGTCTCTGGAAGTTCATTAGTAAGATAGTTTGGCCGAATAAAGGTGGTGGATGGACGTTTGTTTTTCTAAGTTTAGTTAGGCCAAAAGGCCGTTTCTTCGTTATCTTGTGATATCATAACTGACTCGTACTCCTTCTTAGGGACTCGGTTTGTGATCGGAGGAAGTGTACCGAACTCTCAATCGTAACAAAGAGTTGCTGGCGTTCTTGGTAAGTGATGTGAATCGGGTTGTCGTTTTCAAATCTATGGATATGGCTTATTGAGATTAAGACTAATGGGTTAAGTGTATGGATTCTTAGGTGCGTAATTTTGAGGATTAAATCTACGCTCATTTTCAGGTGTGTAATCTCACACTCTTCTGAATGTCTGCATGTGATGACTTGCAAATCGGCAAAAAGCTGAAAAGCTGGAAAACCGGCATCTGTGCCACTCGAGCGTGCGAGCGGCCGTAGTAGTAAATCAAGATACGAGTAGTGACGGTAATACGTTGAGAGCGTTACGAGTGCTCTCGCGACATTTAGGCTGTAACGGGCCTAACCGAGCCGACACGGGCTTAACGGGCTCAATGGGCTTCCCGGCCCACATGGGCGAAGATAGCAAAAATTGTCAAAGAGTGAGTACGATTGTGAAAATCTAGAAATCTGTGACTGAAACCTTGCGAAATGGGCCACACGAGCGTATAGGGCAGCTTTGCTACGACTATACTGGCAGCTTGACTGCATTTTTAGATTGTAGCGGATGGGTGGGTCGATTTAGAAATCCCCACAGGTGTGTAGGGCTGGTACGGGAGGAGTGTAGCGGATGGATTGTTAGGTTCGGGGAGGGTTGCATGTTTTGTTTGCTTTACCATGATTTTGGGGCCGTGGGCCAGATTGATACTGTATAGGGCTAAGGCCCAGATTGTTACTAAATAGGGCTTCGGCCCAATTGGGATTTCGTATTGGCTCGGACCCAGTAATAACTGTTTAGGGGATTACACACTGAGTTCTCGTAACTCACCCCGTTGTTCAACCTTGCAGGTGATCCCCAGCGTTAGTGGATTTGGAGCTGAGGAGGACTCTGAGGTGGCCATACATCGTGAATTCTAGTAAACTTCCATTTCGCTTTAATATTAGGATACTATTTAATTGAGGATTATTGTTGTAATAAGGCCATTGGTTTTAACTTTCCTTTAAACTTACGTTTCCATTATTGTTTATTTTTAAATGTTTAAAACGGATGTTTTCCTTAAAACATTGAAAACCGTTTTTCCAAAATATCATGTTCCCGCAAATGTTCAAATTTGATTTTTCATAACAAAGACAGTTTTCAAAATTAATTACAACTTTTTCTAAAATGGACAGTGGGTAAAACGGGTCTTTATAAACAAACGTCTGAACTCGAAGTTTTCAAAAGGATACAAAGTTTTATCAAACGCGCGATCTTCCAATAACCCTTTCATGTTACATGCTAGATCCGATCGTAATGTCTAGGCCGGGTTTGGGGTGTTACATTTTATGGTATCAGAGCCAGGTTGCAAAACTCAGCTTGTAGAATGGGTTCGAAAATGCTTTTCAAAATTCGTTTGAAATTTGGTTTAGAAAAATATGTATTTATGGAAGTATGGCACCCGAGTCTCCAGCACCAAATCCGTAAGTCTTCTGATTCTGTTTAGTAATTGGATGAAATTACTTTAGCAAGAAAATATTAGAGTTAGTATACTGAGACTGTTAGCTATAGGAGCTAAGCCGCGAAAACTACTCATACTGCTATTATACATAAAACATCTGCTAATAAAAATTGGAATTATACACTAATTCATAAAATTTCTAATATCAGATTAACTCGATTCAGTAACATGAGTACAAGAGGACGTGGACATGGTACACGCGGCCGTGGTAGAGGCCGAGGTGCTGAGGCTGGATCCTTAGAATCAGGGCATGAGCCGGAAGGTGAAGTGCCAGCGTCGCCAGTAGCGGAAGTAGGGTCTCAAGACCGGACTGGAGGGGACGATGCTTTGTCCCAAGCTATGCTGCGAGTCTTGGAGTGGGTTGCTGGAGCAAGTACCGGATCGAAGCCCAAAAATCTATTCCTGAGCGACTCCGGGAAAATGGGGCCGAGGTATTTAGGGGCATTTCTGGTGTAGCTCCAAGTGTAGCTGAATACTGGCTGGAGGCAGTTGAACGAATTATGGATGACCTAGATTGCACTGTAGAGGAAAAATTGAGAGGAGCAGTGTCTCTCTTGCGAGATGAGGCATACCAGTGGTGGCTCACAGTGAAGGAGGGTACTCAGGCGGATCGTATCACCTGGGATTTCTTTAAAGCGGCGTTCCAAGGAAAATATGTCGGGGCTAGCTATGTGGATGCTCGGAGAAAAGAATTTTTGAGTCTGGTTCAGGGGAGTAAATCTGTGGCAGTGTACGAGGCGAAGTTTCTGCGTCTGAGTCTCGACTGATTATAAACATTGTGTGCGCTTTGAAGATGGGCTACGAGATGAGTTATGAGTATTGATAGCTCCGCAGCGGGAAAGAGATTTATTTGTATTGGTGGAGAAAGCCAAGATTCTTTGAGGAGGTGAAGCGACCGAAAGCGTCGTAACTGTGACAAGGATAAGGGGCAGGAATAAGAGGATTTTAGGCCTTTTGGTTCTTCTGATAGATTTTAAAAGAGACCTAGATTTGATGAGCCGGCCTGAACTGGAGTTTCGGTTGCTGCTGGCAAACCGCAACCTTGTGCAGTGTGCGGGTTATTTCATCAGGGTAAATGTTGGAGGAGAGTTGAGACTTGCTTCAGGTGTGGGTCGAGAGACCATAGAATCAAGGACTGTCCGCAGAAACCGGGTCTGATGCCAGCTGCGAGACAGGGTTATGTTCAGCCAGAGAGAGGTGGTCAGCAGCCACCGAGAGGTCGTGGCCCAGCCCAAGGGGGAAATGGTTTTGGTCGAGGCCGTGGAGCACCGGGCAGAGGTGCTGGAAATGTAACATCTCAGTTTAGACCCTAGTCGGAATAGTGGTTCGAGACCACAAATCTAAGGTCGTAAAAATATTTTTATGATATTTTCTGTGTGAATGATATGTGACATAGTCGGTGTGAAAATTTTGTGTGATAATTTGATCGTCTGTGTGCCAAATTAAAAGAAAGGACTTAATTGCATAAGGTGTAAAAGTTGTGTGCTGATTTATAAGTACTTAAGTGTTGTTGGCTTTTTAAGGTAGAGGCCTTATGTTGTTATTAAACCATTATTAAGTTAGTGGGTGGTTAAATGACAAAATAATCCTATGTATATTTGTCTTATATGTTTTATGAAGGGATAATTTAGTAATTAGATTAATGATATGTTTATTATACAAATAAAAGATGAAAATAAGATGAAAGTGCTCATCTTTTATGCCGAAAAATCAAGGAAAGAAAAAGGGAGAAGAACACTTAGGTTTCGGTTGGTGTTAGGCTTGATTCAAGGTATGTTTGAACTTGGTTTTTGATAATTTCTACGTTTTTGTAATCTTTGCTTCGTGCTCTAGTTAACCCATATTGTAATTTTGTGAATTGATGATGTTTTTGTGATGAGCCATTGATGAATGTTTGAGCTAAGTGTTAGTTGATAATGAAATATGAAAACTTGGTGTTGGGTTAACATAGTTTGTATTGGAATTTTTCATGAAATTGAATATTTTGGATTTAATTGAGAAAATGAGAAATTGAAGGGTTAAATTGTGAAATAAATGAAATGTATGAGCTTGTATTAGCATGGGAAGAATTCGGCTAGCATATGTGTTTTTGAAATTTTGTGTATTTGATGATTTTGTGAGATAGGGACTAAAGTGTCGAAATGTGAAAATGTGAGGGCTATTTTGTAAAATGCCCTAAATGTGTGTGTGTGGACTAAATTGAATGAGTTAGTGATTAAATGGACTGAATTTGAATGTGTATAGACCAAGAGAGGAGAGGTTCGGATCGAGATTGAGGCAAAGAGAAAGTACTTGATTAATCGACCGTTTCGGTATTTCGACATCTGAGGTAAGTTCGGATATAATACATGTTATTAGGATACGTTTTAGTATTATGAAATGAATATGTATATGTGTATGAAATAGAGATTCTATGTGCGAAATTTAGTCGACGGCACTAAATGTGTGAAATTGAGATCGAAACAGAAATGAATAGCACTGTGTGTGCGATGATATGAAAGCTTCGGTTTATAGATTTGGCACTGTGTGTGCGATGCCGAGATAAGTTGGTTGGAAAGATTAAGCACTAAGTGTGCGGTAACCAATAAGTTTTTCTCATGTAGATGGCACTGAGTGTGCGATAAAAATTGAAAGGAATTTGTAGAGAGATCGACTTGTAATATCGAGCATTAAGTAGCTTGGAAATTGAATAACTATGTGTTAGCTAAGGTATGTATCGAACCTTTGTGGTTGATGAGTTTATAGATGATGCTATAGATGGATGAATGAGTATTTTATCTATAGACAATATGGTATGGATATAAGAGAAATGATCTATGTGATGGTTAGTGTATACATTGGTTTGATTTGATGATACGATTTTATTGTATTTCGAACTTACTAAGCTTTAGAAAGCTTATTGTGTGATTTCTTTCTCTCGCTGCGGTGTCGCGTAAAGCTTGCTCGGATCGGAGGATCGTCAAGATCTCGATCCACAAAGATCGGCAAATCTATTTTGGGGTATTTTGGAACAATGTATATAGTTAAATATGGCATGTATAGGCTGGTCATTTGAATCATGTTTGATGTTTGTAAGTAGCCATGAGATGTGGCTAGATATGTTCTAGTCTTAACATGAATGAATTTGATATATGTGATGCATCTTTTGGCATGGTTTGTGGGTTGAGAAATTGACTATTGAATGGCAAATTTTGTGTTGGTAAGATGTTAGTAGGGATTAGTGAAATTGAGAAGGAATGATGTTTGATATTGAATGTATTATACTTGTGACGAGATAGATTTTGGTATTGAATTTGTTATAATTGGAATGGGAATTGAATGCATAGATTGGATAGTCATATTGGTAAGTTTTTGGTTGCCTTATGTGCATGATATGTTTTGGTATGTGTTGCTTGTAGGTTTGACCTAAGTGGGTGGCATGTTGGCCTTGCAAAATGGCCTATAATGTCACACGGTTGAGGCTGTGGGCGTGCCTAAGACCGTGGGTGAATTGGCGATGTAGCTTAGTTATACACGGCCATGGCACAGGGGCGTGCCTAGTGACCGTATTAAAATAGCCAGTATATAGACACGAATGGGCACACGGGCGTGCCTAGTGACCGTGTTGAAATAGACAGTATATAGACACGAATGGACACACGAGGGTGTCTAGTAGCCGTGGAGGGCACACGGCCTCCTCCCACGGGCGTGTCTCCCCTGAATCTTAGAAAAGATTTTTAAGTGTTCGAGAATTTTTGTGTGTGTTCAATTTAGTCCCAACCCCTCTTTAGCATGTGAATTAGGTCTCGTAGACCTCGATAAGGGACACCATGATTGTAATTGAATGAGATTGAAAATGATTGACTTTGTGTCATAAATTCTAGATGTTAAATGTTCTGATTGATAGGTAATACCTCTTAACCCTGTTCCGGCGACGGTCTCGGGTTAGGGGTGTTACAGGAAATACAGATGCAAGGCAGCAAGGGTTGGTTTATGCGGCTAGACGTCGAGAGGAGGGCGACGCACCGGACGTCATAACCGGTACGTTTCTTATATTTGATGTGCCGTTTACTGCTTTAATTGATATTGGGTCTACCCATTCATATGTTGCTAGTACTGTATCTGAGACTTTGGGTATAAAATCTGAAATTGCTATTAGAGAAATATCTGTGATTAGCCCTCTAGGACAATCAGTGGTGGTGAACAAGTTGTTTAGGGACGTGCCTTTAGAGGTCCAGGGAGTGGTATTTCCGACGGATTTGATGGAACTGCCGTTCGGAGAATTTGATCTTATTTTAGGCATGGACTGGCTAGTCAAGCACCGTGCAAATTTGGATTGCACTGCTAAGCGCATGGTTTTAAAGACTCCAGGGGATGAGGAAGTGTTGGTAATAGGAGAAAGAAGGAATTATCTGTCCCATGTGATATCGGCATTAAAGGCCGAAAGGATGGTTCGTAAAGGGTGTGAGGCGTTCCTAGCTTTTGTCAGCACATCAGACATTAAGGAATTGTCTATTGGGGATGTTAGAACCGCGAAAGAGTTCTCGGATGTATTTCCTGAAGAGCTTCTGGGGTTGCCTCCGAATCGCGAGGTGGAATTTGGCATTGAGCTATTACCGGGAATGGCTCCGGTGTCCATTGCCCCTTATAGGATGGCACCGAAGGAGCTGGTAGAACTCAAAGCTCAGATCCAAGAGCTGTTGGACCGTGGGTTTATTCGACCAAGTGTATCTCCGTGGGGAGCGCCGGTATTGTTCGTGAAGAAAAAGGACGGGTCGATGCGTATGTGCATTGACTATCGTCAATTGAACAAGTTAACTATTAAGAACAAATATCCGCTACCGAGGATTGATGATTTGTTCGATCATCTGCGAGGAGCTTCAGTTTTCTCGAAGATAGATCTGAGGTCAGGGTACCATCAGTTGAGGGTCAAGGAGGCAGATATTCACAAGACTGCCTTCCGAACTCGTTATGGGCATTACGAGTTCCTAGTGATGCCGTTCGAATTGACGAATGCACCAGCCGCTTTTATGGATATGATGAATCGGGTCTTCCAACCCTATTTAGACCGATTCGTAGTGGTATTCATAGATGACATCTTGGTGTACTCAAGAACTGAGGAGGAGCATGACTCGCATCTTTGGGTTGTCCTGTAGATATTGAGAGAGAAGCAACTATACGCCAAATTTAGTAAGTACGAGTTTTGGCTGAAAGAAGTAACGTTCTTGGGTCATGTTGTGTCTGCGGAAGGGATTAGAGTCGATCCTCGAAAGGTTGAAGCAGTGTTAGATTGGAACCAACCGAAGCCAGTGTCTGAAATTCGAAGTTTTCTGGGTTTGGCTCGGTATTACAGAAGGTTCGTTGAGGGGTTTTCGTTGATTGCGGCACCTTTAACCAAGTTGTTACGAAAATGAGAACCGTTTGTTTGGGCCGATAAGCAACAGGAGAGCTTTGAGAAGCTAAAGAGGATTTTGACTGAGGCACCAGTATTGATTCAGCCTGAGGCTGGGAAGGAGTTTGTTGTTTATTGTGATGCGTCGCACACAAGATTAGGATGTGTATTAATGCAACAAAGGAAGGTAGTAGCATATGCGTCTCGGCAATTAAGGCCACATGAAGTGAATTATCCTACCCATGACTTGGAGCTAGCGGCAGTGGTGTTCGCCCTAAAGATATGGAGGCACTATCTGTACGGGGAGAAGTCGGTTATCTATACGGATCATAAGAGCCTAAAATATCTCCTCACCCAAAAGGAGCTGAACTTGAGGTAACGTAGATGGATAGAGTTGCTGAAAGACTACGACTGCTCGATCGAGTATTACCCGGGTAAAGCCAACGTGGTGGCAGATGCATTAAGTCATAAGGTGGTATCGGATCTGAGAGCAATGTTCGCTCATCTCAGTCTTTATGAAGATGGTAGCTTGTTAGCGGAACTTCGGGTAAATCCGAAATGGGTTAGTCAGATTAAAGAGAGGCAATTATGGGATGAAACGTTGGGTTCTGGGCTTCAGCAAGTGGAAAGTGGAAAGACAGTGGATTTTGGGCTGAACAGTGAAGGGGTATTATGTTTCCGTGGAAGAATTTGTATGCCGAAGGACTCTTAGTTAAGACAGATGATTCTGCAGGAGGCGCATAGTAGCCCATACGCTATGCATCCCGGTGGAAACAAGATGTATCGATATCTGCGTGAGCAGTACTGGCGGCCAGGGTTGAAACGTGAGGTTACAGAGTTCGTGAGCAAATGTTTGACTTGTCAGCAAGTGAAGGCGGAACATCAGTTGCCTTCAGGGTTACTGCAACCGGTGAAGATTCCACTGTGGAAGTGGGAGTGGATAACGATGGATTTTGTTAGTGGGTTACCTTTGACGCCTACCAAGAAAGATTCAGTGTGGGTAATTGTTGACCGGTTGACTAAGTCTGCTCACTTCATACCGGTTCGCACTGACTACTCACTCCAGAAATTGGCTAAGCTGTACGTGGCAGAGATTGTGAGGTTGCATGGGGTACCAGTGTCCATCATATCGGATAGGGACCCTAGATTTACATCTCGGTTCTGGAAAGCATTACATGAAGCTTTGGGTACAAGGCTAGATTTCAAAGACAAACATTTCATCCATGCATCGATGGTCAGTCGGAAAGGGTAATCCAGATTCTGGAGGACATGTTAAGCGGCTGTGTGATTGACTTTAGAGGTAGTTGGGAAGATTATCTGCCGTTAGCAGAATTTGCGTACAACAATAGCTACCAATCCAGCATTCAGATGGCACCCTACGAGGCATTATATGGTCGTAGGTGTCGTACCCCTACCTGTTGGACAGAATTGAATGAGCGACAGTTGTTGGGTCCGGAATTGATCTCAAAAACTGAGGAAAAGGTTAGGTTGATTCGGGAAAGGTTAAAAGAAGCTTCTAATAGATAGAAGTCGTATGCGGATCTGAAGCGTAAGGAGATTGAATTTTCAGTGGGAGATCAGGTCTTCTTGAAGGTCTCACCTTGGAAGAGGGTTTTAAGATTTGGACGGAAGGGCAAGTTGAGCCCCAGATTCATCAGACCTTATCGGGTGTTGAGACGTGTGGGACCAGTCGCGTATCAGCTTGAGCTGCCCCCGGAGTTGAATCAGATAGATAATGTATTCCATGTTTCGATGCTGAGACGCTGTCGTTCGGATCCCTCTCACATAGTGCCGGTGGAGGAAATTGAGGTTAGACCTGATCTGTCATTTGAAGAAGAACCAGTGCAGATCCTGGACTAAGATATTAAGGTGTTGAGGAGGAAATCGGTTTCGTTGGTCAAGGTGTTGTGGCATAATCACAGTTCAGAGGAAGCCATATGGGAGCCGGAAGAGGCAATGCGACAGCAGTACCCTTATCTCTTTTAACCAGGTAAATTTCGAGGCCGAAATTTCTTTAAGGGGGTGGAATTGTAACATCCTAAAATCTGGGGGTTTGTAAAATTTGTGCTATTGCATGTTGTGTTGGTCCTGTGTGTGGTTTAAGGGTGTTTAGGGGTCTTAGGGAGGCCTAGGGTCGAGTTTGAGCCCTGGTAAAATTTTGGTTTTGGGCACTTTAGGGGAGAGGACTGTGGGAGGCAGGGCTCAAGTGAAATTATTGGTAGATTGCTAGCACAAGTTGTGCAAGTGTAAGGGTGGAGTTGGCGTCACTTGTGAAGCAAGGGAAGTGAGGTTCGAATCTCACAAGAAGCATTTGGGGGGTTTTATTTTTGTGCTCAGGCAAGGGAGGTGGTTGAGTGGAGATCAAACTCTGTAGGAGAGAGGGAAGACTTGGTCAAATATTTTGAATGGGTGATGGGGAGTGAGTGGAGGAGTAAATCAAGGGATTTGGGGAGTGTGTTGATGGTTGGCCGAATATGGGAGTTGGTGGGAGATGAGTTTCGGCTAGGAGTGTTTTTGGTAGGCAAATTCGGCATTTGGTGAGGGAGGAGTGAAAACCGAAACCTTTTGAGAGAGTGTGCCGAAATTCCCTTGTGTTCTTAGCATTCTTCTTTTAACATTTTAGGCTTTCTTCCTAGACACTTCGGGTCCTTTGTGTTGCACGTTTTCTGCTATTCTCTTTTGAACATTTTTCCTTTCTTCTTGTTTTTCCTCTATTCTCCTTCCATTTGTTCTCTTTTGTGTTTCCATTCTCCTTTTTTGTTTCATCTCTCTCTTGTGCATAGTTTTGCCGAACCCCTCATTCTACTCTTTAATTCTTCTCTTTTGTTTGATCAATAGTCACCATAGATCCTTGAGGCCGATTGTTTGAGGGTTTTACTTTTGGGGGGCCGAACCTTTTTCTTCTAGTCGACTTCTCTTTTATCAAAGGTAACGCCTCTATCTCCTTTGTTCTTAACTCTTCTTCTCTTGGCTAAGTCGAGTTATCTATCAGTTGGTATTCTAAACTTCTTTTTGTTCTCCTTTGGGGTAAGGGCCGAATCAAATCATCCTTTGCTACCACTCACCATTCTTTTAACCGTGGTCTCCGGAAGTTCATTGGTAAGATAGTTTGGCCGAATAAAGGTGGTGGATGGACGTTTGTTTTTCTAAGTTTAGTTAGGCCGAAAGGCCATTTCTTTGTTATCTTGTGATAACATAACTGACTCGTACTCCTTCTTAGGGACTCAGTTTGTGATCAGAGGAAGTGTACCGAACTCTCAATCGTAACAAAGAGTTGCTAGCGTTCTTGGTAAGTGATGTGAATATGGTTGTCGTTTTCAAATCTATGGATACAACTTATTGAGATTAAGACTAATGGGTTAAGTGTATGGATTCTTAGGTGCGTAATTTCGAGGATTAAATCTACGCTCATTTTCAGGTGTGTAATCTCACACTCTTCTGAATGTCTGCATGTGATGACTTGCGAATCGGCCAAAAGCCGAAAAGTCAAAAAATCAGCATCTGTGCCACTTGAGCGTATGAGCGCTCATAGTAGTAAATCAAGATACGAGTAGTGACGGTAATACGTTGAGAACGTTACGAGTTCTCTCGCGACATTTGGGCTGTAACAGGCCTAACCGAGCCGACACGGGCTTAACGGGCTCAATGAGTTTCCCGGCCCACATGGGCGAAGATAGCGAAAATTATCAAAGAGTGAGTACGGTTGTGAAAAACTAGAAATCTGTGACTGAAACCTTGCGAAATGGGCCACACGAGCGTGTGGGCCCGAATGGGCCGAAATCGGGTTTTAGGCCCAATAGTCCGGTAACGACCGAAAATGGTGGCCGAGTCGCTCGAGGCGATAGTGGGCCTTCAGAGTGGCCGATAAATGCGAAATTACTGAAATACCCTCGGTGGGTAAAATTACCGAAATAGCCCTTGGAGGGTAAATTACTGAAATGCCCTCGTTGGGGAAATGACTGTTATGCCCTGAGGGGTAGTTATGCTTTGTTGTGTATACTTGATTAATTTGCCATGATGATACATTATTGCATTCACGAGATTATTATGCCATGACATGATGCATGGGGTTGGGTTATTTATATATTGGAGGAAGTGTATTATTATCGCGGCTCTGGCTGCAACATCGTCATCGTGGCTATGCCACAATATATCGTCATGGCGGCTTTCTTTGCGACTATCTTGGCGGCTTGATCTGCATTTTTGGAGTGTAGCGGATGGGTGGGTCGATTTAGAAATCCCCACAGGTGTGTAGGGCTGGTACGGGAGGAGTGTAGCGGATGGATTGTTAGGTTCGGGGAGGGTTGCATGTTTTATTTGCTTTACCATGATTTTGGGGCCGTGGGCCAGATTGATACTGTATAGGGCTAAGGCCCAGTTGTTTCTTGAATAGGGCTTGGCCCAATTGGGCTTTCATATGGGCTCGGGCGGTAATAATCTTGTTTAGGGGATTACACACTGAGTTCTCATAACTCACCCCGTTGTTCAACCTTGCAGGTGATCCCCAGCGTTAGTGGATTTGGAGCTGAGGAGGACTCTGAGGTGGCCATACATCGTGAATTCTAGTAAACTTCCATTTCGCTTTAATTTTAGGATACTATTTAATTGAGGATTATTGTTGTAATAAGGCCATTGGTTTTAACTTTCCTTTAAACTTACATTTCCGTTATTGTTTATTTTTAAATGTTTAAAACGGATGTTTTCCTTAAAACATTGAAAACCGTTTTTCCAAAATATCACGTTCCCGCAAATGTTCAAATTTGATTTTTCATAACAAAGACAGTTTTCAAAATTAATTACAACTTTTTCTAAAATGGACAGTGGGTAAAACGGGTCTTTATAAACAAACGTCTGAACTCGAAGTTTTCAAAAGGATATAAAGTTTTATCAAACGCGCGATCTTCCAATAACCCTTTCATGTGACATGCTAGATCCGGTCGTAACGTCTAGGCTGGGTTTGGGGTGTTACAACAGAACTCAGAGAGAATTGGATTCACGGGGTTGATTTGGTCATGGAAACTGAAGAGAAAGTAAAGGTGATACGTGAATGTCTGAAAGCGGCCTCAGATAGACAAAAGTCTTATTCGGATTTAAAACGGAAAGAGATTGAATTCTGAGTAGGTGATAAAGTATTTCTGAAAGTATCACCATGGAGAAAAGTCCTCAGATTTGGCTGGAAAGGCAAATTGAGTCCGCATTTTGTCGGACCTTATGAAGTTACCGAGAGGATAGGACCAGCAGCTTATCGTTTGGCCTAGCCACCTGAACTGGAAAAGATTCACGATGTCTTCCACGTGTCCATGTTACGCCGATACCGTTCGGACCCTTCACATGTGATTGTACCATCAGAGGTAGAGATTCAACCGGACATGACTTATGGCGAAGAGCCGATTAAAATCTTGGCACGAGAGGTCAAAAAGCTGAGAAACAAAAGTATAGCCCTTGTTAAAGTGCTATGGCAGAGACATGGAATAGAAGAGGCTACTTGGGAGCCCGAAGAGACCATGAGAAACCAATATCCAAACCATTTTACCTGTAAGATTTTCGGGGACGAAAATCCTTAAGGGGGAGAATTGTAATAGCCCGATTTAGGGGCTAGTCAGAATAGTGGTTTCGAAATCTGAGGTCGAAGAAAATTATTTTCATGTTATTTTATGAGTTAGAGCATGATTATATAAGTGCATGAAAATTTTGGTGCTTTAATTTTAGCGATTTCATGCTTAATCGTGAAAAAGGACTAAATCGCAAAAAGTGCGAAAGTTCTATTTTATAAGCTAAAGGTGTCTAATAGCCATAGAATATTAATTAGAGGTCTTTAAAGGGCAATTAGCCCATTAAATCATGGTTGGCCGGCCATAGGGGACAAGGGAGTCAAAATTAGTCAAAGTTGGTAAAGGTTTGGTGACTAAATTGATTTTTTTATATTAAAATAAAGGAAAGATGATATCCTTCTGTTTACTCATCTTCTTCCACCGAAAAACACAAGCAAAATAGGGGTTTTAAAGCTCAAAAATTTTAGAAAACTCTTCTCCCTACAAGTAAGTGATTTTAATGGTTTTTCTTGATGATAGTTGTACTTTTGGAAACCCTAAAGCTTAAGCTTTCTAAAGAGGGGACTATCTTGCAATATGGTGAAAGATTTAGAGTTTTACCATGTGAGCTTTTAAGTTGTTTGCTGCATTTTTATGGAAGAAAATGAGTCTTAGTTGTTAGATGAACAACTTTTGTGAAAGGTGTTACCATGAAAACACCAAAAAGGGCCTTTTTGTAAAGGTTGTAAAATGTGAGGTAAATGTGTGAAATAATGAGTTTTGATGGTTTCCATAAGAGAAATAAATGTTCACCCAAGCTCGTTAAAGGTAGAAATTTGATTAGAATTGATTACCGAGCCTAGGGGTAAAATGGTCATTTTGCAACAGTCTAAGGGCAAAATAGTAATTTTTCCAAAATATGATTATTGAAATGCAATTATTAATGTGATAATTAAATGATCTAATTTGCTATTATAGATCAAGAAGAACCAAGAATTTACCTCGACCGAGGAAAGAACAAAGTATCGGACAAGATCGACGATCTAGCTTATTTTGAAATCGAGGTAAGTTTGTATGTGATAAATTCAACATTTATGCTAGTATGTTTGAGAATGTTTGATATTATAATGATACATGACATTTTATGAAATTGAGTATTAGTGTTGAATCAGAAAGATGATAAAAGTTGAGATGTTGAAGTCCCGGTTGGACTATAATAATGAGAGAATACTATCATCGAGACATGAGATGGATAAGGTCCCGTGTAAGACCATGTCGGGGACATGGCCTCGGCACCGAATTGAGATTTTGTATAAGACCATATCTAGGATATGGCTTCGGTATTGAATATGAGAATCGTATAAGACCATATTCGGGATATGGCATCGATACTTGAAGTGAGATTCTGTATAAGACCATATCCGGTATATGGCATCGGCACTCAGAGGTGACCCCATATAAGACCACATCTGGGATGTGGCATTGGCTTCGTGTTTATGTTAATGACGATGAATATGCGTCTTTGAGTATCCCTAGCGATTTAGTGAGATAAATAAATAAGCTTGGAAATAGAAATGAGATTAGTACCAAAGTCATGTGAATGAGTGAATACAGGTACTCGTGAATAACTCACGAGGAATGTTTATGATATGTGGCATGGTATATGCTAGATAAGAACAAGTACGAGTAAGTTATGGCAAAGTGCTTATGACTTTGTGTGGTTATCTAATGCCATGAATTGATGTCATTATAAACTTATTGTTGTTATTTTTTTTCATGCAAACTTACTAAGCTTTATGCTTACCCCTCTCATTTCCCTTTTCCTTGTAGTATTGCTAAGATAACTCGAGGATCGTGGAACGTCGGAGTTTGGAAATCACACTATCGACATCTCTTTGGTATAACAAGTTAGACTTATTTTGAGTATGGCATGTATAGGACTTGAGTATTTTGTTATGTCATTTTGATAGCCAAAGTGTTGGCTATTTATATTATCAAATTCATTTTGTAAATGGTCATTGGAATTGGACCAATACATGACAAGTTTATTTATATTTAATGGTGATGAAATTATGAAGTTTATGCTTGTGTGGATGCTTTGAATTGAGTTTTTGGAAGTGCCATATGGTCATAAAATGTGTTGAATTGATTTGGTATAAGTGTGGTTGCTTGGTAGGGTGGCAAATGGCTTGGTAGATAGCCATATAATTGTCCACACGGGTAGACACACGGGTAGACACACGGGCATGTGTCTAGGCCATGTGTGACACACGGTCAGCCCCATGGGCGTGTGCCTAGGCTGTGTGAAGTCTGCACCTAAAATTAGGAATTTAATTCGACACATAGTCTAAGGACACGGGCGTGTGCCTTGGCTATTTGACCTTAGTGATGTGATGATGTCATAAACAGAATGCCAAGGTTTTGGCACACGGGCTAGGACACGGGCGTGTCGAGGCCGTGTGAGGCACACGGGCCAGGGACACGGACGTGTGTCTGGCCGTGTGAAATAAGTCAGTGTCGACCACGGGTGAAGAACACGGGCATGTCCCAGGATCACACGGACGTGTCCCTTAGACAACACGGGCGTGTGGCCCCTGTTTAGGCAAAATTTTCTAAGTGCGTAAAAGTTTCCGGGTTAATTCCGAAACCTTCCATAAGTATGTTTAAGGCCTTGTAGGCCTAAGATAAGGATGTTATGAGTTTTAATGAAAAGTTTTAAGTTGGAGCGAACTTTTATGGCCCGATGTTGTATGTTTAAGCAAGTTGAGTTAGGTAATGCCTCGTATCCGATTCCGACTTTGAACACAGGTAAGGGGTGTTACAGTATGTCTAGGTCGTGTGTGACACACGGTCTGCCCCGTGCGCGTGTAGTCTGGCCGTGTGTCCCCTGCATCTTAATTTGGTAAAACAGAATGCCCAGTAGTAACCACACGGGCTGAGACACGACCATGTGTCTCAACCGTGTGGAAGACACGGCCATAGGACATGGGCATGTGCCCAGGCCGTGAGAAGTCTGCACCTTAAATGCGAAATTAAATTCGCCACACGGCCTAGCACACGGGCGTGTGCCTTGGCCGTGTGACCCTAAAATGTTACTGACATCAGAAACAGAATGTCAAGGTTTTAACACACGGGCTGAGACACGGGCGTGTCATGGTTGTGTGAGGGACACAGGCCATGGACACGGGCGTGTGCCAGGACGTGTGAAAACCCCTATAGGTTTGAATTGAGAATTAAATCCACACGGGAAATGGACACGGGCGTGTCCCTATATGCTTAGGCCGTGTGAGTTACACGGTCCTTCATCATGGCCACGTTATTAGGTTATATGGGCGTGTCGCCCTTCCACACGAGCGTGTGCCCCTGTTTTTAGTGACATTTTCCAAAGTTTTCTAAAGAACTCAGTTTGGTCCCGAACCATTTCTAAAGTGTGTTTTGGGCCTCGTAGGCTCATATTAGAGATTTTAAGACAAAGTTTGAAAAGTTTTAAATTTGAACGAACTTTTATGACCCGAAAATGTATGATAATATGTGTTTAAGTTAGGTAACGCCTCGTACCCTGTTTTAGCATCAACACGGGTAAGGGGTGTTACAATCTCACCAATCGATTTGGCCCCAAAGCCTTATACATGTTCGTCAACCGAATCTACCATGAATTTACACATCATAAACCTAAACACTTAATCGTAAGATTTTATAGATATTTTTAATAGATATTATTACCAATCTTTCTTTCATTTCAAATTCATTGAGTCACAATCAAGGAAATAAAACATTTCATATCTCAATTCCATTTGGCCTAAAAGCCCTTTTTCATAAGTTTCAATCAACTTTACCATGTATTTATTCATCACACACATAAACCAATAATCACATGGTTAACTTAAAGTCACTTTCATAGTGATCATGAATTCATAATATCATGAAGCCAATGCTTATAAACTTTACGTACATACCTGTACCAACTCGTAACATAATCATTTACTTTGTCATCTTTGGCATAATCTTTGAATTTCCCGTTAAACCACTTGGAATACTAAAGGATACTCGGGAATCACATACACATAGAATCATACCAATGACATATCCCAGATATGGTCTTACATGGGATCACATATTGATGCCTATAGCCCAGCTATGGTCTTACACGATTCTCATATCGATGCCATGTCCCAGACATGGTCTTACACGAAATCTCCTAACGATGCCATATCACAGATATGGTCTTACACGTAAACTCATAACCCTAATGTCATGACATTTGTATCCTAACTATTCCTAAGGTTCAACGGGGAGTTTTGCCGTATCGAATCTTTGCTGAATGAATCCATAATGATAATTGTACAAGTCATGCAATAAAAATATATAAAATACATAATATAAGTTGCATTATTTACGCACGAACTTACTTCGATACAAAATATGGCTAACTAATTCGATTTAGTCCACAACTTTGTTCTTTCCCCGGTCTAGGTCCGGACTCTGTTTTCCTTTATCTATAATATCACATTTAGCTCACTTATTAGTCACATTATTCAATGTGACCCAAAAATCACATTATGGTAAAAATTATGTTTTTGCCCCTAAAGTTTCACATATTTACATTTTTGCCCCTAGGCTCGAAAAATGAAATTTATTCAATTTATTTAACATACAAGCCTAGCCAAATCATTTTCATAACTATAACAGCCCACAATTTCAATTAAAACACACTTTTACTACATATTTTATAACTTTTACAAATTAGTCCTTTTAAGCATTTTCACCAAAAATACTTAGTAAAAGTTGTTTCCCTAACCATAAACATGCATAATCTACCATTAATCATCAAAATACAAAAAATTCTAACATGGGTTAAACCCTAGACCTTCATCATATCTCAAAGAAGTGGTAGAAATAGGTAGATCATGATACAATGATTTCAAAAACGTAAAAATCATTAAAAACGAGGCTAGAACGGACTTACAATCGAGCTTGGAAGCTTGAAAAACCCTAGCTATGGTTTCTTCATGGTAATTTCGGCCATAGCTTGAATATGGACAAAAATTGGCTTTTAATTTTGTTTTTAATTCATTTTAATTACCAAATGACCAAATTGCCCTTAATGAAAAACTTTAGAAATATACCAAACCATGTCCATTTTTGTCCATCAACTTAACCAATGGTCTAATTACCATTCAAGGACCTCCAATTTAAAATTTCATAATAATTGGACACCTCTAGCTTCTAGAACTCAAGTTTTGCACTTTTTACGATTTAGTCCTTTTGACTAAATTGAGTGCCCAAACATCGAAATTTTCGAACGAAATTTTCACAAAATTATTCCGTGAAATTGCTGACCATAAAAATATAATAGAAAATAAATTTTCTTACATCAGATTTGTGGTCTCGAAACCACTATTCCGACTAGGCCCAAAATCGGGCTGTTATATCGAATGCAAAAACAATAAAATGAATCGATTAGTCCAACACTTTGTTTTTCCCCCGGTCTAAATCCGAACTTCACTTTTCTTGATCTATATGTAATCAAATTTAGCTTACTTAATTATCATTCTATTCAATTTAGCCTAAAATGCATAATATGGCAACTTTACACTTTTGCCCCTAATATTTCAACATTTTTATAATTTAGTCTTTATCTCATAAAAACATAAATTCATGCAATTAGGTCCCTAACCATGCTAGCAGAATTTCTCTTATTACCATAGCAGCCCATATTTTTATTTATTTCACAATTTAACCATAAAATTTCAACATTTCTCAATTTAATCCCTAATTGACAATTTTACCAAAAATCACTTTACAAATGTTGTTTATCTAACAACAATCGTACATTTTCTATCATCAAACATCAAAATACACCTATATTCATCAATGGAAAAACCCTAAACCTTTAACAGTTTTGCAAATTAGTCCCTAGGCTAGCTAGATTAAGCTGCAACGATCTCAAAAACATAGAAATCATTAAAAACGGGACAAAAATCACTCACCAATTGTATTCACAAGCTTGGCCAAATGTAAAGGATGAAAATGGATTCTTTTTTCCCTAGGTTCAATTGAAGATGGAGAAGAAAAAGATGATATATGGTTTTATTTCATTTAATTTATCTTTATTAACTAAATTACAAAATTAACCTTAATGAACATTAAATATTTCACTAAATGCCAAACCATTAACTCATTAATGGGTTAATTAACACTTAAGAACCTTCACTTTAAATTTCTATAGCTATTAGGCACCTTTAGCTAATAGATTTCAAGTTTTACACTTTACGCGATTTAGTCCTTTTTATCAAATTAAGCACTCAAACGATAAAGTTTCTAAACGAAATTTTCACACAATCATACTATCATGTTGTAGACATTAAAATAATAATAAAATAATTATTTTGACCTCGGGTTTGTGGTCCCAAAATCACTGTTTTGATTTGACTAAAAATGGGCTGTTATAGAAGTGCTCCAATAACACCTTTTATTCGTACCGTATGTTGGGATGGGTAAGAGCTGTTATAGATTAAAAAAGGTGCGGGCCATTGAGTTGAAGACTCAAATGGGCTTGAATTTTAAAAAATTGGACTACACTTAAAAGGATAAGAAAAATGGACTCATCATAAACCGAAAATGGTGGGCTTCTAATGGGCACGACTCAAATTGAACTTCAAACATAAAATAGGGCTTGAAAAGACTGGTTTGGTTGTATTTAAAATCAAATAGAACTTAGCATTTAAAGAAACGGCTTGAAATTTGAACTAGGCTTGAATCAAACTTTAAGTGACAATTAACCCCCAAATTGCATTTTAAATAAAATGAATTTGAATGGACTAAAAGGAATGACTCAAAATAGACATAAAATTGTGGGGCTTTCAACGAGCCCCAAAGCAAATCATTGGACAACATTTGAAAGTCCTAATGTGGGTTAGAAACATTTCAAAAATGGGCTTTAAATAGATTTGATATACAGGCCCAAAGATGAGTTCCAAAACTAGGTTTAAAATAAGCTTCGTTCAGTTTCATTTAGCCCATAAATCAAAGTAAAAAAATACAATTTAATTCCAACTTTAATTTCAATTTTAAACTCAAATTAAAATTTAATTGAGCTTTAAAATCAAACTTAAAGACTAATGTAGCTTGAAAAATCCCATATAAGTCATTATTTAATAAAATTAAATCCCGAACAAAATTAGATTTCTACACATGTAAATTAGTAAATTGGGAAAAATCTTTTATTAAAGAAATCTAAAGTTGTGGAGGTAAGTAATTGAGGTCGAACCATTCTAAAATTCGTCTCTCATCTTTTTGTGCTTTCAATTTTTCTTTTTAATATTTAAACACCTATTCAACCATTCTTGATGTAATTTGAGCTAAATAAGAAATGATTTTGAAAAGTGTTGTAGCAAAGTGTTTTTAAGGAGTTTAACAATGTTTATCATTGTAGTTAAAAAAATTTTGAAAAAAAAATCCATTTTAAACATAATATCGTAAAATAGAAGATATGTTGGACTTCTTTAATGCAGGCCCGGCTTTGGGGATCATCTGGAGGTGCGGTCGCCCAGGGCTTAAGGCTGAAAGGGGTCCAAAATATTGTTTTTTAGTTTTTAAGGGGCCTAAAATTTTTTTAAAAAACTTTTAAAGGTCAAAATTTTTTTTTACCAACTTTTAAAGGACCTAAAATTTTTTTAAGGAACCTAAAACCCCATTTTATTATTTTACCTAGGGCCCCAAAAATGTAAAGAACGAGCCTACTTTAATGAGTATAAAAAAGTAATGGCTTAATGATAAATTTGGCTACTAACATTTTACATGTTTTGTCAAAATTTCCCTAATTGTAATTTTGAGCCTTTTTTGGCTATCAATTTTTTTTTTAAATTGCTTTTTTTAATAGATTTGATGAAAGTTGTAACACTCCAAACCCGTATCTGTCGCCGGATTAGGATTACATAGTATTATCGTACAAACGAAACATTACATCATACTTTTCATACATTAATATAAACATCACATAATTCAATCATTCACATGAAAATCGTCACTAAATCGAGCCCTCAAGGCCCTAAAAATACATTAGAAACAATTCGAGACTAAATTGGGTTACGAAGCATTACCGTAAAAGCATAACTTGAATACATTCATTTCCAAAGATTTCATAAATCATAGCATAATTCATTCAAACACAAGCATATTGTCCCTTATTCGAGCCCTCGAGGCCTTAGAAACACTTTAGAAACGATTCAAGACTAAAATGGAAACATTTGAAACATTAAGGAAAAAGATAGAAAATTTCATATTGTAGGGGTCACACAGTCGTGTGACTCACACGGTTGAGACACATGCCCGTGTCTCAGGCCGTGTAACAATAGAAATAGGAACACACGGCCATGTCCCAGCCCATTTCCATGCCTGTGTAACTCTCTAACTTGGGTCACACGGCCAAGCCACACGCCTATGTGCCAAACCGTGTAACCTTTGAAATGGCCTCACACGCCCGTGTGCCAGGCCGTGTGCTAGGCCGTGTAACTTTCAAAATGCAACCCTAAAAACCTACAGGGGACACAGGCCATGTCGCATGTTGCATGGCCGTGTGTCACACACGGCTGAGACACACTCCCGTATCTTAGGCCATGTGGACAAGAAATAGGTCAAAAACAAGCCATTTCATTCACCCATCTCAAGCATATACCTAAGTACATTTACACACATGACCAAGACTTTAAAACATGCTCAAAACCTGCATAAAAGATGCATTCAAAAATCCAAAATACATCCAACCAATATGCCAATAAGGTACCTCAATCATCAAACAGCAAACATATCTAAACATGTGCATGCTTAATCATTCATCAACCATTCACAACTAACCTATTTCCATACCAAAACATACCACAATTGACACACATCAAACTTCATCATCACATACCAAATTGGTCATTCAAAACATACATCAACTTATCCATATCAACACTAACCATCAAGGATTTAAAGTACCATAAATAACACAAGTTCAAAGCAACATTTACAAGCCACAACATCAACTAGACATTAAACAAAGTTCACCTATACATGCCATTATAACCTAGACTAAAACTTCAAAATCTACTGATATAATCGTGGGATAGTGTGATAGGTCTCCGATGAGCTTTTCAACCAAACAAGCTTCCGATTATCTATAAATTATAGGAAAGAAAACTACGTAAGCACTAATGCTTAGTAAGTTCGTAAAACATAAAACATAACTTACCGTTTCATTAATAAACTTTAAGAATAAGCATTATAAAATCTAGACACAAGCTTGGCACAAGCCTAAACACCAACAACAACACATGTTAGCATATTCAACATGAATCGCATGAACTTAACATAGATAAGCCTTTATACATGAACATAATTCATTTGAAATCATCATTTTTCTTAACATAGTATACTTCCAATGAAACTTACCATTACTTTACTTTTCATACATGTCATGGTTCATTTTGAACACTTACCATTTCTTTCCTTTTCATGCTCGTTGAACCGTTCAGAATATCATCGGATACGCGGGATAGCTCACACAAAGTGTGCTAAACATATAACTGTAACTTTTCTTTTCCTTTACATCATTGCTAACACGAGCTGTGAAATGGGCCTCCTCACACAAGCTGTGGGTCGGAATGTAAGCTACACGTTGCTACTCACACGAGTTGTAGAGTATTAGCAACAATTGCAGGACCACAGCCATCGGTAGGACATTCAAGACCAGCACCCGAAACATGGAACCCTAATGACACGTCATTTGTATCCTACGAATTCCTGAGGTTCAAACGGGGCTCAATGGACATCATGGCATCGTTGGATTTTCACCATTCAGTTTACATAGCATCTAACATATTAACATATCATTTATAATAACATTAAAGCGGTATTTAATCATACGAACTTACCTTGACGATTAAGGCGTAGAAACGGAGTCAACTAATCCGAAGCTTTAGCTTTACCCCGATCTAAATCCGTACGAGGTCTATCTTGATCTAAATAAGCAAATTAAATCTATTTAATTCACACACTATTCAATTTAATCCAAAATTCATACTTTCACAAATTTACATTTTTGCCCCTAATATTTTTAACTTCTTTACAAATTAGTCCTTAAGCTCGTAAATGGAAATTTATGCAATTTCATCCCTAACCCATGCTAGCTGAATTTAGTATGTACACATATCAACTCATATAAATAATTATTTCACAATTTCACCATGTACTTTTACTATTTTTACAAATAAATCCCCAATTTATATTTTCATCAAAAATCACTTTACAAAACTTGTTTATTTATCAATAAGGACTCATAATCTTTCATTAAACTTCAAAAAACATGCAAACATGTTCATGGAAAAACCTTAATATCTTAACAATTTTGCAAATTAGTCCCTGAGATAGCTAGATTAAGCTACAACGATCCCAAAAATATAAAAATCATTAAAAACGAGACAAAATCATACTTACATGCAAGAGAGAGGTGACTGAACATTCAAGGTGCAAAAATGGAGGGTTTTTCTTCTTATTTTCGGTGGAAGAAGCCAAGTTAGAAGATGATACCATCCTTAATTTGTTTTAATTTTCTTTTATTTATTAAATTACATAATTAACCTTATTAATTTACCTTATAATCACATCATTTTATGCCCATAAATGTCCACCAACTAATCAAATGGTTTAATTACCATTTAGGTCACTCATAATAAAAATTCATAGCAATTTAATACCTTTAGCTAATAGAACTATACTTTTGCACCTTTTACTATTTAGCCTTTTTTACTTAATTAGGTATGCAAAAGTAAAAATTTATTAACGGAATTTTTATATGACACTACTAACATACCGTAGACATTAAAATAATAATAAAATAAATATTTTTACTTTAAATTTGTGGTCTTGAAATCACTATTCTTATTTCACTAAAAACGGGCTGTTACAGAAATAGGGACACACGGCCATGTCCTCACCCGTGTAACTCTCTAAGTAGGGCCACCACGGCCAAGTCACACGCTGTGCCAAGCCGTGTAACTCTCGAAATAGCCTCACACGCTCGTGTACCAGGCCGTGTGCTAGGTCGTACAACAACCTAACTTGCATGCATTAAAACATATAGGTGACACATAGCCATGTGTCACACACAGCCGAGTCGCACGCTCGTGTCTCAAGCCTTGTGGACTTGAATTTGCCCAAAAACAAGCCATTTCCATCATCAAACCATGCATACAAATAAAGGCATTTTATGCACATAATCAAGGCCTCAAAACATGGCCAAAACCTACATGAAATGACCAATTCAATAGTTTAAGATCATTCCACCAATATGCCATATAAGGCACCTCAAACACAAACATTCAAACTTACCTAAACAAGTACACTTTACCATATTTCAATCATACACATATAATTAAATACCATTTCAAAACTTACCATATCTTGGCCATATTAAATTTAACTAATCACATACCATTTTGGCTATTCAAACATGCATCAAAAAATTGCCACATTAAGACATACTAATAAGGCATCAAAAGTACCAAAATGACACAAACCAACCAACATCAAATACAAGTCCACCTATACATGTTAATATTGTCATTTTCCATACATATTGACCTAGCTCAAATATGAACTAAAACATGTCACAAGTATCCATTTTCAAACCATCATCAACATGCCAAGATATTCATATCAACAAGTACTTTAAAGAACCAAAATCACATAATTTGGTAAGGTATCAAGGTGTACCAAACCAACATAGCTTTCCAAACCTTATACATACTAAAATACCATTAACACATGCATCATAATACCATTACAAATCACCCTATACATGCCATTATAAACCTTAGCCAAATTACTCAAACTCTACCAAATTGTCCATTGGATAGTGTGATAGATCTCCGACGAACTTCCAAACTGATCAAGCTTTTGATAATCTGAAAAGTAAAGGAAAATAAATACGTAAGCAATGAATGCTTAGTAAGCTCGTATAAACTTTTAACATAACTTTCTATTTCAATAATGAACTTTATAGGGTAATATAAACCTATACCAATGCCACAAGATTTATCAAACTATATAACCAACAACTCACAAGTGAGTAAGTTTATCAACATCACATATATTTTTCATTCCTAACATAATAGGATCTATAAGACATACTACACAATCATTAACCCTTTTCATAAGACTATGAACCACTCCATTTACTTACTTACCATTCCATTTACTTACTTTCCATTTCATTTACTTACTTTCTATTCCATTTACTTAGCATAAGCTTAAATAACATTATCAATTCACGAATCAATGTGTTTATTCACGACATAGGTAAATTCATCCATAGCATAAGTAAATTTCTCACATATAAGTAAGTCCTTTAACTCACCAATCCTTTTATATCATCATGTAACATCTCAATTCTGAACTTACCGTTTCATTACCTTTTCTTACCCGTTTCATTTGCATAATATAAGACATAAGCATAAACATCATCATCGATACACAAGTTAGTGCATTTATACATAACTCTTTTGGATCAACCACATAATAAACCATTTCATTAGAAAATACATCTTTTGATTCATACCACCTTTTCATGAACATAAGCATATTTCTATCTGGACACTTACCATTTCAACGTATAACATTACAATTAAGCATGATATAATTCAACCATAAGCTTGGCACAAGTCTGAGCATCATCAACAACACATGTTAGCATATTAAAACATAATCCACATGAATTTAACATAGGTAAGCCATTACACATGAATATAATTCATTTGAACTTATCATTTTCCTTAACATATCGTACTTTTAATGAAACTTATCATTTCAACCCTTTTCATAAATACATAACATAGTTTCTTTTGAAGACGTACCATTCCTTTCCTTTTCATCCCGTTGAACCGTTTAGAATACAACCGGATACGCAGGATAGCTCACACGAAGTGTGCTAAACATATAACCGTAACCTTTCCTTTCCTTTCCTTTACATCATTGCTTACACGAGCTGTGAAATGGGCCTCCTCACACGAGTTGTGGGTCAGAATGTAAGCTACACGATGCTGCTCACATGAGTTGTGGAGTATTCGCAACAAATGTAGGACCTCAGCCATCGGTAAAACATTCAAGACCAGCACCCGAAACATGAAAACCCTAATGACATGTCATTTGTATCCTACAAATTTCTAAGGTTTAACCAGGGCTCGATAATCGTCGTGACAATGTTGGATTTACATCATTCAGTTACATAGCAATTAACATATCAACATATAGATCAATATATAGCATTGAAATGATATATAATCATATATGTAACACCCCATACCCGAGTCCGAGGCTTAGATCGGATACGAGATATTACTATGCTTTAACTGCTTAATCATACACTTACGGGCTGTAAAATTTTGTTTCAAATTAAAAACTTCTCTTTCTTAGTCAAGACATTCGTATCGTGGGCCTACGAGGCCTTAAGCTTGTGTTTGGAAACTTTTACGAGTTAAAAGAAACTTTTCTTTGAAACAGGGGCCACACGCCCGTGTAGAATGAGACACGCCCGTGTAGAATGAGACACGCCCGTGTGTAGACACACACGCCCATGTTCAACAACCGTGCTTAAAAACCCAAGCATTCTGCCAAATACCCCACGGTTAAGGCACACGCCCATGCGGTTTGGGACACGCCAGTGCACCCCTTTACACGCCCATGTCTTCCGACCGTGGTCGACACTGACTAATTGCACACGGCCTTGACATGCCCGTGGACTTAGACCGTGTACAATACCTTGATATACTGACTTATTACACACGGCTGGGGCACATGCCCATGTTCTAACCGTGTGTCATGCACGGCTTCAACACACGACCGTGGGATTAACCCGTGGCCTATTCTGACTTATAAGACTAAGGTGCAGGTTACGCACGGCCTAGACAAACGCTCGTGTGTCTAACCGCGTAGGCACTTAGAAGCTATCTACCAATCCTTTCTTACTCTCAATTGTATACATTCATATACTTCTTCAAAACATTCTCAAAATATCAATTGAAACACATAAATTAACACGTTTGGTTCATGAAAATAAAGTTTTCCTCTCATACACTTGGGAGAATTGTTCCCACAACATTTACAACAACTTAAACCATCATAAATGGCTATACACAACCATACTATGAATACTCTTTGGCCAACAACATTTGGCTACCACAGCTAGACTTCATCAACTTTAAACGAATCCCTATACATGCCATGACTTTTAAAGACTTAATACCTCATACCGTATGTCTGCTCGATAGTGTGAAAACATCTCTGGCGGCCTCCAACCTGAGCTAAGTAATAAAACCTATAAGAGATGAGAAAAGTAAAGGAGTAAGCAATAATGCTTAGTGTAACACCCCAAACTCGGCCCAGAAGTTATGCCTGAATCTGGCGTGTCACACAAAAAAAAATTCTTTTGAAAATTTCAGCCTCTTTGTTAAAACCCAAAACACTTAAGCAATTGTTAACTACTTGAAAACGTAATAATCTTTAAAAACCTTTTTAGTAGCAAAAGCATATTTGAAATGAACAATTTACAAAAATGTGATATTTAGAAATAGAGTTGCAGAAGCATTTTGAAATCGTTGCGGAAACGTAGATAAAATACAAGTATTTTTGAAAGATTGATTGATGAGTCAACAATCAAGGTAGTGAACTTTAAAACCTTGACTTTTGAAAATATCGTTTGATAGTTCGAGTGAAAACTTCCGTGTTAAAATATTTATAAAAGTTTATTATGAAATCCATTTGTTAATCGATTTTGGAAAAACCTTTATTTAAGTTTTTAGAAAAATTCCCATTTAAAACAATTCAAGCAAAATTAAAGTACGTCAACATAAAGCAAAAATAAATACTCCAGAGGCTTTATTACATCATAAAAAAAACCCAAAATAGTAAAGTGAACGGAAATAGAAATCTAAAGTTCAAAATAAACACCATTTCTGAAGTATGGCCTCCACCGAGCCATCCATGGGCCCAAGTCCTTGTCACTGAGCATTACCTACAAGGGTTAAAAAGAAATGGGGGTGAGTTACAAGAACTCAGTGCATAATCCCCTTACCGTCATCCACTAAGTCTGAACCCATATAGCAATATCATGGGCCCAAGCCCATTTAACATACACTTGGACCGAAGCCCATTTACGAAACAGAATATATTTATATATGTGCAATGTATGAATGTATGCAACCCAAACCAACCTAATAATCCATCCGCTACACACCACCCGTACCATCCAACACACCTGTGGGGATCTTTTGTCAACCCACCCCGCTAACACACCAATCGCAGCATTTAGCCATTTATATCAATTCAAATTGTGGACAAGCCACCAGAATAACAGAATATACGTGGCTTAGCCACCAGACAAAATATGACAGAGTCACCTGAATATCATATACGGTAATATAAATGGCACACTGACCTTGGTAAAATGATCGACACAGTAGTCGTTAATTCATATGTTAGGCACATAGCCCGTGTAAATACGTTTAGCACAAAGCCATAATCACGATGGCACAAAGCCATATTTAGGTTGGCACATAGCCATTATCGTAATTTGTGGCAGAGCCACCGTAATCAAAATGTATCATTTGTAAATCAAGCGCTTTTCATAATATTTGTGGCGGTGCCACCGAATTTCTTCTCTTCAACATTTTCCCAACCCATGCAAATTCATGTAGATGCATCATACATAGCAAATCATGATATTTACAAATATAACAACAATAATTAAATCAGACAAAAGTTCAGCCCATTAACACTTTACAAAATCGGCCCATTAGGGCATTATATCAAATTGGCTCATTAAGCCATATGTCAAATTGGCCCATTAAACAATATATCAGATCGGCCCACAAAACAATATATATCAGATCGGCTCGGCCCATTAAGTAATTTATCAAATCGGCCCATTATGGCTATATAACAAATCAGCCCATTAAGGCAATATAACAAATCGGCCCTTTAAGGGCATTTCCGTAATTCGGCCCATAGGGGCATTTTCGTAATTCGGCCCTTTAGGGGCATTTCCGTAATTCGGCCCATAGGGGCATTTTTGTAATTCGGCCCATAAGGGCATTTTCGTAATTCAGCCCATAAGGGCATTTTCGTAATTCGGTAATCTTACCCACTAAGGTTAATTTGGTAATCTCGCAACCCAGGGGTATTTCGGTAATTTACCCTCTAAGGTATTTTGGTAATTCTGCAACCTAAACTTAACTACTAATGTGGGGCATAAAATTTGAAACTGTCCATCTGTGTCATACTGACTAAACTGACTATAACTCGAGTTAGGAACCTCGAAATTTAGATCCGTAAATTTTTCTTGAAACTAGACTCATATATATTCTTACGATAATTTTTCCAGAATTTTTGACTTAACCATTTAGTACAGTTTATTCCTTAAAGTTTCCCTTGTTTCACTGTCCAATGATTCTGACCTCTCTTATCTTAATTTCAAATATCTTACTGTACGGTTTTCATATGCTGCTCCCACTTGTTTCTATTGAAAATAGGTTCACTAAGGAATCCATACATATTAATTATAACTCTTAATTCACTTTGTACAATTTTATACGATTTTTCCAAGACAGATCAGGGAACCACAAAGTCCATCAGAACCAGTCTCACTAAAATTAAGATATCTCAGAATATAAAATTCCTTTTCCTTCTTCGTTTCTTCCATATCAAAATAGACACAGTAAGATTTAATTTGATATCTTATTCACTTATTAATCCTTTTTCTCCTATTTTCTGTGATTTTTCAAAATCACATCACTGTTGCTGACCAAAAACTGTTTCATTGTAAACTATGGTTACCACTACGGACATACGCATGCCCAAGTGATCACGGACGCCGATTTTCGGTTTTCTTCGGTATTTCGACCGAATCATAGAACATTTCATGCAAACCATCAGAGAGATGTGAGAACACACACCATTTCAACATGTATTCGGAAGGGTACGGGATTACACACCTTATTTGGATTTCCTTAAGAACCACTCTTCTTTGATCCTAGAACAATACCAACCAAAAGTTAGCCTCGAATTTCCAAAAGATTTCATACCCAACGTATTACTTACACTTGCATCACTTACCACTATATCCGAAGGATTAGCAAATAGAATATATCGAGTGATTTCGTCTCTAAAACATCATCGATTAGTCGAACTTCAATCCGATTTGCAACATAGCCAAATAAAGATATAACGAAAAATTCGAAAATGAACCCCTTACCTTAATGATTTTTAGGACCGATTCCTTGCGATTATATGATGTCTTCGAGAGAATCAAGTTTCAGCCTTCCACTATATCACTACGAAGAAGAAAATGATCTCGAATGAAAGAAAGTAAGGTGATGGTCTCGGTCAAAATGACCATCCCAAATCAAAGTATAAATTCGGTCATTAAGAGAAAGAAAATAAAATATTGAGAAGAATACTTACCAATTGATCAAGAATTAAATGTTAATATGGATGAGAAGAAGAAATAGAGAAAAGATGAAAGTTCGGTTATGGAGGAAATTGTATGTTGATATTCAGCTATGGTGAAAAAGAATTAGGACAAAAGAGATGCTTGAAGGATTTCGTGAAAATAAAAGAAATAAGAATAAAGATGTTTGACTTGCTTGGTTTTCAAGAAAGATGAAAGAACAAATTTTGGTCTCAATGGTTGGTGTACATTCGGCAACAAGAAGAAAGAAAAGAAGAGAATATGCACACTCAAAGTTGAAGATTCGGCAAGAAGGAAATTTGGAGAGAAGAGAAAAATGTCACAAAAGTTGCATAAAGGAAATCTTGGCCAAAACAATACTAAAACTTTACCAAAACACCAAGCAAAATTCGGCTATCCCTCCTAACACACAAAACCGTCCACATACATGACCATAATGGTCAAAATTAGCCACCCACACTTTCCATAACATTTCCCTTGAAAATGGCCACTTGTTCCCCCTTACTTTCCCCTTTTTCTTGATTTCTATCCTCGTCTTCATTCTTTCCTATTCTCCTTAGCCATCTTGCCAAAAATAAAAAGTCTTCCATACCATATTAAAGCCTTGGACGACACTTACCTTATTAGTACAAAAATTTAATCCAAAATATTTGCACTTGGTGGGATTTGAACCTCTTCCCTTAAAGTCCTTCATGTGGCATCATATCCTCTTTACCAATTGCTCATTTATGCAAGCAAATTACTCTCTTATTTCTATAAGCCTTGATGCCATTTACTATCTCTCCTTAAAGTGCTTAAACACAAAATTTTTCCTATAACTTAACTTGAACCCGGAACTTCCTAGAAACCTCGTAACTCTCCAAAATCACCTTCCTAATAAGTCCAACTTGAAATAATGCCGTTCTCAAATTCCCATGAATTTTAAAACGCTTCTACGCTCAAGGTCCAATGGGCCCAATAGGTCCAATTCTACTAGGCCCAATTTTGGGATGTTACACTTAGTAAGTTCATCTGTATAATTTGACAAATATTGATATTCACTGAATATTCATAACACCAAGGCAATATGTTGAGCTTTTCTCATCAACTCATGGTTACTTACTCAACCATTCTTGAAACTTACTCATTCAATCTCTTACCACATTCTTACCATATCACAAGCCAATTCGCTCGTTTAATTAGCATATGTTCCTGCACTGATCGTCACAAGATCATATATAACAACACATCAAGCATTTTCAATAGGCCGCTCATGCTACTAATATCTCGGTGGTTTCGCACTTAGCCCACCATTCCTTTATAAGTGATGGTATCACACATAGCCCATCGATCAATAATCAATAAGGTGACATTGCACATAGCTTACCGTTATTTACATTCATGGATAATAATTCACAAGTATATCTCTATTTCAAATGTTCATTCAAGAACATCCTCACATGTTTCCATTTTTACTTAACTTTCTACGATACTCGTTCTCATTCACACAGTGCATCAAATACACATACCCCACTAGGGGTTCATCATTTATTGAATTCATCTCAATTCAATTCTACACCTACTTGTGCTACATATATTACAACCACATACATTCACATATACATTGAATCATTCGAATTGTTAAATAACTCTCTTGAGTCTCATGCACATAGTTCTCGTTGTCACTCTACCCCAATTGGGTTTTACATACTCTAACATATCGATGCCATGTCCCTGACATGGTCTTATACGAATTCTTACACCGAGGCCATATCCCAATATGGTCTTACTTGAGCCTTTAACCATCGTTCTAACGTGCTATACACCTTTCCCATTACTCTAAATTCAATTCCATTGACATCTCATCAAGAGACATTTCATACATTCACATAATAATATACATTCCATACAACATTGGAATACTAAATAAGCTCATACGTAATTTCAACATTTGCACATGAACTTACCTCGATGTCGAAAGAGCCGAAAAGGACTTTTTGCCCACATTTCTCTTTTCATCCGTTCTAGGTCCGAAACTCATTTTCTTTGATCTAGAACAATGAAATTTACTCATTTAATCACTTAATGATCGTATTACAACATAACCTCTACTTAGGCAAAAATGACCATTTTGCCCCTATACTTTGGCAAAATTATGATTTTGCCCCTAGGCTCGTAAATAAATTTTCATCACATTTTCTTGTTAAACAAGCTTAGCTGAACATTTAATCCTCTTACAACTATTCTCAATTCCATCAATTTCATGCCTTAATGAACAAATTACAGCTTTTGCATTTTAGTCCCAATTAGGTGTTTTCATGACAACACCTTTCACAAAAGTTGTTTCTCATCATCCTATCATTCATTTTCTTTCATAAACACTCATCAAACAACATAAACTCTCTCATGGCAAGTCCCTAGACTTTCAACCATATTGCAAACTAGTCCCCTCTTTAGAAAGCTTAAGCTTTAGGGGTTTCAAAAGTACAAAAATTAACATCTAAAGCCATCAAAATCACTTACTTGAGTGAAGAGAAGCTTGCTGAAATTTTCAAGCTTTCAAAGCCCTCCCATGGCTGATATTTTCGATTGAAAGAGAAGAAATAAAAAGATGATAGCTTTTTGGCTTATTTCATCTTATTTTATTTCTTTTTTTAAACACCTAACATGACCACATTTAATGTTCTTGTCCCCTTAGCTTACTATGGCCGGCCAACTCACTTAGACAAGGCCAAATTGCTCATTTGGGACCTCCATTTACTAAGCCATAGCTATTTGGTACCTTTAGCCTATAGAATGGAACTTTCACACTCTATGCAATTTAGTCCTTTTTCACATTTTAGTTAGAAATCGCTAAAATTAAGGCACCAAAATTTTTATGCATCCTCATAAACATGTTATAACTCATAACATAACATGAAAATAATTTTCTCTAACCTTGAATTAGTGATTCCGAGATCACTGTTCCGACTATCCCCTAAATCAGGCTGTTATAATTCTCCCCCTTAGGGATTTTCGTCCCCGAAAATCTTATCAGGAGGGTTAGCTACCAACATTCTTAAAATGTTTCCATCTAATCTTCAAAATCGCAAATCCACTTATCCTCAAATTCCTCTTGCCGATAACTCTTAAGCTGTGATACATAAGATCGAAACTTAACTTGAGACCTAGGTTATTCTTCCTCTGGGCTTATACTATATCCAGAAATCCACTAATTTGGAACTCCGTACGTGCCCAAATGATTGTTCGGATCTTCACTGGTTGATTCACTACAATTCGAATGACATCCCCTTCTTAGGGAATCTTGTCAAACTGAATTCGAAATCTATAAGGTTTTACTTCACTTTCTCATTAAAGCATTTATCGACTGTAATAGTCTTGACTTATACGCTTTGAAAACTCAGCTTTTAGTGGTCAACTATTTCTGACCATAATCTCAATTGTATCGTGAAATGTACTCTATCGTCAAAACATTTATGCACATAACTGCATTTCCTTATTTTTGCATTAGTAGATATGCTACTACTAAATCTCATACCAAAACTCTTGTATAAGTTCTGAATTCATCATCATTCACTTCCTATCTCGAGGAAGCACCAACAACATAAACCTTATCCAACATGGATAACTTTCATTCAGACATTTGTACTATGTCTACTATCTGAGTAGTATCACAATAACTATACCCACCATTGTAATAGCTCAAGCCGTTTCACTATTTCATTTTCAAAATCTTCTGTAGCATATGATACTCTTTCATCAAAAAAAAAATACACATCGATGATCTCATGGATCAATACATAATATCTAACTCACAACACAGACACAAAAGTGATCGTCTCTGGATCACCAACCTGTCAACTCTTCCTCTCGATTCAGACTAATCTCAGTACTAGAACTTTCAAATAAATAGTTCTTTCAATAGCTTTCAACTCAACCATCACGGTTTGAACATTCAGATGAGCATACTCTTGTATCATGCTCCCTACTCACGTACACACAATTTTATTCTCTTTATTGATTCATGCGTGAATATATATAGAACTTGAATCATATCTCAATACATTAATCTACTCTTTTCTCCACACAGAGAACATATTTCTAGCACACTCTCATCTGAGTTTCTCTTGCTATGCTAATCTAAAACCTTTACCACCGTCACTTCTCACGATAACAGGGACATCTTGATCGAATTCATTAACTCTATTCAGCTTACTCGAAAGCTCATCACACAACATGAAACTTATGATTTCACTTCTTATACTACAATCATCACAACTTCCTCCTCAAGGTACCCAATTAAGGTTACGAGGAGATAGAGGAATGTCGATTTCAAATAACTAAATCGACAACCGTTTAGTCTACTTTTTCCGTCAGTTAACATTCTCACATAGTTACAGTTTATGAAAAGAACAACCACACCCGCTCTGAAAGGCAACGGATAATAGTACACAATACACAAGGGGATTATTATAATCCATCTATGGCATCAACTAACCATGCACAATCTATAGGCTTCAAGCCAACTTACTCAAACTTGCCATTTATTTAGCACATTTCGTGCCACACATCGCACCGCTTCTTCGTGATTCATTCATGAATATTTGTATTCACTCCTTCACATGTCTTTAGTACTAGTCTCATTTCTATTTCTAACTCATCTACCTGTCCCTTCGATCACTAGGGATAATCAAAGATGTATATTCATCGTCATACGTATAGGTACGACACCAATGTCACATCTCCAAGGTGGTCTTATATGGAGTCACCTCTAAATGCCAATGCCATTTCCTGGATAAGGTCTTATATGGGCTTGCACATCAAGTATTGATGCCATATTCTGAATATGGTCTTATACGGAATCATAACTTGGTGCCGAGGCCGTGCCTCGAACATGGTCTTATACGGGACCTTATCTATTTCATATCTCAATGATAGCCTTTTCATTATAGTCTCTCGGGACTTCAACCTCATGTTCAATAGCAATTATTCTATCTAGTAGAGTATCATGCATTAATGTGATACAAAGCATTCTCAAAATGCTAACATAAATACTGTATTAATCACATACAAACTTACTCAATTTGTCTCTCATAACATTTCATCATAATTCAACAGTGGTAAGGAGGGTGAGGTCACAGAGCCTCTTAACTTGACCCTCGTGACTACATACATATGATTTAATATTCATCATCAATGAAATATCATCATATTCACATAACTCATCTCAAGTGAGTTTTCACGTTTATCACGTTACAATTATCTCTATCACTCATACTTTCGAGCTGTGACTTTAACAACTCAAGTTTCACATTAATATCTACTCGAGTACTTAACATTTAACTCTACTTTTTCTTACTATTGCTTATTAATCTAGAGAATGTCTTACGGTTCGAGTACGTCGTTTACTTGATCGCCATAGTCCAACTATGGTCTTACTCGTATCACAACATCATAGTTCAGCTATTGCTTTCCACGTCGTCACGATGCCATAGCCTCGCTATGGTCTTACACGAAATCTCATATCAATACCAATGCCATATCCTAGATACGGTCTTACATGGAACTCATGTCGATGCTGATGCCATATCCCAGATATGGTGTAACACCCCAAACCCGGCCCAGAAGTTAGGCCCGAATCTGGCGTGTCACACAAAAAAAACTCGTTTGAAAATTTCAGCCTCTTTGTTAAAACCAAAAACACTTAAGCAATTGTTAACTACTTGAAAACATAATAATCTTTAAGAACCTTTTCGTTTGTGGAAGCATATTTGAAATAAACAATTTACGAAAATGTGACGTTTATAAATAGAGTTGCAGAAGCATTTTGCAAACGTTGCGGAAACATAGATAAAATACAAGTATTTTGAGAGGTTGTTTGATAAATCGATAATCGAAACTAATGATCTTACAAAACCGTGACTTTTGAAAACGACGTTGAAAATTCGAAAGAGAATCTAAGTCTTTTGAAAATATCGTTAATAGTTCGAGAGAAAATATCCGTGTTAAAAATATTTGTAAAAGTTTATTTTGAAATCCATTTGTTAATCGATTTTGGAAACCATTGTTTAAGTTTTTAGAAAATTCCCTTTTAAACAATTTAAGAAAAATAATAAAAACATCCCAACCAAAAAGCAAAAATAAAAATAGTCAGTCCAGAGGCCTTATTACAACATTTAACCCAAAATAGTAAAGTAATAAAATAAACGAGAAAGAAGTCTAAAGTCCAACTAAACCATTTCAAGTATGGCCTCCTCGAGTCATCCATAGCCCAAGTCCATATCATCAAGAATTACCTACAAGGGTTAAGAGAAAGGGGGTGAGTTACAAGAACTCGGTGTGAAATCCTCTACACGTTATTCATTGGGTAGGAACCCAATTAGCAATATTTTGGGCCTAAGCCCATTTACAACAACAATAATGTATCAAATATAATATGCATATGATATGCAATTCCCAAACCAAACCTAGTTTTCCATCCGCTACACACCACCCGTACCAACCAGCACACCTGTGGGGAGCTTTAGTCACCCACCCCGCCAACACACCAAACGTAGGCATTAAGCCATTTATATCAAATTTGTGGACAAGCCACCAAATTAACAGAATTTACATGGCATTGTCATTTTTCAGATTTGTAACAGAGTCACCAGAGTTATGTAGCAGAGCTACCAGAACTTCTCTTCATCATCATCCCATCCCATGCAAAACATGTATATAATGCATAACAGTTCACAACAATGTATTCAAATATTTCTTACAAAAATTTATGGCCCATTATAACAATATATCAAATTGGCCCATTAAGCATATTATCAGATTTGGCCCATTTAGCAAAATATCAGATTGGCCCATTTTAGCAAAATATCAGATTGGCCCATTTAACAAAATATCAGATTGGCCCACTTTAGCAAAATATCAGATTGGCCCATTTAACAAAATATCAGATTGGCCCATTACTCAATATGTCCTTGCGACCCATAAGCAATTTTGTATTTCGGCCCTTTAGGGCATTTCCATAATTCGGCCCGTAAGGGAAATTTCGTAATTCGGTAATTTACGCACTAAGGGTAATTCGGTAATTTCGCAATCCAGACTTAACTACTAATTTGGGCATAACAATTTAAAACTGTCCATCCGCGTCGTCTGATGACTAAATTGACTATAACTTGAGTTAGAAATCTCGAAATCTAAATCAGTAAATTTTCCTTGAACTAGACTCATATATCTTCTTACTACAATTTTTCCGAATTTTTGGCTTAACCATTTAGTACAGATTTATTCCTTGAAGTTTCCCTTGTTTCATCGACCAACGATTCGACCTCTCTTACCCAAAATTCAAATATCTCACTGTACAGTTTTTATATGTTGCTCCCACTTGTTTCTATTGAAAATAGACTTACTAAGTAATCTGTACGTATAAACTATAACTTATAATTCACTTTGTACAATTTTATACGATTTTTCCAAGACAGATCAGGGAACCACGAAGTCATTCAAAACCAGCCTCACTCAAATTAACATATCTCAGAATATAAAAATCCTTTTCCTTCTCCGTTTCTTCCATATTAAAATAGACACAGTAAGCTTTAATCTGATATCTTATTCACTTTTAAATTCCTTTTCTCCTATTTTTCATGATTTTTCAAATACACGTCACTGTTTCTGATTGAAACTGTTTTATTACGAAATACGATTACGATTACGATCATACGCACGCCCGAGTGATCACGGATGCCGGTTTTCGATTTTCTTCGGTATTTTGACCAAATCACAGAACATATCATACAAACTTTCAGAGAGATGTGAGATTACACACCATATCAAACATGTATTCGGAAGGTACGGGATTACACACCTGATTTAGATTTCCTAAAGAACCACTCGTCGATGACCACTATGTCCGAAGGTAGAATATATCGAGTGATTTCGTCCCTAAAACATAATTGATTAGTCGAAAATTCAATCCGATTTGCAACATAGCCAAATAGAGATATAACGAAAAATCCAAAATGAACCCCTTACCTTATCGATATTGGATCCAATTTCCACCGTTTGACTTGGCTAGAACAATACGGTCTCCCACTTAAAACACTACTGAAAAGAGAAAATAATCTCGTTTGAGAGGGTAGAATAAAATGATGGTCTCGGTTAAAAGGACCATCCCATGCCAAGACATATATTCGGCTAGGAGAAACAAAAATAAAAAAAATGTTTGAATAGAACCACTTACCGATTGATCAAAGGAGTGGGTGTTAATACGGATGAGAAGAACGATAAAGAAGAAATGAAAGGTTCGATTTTTCCAAAGGAAAACGAGTGAACAATTTGATCTCCAAGGCTTAGGTACTTTCGGCAACAAGGAAGAAAAGAAGAAACAAAAATGCACACTAAAGGCTTGAAAATTCGGCAAAGAGAAGAGGAAATTTGGAGAGAAATGGCATAAAAATGCAAGAAGGAATATTTTGCCAAAACACTACTAAGTCTTTACCAAATGCCAACTAAAAAATTCAGCTACCTATTCTCCCCAAAACCGTCCACATGCATCCCCCCCTAGGATAAGAGTTTGGCCACCCAAGCTTTCCAAAACATCACCCACGAAATAAGCCTCATGTCCCCCTTTCTTTCCTATTTCCCTTGATTCCTTTCCCAAACTTCAACCTTGCCTTATTCATATAGCCACCTTACCAAAATAATGAAGTCAACCTTTCCATGAATGCCTCTTGGCCGACACTTAAGGAAAGGGTGCAAAAATATAAGTCAAAATTTGCACACAAAGTGATTCGAACCTCTTCCCTCAAGGTACTACATGTGGCGACATAACCCTTTTACCAATTGCTAATTTATGCTAGCAATTTACTCTTTTATTTCCATAAGCCTTGATGCCACTTACTATCTCTCCTTAATAGGCTTAAACACAAAATTTTACTAAGGCCCAACTTGAACCCGGAACTTCATAAAAACCTCGTAACTTTCCAAAATTACCTTCTTAATAAGTCCAACTTGAAATAATGTCGTTCCCTTGTTCTCAAAATTTTAAAACGCTTCTACGCTCAAGGCCCATTGGGCCCAATTCTACTAGGCCCAATTTCGGGATGTTACAATTCAACCCCCCTTAAAGAAATTTCGTCCTCGAAATTTCCAACCAACTACTAACCGCACCGCTTAAATCATACCACTATGCTTTTCATTGCGCACTCACGATCTTAATTACACTAATGTACTTTTAACATAATCTTGAATCCTCTTTCACACAATCAAATATCTAACCACGAAGCAAGCGATTTATCTACCACTTATACCTAAAATTTTCTACATTCAATCATCACGTCCAACCAAAACATACGACTTGATGGTGATGAAACAATCCCGAGCCTTATGCTCCTTAGACCCGTATCTCAAGCATGCTCCTGACCTCCTCCAGCATTCTCCCGGATGACGCCTTCTGCAATAATCGCAAGCTGAAAAGTTTGGGCGTGCCTTAACACGCTTTACGGAACGAGACTGCGACCCAAAAGAACCGCGATCTCTTTTCTTCTTACAGTCCACACACTCAACTCGAAGTGCTTCACCGATTCCTTTAACCTCCTCCAATACTTCCTTAACTATCTGAGTTAGCTCATCAACCCCAGCTCGATCATGAGATCCCATCTCAACTACTGGCGATGCCAGCGCCTCCCTTTCGGAAACATGCCTCGGTGCCGAAGATCTAGCCCTAGCACCTCGGCCTCTACCACGTCCACGTCTACCGCGTCCACGTCTTCTAGTGTTCATGTTCACTAATGTCGATTTAATCTTATTAAAAGTCTTATGAATCAGTCTATAGTTCTAATATTTATTAAACAATGTCTTATGAAAAACGGGTATAAGAGTTGTTTTCGCAGGTCAAATTTCATAATGTCTCAGTCTCTACAGTCTTAGCTCCTATAGCTAATAGTTCTAAAGTATTTTTATAGTCATACCATAATAATCATAAAATAAAAACATAAACTTACTTGACTTGGTGCCGCATACCCGTGGTGCCATACTTCGTTTAGAACATGCATATATAATTTAAAATTTTAAATGGCTTTGAAAACGTGTTTGAACCCAAACCACAGCCGAGTTTTGCAACCTGGCTCTGATATAATAAAATGTAACACCCCAAACCCGGCCCAGAAGTTAGGCCCGAATCTGGTGTGTCACACAAAAAAAAATTCGTTTGAAAATTTCAGCCTCTTTGTTAAAACCAAAAACACTTAAGCAATTGTTAACTACTTGAAAACATAATAATCTTTAAGAACCTTTTCGTTTGCGGAAGCATATTTGAAATAAACAATATACGAAAATGAGACGTTTATAAATAGAGTTGCAGAAGCATTTTGAAAAGCGTTATGAAGCGTAGATAAAATACAAGTATTTTGAGAGGTTGTTTGATAAATCGATAATCGAAACTAATGATCTTACAAAGCGTGACTTTTGAAAGCGGCGTTGAAAATTCGAAAGAGAATCCAGAGTCTTTTGAAAATATCGTTAATAGTTCGAGAGAAAATATCCGTGTTAAAAATATTTGTAAAAGTTTATTTTGAAATCCATTTGTTAATCGATTTTGGAAACCATTGTTTAAGTTTTTAGAAAATTCCCCTTTTTAAACAACTTAAGAAAATAATAAAAACATCCCAACCAAAAAGCAAAAATAAAAATAGTCCAGAGGCCTTATTACAATATTTAACCCAAAATAGTAAAGTAATAAAATAAACGAGAAAGTAGTCTAAAGTCCAAATAAACCATTTCCGAAGTATGGCCTCCCTCGAGTCATCCATAGCCCAAGTCCATATCATCAAGCATTACCTACAAGGGTTAAGAGAAAGGGGGATGAGTTACAAGAACTCAGTGTGAAATCCCCTTACCGTTATTCATTGGGCCGGAACCAAATTAGCAATATTTTGGGCCTAAGCCCATTTACAACAACAATAATGTATCAAATATAATATGCATATGATATGCAATTCCCAAACCAAATCTAGCTTTCCATCCGCTACACACCACCCGTACCAACCAGCACACCTGTGGGGAGCTTTAGTCACCCACCCCGCCAACACACCAAACGTAGGCATTAAGCCATATATATCAAATTTGTGGACAAGCCACCAGATTAACAGAATTTACATGGCATTGTCTTTTTTCAGATTTGTGACAGAGTCACCAGAGTTATGTAGCAGAGCTACCAGAACTTCTCTTCATCATTATCCCATCCCATGCAAAACATGTATATAATGCATAACAGTTCACAACAATGTATTCAAATATTTCTTACAAAAATTTATGGCCCATTATAACAATTTATCAAATTGGCCCATTAAGCAGATTATCAGATTTGGCCCATTTAGCAAAATATCAGATTGGCCCACTTTAGCAAAATATCAAATTGGCCCATTTAACAAAATATCAGATTGGCCCATTTAGCAAAATATCAGATTGGCCCATTTTAGCAAAATATCAGATTGGCCCATTTAACAAAATATCAGATTGGCCCACTTTAGCAAAATATCAGATTGGCCCATTTAACAAAATATCAGATTGGCCCACTTTAGCAAAATATCAGATTGGCCCATTTAACAAAATATCAGATTGGCCCATTACTCAATATGTCCTTGCGGCCCATAAGCAATTTTGTATTTCGGCCCTTTAAGGCATTTCCATAATTCGGCCCGTAAGGGCAATTTTGTAATTCGGTAATTTACCCACTAAGGGTAATTCGGTAATTTCGCAATCCAGACTTAACTACTAATTTGGGCATAACAATTTAAAACTGTCCATCGCGTAAATCTTGACTAAATTAACTATAACTTGAGTTAGAAATCTCGAAATCTAAATCTGTAAATTTTTCTTGAAACAAGACTCATATATCTTCTTACTACAATTTTTCCAGAATTTTTGGCTTAACATTTAGTACAGTTTATTCCTTGAAGTTTCCCTTGTTTCACTGACCAACGATTCTGCCCTCTCTTACCCAAAATTCAAATATCTCACTGTACAATTTTCATATGTTGCTCCCACTTGTTTCTATTGAAAATAGACTTACTAAGTAATCTGTACATATAAACTATAACTTATAATTCACTTTGTACAATTTTATACGATTTTTCCAAGACAGATCAGGGAACCACGAAGTCATTCAAAACCAGTCTCACTCAAATTAACATATCTCAGAATATAAAAATCCTTTTCCTTCTCCGTTTCTTCCATATTAAAATAGACACAGTAAGCTTTAATCTGATATCTTATTCACTTTGTAATTCCTTTTCTCATATTTTTTGTGATTTTTCAAATACACGTCACTATTTCTGATCGAAACTGTTTTAATACGAAATATGATTACCATTACGATCATACGCACGCCCGAGTGATCACGGATGCCGATTTTCAGTTTTCTTCGGTATTTTGACCAAATCACAGAACATATCATACAAACTTTCAGAGAGATGTGAGATTACACACCATATCAAACATGTATTCGGAAGGTACGGGATTACACACCTGATTTAGATTTCCTAAAGAACCACTCGTCGATGACCACTATGTCCGAAGGTAGAATATATCGAGTGATTTCGTCCCTAAAACATAATTGATTAGTCGAAACTTCAATCCAATTTGCAACATAGCCAAATAGAGATATAACGAAAAATCCAAAATAAACCCCCTTACCTTATCGATATTGGATCCAATGTCCACCGTTTGACTTCGGCTAGAACAATACACGGTCTCCCACTTAAAACACTACGAAAAAGAGAAAATAATCTCGTTTGAGAGGGTAGAATAAAATGATGGTCTCGGTTAAAAGGACCATCCCATGCCAAGACATATATTCGGCTAGGAGAAAGAAAAATAAAAAAATGTTTGAATAGAACCACTTACAGATTGATCAAAGGAGTGAGTGTTAATACGGATGAGAGAAGAACGATAAAGAAGAAATGAAGGGTTTGAGTTTTCCAAAGGAAAACCAGTGAACAATTTGATCTCCAAGGCTTAGGTACTTTTGGCAATAAGGAAGAAAAGAAGAAACAAAAATGCACACTAAAGGCTTGAAAATTCAGCAAAGAGAAGAGGAAATTTGGAGAGAAATGGCATAAAAATGCAAGAAGGAATTTTTTGCCAAAACACTACTAAGTCTTTACCAAATGCCAACTAAAAAATTCAGCTACCTATTCTCCCTAAAACCGTCCACATGCTTCCCCCCTAGGATAAGAGTTTGGCCACCCAAGCTTTCCAAAACGTCACACACGAAATAAGCCTCATGTCCCCCTTTCTTTCCTATTTCCCTTGATTCCTTTCCCAAACTTCAACCTTGCCTTATTCATATAGCCACCTTACCAAAATAATGAAGTCCACCTTGCCATGAATGTCTCTTGGCCGACACTTAAGGAAAGGGTGCAAAAATATAAGTCAAAATTTGCACACAAAGTGATTCGAACCTCTTCCCTCAAGGTACTACATGTGGCGCTATAACCCTTTTACCAATTGCTCATTTATGCTAGCAATTTACTCTTTTTTTCCATAAGCCTTGATGCCACTTACTATCTCTCCTTAATAGGCTTAAACATAAAATTTTACTAAGGCCCAACTTGAATCCGGAACTTCATAAAAACCTCGTAACTTTCCAAAATTACCTTCTTAATAAGTCCAACTTGAAATAATGACGTTCCCTTGTTCTCAAAATTTTAAAACGCTTCTACGCTCAAGGCCCATTGGGCCCAATTCTACTAGGCCCAATTTCGGGATGTTACATATGGTCTTATACGAGATCATACTTAGATGTCGATGCCATGTCCCGGACATGGTCTTATACGAGGTCTTCCTTTGGTGCCGAAGTCATGTCCCAGACATGGTCTTACACTAGCACACGTGTCAACGCCAATGCCATGTTCCAAACATGGTCTAATACTGGCCCTCATAATGTGGCCGATGCCATGTCCCAGACATGGTCTTACACTAGCACACGTATCAACGCTGATGCCATGTTCCAAACATGGTCTTATACTTGCCCTCATAATGTGGCCGATGCCATGTCCCAGACATGGTCTTACACTGACCCTCATAATACGGTCGATGCCATGTTCCAAACATGGTCTTACACTGACCCTCTCATTGCCATGGTCCAACTATGGTCTTATTCATCTTTTCATCGTTGAACAACCGTACTCATATCCTGCATTCTACTAAATCGAACTTTTCAGTTTTTAATCATGTGAACATTTTTATCATAAACAATGGCATCACAAATCTCAAATGCTTACTTACTCTTACTGCTTCTCACATACATTATGGTACTTACTAGTCTTATGTTTGTAAGGTAAACAAGGTACTGTAACACTTGATCACCTAGACCGGTATACTTTACTATAACAAGCATAATCTCAACATCATCATTCATAACATGAGTTATGCTTGTTAGTCGACCTTTACTAGCATGACATAATATCAACTTTACTACTAACTTTCTTGCTATCTCATTTAAACTTTACTTGTGTGCCCGATGAATTTCCATGAATAAGCGAGGGATCTTGAATCTCATCTCACATGCTCGATGCCAAAGCCATATCCTAGATACGGTCTTACATGGAATCTCTCTTCTTGGTTTCGAGGCCATGTCTTGACATGGGCTTATCACGAAGTCTTTCTCGTTCTCACCAATGCCATGCCTTGGCACGGACTTACATGATAACTTGTTCAATGCCAAGCTTGCCTTGGACTTACATGATAACTTGTTCAATGCCAAGCTTGCCTTGGACTTACATGATAACTTGTTCAATGCCAAGCTTGCCTTGGACTTACATGATAACTTGTTCAATGCCAAGCTTACCTTGGACTTACATGATAACTTGCTTGATTGCCGATGCCATGCCTCGGCTTGGTCTTATACGGACTTTCTCATTTCATGTGGTAGATCGAGTATCCTGGGAAATTTCCATCTTCAATCGGGACTTGCTCGTATTTAATCTCATTTTTTTTGTTTAGCAAAACATTAATCATTCCATGATAATAATGTAGATTATACTAAGCAATTTAATGAAAGATATCATAAAGCTTAGAAATCATACAAACTTACTGAAATTAGCTCGGTTGGGAATCATCACTGTCTTAACAAAACAATTTCGTTAGAGCCGGGAGACATCACACTATCATGATCCACATATGGCATGTATAGCTAGACTCTTACTCAAGCTAGGTTAGTCCTAGAACCGACTAAACCATAGCTCTGATAGCACTAAATATAACACCCCATACCCGAGTGTGAGGCTTAGATCGGATACGAGATATTACTATGCTTTAACTGCTTAATCATACACTTACGGGCTGTAAAATTTCGTTTCAAATTAAAAACTTCTCTTTCTTAGTCAAGACATTCGTATCGTGGGCCTACGAGGCCTTAAGCTTGCGTTTGGAAACTTTTACGAGTTAAAAGAAACTTTTCTTTGAAATAGGGGCCACACGCCCGTGTAGAATGAGACACGCCCGTGTGTAGACACACATGCCCATGTTCAACAACCATGCTTAAAAACCCAAGCATTCTGCCAAATACTCCACGGTTAAGGCACACGCCCATGCGGTTTGGGACACGCCTGCACACCCTTTACACGCCCATGTCTTGGCCGACCGTGGTAAACAACGACTAATTGCACACGGCCTTGACACGCGTGGACTTAGGACCGTGTACTATACCTTGATATATCTTGACTTATTACACACGGCCGGGCACACGCCCATGTTCTAACCGTGTGTCATGCATCGCTTCAACACCGCGGTAGTGGGATTAACCGTGGCCTATTCTCGACTTATGAGACTAAGGTGCAGGTTACGCGACGGCCTGAGACCTGCGCCCGTGGACTTAGACGAGTGTACTATACCTTGATATCTTGACTTATTACACACGGCGGGCACACGCCCATGTTCTAACAGTGTGTCATGCACTACTTCAACACACGCGTACCGTAGGATTAACCCGTGGCCTATTACGACTTATGAGACTAAGGTGCGAGTTTACGCGGCCTGAGACCTGCGCCGTGTGTCTAAGCGTAATGGGCACTTAGAAGCTATCTACCAATCCTTTTCTTACTCTCAATTGCATACATTCATATACTTCTTCAAAAAATTCTCAAAATATCAATTGAAACACATAAATTAACACGTTTGGTTCATGAAAATAAAGTTTTCCTCTCATACACTTGGGAGAATTGTTCCCACAACATTTACAACAACTTAAACCATCATAAATGGCTATACACAACCATACTATGAATACTCTTTGGCCAACAACATTTGACTACCACAATTAGACTTCATCAACTTTAAACGAATCCCTATACATGCCATGACTCTTAAGGACTTAATACCTCATACCGTAGTATGTCCGCGCTCGATAGTGTGAAAACATCTCGTGACCTCCAACCCGAGCTAAGTAATAAAACCTATAAGAGATGAGAAAAGTAAATGAGTAAGCAATAATGCTTAGTAAGTTCATCTGTATAATTTGACAAATATTGATATTCACTGAATATTCATAACACCAAGGCAATATGTTGAGCTTTTCTCATCAACTCATGGTTACTTACTCAACAATTCTTGAAACTTACTCATTCAATCTCTTACCACATTCTTACCAAATCACAAGCCAATTCACTCGTTTAATTAGCATATGTTCCTGCACTGATCGTCACAAGATCATATATAATAACACATCAAGCATTTTCAATAGGTCGCTCATGCTACTAATATCTCGGTGGTTTCGCACTTAGCCCACCATTCCTTTATAAGTGATGGTATCACACATAGCCCATCGATCAATAATCAATAAGGTGACATTGCACATAGCTTACCGTTATTTACATTCATGGATAATAATTCACAAGTATATCTCTATTTCAAATGTTCATTCAAGAACATCCTCACATGTTTCCATTTTTACTTAACTTTCTATGATACTCGTTCTCATTCACACAGTGCATCAAATACACATACCCCACTAGGGGTTCATCATTTATTGAATTCATCTCAATTCAATTCTACACCTACTTGTGCTACTCATAGTACAACCACATACATTCACATATACATTGAATCATTCGAATTGTTAAATAACTCTCTTGAGTCTCATGCACATAGTTCTCGTTGTCACTCTACCCCAATTGGGTTTTACATACTCTAACATATCGATGCCATGTCCCTGACATGGTCTTATACGAATTCTTACACCGAGCCATATCCCAATATGGTCTTACTCGAGCCTTTAACCATCGTTCTAACGTGCTATACACATTTCCCATTACTCTAAATTCAATTCCATTGACATCTCATCAAGAGACATTTCATACATTCACATAATAATATACATTCCATACAACATTGGAATACTAAATAAGCTCATACGTAATTTCAACATTTGCACATGAACTTACCTCGATGTCGAAAGAACCGAAAAGGACTTTTTGCCCACATTTCTCTTTTCATCCGTTCTAGGTCCGAAACTCATTTTCTTTGATCTAGAACAATGAAATTTACTCATTTAATCACTTAATGATCATATTACAACATAACCTCTACTTAGGCAAAAATGACCATTTTGCCCCTATACTTTGGCAAAATTACGATTTTACCCTTAGGCTCGTAAATAAATTTTCATCACATTTTCTTATTAAACAAGCCTAGCTGAACATTTAATCCTCTTACAACTATTCTCAATTCCACCAATTTCATGCCTTAATGAACAAATTACAACTTTTGCATTTTAGTCCCAATTAGGTGTTTTCATGACAACACCTTTCACAAAAGTTGTTTCTCATCATCCTATCATTCATTTTCTTTCATAAACACTCATCAAACAACATAAACTCTCTCATGGCAAGTCCCTAGACTTTCAACCATATTGCAAACTAGTCCCCTCTTTAGAAAGCTTAAGCTTTAGGGGTCTCAAAAGTACAAAAATTAACATCTAAAGCCATCAAAATCACTTACTTGAGTGAAGAGAAGCTTCTTTGAAATTTTCAAGCTTTCAAAGCCCTCCCATGGTGATATATTTTTGGTTGAAAGAGAAGAAATAAAAAGATGATAGCTTTTTGGCTTATTTCATCTTATTTTATTTCTTTTTTTAAACACCTAACGTGACCACATTTAATGTTCTTGTCCCCTTAGCTTACTATGGCCGGCCAACTCACTTAGACAAGGCCAAATTGCTCATTTGGGACCTCCATTTACTAAGCCATAGCTATTTGGTACCTTTAGCTTATAGAATGGAACTTTCGCACTCTATGCGATTTAGTTCTTTTTCACAATTTAGCTAGAAATCGCTAAAATTAAGGCACAAAAATTTTATGCATCCTCATAAACATGTTATAACTCATAACATAACATGAAAATAATTTTCTCTAACCTCGAATTAGTGATTCCGAGATCACTATTCCGACTAGCCCCTAAATCGAGCTGTTACAGTATATATATTGATTCATTTACATTAGAACAACTCATTAAATATTCAATTTAATCAACATTTAAGTGATTTTAGTTCATACGAACTTACCTGGCTAAATTGCAGCAATGACTAAGTACATGGGCTATTTGGTAATTTTCTCTTCTCCTCGATTTTCCATTTGTTCTTGATCTAAATTAATAATTTCATTTAATTCATTAATTTAGATACTAAAACCAATCCATTTTATGCAATTTAATCATTTCTGAAATTTTTATAAAATTACCCATAACTTTTTATTTTTATTCAATTTAGTCCTTATGTCCTAATCATGGAAATAAACCAATTTTATTGAAAATTCATACCAGCTGAATGTTAATAGCATCCATTACAGCCCACATTTGTAACAATTTCACACCAAGTCCTTGTACTTTTACTATTTCAACAATTTAATCCCTAATTGTTAAATTCATCAAAATCACTTAACAAAATACTTATAAATAACAATTAATACCTCAAATTCATCATTTAACATCTAAAATTACAAAGATTCATCAATGGCAACATTCAAAATCTTTAACAGCTTCAAAAACGAAGGTACGGGCTAGCTGAACTTAGTTGCAACGATCTCAAAAATATAAAAATTATAAGAAATAAATAAAGAATGGACTTATATGCCCAAAACAAGACCGAAGCTTCAAACTCTTTAACAATGGAGTTGGGTCGAAGAAAGAAAAAAAATAAAAAGATAACTTTCATGTTTCTTATTTTAACATTATTATTTTATTTTATAGTAAAAATAACATATAAAAAATTAAAATTAAAAGAAATTAAAGCATCAAACCGTCCCACTATTTAAGGATGGTTAATTTATCCATTAAGGCCATCCAATTATAATTCTTTAATAAATTAACAGCTTTAAACTAATAGCGATTGACTTTTTCAACTATTACAATTTAGTCTTTTTTGCTTAATTAACCATTTAAACATTAAAATTTCTTAACGAAACTTTAATACAACCTTAATAACTCTCCATAAATATTTAATAAAATATTTACAGCTCGGTTGGTAGAAATGAGGTCCTAATACCTCATTTTCTAAAACCACTTGACTTTAGGGTCATACCACTTGAACCTCATTGTTCTTCTATTTAACCAAAAATCATTAAATCAAAATTTATCATTACACCATATATTTTTTGTAAATATTAAATAATAATATTTACGGACTCACACATCAGATTTGTGGCCCCAAAACTGTTGTTTCGACATTTCAGAGAAATGGACTGTTACAAAAGTACCATTAAAAAAGTTAACGAAATGATGTGAAATTTCATATGTGGAATATTTTTAATGAGATGTAATTTATTACTTAAATAACCCAATAAAATAATTACATGTGGAAAATAATAAAATAAATAAATAATTCATGAAGTTAAAAAATAACTCTTAATTTAAAGAAAGTAAACATAATTATTTAAAAAAAAGTTTTAAAATGAATGCACACATTCAGTAGTTCAGTTTGATTTATTAATTATTATTTTTGAAACCTATCAGTAAACAAACGTATTCATTCATTTTGAAACCTTTTTTTAGATATTACATTTATTTTCTTTAAATTAAGAGTTATTTTTTTTAATTTCATATATGATTTATTTTTTTATTATTTTTCACATGTAATTATATTATTAGATTACCTAAGTAATAGATTAAATCTTATTAAAAATATTTCACATAATCTCATTAAATTTTTTAACGGTACTTTTATCAAATATGCTAGAAAAAGTAGTTTGAAAAAAAAAATATTGATGACAAAACAAGGCTCAAAAATATATTTAGGGCCATTTTGACACAACATGTAAACATTAGTAGTCAAATTTGTTATTAAACTAAAATTAATTTCAACTAAAAGCACTCTTGTAAAATCCAAGAGCTAAAAATTTGAGCTGTTTAATTTAGGTTAAATTTTCAATTTAAAAACATAATTTGATTTGAAAAATCTTTTTTTTTTACCATTGCTTTTTGTTTGAGATATAATTTTTTAGATTTTTTAAAGTATCTACTAGAATAAGTTCAATGGATTTTGAAATAAAATTAAAATAGTTTTTTTATCATTTGATATAATCACATGTGTTTTATTTTATTTTACTGTCTAAATATAATTCTATTTGAGTTAGGTGATATTCAGCTAAAGTCCTATTAAAAATGTCAGTCCAAAATTCTCCAAATGTTCAAGGAAAAAATCTACCCTTACTTTTTCCCTTGTAAACTTTAATCATTACTTCAAACAATTCTCAACAAGAATTATTATATTAAATAATAATTTGACATTAGAATTTCTTATTTAAATTAAGTTTTGATACAACAAATTAATTTTCAACCAACTAATTAATTAAACCGATAATTAAATCCTACTGTTCAACATTGGCTAAGGGTGTTGAACACTTTAGTGAGAAAAAAGCCGATAATTAGAGAGCGAATGTAAATATCCTGTTCACTGATTCGGTAAATCTTCAAGTCCCAACAAGGTCTCGAGGGCGCTTTCTTCTATCTCTCTTTGAACCATATCGAGCCAATCGACGAACAGAAGGCAGCTAAAGAGGCAAAGCCATGGTCTCACCAGCGGAGCCACCGCACCACCAACTCCACCGCAACATCACCAACTTCCTCCGCACCACCTTCTCTACCCTGCCCACTCCTACAACCACACCGTCCCTTCCACCTTCCAAAATCTCCATTTCTCCTCTCCTGTTCGCTGACTCGCTTCTCCACCTCACTCCCTCGCCCTTCGAGTCAACTCAACATGACTCCGTTTCTTCTAAATCCACAATCAAGGGCGTGTCTTCGGCCGAGTCTAGCTCCGGCTTCCCATCAACGGTCAGGGTTTCGGGACTCGCTTCCAGTGGAAAGAGTGGTGGCCCAGCCTTCGTTGGCCAAGTCTTTAGCATGTGTGATCTTTCTGGGACTGGTCTTATGGCTGTTTCAACTCACTTCGATATTCCCTTTATTTCTAAGAGGTCTTTTATTATTTACCTTTACTAATCTGTTTCTTTTTCCTCCTTTTGTTTCGTAATTCTAGTCTTAGTTTTGAAATTGATAGAATTTGAAAAAAAAAATCTAAACAATTTGTATGCTATTTTGTAAAAGATAAGGTTTTTTTTTTTTTTTTTTTTCTTAATGTACCGCAAAAGCTTAAAAGAGATGGTTCTATTTCAAATTGTTTTGTTTGTATTGATGTATAGGACACCGCAGTGGCTTAAGAAGATATTTGCTAACATTACTAAGAGTGAAAGGAATGGCCCTGTTTTTCGTTTCTTCATGGATTTAGGCGATGCAGGTATGCTTTTTGCTCTTAGCTTTGCTTTTGTTAATCGCTTCTTTGGTTGGAAAAGAACTTGCACTCTAACTATATTTATTTATTTTTCTTAGTTAATTATGTCAAACGTCTTAATATCCCTACTGGAGTTGTGGGTGCTTGTCGACTTGATTTGGCATATGAACATTTCAAGGTAAAGTTAAATTGATTCAATTCGTGCATCGTCATGTCTATTGAATGTGAATTGTTGCTGGGTTATTAGATAAGTGCTGTAATTACATGGGTACCAATTATTGTTATGGGAGTAAAAATGAGATGAATGTGGATGCTATAAATCATATATGGTATTTCTATAGCATTCTCTACGGTTTCTTGATGCATGTAAGAACTGTTTTCTTTGTCTCATGTACCTTGTTATGCTATAATGTTTAAAAGTTACTGCATGTGAAATGTAAAATAAGAATGTCCTGATGAATGAATGATCTTGTGGGAAATTGATGGAAGTTTTAACTTAGACCTTATTAAAGTGCATATAGCGGACACAATTTATGTAGTCAGCTTGAATCAATTGGAATAATTTGAGTTGAGTGGATTATTATAATGTATAGTCAACCCTCTCTATAATAGCCCCATTTGCTAAAATTTTCGATGTTATAGAGATGTGGCTCTTATACACCTATAACAACATTTGAGATTTAGATCATATTTGATTTTTTTTTTTTTTAATTTCAAACTGAAAAAAACTATAATTTATTAATAACAATATTAATTAGTGAGATTTAGACTATATCTTTAATAAAATTTAGAAATGAAATTTTATTTATTAAAGATTATTTTCATTTCATAAAATATTAACATATTTTTATGTAAAACTTAAACATTTTATTGATATAATATCTTAACTAAAATTTATTATTTTTATTTCACTTAGGAATAGAACTCATTTTACTAAAACTTAAGACATGAAGCAATTATAGAGAAGTAAATTAGTGAAAAGTGTACTTCATACTTTATGGCCAGTACTGTTATAGTTGAGAAGTTGCTATAGTGGGTAAAAATAAAACAAATTTCGGTTCTACAACAAACTTGGTTGTAATGAAATGTTGTTACAGAGGGTGACTCTTATAAAGAGGGTTAACTGTATGACTTTGCATATTGCGCTGGATGTTGGTGTTGTTCCACTCTAATTTTGACATTTATCATGTTACACTTGTGCAGGAAAAGCCGCACTTATTTCAGTTTGTTCCCAATGAGAAACAGGTACTAACATATTGTCAACATTTACTATATGTTTAGGTCTTGTGGTATGTTGGCATTTTCTTTAAGAGAACATTTCTTGCTCTCCCAGGTTAAGGCAGCGAACAAGCTTCTTAAGACAATCCCACAAAATGGTGAAAGGAGGAAGGTTGATGGTGTTCCTGTTTTTGGTGCTCAGAACTTGGATATTGCAATAGCTACTACAGATGGGATTAAGTGGTGTGTTCTTCAGTTCTCTTTTGTGTCAATCGTTTTCTTTCATTCTTTCTTTTTTACTTAGAGTTCCCTCTACTTCTCATCTAGATACTAAACATCTTTAAATTTTTGTTTGTCTATTTGATGGCTCACTCTTTCTTTCATCAGGTATACTCCATACTTCTTTGATAAAAACATGCTGGATAATATTCTGGAAGAGTCTGTTGATCAGCATTTCCATGCTTTAATTCAAACTCGCCACATGCAACGCCGACGTGATGTAATTGATGATAACTTGGCAGCTGAAGTGATTGAAGAAATTGGAGATAGCATGTGGGAGCCTCCTGAGGTACAGATTTCTTACTCCTATGATTTGCATGATCATGAAAGTTAAATGGTATGGTTGAAGCAATTTGAATGTGGGGAACTGGGGATTATGAAATATTCCAAGTGACATGGATTTTGGAGACCTTGTGACTTGCGAGGTAGGTGGGATAATGAAATGTTAGTGTTATTAGTCAGATTTTACCCTATTTTCAAATTCTGGAGTTGTGAGAAATAGATGTATTTTCCAAAATCACAAGTGACTTTCATATTTGTCTGCTCCGTGGTATGCTTGTCAAAAGAGTCTGTTGTCTGTTAGTACACCATAAGGACAATCAAAATAGTCTTTCAAGAGAAATAGGAGACTGTTGGATGCACCTAGTTTCTTATTTGTTTTTAACAGTAAAAGTGGCGTTATTATTTGTTTAACTGTTGTGTTGTTCGTATCTCTTACAGGTTCAGGAAGTTTTGGATGAGGTTGGTCATCCTGCCATTCCTTTGAGTGTTATCTCGAAGGCTGCTGGGATTCAGCTTCTCTATGCTCTTGACAAAGTACTCCTCGGTAATAGGTGGTTACGGAAAGCCACTGGCATTCAACCAAAATTTCCTTACATGGTTGATTCATTTGAGAGAAGGTAAACCAAATATGGTTTTCACTTTCATTGTCATTCATTGATGTTAAGCATTTTAAATAGTGATGTGTGTTTGTCTTAACTTCTTGACAACCAAAATTTTTCATTAAAATAAGAATTTATTTACTGTTTGTCAAATTTACCTGTCGTGTCCCTTGAGAGGTTTTTGAATGGTTAAATAAAGCATTGGACTATTTGCAATCTTTCATGTGCTCATCACTTGGAAACAGGTCTTATATTTTCATTTTCTTGAATAGTAAACTTGTCCTCGTAAATACATCGGAAATAGGCAGTTGGACCCTTTTATTTTCATGTTTCTTAGTCTTGTAACGTAAAAAATACATTGGAGCTAGGTCTTATCCTTTCTGTTTTTAAGCAACTTTTTCCCTGTTGCAGGAGTGCTGCTTCTTTTCTTAGAGCTTCTGGGTCAGCCACATGCCTTTCTAACTCTGAAAGCGATATCAGTACTTCAGAGCTCAAATCAGTTGATGATCTCAAACCTGACAATGGACAGAGACAAGATTTCTGGTTTCCTTTTGGAGATTGGTTTAGTCATCCATGGTTGAAACAAAGGAAACTTCAACACGGATCCAATTCAAGGTGCCACCATAACGATTGTTCATGTATTCATTATTTTGTTCTTACCTTCGAAACTGATATTTTTGTTATTTCAGAACAGAGAGCCCATCAAAGGAATACCAAAAGCAAAGCTTTGAAGCTAACCCCTTTCTTCCAAAGATTACAATGGTTGGCATCTCAACAGGAGATGGACAGATGAGCAAATCTAGTTTGAAAAAGACTATGGAAGATCTAACCCGAGAGTTGGAGAATACAGATCAGGGAAATAGCATGGGTAGTGACGTGAACGAGTTAAGAGTTGAAGATACAGATCCACTATTTGTTGCGAACGTGGGTGATTATTATTCAGGCTTGGCAAAGACAGGTTCAGCGCGATGGATTCGAGGAGGTAACAACTGAAAGATCCTCATTATCTATGATGCTTATCTGGCACAAAGTTATTTACGGAACGGCCAAGGCAAATTTTCCCCCTCCTTTTATGAGAAATCTCCTTGTAAGTCAAAGTAGGTAAATGCGCCATGGTGCATTCACAGAAGGTTGTCTGTAAAGAAATTAGTTAAAGGGGTGTAGGTGATTATCTTATTGAGCTTGTAGGTATCCATATGGATTGTTATTTTTAAAATCGATTCCCTGTATAACAGAATAAGAATTATTACCATTTCCCGGGAACTTAAGCTTCAGCTTGCAATGTAAATGTGGAAGTCAAGTTTATGTTGTGATTTGCAAAAGATCTCCTGTCAAAGCTTGGAGCTGTTTTGTTTTTGTTTTGGTTTTTTAATGGTTTTTGTTAAACAAACGAGTCCAAAATTTAGCATAATATTAAAAAGCTAACCAACTACTGGACTACCCTCGTATTTTGGAAAGGGCCAAGAAAACAGGACCAATAGATGATGACGTAGGGAATCGAGTCAAAGGTTATGTTGGAGACATCCGTGGCGCTTACTGCATTTATAAGGCCTATGGCAGTTGATGGGAATAGTGTAACTTTTGCGACTAACCAGCGCGTATAGCATGTATAAGGCCCATGATAGTTGATGGGAATAGTGCAACTTATGCGACTAACTAGCGCGTATTGCATGTATAAGACCCATGATAGTTGACTTGAACTCATTGATGCTTTGAATCCACTGGCGCTTGGGGTGATCTGATAGGATTTCTAAAATTTAGAGAAAGAGTTTGTCTTCATTAGGAAAAGAGAGGTATTGGAAGCTAGTACTAATGTCATGTGCTAGAACTTTAGTCTCGCAATTCGTGTGATTTTAGGCAATTTTTTAATTTCAAATCAGCATAAGTCAGTCTAATTCTCGCAAAGTGAGAAATCTCAATAAAAATTCTCCAGGGCATTTAAAATAAAGCGGAAAAACTCAAGACAAAATAACAACAAAAGAACAAAAAAGCCATAAGAAAGCGAAAGCACATCAAGTGTTTTAGTAAATGCTCTCAATAGCATTCAATTACTATGGCGTATAATGGGATACTATGGGATATAATGGGATCAAATGGGATGATTATAAATGAAGGGAAAGACATTTATTTATAGTTGAACTGGAATGCCCTAAACCTGATCCGATTCACTAGATCTGGACCTCGGGTGTTACCATTCTTATTACAGGTTCATACTTAGACTAATACGCACAACATTACAACTATACGAAACATTTGCTTTCATAACAAATACATATGGAACAAGTTTGATGATTACGATGGTTACAATGGACTTTATAATTTTTGTAGGGTTACAAGAGAATAATCATGACCTAGTTACATTGTTCTATTCATTCTGCTTCTATGTGGGCATACTAAATTCAATGGGTTCATCAACCTATTTTGTAACCGCTACAGAAACTTACAAGCGAATTCTTGGACTCGTTTCATTAATTTCTTTAATGTTGATCACGCCAGCCCAAAATTTACTCTATATGCATAACGGTCCAACTCGCCTCTCCTTTGACGCAACCTGAGCATCGTCCCTGTAACAACCCATTTTTCAATGAAATCGGAACAGTGGTTTCGGGACCACAAATCCGACCAAAAAATATGATTTATTTTTATTTTATTATATGGTCCGTTATATGGTAGATATGTCGTGTGAAAATTTCGATACGAAAATTTTATCGATTTAGTGCTTAATTACGAGAAGGACTAAATCGCATAAAATGTGAAAGTTAAATTCTAGTAGCTATAAGGATCAAATAGCTATGGAATTCAAAACTAGAGGTCCTTATATGGTAATTAGACCATTAAGAAAAGTATGTAGATTTTTCATGGTGACTCATCCATGGAATTATAGAAAAAGGTCAAGGACTAAATTGGAAATAGCAAAAATTTAATTAATTAAAAGATGATAAAAGAAAATATCATCTTATTATTGTCATATTCAACCTAAAATTTTATGGAAACCCTAGGAAAGAGAGGGGAAACTTTCAAGGCTTAATTGGGTAAGTTCTCTTGTCCCGTTTTTAATAATTTCAGTATTTTTGAAACCGGGATAGCTTAATCTCTCTATTTGAGGGATTAATTTGAAAAGTTATCAAGGTATGAAAATGGGTCATGGATGTATTATGTTGAAATTAGAAATTTATGGTAGAAAATGAAAGATTATTGATAGATAAACAACTTTTACAAAGTGATTTTTGATGAAAACATGATTTAGGGACTAAAATGAAAAGTTGTAAAATTTGATGAAAAATTTTGAAATTTTATGAATACATGTGCTGGAAAATTTGTAATGTGGCTTTGGCTAGGCTTGGAATAGGGAGTAATTTGCACAAGTTTCATTTTTCGGGCCTAGGGACAATCAGAATTTATAGAAAAGTTAAGGGCAAAATGGTAATTTTACCTAGGACGTAAATTGAGTCCATTTAAATATGAAATGTATGAAATTGATGGTTAAATTCATTTATATAGATCCGAACAACACTAATTCGAGGTTAGATCGAGGAAAAGAAAATGTTTCGGATTAGTAGATTTCTAACGCGAACAAGTGTCGAGGTAAGTTCGTGTAAATTAATAGGGCATGTAATTATGTTAATTGAATGTTGTGTTGTATGTAATGTGATTTATGTTGCTGTGCTTACTTGTATGCTATGATGGAAAATTGATATATGCTTAAAATGTGAAAAAGGGTTAAGTCCCGATTGAATATTGGATTCCGATGATTATATGCGCTTACCCGAAATTAATAAGGTCCTGCATTTGTTGCGGACGAGATTTATCTCGGACGAGTAATCCCATTGAACTTGTTATAGAAAGGATTTAGCCTTGACGGGTAATCCCGATATAATACCTCTCGAGCATACGTTATGATTAGGGTTTAGCCTAGACTGGTAATCCTAATCGAGCTCCTCTGAGCTTACGTTATATAAAGGATTTAGCTTGGACTGGTAATCCTGTTATACGATATGTGGCTCGAGAGAGTGTTTCTTGGTTAAGTGCCCTATTGGGTACCCTTGAATAAGGAAATTGACGGATTATTGAATCGCACACTTCGAATGTACTACTTAAGCATCCATCGAAATTCAATGATTCGACGGACATAAAACTCTTGACATGGCATGAAAATCTTGAGATGATATGATAATGACTCGAAAGAATATTGCTTGATGAGCTCATTTATGTTACTTGATTGATATGAATATTTTGGTGACTAACATGTTTGATTGAATGTATGTGATTAGGCAATTTAGCCAAATGGATGGAAACATAACATTGTATGGCTAGATTTTAATAAGCAAGATTGGTAAGTTTAGTTTCCGTTATACGAACTTACTAAGCATGTAATGCTTACTCCGTTTATTTTTCCCCTGTTTTATAGAGCTCGGAAGCTCTCGAGGGTTGGAGATCATTAGAGCATTGTCACACTATCAACTAATCATTTTGGGTATACTTAGTAGAAATCATTTTTGGTATAATGGCATGTATAGGACAACTTGGCCAATAGTGGCTTGCAATGTTATTTTGTAACCTAGCCATTAGAATGACTAGTATTGGTTCATTTTGGTATGACTAAGTAGATTATTATGATATACATATATGCACATGTGTTATGTTATGTAACATCTCGATTTAGGGCCTAGTCAGAATAGTGGTGCGAGACCACAAATCTGAGGGTTATGAATGAGTTTTTGAGGTTTATGCTATGTATGCATGCTAGTGTGAAAGTTTCATGAAGCAATTTTGTGAAATTGCGGTTGAATTGTCCAAAAGGACTAAATTGCAAAAGTTGCAAAATGTGAGATTCTAGAAGCTATTTGTGTGAAATAGCTTTAGAATATTAATTAGAGGTCCTTAAATAGAAATTTTTCCAATTTCTAATATTTGGACAAAATTGGGCATAGATGAGTTAAAATAGAAAGTTTATCAAAAAGGGCATTTTGGTCATTTATCAATTAAGTGATTAAAATAGGAGAAAAAATGACAAAAATTCATTCATCTTCTTCTCCAAGGCTGCCGAAATTTTCAAGAGCCATTGTTAGGGTTCTTCAAAAATTTCAAGCTTGCTAGTAAGTGCATCTAGCCTCGTTTTTGATATTCTTTGTGTTTTTGAAGTCCTTGTTGCATGAGTAAGCTATTTTTAGCTATTTGATGAGCTATGATGGATGTTCAAAAAGGTGGTCATGTATGACATGCATGTATTTTTATGTTTTATGGAAGATTATGAAAGCTTGATGTAGTAGAAACATCTTTTGCTAAATGAGTTTCCATAGAAAATGCATGTAGGGACTAGTTTGTAAAAATCTTGAGTTTGGTCATACATGTGTGTTGTGATGAGAATTGATGATTGCTTTAGTTGAGTAAGTTATTCGACTAAGCATGAAAGGCTAGAAAGTTGAATAAAAATCACTTTACGAGCCTTAGGGGTAATAGTGTAATTATGAGAAAGATTTGGGGTAAAAGAGTAATTTTGCCAAAGTATGAGATGTGGGTCAATTTGGTCAATGTGTGTATTGAATAAGCTGATTTATTCATTATAGATCAAGAAAGATTTAGCCCGGATCGAAACCGAGGCAAAAGCAAAGTGGTGGACTAAATTACACGTTTTTATACTTTTGTGTATCGAGGTAAGTCTATGCACAAACAATGCATTCATACTTACAATTTGTTAATGCTAGCTAGTGTATAGCATGGTTGAGAATGATTGAGAACCTATGTGGTTCAAGTGAAATGAATGATTAAGTAAGTAGATTTGTGAATGTGTTGTAATAATGCTAAATGGTGGGCTAAGTGCGATACCATCCTAATGCATATTGACGATGAGCTGGCTATGTGCGATGCTATCGTTAGGTATATTATCTGGTGGGCTATGTGCGAAACCACTATGAATACCTTGTTGGTAGGCTAAGTGCGATACTACCTTATTAATTGATTGTGGTGGGCTTAGTGCGGAACCACCGAGAGATTTGCTGTGTGGATGTGATAGTGAGTAGCATTTGTGTGGATGTATTATTGAGAAATAATGATGTGTGGTATATTGTGTTAATGTGATATTGAATGCAGGGGTGCATGTCAATGGTTATGAGTAAGTGACTCATGATGTGTCGGAAATGTGGTAAGGGATAGAAAGAGTAAGCATAGTTGTACATTATATGTTAGTATAATGCTAATTGTTGTTTAGCTTATACTATGTTGCTTAATTGTTTATGTGTAAACTTACTAAGCTCAAAGCTTACTCTCTTTCTTTTCTGTTGTCTTATAGAGCAAAAGTGTTGAATCGAGATACGAGGATCAATTGGAAGATCGCCCAAACTATCAGCACACTCTGGTACATTAGACTCAATGTTTTGTATATGGCATGTATAGGGGCTAGACAAGGTAGTGAATTTTGTTGTTTATGGCTATGATGTGTTAGCCTTCAGATGGATGATCTCTTTTGTATTATGCCATAGTTGTTGGCATTTTAATATATGAAAAGATGTAGTTATCTATGTGAGATTGTAAGATTATGAGTTGATTATTGGATGTGTTGAATGAGTGCATGTTGTGTATGCTAGAGGGGTGAAAAGAACTTGGCATAAAGCTTTATTCTTGTCCATGTGGATAGACACACGGGCGTGTGTCTAGGCCATGTGTGACACACGGCCAACCCACGGGCGTGTGACTCAGCCGTGTGTCCCCTGCATGTTAGTATTTTAAGTTAGAATAGACCACGGACTAGCCACACGGGCGTGTGTCTAGGGCGTGTGGGATTAATCAGTGTTGGCCACGGGCTAGCCACACGGGCGTGTGTCTAGACTCTAGGCCGTGTTAAGGTAGTCAGTGCGCACCACGGGCGAAGGGCACGGGCGTGCTCCCTAACCGTGGGGCATTGGCAGAATGCATGAGTTTTCATGCACGGGTGGTGACCATGGGCGTGTGTGACATCCACGGGCGTGCCAAATCTTACACGGGCATGTGAGCCCTGTATAGATGGAATAGAATTTTAAGGATCGTAAGAGTTTTCGATATGGTCTCGAGAGCCCTCGTGTGTTTGAGAGAGGCCTCGTAAGTCAGGATTGAGGTTGTTGTGATAGCCAAAGAGAGTGGTCATGTTGTGCCTAAGTGGAGATCTTGAGGATTTTTTTTACGGTAACGCCTCGTGCCCGGTTCCGGCGTTGAATACGGGTAAGGGGTGTTACATTTAGTGGTATCAGAGCTATGGTTTAGTCGGTTCTAGGACTATCGTAGCGGGTGTAAGAGTTTAGCTATACATGCCATAAGTGTACAATGATAGTGTGGTGGCTTCTGATGATTTTAAATGTTGTTTTATATAGAATATGGATTCCGATCCATTGACTGCTGATGAAGCAGCTAGTAATGCGCTGGCTCCTGCGTAAGGAACCATGCCTGTTCAAAGTGGACCCGAGGCTAGGGGTCAAGGAGAAGGGGCTCGGGAAGCCTTTCTCCAGATGATGAGCAATTGGTACTCGGATTATGTTCGAGCGAACCCTAATGCTCAACCTCCTCCACCTCCTCCTCCTATACCTCAGCCAATTCCTGTGGCTCCTCAAGGTATTGATGTAGTGAGGATATCGAAACCCCCGGTAGATAAGATTAGAAAACACGGGGCTGAGGAGTTTAGAGCTAAGGTTAATGATGACCTTGAGAGGGTAGAGTTCTAGCTAGAGAACTCGATGAAAGTGTTTGAGGAACTCTCTTGTACACCTGAAGAGAGCTTGAAGTGTGTCGTATCCTTACTGAGGGACTCGGCATACCATTGGTGAAAGATGTTGACGTCAGTGGTCCCGAGAGAGCGGGTGACGTGGGACTTCTTTTTGGAAGAGTTTCGGAAGAAGTATATAAGCCAGAGGTTTACTGATCGGAAAAGGAAGGAATTCCTTGAGTTGAAGCAAGGAAGAATGTCAGTAGTGGAATATGAGCGTGAGTTTGTTAGGCTTAGCAAATACGCTCAAGAATGTGTGTCGACAGAGACCATATTGTGTAAGAGGTTCGAAGACGGACTGAATGAGGACATCAAACTCCTAGTGGGTATTTTGGAGTTGAAAGAATTTGTAGTGTTGGTCGAAAGGGCAAGTAAGGCCGAAGAGTTGAGTACAGAAAAGAAAAGGGCTGTGAGTGAAGCCCGAGATACTAGAAAGAGGCCGATGGGCAAGTCGTATCAAGCCCAGTCGAAAAAGTCCAAAGAAGTGAGTCCTAGGACGTCAGCACCAGTGAGTTATTCGCATCGAGACTTGGGCAATACTCGTTCGGGTTCGAGAGTCCAAGCTACCTCGATAGAAAGTGTGGGCAATTCGAAGAGTTGTAACACCCCAAACCCGGTCAACACACCACGACCGAATCTGGCATGTCACAGAGGGAATTATTTTGAAGAAAACAGGTTACCGGTTAATTTTTCTAGTGAAAATTCTTTGTTGTTTTGTGTCTGTAGAAAACAGGTGCATGATTAGTTAAAAACCGATATTTGGAAATCCTGGAATAAACCTTTAAAACTTAGTTGTCGATCCATAGGTTTAGAAAACGCTTAAGTCATTTTAAAACCCGATGTTCCTTTCTTAACTACTTAGAAATCCGTTAAGTTGAATGTGGAAAACTTAAGTTTGAAATCCATTTGAGTTGTTGTTATCAATTGATTTGTCTTACCCGATGGTAAACATTTGGAAACCATTGCGTTCTTTAGTTTAGAAAATCTTGGGCTCAAACTTATTTAGTTAACCATGTAATTTATTTAGCCTAGTTTAAAACAAATCCAAAGCATAAAAATAATTCAAACATAATCAAAAGGCCTTATTACAAACCCATAATAAAAGTGAAACCAAATTTAAATAAAACAAAGTACCCAAACCAAAGTCCACGTAAAGACCGAGTTTATTTAATGCATGGCCACTTCGAGTCCGTCAGGCTCCTCATCCGCGATCTATGAATCACCCGAAAGATAAGGAGAAGGTGAGTCACCAAGACTCGATGCATAATCCCTCTCCCGGTTAATGCAACATACTTACACAAATCATAACCAAGCAATACATATAATGCACCCAAACCTAGCCATCCATAACTCCTTTTCTACCCCGTGTGGTACCAAACCACCGGTGGTGCCAAACCACCGTGACCCAAAGTCACGATATCCAATAATGTGGTGCCAAACCACCGGTGTCCCAAAGTCACGAATAATCCATCGTGGGGCCAACCCACGTGTGATACCAAATCATCGGGCGTCAATCCCGATATATCAACTCGGGGCCAACCCACTGTGGTGCTAAGCCACCGGACGACGACGCTATGAGGTGCCAAACCTCACGTGACCCAAAGTCACGAAATATCAATAACCGAGTGTGGGGCCAACCCACGTGTGATACCAAATCACCGGCGACGATCCCAAAATATCATCGTGGGGCCAACCCACTGTGGTGCTAAGCCACCTGGGACAAGTCGCTATGAGGTGCCAAACCTCCGTGACCCAAAGTCACAAAATAATGCGTGGTACCAAACCACTTTGGAGGTGCCAAACCTCCGGTGACCCAAAGTCACGGATATCATCTTCCCCCTCTCTCTTATCACCCATACCAATGCATTACAAGTGAAAATCCTGCCATCATGCTTTAACGTGCAACATAAAGCAAATATATCATAAATCATATTATTATGCACCATACAGCAAACATCACATCGAAACAGACTTACCCAAATCCTTGCTCACACCCATAAGGCATCATATCAAGATCTCACAGTTTTCGGCTTTTAATCACGATTAGGTTATTAATATGTTACCAAGTTATAAAGTGTGTAAGCTACACACCTGTACTAACGCAAGCACTAAATCCCGAAGACCCGATCTACTGCACTAGCTCTCCTTGATCCTACAATCGGCCAAACCACAAAACCATTAACAAGGCCATTCGGCCATACCAATAAATCCCGAAGGGTTAACGCCTGGAACCCGAAACCTTACCTTAATGCTCTTTGAATACTAACCACGCTAAGTATGAGAGAAAGATCCTCCCCTACAATCGGCAATCATCACAACTTAGTCTTAATAGCCTTCGGCTTTTCCAAATAACTTAAAGAATGCTTAAACCGATATAGATCCTTACCACTTGACTTACCAAATTCGATTGACAGAGAGTAGAGGACTTAGATCGACCGCTTCCAAAATCCCGGAGAACCTAGAAGAAATCGGTTCCTATAGAGGGTTAGCAAAACACCCACAAATGCCGAAGTTCGGCCTTTTCCTACCCTGTGAGTCGACAGAGAAGTGAGAAGGTGAGAATGTAGTTTCGGCCAAGAACCCCTTACCTCTTTTCAAAACCGATTGGAGACAAACCTAAAGAGATCCACCCTTGTTGATATTCGACCAAAGCAATACAAGAAAGAATGGAGGAGATTCAACAAGGAGTTGAATGATGAAGGGAGTTTCGGCTATGGTTGATAGGAAGCAAATAGATGGGATCCGGCTAGAGTGAAAAAGAGAAAGGAAGAGAAGAGTGAAAATAGGAGAGAAAGAATCGGCAAGTGGAAGGAAGAAGAAGATTCGACACAAGGTCTTGAGAAAAGAAGAAAAAAAATGAAGGGAAAGGAGGTTTTGTTTTGAGCAAGAATGGAAAGGAAAAAGAGAGAAATGGGAGAGTAGGAGATTCGGTCAAATACTGAGAAGAAGAAAAAGAAGTGAAATAAAATCAAAGAAACCTTAGAGGGACATTCGGCTAGGTGCAAAAACAAGAAGGAAATTTCAGCTTTTCTTCAATATGTGCACTAGGGAGAAATCGGCACACTCAAGGGTTTGTTTCGGCTTTGACACAAAACAAAAGCTAGCCGAAAATGCACAACTAGGTGCCTAAGGAAATTTGGCACCCTCCTCTCCTCAGCTTTCCAAAACCGAACACTCCTCCTAAGCAGGAGTTCAAAATTCGACCACTTCCTCAAATTCCTCCTGGCCACTATTTCAAATGAATTTGAATTCCACAAGTTCCTAAATTTTCTCCTTGCCACCAGTTCAAATATTTTGACTTAGTCCAAACTTATCTGACAGAGTTTGTGCTGAGCACAACTCCTTCTCCTTGGCATCAAAATGTAAAGCAGAAAATGGGATTTCTGCTGCTCGAACCTGAGTTCTCCCACCTGCTTGTGGCGTCATTCTTAGGGCCCTAAGCGGCACCTCCTTGCCACTTTGCCAAGCCAATTCTTGTGCTACAATACCCCACGAATTACACTTAAGCCCTAGCTCCTTCAGCTCCCCTTACTTACAACTTAAAAACAAAAATTTCCTGCAACTCGGGCCCACTCTAAACTTATAACTAGGTCTTAAAACACTACAAATAATAACACAACAGTCCAACTCATGCAAAACAATTCAATCACAACTAACCCCTATTTTAGGATATTACAGTTCTACCCCTCTAAAAAAAAAATTTCAGCCTCGAAATTACCTGGTCAAAAGAGTTGAGGGTATTGCTGTCTCATCACATCCTCTGGTTCCTACGTAGCTTCTTCCACGCCATGGTTTTGCCATAATACTTTCACCAGTGGAACGGACTTCTTACGCAAGACTTTCACCTTTCGATCCAGAATCTGCACTGGTTCTTCTTCCATGGTCATATCTGGACTCACCTCTATTTCTTCCACTGCTACAACATGCGATGGATCTGAACGATAACACCTAAGCATGGAGACATGGAACACATCGTGAATCGACTCACTCTGCGGCAACTCGAGCCGATAGGCTACTCGGTCCTACTCGCCTCGCACCTCATACGGCCCAATAAACCTTGGACTTAATTTGCCTTTCCTTCCGAACCTCAATACCTTCTTCCACGGTGAGACCTTCAGAAAGACCTTGTCGCCCACGGAAAACTCTATATCCCTCCGCTTGAGATCGGCATATGACTTCTGCCTGTCCGAAGCTTCCTTCAATCGAGCCTGAATCAACTTAACTTTATCCTTAGTTTCTGCAACCAACTCTGGTCCCAACATCTGACGCTCACCCAACTCCGTCCAGTATGTAGGTGTGCGACACTTCCTACCATACAATGCCTCGTATGGTGCCATCTTAATGCTTGCCTGATAACTATTGTTGTATGCGAACTCAGCTAATGGTAGAAATTCTTCCCAGCTGCCTCTAAAGTCCCTCTCAACATGTCCTCCAAAAAATCAGATAACCCTTTTCGATCGCTCGCCGATTGTGGATGAAATGTCAGATCGAAATCCAACCGCGTACCCAAAGCTTGATGCAACGCTTTCCAAAACCTCGACGTAAATCTGGGATCCCTATCCGAGATGATTGATACTAGCACACCATGCAACCTCACTATCTCTGACACATACAGCTTAGCTAACTTCTGAAGCGAGTAATCAACCCTTCACCGGTATGAAGTGAGTCGACTTAGTCGACGATCCACAATTACCTGTGATCGAGTCCTTCTTACTAGGCGTAAGGGTAATCCACCGACAAAATCCATAGTGATCCTCTCCCACTTCCATTGTGGAATCTTCACGCATTGAAGCAAACAAACGACGGCAATCGATGTTCAGCCTTGACTGGCGACACGTCGGACACTTTCCCACAAACTCCGTTACTTCCCGTTTGACACGCCACCAAAATCGCTCTCTTAAATCCTCAGACATCTTACTACCTCCGGGTTGCATAGCGTATGGGTCGCTATATGCGCCTGAGAAGAATCCTCGCCTTAACTCGACATCCTTCGGCATACAAGCTTTTCTTGAAAACACAAGACTCATCATCACTGGACAAACTGTAATCCTCTAAACCACCATTCTCGAACTCGCAACCTCCGCACATTCAAACCCTCATCCACTAATTGTTTCTCCTTGATTTGCTCTCTACCTGTGTCGACTTAACTCGCAATTCCGCCAAAAGACTCCCATCGTCATACAAGCTAAGACGAGCAAACATCGCTCTTAAGTCTGGTACAACCTTACGGCTCAACGCGTCTGCCACCACGTTAGCCTTGCCTGGATGATACTCGATTGAACAGTCGTAGTCCTTCAACAACTCAATCCATCTGCGCTGTCTCAAGTTCAAATTCTTCTGAGTCAAAAGATACTTCAGACTCTTATGATCTGTGTAGACTATCGACCTTTCTCCATATAAGTAATGCCTCCAAATCTTCAAGGCAAAAACCACTGCTTTGCTAGTTCCAAGTCGTAAGCGCCGATAATTAACCTCATGCGGTCTTAGCTGCCGAGATGCATAAGCCACTACCTTCCCGTCTCTGCATCAAAGACACATCCCAAGCCGAGTATGTGATGCATCGCAATATACCGTGAATTCCTTCCCCGCCTCCATTGAATCAAACCGAGCTTCATTCGTAATCCTTTTCAACTTGTCAAAACTTTTCATTGTTTCTCGGACCACACAAATGGAACCCCTTTTCTCAACAACTTGGTCATCGGTCTTTGCGATCAAAGAAAATCCCTCTACAAACCTCCGATAATACCCTGCTAGACCTAGAAAGCTTCAAATCTCTACAACTGACTTAGGCGGCTTCCAATCCAACACTGCCTCAATCTTTCGAGGATCCACTCTAATCCCCTCGGTGATACTACGTGACCCAAGAAAGTCACCTCTCTAGCCGTAACTCACACTTACTAAATTTAGCAAATAATCGCTTTTCCCTTAGAGTCGCAGAACACTACTCGCAAATGCGCATCATGATCATCCTCCGATTTCGAATACACCAATATGTCGTCTATAAACACCACGACAAACTGGTCCAAATCTTCTTTGAAACACCCGATTCATCATGTCCATGAATGCCGCAAGACGTTAGTCAACCCAAACGGCATCACCAGGAATTCGTAGTGCCCATACCGAGTGCGAAATGTCGTCTTGTGAATATCAGCCTCCTTCACCTTTAGCTGATGGTATCCTGACCTTAGATCGATCTTCGAGAACACCGATGCACCCTTAAGTTGATCAAACAAGTCATCTATCCTGGGCAACAGATACTTGTTCTTGATCGTCAGCTTATTCAATTGGCGGTAGTCTATACACATTCGCATCGTACCATCCTTTTTCTTGACAAAGAGTACCTGGTGCTCTAAAATGTAAAACACTTGGCCGGATGAAACCCCGGTCCAACAACTCCTGAACCTGAGCCTTTAGTTCCACCAATTCCTTCGGCGCCATTCTATACGGGGCAATCGACACTAGCACAATTCCGGGTAACAAGTCTATGCCAAATTCAACCTCACGATCCGGAGGCAGTCCCGAAAGTTCCTCTGGAAATACGTCAGCAAATTCCTTTCATTGTTCGGACATTCTCCACCGTGAGACTCTTAGCCTCCAAGGCACACACATGAACCATAAATGCTTCACAGCCCTTCCTGACCATCTTCTCAGCTTTCAAAGCAGATACCACGTTGGATAGATAATCTCTTCTATTACCTATCATAACCACGTCTTCACCCTCAGCCGTCTTCAAAACCATGCGCTTAGCCGCGCAATCCAAACTTGCCTGGTACTTCACCAGCCAGTCCATCCCAAGAATCAGATCGAACTCCCCAAACGGCAGTTCCATCAGATCAGCTACAAACACTACCCCTTGGAATTCTAGGGGTACATCCCTATACAGCTTATTTACTTCTACAGAGTGACCTAGAGGGCTAATTACTGTCATCTCCCTAGAAGTAGTCTCACAGTCTAGGTTCATGGTCTCTACTATGCTACTAGCAACATACGAATGCGTCGAACCCACATCAATCAAAGCAGTATATGGTAATCCAAAGATCAAGAACGTACCGGTTATGACGTCCGGTGCGTCGCCCTCCTCTCGACGCCTCGCTGCATATACCAACCCTGTGCCGCCTTACCTCGGTGTTGCCCGCACCTCGGCGGTGCTCGCGGCCCACCGTAACCATTACCTCTCTACCGTTACCACGACCCTCTGCGGTGGCGGTCCTCATTTCGAATCGAGCACGACCGACCCCTCGATGAATCTCGGCTTGCTTACGTGGGATGTCCCTCACACGATGGTCCAACGAGCCACACTCAAAGCATCCTTTTCCACCGGTCCAACATCCTCCCCAATGAGATTTCCCACGCCGGTTACATGCAAGCAGTCCCACGATTGGCGCAATGCAGACCTTCCAGATCGATTCGGCCCACCATGTCTAGCCTTTTCTCGGGAATTAATGTACGACCCGGATGATCCAAAACCTCTCTTATGTCTATTCCTATCCATATTCTCGCCTCACCGACTCCTTAACCCCTTCGGCTACCTTAGCCTTTTCCACTGAACAGCAAACTCACGCTCCCGCTGTGGAGCAATCAAGAACCTCACTCATCTCTCAAACCGTACTCAAACCCGACACACCACTCATGTTCTCAGAGCCACGATACCCCTAGCATACCGACTCAACCTTAAGAATTCCGCCTCATTACTCGACACGGACTTACTCCCCGAACTGGGCCTCGAAACACCTTTCATTTGTGCATCAATATAGCTAGATCCAATAAATTTCTTTTGATACGTTTGCCTTAAAATATTCCCAAGTGAAATCATCCGCTGCAAAGACTATCCCGAACCGTGAGCCACCACCGGTATGACTCATCCCGGAGAAGCGACACTATCCCCTTCAATTTCTCCTCGTGATCGGATCCAAATCGTCCATGATTCGCTCCGTCGCCTCTAACCAATACTCACCGCATCGGGAGCCACACGAAACACCTCGAAAAACCTCGGCTCCATTGGCTCTGAGTCGCCGACATCTGCACTTACGAGCTCCCCGTGCCTCCACCGCCCGACCACCCTCTCAAGAACTCGCAAAGATCGCGCGACATCGCATCATCCCCTGCCCGATCCGAAACTCAACACCAGCAGTTGGTGGTGGTGGCATCTCATTCTCGACACTTCGACTGCACTCCCATCGGGTTCGCACACGCTCATCCTACCCCGACCGCGCCCACGTGTATTATGACCACACTCGAGTGCTCATATCTAATGTCTCGACTTATCCGATTTGCGGTGTTTTATGCGTCGATCTTTATTCCATCTTTATTATTAAAGCACAATCTTATGAATAGTTCTTATTAGAGAGTTTTGTTTTTTTCGCGAGTTCGTAGAATCCTATAAGTTTCAGTCTCTAGGGTAGTCCACCATCACTATTCATTCATAGCATATCATCATAATCAAATGCAAACATCAGTTAGGGGTACTTACCTAGGGCGGATTGGTGCCGGAGACTCGGTGCCATGCGTTTCGACCCATGTATTTTCCAACAATACCATACTTTAAAACATTTTGGGCCTCGGGCCCATAGCCGAGCCTTTGAACTTGGCTCTGATGCCAAAATTGTAACACCCCAAACCCGGTCAACACACCACGACCGAATCTGGCATGTCACAGAGGGAATTGTTTTGAAGAAAACAGGTTACCGGTTAATTTTTCTAGTGAAAATTCTTTATTGTTTTGTGTTTGTAGAAAACAGGTGCATGATTAGTTAAAAACCGATATTTGGAAATCCTGGAATAAACCTTTAAAACTTAGTTGTTGATCCATAGGTTTAGAAAATGCTTAAGTCATTTTAAAACCCGATGTTTCTTCCTTAACTATTTAGAAATCCGTTAAGTTGAATGTGGAAAACTTAAGTTTGAAATCCATTTGAGTTGTTGTTGTTATCAATTGATTTGTCTTACCTGATGGTAAACATTTGGAAACCATTGCGTTCTTTAGTTTAGAAAATCTTGGGCTCAAACTTATTTAGTTAACCATGTAATTTATTTAGCCTAGTTTAAAACAAATCCAAAGTATAAAAATAATTCAAACATAATCAAAAGGCCTTATTACAAACCCATAATAAAAGTGAAACCAAATTTAAATAAAACAAAGTACCCAAACCAAAGTCCACGTAAAGACCGAGTTTATTTAATGCATGGCCACCTCGAGTCCGCCTGGCTCCTCATCCGCGATCTATGAATCACTGAAAAGATAAGGAGAAGGTGAGTCACCAAGACTCGTGCATAATCCCCCTCCCGGTTAATGCAACATACTTACACAAATCATAACCAAGCAATACATATAATGCACCCAAACCTAGCCATCCATAACTCCTTTTCTACCCCGTGTGGGACCAAACCACTGGTGGTGCCAAACCACTGGTGACCCAAAGTCATGATATCCAATAATGTGGTGCCAAACCACTGGTGTCCCAAAGTCACGAATAATCCATCTGTGGGGCCAACCCACGTGTGATACCAAATCACTGGCGTCAATCCCGATATATCAACTGTGGGGCCAACCCACTGTGGTGTTAAGCCACTGGGACGAGACGCTATGAGGTGCCAAACCTCTGGTGACCCAAAGTTACGAAATATCAATAATCTGAGTGTGGGGCCAACCCACGTGTGATACCAAATCACTGGCGACGATCCCAAAATATCATCTGTGGGGCCAACCCACTGTGGTGCTAAGCCACTGGGACAAGTCGCTATGAGGTGCCAAACCTCTGGTGACCCAAAGTCACAAAATAATCTGTGGTACCAAACCACTGGAGGTGCCAAACCTCTGGTGACCCAAAGTCACGGATATCATCTTCCCCCTCATCTCTTATCACCCATACCAATGCATTACAAGTGCAAATCCTGCCATCATGCTTTAACGTACAACATAAAGCAAATATATCATAAATCATATTATTATGCACCATACAGAAAACATCACATCGAAACGGACTTACCCGAATCCTTGCTCACACCCATAAGGCATCATATCAAGATCTCACAGTTTTTGACTTTTAATCACGATTAGGTTATTAATATGTTACCAAGTTATAAAGTGTGTAAGCTACACACCTGTTACTAACGCAAGCACTAAATCTCGAAGACCCGATCTACTGCACTAGATCTCCTTGATCCTACAATCGGCCAAACCACAAAACCATTAACAAGGCCATTCGGCCATACCAATAAATCCCGAAGGGTTAACGCCTGAAACCCGAAACCTTACCTTAATGCTCTTTGAATACTAACCACGCTAAGTATGAGAGAAAGATCCTCCCCTACAATTGGCAATCATCACAACTTAGTCTTAATAGCCTTCGGCTTTTCCAAATAACTTAAAGAATGCTTAAATCGATATAGATCCTTACCACTTGACTTACCAAATTCGATTGACAGAGAGTAGAGGACTTAGATCGACAGCTTCCAAAATCTCGGAGAACCTAGAAGAAATCGGTTCCTATAGAGGGTTAGCAAAAACACCCACAAATGCTGAAGTTTGGCCTTTTCCTACCCTGTGAGTCGACAGAGAAGTGAGAAGGTGAGAATGTAGTTTCGGTCAAGAACCCCTTACCTCTTTTCAAAACTGATTGGAGACAAACCTAAAGAGATCCATCCTTGTTGATATTCGGCCAAAGCAATACAAGAAAGAATGGAGGAGATTCGACAAGGAGTTGAATGATGAAGGGAGTTTCGGCTATGGTTGATAGGAAGCAAATAGATGGGATCCGACTAGAGTGAAAAAGAGAAAGGAAGAGAAGAGTGAAAATAGGAGAGAAAGAATCGGCAAGTGGAAGGAAGAAGAAGATTCGGCACAAGGTCTTGAGAAAAGAAGAAAAAAAATGAAGGGGAAAGGGAGGTTTCGGTTTTGAGCAAGAATGGAAAGGAAAAAGAGAGAAATGGGAGAGTAGGAGATTCGGCCAAATACTGAGAAGAAGAAAAAGAAGTGAAATAAAATCAAAGAAACCTTAGAGGGACATTCGGCTAGGTGCAAAAACAAGAAGGAAATTTCGGCTTTTCTTCAATATGTGCACTAGGGAGAAATCGGCACACTCAAGGGTTTGTTTTCGGCTTTGACACAGAACAAAAGCTAGCCAATATGCACAACTAGGTGCCTAATGAAATTCGATACCCTCCTCTCCTCAGCTTTCCAAAATCGAACACTCCTCCTAAGCAGGAGTTCAAAATTCAGCCACTTCCTCAAATTGCTCCTGGCCACTATTTCAAATGAATTTGAATTCCACAAGTTCCTAAATTTTCTCCTTGCCACCAGTTCAAATATTTTGACTTAGTCCAAACTTATCTGACAGAGTTTGTGCTGAGCACAACTCCTTCTCCTTGGCGTCAAAATGTAAAGCAGAAAATGGGATTTCTGCTGCTCGAACCTGAGTTCTCCCACCTGCTTGTGGCGTCATTCTCAGGGCCCTAAGCGGCACCTCCTTGCCACTCTGCCAAGCTAATTCTTGTGCTACAATACCCCACGAATTACACTTAAGCCCTAGCTCCTTCAACTCCCCTTACTTACAACTTAAAAACAAAAATTTCCTGCAACTCGGGCCCACTCTAAACTTATAACTAGGTCTTAAAACACTACAAATAATAACACAACAGTCCAACTCATGCAAAACAATTCAATCACAACTAACCCCTATTTTAGGATATTACAAGAGTAAACCGGAGTGTCCAAGTTGTGGTAGATATCACACCGGAGAGTGTTGGGGTAACAGTCGAAACTGTTATAAGTGTGGTTCCTCCGACCATTTTATCCGAAATTGCCCCGAGAGAGATGATAAGGATGAGAAGCAAGAGATAAGATCCAATGATGTGTCTGCAAGGGGTAAACCACCAAGGAACCCGAGAGGCGGGAATAGTGGTAGAGGTGCATCTAGAGGCTCTGCTGTGAGACCGGAGGGTCGGGCACCTGCAAGGACGTATGCCATTCGCGCTCGCGAAGAGGCATCCTCCCCTGATATGATAACGAGTACTTTTTCTCTCTTTAAAACCCTTGTTATTGCTTTAATAGATCCAGGGTCTACTCATTCTTATATTTGCATGAGATTGGCATCTAGTTTGAGTATGACTGTTGAGTTTACGGACTTTGTGGTTAAGGTGTCAAACCCATTAGGTAAGCATGTGTTAGTGGACAAGGTGTGTAAGAATTGTCCTTTGATGATTGAGAGTCATTGCTTTCTGGCAAACCTAATGTTATTGTCGTTTGATGAGTTTGATTTAATCCTAGGCATGGATTGGTTGACTACCCATAGTGTCTTAGTGAACTGTGGTAATAAGTTTATTGATTTGAAATGTGAGAGTGGAGATGTGGTTCAAAGTTGAATCGTGGATCGGATAGTCTACCGTTGATGATTTCTTCCTTAGTGGTGATAAATGCTTAAGAAAAGGGTGTGAGTCCTATCTTGCTTTTGTGTTGAATACTCGAGAGGTTGGAGTAGAGTTTGAAACAAAGGCGATGGTTTGTGAGTATCCGAATGTATTCTCGGAAGAGTTACCCGGATTACCTCAAGTGAGAGAGGTTGAGTTTGGGATTGAGTTAGTTCGGGAACAAAGACCTATTTCGATTGCTCCGTATAGGATGGCACCTTTAGAGTTGAAAGAATCAAGGTTGCTTGCAAGAGTTGACAGATAAGGGTTTTGTAAGACCGAGCTACTCACCGTGGGGTGCTCGGTATTGTTTGTGAAGAAGAAAGATGGGTCTATGAGGTTGTGTATAGACTATAGACAACTTTAACAAAGTGACGGTTAAGAATAAGTATCCTTTACCAAGGATTGATGATCTTTTGATCAATCAAGGGAGCTACAGTGTTCTCCAAGATAGACCTGAGGTCTGGTTATTATCAATTGAGAGTGAAAGAGCAGGATGTGTTGAAAACTGCATTTCGAACAAGGTATGGCCATTATGAGTTTTTGGTTATGCCATTTGGTTTGACGAATGCACCGGCAATTTTTATGGATCTGATGAATCGTGTTTTCAGACCATATGTGGACAAGTTTGTAGTTGTCTTCATTGACGACATATTGATCTATTCTCGAGATGAGAACGATCATGAAGAACATTTGAGAATTATCTTGCAAACTTTAAAAGATAAGCAGTTGTACGCTAAGTTTAGCAAGAGTGAGTTTTGGCTCCGTGAGGTTGGATTCCTAGGACACATTGTGTCGGGTGATGGTGTTAGGGTTGACCCGAGTAAGATATCAGCTGTTGTGGATTGGAAACCGTCGAGGAACGTGTCGGAAATCAAAAGTTTCTTGGGATTAGCAGGATATTACAGACGTTTCGTAAAAGGGTTCTCTGCGATTGCTACCCCGATGACGAAACTATTGCACAAAGATGTCAAGTTTGTATGGACTGAGACATGTCAACAGAGTTTCGAGAGACTGAAGACATTATTGGCTGTTGCGCCGATTTTGGTTCAACCAGAATCGGGGAAAGAGTTTGTGGTTTACAGTGACGCTTCGTTTAATGGTCTCGGTTGCATGTTGATGCAAGAGGGTAAGGTAGTCGCTTACGCCTCGAGACAGTTGAAACCGCACGAGAAGAATTATCCGACTCATGACTTGGAGTTGGCTGCGATTATTTTCGCGTTAAAGATTTGGCGACATTACTTATATGGTGAGAAGTGCCGAATCTTTACGGATCACAAGAGTTTGAGATATTTGATGGATCAGAAGGATCTGAATTTGCGACAGAGACAGTGGCTTGAGTTGTTGAAAGACTATGAGTTAGTCATTGATTACCACCTGGGAAAAGCGAATGTGGTTGCGGATGCCTTGAGTAGGAAATCCTTGTATGCTCTAAGAGTTATGAGGACGAGTTTGACATTGTCTGATGATGGTGCTATTCTGGCAGAGTTGAGAGCTAAGCCACTATTTGTTCAACAGATATGTGAAGCTCAGAGAAATGACAGTGAGATGTCAGCTAAGAGAGATAAGCGTGAGTCAGAAAGTGATTCTGATTTTTGAGTGGGCTCGAATGGTTGTTTGCTGTACCGTGACCGAATTTGTGTACCTAGAGATGGGGAGTTAATCCAAAAGGTTTTGCATGAGGCCCACATTGGATGTTTGTCAGTACATCCGGGCAGTACGAAAATGTATATTGACTTGAAGAAGTCTTATTGGTGGCCGGGTATGAAAAGAGATATTTCAGAGTTCATGACAAAGTGTCTGATTTGTCAACAAGTGAAAGCTTAGCATCAAGTGCCTTCGGGATTGCTTCAGCCAGTGATGGTATCCGAATGGAAGTGGGATCGGGTTACCATGGATTTTGTGACGGGGTTCTTTGATGACTCCAAAAAGAGATCTTGTGTGTGGGTTGTTGTGGATAGACTAACGAAGTCGGCTCACTTTATTCCGGTACGTGTTGATTATTCACTGGATAAGTTAGCTGAGTTGTATGTTGCAGAGATAGTGAGGTTACATGGTGTACCTATGTCTATAATATCAGATAGGGATCCGAGGTTCACTTCGAGATTTTGGAAGAGGTTGCAAGAGGCTTTGGGAACAAAGTTGAATTTCAGTATTGCGTTCCATCCGCAAACTGATGGTCAGTCTGAAAGAGTGATTCAAGTTCTCGAATATATGCTTCGATGCTGTGTGTTAGAATTTGAGGGTAGGTGGGAGAGATATCTACCTTTAGTCGAATTTGCTTACAACAACAGTTATCAGTCAAGTATACGGATGGCTCCGTATGAGACCTTGTATGGTCGTAAGTGTCGGACTCCTTTGTATTGGACCGAGCTTAGTGAGAAGCGGATCCATGGGGTTGATCTAGTAAAAGAGACCGAAGAAAAAGTTAAAATAATTTGTAATAGTCTGAAAGTTGCTTCGGATCGACAGAAGTCGTATGCGGATCTGAAAAGAAAAGAAATTAAGTTTGAAGTGGGCGACAAAGTGTTTTTGAAAGTGTCCCCATGGAAGAAGATTATGAGATTTGGATGAAAAGGAAAATTGAGTCCAAGATTCATTGGGCTGTATGAGATTACAGATAGAGTTGGGCCAGTAGCATACCGGTTGGCTTTGCCGGTAGAGTTGGAAAAGATTCATAATGTGTTCCATGTGTCGATGTTACGACGATATCACTCCGATCCTTCACATGTGATTCCTTCGACGGAAATTGAGATAAGATCGGATATGTCTTATGATGAAGAGCCAATTAAGATCTTGGCTCGAGAAGTGAAACAGTTGAGAAATAAGAGCATAGCACTAGTGAAAGTGTTATGGCAGAAACACGGTATGGAAGAGGCTACGTGGGAAACAGAAGAAGCTATGAGAGAGCAACATCCAAACCTCTTTACCGGTAAGATTTTTGGGGGCGAAAATCTCTAAAGGGGGGAGAGTTGTAACATCCCGATTTAGGGCCTAGTCAGAATAGTGGTGCGAGACCACAAGTCCGAGGGTTATGAATGAGTTTTTGAGGTTTATGCTATGTATGCATGCTAGTGTGAAAGTTTCATGAAGCAATTTTGTGAAATTGCAGTTGAATTGTCCAAAAGGACTAAATTGCAAAAGTTGCAAAATGTGAGATTCTAGAAGCTATTTGTGTGAAATAGCTTTAGAATATTAATTTGAGGTCCTTAAATAGCAATTTTTCCAATTTCTAATATTTGGACAAAATTGGGCATGGATGAGTTAAAATAGAAAGTTTATCAAGAAGGGCATTTTGGTCATTTATCAATTAAGTGATTAAAATAGGAGAAAAGATGACAAAAACTCATTCATCTTCTTCTCCCAAATCGCTAAATTTTCAAGAGCCATTGTTAGGGTTCTTCAAAAATTTCAAGCTTGCTAGTAAGTGCATCTAGCCTCGTTTTTTATATTCTTTGTGTTTTTTAAGTCCTTGTTGCATGAGTAAGCTATTTTTAGCTATTTGATGAGCTATGATGGATGTTCAAAAATGTGGTCATGTATGACATGCATGTATTTTGATGTTTTATGGAAGATTATGAAAGCTTGATGTAGTAGAAACATCTTTTGCTAAATGAGTTTCCATAGAAAATGCATGTAGGGACTAGTTTGTAAAAATCTTGAGTTTGGTCATACATGTGTGTTGTGATGAGAATTGATGATTGATTTAGTTGAGTAAGTGATTCGGCTAAGCATGAAAGGCTAGAAAGTTGAATAAAAATCACTTTACGAGCCTTGGGGGCAATAGTGTAATTATGAGAAAGATTTAGGGAAAAAGAGTAATTTTGCCAAAGTATGAGATGTGGGTCAATTTGGTCAATGTGTGTATTGAATAAGCTGATTTATTCATTATAGATCAAGAAAGACGAAGCCCGGATCGAAACCGAGGCAAAAGCAAAGTGGTGGACTAAATTGCACGTTTCTATACTTTTATGTATCGAGGTAAGTCTATGCACAAACAATACATTCATACTTACAATTTGTTAATGCTAGCTAGTGTATAGCATGGTTGAGAATGATTGAGAACCTATGTGGTTCAAGTGAAATGAATGATTAAGTAAGTAGATTTGTGAATGTGTTGTAATAATGCTAAATGGTGGGCTAAGTGCGATACCATCCTAATGCATATTGACGATGAGCTGGCTATGTGCGATGCTACCGTTAGGTATATTATCTGGTGGGCTATGTGCGAAACAACTATGAATACCTTGTTGGTAGGCTAAGTGCGATACTACCTTATAATTGATTGTGGTGGGCTTAGTGCGGAACCACCGAGAGATTTGCTGTGTGGATGTGATAGTGAGTAGCATAGCTGTGTGGATGTATTATTGAGAAATAATGATGTGTGGTATATTATGTAAATGTGATATTGAATGCAGGGGTGCATGTCAATGGTTATGAGTAAGTGACTCATGATGTGTCGGAAATGTGGTAAGGGATAGAAAGAGTAAGCATAGTTGTACATTATATGTTAGTATAATGCTAATTGTTGTTTAGCTTATACTATATTGCTTAATTGTTTATGTGTAAACTTACTAAGCTCAAAGCTTACTCTCTTTCTTTTCCGTTGTCTTATAGAGCAAAAGTGTTGAATCGAGATACGAGGATCAATTGGAAGATCGCCCAAACTATCAACACACTCTGGTACATTAGACTCAATGTTTTGTATATGGCATGTATAGGGGCTAGACAAGTTAGTGAATTTTGTTGTTTATGGCTATGATGTGTTAGCCTTCAGATGGATGATCTCTTTTGTATTATGCCATAGTTGTTGGCATTTTAATAAATGAAAAGATGTAGTTATCTATGTGAAATTGTAAGATTATGAGTTGATTATTGGATGTATTGAATGAGTGCATGTTGTGTATGCTAGAGGGGTGAAAAGAACTTGGCATAAAGCTTTATTCTTGTCCATGTGGATAGACACACGGGCGTGTGTCTAGGCCATGTGTGACATACGGCCAGCCCACGGGCGTGTGACTCAGCCGTGTGTCCCCTGCATGTTAGTATTTTAAGTCAGAATAGACCACGGACTAGCCACACGGGCGTGTGTCTAGGGCGTGTAGGATTAATCAGTGTTGGCCACGGGCTAGCCACACGGGCGTGTGTCTAGACTCTAGGCCGTGTTAAGGTAGTCAGTGCGCACCACGGGCGGAGGGCACGGGCGCGTTCCCTAACCGTGGGGCATTGGCAGAATGCATGAGTTTTCATGCACGGGTGGTGACCATGGGCGTGTGTGACATCCATGGGCGTGCCAAATCTTACACGGGTGTGTGAGCCCTGTATAGATGGAAAAGAATTTTAAGGATTGTAAGAGTTTTCGATATGGTCTCGAGAGCCCTCGTGTGTTTGAGAGAGGCCTCGTAAGTCGGGATTGAGGTTGTTGTGATGGCCAAAGAGAGTGGTCATGTTGTGCCTAAGTGGAGATCTTGAGGATTTTTTTTACGGTAACGCCTCGTGCCCGGTTCCGACGTTGAATACGGGTAAGGGGTGTTACATGTTAAAAATATGTGATCAATGTTTGGAATGCCTAAGTTAAACTAAGGTAAGGTTGTGATCATGTATGCTTGTAGTGATATGTCTTGTGAATGATAGAAATTGCCCAATTTGAATGCTTGAATTTGTTGGTATTGGATGTGTGTTTCAAGTGCAGGTCTTAGGTGAAATTTTGGGTGAAAAATAAAGCTAGGAATGGCTTCATTTTGTCCACACGGGCAGACACACGAGCGTGTATTTAGACCGTGTGTGACACACGGCCTGGTAACACGGGCATGTAGTTAGGCCGTGTGTCCCCTGCACCATAATTTTGAGAAACAGAATGCTCAGAATTGGGCACACTGGCGGAGACACGGGCGTGTGTCTCAACCGTGTGTGCCATACGGCCTAGAACACGGGCGTGTGTCTTGGCCGTGTGAAACCTGTACCTTATTCGAATTAATTTAATTAACCACACGGCCTAGCACACGGGCGTGTGTCATGGCCGTGTGGCACAAGTTAAAGAGCAACCTAAATCGAACACGGCCTGTAACACAGGCGTGTTCCAGGGTCACACGGGTGTGTCCCTTGGACCACACGGGCGTGTGAGTCCTGCACCTTAGAAAAATTTTGAAATTTTACGAAAAATTCTTAGAGGTTCCGATTAAGTCCCGATTCGATTCTAATGCTCGTATTGGGCCTCGAGGGCCCGATCAAGGGGCATCATGGATGATCTTGGTAAATGACTAGTAAATTTACGTAGTTTAATAGAAAAATGTTTTGAATGCTCTGGTAATGCTCCAAAACCCTATTTCGACGACGGGTATGGGTTAGGGGTGTTATATTTAGTGGTATCAGAGCTACGGTTTAGTCAATTCTCGGATTTGACGTAGCTAAAACGAGTCTAGCTACACATGCCATTATATAAATTGTGATAGTGTGATGACTCCTGATCATTTTAAATGTGTTTTTCATATAGTAATGTCATCCAACCGAGCTAGAGCTGAATCCAAAGAAGCTGAGAGCAATGTTTTAGCTTTAGTACAAAGAGTTGCGCTTGCGTCTGGTAGTGAAAGGCTCGCATCTGAGGGTCGAAGTGAGGAGGCAAAAATGTCTTCTTTCAATAATGAATGAATGGTTTACACAGTACCTGAGAACAAAGCTGTTACAGTCCCTCCTGTCCCATCTCAACTTACCTGTGACACAAAAGCATACAGGTAAATTCATGAGAACTTAGTGAGTAAACCCTCTTTTACCTAAGTCTTATCTGCGAACTTTATTATCCTTGACTTTGGCGGATTCATCCCTTAGATTCTATTCATTATACCATGGGTGTCACGCTTCGCACTAAGGCCATATCTTGTGTTAAACTAAGCTTAATTTGAAAATATATTTTGATATAACAAATTAAAGGATTTTTGAATAAAATTTCAAATTAAACAAAATTAATTAAATGATTTTTCAAAAGAAATCTAAGAGATAAAATTTTAAATTCTTAGAAAATTTGTGAAACAATATCAAAATCAAATTAAAATGACTTTAACTAAGTATGAAAATTTTCAACTAGACAAACTATTTTTAAAACAAGTTAGAATTGCTTCAGGCCAAAAAGTATCAATACCTTTTCGACCAAGTATCGATATTTTACCCTTGAAACAAACGATACCAAATCGACATTCTGACTTTCACAAAATTAGCTAAGTATCGATATGACATGGATACATTTTATGTGATATCGATAAAATCTTCTCGGTATTGATATTTCAATTCCAACGATAGCTGAATTTAGCATTTATGAAAAAAAATATCGATACTTTTTTATTTGATATCGATGCTCGCTATTGCAGGTGTATTAAATGCTCTGGTTTTCACATCCCCGGTAGTTCTATTAACTACCACAACAATCCCAACGGTTAGAAATCAATTAAGAGGTATAAATATCATTTTCTAAAGATCCTACAATAACAAAAAAGCATATTCAAGCAAAAATCATCAATCAAACAACCTTTATGCCCAATTCTTCCATAATTTTCTTGTACACACTTATGAGCTTTTATTATTATTCTTTTGCTCAAGTGTATTCTTGTCTATTTGTGCTTAATTGGAAAACATTCTGATATTTTAGGAATTATTTCTTTGTTTATTTCTTTATAATTATTTGAGAGGGTTTGTGTTTTAAGGTTTGGGTAGAAATCTTAAGGGAGTTGTAATGTTAAACTTTATACTCAAAGGCTGTACAAATCAGTGAATTTGGGAAAATCCTTAGCTGTGGAAGGCTAAAGTAGTGGAGTAGGCAATTGGGGCCGAACCACTCTAAATTGTTGTGTTCATTGTTCTATCTTTTCTTTCTAGCTTTCCTAATTTTTTTAAAAATCCAAACCACCCCCTCTTGGCGATTTCGGTTTGATCAATCGAGCTGATAATTAGTATTAGAGCTAGTTTCTAAAATACGGTCTAACAACCAATAGAAGATCCTCGAGGTAGTTCAACTTCAATCTTTTCAAACCACACAAGATGACGTCTACTTCCGGCTCCATTATTATTGGTGAGTCCCAATTCATTAATAAACCTCCTTACTTCAATGGTGTTAATTATTCCTATTGGAAGACTAGAATCATGTTGTTCATACAAGCCAATGATCTTACCATATGGAACATCATCATGGATGGTCCATCCATACCTCAAAAGTAAGAAGGAGAGATCTTAGATCCAAAGAGCAAGAAGGAATGGAACCAGGAGTATAGGAGAAGCATACAACTCAATGCCAAGGCCATGCACAATCTCTTTTGTGCACTTGGCTCGAAAGAATATAGTAGAATATAGTAGGGTATCATCATGTGCTAATACAAAGGAAATTTGAGACAAATTGGAGGTCATTCATGAGGGTACCGATCAAGTTAAAAAATCAAAAGTGGGAATTCTCACCCTCAATTATGAGACGTTCATGATGAAGCCTGAGGAGGACATCAAAGCCATTTTCGATAAATTCACTATCATCATCAATGAGCTCAAGTCTTATGGGAAGACCTATCCCAATGAAGTAGTGCGGAAAATGCTTAGAAGCTTGCCAATGTCATGGGATACTAAACTTACAGCCATAAAAAAAGTAAAAAATTTGGAGACTCTTTCATTATATGAGTGGAACGATGGAAATGTTCAAGTGTACACGATCGTAACAAGTAATAAAGTGACAAGTAAATGTCGAGTTATCGTACCCACAGGACTGTAAAAGAATTATTTATGAAAATGATTTTAAACACTTTGGTGAAGGAAAAATAATTGGATTTGAGAAATGATTAAAAACTAGAAAACAAAGTAAAATAAAATAAAATAAAATAAAGTTCTAATGCACGATTTCAAAAGCTGATTTTAATCAAGATGATATAATTGTGTTGGATTAATTATATTTCCTTACCTTAGAATTATTGAACTTATGCTTATACTTGTTACGAATAAATCACAGCAACTCAGTAATTTGCTAACTTATGAACATATTTACAAATCAAAATCAATTCATCTCTTGTACATATTTCTATGCCAATTCGACCGATTAAACAGATTTATAAAAGTAAACATGTTATGGCACATACATACTTATTAAATTAAATAATCTCTCGCATATTCCTATGTCGATTCAACCGATTAATTCAACCTAATAAGCATATAAAAGACTGTGTGAGGTAACAAAGTATCCTTACCTTGAAACAGTTTAATCACAATAATCTTGCAAGTTATGCAAGGCATGTGTATCGCTAAATACAATGCTAATCTAATCTTCAACTACCTTAGAAGAATTAAACATGTACTGATTAAGTACTGTGTCCATTAATTACAAATTCAATGCGTTTAAATAATTAATTCTTTAGTTATCTAAACAATTATAATGCAAGAATAACTTAGGCATGATTTTACTTAATTAAGCATTTTACCGAGGCCTATAACAACATAAACACAATTTTAATAATTTAAGATGACGAAATGCAATCAACCCAACACGAATTAAATTCAAGCTAAGCTGATTAAATTAACCATTCCAACAAAATAAATATTCATAGATATGTTCATCATAAAAACAACAAAAATTAAAGAGATAGGGAACAAGAATCAAATCCGGTGTTTTTCCGTGGCTTGACTAGGTTGCTCCGTTCTTCCTTCTTTGTTGTCCTCGCCAACCAAGGCTGCTATGAACACTCAATTGCTTCTCCAAAATGGCTGAAGAAGACCCCTTTCCCAAGAGGAGAAATCGGCACAAGAGCAAGGAATTTTTAATGGGAAAATGAGAGAAAAAGTGAAAGAGGAGAGAAGAGTTGTGAGAGAAGAGATGTGAATGAGGGATGAGGGATGCCTTGAATGATCAGCCAAGGGGGGTTCTTATAGCTGAATGTGGCAGCTGAAATTTGCTAAAAATAGCAGCCAAAGAGCCACCCCTTGGCCAGCCACCTATGTGGCAAAGTTGATGGCTTCAACTTTGCTAAATATGGCTTGGGGCAAATCTACAAAGCCACTAATTGTGGAGGGGGTTGAATGCAACTTTGACAATTATTCAAGGGCCTCTTTCAAAGATCAATTAATTAGCTAATAAGCTGATTTGGGTCAGCATATGAACGGTTCTGGGCAGCCCAATTGGTGGCTGGTTCGGTTCACTAAATTTGGTTCAACCAGTGCGGTTTAACTGGACCCTTTTTTCCATAATTAATTAATAATAATTTATTTAGCCCAAATTAAATTGGGAATAAATTAAAATTAATTATACTATGATTTAATATTCATAATCAGACCGTCTTGGGCTGGAAATAAATTTGCCTCGATACTTCAAATTGCTTCTCGGGTTTATTCTTCGAATAGTGTCTGCCGAGCCAATTTTCGCTCTTTGTGCGAATCTATCGAAAATAGTCAAAATTAATCAAAATTAACTATAAAATTAATTAAAATTCATCATGTTCATATTTTTAACACAATTTAATTATTTTATAATATTTAATTATTTTTCGACAAGAATTTAACCGAAATAGCATGATTTTAAGTTAAAAAGGGCATGTAAAAACACGTAAATTTTCGTGTTTCCACACCCCCAAACTTAATTCATTGCTAGTCCCGAGTAATGCACAAATTTGAAAAGAATTTTCTCGGAAACACTTTTGAAAAACTCTTTCAGAACAACATTCTTCCCAAAATCATGAAATCAATATACTTATGCTCAAAAACAAGAAATTTGATAATTATGCTACTCAAGTATATATGTCGTTCAAATTAATCTCAACAATTACTATAATAGAAAAAATTAGACTAAATGTTTCTTAGTAAAGACATATTAATCCCTACCATTTTGATTTTAATCCCTTATTCAAAATTAAACTGCAATCATTAAGCTTAACTGATGTCTTCATATGTTGAACAGAGCAATTTCTCTCCACTAATGTAGGTAACATTGGAACTTTGAATCAATAGGTCTTTAATGAGGTTGTAACGTAAATTTGGGCTTAGGGTAGGTAAAAGATAGATAATTTTAGGTTTTAAAACCCTAGACTCAGCGTAAAATCGAACCTTCAGAATTTTTACCCTTGATACACCAACTTATGCTCTTTCGTACATCTATTTTATTTCGAGTGTATTTTTTTTAAATTCAATTTCGAGCACTCGCTTCATGTACTACAATTTTCGAGCAATTGATACTTCTTTTCAACTCCCCCAAACTTATTTTCAAAGAATACTCTGAATAGTACTGAGTCTAGTGTTTGGGACATTTTTAAGATAATTAAGAGAAGTGATGGCTAATTTTGTAAGGGTTCAAATAAAATTAGGCCATGAAGTCTCAAAGTTGGGTTTCAAAGGATAAAAATTTCATCATGGTTAGCTTGAAAGGCTCAAACGGTCCAAACAACGATTGCCTAAATCATTTTCAATATTCCATGCTTCCTAGGATTTTTCGCTCAAGAAATTACTAAGTCAATTCTAAAGACTTAAACTTTCATGCATGCCTAATTTTTTCGTAGGGAACTAAAAGATTTTATGGTACGAATTTGCATGCTTTATTAAAAATACATTCATATCATTATTAAGCTAACATAATAACTTATTGAAATAATAGAACTTTATTAATCTTTGAAGTTTAGCATACTTAACAAATTTTCAAATTATTGAACAAAATATATCCTAATCATAATTAAAAGAAAATTTTATTCTGAGTGGAATTAATTCAAATTTTCGGTCCCCCCTACTTAAAATGAACAATGTCCTCATTGTTTAAAGTGAATAGATACTATACACCAGGTAGGATTTTAAAAAAAGAGAGGAGGTGAGTCAAATTGACTGCTTAAGTACCAAGCTCTCTCTAAATCCAATCCTAGACATCTATATACCTATTGCCACACTTTAGCCTTTGTGACTTGTTCAGATTTTATTCATGATTCCTATCTCTTGTTTTATTGTGCAAAAATAAAAATTCCTAATTAACCTAATCCTAAAATAACTTAGGAATAACAATAAAATAAAGTTGAGGTCCTCCCTTTTTTATTTGTTTGCCGATCCTTCCGAATTCGACTCATCTTTTGCTCCATCATTATTGCCTTTGCATGAATCTCTTTTTCTCCCTCTTCGATACTGAACTCCATGATTCAAATATGAAATCTGGAAACTCAAGCACAAAAATAAATGGGTCATTATAAATTTTCCAAAAGGCACTCCTCATCGAGTCATCCCTTACTTTTGAGTATCTCTAGTAGGCTTGTTGCTGCCATTGCATGTGTTGCATTAAGTCCATCAGCTTTGACAGCTCATCACGAAGATCTGGGCTAGGCGGTGGAGCTCCAAACATTGAGGTTTCGATATCAGGTTCAGCTTCTGGTTCCATTGGTTCTGCCTCATTAGGGACTTCAGTTGATTGCTCTGGTGGGATCTCTGTGGGGTTATCTTCTGCTTCTTCGGGATCCTCACTTTCTTCAACTCGTTGCTATAGAACAGAATCTCCAACTACTCGGTAGAGGTCCCAATCGGTGATTGTGCCTTGACTATACCCTGTCTTCTTCACGTTCGCAAGAATTTTTGCTTTTAAGCACAGAATTGTTATCATAAAGGGGAAATAGGCTGGGCCAGAACGTCTAATGGCATAATTCCTCATTTCTCTTAGGATGATTTTACCCACATCAATGGTCTTTCCAATTAGAATTGAGTATAATAGGACCATTGGCTCTAATGAGATTGTAGTCCCATGCGAACTAGGCATAAGGCTGAAACGGATGAAATAGAACCATACCTTAGCAAGTGGTGTCAAATACTGTCTTCGACACGTGTGGATTCCTTGCTTTGACACAGTCCACTTAGAACCTGGAACTGTAAGTTCCTCGATAATTTCTTACAAATTATCAGGCTTAATGTTGCTCAACAAAGAAGAATATTCATCGTTTTCGAAATCAGGTAATTAGAGAAATCATTAATAGCATTTGAATTTATTGGTACCTTGATTCCGCGAACTGGAACTTCGGTCAATTCGCTTAAGGTTAAGTTCGCATAAAATTCACGAACTAGTTCCTCATCCACACTTGGTCTCTTTTCACAAAATAATTCCCAATTGAGGGCTTCAGCAACTTGACGAATACGTGCCATAAAGTCTCTGTAGTTGCTTTCCTTCAATGTGAAGCATTTCTCTGGATGCATCTGTTAATTTTTGAAGATACTTTTGTATCTTACTTTGGCTTCTTCACAGTGGAACTTATTTTGCGTTTCATCGATTTGAACGGAAGCACGAGTTCTCTTGTGAGGCATGATTGACCTGAGCATAAGATGGGAAAAATTATTTTCTCAAAAAATTAAATAATATTAATTACTAATATTTCAATAAATTGAAAAATTAAATAATTGAATAAAATTAGAACTTAAGAAAAAAATTGTTCTTACCACCTTCCTTGTAAAAATTAAGAACTCCTAAAATAAAATATACTTATGAAACAAAAGATGGAAATTTAGAAAAGATTGGAGGGTTTGGCTAAAGGGCTTGGTACGGTATTGGTGTGCTGCACGGATGCTGCTACGTGCGCGGGTGGATGAGCGCGGGAGTAGGTAACAACGCGCAGTGGGGCGTGCGGGGGCAAGCAACAGCAGACAAGACCTTTCGGCATGCAGGCCTGGGCTGCTAGGCTGGAGCAGCAAGTATAGCGGCGCGGGGAGGCCACTGGCGTGCCTATGTGTGAGAGCTGCTGGGCGCTTGGGCGTGCGGCTAGGTGCTCAGCTAGGAGGTTTCGGCACTTTAAGGGTTTGGGGTTTTGAGTGATGAATGAATGGGGAGAGGTATGGGTGGAATTTATAGTGAGAGTAATAGGAATTAGAGTAGAACTCTAAGAGTAATTTAATAATTAAAATATTCTAATTCTAATCCTACTCAAAGTTAACAACAATTAATAATTAAATATATGCATATGGAATTATCAATTGCTATTAAATTATTAAGATAAACATAAAATATAATTAAATAAAATTAATCCTAATTCTAAGCTAAGTTGATAAAAGTTAATATATAAATTATAATGGATATAATTATATATTAAAGTTTATCATATTATTATTATCATATAAAATATATATATTAAGTAAAAATATTTATTTTAGATGCCTTTTGGAAATATTTACAAAAATAGGCACCTAGTTTTTATTATTTACGAAAATAGCAACCAAAATTTAAAAATAATTCAATTAAGTCTTTAGACTTAATGAAAATTTGAAATTGAATTACAATTTAAGACTTGGGTCAAAATTGACCTTTCTATTTGAAAAACCAAAAATTTATTTTGTCATTTAGGGACTAATTTCTCGAAAAATTATGTAAAAATCAATTTCCAGGAAAGATTGGAGGGGTCACAAGCGGTCCCGCTTAAGTTCCAATCTCCTAGACAGAATTTATTTAAACATAATAAACCCAAAAAATATATCCTAAATAATTTATTAAAAACAAGAAAATTTAAATATCTGATAAACTGAACAAGATTTGATCCTGTTCAGGTTTTTCTCCGTAGTAATGTTTCAAACGCTGAGCGTTGACTTGAAAATTACCTCCCTTACCTTGGAGTTCAACAACTCCATATGGATAGACGCGATGAATCATAAATGGACTAGACCAACGTGATTTTAACTTACCTGGGAAGAACTTCAATCTGGAATTAAATAACAAGACTTGCTGACCTGCTTTAAATTCTCTAACTCGAATGTGCGTGTCATGCCATTTCTTGAGTCTTTCTTTGAGTAATTTGGCATTTTCGTATGAGAACATTCCAAATTCTTCTAGCTCGTTGAGTTGGAGCATCCGTTTCTCTCTAGCAAGCTTAAGATCCAAGTTGAGTCGTCGCAGAGCCCAGTAAGCTTTGTGCTCTAACTCCAGAGGTAGATGACAGGCTTTCCCAAAGACTAACCTATAGGGTGACATTCCTAAAGGTGTCTTGTATGCTGTTCTGTAAGCCCATAAAGCATCATCTAGTCTCTTGGACTAATCTCATCAGTTCGGGCAAACTATCTTCTCAAGTATGCCTTTAATCTCCTTATTCGCCAGCTCATCTTGCCCATTTGTCTGTGGATGGTAAGCTATAGCAACCTTATGTTTTACTCCATGTTTATCTAACAACCATTTTAACCACTTGTTCACAAAATGGGTTCCTTCATCGCTGATAATAGCTCTTGGGGTTCCAAACCTTGTGAACTCGTGTTTCTGTAAGAACTTCATCACAACCTTAGCATCGTTCGTCGGATAAGCTTCAGCCTCGACCCACTTGGACACATAATCCACTGCTACCAATATGTACTTGTGACCAAAAGACGGAGGGAAAGGACCAAGAAAGTCAATACCCCAAACATCGAACAATTCTACCTCAATGATATTTGTTCGAGGCATCTCATTTCTGTTGGTGATATTTCCAACCCTCTGACATCGATCACAACTCTTTACGTAAGCGTATGCATCCTTGAATAGTGTTAGACAAAAGAATCCGGCTTGGAATACTTTGGCCGCTGTACATGTACCTCCGAAGTGTCCCCCACTCGGAGCTGAGTGACAGTGGTGTAAAATCTTCAGTATTTCATCTTCTGCCACGCATCTCTTGATCATCTGATTTGCACACATTTTAAACACATATGGCTCCTCCCAGAAATAGTACTTCACATCGTGAAGAAACTTTTTCCTTTGTTGATACGTCTTATCAATTGGCATAAACCCACAAGCTAAATAGTTAGCAATATAAGCAAACCAAGGGATATTATGGACATGATTTACCTTCAGTATGTGTTCATCTGGAAACGTCTCCTGAATTGGTATAAGAGGAGAATTCCCTTCTTGTGGCTTCAGTCTAGACAAGTGATCTGCTACTTGATTTTCTACTCCCTTTTGATCTTGAATTTCTAGATCAAACTCTTGAAGTAGAATTACCCATCGGATCAGCCTCGGCTTAGCGTCTTTCTTCACAAGTAAATACTTAATTACCGAGTGGTCCGTATAGACAGTCACTTTGGTACCAACAAGATAAGATCGAAACTTGTCGAAAGAAAACACAATAGCAAGTAACTCTTTTTCTGTTACTGTATTTTTTAGTTAAGCTCCTGTTAGAGTTCGATTTACGTAGTAGATGGGATGAAAGACTTTGTTCCTTCGCTGGCCCAAGACAGCTCCAATTGCGAAGTCACTTGCATCACACATCAATACTGTAACATCCCAGTTTAGACCCTAGTCGGAACAGTGGTTTGAGACCACAAATCTGAGGTCGTAAAAATATTTTAATGATAATTTCTGTGTGAATAGTATGTGAAATAGCCTGTGTGAAAATTCTATATGATAATTTGATTGTTTGAGTGTCGAATTAAGAGAAATGACTTAATTGTATAAGGTGTAAAAGCTATGTGCTGAATTATAAGTACTTAGATGTTGATGGCTTTTTAAGGAAGAGGCCTTATGTTGTTAATGAACCATTTTTAAGATAGTGGGGTGTTAAATGACAAACTAGCCTTAAAATGTATTTGTTTTATATGACTTATAAAAGGGCAAAGTTGGTATTTAATTATTAAGTTAATTTATAATGAAACAAAAGGGAAAAGAGTGCTCATCTTTGTTTATATCAACCGAAAATGAGAAAAGAAAAGAAGGAAGAAAAGCTTTGAAAATTTTGGCTAGGGTTAAGCTTGAATTAAGGTATGTTTGAGCTCGGTTTTTAATAATTTTTACGTTTTTGTAATCGTTGCTTTGTGCTCTACAAAACCCATGCTTGAAATTTATGAATTGATGATGTCTATGAAATGTACCATTGATGAAAGGGTGAGCTTTATGATGATTGTTGGTGTTAAATGAAAGATATGTGTTTAATGAACATGTGTTGTTCTTGAATTTTTGATGAATTTAGTTAATTAGGGCTAAATTGTGAAAATAGCAAATTGAAGGGTTAAATTGTGAAATAAATGAGATGTATGGGTTTGTATAGACACTAGTAAAATTTGGCTAAGCTTGTGCTAGGTGCAATTTGATGAATTTGATGATTTTGTGAATTAGGGACTAAAGTGTCGAAATGTGTAAATGTGAGGGCTATTTTGTAAAATGCCCTAAATGTGTGTGTGTGGACTAAATTGAATGAGTTAGTGATTGAACGGATTGAATTTGAATGTGTATAGACCAAGAGAGAAGAGGTTCGGATCGAGATCGAGGCAAAGATAAAGTACTCGATTAATCAATCGTATCGATAGTCGACGTCCGAGGTAAGTTCAGATACAATACATGTTAATGAGATATGTTTTATTACTATGAATTGAATAGGTATATGAGTATGAAATTGAGATGATATGTGCAAGATTTAGTGATGGCACTAAGTGTGCGAAAATGTAAATCGAAACAGAAATGAAAGGCACTGTGTGTGCGATGATATGAAAGCTACGGCTTATAGTATTGGCACTGTGTGTGCGTTACCGAGATAAGTTGGTTAAAAGATTAGGCACTAAGTGTACGATGACAAATATGCTACGAGCATGTATATAGCACTGAGTGTGCGATCAAATTGAATGAAAACTAAAGGATGATCGACAAATAATATCGAGCATTGAATAGCTTGGATGTTTAATAACTATGTGTGGTTAAGGTACGTATTGAACCTTTGTGGTTGATGAGTATAATTGAGTTATGATTGAGGAAATAAGTATTTTAGCTATGGATGAGAAGGCAAGAATATGAGATAATAGACCTATGTGATTGTTTATTTTATACATTGGTTTAATTTGATATGATAATTGTATTATGTTATGAACTTACTAAGCTTTATAAAGCTTCTTTGTGTGATTTGTTTCTCTCAGATTTGTGGTGTCGAGTAAAGCTAGCTCGGATCGGGGATCGTCAGCATCTCGGTCACACTATCGGCAAATCTATTTTGGGGTATTTTGAAACAATGTATATAGTTAAATATGGCATGTATAGGCTGGTCATTTGAATCATGTTTGATGTTTGTAAGTAGCCATGAGATATGACTAGATATGTGCTAGTTTAGCTAGAATGAACTTGATATATGTGATGCATCTTTTGGTATGGTTTGTGGGTTGAGGAGTTGACTTATGAATGGTAACTTTGTGTTGGTAAAATGCTAGTATGAGTTAATGAAATTGAGAAGGAATGATGTTTGATATTGAATGTTTTATGCTTGTGATGAGATAAGTTTTGGAATTGAATTTGTTATGGTTGGAATGGGAATTGAATGCATAAGTTGAATGGTCATTTTGATAAGTTTTTGGTTGCCTCATGTGCATGATATGTTTTGGTATGTGTTGCTTGTAGGTTTGATCCTAAGTGGGTGGCATTTTGGCCTTGTAAATGGCCTATAATGTCACACGGTTAAGGCACACGGGCGTTCCTAAGACCGTGGGTCAATTGGCAGAATGTAGCCTAGTATTACACGGCTATGGCACACGGGCGTGTCTAGTGACCGTGTTAAAATAGTCAGTATATAGACACGAACGGGCACACGGGCGTGCCTAGTGATCGTGTTGAAATATACAGTATGTAGACACGGATGGACACATGGGGGTGTCTGGTAGCCGTGGAGGGCACACGGCCTCCTGCCACGGGCGTGTCTCCTCTGTATTTTAGAAAAGTTTTAAATCTCGGAGAATTTCTGTATGTGTTTCAATTTAGTCCTAATCCCTCTTTAGCATGTGAATAAGGTTATGTAGACCTCGATAAGGGACACTATGTTTGTAGTTGAATAAGATTGAAGATGATTGACTTTGTGTCATAAATATTAGATGTTAAATGTTCTGATTGATCGGTAACACCTCTTAACCCTGCTCCGGAGATGGCCTCGGGTTAGGGGTGTTACATTTTATTGGTATCAGAGCTACGGTTTAGTCGATTCTCGGACTAACGTAGTGCGTGCGAGTCTAGCTATACATGTCATATATGAAATTGCGATAGTGTGATGAATGCTGACAGTTGAAAATGTGTTTTCTTATAGTAATGGATCCCGATCGAGCAGTTGCTAACGACGTAGAGAGTAATGTGCCTGCTCCCGCTCAAGGGACAGCGCCGGCCACATCTAGGCCGAATGAAGATAGTGAGGGAGGAGAGGCTAAGCAAGCCTTCTTCCGTATGATGAGTGAATGGTTTACGGTGTTTGTTCGAACGAATCCGACTACTCCACAACCTCCACCCCCGCAAGTACCTGTTGTGCCTCAAGTTGTAGACCCGAACAGATTGAATAAACCACCTGTAGATAAGATTTGAAAATACGGGGCTGAGGAGTTTAGGGCCACATCTGATGACGATGTTGAGCGAGCCGAGTTTTGGCTTGAGAATACAATCAGAGTATTCGATGAGATGTCGTTGAATCCTGATGAGTGCATTAAGTGTGCAGTTTCTTTATTGAGAGACACGGCTTACAGCTGGTGGAAAACATTGATATCTGTGGTTCCGAGAGAGAGAATCACCTGGGATTTCTTTCAAGCTGAGTTCAGAAAGAAGTATATCAGTCAACATTTTGTTGATTAGAAACGTAAAGAGTTTCTAGAATTGAAACAGGGCTGGTTGTCTGTTACTGAGTACGAGCGAGAATTTGTAAGATTGAGTCAATATGCGAGAGAATGTGTCTCGACCAAAGCTACTATGTGCAAACGTTTCATAGAGGGATTGAATGAAGACATCAAGCTATTGGTTGGGATACTCGATATAAATGAATTTGTTGTGTTAGTTGAAAGAGTGTGTAAAGCTGAAGAGCTCAATAAGGAAAAGAAGAAAGCCGATTCAGAAGCTCGTGATGAAAGAAAGAGATCGATGAATAAATTTTCTCAACCTTTTACTAAGAGATACAGAGATGCAAGTAACCATTCAAATGCTTCATTTGGACATCCAAGTAGAGATCGTTTGAAACAAAGTACTGGTCCACGAATTCAAGCTCCGAATGAATCAAGTGTTGGCAGTGTTAAGAGTAACAAGCCTGAGTGCAGACAGTGTGGAAGGCGACATGTGGGAGAGTGCTGGGGCAAGTACAACAATAGATTTTGTTACAAATGTGGATCCCGAGATCATTTTATTCGGGATTGCCCAAAGATGGTCGAAGAAGAAAATGTTCAAAATGAAAGACCGAGTAATGTGACAGCTAGGGGTAGACCACCCAGAAGCACCAAAAATGTGAGTGAAAGTCAGAGATGGACAAATGACACAGCTGTGAGATCAGAAGCAAGAGCACCTTCCCGAGCCTATGCTATACGTACACGAGAGGAAGCATCATCTCCAGATGTCATCACCGGTACTTTCACTTTATTTGATATTGATGTCATTGCATTGATAGATCCTGGATCAACCCATTCCTATGTGTGTATGGACTTAGTATTGAATAAGACTCTACCGTTGAGTCTCATCGAATTTGTGATTAGAGTATCGAACCCCTTAGGCAAGTGTGTTTTGGTGGATAAGGTGTGCAAGAATTGCCCATTGATGTTTCGTGATATATGTTTTCCGGTTAATTTGATGTTGCTTCCCTTTGATGAATTCAACATAATTCTGGGTATGGATTGGCTTACTCTACATAATTCCATTGTGAATTGTAAAAGAAAGAGTATTGAATTGAGAAGTCAGAATGGTGAGCTAGTTCGAATTGAATCCAGTGATATGAAGGGATTACCAGCTGTTGTATCTGCGATGAAAGCTATGAACTATGTGAGAAAAGTTGTGAAGCTTATTTAGCGTACGTGATTGATACAAAGGTGTCAAAAAAGAAAGTTGAATCGTGGTGCGTGGTTTGTGAGTTTTCGGATGTATTTCTGAAGAGTTACCGGATTACCTCCAATTCGAGAGGTGGAATTTGGTATTTAGTTAGTGCTTTGGGAATCGCTCCTATTTCGATAGCTCCATACAGAATGGCCCCAACCGAATTGAAAGAGTTGAAATCTCGATTGCGTAAATTGGATCGATAGAGGTTTTGCACGACCGAGTTTCTCACCGGGAGCTCCGTGTTGTTTGTGAAAAGAAAGATGGAACTATGAGAATGTGTATTGATTATTGTGATTGAACAAAGTGACGATAAAGAACAAATATCCATTGCCTCAGATCGATGATTTTTTCGATCGGTGAAAGGAGCTACTGAGATTTTCTAAGATAGATTTGAGATCAAAGTTACTATCGGTTCAGAGTTAAAGAATGATGTACCAAAATCGCTTTCGTAACGAGGTATGGACATTACGAATTCTTAGTGATGCCTTTTAGACTAACCAATGCTCTCGCAGTTGTTCATGGATCCGATGAATCGGATATTCGCACCGTATTTGGATCGCTTTGTTGTGGTATTTATTGATGATATTTTGATTTATTCGCGAGATAAGACGCAAAGATGCCGAGCATTTGAGAATTGTACTACAAACTCTGCGTGAGAAAGCAATTGTATGCAAAGTTTAGCAAATGTGAATTTTGGTTGCATGAGGTCAGTTTTCTGGGACATATTGTATCAGCTGCTGGGATACGAGTTGACCCGAGTAAAATCTCTACTATTTTAGAATGGAAGCCTCCGAGGAATGTGTCTGAAGTCCGTAGTTTTCTGGGATTAGCGGGATATTATAGACGATTTGTGAAAGGCTTCTCGATGATCCTGACTCCATTGACAAAGTTGTTACGGAAAGATGTTAGATTCGAGTGGTCAGAAAAGTGCCAGCAAAGTTTTGAGCAGTTGAAAGTGTTGTTAACAGAAGCACCAGTTTTGATTCAACCCAAATCAGGCAAAGAATTCATAGTTTACAGTGATGCGTCATTGAATGGATTGGGCTGTGTGCTGATGCAAGAAGGGAAAGTCATTGCTTACGCTTCAAGAAAGTTAAAACCGCATGAAAGAAACTACCCAACGCATGATCTTGAATTGGCTGCGATTGTGTTCGCATTGAAGATTTGGCGTCACTACCTATTCGGGGAAAAATGTCACATCTATACTGACCGTAAGAGTCTAAAGTACTTAATGACTCGGAAAGACTTGAACTTGCGGCAGAGAAGATGGTTGGAGTTATTGAAAGACTATGAACTTGTGATAGATTACCACCCGGGTAAGGCTAATGTTGTAGCTGATGCCTTAAGCCAAAAATTGTTATACGCTTTGAGAGCTATGAGTAGTCAGATAGATCTGTGTGATGATAGTACGGTGGTAGCTGAATTGAAAGTAAAGCCGCTTTTTTTACAACAAATATGTGATGCTCGTAAGATTGATAATGAGTTATTGGCAAAAAGAGTTCAAGCAGATTCAAATGTTGATCGAATTTCGAGTTGATAGTGATGATTATTTGAGATTCAAAGATCGGATTTGTGTTCCAAGAAATTCAGAGTTGATTCAAATGATTTTGAATGAAGCTCACAATAGTCATTTGACTGTACATCCGGGGAGTACCAAAATGTATAATGATCTGAAACAGTTCCATTGGTGGCATGGTATGAAAAGAGATATTTCTGACTTTGTGTCGAAGTGTTTAGCTTGTCAACAAGTTAAGGCCGAACATCAAGTTCCGTCCGGTTTATTACAACCGATTATGATTCCTGAGTGGAAATGGGAGAGAATTACGATGGACTTTGTGTCGGGGTTGCCGTTATCTCCGAGCAAGAAAGATGCGATTTGGGTGATAGTTGATAGATTGACGAAGTCAGCTCACTTTATTCCAGTGAGAATAGATTATTCACTTGATAGATTGGCTGAATTATATATCGATGAGATCGTGAGATTGCATGGGGTACCTCTATCTATTGTGTCTGACAGAGATCCGAGATTTACCTCGCGATTCTGGAAGAAATTACAGGATGCTTTAGGCACGAAATTGCATTTCAGTACTACTTTTCATCCATAAACGGATGGTCAATCCGAACGAATCATTTAGATTCTCGAAGACATGCTGAGATTTTGTGTACTAGAATTTGAAAGTACGTGGGAAAAGCATTTATCATTGATTGAGTTCGCGTATAACAATAGTTTTCAATCTAGCATTAAAATGGCACCATATGAAGCTCTTTATGGTCGAAAGTGTCGAACCCCATTGTATTGAACTGAGTTGAGTGAGAACAAGATTCACGGAGTTGATCTTATAAAAGAGACTGAACAGAAAGTGGAAGTGATTCGTGATAGTTTGAAAGCAGCCTCAGATCGTCAGAAGTCTTATGCAGATTTGAAACGGAAAGATATCAAATTTGAGATCGGTGATAAAGTGTTTTTGAAAGTATCTCCGTGGAAGAAAATAATTCAATTTGGCCGAAAGGGCAAGCTGAGTCCGAGGTTCATCAGACCGTATGAGATTACCGAACGAGTCGGGCCGGTTGCTTATAGATTGAGATTGCCATCTGAGTTAGAAAAGATTCATAACGTGTTTCATGTGTCAATTCTTCGACGGTACAGATCAGATCCGTCCCATGTGATTGTTCCTACTGAGGTTGAGATTCAATCAGACTTGTCGTATAGTGAAGAATCGATCCGAATTTTGGCACGAGAGACTAAAGAATTGCGAAACAAAAGAATTTCCTTAGTGAAAGTATTATGGCACAAACATGGAATTGAAGAGGCTACGTGGGAGCCTGAGAACGTTATGAGAGAGCAATATTGTAATATCCTGGATTATGGCTTATGCATTAATACTAAATTAGATGAAGTAGCATGCTTATGAATATTCTGAATGTGTTCTATGAATTTTTGTGAACTATAGAATGTAGGAAAATGCCATAGAAATTTTTCGATTTTAAGCTTAAAAGAGAAAGCTAGGCAGAGGAGGCCTTAAGAGAAATTGTAGGTGAAACATGACACACAAATGGGCTTGGTTAAGTGGCTTGGAGGCGCCACTCAAGGCCTCTGTAAATGACGCCACAAACAGGTACGAATGGGCCAAGGTTTGAGTCGCATGGGAAGCTAAATAAAAGCTTTTATTTTGCGGCAACAAGGAGCAAAGGTGGACGACACGAGGAGACTGAGGGAGGAGCTTTAGATAGGTTCAAGTTCTTTTTTTTAAATTCGGCAAATCTAGGAGATAATTATTGATTTTATTTGAATTATTTTGAATAAGTAAGAGAAGAGGAAAAATAGGAGAATAAAAAGGATAAGCTAGTGCAGCCGAATTTATTAGTAGATATGCATCTTTTTCCTTTGTTTTCTTTTATTCTCTCAACTCTTGCTAGCCGAAATCTTCTTCTCCCTAAAGATCACCATTGCTGATTCCTCCCAAGTCCCATACTCTTCCATTGAAGCCGAATCCCCATCATAAATCTTCTTCTTCTTTTTCTCTCAATCTTCTAAAAGCCGAAAGCAGGTTCTTTTTAGACCACAGCCGTTTGGTTCATTAAAACCCCAAATGTCGAAACTTGTGTGATCATCATCTAGCCATAACCGAATATTACTGTGGATCCAAGCAAGGGAGCAATCGATTTCAGTACTAAGGGTAAGATCAGTCGTTATTCGATTTTCAATCCTTTCTCCTATTAGCGGAAGTTGAATCTAATCCCGGTGATGCTCTTTGGCCGAATCATTGAAGGAGAATCTGGGATTTCTTCTAAGCGACAACAATAGAAGATCATTCGGTTTTGGTTAGCTAAGGTAAGAAACGATGATCTTAGGCCAAAGGCTATTTATTAAAGTTCATTGAAGTGATTGGAAATTGGATCTAACCCATGTCTATAGGGATTTTGACAACTTCATAGCCAGAGACCACTTTCGGGATTTAAGATTCGCAAGGTAAGGAGGTGTAATATTCGGCCATGTTGGTTATTATGTTAGCCGAATCGACCATGGTTATTTAGGGCATGATGCAGTGGTATACAAGGATTTCGGGATTCAAAATCGCAAGGTAAGTGCATATACATATTCGGCCAAGGCCTATTTAGTGACTTAGATTTAATTCTTATTTACTTAGAAGCCGAAAACTAATCCGTGAAGTGATTTAGTGCTAGCCGATTGCAAGAGGATTATCTCGAGTTTGGGATTTGATTAGTGATCAAATCGGCAGCAAGGTAAGATTTTGGTCGCATTGATTCTTCTGATTTGGTTTTATAGCCGAATAGGCTTTGTTAAAATATTAAGTGTTGGCCGAATGTAGGGACTAAGATCTAGAACATTAAATCGGGATTCTTCTGGGATCTCGAGTGGAAGCGATAAGTATATCGTGTGTGTACCCCACATTAAACCTTATTAGATTACGGCTTAAATTAGTTGTGTGTTTATAATAATATGAATGTGGCCAAAGGTACCATGCAATGGTACAAAGCACTCAGTACATTTACCCACTCCTACTATGAGTATAATATGATCTCGTTATGGCACACATGTGAAACTATAAGAATGTGAATAAAGAATATGGCATGATATTGCATGTTTTGTATGGCATGGGCATATGGGTTATATGGAAAGGGAAGTGATTGGTGGTTATATACCCCAATATTCGAATGTGGTGACTTGGTCACGTTATTCGAGTGTGGTGTCTCATGACACAAAATAATTATCGTGGCTATGCCACGAATATTATAAGGGCGATGAGCACGCCGATCGCAAATGATCGCCTTCGATGATGTGTAGCGGATGGAGGATTGACTTAGTAGTCCCCACGGTGTGCAGGTTGGTATGGGTGATGTGTAGCGGATGGTATCTAGGTTTGGGTTCGGGTTTGCCTCATTTTATTATTTAATTATATGCATATGTATGAACTGATATGCCTAAACTATTGGGATTTAGTGTTGGTTACACATTGAGTCTGTTTGACTCACCCGCTGGGGAATATTTTTCAGTGACACTCGGTGATAGACCTGGTGGCGGGAGCTTAGTGGTGGCCATGCTCAAGACAAAGATTATTTTCAATTTGGACTCTTCATTTTCTTATAAGTATCTTGGATTTATTTCGGGTTTTGCTTCGATGTAATAAGGCCACTAGTATGCATGCATTTTAATTATTTTATTATGATACAATTTTTATCAATCTAAAGTTTAAGCAACTCTTCTTAAAAAAATAAATGTAAGTGTTTAGACACCTAAACACAAACGATTTCCGAATTAAAGATTAACCCCAAAACAACTCCGTATTTTTATAAAACTACCCCAAATTTTCCAAGTAATAAACATGAAATTAAAACGTTTTACTCGAGGAACATACCAGATCCGGTCTGGGCTCGTAGGCCGGGTTTGGGGGTGTTTCAAATTGGTATCAGAGCCCGGTTCAAAACTCGGCTCTGGGGTTTTTGGGCTCAAAACGTTTTCTAAAAATAGGCTTTTTAAAGGATAACAGTGCATTAGCTCAAGATGGCACTGCGTCTCCGACCCAAGTCCGCTGTAAAGTACCCTAAACCATTGTGTGATATACATGTGGGCTTTATGGGCTTTATGGGACGTAGACTAGTTTAAATAAGACTCGATGGACTATAGGCTTAGTTTAAACCACTTCTTAAACTTTCATAAGACTTAATTTCACTAAACAAACCCGTTAACGAGCCACAAGACTAGGGTGTGGTAACCGTCGTGACGCATGTCTAGGATTGGATGGGAAGAGCTTGGTATTTAAGCGATCCTAGTGACTCACCTCCTCTTCACTGGAATCCTACTGCAGTGCGAGGACTGTTCACCTTAGTCGAGTTAGGGTGTGGCAATAGGCGACGCATGCCTAGGAGTGGATTCGTGGAGAGCTTGGTATTTAAGCGAGCCCTAGCGACTCACCTCCTCTTATTTTGGAATCCTACAGTGCGTGGTGACTATTCACCCTAGTTATGAGGACTCGTTGATGGGCTAAACCCTATAATTAAAACTCGAAAGGGACCAGCCACCCTAGTTTGGAAAAAAAAATTTACCGAAATACCCTTATTTCATAAAATCACCAAGAAACCCTGAATTGGAAAATTTACGAAATTACCCCTGATTTACAAATTTTTAAATTAACCCCGATTTATTACCAAAATACCCCTGTAGGTGAAATGACGAAAATACCCCTGGGATAGGAATAGGACGAAAATGTTTGAATGATGAATGTGTGTTGAATGAATGTGCTCCTTTAAATTAGGATAGAAGACTTGAAACTTTGATCGATCGAAAGAACTACTTCTAAACTTCTTTCATAAAATTTCTTCGCGGATAAACAGTGGAACAAAATACTAATGCATAAAAATTTCTTAATCAAAGCGCGATCGTAGACATGAGTTCTAGGGGACGTGATCGTAATGTGCGAGGACGTGGTAGAGGCAGAATGACCGTATCGGAACCCGTTAGGTCTGGACAAGGGTCCGAAAATGAGGTACCACCACCCCCACCACCAGCTGTTGGTGTTGAGCAGCAAGATCGACGGGGAGGATCTGATGCTCGCAGCAATGCCTGCGAGTTTCGAGATGGTGCCTGGAGCAGGTGGAGGTATGGGAGCTCGAAAATCTGTACCCGAGCGACTCCGAGCCAATGGGGCTAAGGTGTTTCGTGGTGTATCTGGTGTGGCACCCAATACGGCTGAGTATTGGTTGGAGGCAACCGAGCGAATTATGGACGAGCTCGATTTAACTTCTGAGGAGAAACTGAAAGGGATGGTGGCACTACTTCGCGACGAAGCATATCAATGGTGGCTCATGATGCGGGATGGTGCCACGGTGAGGATCTTACTTGGGAATATGTTAAGGCGGCGTATCGGAAGACGTATGTTGGTACCGATTATGTTGATGCGCAGAGGAAAGAATTTCAGGGCTGGTTCAAGGAACAAATCCGTGGCGAGTACGAGGTGAATTCTTAAGGGTGAGTCGGTATGCTCGAGGATAGTGGCTACGAGCATGAACGGTGTGTCCGGTTTGAGGACGGACTTAGGGATGACCTAAGGTTGTTGATAGCTCATGAGAGGAGCGGGAATTTTTCGTATTAGTGGAGAAGGCTAAAGTGGCCGAAGGAGTTAAGGACTCGTAAGGCGTAACTCGATCGGAATAGGCAAAAGAGAGGATTCGGATCGCCTGGGTCATCTGGGAATGCGTAGAAGAGGCCTAGAGTTGATGGGCGCGAGGTCGAGCAAGTTGTGACAGGAGGGCGTGATCGCACTTGTGATTAGTGTGGGAAGAGGCACCTAGGAGAGTGTTAGAAGAAGACAGGGGATGTTTCAAGTGTGGGTCCAAGGACCACATGATTAAGGACTCGTCCTATAAAAATAGACGGGGCCGACCAACAGGTCAAGGTTCTAATCGGTGGAAGAGGGGACAAATGACCTCGGCGGGGGTCGTGATCCGAATAACAGAGGTAATGGTGCTGGAAGAGGACGTGGGACCCCGGGCCGAGGTGTTGGCAATGCCGAGGCAAGACAGCTGGGTCTAGTGTATGCAGTTCGCCGGAGGGAGGATGAAGACGCACCGGACGTCATAACCAGTACGTTCCTTATAGCGAACAAGCCTTATTTTACTTTGATTGATGTGGGCTCGACCCATTCCTATGTTGCATGTAGTGTAGTTGAAACACTAGGCATAGACTCTGAACTATCTGATAGGGAGATGACTGTAGTAAGCCCATTAGGCCAAACTGTAGTGGTGAACAAGATCTTTCGGAGTGTACCTCTAGAGATTCAAGGAGTGATTTTCCCTGCCGACTTAATGGAACTTCCCTTCGGAGAATTTGATCTCATACTTGGCATGGACTGGCTAGTAGAACACCGAGCTATATTGGATTGTGCAGCTAAACGAATGGAGTTAAAGACGCTGGAGGATGAGGCGATAATTATGATAGGAGAAAGAAGAAACTACTTGTCTAACGTAGTCTTTGCCTTAAAGGCTGATAAAATGGTTCGGAAAGGGTGCAAGGCATTTCTGACTTTTGTTAGAGCGTTGGATGCCAAAGAAGGGGGAGTTAGTGGAGTTAGAACAAGAAAGGAGTTTGTGGATGTCTTTTCGGAGGAGTTACCGAATACCCGGACGGGGAGGTGGAGTTTGGAATTGACTTGTTGCTCGAACGGTGCCGTGATCTATCGCCCGTATAGAATGGCACCGAAGGAGTTGGTTGAGCTCAAGGCTCAAATCCAAGAGTTGCTTGATCGTGGGTTCATTCGACCCAGTGTGTCTCCATGGGGAGCACCGGTCTTGTTTGTGAAGAAGAAAGATGGGACTATGCGTATGTACATAGATTACCGTCAGTTGAATAAGCTAACCATCAAGAACAAGTACCCGTTGCCAAGGATAGACGACTTGTTCGATCAACCGAAAGGGGCAGCGGTATTCTCAAAGATAGACCTAAGGTCCGGATATCATCGACTTTAAGGTGAAGGAAGTGGATATCCATAAGACGGCTTTTCCGGACAAGATACGGGCATTATGAGTTCGTAGTGATGCCATTTGGTTTGACGAACGCCCCAGCCGCGTTCATGGATATGATGAACCGGGTTTTTCAACCCTACTTGGATCGGTTTGTCGTTGTGTTCATCGACGATATCCTAGTATACTCCAAGTCTGAGGAAGAACATGACGAGCATCTTCTGGAAAGTGTTGCAAGTGTTAAAGGAGAAGAAGCTATATGCCAAATTCAGCAAGTGCGAGTTTTGGCTTAAGGAGGTTGCATTCTTAGGGCATGTGGTGTCTGCAGAAGGAATAAGGGTGGACCCTAAGAAGATTGAGGCAGTACTAGATTGGAAACCACCTAAGTCTGTGGTCGAGATTCAAAGTTTCTTGGGATTGGCAAAGCTACTATGTAGAAGGTTTGTGGAAGGATTTTCTTCAATAGCCGCACCGTTGACAAAGTTGTTGAGAAAGGAGGTACCTTTCGTTTGGACAGATAGGCAATTGGAGAGCTTTGAGAAGCTTAAGAGAGTTTTGACTGAAGCTCGATTTTGATTCAAATGGAGGCGGGGAAAGACTTTGTGGTGTCTTGTGATGCTTCTCACACAGATTAGGATGTGCTCTAATGCAAGACGGGAAGGTTGTAGCTTATGCATCTCGACAACCGAGGCCACATGAGGTTAACTACCCGACGCATGACTTGGAAGGCGGCGGCGGTGGTCTTTGCTCTTAAGGTGTGGAGGCACTACCTTTATGGAGAAAAGTCGGTGATCTACACGGACCACAAGAGTCTTAAGTATCTCATGACTCGAAGGAACCGAACTTGAGACAGCGAAGGTGGGTGGAATTACGAAGGATTATGATTGTTCCATAGAGTATCATCCGGGCAAGGCGAATGTAGTGGCGGATGCCTTAAGTCGGAAAGTGGTGTCGGATCTCGAGGGCAATGTTTGCACATCCGAGCTTGTATGACGATGGAAGTCTCACGCGAGTTGCAAGTTAAGCCGTCATGGGTGAATGAGGTAAAGGAAAGTCGGTTATTGGATGAGGACTTAAGTGCTAAGTTGCGCAAATGCAGAGTGGAGAGTTGGAAGATTATGGTATTAATAACGAAGGAGTGTTGTGTTTTAAGGGTAAGGTCCGTATGCCGAGGAACAAGGAGTTAAGGAGAGGATTCTTCAGAATCGCATGGTAGCCCCTATGCTATGCATCCCGGAGGTACTAAATTGTCTGAGGATCTAAGGAGCAGTTTTGGTGGCACTGTCCGAAGAAGGAAGTTCTGAATTTGTCGCCAAGTGCTTAACGTGTCGACAAGTTAAGGCTAAACACCAAGTTCCGTCGGGATTGCTTCAACCGATAATGATTCCGCAGATGGAAGTGGGAGAGAATTACCATGGACTTCGTTAGTGGGTTTCCCCTTACGCCTACTAAGAAGGACTCGGTATGGGTGATAGTGGACCGATTGACAAAGTCCGCGCATTTCATCCCAGTAAGAGTTGATTATTCTTTGCAGAAGTTAGCAAAGTTATATGTGGCAGAAATTGTGAGGTTGCATGGAGTGCCGGTATCGATAATCTCGGATAGGGATCCAAGGTTTACGTCTCGGTTTTGGAAGGCTCTACATCAGGCTTTGGGCACTAAATTGGATTTCACTACGGCTTTTCATCCACGATCGGACGGGCGATGCGAACGAGTAATCCAAGTGTTGGAAGATATGCCGAGAGGTCGTGTGATAGACTCAGAGGAAGTTGGGAAGAATATTTGCCGTTGGCGGAATTTGCATACAACAACGGCTATCAAGCCGATATTCGGATGGCAACCGTATGAAGCATTCAGATGGGCGAAAGTGTCGCACTCCTACGTGTTGGACGGAATTGGGGGAACGACGAGTTTTGGGTCCGCAGATTGTGGCAAAATCAAGAGAAAGTTGAGATAATTCGCAAGACGGTTGAAGGAAGCATCCGGCAGCGTAAGTCGCACGCAGATCTTAAGAGGAAAGAAATAGAATTTGATGTGGGAGATCAAGTGTTTCTTAAGGTATCGCCTTGGAAGAAGGTTATGAGATTTGGTCGCAAAGGGAAATTAAGTCCAAGGTTTATAGGACCTTATCGGGTATTAAAGCGAGTTGGACCAGTGGCATACCAGTTAGAGTTGCCTTCGGAGTTGAAATAGATGCACGACGTATTCCATGTTTCTATGTTACGTCGTTATCGATCGGATCCATCTCATGTAGTTCCGGTTGATGAGGTGGAATTAAGGCCAGATTTGTCCTATGAGGAAGAGCCGATTCAGATCTTGGAACGAGATGTGAAAGTGCTACGAAGGAAGTCAGTTCCTTTAGTCAAAGTGTTATGGCGCAATCATGGATCGGAAGAAGCTTCATGGGAGCCGGAAGAAGCAATGCGACAGCAATACCCTCACTTATTTTAGCCAGGTGATTTCGAGGACGAAATTATTTTAAGGGGGTAGAACTGTAATATCCTGGATTATGGCTTATGCATTAATACTAAATTAGATGAAGTAGCATGCTTATGAATATTCTGAATGTGTTCTATGAATTTTTGTGACCCTTAGAATGTAGGAAAATGCCATAGAAATTTTTCGATTTTAAGCTTAAAAGAGAAAGCTAGGCAGAGGAGGCCTTAAGAGAAGTTGTAGGTGAAACATGACACACAAATGGGCTTGGTTAAGTGGCTTGGAGGCGCCACTCAAGGCCTCTGTAAATGACGCCACAAACAGGTGCGAATGGGCCAAGGTTCGAGTCGTATGGGAAGCTAAATAAAAGCTTTTATTTTGCGGCAACAAGGAGCAGAGGTGGACGGCATGAGGAGACTGAGGGAGGAGCTTTAGATAGGTTCAAATTCTTTTTTTTAAATTCGGCAAAGCTAGGAGATAATTATTGATTTTATTTGAATTATTTTGAATAAGTAAGAGAAGAGGAAAAATAGGAGAATAACAAGGATAAGCTAGTGTAGCCTAATTTATCAGTAGATATGCATCTTTTTCCTTTGTTTTCTTTTATTCTCTCAACTCTTGCTAGCCGAAATCTTCTTCTCCCTAAAGATCACCATTGCTGATTCCTCCCAAGTCCCATACTCTTCCATTGAAGCCGAATCCCCATCATAAATCTTCTTCTTCTTTTTCTCTCAATCTTCCAAAAGCTGAAAGCAGGTTCATTTTAGACCATAGCCGTTTGGTTCATTAAAACCCCAAATGCTGAAACTTGTGTGATCATCATCTAGCCATAACCGAATATTGCTGTGGATCCAAGCAAAGGAGCAATCGATTTCAGTACTAAGGGTAAGATCAGTCGTTATTCGATTTTCAATCCTTTCTCCTATTAGCCGGAAGTTGAATCTAATCCCAGTGATGCTCTTTGGCCGAATCATTGAAGGAGAATCTCGGGATTTCTTCTAAGCCGACAACAATAGAAGATCATTCGGGTTTTGGTTAGCTAAGGTAAGAAACGCATGATCTTAGGCCAAAGGCTATTTATTAAAGTTCATTGAAGTGATTGGAAATTGGATCTAACCCATGTCTATAGGGATTTCGACAACTTCATAGCCAGAGACCACTTTCGGGATTTAAGATTCGTAAGGTAAGGAGGTGTAATATTCGGCCATGTTGGTTATTATGTTAGCCGAATCTGACCATGGTTATTTAGGGGCAGTCGACAGTGGTATACAAGGATTTCGAGATTCAAAATCGCAAGGTAAGTGCATATACACATTCGGCCAAGGCCTATTTAGTGACTTAGATTTAATTTTTATTTACTTAGAAGCTGAAAACTAATCCGTGAAGTGATTTAGTGCTAGCCGATTGCAAGAGGGATTATCTCAGAGTTTCGGGATTTGATTAGTGATCAAATCGGCAGCAAGGTAAGATTTTGGTCGCATTGATTCTTCGGGATTTGGTTTATAGCCGAATAGGCTTTGTTAAAATATTAAGTGTTGGCCGAATGTGGGGACTAAGATCTAGAACATTAAATCGGGATTCTTTGGGATCTCATGGAAGCGATAAGTATATCAGGTGTGTACCCCACACTAAACCTTATTAGATTACGGCTTAAATTAGTTGTGTGTTTATAATAATATGAATGTGGCCAAAGGTACCATGCAATGGTACAAAGCACTCAGAATACGTTTACCCACTCCTACTATGAGTATAATATGATCTGTTATGGCACACATGTGAAACTATAAGAATGTGAATAAAGAATATGGCATGATATTGCATGTTTTGTATGGCATGGGCATATGGGTTATATGGAAAGGGGAAGTGATTGGTGGTTATATACCCCAATATCTGAATGTGGTGACTTCGGTCACGTTATCTGAGTGTGGTGTCTCATGACACAAAATAATTATCTGGTGGCTATGCCACGAATATTATAAGAGGCGATGAGCATGTCGATCGCGGCGACGCGCCGATGATGTGTAGCGGATGGAGGGTTGACTTAGTAGTCCCCACGGTGTGTGTGTTGTTGGTACGGGTGATGTGTAGCGGATGGTAACTAGGTTTGGGTTCGGGTTTGCATCATTTTATTATTTAATTATATGCATATGTATGAACCGATATGCCTAAACTATTGGGATTTAGTGTTGGTTACACATTGAGTCTGTTTGACTCACACCCGTTGGGGAATATTTTCAGTGTGACACTCGGTGATGGACCTGGTCGGCGGGAGCTTAGTGGTGGCCATGCTCAGCCCAAAGATTATTTTCAATTTGGACTCTTCATTTTCTTATAAGTATCTTGGATTTATTTCGGGTTTTGCTTCGATGTAATAAGGCCACTAGAATGCATGCATTTTAATTATTTTATTATGATACAATTTTTATCAATCTAAAGTTTAAGCAACTCTTCTTAAAAAAATAAATGTAAGTGTTTAGACACCTAAACACAAACGATTTCCGAATTAAAGATTAACCCCAAAACAACTCGGTATTTTTATAAAACCACCCCAAATTTTCCAAGTAATAAACATGAAATTAAAACGTTTTACTCGAGGAACATACCAGATCCGGTCTGGGCTCGTGGGCCGGGTTTGGGGGTGTTTCAAACATCCACAACTATTCACCAGTAAGATTTTCGGGGACGAAAATCCCTAAGGGAGGGAGAGTTGTAACATCCCAGTTTAAACCCTAGTCGGAACAGTGGTTCGAGACCACAAATTCGAGGTCGTAAAAATATTTTAATGATAATTTTCGTGTGAATAGTATGTGAAATAGCCACGTGTGAAAATTCGTGTGATAATTTGATTGTTTGAGTGTCGAATTAAGAGAAAGGACTTAATTGTATAAGGTGTAAAAGCTATGTGCTGAATTATAAGTACTTAAATGTTGATGGCTTTTTAAGGAAGAGGCCTTATGTTGTTAATGAATCATTTTTAAGATAGTGGGGTGTTAAATGACAAACTAGCCTTAAAATGTATTTGTTTTATATGACTTATAAAAGGGCAAAGTTGGTATTTAATTATTAAGTTAATTTATAATGAAACAAAAGGGAAAAGAGTGCTCATCTTTGTTTATATCAACCGAAAATGAGAAAAGAAAAGAAGGAAGAAAAGCTTTGAAAATTTTGGCTAGGGTTAAGCTTGAATTAAGGTATGTTTGAGCTCGATTTTTAATAATTTCTACGTTTTTGTAATCGTTGCTTTGCGCTCTACAAAACCCATGCTTGAAATTTGTGAATTGATGATGTCTATGAAATGTACCATTGATGAAAGGGTGAGCTTTATGATGAGTGTTGGTGTTAAATGAAAGATATGTGTTTAATGAACATGTGTTGTTCTTGAATTTTTGATGAATTTAGTTAATTAGGGCTAAATTGTGAAAATAGCAAATTGAAGGGTTAAATTGTGAAATAAATGAGATGTATGGTTTTGTATAGACACTAGTAAAATTCGGCTAAGCTTGTGCTAGGTGGAATTTGATGAATTTGATGATTTTGTGAATTAGGGACTAAAGTGTCGAAATGTGTAAATGTGAGGGCTATTTTGTAAAATGCCCTAAATGTGTGTGTGTGGACTAAATTGAATGAGTTAGTTATTGAACGGATTGAATTTGAATGTGTATAGACCAAGAGAGAAGAGGTTCGGATCGAGATCGAGGCAATGATAAAGTACTCGATTAATCAATCGTATCGATAGTCAACGTCCGAGGTAAGTTCGGATACAATACATGTTAATGAGATATGTTTTAGTACTATGAATTGAATAGGTATATGAGTATGAAATTGAGATGCTATGTGCAAGATTTAGTGATGGCACTAAGTGTGCGAAAATGTAAATCAAAAGAAATGAAAGGCAACGTGTGTGCGATGATATGAAAGCTACGACTTATAGTATTGGCACTGTGTGTGCGTTACCGAGATAAGTTGGTTAAAAGATTAGGCACTAAGTGTGCGATGACAAATATGCTACGAGCATGTATATAGCACTGAGTGTGCGATCAAATTGAATGAAAACTAAAGGATGATCGGCAAATAATATCGAGCATTGAATAGCTTGGATGTTTAATAACTATGTGTGGTTAAGGTAGGTATTGAACCTTTGTGGTTGATGAGTATAATTGAGTTATGATTGAGGAAATAAGTATTTTAGCTATGGATGAGAAGGCAAGAATATGAGATACTAGACCTATGTGATTGTTTATTTTATATATTGGTTTAATTTGATATGATAATTGTATTATGTTATGAACTTACTAAGCTTTATAAAGCTTACTGTGTAATTCGTTTCTCTGCATTGCAGTGTCAGTAAAGCTAGCTCGGATCAGGGGATCGTCAGCATCTCGGTCACACTACCGGTAAATCTATTTTGGGGTATTTTGGAACAATGTATATAGTTAAATATGGCATGTATAGGCTGGTCATTTGAATCATGTTTGATGTTTGTAAGTAGCCATGAGATTTGGCTAGATATGTGCTAGTTTAGCTAGAATGAACTTGATATATGTGATGCATCTTTTGGTATGGTTTGTGGGTTAAGGAGTTGACTTATGAATGGTAACTTTGTGTTGGTAAAATGCTAGTATGAGTTAATGAAATTGAGAAGGAATGATGTTTGATATTGAATGTTTTATGCTTGTGATGAGATAAGTTTTGGTATTGAATTTGTTATGGTTGGAATGGGAATTGAATGCATAAGTTGAATTGTCATTTTGATAAGTTTTTGGTTGCCTCATGTGCATGATATGTTTTGGTATGTGATGCTTGTAGGTTTGATCCTAAGTGGGTGGAATTTTGGCCTTGTAGATGGCCTATAATGTCACACGGTTGAGGCACATGAGCGTGCCTAAGACCGTGGGTAAATTGGCAGAATGTAGCCTAGTATTACACGGCTATGGCACACGGGCGTGCCTAGTGACCGTGTTAAAATAGTCAGTATATAAACACGAACGGGCACACGAGCGTGCCTAGTGACCGTGTTGAAATAGACAGTATGTAGATACGGATGGACACACGGGGGTGTCTGGTAGCCGTGGAGGGCACACGGCCTCCTCCCACGGGCGTGTCTCCTCTGTATTTTAGAAAAGTTTTAAATCTCGGAGAATTTCTGTATGTGTTTCAATTTAGTCCCGACCCCTCTTTAGCATGTGAATAAGGTTATGTAGACCTCGATAAGGGACACTATGTTTGTAGTTGAATAAGATTGAAGATGATTGACTTTGTGTCGTAAATATTAGATGTTAAATGTTCTGATTGATTGGTAACACCTCTTAACCCTGCTCCAGAGATGGCCTCGGGTTAGGGGTGTTACAAATACTAATGGCAAATTCCAGTCTAGTGTGACAATTATGGGTGCTGTGACTAATCTACTCTTCAAATCATTGAAGGCTTTTAAGCATTCATCATCAAACTTGAATATCGAGTCCTTCTCCAATAGTTTGCATAAGGGTTTAGCCACTTTGGAGAAGTCCTTGATAAATTTTCGATAAAAACCGGCGTGGCCCAAAAAGCTCCTAACACCTTTTAGAGATGTTGGAGGTGGGAGTTTCTCAATAACGTCTACCTTTGCTTTGTCTACCTCGATCCCATGTCTCATTATCCGATGGCCTAGAACAATTCCTTCTTGTACCATAAAATGGCACTTTTCCCAGTTGAGTACGAGATTCGTTTCTTCGCATCGCCTTAGTACCTTAGCTATATTGGCTAAACAATCATCATAAGTGTCTCCAAATACTGAAAAGTCATCCATAAAAACTTCCAAACACTTCTCAACCATGTCAGTAAAAATTGACATCATACATCTTTGAAATGTGGCAGGTGCATTACATAAACCAAATGGCATGCGTCTAAATGCAAATGTACCGTACGGGCAGGTGAATGTCATTTTGTGTTGATCTTCCGGTGCTACTGTAATCTGATTATACCCTGAGTATCCATCAAGAAAACAGAAGTAATCTCGTCCTACGAGTCTATCCAGCATCTGGTCCAAGAATGGCAAAGGGAAGTGATCTTTCCTAGTTGCCTTGTTCAGCTTTCGGTAATCGATGCAGATTCTCCATCCCGTAACCGTTCTAGTCAGTATCAAATCGTTGTTCTCGTTCTCTATGACCGTGATACCTTCTTTTTTGGCACGCACTGGACCGAACTTACCCATGAACTGTTTGAGATGGGATAGATGACACCCGCATCTAACCACTTGATGATCTCTTTTTTTACTACGTCCTTCATGATGGGGTTTAGTCTCCGCTGTCCATCGATCGTCCCTTTTTCTCCATCTTCTAGGATAATCTTGTGCATGCATACAGACGGACTAATACCGCGAATATCGGCTATGGTCCATTCAATGGCCTTCTTGAATTGTTTCAAAACTAAGATAAGTTTCTCTTCTTGCTTAGTGGTCAATTCTGCTGAAACAATCACAGGCAGAGTAGAAGCGTTACCTAAATAAACATATTTTAAATGAGAAGGTAATACCTTGAGTTCTAATTTAGGTGGCTCCTCGATCGACGCTTTTGGTTGGCAATAGTCCCTCTTTTCTAACTCCAAAGACTCCAAACGGGATTGCGAATGAAATCCCCTTTAATTAGCTTCTAGCAGAGCTAAGTATTCATCCTCCTCTTCATCATTTGGGGGATCCGATGTCAAAATTCTTTCCACTGGGTCCTCAACACAGTTGAGTTCCTTCTCCACTATTAAATCCTCTAAATCGGACACTGCAGAGCAATCATCAATTGTGTCAGGAAATCGCATAGACTTAAAGACGTTAAATGTTACCTGATCATCCTGAACACGCATAGTGAGTGATAAACCGTAATATATACATATTTTAATCCCACATTTAGCATACTTTTGGATGATTTAATCCCTTGAATTATGGAATTTGATACTCCTAATCCTTTAATTTCATGTTTTATACTTAGGAGAGCATCGGAGGATGAAAAGAATGAGAAATGGGCCGAAAATGGAGAAAATAGGCCAAAGTAAGAAATTCACACGGCTTGGAGTTCACCACACGGCTGTGCCACCTTAGCAGGTCCAAACACGGCCTGGGCTCGACTCACACGGGCGTTCCACACGGGCGTGCCCCTGCCTTGACCTGTTTTAATTCCATTCGGATTAGGGTACTTGTGGGCCAAGAAAGGAATCCCGAAAGCCTATATAAACACCCTAGAGGGCAACCTAAAGGGGGAGTGGGACAAAAGCCTTCTGTCAGGGCTTTTGACGGGGGCGAAGCCAGGGAGGTCTGAACACAGGAAATTACTCGAAGACAGCCAGTTGATTCATCCCAGAAGCTGAAATCACACTCAAGACGGAAGATCTTCCCTTCAATTTCCTTCAGGGGGTTTTAGGGTTTTTCTTATGTTTTGTTATTTACTTTCTTCTGAGATGTGTTCTTTATTAAACATGAACTAAACCCCTCAAATACCTGAGGGGGATGAAACCTAAGACGGATCTTGTTATTGTTTTCTGAACTGTATGATAAATACTTGATTTGTTCTTAATTATGTGTTCTTAATTCTTGTTTTAATATTTCAGGATATTGATTCAAGTATTGATGTGCTTAGGCAGTGGAGCAAAAGTCCCTGTTTAAGAGTAGATCTAGCATAGTTAAGCGGAGTTGATCGCAACCCTAGAGATAGGATGACGAAAATCTGTCGGATTAGGGTCAAACCTAATATGGCAGTCCATAGATTAAGTTAATGCAACACTAGGGGTTTTACTTAGAAAGAGATTTCAATTAATCAACCTAGGGTTAGACGTTAGTAGCCTCGAAAGAGGTATTAATATAAATTAGGGAATCCTACGGATCAAGTCAAGTGAATAAATCGTCTGGTTCAGAGTTAAGTAACAAGTGAAGTCTTGGTGGATTCTTCCTCGGGTATTGCCTTAATCAACTGGTTTTCCCAAAAGTATTTTCCCAATTCACTCTCTGTGTCTTAGCATCCTTAGTTTAGTAATTAGTTAATTAAACATCGATTCCCTTAATACTTAGGCTAGATAATAAAAAGATAGTAACTACTAGTACTCTTGGTCCTTGAGGATACGATATTTTCGTTCTTGCCATAGCTATACTACCGAACGATAGGTGCGCTTGCCTTATTCGTTGTCATAGTTAGTTTGGACACGATCAGTGAGCTCTCCCTTCTGCACATCAATAAGGGTCCTTCCAGTTGCTAGGAACGACCTTCCTAGGATGATTGGTACTTCTTTGTCTGCTTCAAAATCTAGAATTACAAAGTCAGCAGGAAAGATAAACTTATCTACACGTACCAATACGTCCTCGATTTTTCCTTCTGGATGTTGAAGCGTAACTGTAGTTGGTCTAACTTCTCCTATCCCCATCTTCCTAAATATTGACATAGGCATTAATTTGATACTTGCACCTAAGTCACATAATGCCTTACCACAATATGTTGCTCCAATGTTGCACGGTATGGTAAAACATCCAGGATCCTTCAATTTTGGGGGTAGTTTGTCTTGAAGATATGCACTGCATTCCTTCGTCAGAGCTACCGTCTCAAATTCTCCAAGTCTTCTTTTCTTAGACAAGATATCTTTCATGAACTTGACGTAGTTCGGCATTTGCTCAAGTGCTTCAACCAACGGGATGTTGATGTGAAGTTGCTTGAGTACGTCAAGGAACTTCTTGAATTGAATCTCCTGCTTCTGCTTTTGAAATCTTTGAGGGTAGGGTGGTGGTGGTTTCATTACTGGATCTAATTTTGGTTGATTCGTCTTTGGCGGCAATTCTGCACCTAACGAAGTTGTTAGTTGATCAGAATTAGCTGGTCCTGAGGTTACTTGTCGGGTTTTGCGATTAGTTACGTGGCGGGATTTCAACACTTGGTTGAACTTCTTCTGAATCTTGAGCGTCTCTGGCTCCTTTTCAACTTCGACAATGTTGGGCTTACTGTCTTTCTGCTCCTTAATGTCAACGCTTTACAATGTTCCTTCTATATTTCTCGGATTCTCCGTGTCACTAGGTAGAGCACCTTGTGGTCGGTTCCTGAGTTCAGTAGCAAGCTGGCCCACTTGATTCTCCAAATTCCTTAGACTGGCATCGTTTTTCACCATGTATGCCTTCAATAGATTCTCTAAGTTATTGGATGGTTCTGCTTGGGTTGGTTTCTGTACTTTTTAGGGAAAGCTAGGCGGCTGGGTTGGTCTGGGTTGGGTGTAAGTGTTACTGGTTCCAGCCCCTTGGTTACTCCAGGACAAATTCGGGTGGTTTCTCCACGATGGGTTATAAACATTGGATTGCAGTCCTTGCCTCCCTTGGTTTTGGTTCTGGTTACCCATGTAATAAATGGATTCGGGGTTTGATGGACATTCTTCAAACAAATGTCCTTCCCCACAGTACACACAGGCTATATTCTCAATTTGGTTAGGTGGTTGGGCTGCAAAACTGTTAGACCCATTAGTGGTAAGATTCTTAAGCATTGAGGAAATTGAAGATACCTGAGATGCGAGTGAAGTGAGAGCGTCCACTTCATGTATTCCAGCTACTCGTCTTCCTGACGCTGCTCGATTGGTTGGCCATTGATAATTGTTGCTGGCAATCCTCTCAATAATTTTGTAAGCCTCATTATAAGACTTAGAAAGGAGAGCACCATTAGCAGAGGAATCCACTACCATCCTTGTGTGAGCGTTGAGACCATTATAGAATGTCTCAAGTTGAATGCAATGTGGGATTCCATGATGAGGGCACTTTCGTAATAACTCTTTGTACCTTTACCATGCCTCATACAGGGACTCATCATCCATTTGTTGGAAGGCAGTGATCTCATTCCTCAACTTGGCATTCTTGCTCGGCGGGAAATACTTCATGAGGAATCTCTCGGCTAACTCTTGCCATGTAGAAATGGAGTTCGGTGGCAATGAGTTCAACCAGGCACGACCTCGTCCCTTAGCGAATATGGGGAACGGCTTGGTCGTAATGCATCTTGGGTACTCCGGCTAACTTGAAAGAATCGCCACCTCCATGAATAGTCTCAAGAGGCGGATGAGGGTCTTGGTGAGGCATTCCACCGATTGGCCCATTTATGCAAGCATCTGGAACATGATCGGCTTCAGCTCGAATTGTTGTGCCTCGATTTCGGGTCTCCTAATACCCGGATTAAGATCGTTAAATACTAGCACAGCATACTGTCGTAAAGCTCTATCCCTATCATCAGCAATAAGGATAGGATTCTGAGCAAGGTTTGCTCCGTTTCCTTGATTCATATTCTCGAAGTTCATCTCTTCGGTCCTTCTCTGGTTCGCTTGTCTTCTTTTTCGTCGAAAGGTTCGTTCTATCTCAGGGTCTACAGGGAGTAAATCGATAATTTGGTCAATACTCATAAACACCTGAAATATTCACAGAAAAATTAATTAAGTTAAAAATTAAACAGAAAATTAAACCAAAATGTACGACTAACAAATTCAAAAATAATGGCTTTTTAAAAAACAGTCCCAGGCAATGGCGCCAAAAACTTGGAACGACGGAAATGTGCAAGTGTACACAATTGCAACAAGTAATAAAGTGACAAGTAAATGTCGAGTTATCGTACCCACAGGGACTGTAAAAGAATTATTTATGAAAATGATTTTAAACACTTTGGTGATGGAAAAATAATTGGATTTGAGAAATGATTAAAAACTAGAAAACAAAGTAAAATAAAATAAAATAAAATAAAGTTCTAATGCACGATTTCAAAAGCTGATTTTAATCAAGATGATATAATTGTGTTGGATTAATTATATTTCCTTACCTTAGAATTATTAAACTTATGCTTATACTTGTTACGAATAAATCACAGCAACTCGGTAATTTGCTAACTTATGAACATATTTACAAATCAAAATCCATTCATCTCTTGTACATATTTCTATGTCAATTCCACCGATTAAACAGATTTATAAAAGTAAACATGTTATGGCACATACATACTTATTAAATTAAACAATCTCTCGCATATTCCTATGTCGATTCAACCGATTAATTCAACCTAATAAGCATATAAAAGACTATGTGAAGTAACAAAGTATCCTTACCTTGAAATAGTTTAATCACAATAATCTTGCAAGTTATGCAAGGCATGTGTATCGCCAAATACAATGCTAATCTAATCTTCAGCTACTTTAGAAGAATTAAACATGAACTGATTAAGTACTGTGTCCATTAATTACAATTTCAATGCGTTTAAATAATTAATTCTTTAGTTATCTAAACAATTATAATGCCAGAATAACTTAGGCATGATTTTACTTAATCAAGCATTTTACTGAGGCCTATAACAGCATAAACACAATTTTAATAATTTAAGATGACGAAATGCAATCAACCCAAAACAAATTAAATTCAAGCTAAGCTGATTAAATTAACCATTCCAACAACATAAATATTCATAGATATGTTCATCATAAAAACAACAAAAGTTAAAGAGATAGGGAACAAGAATCAAATCCGGTGTTTTTCCGTGTCTTGACTAGGTTGCTCCGTTCTTTATTCTTTGTTGTCCTCGCCAACCAAGGCTGCTATGAACACTCAATTTCTGCTCCAAAATGGCTGAAGAAGACCTCTTTCTCAAGAGGAGAAATCGGCACAAGAGCAAGGAATTTTGAATGGGAAAATGAGAGAAAAAGTGAGAGAGGAGAGAAGAGTTGTGAGAGAAGAGATGTGAATGAGGGATGAGGGATGCCTTGAATGATCAGCCAAGGGGGGTTTTCATAGCTGAATGTGGCAGCTGAAATTTGCTAAAAATAGCAGCCAAAGAGCCACCCCTTGGCCGGCCACCTATGTGGCAAAGTTGATGGCTTCAACTTTGCTAAATATGGCTTGGGGCAAATCTACAAAGCCACTGATTGTGGAGGGGGTTGAATGCAACTTTGACAAGTCTTCAACGGCGTCTTTGCAAGCTCAATTAATCAGCTAATAAGCTAATTTGGGTCAGCATATGGACGGTTCTGGGCAGCCCAATTGGTGGCTGGTTCAGTTCACTAAATTTGGTTCAACCAGTGCAGTTTAACTGGACCCTTTTTTCCATAATTAATTAATAATAATTTATTTAGCCCAAATTAAATTGGGAATAAATTAAAATTAATTATATTATGATTTAATATTCATAACCGAACCGTCTTGGGATGGAAATAAATTTGCCTTGATACTTCAAATTGCTTCTCGGGTTTATTCTTCGAGCAGTGTCTGCCGAGCCAATTTTCGCTCTTTGTGCGAATCTGTCGAAAATAGTCAAAATTAATCAAAATTAACTATAAAAGTAATTAAAATTCATCATGTTCATATTTTTAACACAATTTAATTATTTTATAATATTTAATTGTTTTTTTACAAGAATTTAACCGAAATAGCATGATTTTAAGTTAAAAAAGGCATGTAAAAACACGTAAATTTTCGTGTTTCCAATGAGCTAATTGGTTCTTTGCTCACTCATAAAATGAGGCTCAAAGGAGTTAATAAAGAAGAAGAAAAATTTGAAAAGAAGAAGGTTGGTATTGCCGAAAAAGTTGAAAAGAAGAAGGTTGGTATTGCCCTTAAGTACACAATAGAAGAAGGTAGTTCTGGTGATGATGTGGATGAGGATCAAGAGATGACAATGTTTGCTAGAAGATTCAAAAGGTTTGTAAGGTCTAATAAAGGAAGAAAGTTCCAAAAGAAGGAATGAGTCAAGATTGAATCTACCAAGGAGAAAGACCTCATCATATGCTATGAATGTAAGAAACCGAGACATATCAAGTTTGATTGTCCCTAATAGAAGAAAAAGAGGTCAATCAAACAAAAACTCAAGGCTCATGTTTCTACTTGGAGTGATGAAGGTTCATCCGGTAATGATGATGAAGAAGAAGCCAATCTTTTCCTTATGGCCGTCGACGACTCTAAGCTAACTTCTAACTCATCCAATTCAGCTTCTTATTCTTTTGATGAGTTACAAGATGCCTATAATGAGTTGAGTTTGGAGTTTTAATTAATGGTTTCAAAATATAGAAAAAATATTTCAAAACTAAAAGAGGAAAATAATTCACTCTCCAAAGTCAAGCATGAACATGAAAGTAAAATAAATGATAAGCAAAATAGTATAAATGGTTTTGAGAAAAAAAGAAATTTGACTTGCATAATTTGCTTTCTAAAGTTCATGATGATCACTAAAAGTAACTTGAGTTGCTTAAGAGTGAAAAATGTCACTCTAACAAAGTTTTACTGAAAAGATCTGATACGAGTCACAAGGCCCAAAATCAGGCTCATGAATGTGATGGGCTCAAATCTTCTTAAGGCCCAATAAAGAGGTCGAAGGCCAAGCAAATCTGAGCAAGACTGAATGGGGCCATCCAAGACTTTTTTACTAAGGCCCTAGATGCGCACACGATCAAAAAAGAAAATCAAGATTCACTTTCTTGTACTCAAGAAAATCAAGAAACTGAATCTTGGTCCAATTTTGCTGTTTCATACAATTTCAAGAATCAAGATTTCAAATCTTGGTCCAAGAAATCGAATCTTGCAAAGCTTGAATGAGCCAATTTCAAGAGCAAACATAAAAAAATGGCCCATTAAGATGTCTACATGGCCATCCTGAAGTTTAGAAAGTAATTTAATTGAATATCAGGCCAAATTATCAAAGTGGCCCAAGTTGTAAAATATTTAAACTATAGGTCCAACTTTATTTTAATAGGTGGATCATCATGTAAGAATTCAGCCCAAAGAGCCCATTTAATTTCTTTGGTCGAATTCCCATTAAAAGTCCACACTTAGAATTATTTTAATTTTTTATTTGATGAGTTGTCATGTTAGCTATTCCATTAGGGTTAGGAAAACTTATTTTGGGGCCTATAAGTAGCATGACCGTCCACCCTTATAGATGAACAATTGATTTTTGTTAATAATAATTCTGTTTGAGTTTTTCTTCAAGAATTGCTCTTAAGATTCTTTTAGAAGCTGTTATAACAATCTTTTAGGTTGTGAGAATCATCTCCAAGTTTTTTCTTGCCAATATCTCTTTCTTGGAGGGGGAATTAGAGCCATTGAGAAGATTTGTAGATTCTTAATGTTTCCAAGGCTTCTTAGGACGTCATCTTCTCTGTTCTATCCTTAATTGATCATTTCTTGTTTATTTTAATTTAGTTCTTGCTATTTTGGTTTGCTGATTTTACTGATTTTCGTTCTAGGTTGAAATTGCTTCAAGAGAGAAGTTTTCCTATCTTGTTCCATTAAGAAACACACTAAAATTTGGAGTTTCAGTATTTTCTCGTTGTTTCAAATATTCTTGCACAAAACAGTTTGCTTTTGTCTTTAAAATCACTTCTAACAAATCTGTTTTGTGTTTTGTTTTCCAGACCTGGTTGGGGCATTTTCTTAAGGTCCAAGAATGGTTTCTTTCCATCCAAGAAACCCTAATTCGCTCTCTATTGGACTCCTTACCAGCTGATTCATCTTTCTTTTCTTTTAATTTCATTTGATTATCTTTTGTGACAACTAATATATTTTCATTGTTTCTTGTTTCCATTTATGTTCGTTTAGAGATCTAGGATAAATCCGCAACATAGACAAACTTTATGATCCACTTATACATTCATCTTCCCCATTCTGTATCATTTGGTATTAGATTTGGTAGTTTTGGGTGTTCATGGTTGATTTCTAAACTGATTTCCATTGCAAAATAGCCTATAAACAGTTTTTACCCAGAATTTTTTTTGGAAAAAAATATTTTTGAGTGGATAAATTTTTTTCAATTGATCTAAAATTTATATACTGATTCTTGGAACTGTATTACAATATAGAAAATTATTTCCCAAAAAAATTGATCAAAAAGAGAAAAATAAGAAAAAAAGAAAATAATAAAAAATATTTTGTGGGTTGAATTTTGTGCCGAAACTTTCCAGATTGGATCTACACTTTTTGAGGAGGCTTCATTTTAAATTTCATGATTTTTTAAAATTGGGAACACCTCGAACGAAGTTTGTCAAGTTGCTTCGCAATTTTTTTGGGTTTTCAGGTTGCATCAATTTTCATTGACTCTTAGCCTTAGGCTTTCATTTGTTTTTTCTTTTTATTGTTCCTTTACGCATTTTAACACCTCATTGTTTCTTGTGTTAGTAGGTTAAAGCACGTTGCACATTCCTTCCTCCGTGCAACATACTTCTTTAGTGTCTAGCCGATTTTGGACTCATAATGCTATTATGTTTGCTTTGTTAGTTGATTCTAATACATTCTGATTGATTGATATAAACACTTCTAAAAGACTCACAAGATTAATTCTTACCTCATTGAGAATTTAATTTTATTCCTGAGTGCATAATGCTTAATTAGTTTTTCCTTTTGAGTGTTATGTTTTTTTTCAGGCTTTCACAATGACTCATGACACTCATAATCGTAAAAACCATGATGAGATACCATCTGATGACAAAGAACAAGATGTTACATTTGAGAATATTGTGGGGATGGCCAATTTGACTAAGTATCAAACGGAACAAAAAGAGAGCATTAATTAGCTTACCAATCAATTTCAAATGCTAACTTAAGTTGCTGCTCATTTGGAGACTTCTTCAAATCGACAGTTTCATGCTCGTGATAGTGATGATGATGGGGATTATGCACAACTTCATATTTGTTCTAATACTGATAGACAATTATATCGTCACACTGATGAAGCTTTGGGTATTTCTGATCAAGACCAACCTTCTATACCTAAACCAAAGTTCATAATCCCTCAATTTCGTGTAAAGAATGATCCCGAGGCATACTGTAAGTGGGGATAAAAACTAGAGTGTAACACCCCTTGCCCGTATTCGACGCTGGAACAGGGTACGAGGCATTATCAGACTTAAACACAAGCAGACATGCAAAACCTAGACGTAATTTCCAGCAAAATTTTAAACTTTTCACATGCATTCAAATCGTCCCTAAAACGAGCCGACAAGGCTCAATACATGCTTTGGAAGTAGTTCGGGACTAAATCAAGAACTTTAGAAAATCACACAACACTTAGAAATTTTTTCACTAAAACAGGGGTCACACCCTCGTGTGGTCCAAGGGACACGCCCGTGCTACAGGCCGTGTTCAAAATAGTGAGCTCTCTGACTTGTGCCATACGGCCATGCCACACGCCCGTGTGTTTGGCCGTGTGGTTGATTTAATTTTTATGTTTTTTCATAAAATAGGTACAGACTTCACACGACTGAGACACACACCCGTGTCCAAGGCCGTGTAGCACACACGGCCGAGACACACGCCCGTGTCTTTGACCGTGTGCTCAATTTTGGACATTCTGTTTTGCAACAATTAAGGTGCAGGGGACACACGGTCAGAACACACGCCAATGGGGCAAGCCGTGTGTCACACACGGCCTAGGCACACGCCCTTGTGTCTACCCATGTGGACAAAATAAGGCTATTTACCAAGCCATTTTGTCACCCTTCCATGCACATACCTACACAACAAAACATAGCACCAATCCAAGCATATACATTCAACCAAATCAGCCACAACCAAGACATCAACACTCATTCATATGTTACCATCTATCACATACAACCATAACATACTTATCAACTCAAACCATGCAAATTTCCCACATCCATGAAAAGCATCATCATATGCATATATATACTTAAACCAATATTAACCAATTTCAATGGCCATTTACAAAATGAATTATCAACAAACATAAGCCAACACATTTGGCTAAATCAATTATGACACATAACAAAATGACCAAGTCACTATACATGCCATAACTCAAAATACTTGAATTCATTGGTACCAAAATAATCGTTGTAGATAGTGTGAATGGATCTCCGACAATTTTCGATCCCCGAGCTGGCTTGGCGACTCTATAAGATAAGGGAAAAGAAAGGGGAGTAAGCTATATAGCTTAGTAAATTCCTATGCAAATAATAAGCATTATAATCACACATGTATCATACAAATAAACATGATGAACTTGGCATAAATAGTATCAATATCTTCTAATCATAACTTACTTATTCATAACCTTACCGAGGGATTCGTCACATGTCGAGCTCATTAGTAAATGAGTTTTACGTACGTACCTGTACCAACTTGCAACATAATCATAACCTTTCACAACTTTGACATACTCGTTGAATTTCCAGTTGAACCATTCGAATACTAAAGGATACTTGGGAATCTCGCACACACAATACTATACCAATGCCATATCCTAGATATAGTCTTACATGGGATCTTTTATCGATGCCAATAGCCCAGCTATGGTCTTACACGAAGTCTCATATCGATGCCATATCCCAGATATGGTCTTACACGTAATCTCAATTAACCCTAATGTCATGACATTCGTATCCTACCTATTCCTAAGGTTCAACCGGGATTTTCTCACTTGTCAAGCTTTATCGATTACATCCAACAAGTCAATCAATATTCATGCAATATTAAAGCATTTAAAACATAAATAAAACAATGCATTATTTACATACGAACTTACCTCGGTACAAAAATAGTAGAAATGAGACTTAATTGTCAAATACTTTATTTTTCCCCGATCTAGGACCGAACCTCGTTTCTCTTGATCTATAATAGCAAATTTAACCCATTTAGTAATCACATTATTCAATTCAGTCCAAAAATCTTATTATGGCAAAATTACAATTTTGCCCCTAAACTTTGACATATTTACATTTTGGTCCCTAGGCTCGTAAAATGAAACGTGTTCAATTTCTTTAATGTACAAGCCTAGCCAAACCATTTTAATAACTATAAAAGCCCCCAATTTCCATTAAAACACACTTTTACAACATATTTTATAACTTTTACAAATAGGTCCTTTTAAGCATTTTCATCAAAAATCACTTAGTAAAAGTTGTTTATCTAACACCAAACATTCATTTTCTACCATTAGACATCAAAATACACAAATGTCTAACATGGGTCAAACCATAGACCTTGATTATTCCTTAAATCAATGTAGAAATAGATAGATCGAGTGATAACGACTTCAAAAATGTAAAGAGCATTAAAAATGGGGGCAAGAACGGACTTACAATCGAGCTTGAAAGTTGTGCAAACCCTAGATATGTCTTCCTTCTAATTTTTGGCAAAAGGGGGAGAAGATGGACAAGATTTTGGCTTGATTTTTGGCTTTTTAATTCATTTAATTACCAAATGACCAAAATGCCTTTCACTTAAAACATTGAAATTTTATCTCACCATGTCCATTTTTGTCCACTAACTTAACAAATGGTCTAATTACCATCTAAGGACCTTCAATTTAAAATTTCATAGCAATTAGACACCTCTAGCATGTAGAACTCAACTTTTGCACTTTTTACAATTTAGTCCTTTTAACTAAATTGAGTGTCCAAACGTCAAAATTTTCGAACGAAATTTTCACAAAATCATTTCATAAAATTGTAGCCCATAAAAATATAATAAAAAAAATTTTTTGTGTTGGACTTGTGGTCCCAAAACCACTGTTTCGACTAGGCCCAAAATCGGGCTGTTATATGGAGCTTTTATTTTGTTACTATAGATGCCCAGAAGATGAGAAAGTCCCATTGGCAACCCTTGAATTCTCAGACTATGCGTTGAGTTGGTGGACTCAACTTGGAATAAGTCATCAATGAAACTATGAAAGAGAAATTATCACATGGGATGAGTTGAAACAAGTTATACAAAAACACTTTATTCCTTCTCATTACTATAGGGAGGTCAAAACCAAACTTCGACGACTTGTTCAAGGTAGTAGATCAATTGATGAGTACTTCAAGGATATAGAGATGTTCATGCAACGAACAAATGTGGAAGAGGATGATGAGACCACTATGATACATTTTATTGATGGCTTGAACAAACCTATAGCCAACACTTTACGGTTATAGACTTACGTAGACCAAGAGGAGGCAGTTCACAAAGCCATTGAGATTGAACAACAATTGAAGGAACAAGGTCCTCGTTCATTCTCTACTTCACAATATTACCAAGGTAACAGTTCCAATTCTGACTTTAAGCATTCGAAACCACCTTTTAATGCTAACAAGTTTTCTTCAAGTGGTGATACTAAGAAATCAGATTGGAAGAGTGTGTCTCCTATAAAAATGCAAATACCTTCTAAATAGCCCAATTCAGGTGGTTCAAACACAAAAAAAAAAAAACTCATGAGATAGAGTGTTTCAAATGTAAAGGGCGTGGGCACTATAGTAGAGATTTCCCTAACACGAGATTTCTCATTATCAAAGAAAATGGTGAATATACTTCTAATTCAGACAATTCAGATATGACAAAATTTATGGAGAATATGACCCATGCTAGTGATATGAATGAGAAGGTCGTAAAACCACCAAATAAGGAGAATGATTTTGCTAAATCCCATTGCCTAGTAGTGCGTCACACCCTCAACATCCAAATAAGGGATAATCTTGACAGTCAAAGGACTAATATATTCCATTCTTAGTGTTTCATTAAAGGTAAATTGTGTTCACTTATTGTGGATAGTGGGAGTTCTGCTAATGTTGTTAGTAGCTATCTTATGGACTATTTGAAATTACCTTGCTCAAAACACCCTAAGCCATACCACCTTAAATGTCTTAATGAATGTTTTGAAGTACTAGTTGTAAAACAGTCCTTGATTACATTTAAACTTGGCAATTATGAGGATAAGGTATGGTGAAATGTCGTTCCCATGCATGCCGCACATTTACTCCTTAGAAGGCCGTGGAAATTTGATCGTGATGTAATACACCATGGCAAACAAAATCGATATTCCCTTATCTTTAAAGGGAAAAAATTTACTCTAGCCCTTTTCAATCCCAATGACGTATATAAAGGTCAAATGAAAATGATGAAATTCTGTGAGGGGGTTAAAGGGAAAGCACAAACAAAAAAGACTGAGAGAAAAGAGGCCATTAGTGCTAAAAGTCAAAATTTAAATGACCCAATGGTGAGTGAATCCTCTAATGGTAAAAACAGAGTGCAAAGTTTATTTGCAAGTGTAAAAGATGTGCAGAGAGCCCTGTTAAACAAACAACCTTATAGCCTTATGAGGTTTGGGCAAAATTATTTATCTTTAACTAACCTGAACCATTTTTGTCTAGTGTGTTTAAATCTCTTTTGTAGGATTATGTGGATGTTTTCAATGAGGCCCCTAAAGGTTTACTACCTTTACAGGAATTGAGCACCAAGTTGATTTAGTACCTGGAGCATCCATTCCAAACCACCTAGCTTACCATAGAAATCCCAAGGAGACAAAAGAGTTGCAAAGATAAGTAGAGGAACTTGATACGATCTCGCTTCGGTGAAGTGATTCGAGTCGCTTAGATGCCCAATCGTAAAATGGAGAAGTTTCGTTCAATTCGGAGTTTAGTTGAATTTGGCTAAATGTAGGCTTAAACAAAAGGAGTTTCAAAGAGTGTTGAGATAGAACAAGTCTAGTTTCGGCTAGATAAGAAGTAAAGTAAGTTTTAAGGTGGATAGTTGGATGAAATTGGCTTAAGACCAAGGAAGAACCAATACTAAAAAGAGTATTGACCCAAACCTTATACGAGGCTTAAGATGGATGGAAGATGGAAGATAGGACCTTGACCCACTACCTATTGAGAGATAGGAACCAGAGGTATAGCGGGTTGAACGCCACACTCAATTGAATGATAAGTTCACAAAGAAACAGTATTGATGCCATTAGCAAATTAGATAACTCAAGCTGAGTCTTGAACAAAAATTGAGAGTGAATAAACTCACAAATATATTATAATTCATCAAAGTACCAAAAAGTCTAATTTACATCAAATGAGCTTCATATTTATAGCTCAAACAATAGCTAGTCGAATGGACACTAAGTAAGCTAAATGGTCAGCTTTAATTCAGCTTAATTAAGCTGGAAACTTCCTTGAACTTTTCCAAAACGTCCTTGATGCTTCCTAGGCTAGCTTGATTAATTGAAGTGAAATATGAGCTGAATGGAGCTGAATATGATCAGCCAAGAGATGTGAACAACCTTTAAGGGGCTGTCTTGAATAGCTGAATAGTTTTGGACTTTAAATGGAAGCTTGGGCACTCTAATAAACTCCCAAATGATTCAGCCAAATTTTAGATGCTTGGGACATGCATCACCTCTAATTGAAGCTTTAATTGCGTTTGAACACATAAATGGGCAGTTTGCATTGAGCTGATTCATTCCCTAATTTCGTTGCATGTATGTGCTAGTACATTGGCTGAATTAATTGAGCTACTTGTTCATGAACTTGAGGCATGTGCTTTGTGAATCCAATGTGTGCCATTGAAACCGTACAGGCCCCTTTGGAGTGCATTGATGGACAGATTTTTCCCTCTTGATTAATTTCATGCATGAGCAGAATGAACAGCCACATTCTTCATCTTTAAGAAACGCACATGACATGGATTTGAGCATCCATGTGATCGGTCACAATGCACCTTCATTGAAGCTGATTCTTGAAAGGTTCAAGTAGCTTTTGTGTTCATGCATTCGGTTAATTGAAAGGTCACTCTTAGGGCACCAATCAGTCACACATGTGAACATGAATAGAGACTTCTTTGAAATTCGTATGTGCATGTATCTCCTTAAATTCGGTCCATTGTAGCTTCAATTTACATGCATATTCAACCTCTAAGGTGAACAGCCTACAAGACAAATTAATACTTGGTTAAATGCAACATTAAGACACAATTTAGACACCATTTAATTTGTCTAAACTTTAGACACAATTAAATATCTTAATCTAAGACACATTAAAAAGTTGTACTTATTATAACATATTAATTAAACTCAAGACACATTAAAATGCTGTACTAATTAACATGCATTAATAGACTTATGACATATTTAAGACTCAACTATAATTAACTAAATCATAATTAATGTTTTATTCCAGCAACTAAAATGCATAAATTAAAATGAGATAGAATCGAGCTCAATGAGCTAGGAGTGAGCTAGATAAGCTGGGGAAAACTAAAATTGAGCTCGTTGAGCTAAAATTAAGCTTCATTTTGCACTTGGGCCCCTCGTGTTTAGGCCAATCCCGGTGTCGTCGAGTTGTATCGAAACATGGTGCAGCCTGGGCCGTATCAGAACTATTAAATAAGTGATACATTAGAGAAAGTTTAGTCCTTGTGTCGTCCTTGTCTTGTTAGTGCCTAAGAAAGATGGTTCATTTCGAATGTGTGTTGATCGCTACCCAATCAACAAAATAATGATAAAGTATAGGCATCCAATCCCTAGATTTGGTGACATGCTTGATGAGTTACATGGTTCAATGATTTTCACTAAAATTGACTTAAAAAGTGGTTATCATCAAATTCGTATGAGGGAAGGGGGTGAATGGAAAACAACCTTTAAAACTAAGTTTGGATTGTATGAATGACTTGTTATGCCTTTCGGTCTAATTAATGCACCTAGTACTTTTATGAGATTAATGAATCATGTTTTAAGGCATTATTTGGGTAAATTTGTAGTAGTATATTTTGATGATATTCTAATTTACTCAACTTCTTTAGATGCTCCTTTTTTTCATGTTAAATCTGTTTGACATTCTGAGAACTGAAAATTTATTTGCCAACCTTTATAAATGCACTTTTTTTTTGTGATAAACTAATCTTTTTAGAGTTTATATTAAGTGCTCAAGGTATTCATGTCAATCAGGATAAAGTAAAGGAAATAAGGGAGTGGCCCACTCCTAAATCGATTACCATGGTGAGATCTTTCCATGGTTTAATAAGTTTTTATAGACATTTTGTGAAGGATTTCTCTATTATTGTTGTAACACCCCTAACCCATATCCGTGCCGGATTAGGGTTAAAAGCATTACCGGACAGATCAAAAACTTTTACAGAGAATTCATAAAACAAATCATCAGTCACAATCAAAGTGTCCCTCCTTATAGGTCAACGAGACCTTAATCATATAATAGAATAGGGTCGGGACTAAACCGAACACATACCAAAGTTCTCAAAAATTTTTAAAAAAACTTTTCTAAGTTACAGAGGTCACACGCCCGTGTGGGCAGGCCGTGTGCCTCATACGGCTTCTAGACACACCCGTGTGTCCTGGCCGTGCCAAAACAAAGCTTGTATACTGACTTATCTCCACGGCCACAAGGCACGCCCGTGTGCCATGACCGTGTGCTCTTAGGCTAGATACTGACTAATTCACACGGCTACCTGGCACGCCCGTGTACCATGGCCGTGTATACTTATGCTATATACTGACTTAATCACACGGCCATTAGGCACACCCGTGTGCCATGACCGTGTGGGCAAAACAGGCCCTTTGCAAGGCCAATATGCCACCCATGCTAGGGTCAATCCTACAAGCAAAGAACCAATTCATTTCATATTTGACAACCCAAGACATGTCAAACAAACAACATAATATTTCATTCAACCTCATTTCCATTCATGTCAATTCATATACTAGTTTGCATAACAAATTCACATATCTAACCATGCATGGTACTTTCACATCTTACCAAACACATATATTCATTTCATAGATCACAAATATATGCCCATTTGGCATCAATTTACCTTATCATGCACATATATTCAAACCAAAACCATCATCATATACCAAATCATTTATGCATATTATCAATACATATAACTAGCCACATCACATGGCTAAGTTCATATCTCAAACTTATACCAACTAACTAGCCTATACATGCCATACTTAGTATATACATTTTTAAAAGATACCAAAATGAGCTTGAGTAGTGTGATGACGATCCTCGACGATTCCCGAGCCTTCAGTAGCTTTGACGACCTATAAAACAGAACATACACATACAAAGTAAGCTTTCCAAAAGCCTAGTAAGCCATATACAAATACTTAACATAGAAATCACATTATCATATCAATACATGAATCATTAACATATCTTAATGGTAAATTTATAATTCTTCATTGACTCATTATTTAACCATTGCTTACCAACCATCGTATTCTCCATATATCTCATTTACTCAAGTCACATTCATTCACATATCACATTTTAGCTTATTGCATCTATAAGCATATTTTCTCACCTTTCATGGCTATTTAGAGCACATGCATCAAACATACCTGAAACGGTATATAAACTCACATAGTTATTCATTTCTTGGGCTTGCCCATCGAACCGTTCAGAACTAAATCAGATACTCAGAGTGCTCAGAATAGTCATACAATGCCAACGTCCCAGACGTGGTATTACATGAAATCAGATATTGATGCTAGTGTCCCAGACAGGGTCTTACACGAATCAATACGATGCCAATGTCCCTGACATGGTCTTGCACATAAATCTCATATCAATGCCAACGTCCCAGACGTGGTCTTACACGTAATCAGATATCGATGCCACTGTCCCAAACAGGGTCTTACGTGTAATCGAGATATCAATGCCATCGTCCCGCATGCGGTCTACACGTAATTAGATATCGATGCCATTTCCCGCATGCGGTCTTACACGTAATCAAATATCGATGCCACCGCCCCGGACAAGGTCTTACACGTAATCGGATATCGATGCCCTTCGTCCCGAGCGTGGTCTTACACGTAATCGATATCAATTCCTTTCGTCCCGACGGTCTTACACGTAATAAAATATCGATGCCATCGCATCTGCGAACGGTCTTACACGTAATCAGATAACGGACACCTATGTCATGATATATACAACTCTATCTACTCCTATGTTCAAACGGAACTTCTCGGACATTGTCAACTTGTCGATCTTTATATATATATTCAGATTTCGCATACATTCCATTTCAATTGGTATTCATCGCCATCCAAAATTTCATATATACACAAATAATTCAATTCAAATACACTATTTGTATATCGACTTACCTCGAGTTCGGTTTTACGGAAACAGATATGGCTACTCGGTTACTTTCGCTTTCCCGGAATCTAAGTCCGTTTTCTTCGGTTCTTGATCTATACATATTCAAATTTAACCCTTTTATTTACCAAAACATTCAATTCAATCCAAATACACATATTTAGGGTAATTTACACTTTAGCCCTTACATTTTCATATTTGGACAATTTAGTCCTTATTACACAAAATCACAAAATATACAAAATTTCATTTTACTCATGCTTAGCCGAATGTCACCCATGCTCATATAAGTCCTCACATTTCATTTATTTCACAAATTAGTCCTTCAAAATACTATTTTTACAATTTAGCCCTATTTGGCTAAATTCATCAAAAATTCAAGAACAACACCTATTCATTAAACACATATCTTTCATTTAACACCAAAACTCATCACAAAGCTTACCATTTCATCAATGGCACATCTCACAAACAACATCAATTCATAAAATTGAGACATGGGTTTTGAAGTATACAAAGCAACGATTACGAAAATGTAGAAATTATCAAAAACCGAGACTAATACATACCTCAATTTTGCTTGAACATAACCGAAACTTAACCTTCTTCTTCTTTTCTTTTTCTTTTTGATATTCGGCCAAAGATAAGCATTATGGCTTTCTTTTTCATGTTTTTGTTTTATATAATATAAATTATGCTATACTATTTATCATTTAATAAACCATTACCAAATAAAATAAGCCATTTATCACATTAATGTGCCGTCCACTACATTGCTAAAAGGCCAATTTACAACATAAGGCCTCCACCTTAAAAAGCCACATCAATTTAGCCATTAATCAAATGATGGGTCACTTTTACGCTTTATGCGATTTAGTCCTTTACTCAAATTAAACACACAAACAGACGAATTAATTCACGGAACTTTAACACATGCTTAATCATATACTGTAGACACATAAAATAATATTAAAATATTTTAATGACTCGGATTTGTGGTCCCAAAACCACTGTTCCGACCAGGGTCTAAACCGGACTGTTATAATTGCTTCCCCATTATCTGAGGTTATAAAAAAAAGTAGTGGGTTTCAAGTGGGGTGAAGCTCAAGAAAAGGCTTTTCAAGCCTTAAAGGATAAATTATGTTTTGCTCCAGTTCTTAAATTACTTGATTTTTCTAATACTTTTGAACTTGAATGTGATGCTTCAAGTATTGGAATCGGTGCCGTGTTGATGCAAGATAAAAGACCAATAGCATATTTCAATGAAAAACTAAATGCGGAGCAATTGAACTACTCAACTTACGATAAAGAGTTATTAGCATTGGTGCGAGCTCTCCAAGTGTGGCAACATTACTTACTGCCCAATGAGTTCGTTATACATACGGATCATGAGCCCCTTAAATGGCTAAAGGGACAAGGTAAGTTGAGGAAAAGACATGCCCAATAGGTAGAATTTATAGAAACATTTCCATATGTAATTAAGTACAAAACAAGTAAAGAAAATGTAGTTGCTGACGCCTTATCTTTTAGATATTCTTTGATAAGTACATTAAATACTAAAGTCTTAAGATTTGAGCATATAAAATATTTGTACACAAATGCTGCCGATTTTGCACATATCTTTGCTAATTGTGGGAATCCTTTGACAAATTTTGTCTTGTAGATGAGTTCTTTTTCACCTAAATAGGTTATGTGTACCACATTGCTCCATGAAAGAGTTACTAATTCATGAGGCACATAATGGAGGCTTAATAGGACACTTTGGTATCGCCAAAACACCAGATATTCTACAAGAACACTTTTATTGGCCGCACATGAAGAAGGTTGTTGAAAAGGTATGTTCTAAGTGCTTTGCTTGTCAACAAGCAAAATCTAAGGTAATGCCTTATAGACTTTATATTCCTTTGTCGATTCCTTCTTCACCATGGGTTCCATGGATTTTATTTTTGGTTTGTTGCGAACTAAAAAGGGTCGAGATAGTAAATTTGTTGTTGTTGACAGATTTTCAAAAATGGCACACTTTATTCCTTGTCACAAAACAGATGATGCTACACATGTGGCGGACTTATTTTTTAAAAAGGTGGTGCGACTACATAGGATACCTTGCACAATTGTCTTTAATAGAGACGTAAAGTTCCTAAGCCACTTGTAGAAGGTATTGTGGGGTAAGCTTGGTACTAAATTATTATATTTCACTACATTTCAACCTCAAATCGATGGCCAAACTGGGGTAGTAAATTGATTTTTAGGCGCTTTACTACGAGCTGTTGTGGGTAAGAACCTTAAGAATTGGGAAGAATGTTTGCCATTTGTTGAATTTGCATAGAATCGATCTATTCACTCTACAACTGGTTATTCACCATTTGAACTTGCTTATGGTTTTAACCCAATAATTGTACTTGATCTTGTGCCATTGCCTATAGAAAATATTTCTAGCTTAGATGGCGAGAAAAAAAGCTGAGTTGGTGAAATCAATGCACGAAAAGGAAAAACAACGAATTGTCAAAACAAATGACACAAATACCAACAAAGCTAACAAGCGGCGCAAACAAGTTATCCTTGAACTCGATGCTTGGGTTTGGGTCTATATGTGCAAAGCGTGATTTCCAAGTAAAAAGGAGGACTAAATTGGACTCTACAGGCGATGGGCCTTTCCAAGTACTCAAGAGGATCAATGACAACGCCTATCAAATAGATCTACTCGGTGAGTACAGTGTAAGTTCTACTTTTAATATTGCTAACTTATCTCCCATTGATGTTTTAGAATCAAGGACAAATCTTTTTGAGGAAGAGGGGAATGATACGAGTCACAAGGCCCAAAATCAGGCTCATGAACGTGATAGGCTGAAACAACCTTTTTTTAATGGTGTCAGAAATAGTGGTTTCGGGATCACAAATCTGACGAGTAAGTTCGTATAATTAGTATTTAAATTATGCGTGTAACACCTCTCAACCGTATTCAACGCCAAAATAGGGTTACGGAGCATTACTGGACTAACGAAACAATTAAGCAACTATTTAACATACAATTGTTCAATTCAATCATTCATCATTCAATCTCAATCAATTTGTCCCTATTAAGAGCCTACGAGGCCTTAAGCATGCTTTGGAAGTGGTTCGGGACTAAATCGATAATTCAGGAAATTTTTAAAACTTAGCAAATTTTTCGTCAAATCAGGGGACACACGCCCGTGTGGCCAGGCCGTGTGTCTCACACAGCCACCAGACATGCCCGTGTCACAGGCCGTGTGAAAACAGGGGGTACATATTGACTTGGGTCACACGGCCAACCACACACCTGTGTGTCTAGCCCGTGTGCCCTTCGAAGTGGCCACACACACCCATGTACCAGGCCGTGCCAAACCTATACGGTATACTGACATATGCAACACGGCCAAGTCACACGCCCATGTGCTAGGCAATGTGCCATTTAGGGGGTATACTGACTTGTACCACACGGCCGATCACACGCCCATGTGTGAGACCGTATGGAGTATACTGACTTCATTTCAATTTCAACACCAGGGGACACACGGGCGTGTAACATGACCGTATGTCACACACGACTGAGACACACGCCCGTGTCTCCGCCCGTGTGGACAAAAATAGGCCATTTACCAAGCCATTTTGCCACCCATTTTGCACATACCTACACAAACACAAATGGTACCAATTCAAGGCACTAATATACATCCAAATACCATCAACCAATATTCAAATCATTCCCTTTCTTTACCATCAATACAATTTACAAATATGCTACAATTTGCCTCATAATTTCATACCTAATTCACATATTCAATTAAATCAACTAAACCATTACATACATAATTATCAAGCATCAATTCTCAAACACATAGCTTCCCAAATTACCTAATATTATTAAGCATTATAAATTCAACTTCAACCACACAATATAGATCAATTACCAAACTCAAAATAGAACCATTTGCACATTTATAAACATCATCAATTTTCATTATCATAAGCCAACTCAAATGGCCCAAAATACATGTTCATCAAACATACCAAAATGACTCAAGCCTATACATGCCATATACCATATATACACAACTCAAAAGTACCAAGTAGATGGTTGGATAGTGTGACGTAGTCTCTGACGATATTCGAATCTGAGCTAGCTTTGAATTCACTATAAAACATGGGAGAAATAAACAAGGTAAGCTATAAAGCTTAGTAAGTTCGTACTAAATATACTCAACAATTCATAATACACAAATCATCAATTTGAACTAATTAACATCTAAATCATGATAACCAACAAACCTTCCTCATACTTACTCATGTGCTTATATACAAATTCATAACTTCTTCTATTTGGATTTCATACTTTACATGTACGTACCTGTACAAATTCATAACGAACTCATACCTTTTTGTAATACTGTCGAATACTCGATATCTCACACACTAAGTGCCAATGCATAGCCGAAGCTATTATAATCTTGCACACTAAGTGCCTGACATAGCCGAAGCTATCTCGGTCTCGCACACTAAGTGCCATATATAGCTGAAGCTATTCCGAATAACACACTAAGTGCCATATATAGCCGAAGCTATCTCGAATCGCACACCAAGTGCCATATATTTATCCGAATCATCGTCAAACATGAATACAATCTCATATACATAATTTATGCAATATCAAAGCATTAAAGCATAATTGTAATAATGCTTATTACGTACGAACTTACCTCGGATGCTAAAACGACGAATCAAGTCGTTTAGTCGATAACTTTGTCTTTTCTCGATCCAAGTCGCATTTCACTTTTCTTGATCTAAATATATTCAAGATTAACTTATTTAATCATCCATTCATTCAATTTAGTACAAATCACACTTTAAAACACATTTAAACTTTTGCCCCACATATTTCACATCTTTCACAATTTAGTCCTTATTATACAAAATCACAAATTCATGGAATTCAAGACTAACCCATGCTAGCCAAATTACCATTATATCCCTAGCAGCCCATATTTTTCATTTATTTCACATTTTAACCACTAACTTTACACATTTCTTAATTAAATCCCTATTTTGCATTTTCACTAAAATCACTTTATAAAACTTGTATAATTCACAACAAACATTCATAATCTATCATCAATCATCAAAAAAACTCATGTATTCATCAATGGCATCATTCAAAATCTTTAACAGTTTTGTAAAATAGTCCCTGGGCTAGCTAGACTAAGATGCAACGATTTCAAAAACATACAAATAATTAAAAACGGGACAAAAATGGACTTACAGTTGAGTCAAGAAGCTATGCCGAATATCAAGCCCTAACCATGTCTTTTTCTCCTTGAAGTTTTGGTTAATGAAGAACATGAAAGATGATAGCTTTTGTGATTTTGTTATTTTTCTCATTTAATTATCTAAATTACTAATTTAACCTTTGTTATAAAACTTAAAAATCATTTAATACTTGTCCATATTTGTCCACTCAAGCTAATAATGGTATAATTACCATATAAGGACCTCCACTTTAATGTTCCATAGCTAATAGACACATTTAACTAATAGAACATGCATTTTACACTTTACACGATTTAGTCCTTTTTATCAAATTGACCATTCAAACAATAAAATTTCTTAACGAAATTTTCACACAATCACTCATTCATGCTGTAAACATTAAAATAATAATAAAATAAATATTTTGACCATATATTTGTGGTCTTGAAACCACTATTTTGATTTGACCAAAAACGGGCTGTTACAACTCTCCCCCCTTAAAGATTTTCGTCCCCAAAAATCTTACCGATGAATAGGTTAGGGTACTATTTTCACATAGCTTCCTTGGGCTCCCACGCAGCCTTTTCAACTCCGTGACATTGCCACAAGACTTTCACTAAAGCTATGCGTTTATTTCTTAATTCTTTGATCTCTCGAGCCAAAGTTCTGATCGGTTCTTCGTTGTATGTCATATCATACTGAATCTCAATCTCTGACAGAGAAATCACATGTGAGGGATCCGATCGATAACGACACAACATCGACACATGAAAAAAATTGTGGATTTTCTCTAACTCAATCGGTAAAGCTAGCCGATATGCCACTGGACCTATTCTTTCAATGATCTCATACGGCCCGATGAATCTCGGACTCAATTTGCCTGAACAACCGAAACGAGGTATTTTCTTCCATGGAGATACTTTCAAAAATACTTTGTCACCGATCTGAAATTCAATGTCTTTTCATTTCAAACACGCATACGGTTTTTGATGATCTGAAGCTACTTTCAAACAGTCGCGAATTACTTTCACTTTCTCTTCAGTTTCTCTAATGAAATCAACCCCATGAATCTGTTTCTCACTAAGCTCGGTCCAATATAATGGAGTTCGGCATTTACGACCATAGAATGCTTCATACAGTGCCATCTTTATGCTCGATTGAAAGCTGTTATTATACGCAAATTCAACCAGCGGCAAATATTTCTCCCAATTGCCTTCGAACTCTATAACACAACATCGAAGCATATCTTCGAGAATTTGAATTACTCGCTCAGACTGTCCGCCAGTTTGCGGATGGAAAACTGTACTAAAATTCAACTTTGTACCGAAAGCTTCTTGAAATTTCTTCCAAAACTGTGACGTAAACCTCGGATCTCTATCTGAAATAATCGAAATGGACACACCATGCAATTTAACAATCTCAGCAATGTACAATTCAGCTAATCTATCAAGTGAATAATCTGTACGTACCGGAATGAAATGTGTAGATTTTGTCAATCAATCAACGACAACCCAAATTGCATCTTTCTTTTTCGGAGACAAGGGTAATCCCGATACGAAATCCATAGTCACTCTATCCCATTTCCACTCTGGTATCATCACAGGCTGAAGCAATCCTGAAGGCACTTGATGCTCGACTTTCACTTGTTGACAAACTAAACATATCAATACAAACTCTGAAATATCTCTTTTCATCCCCGACCACCAATACGACTGTTTCAAATCGTTGTACATTTTTGTGCTTCCCGGGTGTACGGATAAACATCCACTATGTGCTTCGTTTAAAATCTTCTGGATAAGCTTGGGATTTCTCGGTACACAAGTTCTACTGATAAACCGAAATAGTAACATATTTTAAGCTCACATTTAGCATGCTTTTGAATGAATTATCCTTTATTTTATGTAATTTGGTGCTCTTAATCCTTTGTTTTCATGTTTTATACTCAGGAAAGCACCGAAGGATGAAAAGAACGAGAAACGGGCTTAAAACGGACCAAATGGGCCCTATCACGAAATTGACATGGCCTGGGCCCAAGACCACACGGCCGTGCCTCCTTATCAGACCTGAACATGGCCTGGCCACGATTCACACTAGTGTGTGCCATGGGCCTGTCCCTGCCGCGACCAAGAGGAGTTTTACTCGGATTAGGATACTTGGAGGCAAAGAAACACATTCCAAAGTCTATTTAAACCCCCAAATAGGAATTTCACTCAAACTAGGATACTTGGAGGCCAAGTAACATATCTCAAAGCCTATATAAACACCCTAGGGGGCAACCTAAAGGGAGTTAGCAGAAGCCTCTGCGCTGTGGCTTTGTCGGGCGCCCGGCTAGGCGAGGAGGAGGCAGATTTGTGGAATTTACTCGAAGAAAGCCAGTTGATTCGTCTCAAGAAGCCGGAGTCAAACTCAAGACGGAGGATCTCTCTTCAATTCCATCAGGGGTTTTTAGGGTTTTTCTTATTTTTTGTTTTATCTTTTCTTCTAAGATGTTCTCTTTTATTATTATGAACTAAACGCTAAGATACCTGAGAGGGATAAAATTTAGATGAATATTGTTATCGTTTGCTGAACTATATGATAAATATTTGACTTGTTCTTAATTATGTGTTCTTAATTCTTGTGTTGATATTTCCGGGATATTGATTCAAGTTTGATGTGCTTAGGTGGAGGAGCAAAAGTCCCTGCCTAAGAGTAGATCTAGCATAGTTAAGCGGAGTCGATCGCGCGCCTAGAGATAGGGTGACGAGATTTTGCCGGATTAGGGTGAAACCTAATATGAGAGTCCATAGATCGAGTTAATGCAATTCTAGGGGTTTTAATTAGAAAGAGATTTCAATTAATAAACCTAGGGTTAGGCGTTATTCGCTTCGAGAGAGGGTTTAATATACATTAGGGAATCTTATGGATCAAGTCAAATGAATAAATAAATGCAGTTTGAGTTAGATAACAAGTGAAGTCTAGGTGGATTCTTCCTTGGGTATTGTCTTTATCAATTGGTTTTTCCACAAGTATTTTCCCCAAATTCATTCTTCTTTGTCTTAGAGTATTTAGTTTAATAATTAGTTAATTTAGATTAAACAACAAATTTCCTTTATTTTAGGCTAGATAATAAAAAGAAAGTTAGTATTAGTACTTTTAGTTCCTTTGGGTTTGACATTCCGGTCTTGCCTTAACTATACTACTGTTCGATAGGTGCGCTTGCCTCAAATCATTGTCATAGTTAGTTTCCAGGTTCGATCATTCTCATTATAAATTTTAAGACTTTGACATCGCATAAACACAACGATCAAGTTTTTGGCGTCGTTGCCGGGGAACTAAAATATTAAGAAAGCTCAATTTTTATTACTTTAGCCATTTTTTATTTTTTATTTACTTTTATTTCCTATTTTATTTTAACTTTGCTAAATTTTCTTCTTTTATTATTTCCTCCTTTCAGGTACCTCTAGTTTATGACTAGAAGGAACCCGACAGGACCCCTACTTTACGACAGTGATATTGAAAGAAAAGTACGTAGAAATCGCAGAGAAATAAGGCGAAGCTTAAACTACATAGAAGAAGAGCAAGAAGGCGAAACCAATCCTACTAAAGGGATGGCTGAAAATAACCCACTACCTCCAGAGATGGTTGAAAATAATGCTTCTAGAACTATGTATGATTATGCTAAACCTAGTTTAACAGAGGCCGAGTCAAGTATTGTTAGACCGCTATTCTTTGCAAATAATTTTGAACTAAAACCTAACACAATTCAGATGATACAACAATTTGTTCAGTTTGATGGTTTGCAGGATGAAGATCCAAATAATCACTTGGCAAATTTCCTAGAATTTTGCAATACTTTCAAGATAAATGGCGTTACTGATGATGCCATCCGTCTTCAGTTATTTCCCTTCTCTCTGAGGAATAAAGCCAAAAAGTGGCTGCATTCTCTTCCACGAGGGTCAATCACTACATGGGATCAAATGACCGAAAAAATTTTATTAAAATATTTTCCGCCGGCCAAAACAGCCAAGTTAAGGAATGATATCTCTTCTTTTGTGCAGATGGATTTAGAGACACTTTACGACGCATGGGAGAGATACGAAGATTTGCTGAGAAGGTTTCCACATCATGGATTACCCTTGTGGCTACAGGTCCAAACTTTTTACAATGGTGTTAACCCTTCAACAAGGAAATTAATCGATTCAGCCGCCGGCGGAACTCTGAATAACAAAACTCCTGAAGCAGCCTACGAGTTTATAGAAGAGATGTCACTGAATAACTATCAGTGGCAAGTCACAAGGATAAGGCCAACAAAAGCAACCGGAGTTTATAACCTTGATGCAGTAACCATGCTATCAAATCAGGTAGAAATGTTACATAAAAAAATTGATGGTGTATATGGTTCCTCGCAGGTACAACCAGTTATGCAGTATGACACAAGTGGAGGCGTGGCGAATCCTGAGTACCCACCCTACAGACAAGGCTTGGAGAGCGAACAAATGAACTATATGGGTAACGATTTTCGATCTCAAAATAACCCTTATAGTAATACTTATAATCCAGGTTGGAAGAATCACCCCAATTTCTCATGGGGTGGTCAAGGGAATCAAAGGCAACAACCATCCTAAAATTTCCAACAACAGCCCTACCCACAGGAAAAGAAGCCAAACCTCGAGGAGATGCTGACAAAATTCATGGCAGCCACAGAAACACATTTTCAGAATACGGAGACATCCTTTAAACATTAACTTGAAAAATTGACACAGGAGCTCAAGGATCAAATCGGGCAACTTGCTAAGCTAATCTCAGAACAACCACAAGAAAGCTTGCCAAGCAACACTGAAACTAACCCAAAAGAGCAAATTCAAGCCGTATGACTTATATGGCGGTGAAAGGTTAGTGGAATCGACCCGAGGCAAGAGCACGTGGTAAGTGAAGGTAAGGATGAGGTAAGCCATGATGTACCGAACCCGGTGAATACAGAGTACCAAGCTCGTGTGCCATACCCCAATGCGATAAAGAAAGACCGCACAGAGGAGCAATTCGGTAAATTTCTTAACCCTCCAATGAAGTTACATATTAACTTGCCGTTTCTTGAAGCTCTTTCGCAGATGCCAGATCCTAGACCTCGTGTCAATAAAGAAGAAATTCATGAGGAACGAAAGCTTCAGATCGATGAACTAGACGAGTGGAAGATAAATTTCAAAGAAATACACGAAGAAAAAATGAGGCAACTCCACGAGAAACTTAACGATGGGACAACCCAGCTTAAGATAGGAGATTAGGTACTCAAAATCTTCCCAAATGGAACAGTCGAGGTAACTAGTCCTAAAATCAGCACCTTTAAGGTAAACACTACTCAACTTAAACTTTATATCAATAACCGAATAGATCGCATGAGAAAGGATTTTCACCTCCTCAAACCACCCTGATTATGCGAATGAGAGGTAAGTCTAGCTTAAGACTTTAAACAAACGCTTCTCGGGAGGCAACCCGAGCACTAACCCTACTAATTAGTTTAGTTTTATTTATTTCCATGTTTAGGCACAGGTTTTCCATACTCACACGGCCTTGCACACGGTCGTGGCCATGGCCGTGTGGGCACCATAGGTAGGTAAAAGGGGCGTGGCCATAGACGTATGGCAACAGGACAAAATTTTTCCCAAAACACGGGCTGCATCTCTATTTAAACCCCCTTCTTCTTTTTTCTTTTCTAGTTGTCTTTCTTCTTTCATTTTCCATTATTTACTTTTATTTTTATTTTTATTTTCTTTATTATTTTCTTCTTTTTTCTTCATGCCATTTAGATTTAGCTTAGGATACAAAAAAAAAATCAGGCCGGCTGCTTCGAGGATTCAAATTCAAACGGTTCGAGACACTCCCCCACATTCACCTTTGCCAATCTTATCCGGTTTCTTTTCATTAACTCCATCCAAAATTCAGGAAGCTTCACTTCTCTCCCCATCTTATGATTTTATTATTTTTCTATCATCTATCTTTGTACATTGAGGGCAATGTACATCTTAAGTGTGGGGGGGGTTAACTATAGTATTATTTGAAAATCCCTGAATTATATCTTGTTTCTTTAAGTAAGTTTCTCATATTATGATTAGAATGAAATTTCCTATGATTTATAATTTTTATTGATATGTTTTAGATTAAGTCATTGATAATTGTGCATTGATGATTAAACTTTAAGATACTAGAGAGTCAAGCATGATAAGTTTATTTTTCAAAATTAAAAAAAAAATTTAGGTTGTCTACCTAAATTTGAATATTACTTTGAAGTTTGAAATTTACGAGGTTGACATCGAAAACCCATAATTTTTGTGAGATTTTGAGCCTTATAGAGCATGTGTTCTTTTTCTTGCTCACTTTATTGATTATGAGTGTGTCAACATTGATTTGTTATTCTAGAACCTCATAATTAACCCCTAGTGAAACCCTTTGATCCTAACAACCCTTTTTATTGATTCACCCGCTAATATTAACCCAAAACCCTTTGTATTTGATATCATCGTTCCTTTTAACTACCTTTATATCGAGATTTGATTTGATCGGTTATTTAACTATTTTCTTTATCAGTTGTTAAATTCTATATTATTATTACTTACTTGACTTGTTCTTAAAAAAACGAAGTATATTCATTATTAGTTCTATGTTCTATGAGCTCAAAACAGTTAAATTCACATCTTTAGAAGAAGCTCGTGTTATTATTAGTGTTATGAGTTGTCAATTGATGTAATTTTTTTATATTCAGTTCGTTGTTTCTAGTTAGGTAATTTGTCATGTCAATCTCAATTCTAACCCTCTAATTCAGCCTATATCCACACCTTTAACCAAGCCCCGTTACAACCCTGTTAAAGACCTTTTAATTTGTGTATCATCTCATATTTCAGTGGTGGAGATTTGATTTTCATGCAAGCCTATGGGATTAACTTCTCATGTTCGACTTATGAGTGCTTTTTCACTGAACCTTAAACACTTGAGTGATTTGAGTGAATCTTTAGTGAGGATGTTAATCCTTGTCGATTCGAATCGAGGTAATTATTTAGATGAGGGGAAACACCTATGTTTTGTGCTACAAAAATGTATGACTTAGATTGTTTGAATCTTTAGGACTCTTTGAGTTGAATTATCCATGTATGAATTATCTTTGAATTATGATGAAACATTATTGATGAATATCATGAATTGAGGAAGTTTGTTTTAATTATGAGTTGAGAATTTTGCTTGAGGACAAGCAAAAGCTTAAGTGTGGGGGTATTTGATAAACCGAAATAGTAACATATTTTAAGCTCACATTTAGCATGCTTTTGGATGGATTATCCTTTATTTTATGTAATTTGGTGCTCTTAATCCTTTGTTTTCATGTTTTATACTTAGGAAAGCACTGGAGGATGAAAAGAACGAGAAACGGGCTTAAAACGGACCAAATAGGCCATATCACGAAATTTACACGGCCTGGGCCCAAGACCACATGGTCGTGCCTCCTTATCAGACCTGAACACGGCCTGGCCATGATTCACACGGGCGTGTGCCATGGGCGTGTCCCTGCCGCGGCCAAGAGGAGTTTTACTCGGATTAGGATACTTGGAGGCAAAGAAACACATTCCAAAGTCTATTTAAACCCCCAAATAGGAATTTCACTCAAATTAGGATACTTGGAGGCCAAGTAACACATCTCAAAGCCTATATAAACACCTTAGGGGGCAACCTAAAAGGGGAGTTCGGCAGAAGCCTTCCGCCAGGGCTTTTGTCGGGGCGTCCAGCTAGGCCGAAGGAGGCAGATTTGTGTAATTTACTCGAAGAAAGCCAGTTGATTCGTCTCAAGAAGCCGGAGTCATACTCAAGACGGAGGATCTCTCTTCAATTCCTTCAGGGGGTTTTAGGGTTTTTCTTATGTTTTGTTTTATCTTTTCTTCTGAGATATTCTCTTTTATTATTATGAACTAAACCCTCAGATACCTGAGGGGGGTGAAATTTAGATGAATATTGTTATCGTTTGCTGAACTATATGATAAATATTTGACTTGTTCTTAATTATGTGTTCTTAATTCTTGTGTTGATATTTCCGGGATATTGATTCAAGTTTGATGTGCTTAGGTGGAGGAGCAAAAGTCCCTGCCTAAGAGTAGATCTAGCATAGTTAAGCGGAGTCGATCACGCACCTAGAGATAGGGTGACAAGATTTTGCCTGATTAGGGTGAAACCTAATATGGGAGTCCATAGATCGAGTTAATGCAATTCTAGGGGTTTTAATTAGAAAGAGATTTCAATTAATCATCTTAGGGTTAGACGTTATTCGCTTCGAGAGAGGGTTTAATATACATTAGGGAATCTTACGGATCAAGTCAAATGAATAAATTGTCTGGTTCAGAGTTAGATAATAAGTGAAGTCTAGGTGGATTCTTCCTTGGGTATTATCTTTATTAATTGGTTTTTCCCACAAGTATTTTCCCCAAATTCATTCTTCTTTGTCTTAGAGTCTTTAGTTTAATAATTAGGTAATTTAGATTAAACAACAAATTTCCTTTATTTTGGGCTAGATAATAAAAAGAAAGTTAGTATTAGTACTTTTAGTTCCAAAGTTAGTATTAGTACTTTTAGTTCCTTTGGGTTTGGCATTCCGGTCTTGCCTTAACTATACTACTGTTCGATAGGTGCGCTTGCCTCAAATCGTTGTCATAGTTAGTTTCCAGGTTTGATCATTCTCATTATAAATTTTAAGACTTTGACATTGCATAAACACAACGATCATCTACCTCGAAACATCAAACAATCATTAGATCCAATTTGAAACTCTGAATCAAAAGTCGACTCACACTGAACTCGTTTAACTTGCAATTCTTTATCACATTTCTAGGCTTCACCGATTTGCTGAAGGAATAACGGTCTCCCTTTCAACTCAGCTACAATTGAACCGTCATCAGTCAAAGCTAACTGTGTATTCATTACACACAAAGACAATAATGACTTTTTTCTCAAAGCATCAGCAACTACATTAGCTTTCCCCGAATGATAATCAATTACTAGCTCATAGTCTTTTAGTAATTCAGGCCATCTTTGTTGTCGCAAATTCAAGTCTTTCTGAGTCATTAAATATTTTAAGCTCTTGTGATCTGTATAAATGTGGCACTTCTCACCAAACAAGTGATGTCGCCAAAACGTTAATGTAAACACAATCGCAGCCAACTCTAAATCGTGTGTCAGATAATTCTTTTCATGTGGTTTCAACTGTCTAGAAGCATAAGCTATTACTTTGCCTTCTTGCATTAATACACAACCTAGACCGTTTAATGACGCGTCGCTATAAATCACAAATTCTTTACCCAACTCAGGTTGAACCAACATTGGTGCCTCGGTTAACAACGCTTTCAATTGATCGAAGCTTTATTGACATTTTTCGAACCATTCAAACTTTACATCTTTCTATAACAGTTTGGTCATCGGTGTAGCAATCATCGAGAACCCTTTAACGAAGCGTCGGTAGTAACCAGCCAATCCCAGAAAAATTCTGACCTTGGATACATTTCTAGGTGGTTTCCAGTCAATAACTGCAGATATCTTGCTCGGATAAACTCTTATGCCATCCGCAGAAACAATGTGCCCCAAAAATCCGACTTCCCAGATCCAAAACTCACATTTGCTGAATTTAGCATATAGTTGCTTATCAATCAAAGTTTGCAACACAATCCTCAAATCCTAGACATGCTCGGACTCATCTCGTGAATAAATCAGAATATCAACAATGAACACAACAACAAATCTGTCTAAATACGGTCTAAAAATCCGATTCATCAAATCCATAAAAATGGCAGGAGCATTAGTTAGTCCAAAAGGCATAACAAGGAATTCATAATGTCCGTACCTCATTCCGATTGCAGTTTTTGGTACATCTGAGTCTTTAACTCGCAATTGATAATACCCCGATCTCAAATCCATCTTTGAAAACACTGTTGCACCTTTCAACTGATCAAATAAATCATCTATTCTTGGAAATGGATACTTATTCTTTATCGTAACCTTATTGAGCTGGTGATAGTCAATACACATTCTCATTGACCCGTCTTTCTTCTTTACGAACAATACAGGCGCACCCCAAGGCGAAAAACTCGGTCGTGCAAAACCTCTATCTGTTAACTCTTGCAACTGAGATTTCAATTCTTTCAACTCTATCGGAGCCATTCTATAAGGAGCTATAGATATCAGTGAAGTTCCCAGGACTAACTCAATGGCAAACTCAACCTCTCTGACTGGTGGTAACCCAGGCAACTCTTCTGGAAATACATCCGGATACTCACAAACCACATGTATCGATTCAGTCTTCTTTTCAGATACTTTAATATCTAAAACATATGCTAAATACACATCACCACCTATTCTGACATATCTCTAAGCTGACATCGATGAAATCACTATTGGTAATCCACTTGACTCATCAGATTCAATCCGAAGAATTTCATTATTCTGACACTTCAATTCTATAGTTTTTCGTCTACAGTTCACAACGGCATCATGTAGAGTCAACCAATCCATACCCAGAATCACATCAAACTCATCAAATGGTAAAAGCATCAAATAAGCCGAAAAACAGTAACCCTGAGTCATTAAAGGACAGTTCTTGCATACCTTGTCAACTAGAACATACTTGCCTAAGGGGTTCGATACTTTAATCACAAACTCAGTAGACTCAACAGGCAAACTCTTATTTGACACAAAATTCATACATATATACGAATGATTCGATCCAGGATCAATCAATGCAATAACATTAGTGTCGTAAAGAGAAAATGTACCGGTAATAACATCTGGTGATGACGCATCTTCGCAAGCGCGAATAGCGTAAGCTCTAGCAAGTACTCTGGCCTCAGATCTCACTGTAGAATCTTTCATTGTACCACAATTACCACTTGCATTTCCCGTATTTCTTGGCGGCCTCCCTCGAGTAGCTATATTGCTTGATCTTGCATTCTGAGATATATCTTTTTTATTTAACTCAGGACAATCTCGGATAAAATGATCTCGCAAACCACAACTGTAACAAGCTCTATTGTTATATTTCATCCAACAGTCTCCAAAATGCTGTCTTCCACACTGTTGACACTCGGGTTTAACATCTTTCACATTGCCAACACTCGATACCGATGTGGCTTGAGCCTTAGGGCTGGTGTATTGCTTTCCACATCTCTATTGGAATATCCCACTGAAGTTGTCGATCGGTTAAAATAGTCTCTGGATTTCTTCGACAATGATTGATAAGGTTTACTAATCGATCTTTTCCTCGAGTCTCTTTCCTCTGAATCAGCCTTTCTTTTTTCTCGGCTAAAGTCTTCGAATTTGCAAGCCCGACCAACTAACACAACAAATTCTTTCAAATCCAATATCCCGACCAAAAGTTTAATGTCTTTGTTCAGCCCGTCAACAAACCTCTTGCACATAATCTCTTCGGTAGAAACATACTATCGAGCGTACTTACTCAACCGTACAAATTCTCTCTCGTACTCGGTTACAGTCATGTGGCCTTGTTTTAATTCTAAATCTCTTTGTGATTTTGATCTAAGAACCATTGACTAATGTATTTTTTTCGAAACTTGGTCTAAAAGAATTCCCAGGTGATTCTCTCCTTCGGAACTACCGATACTAATGTATTCCACCATTGATACGCAATATCTCTCAAAAGGGATATGACACATTTTAAACATTCAGCCAGTGTGCAAGACAACTCAGCAAACACTCGAATCATATTTTCAAGCCAAAAATTAGCTCTCTCAGGATCATCATCAACATTAGCCCTGAACTCTTCAGCCCCGTGTTTACGAATCTTATCAACTGAAGGCTTGTTCAATCTTAAAAGTTCTATTCCTTGAGGAGCTACGAGTACAGATTGGGGATTTGAAGGGGGTGGAGGTTGTTGAGCAGCTGGGTTAGTTCGGATATACTGCGTGAACCATTCGTTCATCATTTGGAAGAAGGCTTCTTTAGCCTTTCCTCCCTAGCTACCCGTTACAGGTCTAGATTCAAACGGCGCTGTCCCTTGCGCGGGAGCAGGCACATTACTTTCAACCTCATCAGCTATCGCTCGATTGGGACCCATTTTCTATATAAAAACACATTTTCAAATGTCAGGAGTCATCACACTATCACAGTTTATATATGGCATGTATAGCTAGACTCTCACACACGCTACGTTAGTCCTAGAATCGACTAAACCGTAGCTCTTATACCAATAAATGTAACACCCCTCACCCTATTCAATGCTGAAATAGGGTTACGGAGCATTATCGAACTTACAAAAAATTTAAACAACTATTTAACATACAATTGTTCAATTCAATCATTCATCATTCAATCTCAATCAATTTGTCCCTATTAAGAGCCTATGTAACAGCCCCTTTTTAGTCAAATCAGAACAGTGGTTTTGGGACCACATATTCGAAGTTGAAATAATTATTTTATTATTATTTTAATGTCTACAGCATGAATATATGATGGTGTGAAATTTTCGTTAAGAAATTTTATCGTTTGGTTGGTCAATTTGATAAAAAGGACTAAATCGCGTAAAGTGTAAAAGTGGAGTTCTATTTGCTAAAGGTATTTAATAGCTATGAAATTAAATAGAGGAGATCCTTATGTTGTAATTAGACCATTATTAAGGTGGATGGATGATAAACCGTAAAAGTAACATATTTTAACCCCATATTTAGTATGCTTTTGGATGAATTATCCCTTATTTTATATAAAAAGGTGCTCTTAATCCTTTCTTTTCATGATATATACTCAGGAAAGCACCAGGGGATGAAAAGAACGCAAAACAGGCTTAAAATGGGACAAATGGGCCAAAGCATGAAATCGACACAGCCTGGACCAAAGATCACACGACCGTGCCTCCTTAAAGATCTCGAACACGACCTGGACCACGATTTACACAGCCATGCCTCATTAATGAAGTCCACACGGCCTGGCCACGATTCACACAGGCGTGTGACATGGGCGTGTCCCTGCCGTGGCCAAGAGGAGTTTTACTCGGATTTGGATGCTCGGAGGCAAAGAAACACACTCCAAAGTCTAATTAAACCCCCAATTAGGAATTGCACTCAAATTAGGATACTTGGAGGCCAAGTAACACATTTCAAAGCCTATATAAACACCCTAGGGGGCAACTTAATCGGGGAGTTCGGTAGAAGCCTTCTGCCAGGGCTTTTGTCAGGGCGGTTAGCGATGCCAAGGAGCCAAGCTGGAAAGGATAGATTTGTGGGAATCACTCGAAGATAGCCAGTTGATCCATCTCAAGAAGCCGAAATTCTACTCAAGACGGAGGATCTCCTCTTCAATTCCTTCAGGGAGTTTTAGGGATTTCTTATGTTTTGTGTTATCTTTTCTCTTGAGATGTTTTCTTATTTAGTTATGAGCTAAACCCTTCAGATACCTGAAGGGGATGAAACCTATGATGAATCTTGTTATTATTTTCTAAATTATATGATAAATATTTAGTTTGTTCTTAATTATGCGAGCTTTATCCAAATTTAATGTGCTTAGGTGGAGGAGGAATAGACCCTGCCTAAGAGTAGATCTAGCATAATTAAGCGGAGTTGATCGCACGCCTAGAGATAGGGTGACGAGATTTTGCCGGATTAGGGTGAAACCTAATATGGGAGTCCATAGATCGATTTACTGCTATTCTAGGGGTTATTATAAGAGAACGAGAGTTCCACTTATTAACCTAGGGTTAGACGTTATTCGCCTCGAGAGAGGGTTTAATATACGTTAGGGAGTCTTACGGATCAAACTAAGTAAATAAAATCATATGGTTCAGTGATAGATAACAAGTGAAGTCTAGGTGGATTCTTCCTGAGGGTATCATCTAAATCAACTGAGTTTTTCTAAAAGTTATCTCCCCAATTTTAGTCTTTTTTTTTCGTCTTTGTGTCCTTAGCTTAGTAGTTCGTTAATTTTATATTAAAAGCAACTTCACTTATTTTAGGTTAAATAATAAAAAGAAAGTTAGTATTAGTACTTTTAGTTCCTTTGGGTTCGATAATCCAGTCTTGCCTAAGCTATACTACTGTTCGATAGGTACACTTGCCTTTAATCGTTGTCGAGTTAGTTTCGTGTTCGATCGTTCTTTTATAAATTTTAAAGGTCTGATTCACAGCGATCAAGTTTTTGGCAACGTTGCCGGGGAACTAAAATATTAAGAAAGCTTAATTTTTATTACTTTAGCCAATTTTTTTTATTGCAATTTTTTTATTAGTTTCATTTTTTTTACTTTGCTAATTTTTCTTTTATTTGCTTTGACAGGTAATTTTAGTTTATAGAGGAGATGGCACTAAATAACTATCAGTGGCAAGTTATGAGGACAACGCCAACAAAAGCCGCCGATGTCTTCAACCTCGACGTGGTCACGGGTTATCTAACCAGCTAGAGATGATGAATGAAAAGATGGATGGTTTGTATAGTCTCTCGCAGGTAAACCCAGAAATGCAATATGACTCGAATCTAGGAGGTGTGACGAATCCTGAGTACCCACTCTACGGATATGGCATGGAAAACGAGCAAGCTCAATATACGGGTAACTATTCTAGACCACAAAATAATTTTTATAATGACACTTATAATGCAGGTTGGAGGTACCATCCCAATTTCTCATGGGATGATCAAAATAGCCAAGGATCGGAACTTCCTCCAGACTTTCAACAACCACCTCACCAACAGGAAGATGAGTCGAACATTGAAGAGATGCTGACAAAATTCATAGCAGCCATAGAAACTCGTCTCCAAAACACCGAAATAGCACTCGAAGATCAAGAGGCATCAATCAAAGGGATCGAGAACCAAGTTGGGGAACTTACTAAGTCAGTTGGACAACTTATGGTTTCGATCTCGAGAACAACTACAAGAAAGCTTGCCAAGCAACACTGAAACTAACCCAAAAGAGCAAATTCAAACCATCACGACTCATGATAGTAAAGGGTTAGATGAACCCAACTCAATACAAGAACACGAGGTAGAAGAAGATAAAGTAGAGGTAACACGAGAAAAGCCAAAACCGGTAATCAAAGAGTACCAACCTAGCATACCTTACCCCGAAGCATTAAAGAGAGATGATACAGAGGAACAGTTCGGTATGTTTCTTAAACTTTTAAAGAAATTACATATTAACTTACCTCTACTCGAAGCTCTTTCGCAGATACCAGACTCTAGAAAATTTTTAAGGGAGTCATAATCTGAAAAAGTGAAGGATAGACAAGGAATCACATGTGGAACTCAACGCAAAGTGCTCGGCAATTCTACAAAATAGACTACCACAGAAATTAAAAGATCCAGGGAGTTTTACAATTCCATGCATAATTGGTAGTTTATCTATAGAAAATGCGTTAGCCGATTTAGGGGCAAGCATAAATGTTATGCCTTATAAACTGTTTAAACAACTAGGTCTAGGGAAACCCAAACAAACTAGGATGAGCATCCAATTAACTGATAAAAGTATCAGAATTCCTAGGGGTATAATAGAAAATGTTCTAATCAAAATTGATAAATTCGTATTCCCAGTAGACTTTGTCGTTTTAGACATGGATGAGGACAATAATATTCCTTTAATTTTAGGAAGACCCTTTTTAGCAACTGCCAGAGCTAAAATTGATATCTATGCAGGTGAACTCATACTTCGTGTAGGCGACGAGATAGTCACTCTTCAAGCTCTTGATTCGGCCAGAACATCAAGTGATAAAGGTGAGAAAGTAAATTCAGTTGATAACCAACTTGTTCAACCTTCATTGCAGGAAACACCACAAAGCTACAAACCGGAGCCAGATCATAGACCTTGTGCCAATAAAGAAGAACTATATGAGGAACAAAGCCTTAAGATCAACGAACTAGACTAGCGAAAAACACACTTTAAAGAGAAACTAGGAATACACGAAGTGAAACCGACGGAAACCCCAGACGAGCTGATAGAAACAACAAATCACTTCAAAATAGGGGATCAAGTATTGTTGAATAAGGAAGACCTTCGAATCACCAATTCAGACCTCAAGGAAAATGAAGAAATCACTTTTGAGATACTTAATGTCTTCCTATACGGCACAATCGAGGTAAGCAATCCTAAATTCAACACTTTTGAGGTAAACATTACTCGAATTAAACTTTATATCCATAACCAAATTGATCGCATGAGAAAGGATTTTCACCTCCTCAAACCACCTTGACCATATGAATGAGAGGTAAAGTCTAGCTTAAGACTAAAAACGAGCGCTTCTCGGAAGGCAACCCGAGCACTAACCCTATTAATTTTTACATTTTTTTCTTCTTTTACTTTTATTTTCCCTTTTTAGAACCTAACTATAAACTAACCAAAGTGCAGATTTCCAGACCACACGGCCTTACACACGGCCATGGCCGTGGCCGTGTGGCCACCACAGGAAGGTACAAGGGCGGGGGCAACCACCAGATCCATAATTCTTATTTATCCCCCTTTTCCTTTTTTGTTTCCAGTTGTTTTTCTTTTTTTCATTTTTCATTATTTACTTTTATTTTTATTTTTATTTTTATTTTTATTTTTATTTTTATTTTTATTTCTTTATTATTTTCTTCTTATTATTCATTCCATTTAGATTTAGCTTAGGATACAATAAAATTAGGACTGCTGCTTCGAGGACTCAAACGGTTCGAGACGCTTTCCTACGTTCACCTCCAGTCCTATCCGGTTTCTTTTCATTGACTTCATCCAAAATTCAGGAAGTTTCACTTCTCTCCCTATCTTATGATTTTATGATTATTTTGCTATTATCTATCTTTGTACATTGAGGGAAATGTACATCTTAAGTGTGTGTGGGGGGGTTAACTATAGTATTATTTGAAAATCCCTGAATTATATCTTGTTTCTAAAGTAAGTTTCTCATATTATGATTAGAATGAAATTTCCTTTGATTTATGATTTTTATTGATATGTTTTAGATTAATTCATTGATAATTGTGCATTGATAATTAAATTCTAAGAATACTAGAGAATCAGGCATGATAAGTCTATTTTTCAAGAATTAAAAATTTTTTAGGATGTCTACCTGAATTTAAATATTACTTTGAAGTTTTAAATTTACGAGGTTGACATCAAAACACCCATAATTTTTGTGAGATTTTGAGCCTTATAGAGCATAAATTCTTTTTCTTGCTCACTTTATTGATTATGAGTGTGTCAACATTGATTTGTTATTCTAGAACTTGCATCGATTATACATGTCGAGACCACATTTTTTTGATTTGATATACAGAGATGATAAAGGCACCTAGGATTTAACTCACTTACTCCACTAAAAACTCACCTTCATAATTAACCCCTAGTGAACCCCTTTGATCCTAACAACCCTTTTTATTGACTCACCCACTAATATTAACTCAAAACCCTTTGTATATTTGTTATCACCATTCCTTGACTCCCTTTTTGTCGAGATTCGATTTTGAGCAGTTGCCTAACTATGTTCTATATTTCAGTTGTTAAAGTTCTTTCCTATTATTATTTAGTTTGTTCTTAAAAAAAACGAAGTATATTCATTATTAGTTTTTATTAGTTATGAGTGAGCTTATACGTTTGAACTCCAAATATTGAAGAAGAATCTCGTATTATTAGGTTCAAAGTTTCAATTCATGTAATTATTTATTTATCAGTTCATTTTTTTCTAGTTAGGTAATTTGTAAATTCAGTCTCGATTCTAACCCTCTAATTTAGCCTTATTCCACACCTTTAACCCAAGACCCGTTACAACCCTTTCAAAGACCTTTTGATTTGTGTTTCATCTCATATTTTAGTGGTGGAGATTTGATTCTCATGCAAGCCTATGGGATTAACTCTTCATGTTTGACTTTTGAGTGCCTAATTTTGAACCTTAAACACTTTGAGTGATTTGAGTGAATCTTTAAGTGAGGATGTCAATCCTTGTCAATTTTAAATCAGAGGTAATTGTTTAGATGAAGGGAAACACCTATGTTTTGTGCTACAAATGTATGACTTAGACTGTTTGAATCATTAGGACTCTTTGAGTTGAATTATCCATGTATGAATTATCTCTGAATTATGATGAAACACTATTAATGACTATTATGAATTGAGGGAAGTTCGTTTTAATTATGAGTTGAGAATTTTGCTTGAGGACAAGCAAAAGCTTAAGTGTGGGGGTATTTGATAAACCGTAAAAGTAACATATTTTAATCCCATATTTAGTATGCTTTTGGATGAATTATCCCTTATTTTATGTAAAAGGGTGCTCTTAATCCTTTCTTTTCATGATATATACTCAGGAAAGCACCAGGGGATGAAAAGAATGCAAAACGGGCTTAAAATGGGACAAATGGGCCAAAGCATGAAATTGACACGGCCTGGACCAAAGATCACATGGACGTGCCTCCTTAAAGATCTCGAACACGGCCTGGACCACGATTTACCTGGCCGTGCCTCATTAATGAAGTCCACACGGCCTGGCCACGATTCACACGGGCGTGTGACATGGGCGTGTCCCTGCCGCGGCCAAGAGGAGTTTTACTCAGATTTGGATGCTTGGAGGCAAAGAAACACACTCTAAATTCTAATTAAACCCCCAATTAGGAATTTCACTCAAATTAGGATACTTGGAGGCCAAGCAACACATTTCAAAGCCTATATAAACACCCTAAGGGGCAACTTAATCGGGGAGTTCGGCAGAAGCCTTCTGCCAGGGCTTTTGTCAGGGCGGTTAGCGAGGCCAAGGAGCCAAGCCGAAAAGGACAGATTTGTGGGAATCACTCGAAGATAGCCAGTTGATCCATCTCAAGAAGCCAAAATTCTACTCAAGACGGAGGATCTCCTCTTCAATTCCTTTAGGGAGTTTTAGGGATTTCTTATGTTTTGTTTTATCTTTTCTCTTGAGATGTTTTCTTATTTAGTTATGAACTAAACCCTTCAGATACCTGAAGAGGATGAAACCTATGATGAATCTTGTTATTATTTTCTAAATTATATGATAAATACTTAGTTTGTTCTTAATTATGCGAGCTTTATCCAAATTTAATGTGCTTAGGTGGAGGAGGAATAGACCCTGCCTAAGAGTAGATCTAGCATAATTAAGCGGAGTTGATCGCACGCCTAGAGATAGGGTGACGAGATTTTGTCGGATTAGGGTAAAACCTAATATGGGAGTCCATAGATCAATTTACTGCTATTCTAGGGGGTTATTATAAGAGAACGAGAGTTCCACTAATTAACCTAGGGTTAGATGTTATTCGCCTCGAGAGAGGGTTTAATATACGTTAGGGAGTCTTACGGATCAAATTATGTAAATAAAATCATATGGTTCAGTGATAGATAACAAGTGAAGTCTAGGTGGATTCTTCTTGAGGGTATCATCTAAATCAACTGAGTTTTTCTAAAAGTTATCTCCCCAATTTTAGTCTTTTTTTTCATCTTTGTGTCCTTAGCTTAGTAGTTTGTTAATTTTAGATTAAAAGCAACTTCACTTATTTTAGGTTAAATAATAAAAAGAAAGTTAGTATTAGTACTTTTAGTTCATTTGGGTTCGATAATTCGGTCTTGCCTAAGCTATACTACTGTTCGATATGTACACTTGCCTTTAATCGTTGTCAGAGTTAGTTTCCAGGTTCGATCGTTCTTTTTATAAATTTTAAAGCTCTGATTCCCAGCGATCAGTGGACATTTATGGACATTATTTATGCATGTTTTAAAGTTTTAATAAAGGGCAATTAAGTAATTGTTAAAAAGAATTTAGTAAATAACAAAAAAAAAAAAACAAAGCCATCATCTTTGTTTTGTCCATCTTGATCGAATATTAACCTTGGAAACTCCATGGAAAGGGTTTGAAGATTCCGGCCATAACAATCCATGCATGTAAGTGTTTCCTTGCTCAGTTTTTAATGATTTATATGTTTTCGGCATCGTTGTAACTTAATCTAGCTAGCCTAGGGGCTTTTTTGCAAAATTGTTAACGATTTTGAATGATGCCATTGATGAATATGTGTGTGTTTTGATATTTGATGATAGATTATGAATATTTGTTATGAATTATTGTAATATCCGAGATTTAGGGCTTGTGCATTTTTGCATGTGCTAGTATGCCTATGAGTGTTTTGAATGTGTTTTTATGAATTTTGGGAACTTTAGAGTGTAGGTGAATGTCTTAGAAATTATCGATTTTAAGTCTTGAAGTGCACTAAGCTTGATAGGCCTTAAGAAAATTTATAGGGAAATTGGACATAAAAATGGGCTTGGTAAAGTGGCTTGAGGCGCCCACTTAAAGCCTCTATAAGTGACGCCACAAGCGATTAAAAGGGCCTAGGTTCGAATCACAAGGGAAGCAAAAAGGGGCTTTTATTTTGCGGCAATAGGGAGCAGTAATGGACGGCATTGGGAGACTGAGGGAGGAGCTTTAGATGTGATTAAATTCTTTTTAAATTTTGGCTAGGGGCAAAGGATAATTGTTGATTATTCAAATTATTTTTTTGAATGGGTAAAGAAGAGAAATTTTAGGAGAAAAAGAAGGAGTTGATATGGGAGGAAGATTTGGCCGAATATGGGGCATTGGAGGATGGTATTTTCGGCTTTGGTATAGTAGGAAGGGTGTGCCGAAATTCATTCTTTTTCTCATCTTGTCATGTGTGGCGAAAATCCCAAAGAAATCTACTTGTGTTCGTTTTCTTTTCTTCCTTTCTGATACTCACTTCCATAAGCCGAAACTTCTCAAATTACATTCTCTTTTTCTTTTCGTCAGAGGCCGAATATCTCTCTCTCAAAACTCATCATAACCAATTCTCCCTAAGTCCCATACTCTTCCTTTTAATTCTTGTTGAAGCCGAATCTCCCTACTTTCCGTCAAACCGAATCCATAACTCCTTACTATTCAATCAAAAGCCGAAAGTAAGTCTTCTTAGCCATAGCCGATTGTCAAGCAAGGATATTTGACTAAGTGGGTAAGAAGTTCTTTTTCATTTAATTTTCTATACCTTCAATTAAGACGATGTTAGGGAGACTAATCTCTTTTATTTTCTTTGGCCGAAACTTGGAAGGTGAGTTTCGGGATTTCCATTGTAGTCGACTTCTAGGGAGATCATTCAGGATTTCAGATCTAAGGTAAGTAAAGTGAAATATTAGGCCGAAGGCCATTTATTAAAATATTGGAATCAGATCTAACATAGATCATGTAGGTATTTCGACATCTTCATAGACAGACAGCAATTTTAGGATTTAGATCCACAAGGTAAGGAAGTGTCCACATTCGGCCAAGGCCATATTAAATGCTAGTAATGGGCCAATTCTGACTTTAATTGTTTAGGGAGGAGTACAATCTGATTCGATAGACTTTCCGAGATTTCAGTGAATTCGTTAAGTAAACCAGGTGTGTACCCCGCACTAAGCCTTAATAGATTTATGGTTATGTTTTATTGAATGTGTTAGTAAGAATAAGTAAGATGTGGCTAAGGGTACCATGCAATGGTACAAAGTACTCAGCACGTTAACTTACTACTATCTTGTAGTTATGATATTATGAATATCATTTGTGGAACATATGTGAACATTAATAAGAATGTGAAATAAGGCCTAAGCCATGATAATTGCATGATTTGTATGACATGGGGCATATGGGTTATATGGAAAGGGGAAGTGATCTGGTGGTTTATACCACAATATCTGAATGTGGTGACTTCGGTCACATAATCCGAATGTGGTGACTCATGTCACAATATCTGAATGTGGTGACTTATGTCACAAAATTATTATCTGGTGGCTACGCCACAAAATTATAAGGGCGATGAGCTAGTCGTCTGCAGCGACTGCCTTCGATGATGTGTAGCGGATGGCGGGTCGACTTAGTAGTCCCCACGGTGTGATGGTTGGTACGGGTGATGTGTAGCGGATGGTTATATAGGTTTGGGTTCGGGATTGCATCATTATATTTAATTGCTATATGTATATGTATGATCTGCTATGCCTGAATCGTTGGGACTTAGGGTTGGTTGTCACACACTGAGTCTGTTTGACTCACCCCGTTGTGGGATATCTTTTTAGGTGACACTCAGTGATGGACCGGGTCGGCAGGAGCTCAGTGGTGGCCATGCTCAGCTCAAAATTTATTTTATCTTGGACTTTCTATTTTCAAGTATTTTGGATTTATTTCGGGTTTTCTTTGATGTAATAAGGCCACCAGTATGAAACTATTTATGCATGCATTTTAATTATTTAGTATGATACGAATTTTATCAATTTAAAGTTTAAGCAACCTTTCTTAAAAATAAAGTTTAAATGTTTAGACACCTAAACACAAACGATTTTTGAATTAAAGATTAACCCCAAAACAACTCGGTATTTTTTATAAAACCACCCCAAATTTTCCAAAGTAATAAACATGAAATTGAAACGTTTTACTCGAGGAACATACCAGATCCGGTCAAGGCTCGTGGGCCGGGTTTGGGGTGTTTCAATTTGGTATCAGAGCCCAGTTTTAAAACTCTCGGCCTTCGGTTTGAAGCCCACAATATTTTCAAGATTTGGCCCAAATAAATTTTGTGAAAATTTTTGTGACATGAGCAGAGTTTTCGGCATGGCACCTAAGTCTCCGACCAAGTCCACCGGTAAGTACTCTCTGTTGTGTGAATTATAGTATGATTTGTAGAAGGGTATATCGGGAACGTAGATTAGTATATTAAGTACTTGAGCCCTAGGATTAGTTTACCCCAACATAAGAATGACATAAGACTTAATGCCTAACTAAACAAACACGTGACTAAGTCACCGAGTTAGGAGTGTGGCAACCATTGTGCGCATGTCTAGGATTGGATTCGGGAAGAGCACGGTATTTAAGCGATCCTAGTGACTCACCTCCTCTTCGCTCGAATCCTACTGCAGTGCGTAGCTACGGTTCACCCTAACCAAGAGGACTCATTCACAGGCTAAACTCAATAATTAAAACCCGAAAGGGACTAGCCGTATTTTTATAAAAACCCTAGTTTTAAAAATCACCAAATTACCCCTTTGAATTGTGAAAAAACTATTTTGAAAAAAAAAATTCTCCAAAATATTTCCGACTTACAAAATTACCTAAGTACCCCTGGTTGTAAAATTTCTAAAATGCCTTTGGTTTGAAAATTTTAAACTACCATACTACCTTTGACTTTTACTAAGATATTTTTCCAAAATACCAGAAACCCCTATTTTGCAAAACATTAAGATACCCTGAATTGGAAAATTTATGAAATTACCCCTGATTTACAAAATTTTCAAATTGACCCCGATTTATTACCAAAATACCTCTGTAGGAGAAATGACGAAAATACCCCTGGGATAGGAAGCAGAGCGAAAATGTTTGAATAGTGAATGTGTGCGCAAGAGGGTACTACTGAATGATTGTGTTTCTTTGAATTAGGATAGAAAACTTGGAACGAAAACTTTGAAATGATCGAAAAAACTGCTATTAAACTTCTTTTCATAAAATTTCTTCGCGGATAATCAGTGGAACAAAGACTAATGCATAAAATTCCTTAAAACAGATTAAAGCGCGATCGTAGAAATGAGTTCTAGGGGGCGCGGTCGTAATGTGCGAGGACGTGGTAGAGGCAGAATGGCCGTGTGACGAACCCGTTAGGTCCGGACAAGGGTCCGAAAATGAGGTACCACCACCCCACCACCACCATTTGTTGGTGTTGAGCAGCAAGATCGACGGGGATGATGCGATGATCGCAGCGATGCTTTGCGGGTTCTTGAGATGGTGGCTAGAGCGGTGGAGGTGGGGAGCTCGTAATCTGCACCGAGCGAGTCCGAGCAAATGGAGTGAAGTATTCCGTGGCGATCACGGTGTGGCACCAAAGACGGTGAGTATTGGCCGGAGGCGATAGAACGAATTATGGATGAGCCGGATCTCGATCGGCCGAGGAGAAACTGAAAGGAATGGTGTCGCTACTTCGCGATGAGGCATATCAATGGTGGCTCACAGTTCGGGATGGTGCCACAGCTGAGGATCTCACTTGGGAGTATGTTAAGGTGGCATACCAGAAGAAGTATGTTGGAACTAATTATACTGATGCACAGAGGAAGGCATTTCTGGGGCTGGTTCAAGGGAACAAGTCCGTAGCGAGTCTGAGGTTGAATTCTTAAGGTTGAGCCGGTATGCTCGAGGTATCATGGCTACGGAGCATGAGCGATGTGTCCGGTTTGAGGACGGACTGAGGGATGACCTGAGGTTGTGGGTCATCTGGGTCATCTGGGAATACGCAGAAGAGGCCTAGAGTTGATGGGCCGCGAGGTCAGCAAGTTGTGACAGGAGGCGTGATCGTACTTGTGATCGGTGTGGGAAGAGGCACCTAGGAGAGTGTTGGAAGAAGACAGGGGATGTTTCAAATGTGGGTCCAAGGACCACATGATTAAGGACCGCCCTATAAAAATAGGCGGGGCCACCAACAGTCAAGGTTCTAATCAGTGGAAGAGGGGGACAGCTGACCTCGGCGAGGTCGTGGTCCGAATAGCAGAGGAAATGGTGCCGAAGAGGGCGTGGAACACCGGTAGAGGTGTTGGTATCACTCGAGGCTAGACGGCCCGGGGAGTCGGTATATGCGATTCGTCGGAGGAAAACGGCGATGCACGATGTTATAACGGGTACGTTCCTTATTTCGGAGTTACCCTTTATTACTTTGATAGACATAGGGTCAACTCATTCCTATGTTGCTAGTAAAGTATTCGAAACTTTGCATGTGAACTTTGAGACTGTACCTAGGAAGATGGCTGTACTTAGTCCTTTAGGGCAGACTGTGATAGTAGATAAACTCTTTAAGGAAGTGCCTTTAGAAGTTCAGGGGACGCAGTTCCCAGCTGACTTAGTGGAACTACCATTCGAGGAATTTGATCTAATCTTAGGCATGGATTGGTTAGTGAAGTGCCGTGCGAATGTGGATTGCGCCGCTAAACGCATGTCGTTGAGAACTCCCGACGATAAGGAAGTTGTGGTGATGGGCGAAAGACGGAACTATTTGTCGAATGTAGTATCCGCTCTTAAGGCGGAGAAGATGGTAAGGAAAGGATGTCCGGCTTTTCTGATGTGGGTCAGTGCATTGGACACTAAGGAAACAAGTGTTGAAGGGGTTAGAACAGTAAGGGAATTTGTGGATGTCTTTCCGGAGGAATTACCTGGAATACCCCCTGATAGGGAGGTGGAGTTCGGAATTGACTTGTTGCCTGGAACGGCGCCAGTATCTATCGCTCCGTATAGAATGGCACCAAAGGAATTGGTTGAGCTCAAGGCTCAAATCCAAGAGTTGCTTGATCGTGGGTTTATCCGACCCAGTGTGTCTCCATGGGGAGCACCGGTCTTGTTTGTGAAGAAGAAGGATGGAACTATGCGTATGTGCATAGATTATCGTCATTTGAATAAGCTGACCATCAAGAACAAGTGCCCGTTGCCGAGGATAGACGACTTGTTCGATCAACTGAAGGGGGCAGCAGTATTCTCGAAGATAGATCTAAGGTCTGGATATCATCAACTTAAGGTGAAGGAAGCAGATATCCATAAGACAGCCTTCCAAACAAGATACGGGCATTATGAGTTCGTAGTAATGCCGTTTGAATTAACGAATGCCCCAGCCGCGTTCATGGATATGATGAACTGGGTTTTTCAACCTTACTTGGATAGGTTCGTAGTTGTGTTCATAGACGACATCTTAGTATATTCCAAGTCTGAAGAGGAGCATGATGAGCACCTCCAGGTTGTGTTGCAAGTATTAAGGGAGAAGAAGCTTTATGCCAAATTCAGCAAGTGCGAATTTTGGCTGAAGGAAGTCGCATTCTTAGGGCATGTAGTGTCTGCAGAAGGGATAAGAGTGGATCCTAGGAAGATCGAGGCAGTGCTAGATTGGAAACCACCTAAGTCGGTGGCAGAGGTTCGCAGATTTCTTGGGATTGGCGAGCTACTACGAGAAGGTTTGTAGAAGGGTTCTCATCAATAGCCGCACTGCACCGTTGTGAAGTTGTTGAGAAAGGAAGTACCTTTCGTATGGACAGATAAGCAACAGGAGAGCTTTGAGAAGCTTAAGAGGGTTTTAACTGAAGCTCCAGTTTTAATTCAGCCTGAGGCAGGGAAGGACTTTGTGGTGTACTGTGATGCTTCTCACACAGATTAGGATGTGTCCCGATGCAAGGCGAGAAGGTAGTCGCTATGCGTCTCGACAATTAAGGCCACACGAGGTTAACTACCCGACGCATGATTTGGAATTGGCGGCAGTGGTCTTTGCTCTTAAGGTATGGAGGCATTATTTATATGGAGAAAAGTCAGTGATCTACACGGACCACAAGAGTCTTAAGTATCTGTTGACTCAGAAGGAGCTGAACTTGAGACAGCGAAGGTGGGTGGAGTTATTGAAAGACTACGATTGTTCTATAGAGTATCACCCGGGCAAGGCAAATGTAGTGGCAGATGCCCTAAGTCGAAAAGTAGTGTCGGATCTGAGGGCGATGTTTCCACATTTTAGCTTGTATGACGATGGAAGTTTGCTGGCAGAATTGCAAGTTAAGCCGTCATGGTTGAATGAGGTGAAAGAAGGACAGCTGGCAGATGATGATCTAAGTGTTAAGTTGCGACAAGTGCAGAGTGGGGAGTTGGAAGACTATGGTATTAATGACGAGGGAGTATTGTGTTTCAAGGGTAAGGTCTGTATGCCTAAGAATAAGGAGTTAAGGCGGAGAATTCTTCAGGAATCGCATAGTAGCCCTTATGCTATGCATCCTGGAGGTAGTAAGTTGTATAGAGACCTAAGGGAACAGTTTTTGTGGCCTGGTCTTAAGCGGGAAGTTACAGAATTTGTAGGGAAGTGCTTGACATGTCAGCAAGTCAAGGCTGAGCACCAAGTTCCGTCAGGATTGCTTCAGCCAATAAAGATTCCGCAGTGGAAGTGGGAGAGAATCACCATGGACCGTTAGTGGGCTTCCCCCACGCCTACTAAGAAGGACTCGGTATGGGTGATAGTGGATCGATTGACAAAGTCTGCGCATTTCATTCCAGTGCGGGTTGATTATTCTTTGCAGAAGTTGGCGAAGTTGTATGTGGCGGAGATTGTGAGGTTGCATGGAGTGCCGGTATCGATTATCTCGGATAGGGATCCAAGGTTTACGTCTCGGTTTTGGAAAGCACTACATCAAGCTTTAGGCACCAGATTGGATTTCACTACGGCATTTCATCCATGATCGGACGGCGATCGAGCGAGTGATCCAAGTGTTAGAGGATATGTTAAGGGGCTGTGTGATAGATTTCAGAGGAAGTTGGGAAGAATATTTGCCTTTAGCTGAGTTCGCATATAATAACAGCTATCAATCCAGTATTCGGATGGCACCGTATGAAGCGCTGTATGGACGGAAGTGTCGCACGCCTACGTGTTGGACAAAATTAGGAGAACGTCGAGTTTTGGGCCCAGAGATTGTGGCAGAATCCGAGGAAAAGGTTGAAGTAATTCGGGCACGGTTAAAGGAAGCGTCTGACCGACGAAGAGTCGTATGCAGATCTTAAGCGAAAGGAGATAGAATTTGATGTGGGAGATCAAGTGTTTCTTAAGGTATCGCCTTGGAAGAAGGTTATGAGATTTGGTCGCAAAGGGAAATTAAGTCCAAGGTTTATAGGACCTTATCGGGTATTGAAGCGAGTTGGACCAGTGGCATACCAGTTAGAGTTGCCTCCGGAGTTGAAGCAAATGCACGATGTATTCCATGTTTCTATGCTACGTCGCTATCGATCGGATCCATCTCATGTAGTTCCAGTTGAGGAGGTGGAGCTAAGACCAGATTTGTCCTACGAGGAAGAGCCGATTCAGATTTTGGAACGAGATGTGAAAGTGCTACGAAGGAAGTCAGTTCCTTTAGTCAAAGTGTTATGGCGCAATCATGGATCGGAAGAAGCTTCGTGGGAGCCGGAAGAAACAATGCGATAGCAATACCCTCACCTATTTTAGCCAGGAAATTTCGAGGTCGAAATTATTTTTAAGGGGGGTAGAACTGTAATATCCGGGATTTAGGGCTTGTGCATTTTTGCATGTGCTAGTATGCCTATGAGTGTTTTGAATGTGTTTTTATGAATTTTGGGAACTTTAGAGTGTAGGTGAATGTCTTAGAAATTATCAGATTTTAAGTCTTGAAGTGGAGCTAAGCTTGATAGGCCTTAAGAAAATTTATAGGGGAAATCGGACATAAAAATGGGCTTGGTAAAGTGGCTTGGAGGTGCCACTTAAAGCCTCTATAAGTGACGCCACAAGCAGTTAAAAGGGCCTAGGTTCGAATCACAAGGGAAGCAAAAAGGGGGCTTTTATTTTGCGGCAATAGGGAGCAGTAATGGATGGCATTGGGAGACTGAGGGAGGAGCTTTAGATGTGATTAAATTCTTTTTAAATTTCGGCTAGGGGCAAAGGATAATTGTTGATTATTCAAATTATTTTTTTGAATGGGTAAGGAAGAGAAATTTTAGGAGAAAAAGAATGAGTTGATATGGGAGGAAGAGTTGGCCGAATATGGGGCATTGGAGGATGGTATTTTCGGCTTTGGTATAGTAGGAAGGGTGTGCCGAAATTCATTCTTTTTCTCATCTTGTCATGTGTGCCGAAAATCCCAAAGAAATCTACTTGTGTTCGTTTTCTTTTCTTCCTTTCTGCTACTCACTTCCATAAGCTGAAACTTCTCAAATTACATTCTCTTTTTATTTTCGTCCGAGGCCGAATATCTCTCTCTCAAAACTCATCATAACCGATTCTCCCTAAGTCCCATACTCTTCCTTTTAATTCTTGTTGAAGCTGAATCTCCCTACTGCCCGTCAAACCGAATCCATAACTCCTTACTATTCAATCAAAAGCCGAAAGTAAGTCTTCTTAGCCATAGCCGATTGTCAAGCAAGGATATTCGACTAAGTGGGTAAGAAGTTCTTTGTCATTTAATTTTCTATACCTTCGATTAAGACGACGTTAGGGAGACTGATCTATTTTATTTTATTTGGCCGAAACTTGGAAGGTGAGTTTCGGGATTTCCATTGTAGTCGACTTCTAGGGAGATCATTCGGGATTTCAGATCTAAGGTAAGTAAAGTGAAATATTAGGCCGAAGGCCATTTATTAAAATATTGGAATCAGATCTAACATAGATCATGTAGGTATTTCGACATCTTCATAGACAGACAGCAATTTCAGGATTTAGATCCACAAGGTAAGGAAGTGTCCACATTCGGCCAAGGCCATATTAAATGCTAGTAATGGGCCGATTCTGACTTTAATTGTTTAGGGAGGAGTACAATCCGATTCGATAGACTTTTCGGGATTTCAGTGAATTCGTTAAGTAAACCAGGTGTGTACCCCGCACTAAGCCTTAATAGATTTATGGTTATGTTTTATTGAATGTGTTAGTAAGAATAAGTAAGATGTGGCTAAGGGTACCATTCAATGGTACAAAGTACTCAGCACGTTAACTTACTACTATTTGTAGTTATGATATTATGAATATCTTGTGGCACATATGTGAACATTGATAAGAATGTGAAATAAGGCCTAAGCCATGATAATTGCATGATTTGTATGACATGGGGCATATGGGTTATATGGAAAGGGGAAGTGATCTGGTGGTTTATACCACAATATCTGAATGTGGTGACTTCGGTCACATAATCCGAATGTGGTGACTCATGTCACAATATTCGAATGTGGTGACTTATGTCACAAAATTATTATCTGGTGGCTACGCCACAAAATTATAAGGGCGATGAGCTAGTAAATCTGCAGCGATCGCCTTCGATGATGTGTAGCGGATGGCTGGTCGACTTAGTAGTCCCCACGGTGTGATGGTTGGTACGGGTGATGTGTAGCGGATGGTTATATAGGTTTGGGTTCGGGATTGCATCATTATATTTAATTGCTATATGTATATGTATGATCTGCTATGCCTGAATCGTTGGGACTTAGGGTTGGTTGTCACACACTGAGTCTGTTTGACTCACCCCATTGTGGGATATCTTTTCAGGTGACACTCAGTGATGGACCGGGTCGGCAGGAGCTCAGTGGTGGCCATGCTCAGCTCAAAATTTATTTTATATTGGACTTTCTATTTTCAAGTATTTTGGATTTATTTCGGGTTTTCTTTGATGTAATAAGGCCACTAGTATGAAACTGTTTATGCATGCATTTTAATTATTTAGTATGATACGAATTTTATCAATTTAAAGTTTAAGCAACCTTTCTTAAAAATAAAGTTTAAATGTTTAGACACCTAAACACAAACGATTTTCGAATTAAAGATTAACCCCAAAACAACTCGGTATTTTTTATAAAACCACCCCAAATTTTCCAAAGTAATAAACATGAAATTGAAACGTTTTACTCGAGGAACATACCAGTACCGGTCAAGGCTCGTGGGTCGGGTTTGGGGTGTTTCAATTATACAAGTTTTGTAAAGTGAATTTTGGTAAAAATGTCAATTTTGGATTAAATTTTGAAATATGAAAATTTAGTGGTTGAATTTTAAAATAAATGAAAAATATGGGCTGATATGAGAATGGGTAATATCCGGCGCGCATGAATTTGTATTAAATTGAATGAATTGTGATTTTATGTGATAAGGACTAAATTGCAAAAATGTGAAATAATAGGGGCAAAAATGTAATTTTGCCAAAATGTGTAAATTGTGCTAAATTGAATGAAGTGATGATTAAATAAGTAAATTTTGATATCATATAGATTGAGATAAACGAGATTTGGATCTAGAATGGGGGAAAACAAAGTATCGGATTAGTCGACCTAATTCATCGTTACAACGAACGAGGTAAGTTCGTATGTTTAATAAGCATTAAATTATTTATGTATAAATGCTTAATTGATATAATTATGGTAAATGCTATATTATTGAATGCTATTGAGTACGATACTACAGAAATGACCGACAGAGATTCGATACAGCGAAAGTCCAGGTTGAACCTAGGAATAGATAGGATACAAATGTCATGACATTAGGGTTACTGAGATTACGTGTAAGAACATGTTTGGGATATGGCATCGATATGAGACTTCGTGTAAGACCATAGCTGGGTTATTGGCATCGATACGAGATTACATGTAAGACCATATCTGGGATATGGCATTGGTACGGTATTGTGTGTACGAGATTCCCGAGTATCTTTTAGTATTCCAAATGGTTCAACAGGAAATGTTGACGAAACATGGTTACAAGTGATGGTACGACTCATTCAAGGTATTCGTGACAGAAATCGAAAAGTAAGTGTTAAAAGTGAATTTCATATGATGAGTAAGTGGAAAATTATGAGAATTCATATGGTTCAATTGAATATATGTAAATGTGATGGCTATTGAATTGAATATAGTTTATTTCTATTTGCTTATGCTTATGTAAATGTGAATGACTTGATAAGAAGTATTCAAACCATATAAGTATTGAAATGAATAAACCTGTGAAATTCTTGGTTAACTATGTGAACGGATACATGACATAATGGTTGAACTATACAAGTTATATTATAATATTTATAATGGCTTAAAATGTGTTTATTTGATAAGATGAGTTATTATCATACGAGCTTACTAAGCTTTATAGCTTACTTTGTTATCTTTTCTATGTTTATAGTGATTCGGAGGCTCGCTCGGGTTGGAAGTCATCGGAGATTATATCACACTATCCAGGTATGGTTTGCTACTTATAAGCTTTGTGATATTGGTTATATGGCATGTATAGGTTTTGTGGTTACTTGTTGAGTATAAGAAATTTTGGTGATTGATGCATATGTGCTTGATATGTATTTATCCATGAGATTTGGATTGATAATGATGTATAGGAATATGGTCATTTTGATAAGTATTTTGGTAGTGACTTTTGCCATTTGAGTTGGCTTATGAATTCCTATATTTTGGTTTGTATAGATATAGCCATTTGAGTTGGCTATATTGATGATTTTGATGATGTATATAGGTGTGCATAAGTTTAGGTGGTAAATTGGCTTGGGAAATAGCCTATTTTTGTCCACACGGGCAGAGACACGGGCGTGTGTCTTAGCCGTGTGTGACACACGGTCATGTTACACGGCCGTATGTCCTCTGGTGTTGATATTGAATTGAAGTCAGTATGCTCCACACGGTCTCACACACGGGCATGTGATCGACCGTGTGGCATAAGTCAGTATACCCCCTAATTGGCACGTGGCCTAGCTCATGGGCGTGTGACTTGGCTGTGTTGTATAAGTTAGTATACCCTACAGGTTTGACACGGCCTAGCACACGGCCTGGCACACGGGCGTGTTTGGCCACTTCGAAGGGCACACGGGATAGATACACGGGCGTGTGGTTGGCCGTGTGACCCAAGTTAGTAAGCTCACTTGTTTGGACATGGGGTAAGACACGGGCTGGGACACGGCCATGTGCTTCCATTTTGAATGTTCACACAGCCTGAGATACGAGCGTGTCTGGTGGCCGTGTGAGACACACGGCCTGGCCATACGGGCGTGTGTCCCCTGTTTTGAGAAAAAATTTCTAAGTGTAGAAAAATTTCCCGGGTTATTGGTTTAGTACCGAACCACTCCCAATGCATGTTTAGGGCCTGGCAGGCTCGTATTAGGGACAAAGTGATTGAGATTGAATGATGATTGCATGTATTGATTAAATGTATGAGAAAAGTATGTTTAAATGTGTTGTATGTCCAGTAATACTCCGTAACCCTCTTTCGGCTTTGAATACGGGTTAGGGGTGTTGCAGCCTACGAGGCCTTAAACATGCTTTGGAAGTGGTTCAGGACTAAACCGATAATTTAGGAAATTTTTAATACTTAGCAATGTTTTCTTCAAATTAAGGGACACACGCCCGTGTGGCCAGGCTGTGTGACTCACACGGCCACCAGACACGCCCGTGTCACAGGCCGTGTGAAAACAGGGGGTACATTTTGACTTGGGTCACACGGCCAACCACACACCCATGTGTCTAGCCCGTGTGCCCTTCGAAGTGGCCACACACACCCGTGTGCCAGGCCGTGTGTTAGGCCGTGCCAAACCTGTACGGTATACTGACTTATGCAACACGGCCAAGTCACACACCCGTGTGCTAGGCCGTGTGCCATTTAGGGGGTATACTGACTTGTACCACATGGCCGATCACACGCCCGTGTGTGAGACCGTGTGGAGCATACTGACTTCATTTCAATTTCAACACCAGGGGACACACGGCCGTGTAACATGACCGTGTGTCACACATGGCTGAGACACACGCCCGTGTGGACAAAAATATGCTATTTACCAAGCCATTTTGCCACCCATATTGCACATACCTACACAAACACAAATGGTACCAATTCAAGGCACTAATATACATCCAAATACCATCAACCAATGTTCAAATCATACCCTTTCTTTATCATCAATACAATTTACAAATATGCTACAATTTACCTTCTAATTTCATACCTAATTCACATATTCAATTAAATCAACTAAACCATTACATACATACATTATCAAGCATCAATTCTCAAACACATAGCTTCCCAAATTACCTAATATTATTAAGCATTATAAATTCAACTTCAACCACACAATATAGATCAATTACCGAACTCAAAATAGAACCATTTGCACATTTATAAACATCATCAATTTTCATTATCATAAGCCAACTCAAATGGCCCAAAATACATGTTCATCAAACATACCAAAATGACTCAGGCCTATACATACCATATACCATATATTCACAACTCAAAATTACCAAGTAGATGGTTGGATAGTGTGACGTAGTCTCTGACGATCTCCGAATCTGAGCTACCTTTGAATTCACTATAAAACACGGGAGAAATAAACAAGGTAAGCTATAAAGCTTAATAAGTTCGTACTAAATATACTCAACAATTCATAATACACAAATCATCAATTTGAACTAATTAACATCTAAATCATGATAACCAACAAACCTTCCTCATACTTACTCATGTGCTTATATACAAATTCATAACTTCTTCTATTTGGATTTCATACTTTACATGTACGTACCTGTACAAATTCATAACGAGCTCATACTGTAACACCCCAAACCCGGCCCATTCGTTACGACCGAATTTGAGATGCCACTGCGGAAAAACGTTTGAAGACTGATTTCACTTTTGGGAAAAACATTAAAAGTTTTGTCATTTGAAAACCATGTCCAATTAAAAATTCTAAATAATATAAGCTTGACAAAAATATCCAAATTAAAAGCACTTCCAAATAATAATTTAATGGTCGTCTAGCTTAAACATAATAAAAATGCTCAAATAGAAATACTTAAATACTTTAACTGGGCCTTATTACAATAAATAATTAAACAAAAGTTCTTAGTAATAAACTGAATAAAATAAAGAAGATGTCTTCGCATGGGCCACCTCGTATCCACTCCAACCCGGTCCAATCACCACGAATCATCTGCGATGTTTAATAAAAATTGGGGAGTCATACGGACTCTCAAAGTGTGTAATTAATCCACCGAATTCCACCCACATGTTAACCACATATTAACCCATATATCGGATAACAAATATCATATTCACATGTTAACACATTCAGGCTTGGCCCATATTCATATCACATTCATCTAATAGGGTAGTTAACCACATAATTTCCACATACCGGGCTTAGCCCATTTCCTGTGATCCACATTCATATCTTTGGGCTTTGCCCATTTCCACATTAATCCACATATCATATTGGGCTTGGCCCATTTCCACATATGTTCACATACGAAATCATGCAATTATGAAGCCCAACCCAAACCTAGGGTCCATCCGCTACACACCCCCTTATCCACCTACCACACACGGGGATTATCAAATCACCCTCTCCTTTTCACTCCAAAGGCAATCACGCCGCCCACGTGCAATTAAGCACAATAGTCCAAAACGCGACCTCGATCGCGCGCCAATCCACAATGTAGCCGTAGCTAACACCAAAACCACGATGGGACACATAGTCACTCATCAACCACGATATGGCACATAGCCGATATCAACCACGATGAGGCACATAGCCACTCATCAAGCCACGCGAACTAAATCGCAATTAATCCAAAGCGTGACCTCGAGTCAGCGTCAATCCACGATGTAGCTCAAGGCTAACATCAAAAACCACGATGGGACACATAGTCACTCATCAACCACGATATGGCACATAGCCGATATCAACCACGATGAGGCACATAGCCACTCATCAAGCCACGCGAACTAAATCGCAATTAATCCACAACGTGACCTCAGTCAATGTCAATCCACGATGTAGCTCAAGGCTAACATCAAACCGCGTACTCGAAGTACACCCGTACCTTCTTTCATATCCCAACCCATGCACATGCCACATAAAATAATGATACAATGTAATGATGCATGAGCATGTTTATCAAGCATATTATCACATATTCATATTAATAATCACATATCATCGGGTTTGGTACTTAGGATTATCGACATACCCTTGAGGGTATCCTTATCACAATTTCCCTTTGAACTAGTTAGCACATTCATAACACATACACATTTCACATACATATCATATACCCAAAAAACGGTGGGTTAATCACACACACCTGATCACTTGGAGAACTATGCTTTCGATACTGATGCTATCACTAGGCGATACTACGACTATTTGCCTACTTTCTTGTTCTGATGCTAGTCCACACCGGTGGCCAATCCCTAACCGCCGAGACAGATCTCTTCTTAAACTTCGGGATAGGGACCTTCCCTTTCCCTTCTTGAATGGTATTCGCCTCCATCAACACACTTAATCGTAACAATCGATTTAATCATCAATATACGAATTCTTAACCAAATATTCACAACTTATCATACTTACAGGAAGGGTCTTGAAATCCGAAAAGCTTGATCTAATGCTTAGATCCTTAATCCCTACATTTGATTAATCACCTACTACTTTAATAAAAAGCCATTCGCCATAAATCCAAATCCTAGTAGGATTAGTATACTTAAACTTACCTTGTTGCCGTTTGACTTAAGAATCAAGTCTTGAAATCTCGCAATACTCTTCTTGCATTCGACCAAGCATTGAATCAATTAACTTGGTTAGTTTTCGGCTTTTGAATAATTAATGAACACATATATTTACCAAACATGGCCTTGGCCGAATGCTATAGACACTTACCTTGTGGATTTTAAATTAGAAACTCACCGAATAACTAGGGAACACGTGGCCTATGGTGTACCTTCGGAAAAGAACTTCTCCTTCCTTGTAGTCGACACTTAGTAAATCCCGAAAGATCTCTTCAAAGTTTGGCAACAAGATATTAATGGGGTTAGTCCTAGATTTGGCAAATCTTAAGAAAAAGGATGAAACCGAATGAGATCTTACCCTTACTTGAAGAAATCGATTGCACCTTCACTTCAACCTCGAGAGATTCGGCTATGGCTAGATGATGATCTCACAACTTTCGGCTTTTGGAGGGATTAGAAAGAAAAGAAAAGGAAGAATAAAGATGGAGGATTCGGCTAGAACACAAGGTATTTGACTTGGCAAAAATAAAAGAAGAAGAAGATTTGGTGAAGAGAATTGCAGAGGCTTTCAAAGAACAGAAAATAATGCAAAATGGCCTCTCTTTTCCTTTTATAGCCGATATTACTAACTTAGAATCCCTTACTTGGCCATCACTCTTCTATTTTAATAGCTTTATCTCTTTAATTATCACTTAAAATAAAAGATAATTCAGCAACTATCCTTACTTAGCCGAAATTATTAAACTCAAAGTCCCTTACTTGGCCATCACTTCTCCCTTATTTTCCTATTTATCTCTTTATTCAAATTAAAAGAATTTAATCCAACAATTATCTCTTGAAAATAATGATAAATAAATCCCTTATTTATCCACTATTTATAAAATAATAAAAGCTCCTAATTTATAGCCATGTGCCGTCCACCTCTCTGCTCCTTGTAGCAAAATAAAATTTCTTTTATTTGCTTCCCATGTGACTCGAACTTAGGCCCAATACCCTTGTATGTGGCGCCATTTTCAGAGGCCCTAAGTGGCATCTTTAGGCCACATTTCCAAGCCTGTTTGTATGTCAAATTTCACAAACTTTTTCTTTTAAGGCCACCTTGCCTTAATTTCCCCTTTTAAACCTTAAAACTCGTCATTTCTAGGTCATTTCTAAGTTTCCAAAAATTTTCGATCGGCTCTGTAAACTTGACATTTCCTTACATTTCCATGACATTTCCTTACAAGACATTTCCTTACATTTCCAAGACATTTCCTTACATTTCCATGACATTTCCATGACATTTCCTTACATTTCCAAGGTTCTAAAAACGTTCACTTTCCTCTTTTAAACTTAACATTTCCATACATTTCCAGGTTTCCAAAAGTGTTCAAAATATATTCATAACACAGAAGATATGTCATTTCATACAATTAAACCAAAAATGCATAGGCCCTTTTCAGGATGTTACACATACCTTTTTGTAATACTGTCGAATACTCGATATCTCGCACACTAAGTGCCTTACATAGCCAAAGCTATCTCGGTCTCCCACACTAAGTGCCATATATAGCTGAAGCTATCTTGAATTTCACACCAAGTGCCATATATTTATTCGAATCGTCGTCAAACATGACTACAATCTCATATACTCAATTTATGCAATATCAAAGCATTAAAGCATAATTGTAATAATGCTTATTACGTACGAACTTACCTCGGATGCTAAAATGGCGAATCGAGTCGTTTAGTCGATAACTTTATCTTTTCCCCGATCCAAGCCCGTATTTCACTTTTCTTGATATAAATATATTCAAGATTAACTTATTTAATCATCCATTCATTCAATTTAGTCCAAATCACACTTTAAAACATAGTTACAATTTTGCCCCACATATTTCACATCTTTCACAATTTAGTCCTTATTATACAAAATCACAAATTCATGAAATTCAAGACTAACTGACATGACTACGCTCTAAAGCTCAACAAGCTCTAATCCCGATCCCATCGAGCTCCCTAAAGGACCCATGACTCGAGCTTAAGCTAAGCGCCTTCAAGAAGCTGTTTCAGCTTTATTTGCTCAACTTTGGAATGAAAACGAGCTCCATGTTAAAGGAGAAGTTCGGGCCAGCTCATTAAAGGCTCCTTGCATCTTAGTGCAAGCTGATCTCAGCTCATCATTAGCTCCCCGAGCTCCATCTAGCTCAATTTAGCTCACTTGAGCTTAATTTAGCTCGTTTGAGCTCGATTTAGTTTCTTTCCAGCTCATTCCTTTCATCTTTTTAATAAATTAAGTACTAGTTTCATTTTATTTAAATTTATACAACTCAAGACCAAATTCCCTAGCTCAATTCAGCTCATTAAGCATTTTCACTTGTTTTTGAGCTAGTCGAATTTAATATACTAGCTAGTCCATAATTAAGTGTTTTAATTTATCCTAGTATGTTATTTAATTTGTCTAGATGATGTTTTGATTATGTTCAGCCAAATCTATAATTGGTTTAATGTGTTCATATGCTATGTAGGTTCAGCTGAATGTGAGTGGAGCATTAAATGATGTTCATGCACGGCTTGGTTCAAAGCATGCAAGGATTCATGTATGACCGAATTCAAGAGTGGTGGCTGATTCATTGGCTTCCCCAAGGTGTCCATTAGGCCAAGAGACACTAGCAACCTTAATTTCCCAAGTTTGGCCGACCACCTCCCCAAAACACCTTCAAGCCATTCACATTTGGTGTTCACACTTAGTGACCAATCGGCTGGTCATGTTCACACACAAGAGACTTCTCAAGCTCCTTGTTCATACATCAAATGGCTGTTGAAGACCCTCATTAAGGTACACACCTTTTCGGCCAAACACCACAACATGAATGCCTCATTAAAGCCCCTAGCTGAACCTAGACATGGCTAATGGTCTCCTATGCATTCATCTTCACCCAAGTCACTTTCCTTCATCAAGAAGCTGTCTTTTGGTGCTCCATTCAGCCGAATATAGACTTAGTTTATTAATGAATATTTTCTAGATTATTCCAGCACATTCATAGCCGAATTACTTAGCTTTTAAGCTTGTTCATTTTGTCCATTCGGCTATCTCTTGTAAGCTATAAATAGTTTGCTCATTTCATGTATTAGGGACTTTTGCCATTTTATTGAATGAACTATTGTTCTTGTGAGGTTTCTTCCTCTCTATTTTCGTACGAGTCTCGAGTGACTTATCTAGCGTGCTAGTGGCGTCAACCAAACTCTTTCTCGAACTTATCACCATCTTTGGTGTGGCGTTCATCCATCAAATTATACCTTTGGTTCCTACCTTTTTAGGTAACGGGTCAAGGTCCACCTTCACTTCATCACCAACCACCTTAAGCGATATAAATCCCGGGGCGATACTCGTTATAGTATCGAATCATTCTTGAAGCTTGAGTTATATTTTCCATTCCACCGTCTATCAAATTATCTATCCCTCCTTCTTGTTGAACCGAACCTATCTCATTCATACCTAACTTATCTTTTAATTCTTTGTCAACTTCCGCTTTTACTTAGCCAAAATACACCCTTTGTTCAAACCGAACGATACTTCCTCGATGACGATCGGGCAATTACGTCGACTCGACTCAACCTACCGAGCCAGATCACGTCACTAACCCATGCTAGCCGAATTACCATTATACCCCTAGTAGCCCATATTTTTCATTTATTTCACATTTTAACCACTAACTTTACACATTTCTCAATTAAATCCCTATTTTGTATTTTCACTAAAAATCACTTTATAAAACTTGTATAATTCACAACAAACATTCATAATCTATCACCAATCATCAAAACACTCATGTATTCATCAATGGCATCATTCAAAATCTTTAACAGTTTTGCAAAATAGTCCCTAGGCTAGCTAGACTAAGCTGCAACGATCTCAAAAACATAGAAATAATTAAAAACAGGACAAAAACGGACTTACAATTGAGTTAATAAGCTATGCCGAATATCAAGACCTAACCATGTCTTTTTCTCCTTGAATTTTTGGTTGATGAAGAACATGAAAGATTATAGCTTTTGTGATTTTGTTATTTTACTCATTTAATTATCTAAATTACTAATTTAACCTTTATTATAAAACTTAAAAATCATTTAATACTTGTCCATATTTGTCCACTCAAGCTAATAATGGTATAATTACCACATAAGGACCTCCACTTTAATGTTCCATAGCTAATAGACACATTTAACTAATAGAACATGCATTTTACACTTTACGCTATTTAGTCCTTTTTATCAAATTGACCATTCAAACGATAAAATTTCTTAACGAAATTTTCACACAGTCACTCATTCATGCTGTAAACATTAAAATAATAATAAAATAAATATTTTGACCACAAATTTATGGTCTCAAAACCACTATTCTGATTTGACCAAAAACGGGCTGTTACAATGCGAGTCAATAATAATTTTTATATTGAATTTTATTTGATGAATTTTAATTAATTAAATTAAGGGTTAATATAAGTGGTTGTCTCAGAAGTTGTAACGCATAGGTTTGTGCAAGTGTACACAGTCGTTATCAAGTAATAAGTAAGTATCGAGTTATCGTCTCCACATGGATTGTATTTTTGCTAAGGCACTTAATTTGTAAAGTTATATTAACAATTTGGTAAATAAAAACACAATATAGTTGAGAAGTGATGATTAAAATATATTAAATTAAATGCAATGATCCCTAATGCAAATTATCCTAAGTATGCAAACTATATGAATGAAATAGATTTTAGCAAAATTAAACACAATTTGCAACAATTATAACATAAATAAACTTGGACAATTACTTTAATTAAACTCAATTTATTATCAACATGCTTAATAATATTCAGAAAAACATTCCATGGCAACTCGATCTTTCATGAGTTTGGAAACCACATTAGGTCCTTTCGGAATCCTTTACTTAGTAAATACGCATTTTACTGATCCTTATTTACTAAGGGTTTCTTAGCATTTGTTTGAGATAACAGGGACGTGTTAGGTTTGAAACAATTTAATCACACAAATCTAAAAACTATGTAGATAACAGAGCTTGGTCAGAGTTGTTATGCAACCTACAATTTAATCGGGTCAGGATCTAAATTGAGCATGCACATTTCAATTATGTGTCCATTAGCCGTCGTTTGGTCAGGATTTTCTCAGCTAATTCAGGTGCATTTCAATCACGTATGAATGAAATACAGACTTGATTTTAATTGAAAACATGATCGATTAAGGCACAAACATTATAAGCATGAATCAAATAAATATTATTTAATCAAAGCAATCATCCTAGCTTAAATAAAATTAAGCTAACATTGTTGTAAACAAGAACAAAGAACACATAGCAAACATCTTTAGATTAAATTAAAGAAAAGAAAGAATAAATCCAATTTAGAGTGGTTGTCACCCAAAACTCTGACTGACGAGGCTCCTTTGTCCCTTTGCTTTGCTCCTTTGCTGATGGCTCTCCAAGGGGGCCGACCAAGGGCTCTTTAAAAGGCTCAAATTCTAAAATCTTTATGAAAATATAATGATAGGCGTGGGGAGAAAAGAAGAATGCTAAGAGAATTTAGAGAGGAGAAAATGATGAATGATGAGGGATGTTTAGAAATGTGAGAATGAGGTCTTATTTATAGGTGAGGAGAGGGGGATAGTTTACTAAAAATAGGAGTTTTCATCTTTTGAAGCATCTTCCATGGGTGGCCAGCCATAAATTGAGGAAGTTGAGATGATTTTTGCTTGATTTTTGGTCAATTTGAGTGCCACAACAACTCAGGACCGAGACTCGGTCAAGTGCAAATCTTCAGGTAAATCTCTAATTTCTTCAACTCTTCAAGGACCTTGTGCAATTAAACCAAAGAGTGGTTTATGGACAACCATGTGCAGCCGAATTTTGGGTTCACTTGGTCCCCAATTTGGCCAGTTTTGTAATCAAATAAAGCTACCAGACCTGTCCAAAATAAATCAATAAATTAGAGGACCAAAGAATGAAATTTATCCAATTTAATTAATTAATTAAAACCCAAATTATTAATGAAATATTTTAAAATAAATTATTAAATATAATTTTATATTTTATTATTTAATTTAATCATGCATGGCCCACTTTATGTCTTAAAAAATATAATATATTCACATTAATATAAAATAAGCCATTTATTGCATGAAAACTATATAATAAAGCATAAAATCATATTTTAATAATTTCTATGTCCTATTTTCATATTTTCACATATTTAATTAATTTATTAAACAATTACTTAGTTTTAACAATGGATTTAAGTAAAAAGGTGATAAATTACATAGGAAAAATCCTTATGCACAGCAAAAGGTCTTGCTAAGGCAAAATTCCTAATTGTGTAAGCAGCATTAATCTTTGTCCCATAATCATGCATTAGTAACTTCATTCTCATCGATCTTCTTTATTAACAAGTAATTCATATACAAACATTCCTTAAGATTATACTAAGCTTCAAAATATGCCAAAATGAATCATAGTTTGCATGTATGTCACAGCCATAGATAACATTCTTCATTCAACATAATTTCCTATCAATCAAGCAAACAATCACAAGGCTTATTTATGATCTTCATATGTTGAACTTAGGACTTCCTATCCACTAATGTAGGTGACATAATCATCAAATTAATAGGTCTTTTATAAGGTTGTAATGGGGCTCGGTTAAAGGTAGGGATTTTAAGAGATGGGACATTTCGGTTTTAAAAATCTTAACCTTTAACTTTGTCTTGGTTTTCTCGTAATACAACATTTTTCTTTAAGTGAACCTTTGGAGCACCCCCAAACTTATTTTGAACTCAAGCTCATACATTTTTCCTTTTTTGAGACTTGAGCAAACTTTTCTTCGCTCTTTTTTTTTTTAAGCATGAGCACATACATCTTTTTGAAAATTTCCTCAAATGTTGATTACCAAGACAACTTTAGTTAAGATGGATGCACAAAATTAGGATAACTTAAAAAGATGGTAATTGGCTTATAATGTGGGTTCATTGCAATAAACAGGCCTTTAAGCTCAAAATTACAGTTTCAAGGGTCTAATATCATAGGGTTGGCTTGAAAAGGCTCAAACGGTTCAAAGAAATAGTGCTTATATCATTTTAGATTTTTATGTCCCCTAGGATTTCGCCTCAAGAAAGTTACTAAGTCAATTCTAAAGATATAAACCTTCATGCATGTCTAATCTCAAAAGAAACTAAGTTTTCATGGCAAACATTACTAAAGCTAAGATCATACAAGCATTCCATTCTTCATGATAACGTACTTTCACTCAGATAAAATCATCATTCATACTTGCATACAAACTATCTCATTAACAAAAGATATTTCTAAACATTCATTTATTAAAACATACTTATGAAAGAAATGATTGAAACATACTTGAAAAAAATTAAAAGTTTGAGCAATTTATTTGCCTTACCCCCTTTAAAAAGAAGCAATGTCCTCTTTGCAAGAACAAAGTAATGAATGAAAACTGAACACCAGGTAGGGTTGTAAAGAAAGAGAGGTGAGTCATTAAGACTGCTTAAATACCAGTCTTCCCTAATAACCCAATCCTAGACATGTTCATTCCCATTACCACATCACTTAGTCTTTTTCTTTCCAAAAAAGTGTTAAGTTTATTCATGCTTGCTATGTTTTATTCTACAGAAATTAAATCCTAATTTACGAAAAAAATAAATTCCTAAAGACCTAAAAATAATTAAATAATAAGATAAGAATCCCCCATTTTATTTTTCTGTCTCATTCCCCTTGTCTTCTTTAGCTCCATCTCTGCTTCCATAGTCAGTATCTTCCGTCCATGTCTCAAAGATAGCATCTGGGAACTCAGGAACAAAAGTATTAGAGATACTCTTAAAAGTATTTCGAATTGAGTCATCTCTAATTTTTGCATATTTCCAGTAAGTTTGTTGTTGATTGTGCATGAACTTGCACATATCCATCAAAATTGACAACTCTGATTTCCTTGAAGTACTTGCAGAAGTCGGCATTGGAGTTGTATATTTAGGTTCAACACTTAGCTTGACTGGTTCTTCTTCTGGCTCAACCCTTGGTTCAGGGTTTTCAGATCCTTCAACTGGTTTAGGACTGTTTGGTTCCTTATCAGATTCTTCCTCTTCAGTGTCTGTAACTAAATTAGCTTCAGTCTCAGTTCCATTTGTTGACTCCTCGGTATCTGGCTTAGTTGGCTCTTCTTGCTCGCCTTGATTCAGCTCATGCACCCTCTCTACTAACCTTTCAAGATCATAATTTGTAATGCACCCTTGAACATATCGCCCATTCAGATTTGCTTGTGTTTTAACACGGCCCTTAAGCAAAGTGAAGTGATTAATGATGGGAAATAAGCACTTCCTGCCTTCTTTTTAGCACAATCGTGAATGTCCTTGAGGATAATTTTCCCAACATTAATGGACATTTCTCTCAAAATTGCATATAAAAAAAGCATCCGTTCCATCGAGATGGTGGAACTATGAGAGATAGGCATAAAACTGTAGCGAACAAAATAAAACCATACCTTTGCTACTGGTTTTAAGTATTCTCTTCAACAAGAATGGCTTCCTTACTTTCTTATAATCCATTGGGATCTCGGATTTGTCACAACATCAAGCACTTGTTGAAGAAAATCCCAATTGATATTGTTCATCATAGGGTAGTACTCATCTTCTTCAACATCAGGTAAATTAAACAAATCATTGATGGACTTAGAAGTAAGAGGTTCCTTTTTCTTTCGAACGATGACTTCAGTAGCATCTTGCGTAGTCAAACTAGCATAGAATTCTCGAACTAGTTCATCACCGGGAAGTGAACAAGCATCACAAAATCGTTCCCACTTGAGAGCATTGATTTTCTTTCTAATCGGTATAGGAACAACCATCAAGTCATTACTCTTCAAGTCAAAAACTTTTTCCGGCATCATAGGTTGATGCTTGAAGATTGAATCAAATCTCTCTTTCACTTCTTCATCGACCAAAATGGGGTTTTCAGGAGTAGTCTTTGAAGATCTGGTTCTTTTGCGAGACATGCTATCTTTCCCAAAAATTTCGGCAAAATTTCTGCACAAAGAGGGAAAAGAGAAATCGGCAAGGTGGGTGGAACTTGCTACGGTAGAAATCTTGCAACGGCAAGAGTGGTGCGGCGGCAACAACAGCATGCGACAGCAACGACGGTGCTTCGACAATCTCTTTACGGCGGCAATGGGAGATTTCGACAAAAGGGAAGAGAACTAGGGTTTCTTTCAGGATTTGAGGTTGACGGCACAAAAGGGAGATTTAGGGATTTTTAGGGTGTAAGAAAATTGCTTTGAGGGATATGAAAACTAGTAGAATGGAGAGAGGTTTATATAGGAAAAATTAGGGCAACATGTAGCAAAAATTTAGCTACATTAGGGTTACTTGGGCGGCAAGCAATGGGTGTGACAGCAAGGCATGGATTTTTCCCTCCTTTTTGTTGTTTTGGGCCTCAAACTCAGACTGTATCTTACTAAAAAAAACTGATTAGTACTTGGACCAAATTTTACCCCTTTTATTAACATAAAAATTTAAAATTTAAACAAAACAAATTAAACTTAAAAATTTTAAATCTTAATTAGAAAATTTCTTCTTAACAAATTACATTAAATTAATTCCCAGGAAAGGTTGGAGGGGTCACAGCGGTCCCGCTTAAGTTCCAATCTCCTTAGACAGAATTAATTAAATGTAATAAGTTAAGAAAATAAGTTCTAATTATTTATTTACAAAGTGAGTTCATGAAAAATTAAGGGTCTGTTAATTTGAACGAGGGTTCAACTTACTCAACTTCACCATCCCAGTAGTGTTTGATTGTATAATTCAATAGCTCCATAAGGATAAAATCGGTAGATGGTATAGGGTCCTTTCCATCGGGATTTAAGCTTCCCAGGAAATAACTTCAACCTTGAATTAAACAAAAAAACCTTCCGACCTTCTTTAAACTCGCGAGGTTGTATATGACTATCATGTCATCTCTTTGATCTTTCTTAACACATTTTTGCATTCTCATAGGAAAACAACCTCAGCTCTTCCAACTCATCAAGTTGTAACATCCTTCTCTCACCGGCTTGCTTAAGATCAAAGTTCAACTGTTTCAACGCCTAGTGAGCTTTATTCTCCAACTCTAATGGAAAATGGCATGCCTTTCCAAGGACTAACCGATAAGGAGTCATTCCTAACAGTGCCTTAAATGCTGTTCGATAGGCCCATAATGCATCATCGAGCCTTAGAGACCAATCTTTTCTGCTAGGGCGAACTACCTTTTCAAGGATACCTTTGATTTCACGGTTCACTCTCTCAACTTGCCTATTGGACTGGGGGTGATAGGCAGTAGCAATCTTGTGCTTCACATCATATTTGTCAAGCAACCACTTAAGCCATTTGTTCACAAAGTGAGAACCTTCATCACTAATAATAGCTCTTGGTGTCCCAAATCGTGTAAACGCATGCTTATGTAGGAGTCGCGTGACTACCTTAGCATCACTTGTAGGGTATGCTTCAGCTTCAACCCACTTGGATATATAGTCCACAACAACTAAGATGTATTTGTTCCCATGCGAAGAAGGAAACGGGCCTAAGAAGTTAATGCCCCATACATCAAATAATTCAATCTCCAAAATGTTTGTCAAGGGCATCTCATTCCTCCTTGATATATTTCCAGTCCTTTGGCATTTATCACAGTTCTTCATATAAGCATAAGCAACTTTAAATAGCGTAGGCCAAAAGAAACCTGCTTGCAAAATCTTAGCTGCAGTACGTGAACCACCAAAGTGTCCCCCACTTGGAGATGAATGGCAATGATACAAGATCTCAGCAATCTCGCTTTCAGCTACACACTTTTGGATTATATTATCTACACATTGTTTGAACAAAAGCGGATCCTCCTAAAAATAATACCGACTATCATGAAGGAATTTTTTTCTTTGTTGGTATGTCATTTCTTGAGGAATTATTCCACATGCAAGATAATTAGAAAAATCAGCAAACCAGGGTATTTCATGAATTCGATTTACCTCAAATAAGTGTTCATTTGGGAAATTCTCGTTGATAGGCACACATGATCGAGTTACCTCATCTTGCTCCAACCTTGACAGATGATCAGCTATTTGATTTTCGACACCTTTTCTGTCTTGGATCTCAAGTTCAAATTCTTGGAGTAAAAGTATCCAACGAATTAGCCTCAGTTTTGTATCTTTCTTCGTGAGCAAGTATTTAATGGTCGCATGGTCAGTAAATACTGTAACTTTGGTACCTATAAGATATGAGCAGAACTTGTCAAAAGCAAAAAACTATGGTAAAGAGTTCTTTTTCAGTTACCGTACAATTGAGTTTGGGCTCCCGTCAAAGTTCTACTTGTATAGTAAATAGGGTGAAACACTTTGTTTCTTTTTTTACCCATCATAGCTCCAACGGCATAATCACTTGCATCACACATCAACTCAAAAAGTGAGTTCCAATCAGGTGTAACGATTATTGGGGCTGAGAATAACCATTTCTTTAGATCTTCAAAAGCTTCCAAACATGCTTTGTTGAAGTCAAACATTGCATCTTTCTCTAACAACAAACACAACGGTTTAGAAATTTTTGAGAAATCTTTGATAAACCTTCGGTAAAAACCAGCATGGCCTAAGAAACTTCTGACTCCTTTCACATTCATTGGGGCTAGTAATCTTTCAATTATGTCCACCTTTGCTTTATCAACTTTAATTCCTTTCTTTGAGATCTTATGCCCTAAGACAATCCCTTCCTTGACAATAAAATGGCATTTTTCCCAGTTAAGGACAAGATTCGTCTCTTCGCATCTCTTCAGTACCTTAGCCAAATTAGTCAAAAAGATATCATAAGTTTTACCAAAAACAGAAAAATCATCCATGAAAACCTCAACAAAATTTTCAACCATATCCGTAAATATTGCCATCATTCATCGTTGAAATGTTGCAGGTGCATTGCATAAACCAAAAGGCATTCGCCTAAAAGCAAACGTACTGTATGGACAAGTAAAGGTTGTTTTATGTTGGTCCTCCGGGGCTACAACTATTTGGTTATATCCCGAATAGCCATCTAAAAAAAAAGAAATCATTACCTGCTAGTCGATCTAACATCTGATCCATAAAAGGCAACGGAAAATGGTCCTTCCGGGTGGCTTTGTTCAACTTTCTATAATCAATACATATTCTCCAACCGGTAATAGTTCTCGTTGGAATTAACTTGTTACGCTCATTTTCAAAAATCGTGATTCCACCCTTCTTCGGTACACACTGCACCAGACTTACCCACGAACTATCTAAAATAGGATAGATGATTCCTGCATCTAACCATTTGATCACTTTCTTTCTCACAACTTCTTTCATAATAGGATTGAGCTTCCTTTGCCCATCGATTCGAGCTCTTTCACATTCCTCTAAAATAATTTTATGCATGCAAAAAGAAGGGCTTATACCTCGAATCTCAGCTATGGTCCAACCAATTGCTTTCTTAAATTTCTTTAGAACAGCAATTAGTTGCTCTTTTTGATCTTTTGTCAGTTTTACTGAAATAATCACAGGCAAAGTAGAACAGTCACCTAAATAAATGTATTTCAAATGGGAAGGAAGTACCTTTAGTTTGAGTTTAGGTGGTTCTTCAATTGACAACTTGGGTTGCACAAATTCTCTGACTTTTAACTCCAATGGTTCAAATCGTGTGGATTGAATAAAATTTCTCGGATCGGCTTCCATCAAAGCCATGTTTTCTTCACCTTCTTCATCCTCCAAAGGGTCAAGATCTAAAGCTTTCTCCAATGGATCTTCTTCAAGATTTCTTTCCATAGAAACCAAGGTCTCTATCTCTTCCATAACTGAACACTCTTCTGTTGGATCGGGAAATTTCATCGTTTTAAGAATGTTAAAGGTTACTTGATCATCTTGAACTCGCATGGTGAGTTCACCTTTCTGCATATCAATTAATGTTCTTCCCGTGGCTAAGAAAGGTCTCCCAATGATGAGTGACACTTCCTTGTCTTCTTCAAAATCTAAGACAATAAAATCAGCAGGAAAAATAAATTTATCGACTCTTACCAAAACATCCTCGATCTTTCCTTCGGGATATGCTAAAGGTCGATCCGTTAGCTGAAGCGTCATAGTTGTAGGTCTTACTTCACCTATCCCTAACATCTTGAAAATAGACTTAGGCATCAAGTTGATACTTGCTCTTAAATCACACAAAGCTTTACCACAGTAAGATTCACCAATGTTACAGGGTATAGTAAAGCTTTCTGGGTCCTTCAATTTCGGTGGTAATTTGTTCTGCAAGAACAGACTGCCCTCTTTTGTCAAGGCAACAGTCTCATACTCATTCAGTCATTTCTTCTTGGACAGTATATCCTTCAAAAACTTCACATAATTTGGAATTTGTTCTAAAGCCTCCACCAATGGAATATTGATGTGTAACTGCTTCAGAACATCCAAAAACTTCTTGAATTGCACCTCCTATTTCTGCTTGTGTTGCTGCAATCTTTGCGGATATAGAGGTGATGGAACTTTCGATTGAATCAGACAACTCTTCTGAGTAGGTAAATCTGCATTGTAATATCCCGGGTTGGGGGCTATTTTGTTGTGGCATGTTTTGCATGTGTTTAGTGTGCTGTGTTACTGTTTGTGTAGTTTCGGGGCTTAATTGTAGTCTAAGGGTGTGCCTGGTTAGGTAGAAAAAATTTGTGTTTTAGGCTTAAGTCGGGGACTGTTGGAGCTGGGTATAAGAGTTTTCTTTGGTGTTTCATAGCACAAAAAGTGAGTGGCAAAGTGGCAAGCATGCGTTACTTGGGGAGCTAGGTGTGGCGTCATCTACAAGGGGAGAGATCACGAGTTCAAGCTGCAGAGTTCCCCATTTTGGCTTCATTTTGGACGGCATGGAGGAAGAGGTAGAAGACAAGTAGAATTCTTCCTTGGACTTGGTCTCCACATTCAAATGAAAGGTGGAGAGCAAATAGTGGAGGAAGACTTGGTCATGGTTGTTTGAATGTGTGGTATGGAGTGATTGGGGGGATTTTGGCGAAATTTAGGGAGTTGGAGGGGGAGTGGATGGCTTTGTGTGGGAGAGGGGGGAGGCCGAATGAACTTTTGCTTTTTGGTACATTTTCGGTCTTCTTTTTGGTAAGCAAAGGTTCTTTTTTTTGGTTTTTTTTGTTAGCCGAATGTCAATAGAACTTCTTCACATTTTCTTGTTTCCTTTTTTTTTTGTCAAACCGATAGTCCATGTGTTTGTTGCCGAAACTTTGCTAGTTTTCTTCTAACTCTATTGGCTAGCCAGAATGCTCCTCCCCACTCTTTCTTCTTTCTTTCATTTGAGTTGAGCGAAACTTTCACTTCCCAAACACCTTTAACATTCTTTTTCTTGCTCAAAACCGAAAGTTCCCACCTCCTATCCATCTTTTGTTTCTTTCTTTTCCAAAACCCTTAGCCGTTTTCTCCATTTGCTTTCCTCATTTCTTTTGTGCCGAACCTATATTTCCATCTTCCATTCTCTTTCTTTTCTTTTTCACTAAGAATTGAACATAAGTGTGTGTTAAACACTTAGGCCGAATCTTCTTTTATTCTTGGGTTGCATCTTATTTGAATCTCTCCTCTCCTTGAAGTCCTCTCTTGGTGAATATCGGTGAAGGGTGGATCTTGGTTGGTTGTTCAATCCTTGAACAAGGTAAGTGGGGTGGCCGAATGGCCATTTGTCCCTCTCTTATCTTTTCTTTGGTTATGGTTTGGTTAAGGGCCGAATATGGTTTTTTTGGAAGGGTATTAATCTCTTCGTTATAGGGTCATTGGAGTGTGGAAGTAAGCGGGAGAGCCGTTTTTCTGTTAACCGATTGATAAGTGGTGCCGATTGTTGGAAGGAGAACCATTGTGGTTCGGGTTTGATAAGAAATCAAACCAATAGCAAGGTGAGGGATCAACATTAACCCCTTTGGTTAATTGATGTTGGCCGAATGTGGTGATTGTCTAATGCTTTTTCTTTTGGCCGATTATAGGAGCCAGTGATCAAGAAGCCTTAGATCGTTTCTTGTGGTATTAGGGTTTGCTTTTTAGCAGTGTGTAAACTAACACACTTCTATTTAGTAATGTGATTGATAACCTTGTTGTGATTAATGAAACAGTAATGATTGATATGATACCCTATTGGGTATGATCTTGGACTCGGGTAAGTCAGCATTATTATTATAAGTTTACTGATGATCTATATGATACCATGACTATGGATATATGCGATATGGGATATGATGTTAAACATATTAGCATGATATGCATGACTTGTATGATATGCATGATCACATGAGTATGGTATGTTGATGGGTGATATGAGTGGAGGGAGAATGATGATATCCGTGTCTTTGGGACACTGTGTCTTTGGGACACCAGAGGTTTGGCACCTCCAGTGGTTTGGTACCACAGTTGATTTTGTGACCGGTCACGGTGATTTGGTATCACATTTGTGTCTTTGGGACACGAGAGGTTTGGCACCTCATTACGACTCGTCCTTGTGGTTAACACCACCGTGGGTTGGCCCCACTTTGAGATATGGGATCGTCTGCTAGTGATTTGGTATCACACGATGGGTTGGCCCCATCATCGGATTTGTGACTGCGGTCACCGGGGTTTTGGTTTCACACTGTGTCTTTGGGACACGAGAGGTTTGGCACCTCATTGCGACTCGTCCCCGTGGTTAACACCACCGTGGGTTGGCCCCACTTTGAGATATGGGATCGTCGCTAGTGATTTGGTATCACACGATGGGTTGGCCCCATCATTGGATTATTCGTGACTTTGGGTCACCAAGTGGTTTGGCACCACACTTATGGATATCGTGACTTTGGGTCACGGTGGTTTAGCACCACCGGTGGTTTGGTACCACACGGGGTAGAAAAGGCGATATGGATGGTTAGGATCGGGTTGCATTAATCATGTTGCTATGTATGATGTGTGTTAGCATGTTGTTTATCGGGAGCGGGATTTATGCACTGAGTCATTCGACTCACCCTCTCCTTTGACATTTCAGGTGACACTTAGACGCGGACATGGAGCCGGGATGGACTCGGGGTGCTCATGCCACGCTTAATAAAGTTTTACTCAGACTTTATAATTTGGGTACTTTAGCTTGCTTTTTATTATTTGGGTTTTGTTTTGGGTTGTAAAAGGCCTTTAAATTATGTTTTATGATGTTTATGCTTTAAATAGACTTTAGTATGCCTTAACAAAATAAGTGGGTTGGAATTTTACTAAAATTTGGAAAGACAATGATTTAAAAACTATAACGCAAAGTGTTTTAAACTATACCATCGGGTATCTCACCATGACTTGCATTAGAAACTCAAACGATTTCCAAATCAAAACTCGATTTTCTACCAAGTTAAAATGTCTTAAGTAACACTAAGAAACTATTTGAATAATGAAATGGAATAAACTCGTTTTAACTACATCTCTTGGTTAAGCTTTCAAAAAATTTTTTGGGGTTTTCAATACACCACCGATTTCAAACAAGCCTACTCAAATTTTCTTCAAATACCCTAGATAGTGAAGTGTTTACATCCCGCTTTTAAACGAAAGACCTAAACCTCTCAAGTACGTTTTCCCCGTAACATACCAGATTCGGTCGTGGTGTATTGACCGGGTTTGGGGTGTTACATGCATCCAAAGAAGATGTTAAAGTATCAGAATTCACTAAGTCAGGGTTTACCTTGTTAGTCTTTGCAGATTCTGATTTCTTGGGTGTAGGAATTTAAACAGCTGGTTGATTCCTCTCAACAGGCTTATCTTCGACATCAATCAACTGGGGCTCCAGAATTTTACCACTTTGCAATGCCACTGCCTTGATATGTTCTTTACCCAAACTTCTTGGATTCTCAGTATCGCTCGGCAAGGTTCCTTGCGGTCTATTACGAAGCTCTGCAGCTAACTGACCCATTTGGTTTTCCAAATTTTCCAGTGCTACTGCTTGGCTTTGGATCAAAGCGTCATTCTTTACCATGTACGCTTTCAACAAGTTCTCCAAACTGTTTGATGCCTCAACTTGAGGTGGTTTTGGAGCTTGCTAATTAAACCCTTGAGATTTGTTGGGTCTATGCTGCAATAAGTTGTTGTTCGGTCCATTTCTTTGGTTGCTCCAAGAAAAGTTAGGATGATTGCGCCATGAAGGATTGTAGAAGTTAGACTGGGGTCCTTGTCCACTCCTACTTTGATATTGGTTCCCTACATAATACACTGACTCGGGATTTGATGGACAATTCTCAAAAGAATAACCTTCCCCACAGTACACACAGGAAACTACTTCAAACGGACTTGGTGGCTGAGCTGCAAAATTATTAGCACTATTAGCGGTAAATTTTTTAACATAGAGGAAATAGACGATACCTGAGCTGATAACGAAGTGAGGGCGTCAACTTCATGAACTCCAGTTAGATGTCTTTCTGAAGCTATTCGATTTGTTGGCCATTGATAGTTATTACTCGCGATCCTCTCGATGATCTCATAAGCCTCATTATAAGACTTAGACAAAATTGTACCATTCGCAGAAGCATCTACCATCAATCTTGTATGTGCATTGAGACCATTATAGAATGTCTCCAACTTGATATAATGAGGAATCCCATGATGAGGACACTTACAAAGTAACTCATTGAATCGCTCCCAAGCCTCATACAAAGACTCGTCATCCAATTGTTGGAAAGTTGTGATCTCGTTCCTCAACTTAGCATTTTTGCTAGGCGGGAAATACGTAACCAAAAATCTCTCTGCTAATTCTTGCCATGTAATCTATCTGCTAATTCTTGCCATGTAGATATGGAACTTGGTGGCAATGAATTGAGCCATGCTTGTGCTCGATCTCGCAATGAGTACGGAAACAACTTCAACCTCAGTGCATCTTTAGTCACACTAGCTATCTTGAATGAATCACTCACCTCCATAAACAATCGAAGGTGGAGATGTGGATCTTCCGTAGGCATACCACTGAATTGGCCCACCGTTTAGAGCATTTGAAACATCACTGGTTTCAAATCAAATTGGGTTGCCTCAATATCTGGCCTTCTAATTCTTGGATTTAACTCACTGAAAAGTGGCATAGCATATTCTCTGATGCATCGATCCCTATCATCGGTAATGAGGATGGGATTTCGTACACAATCGGCTTCATTACCTTAGTCTTGATTTTGATTTCCAAGGTCCATCTCGACTTGTTTTTGAGCTGTTCGTTCACGTCTTCTTTTTCTAAAAGTTCGCTCAATTTTAAGGTCTACAGAGAGTAAATCGATAATCCGATCTATACTCATAAACACCTCAAAAGAAAATAAAAAAATAAAAAAGAAAGAATAAGTTAGTAATGTTAGAAATAAACCAAATTGAAAGTAAATAATTTCACAGAAAAATGATTATGGCAATAGTTAACAATCCCCAGCAATGGCACCAAAAACTTGTAACACGTAGGTTTGTGCAAGTGTACACAGTCGTTATCAAGTAATAAGTAATGTAACACCCCAAACCCGGCCTATACGTTACTTAAAGAAACGGCATGTCACATGAAAGGAATGTCTAAAAAGCTGTGCATTCGTTAAAAGCTCATATTCTTTATAGTTGTGGTGAGAAATCGAGTTTAAGTAATTTTGAATAAGAAATGGTTTATTATCATTTTAGGAAAATCCCATATTGATCATTTAATAATAAGCAATAAACAAATTGAAAGTTGAAACCAAATAAAATACCCAAGGCCTTATTACATAACAAAAACTCAAATAAAAATAAGTCCAAATAAAAGAAATGAATTTACGAGTAAACATATGTATAGCCTCCACGAGTCCACCTCGGCTCCCAAATCCGCGATCTAATGATTACCTACAAAATTTAACTAAGGGGTGAGTCATCGAGACTCGGTGTGTAAATCCCCATCCAATGAGGCCCTTACACAATTTCATATGAAAATATGCATATCATGCACCCAAACCTAGCCATCCAATGCTCCTTTCTCTACCCCGTGTGGTACCAAACCACTTTGGTGGTGCCAAACCACCTGGTGACCCAAAGTCACGATATCCATAAGTGTGGTGCCAAACCACCGGTGACCCAAAGTCACGAATAATCCAATGATGGGGCCAACCCATCGCGTGATACCAAATCACTAGCGACAATCCCGTATCTCATAAGTGGGGCCAACCCACGGTGGTGTTAACCACGAGGACGAGTCGCAATGAGGTGCCAAACCTCCGGTGTCCCAAAGACACAGTGTGATACCAAATCACCGGTGACCGCGATCACAAATCCGATGATGGGGCCAACCCATCGTGTGATACCAAATCACCTGGCGTCAATCCCGTATAATCAATCGTGGGGCCAACCCATCGTGGTGCCAAGCCACCGGGGCGAAGCGCGAGGTGCCAAACCTCTCGTGTCCCAAAGACACGAATGTGATACCAAATCTTTGGTGACCGAAGTCACGAATCCAATGATGGGGCCAACCCATCGTGTGATACCAAATCATTTGGCGTCAATCCGTATAATCAGCTGTGGGGCCAACCCCTTTGTGGTGCTAAGCCAACGGGACGACGACGGCGAGGTGCCAAACCTCTGGTGACCCAAAGTCACAATAATCAATCGTGGTACCAAACCACTTTGGTGGTGCCAAACCTTTGGTGTCCCAAAGACACGGATATCAATCTTCCCCCTCCTCTCATCATACCCATGCAATATGACATAATAATTCGTGTATGCACGATATGTCATGTATGCTAGACATATATCAAATATAAGTATAACATGAATTACCATCATAATCGGATAGACATAAAACAACATAATCACCCTAATCAACCTCTAAGGGTATAAGCTGTAATTTTACCTACCAAGGGCATTTTAGTAATTTACCCACCAAGGGTATATCGATAATTTACCCACCAAGGGCATTTTCGTAATTTACCCTTGAGTGGTATTTGATAATTTACCTACTAAGGGTATTTTGGTAATTTACCCACCAAGGGTATTTTTGGTAATTTACCCACCAAGGGTATTTTGGTAATTTTGCACCTACAATGGCCTTTCCCAAAGGCCCAAATGTCACCCCGAGTGACTCGGCTACCATTTCCGGTCAATGCTAGGACGATTGGGCCTAAAACTCGATTAGGCCCATTCGGGCCCACACGCGCGTGTGGCCCACCTAGCACAAATCTAGCCATGTATATAAGTTCCATCTAGTCCGGTTCACTATATACTACACAATCGCACCATTTACTCATAAGGGCCCACAGGCCCATTGGGCCCACCTCGCCCATCGCGCCCAAGCGACCCCAATCCACAAGAATACTACTTATGGCCTCAACTATCGCGTGAAGCCCCACATGTGCGCCGCGCGCTCGTGTGGCTACTATTGCCGTGGCCCGGCACCCGGCATTGCCGCTCTACAACTAGAGTAGAGAGTTACACACGATAGGACTCGGTGTTAATCCGCTCCGACCACTCCGTGCCCAAACGCCTTCCAAGGTGTCAACCCTCCTCTGGAATGCTCTTTATATAGCTAGATCTTCACCTTCCTTCTTTGTATCTTCCGATGTGGGATCCCTTCGTCATGAGAGTTTAAATTCAACTGAAACTCTTCCCGTCAGGCATCGCAAAATAAATACTCCCTTGCTTCTCATGAGATTCGAACCGGGCTCCCTTGCAACATAATCCACGCTGTTAACCACTTGGCCACAAGCTCCTCTTGTGTCTTAAACCATGCGCAACTAAATATAAATCTATAGCCAAATTCGAGGTCCAAGTAAAAAGAAAACCAAAATGCAAAAGCCAAGACTTGAACCTTGGACCTCCTTCCTTCCTTGTGGCGTCACCCCCTTGTCTCTTATGTGGCGTCACTTTGCCACTACACCACACACTCCACTTGTGTCATTTTCCTCTACATTTTATTCTTAAGGCCTACCTGCCAACTTTCAGGGTTTTTTTCCACCTAAAACCAAAATTTCCCCAAAGCTAATATTTGATCCCGGGACTTCATAGAAGCCCTCTAACCTTCCAAAATAACTTACCTAATAAGTCTAACTTGCATTAATGCCGTTCTCAAAAATTTTAAATCAAGGCCCATTGGGCCCAATCCTACTAGGCCCAATTTTGGGATGTTACAAGTAAGTATCGAGTTATCATCTCCACAGGGATTGTATTTGTGCTAAGTCACTTAATTTGTAAAATTATATTAACAATTTGGTAAATAAAAACACAATATAGTTGAGAAGTGATGATTAAAATATATTAAATTAAATGCAATGATCCCTAATGCAAGTTATCCTAAGTAAGCAAACTATATGAATGAAATAGTGTAACGCCCCGAATTTTGGGCCTAGAAGAAATAGGTTTCGAATAAGGGAACAGTTAGGAGACTGCACATAAATATTTAGTTGTGTAAGAAAGTGACATAAATGAATGTCTGCTTCAGTGGTTAAGTGAATTAGGAGTGTTTGGAAGTGTCTGAGAAGTCAGGGGTTCAAGCTTTGGCTTATGCAAAATTTTTATTTTAAGTGAATAAAATCCTTGGATCTAGATAGTAGGTTCTTAAATTATTGTGGTTAAAATATGATACAAAGGAGTTGTTGGTCTAGTGGTAAGGGGCGTGTGGAGTGTACATGGGGTCTAAGGTTCGAGTGGTGGCGCATCAAAAATGGAGTATTTATTTTGCTGCATAATTCGTGTGGGTGGTAGAGTTGGATTGAAATACTGTTGAATGGAGATTGAACTGGTCATAGAGAGAATTGATGAGGGATATTTGGAGAGATTTTAGGAGAAAATCAAGGGAAGAGAGAGGAGAGGGAGTGTTGTGCCGAAATTTAACTCTGGCGCTCAGGAATTTGGCTAAGAGAGAAATGCTCCTCATTTGTTTCCCAAGTTGGACGGCAACTCCCTTTCCCTTTTGGCCAAAATTCTTCTTGTGCCTCATTTCTCTTCTTTTCCCCTTTTTTGGCAATTGCTTCTCAAGCTTATCGTCTCTCATTCTTTCATCTTTTGCTGAACTTTTTCCTTTTCGGTTTTGTCCTTCTTCACGACAAAAGTTTCCTCCTTCATTGCCGATTACCTGTTTGGTTCTCCTACTCTTACTGTATAGTGAGCAACATTTTCCACACTGTTTTCCCCTTGGCCGAATCTCCCATTTTCTTTTCATCCTTCTCCTTTCTTTTCTTTTTGTTGATTCTTTCCTTTCCCTTGCAGTCGACTGCTTTCCCTTCTCTATTGTTCTGGATATCATTCTTTATTTACCGATAGTCGTACACTTCGTAGTGGGTACTATTCTCGCGTTATTGGTAAGTGAAGATAGTATAATGTTATCTTGTTGCTGATCGATTAAGTGCTTACCCATCTTCGGTTTGTTCCTAGGAACCTGTTGAAGGGTAGAAGGTTTATAATCAACGGTTGGATAGGTGAAACTTCCCTCTTTACTCGATCAAAGGTTTCAAAGGTGTGGGCGATTTTCTCAACAAACAGAAACACCGTAAACACTACCTAAAGCGTGAATCGGCAAAAGCCGAAAAATATGATCGTTGGCACTACATGAGCGTGCGCTCGCTCATGTGGTAACCGGAACACATAAAATGTGAGCGTTCGACTGTTGAGGCCACCATGAGCGATCTCATGGTCTTGGGCTGTTTTGGGCCCTGTTGGGCCGAATGGGCCGTGTGGGCCCAACGAGCTTGTGGGCCCCACACGGGTAAACCACATGAATGTGTGGAGATTATTAGGCCAAACTGTATAATTTTCATGACCAAAATACCCTAATAGGGTAAAATGACCAAAATACCCCTATAGGGTAAAATGACCGAAATACCCCCATAGGGTAAAATGACCAAAATACCCCAATAGGGTAAAATGACCGAAATACCCCCATAGGGTAAATTGACTAAAATACCCCCATAGGATAAAATGACCGAAATACCCCCATAGGGTAAAATGACCAAAATACCCCCATAGGGTAAAATGACCAAAATACTCCCATAGGATAAAATGACCGAAATACTCCCATAGGGTAAAATGACTGTTATACCCCTAGGAGATGAAATGACTGTTATGGCCTTATGTTATGTATGACTGATTTGCTCTATGATATGTATGACTATGATTGAGCATGACATTTTGCATACACGTATGACATTATGTAACGACATATTACATGGGGATGGGTTGTTATATTTGGAGGAAGTATACTGTACTGATAAGGTCGCACGGGTCGCCCAAGATGACTGTGGACCTACTGATGGCTATATGTCGTTTATTTTACTGGTAGCTTTTCTTTGCAATCATCATTTAGTGCCGCAACCGGTTCTAATCTTGGTGTGTCCTGGTGGGTGGGTCGATTTTATCCCCACATGGTGTGTTTGGCGGGACAGTGGTGTGTAGATTTGGATTGGGTAGGATTTCATCGCATATCTGTCATCGATTAATGATCTTTGCATTGTTACTACATCGATTAATGATATTACATACCGCTTCTTTGCATGACCGATATCTATTCTTTGTTATGGGCCAAGGCCCCACCGATACTAATATCTGAGAAATTGGGCAAAGGCCCTACCGATTCTTGGCATTGTCTTTGGGCTCAAGCCCAATCGTTTACTGTTACAAGAAAGGGCTTAGGCCCATACTGAACTGGACTGTTATTGTAATGGGCTCAGGCCCAAACTGCATTTATCTACTATTTAATTAACTGTTTGCTTGTTAGGGGATTACACACTGATTTTTCGTAAACTCACCCCTCTGTTTAACTGTACAAGTAATTCCCAGTCGTAGGCGGGTCGGTGCTGCGAGGGACTCGATGATGGCCACACAACCGCATCAGCTTTCATTTTTAGCTTTTGATTTATAAATTTTAACTTTTAATTTGGGTATTTTTATGTAATAAGGCCTCTTTAAAGTTATAAACTTTAAATTGGGGTTTTTATTTATTTAGTTTGATATAAACTGCTAGTTGTAGAGAAAGACGGGTTTTCAAAAGGTAACTATTTTCAAAACACCACGTTTTCGCAACATTTCCTAAAAAAAACTTCCGCAATAAATGAGATTTTGAAAATTAATAACATTTTAAAAGTGATTAGCTTTTAATGATGCACACTTTGGAAATGAACAACCCGTTTTGGAATCACCGTTTAATAAAAAATAATTAATCGATTCTGAGGATTTCAATGACAATAAGTTTTACGCTAAACACTTCAATGTGACACCGCCAGATTCGGCCATAACGTCTAGGCCGAGTATGGGGTGTTAGATTTAGTGGTATCAGAGCCAAGTTGCAAAACTCGGATGTGGAATGGGTTTTTAAACTTTGAATTTCTAAAAGTTGCTTTTAAATAATTTGAAGTGTTCTTGAAGGATTTTCTAATTGTGTGGCACACCGAGTCTCTGCACCGATCCTGTAAGTTCTCTGTGAAAACTGTACTTTGATTTTGACTGAAACTGCCATAGGTAGGAGTACTGAGACTACTATAGGTAGTACTGAAAACTCTTTAGTAGGGTATACTGAAACTGTAGTAAACCAGTAGACTCCGATAGACACTGCGTTGTGCGAAAACAAACTCTAAATTATTGCTTTTCATAAGACATCTGTTAATAAACAACTAGAACTGTAAATTGGTCTACATAAAATTGTTAATACAGATAAAACGCGAATAGACAATGAGCACAAGAGGTACATACAGATGAGGTACAAGAGGCCATGGTAGAGGCCATAGAGGTGCTCGAGTTGGGTCCTCGTCGTTTGGCCATATACCTAATTTGGAACTAAAGTGCGCAGCAGAAGTGTAGTGGTGGAGTCTGTGTTATGCGACTGATTTGATAATTGGAAATTCGAGGATGAAAATTCTTTAAGGAGGGGTGAATTGTAACGCCCCGAATTTTGGGCCTAGAAGAAGTAGGTTTTGAACAAGGGAACAGTTAGGAGACTGCACATAAATATTTAGTTGTGCAAGAAAGTGACATAAATGAATGTCTGCTTCAGTGGTTAAGTGATTTAGGAGTGTATGGAAGTGTCTGAGAAATCAGGGGTTCAAGCTTTGGCTTATGCAAAATTTTTATTTTAAGTGAATAAAATCCTTGGATCTAGATAGTAGGTTCTTAAATTATTGTGGTTAAAATATGATACAAAGGAGTTATTGGTCTAGTGGTAAGGGGCGTGTGGAGTGTACATGGGGTCTAAGGTTCGAGTGGTGGCGCATCAAAAAGGGAGTATTTATTTTGCTGCCTAATTCGTGTGGGTGGTAGAGTTGGATTGAAATACTGCTGAATAGAGTTTGAATTGGTCATAGAGTGAATTGAGGAGGGATATTTGGAGAGATTTTAGGAGAAAATCAAGGGAAGAGAGAGGAGAGGGAGTGTTGTGCCAAAATTTAACTCTGGCGCTCAGGAATTCAGCTTAGAGAGAAATTCTTGTAACATCCCGGGTTAGGGGCTGTTTTGTCGTTGCATGACATTGCATGTGTCTAGTGTGCTGCGTGGCTATTTCTATGTTTTGGGGGCTTAATTGAAGTCTAAGTGTATGCACTGAGTGAATGGGAAAATTTTGATTTTTGGGTGTTAAGTCGGGATTTGTTGGAGCTAGGGTATAAGAGTTTTATTTGGTGTTTTGTTGAACAAGAAAGGAGCTGGTGGAGTGGCGGGATAGGCGCCACTAAGGCTTGTGTGTGTGGCGTCATTTGCGGGAGGGAGAGATCTTGTGTTCAAGGCTGCGGAGTGGCCACATTTTGCATCCTTTTTGACGGCATGGAGGAGGAGAGTTGTAGGCGGTTCAAACTCGCCTTGGACTTAGTCTACTCATTTGAATGGTGGGTGGAGAGTGGATTGAGGAGGAAGACTTGTTCAACTAATTTGAAATGATGGTGTGGAGTGTTTGTGGGGATTTGGCCAAATTTTAGGAGAGTTTGTGGGGAGTGGGACGGTTTGGGTAGTGTGGGAGAGGAGTAGTGCGAATTTCTTTTGGCAATTTTCTTAGTATTTTTGGTCACCATTTTGGGTAAACCGAATTCTCTCCTTTGTTAATAGCCAACCGAAACTTCATTTGTTTTCTCTCATTTTTCTTCTGGAAACCGAAAGTGCAAGCAAGATCTTGAATTAGTTTATTTCTTTTAGTTCTCTTAATAGCCGAATGCCCTTTTGTGCCACCATTTCCACTTTGCTTTTATTTCTTTTCTTCTTGTGATTCCTTGGCGAACCATATATCCTCCCCATCATTTCTTTTTCTTTATCATTTAGGTAAGCCGAAGCCATCATCCTTTTCCTCTCATACATTCTCTCATTTCTTGAAAACATTTGAGCCGAATCTTCCCGCAACTTGTGGCGATTTCTCTTCTTTTCTTGAACCACACTTCTTTGTTTTGCTTTCAAGTTTATAGCCGAATCCCTTGGTATTGCCAAAATTGCCTTCTATCACTTGTTCTTATTTTGGCGAATATCAACCCCTCCCTTTTTCATCCTTTTCTTGCGCTTTCTTTCTTGGGTTAGGCCGAATCTCTCCTCTCTCTTAGTAGATCTCTTTTGGCCGAATATCAGTGAAGGGTTGATCTGGGTTGGTTGTTCAATCATTGAACAAGGTAAGTGGGTGGCCGAATGGCCATTTTCCCCCTCTCTTGTTCTCTATTGATTGTGGTTTGGTTAATAGCCGATCTTGGGCATGTGTTGAAGGGGTTAATCTTTTGTGTTGTACCGTTTTCCTGCTAGGGCCTTGGATTGTGGTGGTGATCGGGTGAAGCGATCAATTGAAGCCTTGATTTGTGAGTGACCGATTGGTAAGTTAGGGGTAAGTGATTGGTATTATTATTATTAGTTCAATCTTTTGATTTCGATTAAGTCAAAGGTGACTAAGGATTAACTATTTGTCTTAATAGGGTGTGCCGATTGTTAAAGAATAACCACTGTTGGTTCGAGGTTTGGTAGGAAACCAAACCATCTGCAAGGTAAGGATTAAGCGATACACCCTTTGGTTTAATTGGTCATAGCCGAATGGTCTTGGTTACTAACCCTGGTTTGGCCGATTCTAGGAGCAAGTTGATCGAGGGATTTAGACGGGGTCTTTGGGATTTAGACTTGCGATTTACGGTGTGTGTAACTAACACACCCATACTTAGTGATATTGTTATTAAACCTGTTTGCCTATTAAAATCATGACAATTATGATGGATTATTGGATACCCAAACGGGGTATGTGTACGTATCAAGGTAAGTCAAGATTGTTACTAGATTATCGATGATCTATATGGTATCATGACTATGTATGTATGTGATATGGGGCATGAGTCAAACATATTAGCATGATATGCATAATTTGTATGATGTGCATGATTACATGAGTTGGTTTGTTGATGGGTGATATGAGTAGAGGAGCGGTGATATTTTTGTCTTTGTGAGCACCAGTGTTTTAGTAACACACTTTGTGACTTTGGGTCACCAGTGCTTTGGTAGCACATTTGTGTCTTTGGGACACCAGAGGTTGGGCACCTCATTGCGACTTGTCCCGTGGTTAACACCACCGTGGGTTGGCCCCACTTTGAGATATGGGATCGTCTGCTAGTGATTGGGTATCACACGATGGGTTGGCCCCATCATTCGATTATTGTGACTACGGTCACGGTGCTTTGGTAGCACATTTGTGTCTTTGGGACACGGAGGTTGGGCACCTCATTGCGACTTGTCCACGTGGTTAACACCACCGTGGGTTGGCCCCACATGAGATATGGGATCGTCTCGCTAGTGATTGGGTATCACACGATGGGTTGGCCCCATCATTCGATTATCGTGACTACGGTCACCGGTGCTTGGGTAGCACATTGTGTCTTTGGGACACAGTGTTTTGGTAACACATTGTGACTATATGTCACGGTGGTTTGGCACCACCGGTGGTTTGGTACCACACGGGGTAGAAAAGGAGATACGGATGGTTAGGATTGGGTTGCATTAATCATGTTGCTATGTATGATGTGTGTTAGCATGTTGTTTCATCGGGAGCGGATTTATGCATCTGAGTCATTCGACTCACCCTCTCCTTTGACATTTTGGGTGACTCGTGAGACACGGACATGGAGTAAGGATGGACTCGGGGTGCTCATGCCATGCTTAATAAAGTTTTACTCCAACTCTATCATTTGGGTACTCTAATTTAATTACTTTTATTTGGGTTTTAATTTGGATTTGTAAAAGGCCTTTAAATTATGTTTTTTTATGGTTATGTTTTAATTAGATTCTCAAACCGCTTAACAAACAACTTGGCATGAAATTTACTAAAACTTGGAAAGACAACGTTTTCAAAACTATAACGCAATGTGTTTTAAAACATACCATCGGGTATCTCACTATGTTTTGCTATAAAGTAAACTCAAGTGATTTTCAAACCAAACTCGATTTTTCTACTAAGTCTAAAATGTTTCGAAATGGCACTAAGAAACTATTGGAGACGCTAAATGACATCAACTCGTTTTTTTGACTATATACTTTGGATAAGTTTTCAAAATCTAATCAAACAGGCCTACTCAAATTTTCTTCAAGTTCACTATGTTTTCGCCCCGCTTTTAAACGAAAAAAATCCTATCTCTCAAAAACGTTTTCCCCGTAGCATACCAGATTCGGACGTGGTGTCCTGTCCGAGTTTGGGGTGTTACAATTCTCCTCATTTGTTTCCCAAGTTGGACGGCAATTTTCTTTCCCTTTTGGCCGAAATTCTTCTTGTGCCTCCTTTCTCTTCTTTTTCCCTCTTTTGGCAATTGCTTCTCAAGCCTATCGTCTCTCCTTCTTTCATCTTTTGCAGAACTTTGTCCTTTTCGGTTTTTTCCTTCTTCACCACAAACATTTCCTCCTTCATTGTCAATTACTTGTTTGGTTCTTCTACTCTTACTGTATAGTGAGCAAACATTTTCCACACTGTTCTCCCCTTGGCCGAATCTCCCATTTTCTTTTCATCCTTCTCCTTTCTTTTCTTTTTGTTGATTCTTGCCTTTCCCTTGCAGCCGACTGCTTTCCCTTCTCTATTGTTCTGGATATCATTATTTATTTGCCGATAGTCATACACTTCGTAGTGGGTACTATTCTCGCGTTATTGGTAAGTGAAGATAGTATAATGTTATCTTTTTGCTGATCGATTAAGTGCTTACCCATCTTCAGTTTGTTCCTAGGAACCTGTCGAAGGGTAGAAGGTTTATAATCAACGGTTGGATAGGCGAAACTTCCCTCTTTACTTGATCAAAGGTTTCAAAGGTGTGGGCGGTTTTCTCAACAAACAGAAACAAGGTGTGTAAACACTGCCTAAAGCGTGAATCGACAAAAGCCAAAAAATATGATCGTTGGCACTACACGAGCGTGCGCTCGCTCGTGTGGTAACCGAAACACATAAAATGTGGGCGTTCGACTGTTGAGGCCACCATGAGCGATCTCATGGTCTTAGGCCGTTTTGGGCCTTGTTTGGCCGAAATGGGCCGTGTGGGCCCAACGAGCTTGTGGGCCCCACACGGGTAAACCACACAAACGTGTGGAGATTATTGGGCCAAACAGTATAATTTTCATGACTGAAATACCCCCATAGGGTAAAATGACCGAAATACCCCCATAGGGTAAAATGACTAAAATACCCCCATAGTGTAAAATGACTGAAATACTCCCAAAGGATAAAATGACCGAAATACCTTATAGGGTAAAATGACTGCTATACCCCTAGGAGATGAAATAACTGTTATGGCCTTATGTTATGTATGACTGATTTGCTCTATGATATGTATGACTATGATTGAGCATGACATTTTGCATACACGTATGACATTATGTCACAACATATTGCATGGGGATGGGTTGTTATATTTGGAGGAAGTATACTGTACTGATAAGGTCGCACGGGTCACCCAAGACGACTGTGGACCTACTGATGGCTATATGCCGTTTATTTTACTGGCAGCTTTGCTACAATATTATTTAGTGCCGCAACCAGTTCTAATCTTGGTGTGTCTGGCTGGGTAGGTCGATTTTATCCCCACATGGTGTGTTTGGCAGGACGGAGTGGTGTGTAGAGGCTGGATTGGGTAGGATTTATGACTGCATATCTGCACTGATTAATGATATTGTCATTATTATTGCATCGATTAATGATATTACATATTCCTTTCATCGCATGACCGAGCTCATTCTGTTATGGGCCAAGGCCCCACCGATACTAATACTGAAATTGGGCAAAGGCCCTACTGATTACTGGTATTGTTCTGGGCTCAAGCCCAATCGTTTACTGTTACAGGAAAAGGCTTAGGCCCACACTGAACTTGGATCATTTATTATTGTGCGGGCTCAGCCCAAAGCGCATTTATCTACTTTTTAATTAATCGTTTGCTTGTTGGGGATTACACATCGAGTTTTCGTAAACTCACCGCTCTGTTTAATCATGCATGTAATCCCGATCGTAGGCGAAGTCGGTCTTTGCGAGGACTCGATGATAGCCACACAACCGCATCAACTTTCGTTTTTAGCTTTTGATTTATAAATTTTAACTTTTAATTTGTGTATTTTTATGTAATAAGGCCTCTTTAAAGTTATAAACTTTAAATTGGGGTTTTTATTTATTTAGTTTGATATAAACTGCTAGTTGTAGAAAAAGACGGGTTTTCAAAAGGTAACTATTTTCAAAGACACCACGTTTTTGCAACATTTCGTAAAAAAAACTTCTGCAATAAATGAGATTTTGAAAATTAATAACGTTTTAAAAGTGATTAGCTTTTAATGATGCACGCTTTGGAAATGAACAACCCATTTTGGAATCACCGTTTAATAACAAAATAATTAATCGATTCTGAGGATTTCAACGACAACAAGTTTTACGCTAAACACTTCAATATGACACCGCCAGATTCGGCCATAATGTCTAAGCCGGGTATGGGGTGTTACAAATGGATTTTAGCAAAATTAAACACAATTTGCAACAATTATAACATAAATAAACTAGGACAATTACTTTAATTAAACTCAATTTATTATCAACATGCTTAATAATATTCGGAAAAACATTCCATGGCAACTCGATCTTTCATGAGTTTGGAAACCACATTAGGTCCTTTCGGAATCCTTTACTTAGTAAATACACATTTTACTGATCTTTATTTACTAAGGGTTTCTCAGCATTCATGTAAGGTAACAAGGACGTGTCAGGTTTGAAACAGTTTAATCACACAAATCTAAAAACTATGCAGATAACAGAGCTTTGTCAGAGTTGTTATGCAACCTACAATTTAATTGCGTCAGGATCTAAATTGAGCATGCACATTTCAATTATGTGTCCATTAGCCATCGTCTGGTCAGGATCGCTCAGCTAATTCAGGTGTATTTCAATCACGTATGAACGAAATACAGACTTGATTTTAATTGAAAACATGATCGATTGAGGCACAAACATTATAAGTATGAATCAAATAAATATTATTTAATCAAAGCAATCATCCTAGCTTAAATAAAATTAAGCTAACATTGTTGTAAACAAGAACAAAGAACACATAGCAAACATCTTTAGATTAAATTAAAGAAAAGAAAGATTAAACCCAATTCAGAGTGGCTGTCACCCAAGACTCTAACTGACGAGACTCTTTCGTCCCTTTGCTTTGTTCCTTTGCTGATGGCTCTCCAAGGTGGCTGACCAAGGGCTCTTTAAGAGGCTCAAATGCTAAAATCTTTATGAAAAGATGATGATAGGCGTGGGGAGAAAAGAAGAATGCTAAGAGAATTTACATGGGAGAGAATGATGAATGATGAGGGATGTTTAGAAATGTGAGAATGAGGTCTTATTTATAGGGGAGGGGAGGGGGATAGTTTACTAAAAATAGGAGTTTTCATCTTTTGAAGCATCTTCCGTGGGTGGCCGGCCATAAATTGAGGAAGTTGAGCTGATTTTTGCTTGATTTTTGGTCAATTCGAGTGCCACAACAACTCAGGACTGAGACTCGGTCAAGTCCAAATCATCAGGTAAATCTCTAATTTCTTCAAATCTTCAAGGACCTTATGCAATTAAACCAAAGAGTGGTTTATGGATAGCCATGTGCAGCCAAATTTTGGGTTCACTTGGTCCCCAATTTGGACGGTTTTGTAATCAAATAAAGCTACCAGACCTGTCCAAATTAAATCAATAAATTAGAGGACCAAAGAATGAAATTTATCCAATTTAATTAATTAATTAAAACCAAAATTATTAATGAAATATTTTAAAATGAATTATTAAATATGATTTTATATTTTATTATTTAATTTAATCATGCATGGCCCACTTTATGTCTTAAAAAATATAATATATTCACATTAATATAAAATAAGGCATTTATTGCATGAAAACTATATAGTAAAGCATAAAATCATATTTTAATAATTTCTATGTCCTATTTTCATATTTTCACATATTTGATTAATTTATTAAACAATTACTTAGTTTTAGCAATGGATTTAAGTAAAAATGTGATAAATTACATAGGAAAAATCCTATATATTTTTATGTTTACAGAAGTCAAGTGGTTTCAAGAAATGAGGTATCGGGACATCATTTCTATAAATCGAGCTCATGAATATTTTTATTAAATATTTACAGAGTCATATTATATGTGAACAGAAGTTTGGTCCGATGATTTTGATGATTTATTGCTTAATTAAGGTAAAAGGGTTAAATTGTAAAAGAGGTAAAAGTTAATCGCTATAGATTTAAATAGTAAAGGGACAAAAATGGTGATCAAACCATGGTAAAAAAGTCCGAGCGATGGTGGATGTCAATCATTACACTAACTTTTGGAGTATTTATTCATTTAGTCCTAATTAGTTTAAGGCTAAATTGTAAACAAGTTTGTTTAATTGGAATTCCATAGAATTGAAGGACCAATTGTGTAATTGGACCCTCCTTAAATGGCCTAATAATAGAAATGATGTGGAATTCTTTAGATTGTGGTAAATTACAATTAAATCCTAATTAAATAAAGATTTAATAATTAATCTATTTCTAGTATGATAAAAAATGGTGGTTTCGGGGCCACAACTCTAATGTGTCAGGCCGTAAATATTAATTATTTATTATTTACGAGGTCATTAATGTCGTATTAAAATATGTTAGGAAATTTTAAATTTTGGATGGTTAATTAAGTAAAAAGGAATAAATAGTAAATATGGAAAAACATGGATTTGTAACGCCCCGATTTTTCTTAAATTTCGGCTTTTGTAATTATGACAAAAATCTGTATCTACTTCAGTGGTTAAGTGTTCTGGGGGTGTGTGGGAGGTCCTAAGTTCAAGCCACAACTTAGGAAGATTTTGATACTTTTATCATTAAAGCCTTATCTCTAGTCAGCGGGCTTATATTTTATTGTTTGTGAGAATACATCAGAATGGGTCTGCTGGTCTGGTGGTTAAGTAGAGTGCTGGTTATGTTTGAAGTCCTGAGTTCGAATCCCTGTGCAAACAAATAGATTTATTTTGCTGTTTGTGCCGTGTGAAGAGTTTTTGATGGACTAAATTTCTGATAGTGGAGAGGTTGATGGAGATAATTAAGGAGACTTGGATAGGAAAGTTATCAGAATTATTGCCAATATGATTACTTTTCTCTTTTTTTTTTGATTTTTCGCATTTCTTTCCCAAAATCCTTGCTGTCGTTTTCTTTCCTTTTCCTCCCCTTTACTGCTGCCTTTTCCCTTAGATTTTTCCTTTCTTCTCTTGTGCCGAAATCCACCTTTCCTCTACTTTGTGTTCCTCATTTAATCATTTTCTGTCGTGCAACGATTGTTTCCCTTGTTCGGTAAGCTTTACCTAGACCCCTAATTATGCGACATGACTTTCTAATTTCTGTATTGAGCATGAATTCTGATATCCGAGTGTATAAACTGTGTTTGCATAATAGCATGTCATGTTATGTATGTTGCATTGCATCGGGGTGGGTTGATGATTCAGAGGAAGTATCTGAAAGGTTCTCAAGCCTGTTATCTGGAAGCTCAGCTGCAACTTTCTGATTATGTGCCGCATTCGGTACAACATGGTGTGTAGGGATGGGTGGGTTGATTTTATCCCCACATGGTGTGTAGGGTTGGACGGAGCTGGTGTGTAGAGGCTAGTGGGTAGGATTCTGCTATTCTGTCTGATCTGCTTATTATGTCTAAAATGGGCTAAGGCCCTAGAACATAACTGATTCTGTATCTGAGTGGGCTAAAGTCCACACCGTTTTTGTAATGGGTTCAGACCTGAACTGTGAAATTATGTCTGTTATCTGATTTTACTGTGTGTATGTTTCATGTGGGGATTACACACTGAGTTTGCAAAAACTCACTCTTTTGTATTCAATCTGTTCAGGTAATCCCCAGCGGTAGACGGGTTGGTGCAGTGGAGGACTCGGCGGTAACCACAGTTCTAGACCTTTACGGTTATTAATTTTATTCATGGCTTTAGTTATATTTTGGAAAAAGTTTATGTAATATGGCCTTTTACGGATTTTTGTTTAAATTTAGGATTTTTATGTTATAACTGCTAGCAGTAGGATAAGACGCGAGTTTTCAAAATAAACAAATGTTTTATCAAATACACAATAATTTGGCAAATTGATTTTAAAATCTTACGCAACGTATAATGTTTTGAACTTGGATAATGAATGAATAAGCAACACGTTTTTGACGTTAACCTAAGATATCAAAAATGGCCTTATTGTAATTACGTTTTCCAAAGCACTACCATGTGACTTCGCCAGATTCGGCCATAACGTCTAGGCCGAGTTTTGGGTGTTACATTTATTGGTATCAGAGCCAGGTTGCAAAACTCAGCTGTGGATTTGGGTTTTTAAAATTGGGTTTTCCGAAATGAATTTATTTTATGATTTAAAATATTTTGACTGAGTATGTGGTACACCGAGTCTTCGGCGCCGATCCTGTAAGTATTCTGAATTCTATTTAAATTTGTCTAAAAATACTACTTGTATGCTTAAAACAGCCTTACCGAACTGAAAACACTTTAGGTAGTGTAAACTGAAAACTGTAGCGAAACTGAAAATCGTAGTAAATATGCGATTCGCTATAACGAACTCTTAACTTCTGATACTATTTTGCATAAAACATCTGTTAACAAATATTGGAACTGTAACTAATGCATAAAACTGTTAAACCAAATAAACTCTAAATTTACGATGAGTACACGAGGTATCTACGGACAAGGTATTAGAAGCCGTAGTAGAGGTCGTAGAGGGCTTGAGCTGGGTCCTCAGCATCTGAGAATCTACTTAATCTGGATACGAGCGAGACGCCGGTCTCACCTGCTACAGAGACTGGGTCTCATGATTGTGAGGCTGGGGATGACGCACTATCCCGACCCATGCTACTGATTTTAGAGAGGGTCGCTGGGCCTAACACCGGATCTGGAGGCCGTGGGTCGGTTACAGAACGACTCAGGTCCAATGGGGCTGAATTATTCAGGGGTGTCAGTGGAGTTGCCCCTAACGTGGCCAAATATTGGATGGAGGCCACGGAGAGGATTATGAATGACTTAGACTTCACCACCGAGCAGAAGCTTAAGGGGGCTGTTTCCTTGCTTCGTGATGAAGCTTACGAGTGGTGGCTGATTGTTAAGGAGGGCACTCAGCCCGACCATTTGACATGGGACTATTTTAGGATGGCATTCCAAAGTAAGTATGTGGGAGCCAACTACGTTGATGCTAGAAGGCGTGAGTTCCTTAATCTCACCCAGGGAGACCGTCCGGTGGCTGAGTATGAGGCCGAGTTCCTGAGATTGAGCTGGTATGCCCGGGGTATGGTGGCAACCGAGTATAAGTGTTGCGTCCGTTTTGAGGATGGACTCAGGGACAACTTACGGGTTCTGATAGCTCCGCGGAGGGAGCGTGATTTTTTTGCTTTAGTGGAGAAGGCGAAGATCGCCGAGGAGGTTAAGCGCGCTGAGCGCCAAAATCGCGAGAAAGGAAAGAGTAAGAGGGAATTGGAGCCTCGAATTCTATGATGAGGCCTAAGAAAAAGGCCAAATCTGATGAGCCAGTGAGAGTGGGGCCTCCTGTTACACCTACTGGGGTGGCGCTTTGTGGGCACTGTGGTAGACGCCATCCGGGCGAGTGCTGGAGGACAACTGGGGCATGTTTGAGATATGGGTCGACTGAGCACCGTGTTCGAGATTGTCCATTGAGAACTGATTAGGTGCAAGCTAAGGGTACTGGTGCTGCGCAGTCGCAGAGAGTAGTTTAGCGGCCACCTAGGGGCCAAAGATAGGCCAGGGGTGGTAATGCCATGGGCCGAGGATAGAGAAACCTTTGGGTAGAGTGCGGGGACCGGCGAGGCGAGGCGACTGCCTTTGGTTTATCTTTGCACGTCGCCGAGAGGATGGTGATGCTCCGGACGTAATTACGGGTACATTTTTAATTTTTAATGTACCCTATACTGCGTTGATAGACATAGGCTCTACACACTCTTACGTAGCTAGCTCTGTATCTGAAACTTTGGGGATTCCGATTGAGAGTACTTCGAGTGAGGTAACTGTTGTGAGTCCGTTGGGGTAGTCTATCCGAGTGGGTAAACTATATAGAGACGTCCCGTTGGAGGTTCAAGGGACAGTATTTCTGGTTGATCTGATGGAACTTCCATTCGGGGAGTTCGATTTGATTCTGGGAATGGACTGGCTGGTCAAACACCGTGTAAGTCTAGACTGTGCGTTAAAAAGGGTGGTTTTGAGAACCGAGGAGGACAAAGAGGTAGTGGTGATTGGGCAACGTCGAGACTACCTAACTAATGTGATTTTCGCGTTGGTGGCAGAAAGGTTGGTACGGAAGGGATTTGAGGCATTCTTGGCTTACACCAGTGTTTCTAATTCTAGGGACTCTTCGATTAAGGGCATCAGGACCGTAAGGGACTTTCCGGATGTTTTTCCTGAGGAATTATCGGGTCTGCCTCCGAGTCGAGAAGTGGAATTTGGGATTGAGCTCATTTCGGGTACAGCTTCGATGTCTATTGCGCCCTACCGAATGGCACCAAAGGAGCTTACAGAGCTTAAGGCTCAAATCCAAGAACTGTTAGATCGTGGATTCATTCGTCCCAGTGTGTCTCCATGGGGAGCACCAGTGTTGTTTGTAAAGAAAAAAAGATGGGATAATGAGGATGTGTATCGACTACCAACAGCTGAACAAGCTAACAATCAAGAATAAGTACCCACTCCCAAGAACAGATGATCTATTCGACCAGTTCGGAGGGGCTTCTGTGTTCTCTAAGATCAATTTGCGATTGGGATACCATCAATTGAAGGTCAAGGAGGCCGATGTACATAAGACGGCGTTTAGGACTCGGTATGGACATTACGAGTTCCTAGTGATGCCATTTGGAGTGACGAATTCACCAGTAGCTTTTATGGATCTGACGAACTGAGTGTTCCGGCCCTATCTGGATCGATTCGTGGTGGTCTTTATTGACGACATCCTGGTGTATTCGAAGACTGATGGCAAACACGATGAGCATCTCCGAGTGGTATTATAGACACTTTGGGAGGAATAGTTGTATGTGAAGTTCAGTAAGTGTGAATTCTGGCTCCGAGAAGTAACCTTTCTGGGGTATGTGGTTTCTACGGAGGGGATTCGTGTTGATCCTCGTAATATTGAGGCTGTGTTGGATTGGAAACAGCCGAAGAATGTGTCTGAGATCCGCAGCTTTCTGGGGCTAGCAGGTTATTATCGATGCTTCGTAGAAGGGTTCTCTTTGATTGCATCATCATTGACCAGGCTTCTCCGCAAGGGAGTTCCCTTTGTCTGGACTGATAAGCAACAAAAGAGCTTCGAAAAGCTCAAATCTGTTTTGACGCAGGCTCCTGTTTTGATACAACCCAAATCTGGGAAGGATTTTGTTGTATACAGTGATGTGTTGCATGTGGGTCTGGGTTGCGTGCTGATGCAGGATGGTAAGGTGGTAGCTTATGTGTCACATCAGCTCAAGACGCATGAGGCTAATTATCCGACGCACGATTTACAGTTGGAAGCGGTAGTCTTCGCTCTGAAAATCTAGAGGCACTATCTGTACGGTGAGAAGTGTACTATCTGCACTGATCACAAGAGCCTCAAGTATCTCCTCACTCAGAATGAGTTAAACCTTAGGCAACATAGATGGGTTGAACTGCTTAAGGATTACGACTGCACCATCGAGTACCATCCTAGTAAGGCTAATGTGGTGGCAGATGCTTTGAGCCGTAGGGCTATGACCGATCTAAGAGCGATGTTCGCTCGACTCAGCTTATTCGACGATGGGAGTCTGTTAGCGGAACTTCAGGTTAAGCCTGTATGGGTTGATCAGATCAAAGGTAAACAGATGGGGGATAAATCACTTGAGTTTCGATTCCGTTAGGCTGAGAATGGGGATACTACTGATTTTAGGATTAACAGTGATGGGATACTTTGTTTTCGTTGTCGGATCTGTGTACCGAATGAGGAGGATTTGAGACAGTCGATTTTGAGGGAAGCGCATAACAACCCTTACGCTATGCATCCCGGCGAGAATAAAATGTATCGAGATTTACGAGAGTTATACTGGTGGCCAGGGTTGAAGCGTGAGGTTACGGATTTCGTTGCTCGCTGTTTGACTTGTCAGCAGGTTAAGGATGAGCATCAGTTGCCTTCGGAGTTGCTGCAGCCAGTGAAGATTTCGATGTGGAAATGGGAACGAGTAACGATGGACTTCATTAGTGGGTTGCCTTTTACACCTACTAAGAAGGATTCTGTTTGGGTCATCGTGGATCGATTGACCAAGTCCGTTCATTTCATTCCGGTCAGGAAAGACTTTTCTATCCAGAAGTTAGCTAAGTTGTACATATCTGAAATTGTGAGACTGCATGGGGTTCCTGTCTCGATCATCTCCGATAGGGATCCTCGCTTCACGTCTCGGTTCTGGAAGAAATTGTACGAGGCTCTGAGTTCAAGGTTGGACTTCAGTACTACTTTCCATCCTCAGACAGATGGTCAGTCGGAGAGGGTGATTCAAGTACTAGAAGATATGTTGATGAGCTGTGTTATAGATTTCTGAGGCAGTTGGGAGGAGTATTGGCCATTGGCAGAGTTCGCCTATAACAACAGCTATCAGTCTAGCATTCAGATGGCACCGTACAAGGCTCTGTATGGCCGTAAGTGTCGCACTCCCTTATGTTGGACTAAATTAGGTGAGCGACGTGTTCTGGGTCCAGAATTGGTTTTTGAAACTGAAGATAAGGTCCGATTGATACGGGATCGACTGAAAGCGGCATCTGATAGGCAGAAGTCCTATGCTGACCTGAAGAGAAAGGATATTGGGTTTTCAGTGGGGGACTTAGTCTTTCTCAAGGTCTCGCCATGGAAGAAGGTCTTGAGGTTCGGTCGCAAGGGTAACCTGAGCCCTCGGTTTATTAGGCCGTACCGTATTTTGGTATGAGTGGGGCCAGTTGCATATCAGTTGGAGCTTCCTCTGGAGTTGGATCGCATACATGATGTGTTCCACGTCTCAATGTTGAGACGCTACCGCTCTGATCCCACGCATGTTATTTTTATTGAGGACATTGAGGTTAGACCAGATCTGACATTTGAGGAGGAGCCGGTTCAGATTTTGGTGTGCGACATTAAGGTTCTGCGAAGGAAATCTATCCCCTTAGAGAAGGTGCTATGGCGGAATCATAGCACTGAAGAGGCCACTTGGGAGCCAGAGGATTCGATGCGCCAGCAGTATCCTCACCTCTTCTAATCAGGTAAAATTTCGAGGACGAAATTTTCTTTTAGGGGGTAGAGTTGTAACGTCCCGATTTTTTTTAAAATTTTATCTTTTGTAATTATGACAAAAATCTGTATCTGCTTTAGTGGTTAAGTGTTCTGGGGGTGTGTGGAAGGTCCTAAGTTCAAGCAATAACTTAGTAAGATTTTGATACTTTTATCATTAAAGCCTTATCTCTAGTCAGTGGGCTTATATTTTATTGTTTGTGAGAATACATAAGAATGGGCCTACTGGTCTGGTGGTTAAGTAGAGTGCTGGTTATGTTTGAAGTCCTGAGTTCGAATCCCTGTGCAAACAAAGGGATTTATTTTGCTACTTGTGCCGTGTGAAGAGTTTGTGATGGACTAAATTTCTGATAGTGGAGAGGTTGATGGAGATAATTAAGGAGACTTGGATAGGAAAGTTATCAGAATTATTGCCAATCTGATTACTTTTCTCTTTTTTTCGATTTTTCGCATTTGTTTCCCAAAATCCTTGCTGTTGTTTTCTTCCCTTTTCCTCCCCCTTACTGCTGCCTTTTCCCTTAGATTTTTCCTTTCTTCTCTTGTGCCGAAATCCACCTTTCTTCTACTTTGCGTTCCTCGTTCAATCAGTTTTTGTCGTGCAATGGTTGTTTCCCTTGTTCGGTAAGCTTTACCTAGACCCCTAATTATGCAACTTGACTTTCTCATTTCTGTATTGAGCATGAATTCTGATGCCTGAGTGTATGAACTGTGTTTGCATAATAGCATGTCATATTATGTATGTTGCATTGCATCGGGGTGGGTTGATGATTCGGAGGAAGTATATGAAAGGCTCTCAATCCTGTTATCTGGCAGCTCAGCTGCAACTTTCTGATTATGTGCCGCATTCGGTACAGCATGGTGTGTAGGGATGGGTGGGTTGATTTTATCCCCACATGGTGTGTTGGGTTGGACGGAGCTGGTGTGTAGAGGCTAGTGGGTAGGATTATGCTATTCTGCCTAATCTGCTTATTATGTCTGAAATGGGCTAAGGACCTAGAACATAACTGATTCTGTATTTGAGTGGGCTAAAGTCCACACTGTTTCTGTAATGGGCTCAGACCCGAACTGTGAAATTATGTCTGTTATCTGATTTTACTGTGTGTATGTTTTCTACGGGGATTACACATTGAGTTTGCGAAAACTCACTCATTTCTGTTTAATCTATTTAGGTAATCCCCAGCAGTAGATGGGTCGGTGCATCGGAGGACTCGGCGGTGACCACGGTTCTAGACCTTTACAGTTATTAATTTTATTCATGGCTTTAGTTATATTTGGGAAAAAGTTTATGTAATATGGCCTTTTACGGATTTTTGCTTAAAGTTAGGATTTTTATGTTATAACTGCTAGCAGTAGGATAAGATGCGAGTTTTCAAAATAAACAAATGTTTTATCAAATACACACAAATTTGGCAAATTGCCTTTAAAAGCTTCCTCAACGTATAATGTTTTTAACATGGATAATGAATGAATAACCAACACGCTTTCGACGTTAACCTAAGATATCGAAAATGGCCTTATTGTAATTATGTTTTCCAAAGCACTACCATGTGACTTCGCCAGATTCGGCCATAACGTCTAGGCCGGGTTTGGGGCGTTACAGGATTTATTACTTAAAAGGTAAATTAAAGGGGTTTGGATGGTAAATAAACCACTATTACCCATAGTGGACGGTAATGGGTTTATAATTGGTGATATTTGAATGGAAATAAATAGGGTATAATAATAATTAAATTATAAAAGGAATTTAAATAAAATGAAATAGAAATTTCTAGTCCATCTTCTTCATTTTCACACTTTCAAACCAAAACACCATGGAAATGGAGAGAACTCATTCGGCCAAGCTAGGGTTCATTAATTTGGTAGGTAAATCTTGCCCATTTTTAGTAATTTTTATGTTTTTGAGCTCGTATTAGTTTAATCTAGCTAACCTGAGGAGTATTTCTCAAAACTGTCAAATGTTATAAATTTTGCCATTGATGAGTTAAGTTGTTTCTTGAAGTTTATGGAAGATTATTAAGCTTTTTTGTTAGATTGGACTATTTCGTAAAGTAATTTTTGATAATTTTAATGTTTAAGGACTAAATTGTTAAAACGAGAAAATTACTTGTACTTGATATGGAATAATTGCAAAAATGAGCTGTAAAAAAGCACTTGAATATTCGGCTAAACTGAAATTTGAATAAACATGGTTAAATTACATGTTTTGAGTTTAGGGGCTAAATTGCATAAAAGTAAAATATTGGGGTAATTTTGTAAAAATGTCAAAAATGACTTAATTGCATAGCATGAGTTTATTTTGCTGTTGGAATTAGTGAATTGAATGAAATTATTATTTTAGATCAGTAACGAGTGGAAAATCAAGGAAAAAAGAAAATTACCAAATAGTCCTTGTACTTTTTCGTTATTGTAGATTAATTTGGTAAGTTCATTCTGATAATTTTGATATATTTTAAATGTATATTATATGAACTTGATTGTAGAATGATGGATAATATTGATGCATGTAATTGAGAATGGAAATAATGAATTGATATGGTATTGATTACTGATTGAAATACTCTAAGCCGGTGAACGTAGGATAGAGTACGATTGGCATGCCAATAGTTTACATTGCATGCTATACGGGATTGGTATGAGATGAGATGATGATTCTTGTGTATTTTCTATCCATTGAATATACCGAAGTCCAGCATTTGTTGTGGACTATCGTGTTATATTTACAGTGTTTCTGGCGTGTTACCGGGGGTGGATGTAAAGCGTTCGTTATAAATGATGATTATTTACCAACCTTTATAAATGCATTTTTTGTTGTGAGACATTGTTTATTGATCACTGAATGTTATTGAAATACGAAAAATTGATTTCTACTATTATTGAGCATTTCTCACCTATTGTGAGCTGTGATTGACAGGAATTCTATTCATTAATCTTGTTATTTGAATTATTATGTTTAATTCGGTAAGCTTTATCGTTAAATCGACAAACTTACTAAGCTATATGAAACTTATCACACTATCCGAGGTTCCTTGGTAGATTATGAATTCGATTTGGCTTATATGGCATGTAATAGGCGCATTTGGTTATGTTTTGTAATGTTCATAATTACTTAAATTGTATAACTTGTTGTGTTTATAATGTTGTTGAGCTAAATGGTCAATGAATATGCGCATGCATGATACAAAGATGTGGTTGAATGTAAATGGGAAATGGTAAGTCTTGACATGAATTTTGGTATGGTACTCTAGGTGATTATTAATCACTAGGTTATAAACTTGTGAATTGAGATTTAGCTTAAATGGTTGAATGTAAACGTTGATTTGTGGAGTCATTGATGATACATTGGTTAGGCTCTTAGTTTGTTTGTTTTGGTATGGTTTGAGTGTTTTCAAATGTTGATGGCTTGTGATCATGTGTTAGAAGCTGGTTTAGGTACCTAAGCATTTGGGTGTAAATTAAGCATGTTTTGGGTCATTTTTGGGCACACACGGCCTGTCACACGGTCGTGTGTCACACACGGGCAACCCACACGGGCGTGTGCCTTGAATGTGTTGGTGCAGGTTTCACAAGCACAGACACACAACTGGCAACATGGTCGTGTGTCTCAAAATAGTTTTGAACATGGTCTAGCACACGGCCTGGGACATGGCCGTGTGAAGGTTATTTGAATGTTACACAGTAGCGTACATGGCCTGCGACATGACCGTGTGAAATAATTTCAAAGGGTACATGGTCTGTCACACGATTGGCCACACAGACATGTCTGGAACCACATGGTCTAGGCTCTATCACATGGCCTAAATACACGGTCGTGTCACCCCTGTTTTGAAAATTTTTAATTTTTCCCTGAACTTTCTGATTTGCTTCAAATTAGTTCCTGATTGTTCCTAAATTATTTTTTAAGGCCACATAAGCTCGATTTAAGGCCCATAAATGAATGTATTACTCCGATCTGAATTATTATGAAATTATATTAATTAAATTTGCAACTTGATGCTATCTGTTATTGATTGTTCTGGATTTTATGGTAATATGTCGTAACCCTAATCTGGTGATAGCTACGGGTTATGGGTGTTACATGGGCTCAAATTTCCTTAAGGCCTAATAATAAGGTTGAAGGCCAAGCAAATCCCAGCAAGGTTGAATGGGACCATCTAAGACTTCGTTACCAAGGCCCTAGATGTGCACATGACCGAAAAAGAAAATCAAGATTCACTTGTTTTCAAGAAAATCAAGAAACCGAATCTTGGTTACATTTTGCTGTTTCATACGATTTCAAGAATCAAGAAAATCAAGATTTCAAATCTTCGAAATCTTGATCCAAGAAATCGAATCTTGCAGCCAAGGTGCATTGGATTTCATGTACGAGCTTGAACGATCCAATTTCGAGAGCAGATGGATCACAAGACCAAGTTCTTGAAAAAAATGGCCCATTAAGATGTCTACAAGACCATCCTGAAGTTTGGAAAGTAATTTAATTGAATATCAGGCCAAATTATCAAAGTGACCCAAATTGTAAAATATTTAAACTATAGATCCAATTTTATTTTAATAGGTGGATCATCATGTAAGAATTCAGCCCAAGGAGCCCATTTAATTCATTTGGCCAAATTCCCATTAAAAGTCCACACTTCGAATTATCTTGTTTTTTTTATTTGATGAGTTGTCATGTTAGTTATTCCATTAGGGTTAGGAAAACTTATTTTGGGGGCCTATAAGTAGCATGGTCGTCCACCCTTATAGATGAACAATTGATTTTTGTTAATAATAATTCTTTTTGAGTTTTTCTTCAAGAATTACTCTTGAGATTCTTTTAGAAGCTGTTTTAACAATCTTTTAGGTTGTGGGAATCATCTTGTAACACCCAAATCCCGTCCCAGATACCATATAAAGGATCGGAATGTTACAGAAACAAACAGAACAATTTATCTTAATTCAGAACAAATATTCAATTAAAACATAAATATATAATAATTCATAGAATAATAATTCACATGAGCCTTATTTCGAATTTATGGGCCCTAATATTTATTTGGAAGTAATCAGGGATAAAATTGAATCAAAACATAAAAAATTAGAAAAAAATTGGAAAATTTGGAAAACAGGGGTCAAATAGTCGTGTGACACAGCTCAGACCGTGTGAGCATTCAAATTACGGGCACACGGCCGTACCAGCCCGTGTAACCCACTGACATGGCTTACACGGCTATGTCACACGCCATGTGCTAGCCCGTGTAACTCACTGACTTGAAAGACACGGCTGTGTCTCAGCCCGTGTTCCAAACCGTGTGAAACCTGCACTTGATTTATAAATTACGCTGGCAGTGCGGTTAGGAGGTATGTGAGGCCCACATTGTGTGTGATGACCCGTGTCCTGTGCCGTGTGAACCAAAATTTACCCCTACAACAAGTCATATTATCACTCATTCTTGCTCAATAAGACACTTCTTTTATTCATTCACTCAATAACTTAAAACATACCTTAAACACTCACCCATATACCAAATAAACAACCTATAATGTCTAACCAATATGCCATTCAAAGGCGCCTCAATTTATAACCAATTCAATACCGTACTTTATCCAAGATTTTTCATAAAAACAACAATATCTAACTTAACCATATTAACCACACATATAACCATTTCTAATCCAAATACACACTATGATAATCATCAACATATATAAATATAGATACCTTATTTCAACATTACATGACACATTCAAAAGGGTTATTTAGCCTACTATATCATCCATAATATTTTACACCAACATTCTTTCAACAAGACCTATATACATGCCACTACCCAAAGTAAGATGCAAAAGCAACCAAGATAGATGTGATAATGTGAGCTTTATGGTTGATCCTTCCAAACAGTCAGCAGCGATTATCTACAAAACAACATAGAAGAATACCGTAAGCTTACATAGCTTAGTAATGACATAATATAACTTTTCTTTAAACTAATTGCACTCAAATTATTAAATAGATCAATACTCCATTTTCAGGGCCATCAATGTTGCCATACCAAAGAACTAAAATTCATTCAGAGTACGAATGTGTGTTAGGGTATCAAGGTACGAACAAGAGCATGTATGTGCAATCCAGGGTACCGAAGTACAAACAAGGGCACGTATGTGCATTCAGGGGTACCGAAGTACAAACAGGGGAACTTATGTGCATTCAGAGGCACCGAAGTACAATCAGGGGCACGTATGTGCATTCAGGGGCACCAAAGTACAATCAGGGGCACGTATGTGCATTCAGGGGTACCGGAGTATAAACAGGGGCACATATGTGCATTCAGGGGTACCAAAGTACAAACAGGGGCACGTATGTGCATTCAGGGGTACCAAAGTAAAAATAGGGGCATGTATGTGCATTCAAGGACATTTCCTTCGTTCCATATAACTTTAACATGATTCCAATAAAAAACGTTACTAATATTCCCTTGTCTACTGCATAAATAGAAGAACATTTATAACCATTATTATTATGCAATATTCAAAGTACTTCCATTATAAATATAAATCCATATACAAATATAAATTAACTAGTAAATTAGAAATATAAATCATTATCCAAATATTATGTTTACATGTTGAAATATTACGGACTTCCCTGAACTGAATTGTAATAGTTGTTGAAGTTCAGGGACTATTAAGCAATTTTCTCTTTTCCACGTAAATCAACAAGGTCTTGATAAAAAATGTAAAATTTTCCCTTTATTAGCTTATATTTATATGCCAATTGATTCTACATTTTATACCCTTTTACTTTTCAAAATTACACAATTGCCCCTAACTTTTACAACTTTTGTAATTTAGTCCCTTTACCCGAAAATCATCAAATTAACCATTTTCTCATGTTCAAATTTTACAGCTGAATAATCTAGGCTCTTAAACAGTCCTAATTATACCTCTAATTCACCATCAAACCTTGAAATTTTGACATTTTAACAATTTAATCCTTAAATAAAAAACTAATAAAAATTACATCAGAAAACAACCAGATACCACAATCAAAGCTTCAAACACATAATTATCATAAAAACCAACCAAGATTCATCAATGGCAACTTCTAAAATTTTTAACAGATTCAAAAACGAAGGTACGAGTTAGCTGGACCTAGTTGTAACAAACTGAAAAACCTAAAAATTACGAGAAACGAATAGTTTAGGGGCTTACATGCAAGGGAACATTGTTAGTCGAAACTCCAAAGCTTAACCATGGTGGTTTGTTGATGAACAAAACAAAATGGAGAAGAAAATCGTTATGTTTTCTTATTTTTACATTTTAACCTTATTATTATAATAACTTTTAATATAATATAACATATAGTATTTGTAACACCCCTAACCCGTATTTGTCGCTAGAATAGGGTTACGGAGCATTACTGTAAAAACGTAACTTAAAAACATTCATTTCCAAACATTACATTAATCATGACATAATCCATTTATATACATGCATATAGTCCCTTATTCGAGCCCCCGAGGCCTTAGAAACACTTTAGAAATGATTCAGGACTAAATTGGAAACATTTAGAACTTTATGGAAAAAGATAGAAAATTTCACACTACAGGGGTCACACAGCCGTGTGGCTAGGCCATGTGACTCACAAGGCTAAGACACACGCCCGTTGCTCAGGCCGTGTAATATTCAAAATAGGGACACATGGACGTGTCCCAGCCCGTGTCTGTGCCCGTGGAACTCTCTAACTTGGACCGCACAGCCAAGCCATACGCCCGTATGCTAGGTCGTGTAACCTTTGGAATGGCCTCACACGCCCGTGTGCTAGGCTGTGTGCTAGGCCGTGTATCTTTCAAAAACCAACCATTAAAATCTACAGGGGACACATGGCCATGTGTCACACAGGGCTAAGAAACACGCCCGTGTGGACAAGAAATAGGCCAAATTCAACCATTTCTTTCACCCAATTCAAGCATACCTTTACAAAGCATTTGAACATATGACCAAGGTATCAAAACAAGTTCAAACACGCATAAAATGACCAAGTTCCATTCAAACAATATGCCATAAAGGCACCTCAAACACATACATTAAACATGCCTAAACATGTGCATATTTAACCATTTATCAACTAACTTGTTTCCATACCAAATCATATCACAATTTACACATTTCAACCATACCATACTAGATTCATGCCATGTCAAAGTAACATTACCATTTGGACCAATTCTCACATGCATCAAAACCATATAAATGACACAAATCTAGCCATTTCCAAATGGTACCAACAACCAACATATATGTATACCATATTTCAATCTTGCACATCTATTCAAAACCTTTCTAAAGCATATTATAACTTGACCATGTTGAGGTTAATTCATCACCTATCACTTTGGCCATTCAAACATGCTTTATCACATTGTCAAAGCAACACACATCAACAAGACATTGAAAATACCAAGGTTACATCAACCAAAATGACATATACATGCCAAACTCATCAACTAACATAAACTACAAGTCTACCTATACATGCCATTATAACATTGATCAAGACATCAAAATCTACCAATATAATAGCTGGATAGTGTGATAGATCTCCGATGAGTTTCCAAACTGATCGAGCTTCTGATAATCTACAAAGTAAGAGGAAGATGACTACGTAAGCAATGAATGTTTAGTAAGTTCGTATAAACTTGAAACATAACTTATCACTTCAATACTATCATACATAGATTAAACATGATTCATTACCAATACTCTAAACTTAGTATAAACCTATTGAACACCATTCAACTCACAACTGAGTATATTTATAAACATCACATACACCTTTCATTCATAACATAATAAGGTCTCATAGGTTAACTTACATAATTATCAACCTTTCCTTAAAATGATGAACCATTTCATCTACTTACTTACCATTCCATTTACTTAGCATAAGCTTAATTTCATTATTAACTCACGAATTAGTGTACTTATACATGACATAAGTAAACTCGCATATAACATAAGTAAATTTCTTCCTTACAAGTAAGTCCTTTAACTCAACAATCCTTTTATTTCATCATATTATATCCCTACTATGAACTTACCATTTCATTACCTATTCTCACTCGTTTCATTTGCATAACATGTAAGACATAAGCATGTACATCAACCATAGCCATAAGCTAGTGCATTTAAACATAACTCTTTTGAAATCAACTACATGATAAATCAATTTATGAGAAATTAATACTTTGATTCTTACCACTCTTTCATGCACATAAGCATCTTTCCATTTGGTCATTGCCATTTCAATACATATCTTTAAAACTAATATAAAACAATCCAACCAATAGCTTGGCACAAGCCTAAGCATCATCAACAACACATGTTAATGCATCAATCCATATAACTTAGCAAAATTCATCACATGGTAAGGTAAATTTCATAATCATAATACATATAAACTCAATCTTTTCATAACATGGCTATACATACTTTGTTCATCAATACTTCATACATTTCCATAATTTCATAGTGTAATCAATCGGAACCCTTACCGGTTCATCCCTTTACATGCCCGTTGAACCACTTAGAATAATATCGGATACACTGGAAGCTCACCGAAGTGTGCTAACACATGGTCAAAACCATACATCTCATACATTAACATAAACTAATGGCTACTACTTATCATCCGCAAACTAATGGCTACTACTGAAGAGATATGGAGTTAATCATATAATGGCTACTACTTATCATCTGCAAACTAATGGACAAGTTGAAGTATCGAATTGACAAATTAAAAACATTCTTGAAAAGGTTGTGAACCCTTCGAGGAAAGATTGGTCTTCCAGACTGGATGACACTTTATGGGCATTGCGAACAACATACAAAAATCCATTAAGGATGTCGCAGTATCAATTGGTTTTTGGGAAAGCATGTCACTGGCCAGTTGAATTGGAGCACAAAGCAATGTGAGTAATTAAACAAGTGAACATGGACTATGAAGCTGCTAGAAAGAAAAGGTTGTTGGATATCACTGAACTAGAGGAGATTAGGCGAAATGCCTATGAAGTTGCTGCAATTTACAAGGAAAAGACCAAACGATGGCATGACAGAATTATTTTGCAGTGACAATTTATCGCAGGTCAACAAGTTTTATTATTCAATTCTAGACTGAAACTGCACCCGGGTAAATTGCACTCTCATTGGTCTGGACCTTTTGAAGTTGTCGAAGTATTTCCTTATGGTGCAGTCACAATCAGAGATTTACATGATGGACACCAGTTCAAAGTGAATGGCTAGAGATTGAAACATTATCTTGGGAATATTGATCAAAAGCAGGCAGAGACCATTAAATTGGTCGAAAAATTTTAATTCTTATGAATTTTATTATGTAATTTTATTTTATTTTTGTTTCTATTCAAGTTTGTTTTATTTTTTTTATTTTTGTTGTATAATTAGGTACTATTTTCGAAGCACTTGGGCTTTATTATCAATGCAGCTCGTACTATTGTACTGTCACTTATGACTCATCAAGAATGAGGGCATATCAGAAATTTCAGATCCCACCGTTTGATTAAAAGTCACCTAGCCGTTTGATCTGTCTGAGCAGGCAAAATTCTCATTGGACATATTTATTCCCGCCAACTTTATTCCCTTTCACAAAAGGCACGCCTTTCCATCTTCTTCTTTCACTCGCTATAAATCCCCTCTTCACTGTGCCAACTGTAACACATACAAAGCAGCCATTTTTATTCACTTCCTCTTCCCCAAGCTCGTACCTTTACAACTTTAAACCATCTTCACTCCACAAAATAAACAAAATATGGCACGAACGGGAGGATCAGTCAAGAAAGCCACCAAGCCTGTTGAAGAACACTCATCCTCTGCAACTGCAGTTCATGAATTGGAATCCTCCAGGCCAACAAAAAAAAAGGAGTCAGTGATCTTTTTAACGAAAGCGGCCGAGGATCGGTTTCAAGACAAAATTTTGAAGCAAAACTTCCACCCAGAACAGGGCATTCTCCTTTCGCAACAACAAGACTTGGGCAAGCAAGTCTACAAAACCATCTCTAAGTTAAAGTGGGATGTAACACCCCTCACCCGTATTCAACATTGGAATAGGGTTACAGAGTATTAGCGGTCTTACAACACTTATAAACATACATTTCACATAAAATTTATCATGTCAAATACAATTCAATCACAACCAATGATAGTGTCCCTTAATCGAGCCTACGAGGCCTTAACTTGCTTTAGAAATGGTTTGGGACTAAACCGATAGCTCGGGAATTTTTGTGAGACTTAGAAAATTTTTGCTTCAAACAGAGGACACACACCCGTGTGACCAGGCTGTGTGAAAATAGGGAGTACATACTGACTTGGGTCACACGGCCAACCACACGCCCGTGTGTCTAGTCCGTGTGCCCTTCAAAGTGGCCACACACGCCCGTGTGCCAAACTGTGTATTAGGCCGTGCCAAACCTGTAGGGTATACTGACTTATGCAACACGGCCAAGTCACACGCCCGCGTGCTAGGCCATGTTCCAATTAGGGGGTATACTGACTTGTTCCACACGGACGATCACATGCCCGTGTGTGAGACCGTGTGGAGTATATTGACTTCATTTTAAATTCAACACCAGGGAACACACGGCCGTGTAACCTGACCGTGTGTCACACACGGCTGAGACACATGCTCGTGTGGACAAAAATAGGCTATTTACCAAGACAATTTGCCACCCATCTTTGCATTTACGTAAATAACCCAAATGATACCAATTCAAGATACAAATATGCAGCCAAAAGTCATCAACCAATACACAATTCATACTATATCTATTTCCACCATTTCAATACTCAATTCAATTCCACTTACCTATTCAAATACCTATCAATTCAACCTACTTTACTAAACATAATACATCTAATTCATCATCCAAAACCAATCCACATTAAACATATCTTAACCAAATAAATACCTCATACCATAATAAACATTTGAGTATCATAATTCAACATCAACCATAACACATGGCAATATACACAACAAACCACATAATTTCCATAAGCTACCTCATATAGCTCAAAATACATTTCCATCAAACACACCAAAATGACCAAAGCCTATACATGCCATATACCTTAAATACACAACTCAAAAGTACCAAAATAGATGTCCGATAGTGCGATGAAGTTTTTAACGATCCCCGGTTCTGAGCTAGCTTCGATATACTATAAAACATAGAAGAAAATAAACAAAATAAGCTATAAAGCTTAGTAAGTTCGTAAGTATATATGAAATAATCAACATCATTCAGTAACAATTCCAAATATATACATAATTTGCAATTAAAACCTCAATCAATGAGATAACATAAAGTTTAACTACAAAGCAACTCATAAGTTCTCATCTTCTTTTAATTCATCATTCAAACAGTTTTCTGTACATACATGTACTGATACATATCTATTATCACCAATTCGCTTATCGAATCACTTCGAGTTTATAATTGCTTATGATATAAGTACATCGATTTTTCTGATGCCATAGTCCAACTATGGTCTTACACATACATTGCCAAGGCCCTGCCCTGGTCTAACATTCACTTGCCATAACCCGGTTATGGTCTTACTATTCGATTGCCATAGCCCAGCTATGGTCTTATTCAGTATCTCGTCGACTTAAACCGTACATTTAAATCAAATTCATCACATTTAGCCATAGAATAAATAAAATCTCAATACCATCCATCAATTGAATAATTACACATTCAAGTTCAATTATACGAACTTACCTCGTGTATGAAAATGATGAAACGGACCGACTATTCAATTACTTTTCTTTTTCCCCGGTCTAAGTCTAAATTCCTCTTTTCTTGATCTATAAGTAATGAAAATCAGCTTATTTAATCAACTATTCATTCAATTTAGTCTAAAACACACATTAGGGCTATTTTACACATTTGCCCCTAAACAGTTCACATTTTTACAATTTAGTCCTTATTGCATAAAATTACAAATTAGTGAAATTCCAAATAAACCCATGCTAGCTGAATTACCATAATGTCCCTAGAAGCCCAAAATTTTTATTTATTTCACATTTCAACCACACATTTTCAACCTTTCTCAATTTAGCCCCTAATTTGCATTTTCACCAAAACTCACTTAACAAAACTTGTTTAACTAACATAAATATTCATAATCTATCATTAAACATAAAAATACTCATATATTCATCAACGACATCATCTAAAATCTTTAACAGTTTTGCAAATTAGTCCTTGGGCTAGCTAGTACTAGATGCAACGATCACAAAAACATATAAATCATTAAAAATGGGACAAAAATGAACTTACAATTGACAAAATAAGGTTGGCCGAACCTAGCTCAACAATGGCTTCTTTTTCTTCTTTCAATTTCAGTTGTAGATGAAAGATGAGCACCATTTTATGATTTTGTTTTTATTTATTATAACTTAATAACTAAATACCAAAATTAACCTTGGTTATAAAACATAAAAATCACATAATATATGCCCATAATTTTCCACCCACCATTTTAATGGTCTAATTACAACATAAGGACCTCCACTTTAATGTTCCATAGCAAATAGACACATTTAACTAATAGAACATGCATTTTAAACTTTACGCGATTTAGTCCTTTTTATCAAATTGACCATTCAAATGATAAAATTTCTTAACGAAATTTTCACTCAATCATGCTGTAAACATTAAAATAATAATAAAATAAATATTTTGACCTCGGATTTTTGGTCCAGAAACCACTGTTCTGATTTGACTAAAAACAGACTATTACAACTCTCCCCCCTTAGGGATTTTCGTCCCCGAAAATCTTACCAGTGAATAGGTTAGGGTACTATTTTCTCATGGCTTCCTCGGGTTTCCACGTAGCCTCTTCAACTCCGTGATGTTGCCACAATACTTTCACTAAGGCTATACGTTTATTTCTCAATTCTTTGATCTCTCGAGCCAAAATTATGATCAGTTCTTCGTTGTACGTCATATCAGGTTGAATTTCAATCTCTGACGGAGAAATCACATGCGATGGATCAGATCTATACCGACGTAGCATCAATACATGAAACACGTTGTGGATCTTTTCTAACTCTGATGGTAGAGATAGCCTATATGCTACTGGCCCTATTCTTTCAATGATTTCATACGGCCAGATGAATCTCGGACTCAATTTGCCTTTACGACCAAATCGAAGTATTTTCTTCCACCGGGACACTTTCAAAAACACTTTATCACCGATCTGAAATTCAATATCTTTCCGTTTTAAATCCGCATATGATTTTTGACTATCTGAAGCTGCTTTCAAACAGTCACGAATTATTTTCACTTTCTTTTCAATTTCTCTAACCAAATCAACTCTGTGAATCTGTTTCTTGCTAAGCTCAGTCCAGTACAATGGAGTTCGGCATTTGCAACCATACAAAGCTTCGTACGGTGCCATCTTTATACTCGATTGGAAGCTGTTATTATACGCAAATTCAACTAGCGGCAAATATTTCTCCCAATTGCCTTCAAGTTTCAAAACACTACATCAGAGCATATCTTCGAGAATCTGAATTACTCGTTCAGACTATCCATCAGTTTGCGGATGAAAAGCTGTACTAAAATTTAACTTTGTACCCACAGCTTCTTGCAATTTCTTCCAAAACAGCGACGTAAACCTCGGATCTCTATCTGAAATAATAGAAACAGGCACCCCGTGCAATCTCACAATTTTAGAGATATACAACTTAGCTAGTCGATCAAGCGAAAAGCTTGTACGTACCGGTATGAAATGAGTAGATTTCGTTAGTCGATCAACGATAACCTAGATAGCATCTTTCTTTTTCGGAGTTAAGGGCAATCTCGACACAAAATCCATTGTAACTCTATCCTATTTCCACTCAGGTATCATCACAGGCTGAAGCAAACCCGAAGGCACTTGATGCTCGACTTTCACTTGCTGACAAATCAAACATTTAGAAACAAATTTTGAGATATCTCGTTTCATGCCAGACCACCAGTACAACTGTTTCAAATCGTTATACATTTACTTCCCGGATGTACGGATAAACAAATACTATGTGCTTCATTTAAAATCTTTTGAATAAGCTCGAGATTTCTCGGTATGCAAATTCTACCTCGGAACATCAAACAATCATCAGATCCAATTTGAAACTCTAAATCAAAAGTCGACTCACATTGAACTCATTTATCTTGCAATTCTTTATCACATTTCTAGGCTTCACCGATTTGCTAAAGGAATAACGGTCTCGCTTTCAACTCAGCTACAATCGAACCGTCATCAAACAAAGCTAAACGGTGTATTCATCGCACTCAAAGCATATAATGACTTTCTACTCAGAGCATCAGCAACCACGTTCGCTTTCCCGGGATGATAAGCAATTACTAGCTCATAATCTTTCAATAATTCAAGCCATCTTCGTTGTCGCAAATTCAAGTCTTTCTAAGTCATTAAATATTTTAAACTCTTGTGATCTGTATAAATGTGGCATTTCTCACCAAACAAGTGATGTCGCCAAATCTTTAATGCAAACACAATCGCGGCCAACTCTAAATCGTGCGTCGAGTAATTTTTTTCATGCTGTTTCAACTGTCTAGAAGCATAAGCTATTACTTTGCCTTCCTGCATCAGTACACAACCCAGACCGTTCAATGACGCATCACTGAAAATTACAAATTCTTTACCCAATTCGGGCTGTACTAACACTGGTGCCTCTGTCAATAACGCTTTCAACTGTTCGAAACTTTGTTGACACTTCTCAGACCATTTAAACTTTACTTCTTTTTGAAGTAATCGAGTCAACGGTGTTGCAATCATAGAGAATCCTTTTACAAAACATTGATAATAACCAGCTAGTCCCAGAAAACTTCAGACTTCAGATACATTTCTCGGAGGTTTCCAATCTATAATTGCAAGAATCTTGCTCGGGTCAACTCTAATACCTTCGGCTGAAACGATATGCCTAGAAATCTAACCTCTCAGAGCCAAAACTCACAGTTACTGAATTTTGCAAATAATTGCTTGTCTCTCAAGGTCTGTAACACTATCCTCAAATGTCCGGCATGCTCAGACTCATCTCGAGAGTAGATCAAAATGTTGTCAATAAATACAACAACAAATTTGTCTAAATACGGTCTGAAAATTCGATTCATCAAATCCATAAAAATGGCAGGAGCATTAGTCAATCCAAAAGGCATAACGAGGAATTCATAATGTCTGTACCTCGTTCTGAACGCTGTCTTCGGCACATCTGAGTCTTTAACTCGCAACTGATAATAACTAGATCTTAAATCAATCTTTGAAAACACTGTTGCACCTTTCAACTGATCAAATAAATCATCTATTCTCGGCAGAGAATATTTATTCTTGATTATCAGCTTGTTGAGCTGTCGATAGTCTATACACATTCTCATAAAACCATCATTTTTCTTTACAAACAACACTGATGCAGCCCAGGGCGAGAAACTCGGTCGTGCAAAACCTCTGTCTGTCAATTCTTGCAACTGAGTTTTCAACTCTTTTAATTCTATTGGAGCCATTCTGTACGGAGCTATCGATATCGGTGTTGTTCCCGGTACTAATTCAATACCAAATTCTACCTCTCTAATCGGTGGCGATCCCGGTAACTCTTCTGGAAACACATCCGGATATTCACAAACAACTGGTACTAATTAAATCTTTATTTTCGACACTTTTGTATCAAGTATGTATGCAAGATATGCAATTCATCCCTTTTTCACATATTTTTGAGCTAACATCGACGAGATTACAACTGGTAAACCCTTCAAATCATTTGATTTGATTCAGAAAGTTTCATTATTCTGACATTTCAACTCAATGGTCTTTCATCTACAATTTACTACTGCATCATGCAACGTCAACCAGTCCATGCCCAGAATAACATCAAACTCATCAAACGGCAACAACATCAAATCAGCCATAAAACAGTAACCCTGAGTCATTAACGGACAATTCTTGCAAACTTTGTCAACCAGGATATATTTGCCTAAGGGGTTCGACACTTTTATAACAAACTCAGTAGAATCAACAAGTAAATTCTTACTAGACACTAAGTTCACACATATATATGAATGAGTTGATCCGGGATCTATCAATGCAACTACATCAGTGTCATAAAGAGAGAATGTACCGGTAATAACATCTGGAGATGATGCTTCTTCGCGAGCGCGAATAGCATAAGTCCTGGCAGGTGCTCTAGCCTCGGATCTAACAGTAGTATCTCGTGTCAGACCTCTACTACCACTCACATTTCCAACATTACGGAATGGTCTTCCTCTCACAGTCGTGTTGCTTTGTCTTGCACTCTAAGATTTATCTTTATCATCTAACTCAGGACAATCTCTAATGAAGTGTTCATGCGAACCACATCTAAAACAGGCTTTATCATTCAGTCTACACTCTCCAAAATGTCATTTTCCACATCGTCCACATTCAGGTTTATTCGATCTAAAATTACCCACACTTGCCACTGACATAGCTGGAGTTATTGAACCCATAAATTGTTTCCCACGATCCCTATTAGAGTACTCCACTGGTGCATTTGATCGACTATACGAATCTCGGGATTTCTTTGATGAGAATGATAGGGTTTATGCATCAATCTCTTTCTCGAATCTCTAGCCTCAGAATCAGCCTTTCTCTTTTCTTTGCCTAGTTCTTCAGCTTTGCAGGCACGCTCAACTAACACAACGAATTATTTTAAATCTAATATCCCGGCCAAAAGTTTAATATCGTCGTTCAACCCATCAACAAACCGCTTGCACGTTATCTCTTCAGTCGAAACATACTCTCGAGCATATTTACTTAACCGTACAAATTCTCTCTCGTACTCGGTTATAGTCATGCGGCCTTGTTTTAGTACTAAAAACTCTTTATGCTTTTGATCCAGAAATCATTGACTTATGTACTTTTTCCGGAACTCAGTCTGAAAGAACTCCTAGGTGACTCTCTCTCGGCACCACAGATATTAATGTATTCCACAACTGGTATGCAGTGTCTCTCAAAAAGGATATAGCACACTTTAAACATTCAGCCGGTGTGCAGGAAAGTTCATCAAACACTCGGATCGTATTTTCAAGCCAAAACTCAGCTCTTTCAGGATCATCATCAACATTAGCCCTGAACTCTTCAACCCCATGCTTACGAATTTTATCGATTGGCGGCTTGTTCAATCGTATTGGATCAATAATTTGAGGAACTACGGGGATTGGTTGAGGATTTAGCGAAGGTGGAGGTTGTTGAGTGAACCACTCGTTCATCATTTGAAAGAAGGCTTCTTTAGCCTCACCTCCATGACTACTCGACACAGGTCTAGATTTAAAAGGCGCTATCCCTTCAGCGGGAGCTGGCTCATTACTCTCAACATCATCTGCTACAGCTCGTTCGGGATCCATTACTATACGGAAACATTGTTTATAATGTCAGGATTCATCACACTATCACAGGTTATATATGGCATGTATAGCTAGACTCTCACACATGCTACATTAGTCCTAGAATCGACTAAACTATAGCTCTGATACCAATAAATGTAACACCCCTTGCCCGTATTCAACATCAGAATAGGGTTACGGAGCATTACTGGACTTACAACACTTATAAATGTACATTTCACATAAAATTTATCATGTCAAATATAATTCAATCACAACCAATGATAGTGTCCCTTAATCGACCCTACGAGGCCTTAAACATGCTTTAGAAATGGTTCGAGACTAAACTGATAGCTCAGGAAATTTTTGTGAAACTTAGAAAAATTTTCCTTCAAACAGAGGACACACGCCCGTGTGACCAAGCCGTGTGTCTCACACGGGCACCAGACACGCCCGTGTCATAGGCCGTGTGAAAACAGGGAGTACATACTGACTTGGGTCACACGGCCAACCACACGCCCGTGTGTCTAGTCCGTGTGCCCTTCGAAGTGGACACACACGCCCGTGTGCCAAACCGTGTATTAGGTCCTGCCAAACCTTTAGGGTATACTGACTTTTGCAACACGGCCAAGTCACACGCCCGTGTGCTAGGCCGTGTGCCAATTAAGGGGTTTACTGAATTGTTCCACACGGATGATCACACACCCGTGTGTGAGACCGTGTGGAGTATACTGACTTCATTTTAAATTCAACACCAAGGAACACGCGGCCGTGTAACCTGACCGTGTGTCACACACGGCTGAGACACACGCCCGTGTGGACAAAAATAGGCTATTTACCAAGACAATTTGCCACCCATCTTTGCATTTACGTAAATAACCCAAATGATACCAATTCAAGATACAAATATGCAGCCAAAAGTCATCAACCAATACACAATTCATACTATATCTATTTCCACCATTTCAATACTCAATTCAATTCCATTTACCTATTCAAATACCTATCAATTCAACCTACTTTACTAAACATAATACATCTAATTCATCATCCAAAACCAATCCACATTAAACATATCTTAACCAAATAAATACCTCATACCATAATAAACATTTGAGTATCATAATTTAACATCAACCATAATACATGGCAATATACACAACAAACCACATAATTTCCATAAGCTACCTCATATAGCTCAAAATAATTTCCATCAAACACACCAAAATGACCAAAGCCTATACATGCCATATACCATATATACACAACTCAAAAGTACCAAAATAGATATCCGATAGTGCGATGAAGTTTCTGACGATCCCCGATTCTGAGCTAGCTTCGATATACTATAAAACATAGAAGAAAATAAAAAATGTAAGCTATAAAGCTTAGTAAGTTCGTATGTATATATGAAATAATCAACATCATTCACTAACAATTCCAAATAGGTACATAATTTGCAATTAAAACTCAATCTATGAGATAACATAAAGTTTAACTACAAAGCAACTAATAAGTTCTCATCTTCTTTTAATTCATCATTCAAACAGTTTTCTATACATACATGTACTGATACATATCTTTTATCACCAACTCGCTTATCGAATCACTTCGAGTTTATAATTGCTTACGACATAAGTACATCGATTTTTCCGATGCCATAGTCCAACTATGGTCTTACACATACATTGCCAAGGGCCTGTCGTGGCCTAACATTTACATGCCATAACCCGGTTATGGTCTTATTATTCGATTGCCACAGCCCAGCTCTGGTCTTATTCAGTATCTCGTCGACTTAAACCGTACATTTAAATCAAATTCATCATATTTAGCCATAGATTAAATAAAATCTCAATACCATCCATCAATTGAATAATTACACATTCAAGTTCAATTATACGAACTTACCTCGTGTATGAAAATGATGAAACGGACCGACTATTCAATTACTTTGCTTTTTCCCCGTTCTAAGTCTGAATTCCTCTTTTCTTGATCTATAAGTAATCAAAATCAGCTTATTTAATCAACTATTCATTCAATTTAGTCTAAAACACACATTAGGGCTATTTTACACATTTGCCCCTTAACATTTCACATTTTTACAATTTAGTCCTTATTGCATAAAATCACAAATTAGTTAAATTCCAAATAAACCCATGCTAGCCGAATTACCATAATGTCCCTAGAAGCCCAAAATTTTCATTTATTGCACATTTCAACCACACATTTTCAACCTTTCTCAATTTAGCCCCTAATTTACATTTTCACCAAAAATCACTTAACAAAACTTGTTTAACTAACATCAAATATTCATAATCTATCATTAAACTTCAAAATACTCATATATTCATCAATGGAATCATCTAAAATCTTTAACAGTTTTGCAAATTAGTCCTTCGGCTAGCTAGTACTATATGCAACGATCACAAAAACATAGAAATCATTAAAAATTGGACAAAAATAGACTTACAATTGACAAAATAAGGTTGGCCGAACCTAGCTCAACAATGGCTGTAACACCCCTTACCCGGGTTCTATGCCAAAATCGGGCCCGAGGCGTTACCGAACTCAAACCACTTGATCGCCACTTAGGCTCGTCGTAACTACTCTCTGAAGTCATCTCAACAACCTTATTCTCGACTTACGAGGCCTCACTCATACACAAGAGGGCTCTCGAGACTAAACCGGAACTTTTTCCAATCTTAAAATTTTTCTCTTTTATACAGGTCTCGCACGCCCGTGCAAGATTAGACACGCCCGTGCATGGACACGCACGCCCATGTCCCCAAATCGTGCCTAAAAACCCCAAAGATTTCGCGATTGCCCCACGGCCAAGGCACACGCCCGTGCTTACCACCCGTGGTGCACACCGACTACCTTAACACGCCTAGAGTCTAGACACACGCCCGTGTAGCTAGCCCGTGGCCAACATCGATAACACACACGTTCTAGGCACACGCCGTGTGACTAGTCCGTGGTCTATTCTCGATTTACAAAACTAACATGCAGGGACCTGACGACCAAGTTACACGCCCGTGGATCGACCGTGTGTCTCACATGGTCTAGACACACGCCCGTGTGTCTATCCACATGGACAAGAAAAAGCTATGTGCCAAGTTCTTTTCACCCTCTAGCATACACAACATATACTCATCTAACACAATCATAATCAACTCAAATTGAATTGCAATCTCACATAGACAACTATAACTTTTCATATAACATAAAATAGCCAACAACTATGGCATTATATAAAATAAGCTATCCATCTAAAGGCCAACACATCTTAGCCATTTACAACAAAATTCACTAACTTGTCTAGCCCCTATACATGCCATATACAAAACATTGAGTCTCATGTACCAGAGTGTGCTGATACTGTGGGCGATCCTCCAATTGATCCTCGTATCTCGGTTCAACATTTTTACTCTATAATACAAGGGAAAAGAAAAGGAGTAAGCTTTGAGCTTAGTAAGTTTACACATAAACAATTGAGCATCATAGTATAAGTTAAACAATAATTAGCATTATACTACCAAAAGAAATGAACAACTATGCTTACTCTTTCTAACCCTTACCACATTTCCAACACATCATGAGTCACATACTCATAACCATCGAAATGCACCCCTACATTCAATATCACATTTACACAATATACAACACATCATTATTTCTCAATAATTCATCCACACAGCTAATTAACTTAATAATGCATCCACACAGCTTCTTTACTCAATAATGCAATCACATGGCTAATCCACACAGTTAACCCCACACAAAGAAATGTCTCGGTGGTTTCGTACTTAGCACACCACAGTCGATTAATAAGGTGGTATCGCACTTAGCCTACCACAAAGGTAATCATAGGGGTTTCTCACTTAGCCCACTAAACGATATACCTAACGATAACATCGCACATAGCCAGCTCATCGTCAATATGCATTAGGATGGGATCGCACTTAGCCTGCAATCTAGCATTATCACTACACATTCACATGTCTACTTACTCAATTAAACATCCATTCACAATTCTACTACATTCATTCTACTTGAACCACATAGGTTATCAATCAATCTCGAACGAGCTACACACTAGCCATCATCAACAAATTGTAAGTATGAATGCATTGTTTATGCATAGACTTACCTCGGTACTCAAAAGTATTGAGACTTGCAATTTAGTCCACCACATTGCTTTTGTCTCGATTTTAATCCGGGCTTTGCCTTTCTTGATCTATAATGAATAAATTGGCTTATTCAATACACACATTGACTAGATTGACCCTTATCTCATACTTTAGCAAAATTACTATTTTGCCCTTAAACTTTCTCATATTTACACTTTAGCCCCAAAGGCTCGTAAAGTGATTTTTATTCAACTTTCTAGTCTTTCATGCTTAGTCGAACCACTTATTCAACTAAAGCTATCATCAATTCTCACTAAAACACACATGTATGACCAAACTTAAGATTTTCACAATCAAGTCCCTACATGCATTTTCATGGAAAATCACTTAACAAAAGATGTTTCCACTACATCAAGCTTTCATAATCTTCCATAAAATATCAACATACATGCATGTCATACATGACCACATTTTTTAACATCCATTTTAGCTCATCAAATAGCTTAAAATAGTTTACTCATGCTACCAGGACTTCAAAAATACAAAGAATATCAAAAACGAGGCTAGATGCACTTACTAGCAAGCTTGAAAAATTTGAAGAACCCTAACAATGGCTCTTGGAATTTTCGGCAGCCTTGGGGAAGAACATGGATGAATTTTGTCATATTTTCTCCTATTTTAATCACTTATTTGTTAAATGACCAAAATGCCCTTTTTGATAAACTTTCTATTTTAACTCATCCATGCCTAATTTTGTCCAAATATTAGAAATTGGAAAAATTGCTATTTAAGGACCTCTAATTAATAATCTAAAGCTATTTCACACAATTAGCTTCTAGAATCTCACATTTCGCAACTTTTTCAATTTAGTCCTTTTGGACAATTCAACCACAATTTCACAAAATTGCTTCATGAAACTTTTACACTAGCATGCATATATAGCATAAACCTCAAAAACTAATTCATAAACCTCAGATTTGTGGTCTCGCACCACTGTTCTGACTAGGCCCTAAACTGGGATGTTACAACTCTCCCCCCTTTAGGGATTTTCGCCCCCGAAAATTTTAACAGTAAAGAGGTTTGGATGTTGCTCTCTCATAGCTTCTTCCGTTTCCCACGTAGCTTCTTCCACACCATGTTTCTGCCATAACACTTTCACTAGTGCTATGCTCTTATTCCTCAACTGCTTCAATTCTCGAGCCAAGATCTTAATTAGCTCTTCATCATAAGACATATCCAGTCTTATCTCAATTTTCGTCGAAGGAATTACATGTGAAGGATCAGAGCGATACCGTCGCAACATCGACACGTGGAACACATTATGAATCTTTTCCAACTCTACCGCAAAGCTAACAGTGCACGCTCTGAGCCCAATTGCATCAGTAATCTCATACGGCCCTATGAATCTTGGACTCAATTTCCCTTTTCGGCAAATCTCATAATCTTCTTCCACGGGGACACTTTCAAAAACACTTTGTCGCCCACTTTAAACTCAATTTCTTTTCTTTTCAAATTCGCGTACGACTTCTGTCGGTCCGAAGTAGCTCTCAGACTATTACGGATTACTTTCACCTTCTCTTTGATTTTTTTCACTAGATCAACCCCATGGATCCGCTTCTCACTAAGCTCGGTCCAATACAAAGGAGTCCGACACTTACGACCATACAAAGCCTCATACGGTGCCATCTGTATACTCGACTGATAACTATTGTTATAGGCGAATTCGACCAAAGGTAGATATCTCTCCCAGCTACCTTCGAATTCTAACACACAGCATCGAAGCATATCTTCTAGAACTTGAATCACTCTTTCAGACTGACCATCGGTTTCTGGATGGAACGTGGTGCTGAAATTCAATCTCGTACCCATGGCCTCTTGCAACTTCTTCCAAAATCTTGAAGTAAACCTCGGATCTCTATCCGATCTAATAGACACAGGTACACCATGCAATCTCACTATCTCTGCCACATACAACTCAGCTAACTTATCCAGTGAATAATCAACACGTACTGGAATAAGGTGAGCCGAATTTGTCAATCTATCCACAACAACCCACACAACATCTTTCTTTCTCGGAGTCATCGGCAACCCCGTCACAAAATCCATGGTAATCCGATCCCACTTCCATTCGGGTACCATTACTGGCTGAAGCAATCCCTAAGGCACTTGATGCTCAGGTTTCACTTATTGACAAATTAGACACTTTGTCACGAACTCTGAAATATCTCTTTTCATACCCGGCCACCAATAAGACTCCTTCAAGTCATTATACATTTCCGTACTGCCCGGATGTACTGACAAACATCCACTGTGGGCCTCATGCAAAACCTTTTGGATTAACTCCTCATCTCTAGGTACACAAATTCTGTCATGGTACAACAAACAACCATTCGAGTCCACTCGAAGATCAGAATCTCTAGCATCTCACTGTCCTACTTCTGAGCCTCACATATCTGTTGAACAAATAATGGCTTAGCTCTCAACTTTGCCAAAATAGCACCATCATCAGATAATGCTAAACTCGTCCTCATAACTCTTAGAGCATACAAGGATTTCCTGCTCAGGGCATCCGCAACCACATTCACTTTTCCCGGGTGGTAGTCAATGACTAACTCATAGTCTTTCAACAACTCAAGCCACCATCTCTGTTGCAAATTTAGATCCTTCTAATCCATTAAATATCTCAAACTCTTGTAATCTGTAAAGATTCGGCACTTCTCACCATATAAGTAATGTCGCCAAATCTTTAACGCGAAAACAATCGCAGCCAACTCTAAATCATGAGTCGGATAATTCTTCTCGTGCGCTTTCAACTATCTCGAGGCGTAAGTGACTACCTTACCCTCTTGCATCAACACGCAACTGAGACCATTAAACGACGCGTCACTGTAAACCACGAACTCTTTTCCCGATTCTGGTTGAACCAAAACTAGCGCCTCAGTCAATAGTGTCTTCAGTCTCTCGAAACTCTGTTGACATGTCTCAGTCCATTCAAACTTGACATCTTTGTGCAATAGTTTCGTCATCGGGGTAGCAATCATAGAGAACCCTTTTACGAAACGTCGTAATATCCTCGCTAATCCCAAGAAGCTTCTAACCGACACGTTCCTCGGTGGTTTCCAATCCACAACAATCGATATCTTACTCGGGTCAACTCGACACCATCACCTAACACAATGTGTCCTAGGAATCGACTTCTTAGAGCCAAAACTCACTCTTGCTAAACTTAGCACACAACTGCTTCTATCTCAAAGTTTGCAAGACAATTCTCAAATGCTCTTCATGATCGTTCTCATCCCGAGAATAGATCAATATGTAAATCAATGAAGACAACTACAAACTTGTCCACATACGGTCTAAAAACACGGTTCATCGGATCCATAAAATCGCAGTGCATTCGTCAAACCAAACGGCATAACCAAAAACTCATAATGGCCATACCTTGTCCGAAATGCAGTTTTCAACACATCTTGCTCTTTCACTCTGAGCTGATAATAACCAGACCTCAAGTCTATCTTGGAAAACACTGTAGCTCCCTTCAGTTGATTAAAAAGATCATCAATCCTTGGTAAAGGATACTTATTCTTAACCGTCACTTTGTTAAGCTGTCTATAGTCTATACACAATCTCATAGACCCATCTTTCTTCTTCACAAACAATACCGGAGCACCCCACGGTGAGTAGCTCGGTCTTGCAAAACCTTTATCTGTCAACTCTTGCAACTGAACCTTCAGTTCTTTCAACTCTACAGGTGCCATTCTGTATGGAGCAATCAAAATAGGTGTCATTCCTAGAACTAACTCAATTCCAAACTCGACCTCTCTCACTGGAGGTAATCTGGGTAACTCTTCCGAAAATACGTCTGGATACTCACATACCACCGGCACTGTTTCAGACTCTACTCCAACCTCTCGAGTATTCAACATAAAAACAAGATAGGACTCACATCCTTTTCTCAAACATTTCTTAGCCACTAGGGAAGAAATCATCACTGGTAGACTATCCGGTCCACCTGATTCAACCCGAACCACATCTCCACTCTCACATTTCAATTCAATAAACTTACTACCACAGTTCACTAAGACACTATGGGTAGTCAACCAATCCATACCTAGGATTAAATCAAACTCATCAAACAGCAACAACATAAGGTTTGCCGAAAAACAATGATTCTCAATCAATAAAGGACAATTCTTACACACTCTGTCCACTAACACATGCTTTCCTAACAAGTTTGACACCTTAACCACTATGTCCGTAGACTTAACGGTCATACTCAAACTAGATGTGTAACAGCCTAATTACGACCCTAATTGGAACAGTGGTTTCAGGACCACGAATCCGGGATAGAAAAATATTTTTTTATATATATACTATATTTGATATATGTGATATGTGCTTGAACATGTGCTAAAATATTGTGGGTAAATTTGTCAGTATGTGTGTTCAATTTAAGAAAAAGGGCTAAATTGTTTCAGTGGTAAAAGTAGCCTTTATTTAAATTGGGTGGTTTAATTGACTTGTTTTCTTACATGAGTGGACTTGCATGGTAAATTACCCAAAAACTAAGTGAGTGGACGGCATGATGGTTGTATAATGTATTTAATTATTTATTTTAGTAAGTGATATTATATTAATATTTTATAATATGATTAAAATAAAGAAAACATAAAAGAATTAGTGGATGTCCATCTTTCACCTTTGATTCTTCATTTGTCGAAACTCAAAGAAAGAAGAAGAAACTTAAGTTTCCATTTATTCGGCCATTGCATGTCACATTAAGGTTAGTATTTGAGCTTGGTTTTTGAAAATTTTCACATTTTTGAGTTAGTTGTCTTGAATACTATCAAACCCATGTTGGAATTTTTGAGTTTGAAGCATGTTATAGATTCGGCCATGGATGAGTGTCTTTGTTTTGTTATGTTTGATGGAAGAATATTAATTATATGTTTGAAATCAACATGTTTTGAGTAGGAAATTTTGATGAAATGGAGTATGATGGCTTAAATTATGAAAATAAATAGTTTGTATGGACTTGTATAGAGATGAAGAATATTTGGCCCTTAAGAAGTTAATTTAAATTTCATGTATTTTTGTGTTTTATGCTTTGGGGACTAAATTTCAAAAGTTGTAAATTCTAGGGTTAAAATGGTAAATTTTATAATTTTGAGTTTTGGATTAAATTGAATGGAAATGTATTTGAATGGGTTTAATTTGTAACTATTTAGATCAAGAACAAAAGGAAAAGGAGTTGGATCGGGGAAAGGCAAAATTAAATGAGTAGCCGGGAAACTTAATTTGTCAACTTTCGAGGTAAGTTTTTAAGCAATTGGGTTAAATTGAAATTAGATTACATGTAAGTGAAATTGTTAGGTAAAGGTAAGTATATTAATTTGTGAATTGCCGAATGTGACATGGTAAAAATACATGTGTTAGCCGAATATGAGCTTAGTATATTTTTTTATATATATAAGCTTTGAATAAATTGAGTTAAATGATAAAGCATGGTTGAGCTATGGTTAATTGTAGATTGGTAATGTATGATTATGGTACTTAATTGATGAGTGTACATGTTTGCCTTCTGTGGCCGAATATGGTAGCATTTCATAGGAGGGATAGTTGGATTCGAATATGTATATCCATGAGTGTTGTATATCTTCTTTTAAAATGTGATAGTTTATATCTATGAGAATAAGGTGATAATTTGGATTGAAGTTAGCACTATGTGTGCGAGAAACGGGTAATGGCACTATGTGTGCGATACATTACCGGAAGGTGGCACTACGTGTGCGAGAAACAGGTAATGGCACTATGTGTGCGATACATTACCGAAAGTTGGCACTATGTGTACGAGAAACGGGTAATGGCACTATGTGTGCGATACATTACCGGAAGATGGCACTATGTGCGCGAGAAACAGGTAATGGCACTATGTGTGCGATACATTACCGGAAGATGGAATTACATGTGCTAATTATCAAGTAACGGCACTAAGTGTGCGATACGTTACATGCTATGCACTGTGTGTGCGTATGTTTGGATTTCTCAAAGACATGAATCGATGAATGGAAATACTCATAAGAGACATGTAAGTATGTTAAGCATGAGAATTTAATAACTTGATGCTAAAGAGGTAAGTGGTTTTTATATCTTAATTTTGTCGATATGTGATGTATTCATTAATTTATTGAGCTTGATTGGAAAGAATATAGAGTATTTGTATATTCAGATTTGGAGATCTAATGAATATGATATTGCTATAGGGTATTAAGCTATATGAAATGTTGTTATGGACTTGTAAGTGATTAAGTTGAATTAATTAAATTTGTATAATGATTCATTCTATCTATGTTCCCTTTTGCTTATAACTTACTAAGCTAAATTAGCTTACCATACATGTGTTTGTGTGACTATTGTATAGATCTCAAAGGCTTGCTCGTGTTCGGGAATCTTCGTCAAAGTCTTCTGCACTATCACCTAACTTCGGTACTCTATAAGTTGTACTCTTTTGAAAACATATGGCATGTATAGGCAATATTCCTTGGGATTGTATTTTGGATGATATGTATATAAAAGTATATGCCATGCGAAAATGGCTAAGTCTCTATGATTGAGTTGGTTTAATCATATTTAAATACAGAACTTTATTTGATCATATTGTTTATATAGTTATATGTTTTATAAGTCTAATGAGGAGGCTATTTCATGATTTGTTATATGTGAGTTTTAAACTTATAGAATTGGTTGAATATGGTATACATTATAATATGGGTTGATAAAGATATGGTTTTTTTTTGTGCAATTATTCGAATGTATCAATATGCTTAGATATGGATGAAATAGATCACATTTGAGTATGCTATTATCATAGAAGTATATTAATGAACAAATTTATGGGTACTTATTTGTAGATATTCGGCCATAACTAGTTTTGGTTTAGAGTTTAAAATTTTTCCTTGAGTGATATAGTAGGTTCGGCCATATGATATAAATGGCAATATTATTGTTGTAATATTTTGTTCAAGGGTAATTATGAAGGCATTTATAACTGTAAATATATGTAATGAATGTTTGAGTACCATGTGAATACCTATTCGGCTATTGCTTAAAAATGACCATGTGAAGAGTAGTATGCTTGTAAATGTATTGAGATTAGATGAAATATATAGGTGTATTTGTGATAATATGAAATGGTATGAAATTAGCACATGATAAATTCGAATGAATTGTATTGACTCGGTATTCGGTTTAGTGATGCCTGTAATCCCTAGTCCGGTGACGAATACGGGTTAGGGGTGTCACAAGATGCTAATCTCATGTAAATATAAGAATGAGTAGACCCTGGATCTATTAAAGCAATAACAAAGGTGTCAAAGAGAGAAAAAGTACCTGTTATCACATCAGGGGAGGATGCTTCTTCGCGAGCGTGAATAGCATACGTCCTTGTAGGTGCCCGACCCTCCGGTCTCATAGCAGAGTCTCTGGACGCACCCCTACCACTATTCCCACCTCTAGGGTTTCTTGGTGGTCTACCCCTTGCAGACACATCACTAGGTCTCATCTCTTGCTTCTCTTCCTTATCATCCCACTCGGGGCAGTTCCGGATAAAGTGGTCAGGGGAACCACACTCATAACATTTCCGACTATTTCCCCAACACTCTCCGGTGTGATATCTACCACAACTTGGACACTCTGGTTTGCTCTTCGTATTGCCCACACTTTCCATCGAGGGGGCTTGGACTCTCGAACCCGAGCGAGTATTGCCCAATTCTCGATGCGAATAACCCACTGGTGCCGTCGTCCGAGGATTCACTTCCTTGGATCTTTTCGACTGGGCTTGGTATGACTTGCCCATCGGCCTCTTTCTAGCATCTAGGGCTTCACTCACAGCCCTCCTCTTTTCCGAACTCAACTCTTCAGCCTTGCTTGCACTTTCAACTAACACCACAAACTCTTTCAACTCCAAAATACCAACTAGGAGTTTGATGTCCTTATTCAGTCCGTCTTCGAACCTCTTACACAAGATGGTCTCTGTCGATACACATTCTTGAGCGTATTTGCTAAGCCTAACAAACTCACGCTCATACTCTGCTACTGACATTCTTCCTTACTTCAACTCAAGGAATTCCTTCCTTTTCCGATCAGTAAACCTCTGGCTTATATACTTCTTTCAAAATTCTTCCAGAAAGAAGTCCCTCGTCACCCGCTCTTTTGGGACTATTAACGTTAGTGTTTTCCACCAATGGTATGCCGAGTCCCTCAGCAAGGATACGACACACTTCAAGCTCTCTTCAGGCGTACAAGAGAGTTCATCGAATACTCTCATTGAGTTCTCTAACCTGAACTCCGCCCTCTTTGGGTCATCATCTACCTTAGCTCTAAACTCCTCAACCCCGTGCTTCCTAATCTTATCCACCGGGGGTTTCAATATCCTCACTACATCCATACCTTGAGGAGCCACTGGATTTGGCTGAGGTATAGGAGGAGGTGGATGAGGTTGAGCATTAGGGTTCGCTCGAACATAGTCCGATTACCAATTGCTCATCATCTGGAGAAAGGCTTCCCGAGCCCCTTCCCCTTGACCCCTAGCCTCGGGTCCACTTTGAACAGGCACGGTTCCTTGCGCAGGAGCCAGCGCATTACTAGCTGTTTCATCAGCAGTCAATGGATCGGAATCCATATACTATATAAAATAAGATTTAAAATCATCAGAAACCACCACACTATCATTGTACACTTATGGCATGTATAGCTAGACTCTTAAACCCGCTACGGTAGTCCTAGAATCGACTAAACCATACCTCTGATACCACTAAATGTAACACCCCTTACCCGGGTTCTACGCCGGAATCGGGCCCGAGGCATTACCGAACTCAAACCACTTGATCGCCACTTAGGCTCGTCGTAACTGCTCTTTGAAGTCATCTCAACAACCTCATTCTCGACTTACGAGGCCTCACTCATACACACGAGGGCTCTCGAGACTAAACTGGAACTTTTTCCAATCTTAAAATTTTTCTCTTTTATACAGGTATCGCACGCCCGTGCAAGATTAGACACGCCCGTGCATAGACACACACGCCTATGTCCCCAATCGTGCCTAAAAACCCCAGCATTCTACCAATGCCCCACGGCCAAGGCACACGCTCGTGCTTACCACCCGAGGTGCACACTGACTACCTTAACACGGCTTAGAGTCTAGACACACTGTAACATCCTGAAATTTAGAATTTATGTGTTGCATTATACCATGCGATAGGTTAGTTAAAAATATTAATTGTTTATGTTTAGGGGTCCTAAGAAGGTTCAGGGTTGAATTGGGCCTTAGCAAAATTTTTATGTTTAAGCACCTTAAGGAGAGATAGGTAAGTGGCATCAAGGCTTAAGGAAATAAGTGAGTAATTGCTAGCATAAATGAGCATATGGCAAGGAGGTTGTGGCGTCACATGAAGAGCATGGAGGGAAGAGGTTCAAATCCCACCTAGTGCAAATTATTTTGACTAAATTTTTGTGCTTCTTCCCAAAGTGTCGGCCATGGTAGTATTTTTGGTAAGGGAGACTTTTTAATTATAGAAAGATGGCTAAAGAAATATGGTATGGGGGAAAACAAGGGAAAATGAAGGAAAGAATCAAAAGAAAAAGGCAAGAGAAGGGAACATGTTGGCTTATTATGGGGGTGATGTTTTGGAAAGAATATTTTGGTCAACATTCACCCTTTAGGCAAATGTGTCACACGGTTTTGTGAGGGGGAAAGGAGAGCCAAATTTTCCTTTAGCTTTTTGCTAGTTTAGTGCACGAGAAGTATATTTTCTTTTATTTGAACATTTTGTGTTTCTTTTCTAAACCTTTTTCCTTTCTTGCCGAAACACATTAGGCCAAAATAGTTCATTTTGATCCTTTGTTTAGCCGAAACACTAAAGTCATTTTGGTACTCTCTTTTCCAATTTCTTTTCCCCTTGCCTTGGCCGAAACCTCCTAGTCCATTTGGTTATTTTTTCTTCCTTGCTTTGTCGTGACTCTCAAATCACTTTTGCTCATTTTCTTTTGATGGCCGAAACTCCCTAATTCCTCTTGGGTTATCACTTCTTTTCCTATTCACTATTCCTTCAATCTTTCTCCATTTCTCTCCATTAATCGAATCTTGATCTTCTCTTCTTCATCTTGCAAGTTGGACATTTTCTTCCTTGATTAAATCGGGTAAATGACTTTATTCTAATCTTTTCATTCTCTTTTCTCTCTAGCCGAATGATTGTTCTTCATCATTTGGTTATTTCATATTATTTCTAAATCGAAATGGTGTTTTCCATATCCCCTCATATCTTAACCGTTATCTTTTTGTAGTGTAATAGTGGGAAAGCCAAATCTATTATCTTTGACTCATCCGTAACCATAAGTACAATCATTGGGAATCAGTTTTACCATCGTTAAGGTAAGAGATTCGTCATGGTTCATTTTGATCTATCTCGTTACTCGGTTAGTTTGCTAAACAGAATGATGGATTTGACTAATCATTTATTTTAGGGACTATATCGATCGTTCCTATACACTTGTTGATCATACGGAAATAGTGGTAAGCCGAACCTATTTCCTTAGATAATCGTTTATATCATCGTAATATCGTTTTGATTAAGATTTTTCCAATGGAGGCAAGTGGTACTGATTCAAAAGGGAAAGCAATTGGAGATCACAAAAGGGGTGGATTTGTTATTCCTACTCCTAAGTTTAAGCGTAGAGCAGTTTCGGTGGTTCGAGATTTCCCATCGGGTTGTGGACCATCATCCGGTGAGAATAGAGAAATCGTGGTCGTTCACGATATCGAGGGTAAGCATTTCAATAGATCGCTTGGTTTAGATTTAGATTAATAAAAATCTCGTTCATTAGATTAATCGAGTATTATGTTGTCATAGGTACCAACGATCAAGAGAGTTTGATACTGTAACAGACCGAATTTGACCCTAATCGGAATGGTGGTTTTGGGACCACGAATCCGAGTCTGAGAAATATTTTAATATTATATTTTGTTTTTATTATATGTGAATTAATGTGTGTGAAAGTTTCGTAGAAAAATTTAATCGTTTGTGTGTTCAATTTAATAATAGGACTTAATCGCATAAAAATGAAAAATTTAGTGGTTATTTGTAAAAGGGCCGAATAGTGATTTTTATATTAATTTGGAGGCTTTAAGTGGTAAATTACCCATGATAGTTTGTAGTGGACGGTGAAAGACAACCATTATATGTTTTATAATTATTTTATAAAGGTTCATTAATATATAATTTGGTTAATAAAGTTTTATAACATAAAAACATATTATAATAAAAACAAAGCCATGGTTTTCTCATTTTTTGCATGACCGAATAAAAAGAAAAGAAAGAAGAAACAAGAGTTCCTTAGGTTCGGCCATCTTTGGAGCTTGATTAAAGGTATGTGTTTAGCTCGGTTTTTGATAATTTTTACGTTTTTGAGATCGTTGCTTCGAATACTATTCGACCCATGCTAGAATTTCTGATTTTGATGCATGTTTGGAGTTCGGCCATTGATGAAAATTTGTGTTTTATGATGTTTGATGACTATATATTAAAGATATGTTTTAGATTTACATGTTTGGTATTGGAAATTTTGATGATTTTGAGTAATTAGGACTAAATTGTGAAATTTGTAAATTGAAGGGTCAAAATGTGAAATAAATGAAAGAAATGGACTTGTATAGTCCCTATGAAAATTCGGCCCTAAGGAATTATAGTGAAATTTTGTGTATTTTGTGTTTTGTGCAAATAGGATTAAATTGTAAAAATGTGAAACATTAGGGGTAATATGGTAATTTGCCCATTTATGTGTTTTGGGACTAAATTGAGATGAAATGTGCTTGAATGAGCTAAATTTTAATGTGTTTAGATCAAGAACAAAGAAAAACGGATTTGGAACGGGGAAAGGCGAAGGTTACCGAATAGCCAGTCTACGTTATCCGTCGACAGTCGAGGTAAGTCTTTAAGCAAAGTAATTTTCGTAAGAATTGATTATAACATAGAATACATATTGAATCATGAAATTGTGGAATTAATCATGTTAAAACCGAATGTGAGAAAGAAATTTAGCCATGTATATAATCGAATTCATTGAGTTAATTATGTGATAGTGATGTGAATTATATGTGATATTTGTGATCTTTAATTAATGTGTAGTGTGAATGAGTTGGTTTGGAAATAAATGTTTCGGGCTTATTGCCCAGCGTGCCTTGTGCCGGTGAAATATTTCGGGCTTATTGCCTAGCGTGCCTTGTGCCGGTGAAACGCTTTCGGGCTTATTGCCCAGCAAGTGAATGCCAGGTGATTAAATTCGGACTTACGGTCTAGCGAGCTTAATGCCGGCGGTACATTTCAGAGCTTTGATGCCTAGCGCAGCTTAGTGCGGTGATGTGTTATAATGGAGAAATTATAAATCATACAAGTGAAGCATATTTAATGCAATGAGCTAAAAGCTCTGTAAGTATAAGCCTTTTCTTTTATAATTATAAAGAGTAAGGTAAGTTGGCATAGTATTATTTGAATTAAGTATGATATGGTATGGTTGATGATTTGATAAGAATTATGATATATTTTATTGAGATTATTATTGATGTGTATGAATATTATATAATAGAATTTGAGTTTAAATGTGCTATTTTGGGGAATCGGTTATAAGTGAAAGTGTTAAGGATGAAAGAATTTTAATGTTTGCATATGTGCATAAATAAGTTTATAAGGTTGATATTAATGTTGTACTCATATGACTTGGAGTATGCGAATACATATGGTATATTTCTTTGGTTTCGATGAATTATATGTTTATGGAAATAATGTGCAAACATTTAGGTTAATGAATTAATAGAATTCGGCCATGTTTAAATTCACATATGGAAATGTTTATATTCAATTCCATAAGCTTAAATATTAAAGGTTTAAGTGTTTAATTATTATATTGTCCTTTGTTTGAGACTTACTAAGCTAGTAAGCTTACTCTGTGTGTGTTCAACGTTCTGTTTTATAGATTTTGATCAAGCTACGAGCTCAGAGGATCATCAGTGAAGTCATCCACACTATCGACTTGTTTTGGTATTTTGAAATTTAGATTTTGAACTTAAGGCATGTATAGGCTAACTCTATGTCTGAATATCGTTTTGATGATGTATTATAGCCATGCGAAAATGGCTTAAATTTTCATATTAAGTTCGGTTCTATTTACCCTTGACTATGTGATTAATATATTTGGTTCAACTATTCGGCTAGGGGTGTTCTTTTATTTCTAGCTTACATATTATGCGTACTATATGATTGCTTGTTTGTAATGTCAATGTTTGTGTTAAATTAGTCAAGTGGGGTGACATTTAAGTTAATATTTGCAGGTATAATTCAAGGTAGGTATGTGTAGTTGAGCATCATTCGGAATTTATGTATGCATGTGAACTTTATGTCGAGTTACGAGATATGAATTATATTGGGTAATGCATATATGTGTATTCGGCCAAACCTAGGTGATAGTTGCAAATGTAGTCAACATGTTTAAATAAGTAATTGCTTAGGCTCATAGTCAATATGGAAAATATGTATAACCATGATGTATTCATTATATATATATTTGGCTTGTGAGATTGCTTAACTTAATTGAGTGCATGAAACTACCAAACTCGATTTGTGCTAGGTAACGAACATGAAATGTTATGAATAAGACCTTGTACATTCGGCCAAATTTTTTAAGCACATAGGTGATGTGTAATATGTTGCATGTATTCGATTATGTGAGAATAGGTTTTATGCCATGTGAAATTGGTCTTAATAGAAAACATTATGCATTGACATTTATAGTGTGGTCATTTTGTGTTCATCGATGATTATATCGTATATGACTTGGATTAATATATCAAGTATGTGTTACACATGTGTGATTTGTCTATTTATGATTAAATTATTTGATAAAGATGATTAACAGAGATTCAATCGATTGAACTGAAGTTTTAACTTACATGGTAATACCCGTAACCCTAATCCGGCGACGGACACGGGTTAGGGGTGTTACAGATACTTACCGTAATCAGGTGTGTAATCTCACACCGCAATTTCGTAGATTATGATTCGGTAACAAGTTTTATAGTTGATTGTTATTATTATAAGGCTAAAAATCTTAATATGGCATAAATTGAGAAATTGCTTAAATCTCATTATTTCTAAAGATTTATCAAAATCGGTGTTAATTTGTATAAATTACCGAAATGCCCCTATAGGCCGATTTGTTAAAATGCCTTAGTGGGCCGAATTATTATATTGCTTTAAAGGGGCGATTCATTAAAAGTATACAATAGATTAATGATTGTTATTATGTATGTTGCATCTCTACATATTGCATGGGATGGGAAAATTGAATGAAGAGAAGTGTAGTCTGGTGGCATTGCCTCAATTTGTTTATTAATGTGCTTGATTATGACTCTGGTGGTTCAACCACAAAAATATTATAAATGGCAGTTTGACTACAAATTGGAGAGAATGGCGGGGTGGGTTGACTTGATCCCTACAGGAGAGATTGGCTGGTCGGGGGGAGATTGATTTTGGATGGGATGAAATTTGCATTCATGTCATTTATTTATTACTTTGTAATGGGCTTAGGCCCAAGATGTTACTATACGGGTTCAGGCCCAGTGGATAACGGTAAGGGGATTATACACTGAGTTCTAGTAACTCACCCCGTTTCCTTAACCCTTGCAGGTAATGCTCAGTGATGTGGACTTGGGCCATGGATGACTCGATGGAGGCCATACTTCAGAAATGGTTTTTATTGAACTTTAGATTTCAATTTCCATTCACCTTATTACTTTTACTATTTTTGGGTTTTTATGTTGTAATAAGGCCTCGGGATTATTTTATTTTGCATTATGTTTGACGTATTTATTAGGTTGCTTGAATTATTTTTAACTTGGAAAATTTCTCTCAAATTATCTACGATATTTTCAAAAGTCACGGTTTTATAAAATCTCTAGTTCAAATTATCGACTTATCAATCAACCATCGAGGTTAGTAGTATTTTATCAAATATTTCAAATCGAACTTGCTTTCTCAATTATAACAAAATAATACTTATCTTAGTACAAATAAAAAGGATTTAACATGTTTTTCCCATGTGACATGTCAGATCCGATCATAACGCATGGGCCGGGTTTGGGGTGTTACATTTTATGGTATCAGAGCCAAGTTGCAAAACTCGGCTGTGGTTTGGGTTCAAAAATGTTTTCCAAAGCTGTTTGAATTTTAAATTAGAAATGTTATTTTAAAGGAAGTATGGCACCCCGAGTATCCGGCACCAAGTCAAGTAAGTATATGTTATCATTTTATGATTATGATTATTGTGTTATGACTGTGGTATGAAAACTCCACAAAATAGAAATACTCTAGAACTTTTAGCTTTAGGAGCTGAAACTATAGAGATTGAGACTTTAGGATACATTTGCGAAAACAACTTCTACTCTTATACTCCATAAAACATTGCTTAATAAAAATGGAATAGTATACTAATTCATAAGACTCTTAATCAGATTAAATCGAATTAGCAAATATGAGCGCTAGAGGACGTGGATGCGGCAGACGTGGTCGTGGTAGAGGCCGTGGCGCTAGAGTTGTATCTGAGGCATCGGGACATATGCCAGAAATGGACGCACCTGCGTCACCTGTGACTGAAGCTGGGTCACATGATCGCATGAGAGAGGACGACGCTTTGTCCCAAGCAATGTTGCGAGTTCTGGAAAGGGTTGCTGGGGCAAGAACTGGGTCACCAGCTCGTGGGTCAATTTCGGAGCGACTCAGATAGAATGGAGCTGAGGTTTTTAGGGGTATCTCGGGTGTAGCCCCAAATGTAGTGAATGCGGCTTGAGGCGATGGAGCGGATCATGGACGATTTGGATTGCACCACCGAGCGAAGTTTGAAAGGAGTGGTGTCTTGCCGAGAGACGCAGGCGATCGGTGGTGGCTCATCGTCCGTGAAGGCACTCAGTGCCGATCGCATTACACGGGAATTCTTTAAAATCGCATTTCAAGAAAAATATGTCGGGGCTAGCTATGTGGATGCCCGAAGGAAGGAATTCCTAAATCTGGTCTAAGGAGGTAAATCTGTGGCAGCATACGAGGCGAAATTTGCGTCTTAGTCGATGCCTTTCGGGGAATGGTGCCGATCGATTATATGAACGCAATGTGTGTGCATTTTGAGGACGGGTTGCGTGATGAGTTGCGGAGTGATAGATAGCCCGTAGAAGAGAGAAATTTTTCCTCACTTGTGGAAAAAGCTAAGATAGGTGAGGAGGTTAAGCACTCGGGCAGTAAAGGCGAGATAAGGATAGGGGCAGAAACAAGAGAGACTCTGGTCACTCAGGTCCTGCTAGAGGTTTTCAGAAAAGGCCTAGGAATGAGAGGACCCCGATGACAGTGGGTGCTCCAGTGCTACCAATCGATTCTGACCTTGTGCGGATTGTGGGAGACTTCACTTGGGTGAATGCTAGAAGAGAACTGGTGGATATTTCAGATGTGGATCTAAGGACCATCGATTTAGGGATTGCCCTTGAGAGCCTGCTCAGACTCAGGGAGTTCGTAACAGATTTGCACCGCCAGTTGGAGGCGCTCAGCAGCCGCCAAGAGGTCGTGGGTTAGGTCGAGGTGGTAATGGTGCAGGACGAGGTCAGGGTGCACCGGGTAGAGGTACCGATAATAGGGGTAATGTGGAGGCAAGACAGCCAGGTCTGGTCTACGTGGTCAGACATCGAGAGGACGGCGATGCACCTGATGTCATAACCGGTACGTTTTTCATAGTTGATGTACCTGTTACTACTTTGATAGATATTGGATCCACCCATTCGTATGTTGCTTGTGCTGTGTCCGGAACCTTGAACATTAGATCTGAGATTACTGCTAGAGAAACAATTGTGATTAGTCCTCTAGGACAGTCGGTAGTAGTAAATAAGTTGTTTAGGGATGTGCCCTTAGAAATTCAGGGGGAAGTATTTCTGGCGGATCAGATGGAACTGCCATTTGGCGAGTTCGATCTTATTTTGGGCATAGACTGGCTGGTTAAACACCGTGCGAACTTGGACTATGCTGCAAAGCAGATGGTATTAAGAACTTCGGAGGATAAGGAAGTGATGATGATAGGTGAAAGAAGAAACTAGCTGTCTAATGTGGTATCTGCTTTAAAGGCAGAAAAGTTGGTGCGAAAGGGGTGTAGAGCGTTCTTAGCTTTCATCAGTGCTTTGGATGCCAAAAAGTTGTCGGTAGATAGCGTTAGAACGGTAAAAGAGTTTTCGGACGTCTTTCCCGAGGAGCTTCCGGGGTTGCCTCCGGATCGAGAGGTAGAGTTTGGCATTGAGCTATTGCCAGGAACGGCTCCGGTGTCCATTGCTCCTTATAGAATGGCGCCGAAGGAGTTAGCAGAGCTTAAAGCTCAAATTCAGGAGTTGTTGGATCGCGGATTCATTCGACCAAGTGTGTCACCGTGGGGAGCGCTGATTTTATTTGTTAAGAAGAAGCATGGGTTGATGCGTATATGCATCGATTATAGGCAATTGAATAAGTTGACGATCAAGAACAAGTATCCGTTGCCGAGAATCGATGATCTATTCGATCAACTGCGAGGAGCTTCGGTCTTCTCGAAGATAGAATTGAGATCGGGATATCACCAGCTTAAGGTAAAGGAGGCAGATATTCATAAGACTGGGTTTCGAACTCGTTATGGGCATTACGAGTTCTTGGTGATGCCGTTCGGGTTGACAAATGCACCAGCTGCATTTATGGACATGATGAACCGAGTCTTCCAACCCTATTTAGACCGATTTGTGGTGGTGTTCATAGATGTTACCTTGGTATACTCGAAGAATGAAGAAGAGCATGATTCGTATCTACGGGTAGTATTGCAGATATTAAGGGAGAAGCAATTGTATGCCAAATTCAGTAAGTGTGAATTTTGGCTGAGGGAATTGACCTTTTTGGGGTATGTTGTGTCTACCGAGGGAATTAGAGTTGATCCCCGGAAAGTCGAGGCCGTATTGGATTGGAAGCCACCGAAGACAGTGGCCGAAGTTCGGAGTTTTCTAGGGTTGGTTGGATATTACAGGCGGTTCATTGAGGGATTTTCGTTGATTGCTGCACCCTTAACTAAGTTGTTACGAAAAGGAGTACCATTTGTGTGGTCTGATAAGCAGCAAGAGAGCTTTGAGAAATTGAAGAAGATTTTGACGGAAGCACCGGTATTGATTCAACCTGAGGCTGGTAAGGAGTTTATTGTTTATTGTGATGCGTCACACACGGGCTTGGGATGTGTGTTGATACAAGGGAGAAAATTGGTGGCTTATGGATCTCGTTAATTAAGGCCGCATGAGGTGAACTATCCCACTCATGATTTGGAGTTAGCTACAGTGGTGTTTGCTCTGAAGATTTGGAGACACTATCTGTACGGTGAGAAGTCAATTATCTATACAGATCATAAGAGTCTGAAGTACCTCCTTACCCAGAAGGAGTTGAACTTAAGACAGCGGAGGTGGATAGAACTATTGAAGGATTATGACTTCTCAATCGAATATCATCCCGGAAAGGCTAACGTAGTGGCAGATGCGTTGAGTCGTAAGGTGATATCGGACTTGAGAGCAATGTTCTCTCATCTCAGCCTTTATGAAGATGGTAGCCTGCTAGCTGAACTTCAGGTGAAGCCTGCATAGGTAAGTCAGCTTAAGGAAAAGCAGTTATTAGATGAAAGGTTGGGTTCTTTACTTCAGCAAGTGAAAAGTAGTGAGATAGGGGATTTTGGATTGAATAATGACGGAGTATTGTGTTTCCGCAGAAGAATTTGTATGCCCAAAGATTCTGAATTGAGACAAATGATTCTGCGTGAGACGCATAGTAGTCCATATGCTATGCACCCCAGGGGAAATAAGATGTACCGAGATCTCCGTGAACAGTATTGGTGGCCAGGGTTGAAACGAGAGGTTACTGATTTCATGAGTAAGTGCTTGACATGTCAGCAGGTGAAGGCGGAACATCAATTGCCGTCAGGGTTGCTTCAATCGGTGAAAAATCCATTATGGAAATGGGAAAGGATAACGATGGACTTTGTTAGTGGGTTACCTTTAACGCCTACTAAGAAAGATTCAGTATGGGTGATAGTGGATCGGTTGACGAAGACTGCTCATTTCCTACCTGTTCGTACGGATTATTCATTGCAGAAGTTGGCCAAGTTGTATGTAGTAGAGATCGTGAGGTTACATGGGGTACCAGTGTCTATTATATCGGACAGGGACCCTAGGTTTACATCACAATTTTGGAAGGCTTTACATGAAGCTTTGGGTACAAGGTTAAATTTCAGCATGGCATTTCATCCGTAGATAGATGGTCAGTCGGAGAGAGTAATCCAGATTCTAGAAGACATGTTAAGAGGCTGTGTGATCGACTTCAGGGGTAGTTGGGAAGATTTTCTACCTTTGGTGGAGTTTGCATACAACAACAGCTATCAATCCAGTATCCAAATGGCACCCTACGAGGCGTTGTATGGTCGTAGGTGTCGCACTCCTACTTGCTGGACTGAGTTGGGTGAGCGTCAGCTATTGGGTCCTGAGTTGATTTCGGAGACGGAGGACAAAGTTAAGGTAATTTGGGCTCGGTTAAAAGAAGCTTTGGACAGACAAAAATCGTACGCAGATCTGAAGCGTAAGGATATAGAATTTGCGGTGGGTGATCAGGTCTTTTTGAAGGTCTCACCTTGGAAGAAGATCTTTAGATTTGGGCGGAAAGGCAAGTTGAGCCCTAGGTTCATCGGACCATACCGTATCTTGAAGCGTGTTGGGCGATGAGCTTATCGGCCTTGAGTTACCTCCGAGTTAAGTCAGATACATAATGTATTCCACGTCTCTATGTTAAGGCGTTATCGTTCAGATCCGTCTCATGTCGTACCAGTGGAGGAAGTTGAGTTAAGACCTGACTTGTCTTTTGAAGAGGAGCCAGTACAGATTTTAGATCGGGATATTAAGGTGCTAAGAAGGAAGTCGGTTCCGTTAGTCAAAGTATTATGGCGTAATCACGGATCAGAGGAAGCTACTTGGGAGCCAGAGGATGCGATTCGGCAGCAATATCCTTATCGCTTTTAATCAGGTAAAATTTCGAGGCCGAAATTTCTTTAAGGGGGTAGAATTGCAACATCCTAAAATTTAGAATTTATGTGTTGCATTATACCATGCAATAGGTTAGTTAAAAATATTAATTGTGTATGTTTAGGGGTCCTAAGAAGGTTCGGGGTTGAATTGGGCCTTAGCAAATTTTTTATGTTTAAGCACCTTAAGGAGAGATAGGTAAGTGACATCAAGGCTTAAGGAAATAAGTGAGTAATTGCTAGCATAAATGAGCATATAGAAAGGAGGTTGTGGCGTCACATGAAGAGCATGGAGGGAAGAGGTTCAAATCCCACCTAGTGCAAATTATTTTGACTAAGTTTTTGTGCTTCTTCCCAAACTGTCGGCCATGGTAGTATTTTTGGTAAGGGAGACCTTTTAATTATGGAAAGAAGGCTAAATAAATATGGTATGGAGGAAAACAAGGGAAAATGAAGGAAAGAATCAAAAGAAAAAGGCAAGAGAAGGGAACATGTTGGCTTATTATGGGGGTGATGTTTTGGAAAGAATATTTTGGTCAACATTCACCCTTTAGCAAAAGTCTCACACGGTTTTGTGAGGGGGAATGGAGAGCCGAATTTTCCTTTAGCTTTTTGCTAGTTTAGTGCACGAGAAGTATATTTTCTTTTGTTTGAACATTTTGTGTTTCTTTTCTAAACCTTTTTCCTTTCTTGCTGAAACACATTAGGCCAAAATAGTTCATTTTGATCCTTTGTTTAGCCGAAACACTAAAGTCATTTTGGTACTCTCTTTTCCAATTTCTTTTCCCCTTGCCTTGGCCGAAACCTCCTAGTCCATTTGGTCATTTTTTCTTCCTTGCTTTGCCGTGACTCTCAAATCACTTTTGCTCATTTTCTTTTGATGGCCGAAACTCCCTAATTCCTCTTGGGTTATCACTTCTTTTCCTATTCACTATTCCTTCAATCTTTCTCCATTTCTCTCCATTAACCGAATCTTGATCTTCTCTTCTTCATCTTGCCAGTTGGACATTTTCTTCCTTGATTAAATCGGGTAAATGACTTTATTCTAATCTTTTCATTCTCTTTTCTCTCTAGCCGACTTTATTCTAATCTTTTCATTCTCTTTTCTCTCTAGCCGAATGATTGTTCTTCATCATTTGGTTATTTCATATTATTTCTAAACCGAAATGGTGTTTTCCATATCCCCTCATATCTTAATCGTTATCTTTTTGTAGTGTAATAGTGGGAAAGCCGGATCTATTATCTTTGACTTATCCGTAACCATAAGTACAATCGTTGGGAATCGGTTTTACCATCGTTAAGGTAAGAGATTCGTCATGGTTCATTTTGATCTATCTCGTTACTCGGTTAGTTTGCTAAACAGAATGATGGATTTGACTAATCGTTTATTTTAGGGACTATATCGATCGTTCCTATACACTTGTTGATCATACGGAAATAGTGGTAAGCCGAACCTATTTCCTTAGATAATCGTTTATATCATCGTAATATCGTTTTGATTAAGATTTTTCAAATGGAGGCAAGTGGTACTGATTCGAAAGGGAAAGCAATTGGAGATCACAAAAGGGGTGGATTTGCTATTCCTACTCCTAAGTTTAAGCGTAGAGCGGTTTCGGCGGTTCGAGATTTCCCACCGGGTTGTGGACCATCAACCGATGAGAATAGACAAATCGTGGTCGTTCACGATATCGAGGGTAAGCGTTTCAATAGATCGCTTGGTTTAGATTTAGATTAATAAAAATCTCGTTCATTAGATTAATCGAGTATTATGTTGTCATAGGTACCGACGATCAAGAGAGTTTGATACTTACCGTAATCAGGTGTGTAATCTCACACCGCAATTCCGTAGATTATGATTCGGTAACAAGTTTGATAGTTGATTGTTATTATTATAAGGCTAAAAATCGTAATATGGCATAAATCGAGAAATTGCTTAAATCTCATTATTTCTAAAGATTTATCAGAATCGGTGTTAATTTGTATAAATTACCGAAATGCCCCTATGGGCTGAATTACCGAAATGCCCCTATGGGCCGAATTATTGAAATGCCCCTATGGGCCGATTTGTTAAAATGCCTTAGTGGGCTGAATTATTATATTGCTTTAAAGGGGCGATTCATTAAAAGTATACAATAGATTAATGATTGTTATTATGTATGTTGCATCTCTACATATTGCATGGGATGGGAAAATTGAATGAAGAGAAGTGTAGCCTAGTGGCATTGCCACAATTTGTTTATTAATGTGCTTGATTATGACTCTGGTGGTTCAACCACAAAAATATTATAAATGGCAGTTTGACTGCAAATTGGAGAGAATGGCGGGGTGGGTTGACTTGATCCCTACATGAGAGATTAGCTGGTCGGGGGAGAGATTGGTTGGATGGGATGGGTTGCATTCATGTCATTTATTTATTACTTTGTAATGGGATTAGGCCCAAGATGTTGCTATACGGGTTCAGGCCCAGTGGATAACAGTAAGGGGATTATACACTGAGTTCTAGTAACTCACCCCGTTTCTTTAACCCTTGCAGGTAATGCTCAGTGATGTGGACTTGGGCCATGGATGACTCGGTGGAGGCCATACTTCAGAAATGGTTTTTATTGAACTTTAGATTTCTATTTCCGTTCACCTTATTACTTTTACTATTTTTGGGTTTTTATGTTGTAATAAGGCCTCTGGATTATTTTAATTTTGCATTATGTTTGACGTCTTTATTAGGTTGCTTGAATTATTCTTAACTTGGAAATTTTCTCTCAAATTATCTACGATATTTTCAAAAGTCACGGTTTTATAAAATCTCTAGTTCAAATTATCGACTTATCAATCAACCATCGAGGTTAGTAGTATTTTATCAAATATTTCAAATCGAACTTTCTTTCTCGATTATAACAAAATAATACTTATCTTAGTACGAATAAAAAGGATTTAACATGTTTTTCCCATGTGACATGTCAGATCCGGTCATAACGCATTAGCCGGGTTTGGGGTGTTACACACACGCCCGTGTAGCTAGCCCGTGGCCAACACTAATTAACACACACGTTCTAGGCACACGCCCATGTGACTAGTCCGTGGTCTATTCTGATTTACAGAACTAACATGCAGGGGACGCACGGCCAAGTTACACGCCCGTGGACTGACCGTGTGTGTCACATGGTCTAGACACACGCCCGTGTGTCTATCCATATGGACAAGATCAAAGCTATGTGCCAAGTTCTTTTCACCCCTCTAGCATACACAACATATACTCATCTAACACAATCATAATCAACTCAAATTGAATTGCAATCTCACATAGACAACTATAACTTTTCATATAACATAAAATAGCCAACAACTATGGCATTATACAAAATAAGCTATCCATCTAAAGGCCAACACATCTTAGCCATTTACAACAAAATTCACTAACTTGTCTAGCCCCTATAGATGCCATATACAAAACATTGAGTCTCATGTACTGCAGTGTCTTTGATAGTGTGGGCGATCCTCCAATTGATCCTCGTATCTCGGTTCAACACTTTTACTCTATAATACAAGGGAAAAGAAAAGGAGTAAGCTTTGAGCTTAGTAAGTTTACACATAAATAATTGAGCATCATAGTATAAGCTAAACGAAAATTAGCATTATACTACCAAAATAATGAACAACTATGCTTACTCTTTCTAACCCTTACCACATTTCCAACACATCATGAGTCACATACTCATAACCATCGAAATGCACCCCGCATTGGTGTCACATTTACACAATATACAACACATCATTATTTCTCAATAATTCATCCACATGACTAATTAACTTAATAATGCATCCACACGGCTTCTTTACTCAATAATGCAATTACATGGCTAATCCACACGCTTAACTCCCCACAAACAAATGTCTCGGTGGTTTCGCACTTAGCACACCACATCGATTAATAAGGTGGTATCGCACTTAGCCTACCACAAAGGTAATCATAGGGGTTTCTCACTTAGCCCACTAAACGATATACCTAACGATAGCATCGCACATAGCCAGCTCATCGTCAATATGCATTAGGATGGGATCGCACTTAGCCTGCCATCTAGCATTATCACTACACATTCACATGTCTACTTACTCAATTAAACATCCATTCACAATTCTACTACATTCATTCTACTTGAACCACATAGGTTCTCAATCAATCTCGAACAAGCTACACACTAGCTATCATCAACAAATTGTAAGTGTGAATGCATTGCTTATGCATAGACTTACCTCGGTACTCAAAAGTATTGAGACTTGTAATTTAGTCCAGCACCTTGCTTTTGCCTCGGTTTCGATCCGGGCTTTGCCTTTCTTGATCTATAATGAATAAATCAGGTTATTCAATACACACATTGACTAGATTGACCCTTATCTCATACTTTAGCAAAATTACTATTTTACCCCTAAACTTTCTCATATTTACACTTTAGCCCCAAAGGCTCGTAAAGTGATTTTTATTCAACTTTCTAGTCTTTCATGCTTAGTCGAACCACTTATTCAACTAAATCTATCATCAATTCTCACTAAAACACACATGTATGACCAAACTTAAGATTTTCACAATCAAGTCCCTACATGCATTTTCATGGAAAATCACTTAACAAAAGATGTTTCTACTACATCAAGCTTTCATAATCTTCCATAAAATATCAAAATACATGCATGTCATACATGACCACATTTTTGAACATCCATTTTAGCACATCAAATAGCTAAAAATAGCTTACTCATGCTACTAGGACTTCAAAAATACAAAGAATATAAAAAACGAGGCTAGATGCACTTACTAGCAAGCTTGAAAAATTTGAAGAACCCTAACAATGGCTCTTGGAATTTTCGGCGGCCTTGGGGAAGAAGATGAATGAATTTTGTTATCTTTTCTCCTATTTAAATCACTTATTTGTTAAATGACCAAAATGCCCTTTTTGATAAACTTTCTATTTCAACTCATCCATGCCCAATTTTGTCCAAATATTAGAAATTGGAAAAATTGCTATTTAAGGACCTCTAATTAATAATCTAAAGCTATTTCACACAATTAGCTTCTAGAATCTCACATTTCGCAACTTTTGCAATTTAGTCCTTTTGGACAATTCAACCACAATTTCACAAAATTGCTTCATGAAACTTTCACACTAGCATGCATACATAGCATAAACCTCAAAAACTCATTCATAAACCTCGGATTTGTGGTCTCGCACCACTATTCTGACTAGGCCCTAAACTGGGATGTTACAATGGCTTCTTTTTCTTCTTTCAATTTCGGTTGTAGATGAAAGATGAACACCATTTTATGATTTTGTTTTTATTTGTTATAACTTAATAACTAAATACCAAGATTAACCTTGGTTATAAAACATAAAAATCACATAATATATGCCTATAATTGTCCACCCACCATTTTAATGGTCTAATTACAATATAAGGACCTCCACTTTAATGTTCCATAGCTAATAGACACATTTAACTAATAGAACATGCATTTTACACTTTACGCGATTTAGTCCTTTTTATCAAATTGACCATTCAAACGATAAAATTTCTTAACGAAATTTTCACTCAATCATGCTGTAAACATTAAAATAATAATAAAATAAATATTTTGACCTCAGATTTGTGGTCTCAAAACCACTGTTTCGATTTGACTAAAAACGGGCTATTACATGGGAGACTTTCTGCACGCATCCTGGAAGCTATTCTCCTTCATTGGTACATGAGTTTTATGCTAACCTTTATGACCATGAGTTAGAGTTTATCTTTGTTCAAGAATGCTTAATCCCATGGGATGCTAAAAAAATCAATGAGCTATACAACACTAAAGTTGACGTAGATGAACATTCCGAGTTTATTGAGGATATCACAGACGACAAAAAGGACCTGTTGGTGAAGGATTTATGTGTCGAAAGAGCATTGTGGATGGGTTCGCATCCAAAGAATTATACGATGCACCGTCGCTTCTTGACACTGCAAAGCAAAATCTGGTTTCATTTTGTCAACTGCAGGCTACTGCCCTCTACTCACAGCACCACAGTCAACCTCGATAGAATATGGCTGATACATTCAATTATAAAGGGCAGAAAAATTGATGTCGGTGCAATACTCCACCAAAAAATTGCTGGCTGTGTCGCAAGGCAAACTAGAATTTTGGTTTTCCCATTGTTGGTGATGCTACTATGCTAGCAGAAAGGGATCGTGCCCCGTGATGATGAAGAGGTCCTGGAGAATAAGGGCTTGATAAATGAATCCTCTGTTGAAAGAATGACTTATGGAAAAGATGCACTAGCAATGAAGGCAACAGAGACCAGCAAGACAAGGAAGGGCAAAACCAAGGCAGAAACCACGGGAATGACTCATGGCAAAGATGCACTAGCAATGAAGGCAACAGAGACCAGCAAGACAAGGAAGGGCAAAACCAAGGCAGAAACCACGAGAACAAACCTGACTGCAGAGACATTGTTGTTGCGCAAAATGCAGGATATCGAGAAGTCGGCCAATTTCATCAGCAATAAGTAGATTAGGCTTGTTGCTACAATAGAGGATATGGATAGATCACAAAATTTGTTCTACACTTATACCAGGGCCTATAACAACTCGATTGTAGCCGCATAAAGTCAGTTAAGCCCGGCCCCACTCCTAGAATTTTCAGTGTTCCCACCGATCATTCGAGATTATAAACCCTCATCCGAGGAAGATAACTTAAGGGACCGAGACAGATAAATGGAATCCCCTCCCATTGTGCACGTGTAACACCCCTAACCCGTAACCATCGCCGGTTTAGGGTTAAAGGCATTACCGAACAAAACGGAACCATTTACGAACATTTCATAATATTTTTCAACGAATCAAATCAAAGTGTCCCTTAAATAGGTCTACGAGACCTTAAACATGCATTAGAAATGGGTCGGGACTAAACCAAACACATACGGAAATTTTCAAAAATTTAAAAATTTTTCAAAGTTACAGAGGTCACACGCCCGTGTGGGCAGGCCGTGTGTCTCCCACGGCGCTAGACACGCCCATGTGCCTGAGCCCTGCCAAAATAGGGCATACATATTGACTTCTCCACACGGCCTGAGACACGCCCGTGTGCCTCACCCGTGGTCGAGCCTGACTTGCATCACACGGCCAGTCACACGCCCGTGTGTCTAGCCCATGGTCGAGCTTGACTTGTTTTGAAATTTTAACCACGAAGGACACGGTCGAGCCACATGCCCGTGTGCTCAACCGTGTGGGAAATTATAGGCCATTTGCAAGGACAAAATGCCACCCACACTCTAGGCTATCCCTACAAGCATCATACCAATTCAAATCATGCCAAAATAACCAACTTTTCCAAGCATTCAAAAGCATTTCAAGCATACCATCTTATGCAACAATTAGCTCAAGTAAATGACAAACATTTCCAAGTATAATTCATCACAAACTTACCATTTCATAATAACCACCATTCATCAAATATATGCTTACTTTGCATCAATAAGCTTACCATTATTTTGACCATTTCACTAACCATCAAACCATACCAAAACCATGCATCATATAACATGACTACTCATTCATACCACAATCATTTATCTAGCCACATCACATGGCTATGTACATATCTCAAACATAATTCAAAGTGACTAGCCTATACATGCCATACTTTAGTATATACACTTTCAAAAAGTACTAAAATAAGATTGGGTAGTGTGATGACAATCCTCGACGATCCCCGAGCCTTCCGTAGCTTTAACGATCTATAAAACATAGTAAACACACACAAAGTAAGCTCTCAAAAGCTTATTAAGCCATATACAAATAAACTTAACATAAAATACACATAATCATATTAATACATGCCATAAATGTCTCTCAATTTCAAAATCAAAACATTTTCATTGGCTCGTTTGTTTAGCCATAGCTTACCAACATATCATATCACAAAACATCTCTTTTGCTCGTATCATAGTCATACATATATCACATTTTATCACATTACTTCAATGCACATATTTCTCTTTTGCAAGTACATAAATACTCACCTTTCATGCTCAAACAAAGCATACACAACAAACGTACCTGAAACTGTTACACAATTCACTTAGTCTTTCATTTCTCGAATTTTCCCGTTGAACCATTCGGAATCAAATAGGATACTCAGAATACTCGGAATAAGAGTACAATGCCAACGTCCCAAACATCGTCTTACATGTAACCAAATATCGATGCCACTGTCCCAGACAGGGTCTTACACGAATCAAATATGATGCCGATGTCCCAGCCATGGTCTTACACGTAAATATCAAATTGATGCCAACGTCCCAAACGTGGTCTTACACGATATCATATATTGGACACCTATGTCATGACATATACAATCCTATCTATTCCTAGGTTCGTACGGGACTTCTCGGATGTTGATGTATTATCAATACTTCCTCGAATTTCATATATATATCATCTCGATCTTATTCATCACAATTAAATTTCATATGAACATACATAAATCAACACAAATACATTTATTTGTATATAGACTTACCTCGTATTCGGATAAACGAACGGACTCGACTATTCGACCACTTTTGACTTTCCGCGATCTAAATCAATTTTTTTCGGTTCTCGATCTATACATATTCAAATTTAATCCATTTATTCACCAATTCATTCAATTCAATCCAAAAACACATATTTAGGGCAACTTACAAATTAGCCCTCACATTTTTACATTTTGACATTTTAGTCCCTATTTCACAAAATCACAAAATACACAAAATCTCTATGTACCCATGCTTAGCCGAATGTTCACCATAATCATACAAGTCCATACTTTTCATTTATTTCACATTTTAGTCCCTCAAAATAATATTTTCTCAATTTAGTTCAAATTACTCAAATTCATCAAAAGTCCAAAGACAAACTATGTTAATCTAACACATATATTTCATATTTCATCAACAATCATCACAAAGCTCATGATTTCATCAATGGCTCTTTTCAAAATCATCATCAATTCACAAAATTAAGACATGGGTTTTGAAGTATTTGAAGCAACAATTACAAAAATGTAGAAATTATCAAAAACTGATCAAAATCCATACCTTAATTAATCTCTTCAATGGTTGAATGTTGTAAAATCTTTAAACCCCTTTTTCTTTTCAATATTCGGTGGATGAACACCAAAATAAATGGCTTATTTTAGCCTTTTGTTTTATTATAATAGCATTATTAATCCTTTTACAAAATTAACCTTATTATTAAACATATAAACATATATTATGGTTGGTTATAATTGTCCATTAACCATCCACTTACTATATAATGGCTTAATAACCTCTTGAGGACTTCTCATTTAAAAGACAATAAAAATTTGGCACTTATTCAATTAGAAGGCTACTTTTACACTTCCTGCGGTTAAGTCCTTTTCTCAAATTAAACACACAATCGTACAAATTAAATCACAGAAATTTCACACGTGTCAATTCACATACTGTAGACACAGAAAATAATATTAAAATATTTTTTAGACTCAAATTTGTGGTCCTGAAACCACTATTCCGACTAGGGTCTAAACCGGACTGTTACAGCACACCTCTAATGTTGAGAAAGAAGAGGACTCAAGGGACGTTGAGGAGCGCATGTGAAGGATTGATAGCCTAGTCGAGGGTGACTTCATTGCTGGTCAAAAGGAAACCCTGCTGTTGAGGAGGAAGTTGATATGGGAGAGGAGGAAATCCGTGTTGCAGTTGTGAATAAGATGGCCGAGGAAGAAAATACTGAGAAAGAAGCTACTGAGACAGAATCTGCTGAGAACATTATCAATGCATCCGAGTTTGTGGGTGCAACTACTGATAATCTGGAGCGAGATGAAGCTAGACCGGCGAAAGCTGCAGAGGTAACAAGTGAGAAGCACCACAACTCATTAGTAATAGTGGTCTATACTGGACCACTCAAGGTGACCCCTCCTACACAAGAAGCAGCCAATGATGTCGGGGTAACGCCAAAAATTGAAGAGTGATCCGAGGACTGTGCGAAGCCCAAAGAAAAGAAGAGAAAGCACTCCAAAGACAAAAAGCGCAAGAAGGAGGAGAAAAAGAGGAGGAAAAAGGAACATCGTGCAGCCACATTGATGGCCGAGGAAAACTGAGTTAGTTTATTTTAAGTTTTAGCTGTAGTATTCATGCATTGCATATAGCTGTAATTTTCATTTTGTTAGTGAAAATTGTCGTTGCATTTTTATTGTCATTGCATTTTAATATTAGTGCATTGGGAACAATGCAAACTTTAAGTTTGGGGGAATGCATATGGGTTTTGGAAATACACCCACATTTTATTTTATTTTTTTGAGTTTAATGAAGCATGCAAGGTTTATTTGTGGTTAATGCAAATGTGTTTGAAAATTTTTGTTACATTTGATGCTTAATTCTTGAACCATGGGAATTATCAATGAATGAGTTAGAAAAATTTGACTGAATGTTATATCTTCAATTTTTTGATGAATGATTTAGGTTGCCTTAGTAATGGATGACTAGTAGCATTCCTTGAATATTGAATGAATCTGCCTTTTACAGCTATTTATATGTATATATAGTTATGAATAAGAGACACTGCAAAGTAGGTGTATGGTGAAATGTTAGAGAGGGAACACTCTAATGCAAGCATTAGAAAAATGAATCTAGCCAAAGGTTGTCGCTGCATGAGTGTGTGTCAGTGCAATTACGTACTCCCTAGAGGTTTGTTGCACTCCATCGTTACTTCTTAGGAACAAGGATATAGTAATTCAACGATATCCCTTATTCACACAAAATAATAGAGACATATATTTATGATCTTCATAGATACTTAGTATTGTACAATAAATGTTGTATCGGTAGATAGAATTTAGGATTTGAAGTATGATGTTGGTTTTGATGAAGTTACAATATTATTGATTCATACTTATGTATTTTTGATGCAATATTCTGTCATCTGAATGTGACTCATTCATTGGGATTTTAGGTGATTCAAGTTGCTAGAATAATCAATTGCCTTAGTTAATTCTTGTGTAGCCTTGCTAGTTTCTGTTTTACTTAAGGACAAGTAAAAGCTCAAGTTTGGGGGTGTGATAGTACTAGAAATAACATATGTTTTCTCCCTACTTATTGGTTAATTTGTACCCATTTAATTATCTTTAGCACATATTTTAACATTTTTAGTTCAGTAAATTGAATTTTATAACTCAGTGGATCTTAACTTATTTATCCTTAATTTTGTCATATTTTGGTACCAATGTCGCTGCATGAGTATTTTCATATTGCAACCAGAATTGTCGCCACACCTGACAGCTATCCGGATAATAACAAAAAGGTGTGAGTTGTCCAGTCTGGTACAACCAACTTGTACGTACAAAGGCAGCATGATTCTGATGAAAGGACACCTGTACTATTGGGATAACTATTAATATTAACGTAAAAAAGAGAGAGAAAGGGGGATTATCTTCTTCAACCTATCTTTTGAAGCTTTTCGGCAATGGCAGCTTAAACCTCCTACGGGTGAGCCGACGTGAAAGGGATGCAAATTAGCTCTTGACGAGGAGCCCTGAGTGCGACACAAGAGGGAGTTGAGAGATCAAGTTGAGGTTTTCTAGGAATAGTACTCTCCACTTGTTTCTTTTATATTTATTTTTTAAACGATGATGATTACTTTCTATTTCATGTCTGTACAGAAGTATACATGATTTATGGGTTAAATGTTATTTTATTCAGTCTTGCTTCTACTGTTTAATCTGATTTATGGGTTAAATGTTATTTTATTCAGTCTTGCTTCTATTGTTTAATCTTTGGGTTTAAATGTTTTTAGCATGGAAGTGTTATTGCGATCACTGACACTGGAAAGTGCAGCGACAGTTCAAGCTAACAAGCATGACAACGGGAGTTGCTTGAGAATTAGAGAAATTTAATCCACTTGTTCTTAATAGTGTTCCATTGCCATCATCACAAAGTGTGGCTAATGTGCATGTTTGAGTCTTAAATTAGATATAGAACTTAAGCTTGATAAGATATTCATTGCAATTTAATGCATCGACAATCACTTATCTTTTTATACCTTGTGAGCACTTAGTATTCTGTTGAATATTCATGTTGGGGATCCCAGTTTATCATTATCATATTTTATCTTATTATTTTCAAGTTATTGCTTTGGTAACTACTCTCACAATTTATCTTGTTTCTATCTATTTATTGCACTGACATTGATAGACGAAAGACAACCATCCTCGTGGGATCGATATCCGACAGACTCATATTTATCTACTATACTTGCATCGACAGTGTACGCTTGCACATTATTGTTGTGACATTAAACAACCAATCATCAGGTTCTATAACCGAGCTACAAACAAAGCCTGCGTATTACGATGATCGCTTGGTCATTGGAAAAAGAGTTTTCCACCATTTTTTCTAGACTTTCAAGCAATGCGTAACTGCATTCAGGTACTGTTAGCAACTTGTCCAAATTGATGGCACATTCTTGTACGAGAAATACGAGAATAAGTTCTTAATAGCTGTTGAACATGATGGTAACTAAAGAATCGTGCCAATAGCTTTTACAATAACTCTGGAAGAATCTGATGATGACAGGATTTCTTTTTAACTAACTTGAGAAGGTATGTTGTGCCGTAGCTCGATGTGTGCATCATTTCCAACAGAAGCACCGGAATACAAGTCGCTTTCAAATGATGTTCAAGCCTATGGGATCGTGCACACCATAGGTATTGTTTGCGTCACATAGGGTCCAACTACGTGAGTCAATACCATAAGGATGCGGAGTGTCGACATGTCATTAACATGGGTACGTTGTGCATAGAATTGGTTTCTTGTAAAATAGTTTGACATATACATTTTGGGTTGCTTTTCTTGAATGTGTTATTGATTTTCATCGACAAGGTATGAGCTCGTCAACATCGATTACATTAAATGTTGGAAAGACTATGGGCTATAAACCAATTAGGTGCGTGATACCTCAAAAGGATACCTCTGCAACAGTGGAAAAAGTCGTATGACGGAAGACTAAGATACGAGCACATGACCTTGAACATAGCAGAATGCATTAATTCCGTATTGAATGGGGCGCGCCATTTTTCGGTAACCTCGGTGATCAAGAAAAGTATTTCTGATTAGCATCCTTGTTTCCAAAATGGGCTGACACATACGCGAGACAACTAAAGGGTGATCATGTTTGGTGCGAGTCGATGCTGAAAGATATTAGAGAAAATGTAGAAATTGCGAACTCGAAGGCTTTAGTATGTCACTTGCCACCAAATCTAGTATTCTAAGTTAAGTAGCTCCATAGACTCGACCCTGGAGTTATCAGTGGAGCGTACCGTGTAAACCTCAGTCAAATGATATGTGACTGTGGGAGATTTCAAGTACTTCGTTATCTATGCACACATGCAATTGTTGCATATGCCTCAGAATGTATAGATTGTAAGACATACGTTGACGAAATTTACAGACTAGAACGAGCGTATAATATTTGGAAATTTGAATTCCCACTTGTCCCTAATGAAAGCATGTGACCGCCTACCTTTCACGCTCCTTTCGAGTTGGTACCAGATAAGAACTCGCGGTGCAAGCTAAAAGGTCTGTTTAACTCAACTTGGATACAAGGAAATATGGATATCCGGGAGCGGCGAGACACACCGAGGTTATGTGTAACACCCCTTACCCATATTCAATGTCGAAATAGGGTACGAGGCATTACCGGACTTAGACTCAAACAAACATTCAAGACCGAGACATGAAATTCCACTCAAATTTAAAACTTTTCAAACACATTCATATTGTCCCTAATATGAGCCTACAAGGCTCAAAACATACATCGAGGGTGGTTCGGGACTAAACCGAGAACTTTAGAAACTTCGGGGAATTTAGAAAATTTTTCATACAAAAGGGACCACACACCCGTGTGGGTGAAGGGACACGCCCGTGTGGCATATCACACGCCCGTGCTTCAAGCTGTGTCCATCTTAGGGTGCATTCTGTTTATGACGTCATCACAAAATAGGGTCACACGACCAAGTCACACGCCCGTGTGCTTAAGCCGTGTGGCGAATTAAATTCCGAAAAATAGATACAGACCTCACACGCCCAGGGCTGCGCCCAGGCACACGCCCATGTCCCGAGAAACGTGTCCTCCACACTACCTGAGACACTGCGGTCGTGTCTCTCTCTGCTGTGTGGCCAAGAAAATGGCTATTTACCAAGCCATTTAGCACCCTCATTTGCACATACTTAAACACAACTTCAATGGCATCTTTCATGGCATAATTGAGCACTTAAACATCATCAAACAAGTCATGATCATGGCGAATTCATATCAACTTATTCATGCATAAGACACCATACTTTGCCTAGCTTAAACTTATCAAACTTTCATGCCAAGATTATTATTAACACATCCTCACATCTAATACTTATACTAAGGTCTATCCATATACCAATTTAACCACATTTCAATCATCAGGTAATCTAGAGCACATCCACAATCCATCCATACCAAACACACCTAACCACATCACATGAAACCATTAGTACAAGCATAAACATATAAATAGGCATTACAACTCATTAACCAATATGAGCCACATCTCGTGGCCATATACAAAATGAATCATATTACCATTATGAACCAACACATTTGGCCAAATCAAATGACACATAAACAATTGACTAAGTCCCTATATATGCCATAGACTCAAAGGGGTTTTTATTCACTTATACCCAACATGATAGCTTGATAGTGTGATAGCATATCCAGCGATCTCCAACTCGAGCTAGCATACAACCCTATAAGATATGGGAAAGGAAGGGGAGTAAGCTACAAAGCTTGGTAAGTCCGTATGCAAATGATTAGGAACAATAGTCTTACATTTGTCATACAACTAACATAACATAACACAACATAAACGTCATTAAATCTTCCTAGGCATAACTTACTCAATCACAATGCTTACCCCCTTCAATTTGTAAGCATAATTTAATACATCTTAACAATTGCCAGACATTCATAATCTCTCCAACATAATATACCATAATAATCATTAAAAAATCATTTCAAGCCTCATAGTAACATGCACATTAATTATGCGTATTCATATTTGCAAGCCCTGAGCTTAACAGCTTTCAATGATTTAAACTCTTAACTTCTCATACTTTCATAAAAATTTTAATAGGCAATTATGCAAATCTTTCATTTTTCACACATATCCAATGAAATCACAAATCAAGTGAAATAAACATCTTATCTCTCAATTTGATATGGCTCAAAAGCCTAACACATGATTCTCAACTGAATTTACCATGAATTTACACATCATCAACATGAACACTTGTTCACAAGATTAACTTAAGGTCACTTTCATAGTGATCACGAACTCATAATATCATGAAGCCAATGCTTATAAACTTTACGTACATACCTGTATGAACTCATAACACAGTCATATCTTTTCACGTCTTTGACATAATCTTTGAATTAACTGTTGAACCACTTGGAATACTAAAGGATACTCGGGAAATCTCATACACATAGTAAGATGCAAATGCCATATCCCAGATATGGTCTTACATGGGATCACATATCAATGTCGATAGCCCAGCTATAGTCTTACACAATGTCTCATATCGATGCCATATCCCTGATATGGTCTTTTACGAATTCTCATATCGACGCCATGTCCCGGACATGGTCTTATACGAAATCACATACCGATTCCATATCCCAGATATGGTCTTATACGGGATCTCAATAACCTAGTTTCATGATATTTGTATCCTATCTATTCCTAAGGTTCAACCGGGATTTCGAGGTATTAAATCTTCGTCGAATCGTCATCGAGTCATCATTAATCAAATACACAAAGACAATTTCATTAAATACATAACAATGAAATGTTGCATTATTTACACACGAATTTACCTCGGTAGCACAATCGATGAAAAGGACTTATTCGTCATATTCTTTGTTTTTCCCCCATTCTAAGTTCGAATCTCGTTTTTCTTGATCTATAACAACACATTTAACTTATTTATTCATCATGCTACTCAAATTAGCCCAATTTCACATTTTGGTAAAATTACATTTTTACCCCTAATCTTTGTCATATTTACATTTTAGTCCCTATGCTCGTAAAATGATTTTCATTCAATTTCTTCATACTTTAAGCCTAGCTGAACCATTTTCATGATTAGAACAGACCACATGTTTTATTAAAACACACTTTTACTACACATTTTATAAACTTTTACAATTAGGTCCTTTTGGACATTTTCACCGAAAATCACTTAGTAAAAGTCGTTTCTCTAACAATAAACATGCATAATCTATCATTATTCATCAAAATACACAAATTTCTAACATGGGTCAAACCCTAGACTTTCATCATATCTCAAATAAGTGGTAGAAATAGGTAGATCATGATACAAGGATTTCAAAAACATAAAAATCATTAAAAACGGGGCAAGAACGGACTTACTACAGAGCTTGGAAAGCTTGACCAAAACCCTAGCCATGGCTTCCATGGTACATTCGGCCAAGGGTTGAAGATGACAAGAAATTTTTGGCTTATTTTGCTTTATAATTCATTTATTTACTAAATGACCAAAATGCCCCTAACTTAAAAATATTCTATTTCACCTATTTCATGTCCATTTTTGTCCAACAAATTATCCAATGGTCTATTTACCATTTAAGGACCTCCAATTTAAAAAATCATAACAATTGGACACTTCTAACTTCTAGAACTCAAGTTTTGCACTTTTTACAATTTAGTCCTTTTGACTAAATTGAGTGCCCAAACGTCAAAATTTTCGAACGAGATTTCCATGACATCATTCCGTGAAATTGTAAACCATAAAAATATAATAAAAAAACATTTTTCTATGTAGGATTTGTGGTCCCGAAACCACTATTCTGACTAGACCCAAAATCGGGTTGTTACAATTCTCGCCCCCTTTTAGGGATTTTCGTCCCCGAAAATCTTACCAGAAAAGATATTAGAATATCATTTCTTGTAGTTTCCTCTACCTCAACAATTAATCCTCTTCGAGGTGACACTTTCAGAAACACTCTGTCATCAATCTGAAATCCAATAGCTTTAAATTTCAAATCTGTACCATTTATGTTAGTCTGAAACTGCTTTCAACTGTCATGAATCACTTTCACTTTTTCTCAAAAATCACGAATTAACTCAACCTTATACTTAGAATTTCCTGTATTTTTTTCCATAGACGTGGTATATACCTCAAAGCTCATTCCAATATAATGGAGACTGGCATTCTGAGAAACTATAAACTCAGAAACATATAACTCGGCCAAATCTGTCGAATAATAAATCTGTACATACTAAAATAATCATACGGATTTTCATCATCGATCAATCACTTAGCACCTCTCTCTTCCCGGAGATGAGGGATATCCCGATACAAAATTCATAATAACTCTTTCTCATTTTCATTTCAATATCATCACCGACAGTAATAATCTCGAATGCATTTGATATTCGCTTTACCCTGTAGACAAGTCAATATTTGAACACAAAATTAGAAATATCGGGTTCACATCCGCACTAGAACATTTACTTGAAATCACTGTTCTTTTTATTACTCTTTGAATGAACAGATAAGATACTACTGTGAGCTCTATACAAAAATTCTCTGCATAAGCCCTAAGTTCCTCGATACGTAAATTCTATCTCAGAATAATAATAACAGAAATCAGAAATCAGAGATCAGATCCACCCTGAACTTCAAACTCAAAAGCCAACTCATACTGTACTCATTTCGTTTACCACTTACTATCACATTTCTGAGCTCTTCAGATTTGCAACGGAAACATCGTTTTGGTTTTCAACTTAGCTAGAGTCAGAACACCATCAAATAAGATATATTGAGTAACCAACACTCACAAAGTGGACAAGGATTTTCCATTCAAGCATTTGCAGCTATATCTACTTTACCCAAAGGTAAATCGGTATCTACTCACTATCTTTCAATATCTCACGCATCAACGCTGTCTCAAATTCAAATCTTTATGCAATACTAATACACTTTAAACTCTTGTTTCTAGTAGATACATATTATTTTTCACTAAACAAAAGATGTCTTTAAACTTTTTAACACGAACACAATAACAACCAATTTCTAATTCACACATCGGATAATTCTTTGAATGTGGCTTTAACCGTTTGGAATCATAAGCTATATCTTTAAATTCTTGAACTAGAACACATCCCAATCCGTCAAATGACACACTATTGAAAATCATCATTCTTTGCTCAATTCAAGTTGAAACCAGAATTAGTGCTACGGTTAACAATATCTTCAACTGTTTAGGACTTCGCTAACATGTATCAAACGATTCAAACTTCACAGATATAGTCACTCTACCAATCAGAACAACTTTGCTCATAATAACATCCTTCCACTAAGAGAAATCCAACTGATACGTTTTTGTATCATACTTTTAAGAATATAAATTCTTCATTCAGACGGTATGTCTATATGTTCGTGTATACACAATATTATTCCCGGACCGATAGTTAAACATAGATACTCATAGCTAAATTTACCTTTCAACTAAACAACTCTCTCAGATTAAGACAACCGAGTCGACCATAACTATTCAATAATAACATTTCATAGCAATCACATTCTTCGTGTCGAAATGACAACTCAAATATACAATCTTTCACAATTCTTTCAACATGCTAATCACAGATATTCACTACTGCATTAACTCAACGAAACATAACATCTTGTTCGAACTCACTGATAATAATCAAGATTACCTAAGAAAAGACAATCAATATGCAATTTGAACTTGAACTGTCATAATCTACACTTTTACCGATATCGGCCCCTTTTATGAAAACCAAAAAAATCTAGATATCAGTATCATCATGTTCCTATGATCGAACCAGAAATATAACCATAGTAAGCATAATTATCTTCGGCCACTGGACATACTTTAAAGATAAGCCATGCTCGATAAATTAAACAATAAGGATGATAAGGAAAACCAAGACAAATGAAATCTGAGATACAAGACCAGACTGAATGTTTGAGATCACAACCCATACGAAGCAACAGAGATCCTGAGGATTCCTCAAGAAAATCCATAATAAAAGAAAACACTGCTCATACATTCTGAAATCGATTATAACAAAGATAATATATTTCCACATACATAAATAGAACAGAACAACAACCAGAATAAACAGAAGAATAGCCTCATATAAATTCACCGTTGACTTTTATCTCAAACGTAACAGAATAGAATACCAACAGAAGATAAAGGGATACCGATCATAAACCAATCAGATCAACGATGCTTTTAGCAAAAATTTTAATTAACCATCATTCTCATAAAATAAGGATTTTACCAAAAAATGAACAGCCACATATTCCTCTGAGGATATACGAACACATATAATACCCAGAAGAGATATGTAACGCCCCAAAATTTCTAATTTTATTATTGTGAAAATATGACACACAATGTCTATCTGCTTCAGTGGTTATGTGTTCTAGGTGTGTGTATGAGGTCCCAAGTTCAAGCCTTGACTTGGGAAAATTTTGGTATTTTTATGAACAAAGCCCTATCTCTGGTCAGTAGGCTTCTAGTTAAAAGTTGGTAAAAATATATCAGAATGGGTCTGCTGGTCTGGTGGCTAAGGTGTGTCAACACATGTGGGAGGTCTGGAGTTCAAGTCCCTGTACGAGCAAGGGAATTATTTTTGTTGCTTGGCCGTGTGGTGTGGTGGAGCCCTAGTCAAATTGAAATTTCGAGTAGTGGAGTTGTTGTGGGAGGTTAGGGAGAGAATTAAGGAGATGAGTTACCAAATTTTTAGGCATTATCTTTTTTTTTAGTTTTTTTCAAATTTCGGACTCTTTTCCACCTTTCTGACGTTTTCTCTCTTCTCCCCCACTCTCAATTTTTGGTTTTCCTCTTTTTTCTAAATAATAAATCCTTGCTGCTAAAGTTTCTTTGAATTCCCCTTTCATTTTCTTTATCTTTCTTCATCTTTTTCCCTTTGTGTAAGCGTGCAATTGTGTTGTACAGTAAGTTTCCATTTTATTAAACTCGATTGTTACTCTGGATAAGGGATTAAGGGGTGTTTTGTTGACTGTTTAGGAGTCGATCATGAGGCTGGAATTAACGCTCGTCGATTTGACTCGGAGTGGTGATCGTTTGGTAAGCGTATAAGGTATGTGTTTTCTTGTGTTGTTTGGGCGAGTGGTTTTGGCTTTAAATTCGTTCTAAACTTTGTTGAACTCTTCGTTAATGAGGAATGGTTGTTTTTATAGCAGCGAATCGTTTCGGTTGCTATCTCCCTTGTGTTGAGTAGTGGTGGAATTTTGCGAAGTTAGAAGGTAAGTGATGAACGGACAAGCTTAGACCTTTTGGTACGTAAATACGGTTTAATCTTAGTTTAAGACTGATTCTAAAGTTGAGATTGTCGATTATAGGTTTTTGGTGATCTCGAGATTGCATAAGCAGCGAAAATGATACAGGTGTGTACTAAACGAAGAAACTTGGATTGACAAAAAGTGAAATTGCTTGCTGTCGAGAAATAAGAGAAATAAGAGAAAAGGATGCGAAAAATTGTAGAGAAAGGAAATAAGGGTGTTATAAACTTGGAAATCAACATTTTGCACTAAAATAGTTTTGGACAGCAGTAGTAGTTTAACTTTGAAAAATCATAAAAAATAGTGGAAATTGAGTTAGAGGTTGAATAAAATATGAAATTAAATTTTATTGAGTCTAGTAAATGGAATTGTAAATCATGAGATATAATAAATTTTGTGAGACAAGATCAGAATGATTTCGGGTTCCCCTGTTTTGACTTAGGAAAATTATCAAATATTGTAAAAAAATAATTAGGGGCTTAAATTTATATGTTTAAATCCTTAATGAGTCTATTTTGAAGAGAAACAAACAGAAACATCATCTAAATTCCGTACTAAGAGATAAATAATTTTTAGTAAGGAAAGGATGAAGCTATCAAACAGCAGAATAGGGATAAGTTTAAAGATTTTACTGTACTTATTTGATAAACTATAAATTCTAAAAAATTTATGGTAGAAAGGTATTTGAGTATAGTTTCAAAAACATCAAGCGGATCTTAATTTGGAATTCTGTAGCTCAAGATATAAATAATTTAGTGATAATGACTCAAGTAGACAGCTTTGAATGAACATATAAGTAAATAGTGAAAACATATATGAGTATTGAGCTAGCATGGGTTACTTTAAAAATGGATCACACGGCCAAGGCCAATTTGGGTCGAGTGGGCCACACGGACTAATGGGCCCACACGGCGAATCACATGGGCATGTGGGCCTATTTTTACCGAAATGTTTTTAAGGTTGCACGGGTCGCCTAAGTCGATTGTGAACCTCATTGTGAGGTTCGATAAGTGCTACTTAGACTACTAAATGTGTGAAATTGATTTGAATGATATCATCTTGAGCATGTTAATATCTCGAATCGAATATATGTACTTTGAAATTGCATAATAGCATATCATCCATTATAAGTTGCATTGTATTGGGTTGGGGTTATTATTCGGAGGAAGTGTCTTTGAAAGGCTTTAAGTCTAATTTCTTGGTGGCTCAGTGCAAAACTCTTTATTTTGTGCCGCATTCGGTACTACTTGGAGTGCTGAGGATAGGTGGGTTGATTATATCCCACATGGAGTGTAGGGTGGGACGGAGATAGTGTGTAGAGGCTAGTTTGGTAGGATTTTTCTTTGCATAAGCAAGCATTACTACTCGATCTTTGTGATGGGCTAAGGCCCCATCTGCATTTTTGACACTATCTTGAGACGCGCTAAGGCCCAAAGTCATCGCGTCATCGAAAAGGGCTTAGGCCCAAGACTGCATTCATTCAGCGTGCAATTGTGAATACCGATTGTTTGTTTGTTTCTGCGGGATTACACACACCGAGTTTACGTAAACTCACCCTTTTTGTTTAATGTGCACAGAGTAATCCCCAAACTTATACTGGATCGGTGCGACGGAGGACTCAGCGGTGACCACAGTAATTTTTGGACTTCATGGTTTTCAATTTACGAGTTATGATTTGTTTATTATTGATTATTTGGGTTGTAATTTAAGGACCCTCTAGGACTTTGGTTTTAATTTTGGGTTTTATTTTTTTATTTTACTTTATGGATTTATACTTGCTGGTCGTAGGAAATTCGGTTTTCAAAAAAAAAATTAAAGTATTTTCTAAACGCATGATCACCTAGATTGATTTATTAAAGCTTCCGCAATGAGGGATGTTTCAAAACAAATGTTTTAAATGAATAAAAAATGACTTCCTAAGTTCTAACAAAGGTTCACTAAAGATAATAACATGGAATGTTTTCATCGTAACAACGAGGTTTCAAAAACATTATCGTGTGACATTGCCAGATACGACCATAACGTCTAGGCCGGGTTTGGGGTGTTACATTTAGTGGTATCATAGCCAGGTTACAAAACTCGACTATGGATTATGGGTTTTATAAAAAAATGGGCTTTCGAAAAATTGATTGATTTCCAAATGATTTGAAATGTTTTTACTGAGTAAGTGGTACACCGAGTCTCCAGCGTCGATCCTGTAAGTATTCTGAACTGTGATTTTTTTTAGATACTGTTATGGATAGTATATTTTGAAACTACTATAGGTAGTAAACTCTATTAAAAACACTCTAGTTAGTAAATATTGAAAATTGTAGAGAAACTGAAAACTGTAGTGAGACTGCGATTTACGAAAATGAACTCTGAATAACCGATACTATTTTACATAAAACATTTGTTAATAAAAACTGGAACTGTAAATGATTTATAAAATTGTTAATACAGATAAACGTGATTAGACAATGAGCGCACGAGGTATCCGCGAACGGGGTACTAGAGGCTGAGGTAGAGGCCGTAGAGGAGCTCGAGTTGAGTCCTCTTCACTGGGTAGCATACCGAATTTGGATACGAGTGAGACGCTAGTGTCGTCTACTATTGAGACTGGGTCTCAAGATTTCATGGCTGGGGACGACGCATTGTCCCAGGCTATGCTAAGGATTTTGGAGAGGGTCGCTGGGCCTAATACTGGATATGGGGGCCGAGGGTCGGTTACGAAATGACTCTGGTCCAATGGAGCTGAGCTCTTCAGGGGTGTCACTGGAGTTTCCCCTAATGTGGCCGAGTACTGGATTGAGGCCATCGAGAGGATCATGGATGACTTAGGCGCACCTAGTGCGAGAAATTAAAAGTGTGATCTCTTTGTTGAGGATGAGGCTTATCAGTGGTGTTTCACTGTTAAGGAGGGCACTCAGCCCGAACATCTGACCTGGGAGTTCTTTAAGACCGCCTTCCATGGGAAATATGTGGGGTTTAGCTACGTGGATGCCCGTAAGAGGGAATTTCTGAATTTGACTAAGGGAGATCAATCAGTGGCTGAGTATGAGGTGAGTTCCTGCGATTGAGCCTTACGGCAATCTGTTAGAGTTAGCAAACTGTATAGGGACGTTTCTTTAGAGGTACAAGGGGCAATCTTCCTAGCTGATTTGATGGAGCTTTCATTTGGGGAGTTCGACCTAATTCTGGGGATGGACTGGTTGGTCAAGCACAGTGTTAGCTTGGATTGTGTGACTAAGAGGGTCGTACTAAGGACTGAGAAGGATAAGGAGGTAGTCATAATTGGAGAATGCTAGAATTACTTATCTAATGTGATCTCTGCACTGGTGGCAGAGAAGATGGTTCATAAGGGATGTGAGGCATTCTTGGCCTACGTAACTGTTTCAGATTCTGGGGATTCTACAGTTTAGGATGTCAGATTGGTAAAGGATTTTCCTGTTGTCTTTCCTGAGAAGGTACTGGGGTTACCTCCAAATTGCGAGTTGGAATTTGGGATTGAGCTACTTCCAGGTACAGCTTCGGTGTCCATCGCTCCCTATCGAATGGCACCGAAGGAGCTTGTGGAGCTTAAGGTTCAGATTCAGGAGCTGTGCTATTGATTTTCGAGGCAGTAGGGAGGATTATCTACCACTAGCGGAGTTTACCTACAATAACAGCTATCAGTCTAGCATCCAGGTGGCACTTTACGAGGCACTGTATGGTCTTAAGTGTCACACTTCCTTGTACTGGACTGAGTTGGGTGAACGACGTGTTCAGGGTCCTAAGTTAGTTGCTGAGACTGAGGATAAAGTTAGACTGATTCAGGATCATCTGAAAGCGGCATCTAAACAGACAGAAATCCTATGCGGACCTGAAGCGACGTGAGGTTGAGTATTCCATGGGGGACTTCGTATTTCTCAAGGTCTCGCCATGGGAGAAGGTTCTAAGGTTTGGTCGTAAGGGCAAGTTGAGCTCTAGGTCTATTGGACCGTACAGGATTCTGAAACGAGTGGGACCGATCACTTATCAGTTGGAGCTGCCTCCAGAGTTAGATCAAATTCATGACGTGTTTCACGTCTCTATGTTGAGGCATTACCGCTCTGATCCTACTCATATTGTCCCTGTTGAGGAGATTGAGGTTAGGCCAGACTTAACCTTTGAGGAGGAGCCTGTCCAGATTCTAGATCGTGGCGTAAAGGTTCTGAGGAGGAAGTCTATCCCTTTGGTGAAGGTTCTATGGTGTAATTATAGCACCAAGGAGGCCACGTGGGAGCCTGAGGATGTGATGCGTCAGCAGTATCCTCACCTATTCTGATCTGGTAAATTTCGAGGATGAAATTTTCTTTTAGAGGGTTAGAATTGTAACGCCCCAAAATTTCTAATTTTATTATTATGAAAATATGACACACAATGTCTATCTGCTTTAGTGGTTATGTGTTCTGGGTGTGTGTATGAGGTCTCAAGTTCAAGCCTTGACTTGGGCAAATTTTGGTATTTTTATGAATAAAGACCTATCTCTGGTCAGTAGGCTTATTGTAACGCCCTAAAAATCCTGAAACCCTAATTTCTGTGCCTATGTATGTATAGCACTTTGAATAATATTATTAAGATAGTATCGGGATTAATTGAAGCCTTAGAGTTAAGATAGTATCGGGATTAATTGAAGCCTTAGAGTTAGGGGTGACCTTAGAGAAAATTTATTTTTCTCACTTAGTGGACCTTAGTCTCAAGCATGAGGCCTCATAAGCAGATTAAGAGAAGAGAGGACACAAATGGGCTTGTAGTCCAATGGAAGGTGGCATCATTGAGGGGCTATGAGGTGGCGTGTTAAGCAGCTAAGGAGGTCCAAGGTTCGAGGCTTAGGAAGGGAAAATTAAGGAGTTTTATTTTTGTGCCTGGACAGAAGGAGTTGGCGTTGGTAGGGACACTAAAAGGGGGTGTTCAGGAGAGAAATTTAAGGTGAAGATAAGGGAGAAAAGATAGGGATTGGGAGGTGGATATAGTGGTGCCGAATTGGACTCTGAGGGAAGGGAAGTTTCGGCTAGGGACTATAAATATAAGTGCTGAATTAAGTTCCTAGGTTAATGCCGAATTTTTGCTTTCCTTCTTTCCGAATTTCTTTACTTGTGTGAGGCTCAGACCTTTTTTTTCTTTCTCTAAGGGTGCCATAGCCGAATTCTTCACAATCTCCCTTCTCAAATTCCCTTTTTTGGTTCACCACTTGGTTCTAGCCGTATCACCTCTTTTCTTATTCTTCTTAGTGTTGCCGAATTGTCTCTATCACCATACCAGTCTCAAAAGCCGGATTTAAGCCACAGGATTAAAGGAGAATTTAGGTAAGTGCTTAGTTGATCTTTTAGCGAGTTTTGTTAAAAGCTGAAGGGCTATCTAACCCCTCCTTGTCATTAACTATGTTTTAACAAGGGAAAGAATCAAGGATCGCAAGCGTGGTGGGTAAGGGTTGCTAACAAGGTGGTAAGTGTTCTCGACCTAGTCATGGTTTTGTAAGTGGCCAAGTCTAATGTGGCTCATAAGGGTGACTTATGTACGATATGGGTCACTTGGTTTTGACAATGTAGGTGTTTGAGTGCAGATCTAGAGGTTAATCGCCAATAGTAGCAAAGGAAGGGCTACTAGCACGTGAGGCACACAGTAAGGGTACGGTGAGGTTTCGGTTTTTGGTTAGTATGTGTTAACGCTTTGGTTAATCGCTAGTAATGTCAATTGTAGGTTCGTGACTAAGGAGTTCGCAGCACTCAAGGTTACCTGGTGTGTACAACTACAACACACACACGATATCGGCAATGCCGAAAAGCCGAAAGTGGCTAAATGGGCCCGGTGGGCCCTGAGGCTAAGTTTGATGGAATGGTTTGGTTGTTATACGAATTGAATTAGTCTTGCATGATACATGATCTGGATATGTTTTGGGCCTAATAGGTCATATGGTAAGATTTGGGCCTAATGGGTCGTAAGGTTGTAATTTGGGTTTGATGGGCTTTATGGGGACGTAAGCAGATATGCTAGGGTTTATGGACTTAGGCCTAGTTTGAACAACTCTTCAATTTCATAAGACTTAAGTTAATTAAACATGCCTGTGGACAAGTCGATTAGTTAGAGTGTGGTAACCGACATATGCATGTCTAGGATTGGATCTAGTGAGAGCTTGGTACTTAAGCGGTCCGAGTGACCCACCTCCTCTTTTCTGAGATCCTACCTGGTGCATAGTGTTTGTTCACTTTAACCGCGAGGACTTGTTTATGGGCCAAAGTTTATAACTAAAACCCGAGAGGGACTAAAATACCCTTATATTATAAAATTACTAAAATACCCTTATATTGTAAAATTACTAAAATACCCTTATATTGTAAAATTACTAAAATACCCTTATGTGTAAAATTACTAAAATACCCCTAGATTTGTAAATTATCGAAATACCCCGATTGGCGAAATTACCAAAATGTTTGCAAAAATTACCAAGATACCCCTATTTTTCCAAATTACCAAAATACCCCTGTAGGGTAGAATTACGAAAATACCCCTGGGTAGTGAAATGACGAAAATACCCCCATGTAATGGATATGAGTTTATGGATGTTACTTGTGTGTTTGATGCATTCATATGATATTCTGCTTAGGATGCATATGGGTGGGAATTATGGTACGGAGGAAGAATTTGAGGATCGCATAGTCGCTTGACGACCGTGGATCCATCGGTGGCTTTAAGCCAATATATGATTAGCAGCTTTGCTGCAACGTTTGGTAGTACCGTAATCAGGCTACCCATGGTGTGTAGCGGAGGGGTGGGTCGAGCTAGAATTCCCCACAGGAGCCATAAGGTTGGAAGGGAAATGGTGTGTGTAGAGGATGGATTTTTGGGGTGGGTTTTGCATTATCTTGTTTGTATATGATGCGATATGATATGATATGAGGTCATTGTGGGCTAAGGCCCAAGACCACCGATTTTGATAGGGCATAGGCCCAATGTGAATATTTGTATGTGATTTGATTGCCAAGGGTCGTACACACTGAGTTTCGAAACTCACACCCTTAATTTTAAATGTTTCAGGTAATCCTGAATAAGCGGTTCGACGTGGGAGAGGACTCGGAGATGGCCACACTACAAGTTGTTTAAATGTTTTAATTTCGTCAAAGGACATTGCTCTAAATACTTTTTTTTTTTTTTGAATTGTAATAAGGCCATGTAACTCCTAATTGACTTTAGACTTTGGGTTTATTATTATTGCTTCAACTATTTGCTTAATAAATTTCATCAAACTTCCAAAGATGACATGGTTTTTGAAATAACTTAATACATGAACGTTTTCCTAAAATATGGGTTTTACCCTCTAAACTTATCAAGATATATTGGATTTTGGGCTTTTGGCCTTAGATTTTAACTTAGCAAAATTGTTTGAGATTGTGCCTTTAATGTGACATTCTTAAATTCGGCCATAATGTCTGGGCCGGGTTTGGGGGTGTTACACATATAGTTAAAAGTTGGTAAAAATATATAAGAATGGGCCTGCTGGTCTGGTGGCTAAGGTGTGTGTTGGCGTGTGAGAGGTCTGGAGTTCAAGTCCCTACGCGAGCAAGGGAATTATTTTGTTGCTTAGCCGTGTGGCGTGGTGGAGCCCTAGTCAAATTGAAATTTCGAGTAGTGGAGTTGTTGTGGGAGGTTAGGGAGAAAATTAAGGAGATGAGTTACCAGATTTTTAGGCATTATCTTTTTGTTTAGTCTTTTTTTTCAAATTCCGGACTCTTTTCCACCTTTTTGACGTTTTCTCTCTTCTCCCCCACTCTCAATTTTCGGTTTTCCTCTTTTTTCTAAATAATAAATCCTTGCTGCCGAATTTTCTTTGAATTCCCCTTCCGTTTTCTTTGTCTTTCTTCATCTTTTCCCCTTTGTGCAAGTGTGCAATTGTGTTGTACGGTAAGTTTCCATTTTATTAAACTTGAATGTTACTCTGGATAAAGGATTAAGGGGTGTTTTGTTGACTGTTTAGGAGTCGATCATGAGGCTAGAATTAACACTCGTCGATTTGACTCGAAGTGGTGATCGTTTGGTAAGCGTATAAGGTATGTGTTTTCTTGTGTTATTTGGGCGAGTGGTTTTGGCTTTGAATTCGTTCTTAACTTTGTTGAACTCTTCGTTAATGAGGAATGGTTATTTTTACAGCAGTGAATCGTTTCGGTTGCTATCTCTCTCGTGTTGAGTAGTGGTGGAATTGTACGAAGTTAGAAGGTAAGTGATGAATGGACAAGCTTAGACCTTTTGGTACATGAATACGGTTTAATCTTCGTTTAAGACTGATTCTAAAGTTGGGATTGTCGATTATAGGTTTTTGGTGATCTCGAGATTACGTAAGCAGCGAAAATGATATGGGTGTGTACCCAAAATGCAGAAAACGGGATTCGGCGAAAAGTTGAAATTGCTTTCTGTCGAGAAATAAGAGAAATAAGAGAAAATGATGCGAAAAATTGTAGAGAAAGGAAATAAGGGTGTCATAAACTTGGAAATCAACATTTTGCACTAAAATAGTTTTGGACAGAAGCAGTAGTATAAATTTGAAAAATCATAAAAAATAGTGGAAATTAAGTTAGAGGTTGAATAAAATATGAAATTAAATTTTATTGAGTCTAGTTTTTCATAGAAGAAACAGTGTAAGCAATGGAATTGTAAATCATGAGATATAATAAATTTTGTGAGACAAGATCAAAATGATTTCGGGTTCACCTGTTCTGACTTAGGAAAATCATCAAAAATTTTAAAAAAATAATTAGGGGCTTAAATTTATATGTTTAAATCCTTAATGAGTCTATTTTCAATAGAAACAAACGGAAACATCATCTAAATTCCGTACTAAGAGATAAATAATTTTTAGTAAGGAAAGGGTGAAGCTGTCAAACAGCAGAATAGGGATAATTTTAAAGATTTTACTGTACTTATTTGATAAACTATAAATTCTGAAAATTTTATGGTAGAAAGATATTTGAGTCTAGTTTCAAAAACATCAAGCGAATCTTAATTTGGAATTTTTTAGCTCAAGATATAAATAATTTAGTGATAATGACTCAAGTAGACAGCTTTGAATGAACATATAAGTAAATAGTGAAAACATATATGAGTATTGAGCTAGCATGGGTTACTTTAAAAATGGATCACACGGCCAAGGCCAATTTGGGCCGAGTGGGCCACACGGGCATGTGGGCCCACACGGGCAGATCACATGGGCTTGTGGGCCCATTTTTACCGAAATGTTTTTAAGGTTGCACGGGTCGCCCAAGTCGATTGTGAACCTATTGTAGGGTCGGTAAGCGCTACTTAGACCCCTAAATATGTGAAATTGACAGAATGATATCTGTACTGAGCATGTTAATATCTGAACTGAATATATGTACTGAAATTGCATAATAGCATATCATCCATTGTATGTTGCATTGCATTGGGTTGGGGGTTGGTATTCGGAGGAAGTGTACTGAAAGGCTTTAAGCCTAGTTTACTGGCAGCTCAGCTGCGAACTACTGTTTTGTGCCGCATTCGGTACTACTTGGTGTGTAGGGATGGGTGGATTGATTATATCCCCACATGTAGTGTAGGGTTGGACGGAGATGGTGTATAGAGGCTGGTTGGGTAGGATTTTGCTACTGCATAATTGTTACTGCTACTATTCTGTGATGGGCTAAGGCCCTACTGTATTTTTGACATTGTACTGAGATGGGCTAAGGCCCAAACTGTAACAGCCCGGTTTAGACCCTAGTCGGAATAGTGGTTTTGAGACCACAAATCTGAGGTCGAAATAATATTTTAATATTATTTTTTTAACAGTATGTGAATTGACCTGTGTGAAGATTTTATCGATTGTGTGTTTAATTAAGAGAAAGGACTTAATCGCGTAAAGTGTAAAAGCTGTGTGCTGATTGTTAAAGTGCCTAATTGTTGTTGTCTTTATAAGTTAGAGGTTTTATGTTGTAAATTGCCCAAAAATAATGATAGTGGGTGACATTATGATTAATATATATAGTTTATAAATATATATTAATTATAAAAGTTAAAACATTATATTATAATGTTATTATAATAAAGACAAAAGAAATTAAAAGCCATTTTATCATCTTTTTCTTGCCGAAAAGAAAGAAAGCTTGTTAGGTTCGGCTAGCAAATTGGTTTAATCAATGTATGTTTTGAGCTCGGTTTTTGATAATTTCTATGTTTTTGTGATCGTTGTTTTGTGCTCTTTAAAATCCATGCTTCAATTTTGCGAATTGGTGAAGATTTTGAGATGTGCCATTGATGAACATGTGAGCTTTGTGTTGATAGTTGGTAAAATATGAAAGCTTAGTGTTGGGTTAATATAGTTTGTATTTGGATTTTTTGTGAAATTGAGTAAATTAGGCTAAATTGAGAAAAGTGTAAATTGAGGGACTAAAATGTGAAATAAATGAAATGTGTGGGCTTGTATTAGCATGAAAAGAATTCGTCTAAGTATATGTGATATGAAATTGTGCGTATTTGATGATTTTATGAATTAGGGACTAAAGTGTCGAAATGTGAAAATGTGAGGGTTATTTTATAAAATGCCCTAAATATGTGTGTTTGGACTAAAATGAATGATTTGGTGATTGAATGGATTGAATTTGAATGTGTATAGACCAAGAAAAGAGAGGTTCGGATCGAGATCGAGGCAAAGACAAAGTGCTCGATTAGTCGACCGTTTCGGTATTTCGACGTCCGAGGTAAGTTTGGATATAATACTGATTGTAAACTAAATCTATGTGATGTGAATTAAATGAATTTATATATATAATTAAGAGATTAGAAATGCTATGTGCGGAATTGAATTAGAGGGCACTAAGTTTGCGAAATTAGAAACGAAATGGAGATGATTAGCATTGTGTGTGCGAAAAGATAGAAGCTTCGGCTTACCGAATTGGCATTGTGTGTGCGATACCGATACAAGTTCGGTTTAACGAATTGGCACTAAGTGTGCGATGATAAATATGTTTCGATTACGAATTGGCACTAAGTGTGCGAATAAATCAAAAGTATAGTAAAGGTTGATCGAAATGTAAAGTCGAGCAATTGAGTAGCTTGGTTGGTGAGTAACTATGAGTTGGAAAAGGTATGTATGATAACTATGTGTTGGTTAAGGCATTTGTGATAACTATGTGTTGGCAAAGGTATGTATGATAACTATGTGTTGGTTAAGGCATGTGTGATAACTATGTGTTGGCAAAGGTATGTATGATAACTATGTATTGGTTAAGGCATGTGTGATAACTATGTGTTGGCAAAGGTATGTATGATAACTATGTGTTGGTTAAGGCTTGTGTGATAACTATGTATTGGCTAAGGTATGTATGATAACTATGTGTTGATTAAGGTATGTATGATATCTATGTGTTGGTGGATTTGAAAGTAGATGGATGAGTGCTATGTGAGCATTGAGTATAGTTGAGATGGTGTATCATTGATAAATTAATCTAAGTGATGGCTTATTTTTGTATATTGATTTGAATTGTTGAATTACATGTATTATATTACGGACTTACTAAGCTTTGGAAAGCTTACTGTGTGATTTGTTTTTCTACTTTGCAGTGTCAGTAAAGCTAGCTCGGATCCGGGGATCGTCAGCATATCAATCACACTATCGGCAATCTATTTTGGTACTTTTGGAAAGATGTATATAGATTAAATATGGCATATATAGGCTAGAAGTTATGGTATGATTTGTAATGTTTAATCCTTGCCATGTGAGTTGGCTTGGAAGTGTGATAATATTGAGTTTGTGAATGAGCTATGAATGTGGTATGTTTCATGACTTTATGGTTGATAAAAGTGGTGATTAGAAGATGAGTTTTGGTATGGATTATATGATGTTTGAGTTATAAATGTTTTGAGATGTATAATTGATACTTGGATGGACTCATTTGTGATGTCAATAGGTATAGAAGTAGATGATATTGTGGATGACCAATTGGTGTATGAAATGGTATGTTTGAATGCATTTAGAAGCATGAATTGGTGTTGCTTTGAAGCTTGTTGATTGACCCTAGTGTGGGTGGCATATTGGCCTTGCAAATGGCCTATTATGCATACACGGTCGTGGCACACGGGCGTGCCTAGTGACCGTGGGATTTAGTCAGTATATAGCCTAAGAGTACACGGCCATGGTACACGGGCGTGCCTGGTGGCCGTGGGGATAAGTTAGTATACATGCCCTGTTTTGGCACGGCCAAGACACATGGGTGTGTCTAGTAGCTGTGGGAGGCACACGGCCTGACTGCACGGGCGTGTGACCTCTGCAGTGTTCAAAAAGTTTTAAATTTCTGAGAATCTCCATATATATTCGGTTTAGTCCCGACTTCTTTCTAGCATGTGTTTGAGGTCTCGTGGACCCTAATAAGGGATTATATGATTATGTTGGAATATGATTTAATGATGATTGACTTTGTGTTGAGAATTGATTGTGAAATGCTCCAATTGATCGGTAACGCATCTTAACCCTATTCTGGCGATGGTCTCGGGTTAGGGGTGTTACATTTTATTGGTATCAGAGCTACGGTTTAGTCGATTCTTGGACTAACGTAGCGTGTGTGAGTCTAGCTATACATGCCATATATGATATTGCGATAGTGTGATGAATCCTAACAGTTATAAATGTGTTTTCATATAGTAATGGATCCCGATCGAGCAGTTGCTGACGATGTAGAGAGTAACATGCCTACTCCCGCTCAAGGGACAGCACCGGCCACATCTAAGCCAAATGAAAGTAGTGAGGGATGAGAGGCTAAGCAAGCCTTCTTCCGTATGATGAGTGAGTGGTTTTCGGAGTTCGTTCGAATGAATCTGACTGTTCCACAACCTCCACCCCCACAAGTACCTATTGTGCCTCAAGTTGTAGATCCGATCAGATTAAATAAACCTCCTGTGGATAAGATTCGTAAGTACGGGGCCGAAGAATTTAGGGCCACAATTGATGACAATGCTGAGCAAGCCGAGTTTTGGCTTGAGAATACAATTCGAGTATTCGATGAGATGTCGTTGACCTCTGATGAGTGTATTAAGTGTGCAGTTTCTTTGTTGAGAGATACGGCTTATAACTGGTGGAAGACGTTGACGTCCGTGGTTCCGAGAGAGAGAATCACCTGGGATTTCTATCAAGTTGAGTTCAGAAAGAAGTATATCAGTCAACGATTCATTGATCAGAAACGTAAAAGAGTTTCTAGAGCTGAAATAGGGTCGTTTTTTAGTTACTGAGTAAGAGCGAGAATTTGTGAGATTGAGCCAGTATGCACGAGAATGTGTTTCGACCAAAGCTACTATGTGTAAACACTTTATAAAAGGGCTGAATGAGGACATTAAGCTGTTGGTTGGGATACTTGTAACACCCCAAACCCAGCCTAGAAGTTAGGCCTAAATCTGGCGTGTCACATTGAAGTGTTTTTGCGAAAACCTTGTTTTCATTGAAAACCCTTCTAAAGAAAAGTTAAGTAAAATCCAGTTTGCTTTCAAAACGTGGTGTATCCGAAAAAAAAACCATTTCCTTGTTACTATGTAAAAAAAAATTCCTTTGACAGCGGAAGCTCGTTCTTAAAACACAATTATTTTCAAAAACCTTGAAATATGTTTAAAAGAAATAAATCCAGGTTCCGTTTCAAATTTCAATGCATAGTGGAAGAAATAGAATAATAAATAGAGGGAAAGCCTTATACAATTCGAAATAAATTAACTTAAAATAAATAACTTAAAATCCAAAATTTAGAAATTAAGAAAACAAGTCTAATCGTCTTGCTAGTTGGCCACCTCTGAGTTCCCTCCATCCGTCGAACCGCCTACTGAGGATCACCTGAGAAAAATAAAAGAGGGAGTGAGTTATCGAAAACTCAGTGTGTACGACCCTCATCAAACAAATATCATACATATCATATTAACGACATAATAATATCATACATGCAATGCTGTGCAAACCCTCCCCAAATAATCCATCCGATACACTTCGTCTCCGTCCAACCGAAACACATCTGTGGGGATTTCTAAATCGACCCACCCATCCGATACACTTCTAGGGTAGCCCGGTTGCGGTACTACCTAACGTTGCAGCAAAGCCGCTAATCATATAATGGGCTTAGAAAGCCATCGGTGGATCCACAGTTGTCAAGCAACCATGCGATCCTCATATACTTCCTCGGTTCCATAATTCCCCCTATATGCAACCTAAACAGAATATCATATGAATGCAGCAAAAGTACATGCAACATCCATAAATCTTACCTTCAACACATAGGGGTATTTTAGTCATTTCACAAATTAAGGGTATTTCGGTAATTTTGGGGTATTTCGGTAATTTTACAAACCAAAGGTATTTCAGTCATTTCACTACCCAGGGGTATTTTTGTAAATCTACCCTACAGGGGTATTTTCATAATTTCTTTCATCTCGGGTTTTAGTTATGAACTTTGGCCCATCAACAAGTCCTTGCGGCTAAAGTGAAGTGACACTATTCACAGTAGGATCCTGAGAGAAGAGGAGGTGGGCCACTAGGACCGCTTAAGTACCAAGCTCTCCCTAGATCCAATCCTAGACATGCATATGTCCATTGCCACACTCTAACCTAGCGACTTGTCCACAAACATGTTTGATTATTAACTTAAGTTTTATGCTATTTAAGAATTTATCAGCACTAGGCCTAGAGTCCATTAAAACCCTAGCATGCATTTCTAAAATCCCATAAGGCCCACTAAGCCCAATCATGTCCATATAGCCCATTAAGCCCAATCATAATCAAATCATACAACCATCCATACCAATCCATCATTCAATTTCACATATCACTCTTGCCGATTTGGGCCCACGAGCTCGGTAAGCCCATTTAGCCTCGTCTGGCCCGGTCAGCCAAACAATGGCCCGAGACCATGAGACGCTCTCTCAGCCCCGGTAATTGTATCGGTGTTCCCACACAAATGTTCGCATGCTCGTGTTGTTGCCGGCGCCAACCTTTCGGCTATTCGGCCTTTCGGCACTCCGAGTTTTCGGGATTTCGGCTTGTACCGATTTGTTGTGTGTGAAGTGTATGTACACACCTGGTTAATGCGACGTGCTACACTATCCCCAGCCTTGAACCTACAACCAATACCAATCTCCAATCAATCACACACTTAACCACAATATTTACCCAAAAACCGAAGCCTTACCATAACCTTACCGTGTACCACCAGCTCTAGTAGCCCTTCCTTAGCTACTATTCATGAATATCCCCTAGATCTGCACCCACACATATACTATCAAAAATCAAGTGACTCATATTCCACACAAGTCACCTCTATAAGCCACACTTACATTCGGCCACTTACTAATCCACAATTGAGACGAGTACACTTACCACTTGCTAGCGATCCTTAGACGCTTGCGATCTTTGAACCCTACCCTTGTTAATACAGGGTTAACGACAAGAAAGAGTTAGATAGCCCTCCGGCTTTAACCAAAATACACTAAAGGAGGTTGACTAAGTAGTTACCGAATCCAACCTTTGATCCTGCGGCCTAGATAGTTACTGAACGAGATCCGGCTTTTAAAACTTGATTAAGAGTAGATAACAGCAACCGATTTGTGATGGAGGAAAAACAACAAGGAATCGACAAAAAGATAGGGCTATTCGATTATAAGGAGTATTCAACTTTCCAGAGAAAGAAGAAGAACGCAACACCAATAGGGATTTCGACAAAAAGGAATGATGGTTTTTCGGCAATGGAAAAAACAGAATGAGGGGGAGAAAAGAAAAGTAATGGAAAACCCAAGGAACCTTTCAAAGGAATTCGGCACCCCCTTTTATAGCCAAAAGTCGAAACTACCTTCCCCCAAAGTCCCATTCGGCACCAACTCTTCCATATAACTCAACTCCTAATTTTTCTCCATGATAAGCTATTATAATCTCTCCATGACCACTTCAAACTTCTCATCCATCAGACTTTCACTGCAACACAAACTCTAGTCGTTCTGATAGCAAAATAAATACCCCAATAAAATACTATGCCACTACTCGAATCTTGGACTCTCTTGCCTGCTAATGACGCCACCTCCCTGCTCCCTAAGTGGCGCCACTTTGCCACTTCACCACAAGCTCCTTTGTGTCATCTTTCTTCTTCATTTATTTAAAAGGCCTACTAACTGAAGTCACAATTCCCTTGGGGCTAAAACTAAAATTTTTCCTATACCCTTACTTGATCACAGGACATCTCCAACACCCCTAGACACTCCAAATTCATTAACCCTCAAGGCCCACATGCCAATTGTCATTTTCTCACTCACTTAAAAGTTTTCTGAGACCCAAAGTCCAAAGCCCAATAGGCCCAATTCTACTAGGCCCAAATTCAGGGCTCTACAATTCTACCCCCTTAAAAAAAATTCGTCCTCGAAATTTCCAATTAACTATTAATCGCACCGCTCAAGTCACACCACTATGCTTTCGCTGCGCACTCTAATTTTAATAACGCTAACACACTTTAACTCTAATTTTTACACTTACCCAAAAAACCTACCCACTGGAGCAGATAAACATTGCATGCATAAAGTTTCTATACCTAAAATATCGCATCCACACAAAACATACCTGTTATCACATTTGGGCATCCCCGTCTTCCCGGCGACGAGCAGCATAAACCAAAGGTAGCTGCCTCGCCTCAGTATGACCTGCACCTCTGCCCGATGATCCACGTCCACGCCCATTTCCATTATCGCCCCTGGCCTGCCCACGGCCCCTTGGCGGCAGCTGATCACCCCTTGGTGGCTGAACATTACCCCGGCCCATAGCTGGCACCTGAGCTAGTATTCTCGGGCAATTTCTGATCCTATGCTCCATAGATCCGCAAGCTAGACAAGCTCCTATCCTCTTCCAACACTCGCCTGTATGACCTTTCCCACAATCAGCACAAGGTGGCACCCTGGATTAGCAAAGGGGGCCCAGCACTAGCCCGCCCATCAATTCGGCCTTAGCTCTAGGCCTTTGCCCGCACAGAAGACTCAGCCTCCCTTTTATTCTTGCCTTTCTTTTTCTCTCGATTCAGGCGCTCAGTGCGCTTCACCTCCTCTACTACCTTTTCTTTTTCAACCAACTCCGAGAAAACTCACTCTCTCTGAGGAGCTATCAACACCCTGATGCTATCCCTAAGCCCATCCTCAAACCTTACATAACGCTCATAGTCCGTTGTCACCATAACTCTTGTATACCTACTAAGGCGTAGAAATTCCGCCTCATACTCCATATGATTTGTTCCCTGGATCAAGTTCAGAAACTCCTTCCTTCTAGCATCAATATAGCTTGCACCCACGTACTTCCCTTGAAATGCAGTTTTGAAAAACTCCCAAGTGATCTGCTCAGGTTGGGTACCCTCTTTCACTGTCAACCACCACTGATATGCTTCCTCCCTAAGCGGCGACATTGCCCCTTTCAACTTTTGCTCAGGTGAGCTGTCCAAATCCTCCATTATCCTCTCAGTGGCCTCCAACCAGTATTCAGCCACGTAAGGAGACACACCAGCAATACCTTTAAAGACCTCAGCCCCATTAGCTCGTAGTCGCCCCGAAACCGACCCACGACTACCCGTACCATTATTGGGCCCAGTTACCCTTTCCAAAATCCTCAGCATTGCCTGCGACAGTGCGTCATCCCTCGCGGCCCGATCATACGGTCCAGTCTCAGCCTTGGTGAGGCCGGAGCCTCTCCTACCTCAACGTTGGGCATATGGCCCGATGCCGACGATCCAGCCCTAACATTTCCACAACCTCTACCGTGACCCCTGGCACCTCTTCTAGCGCTCATCGTTGATTCTCGTATTATCTGAATTAGGAATTTTATGAAATTTTAGTTAGTTTCAGTAATTAATTCGATGTTTTATGATAGTATTAAGTAAAGAGGTTGTTTTTGTAAATCCTCTACAGTTTCAAGTTCCTACGGGCTTTAGTTTCACTTTAACTAAAAAGCTTTAGTATAATCATCTAAAGTAGCCCACTAACTATCTACAGTATATCAAGTTAAAAAAGCTTAATAATAAGAGAACTTACTTGGTTCGACATCGGAGACTCGGTGTGCCACATCACAAGAATTTCCAAAACATTTCTATCCAATCCAAAAATAGTTTTTTTTAAAACCCAAGTAATAAGGCCCATTTCACAGCCCGAGCTTTGCAATCGGGCTCTGTTACCACTAAATGTAACACCCCAAACTCGGCCTAGAAGTTAGGCCCGAATCTGGCGTGTCACATTGAAGTGTTCTTGCGAAAACCTTGTTTTCATTGAAAACCCTTCTAAAGAAAAGTTAAGTAAAATCCAATTTGCTTTCAAAACGAGGTGTATCCGAAAAAAAACCATTTCCTTGTTACTATGTAAAAAAAATTCCTTTGAAAACGGAAGCTCATTCTTAAAACACAATTATTTTCAAAAACCTTGAAATACGTTTAAAAGAAATAAATCCAGGTTCTGGTTCAAATTTCAATGCATAGTGGAAGAAATGGAATAATAACTAGAGGGAAAGCCTTATACAATTCGAAATAAATTAATTTAAAATAAATAACTTAAAATCCAGAATTTAGATATTAAAAAAAACAAGTCTAATCGTCCTGCTAGTTGGCCACCTCTGAGTTCCCCCCATCCGTCGAACCGCCTACTGAGGATCACCTGAGAAAAATAAAAGAGGGAGTGAGTTTTCGAAAACTCAATGTGTACGACGCTCGTCAAACAAATAGCATACATATCATATTATCGACATAATAATATCATACATGCAATGCTGTGCAAACCCTCCCCAAATAATCCATCCGATACACTTCGTCTCCGTCCAACCGAAACACATCTGTGGGGATTTCTAAATCGACCCACCCATCCGATACACTTCTAGGGTAGCCCGATTGCGGTACTACCTAACGTTGCAGCAAAGCTGCTAATCATATAATGGGCTTAGAAAGCCATCGGTGGATCCACAGTTGTCAAGCAACCATGCGATCCTCATATACTTCCTCCGTTCCATAATTCCCCCCCCATATGCAACCTAAACAGAATATCATATGAATGCAGCAAATGTACATGTAACATCCATAAATCTTACCTTAAACACATAGGGGTATATTAGTCATTTCACAAATCAAGGGTATTTCGATAATTTTGGGGTATTTCGGTAATTTTACAAACCAAGGGTATTTCAGTCATTTCACTACCCAGGGGTATTTTTGTAAATCTACCCTACAGGGGTATTTTCATAATTTCTTTCATCTCGGGTTTTAGTTATGAACTTTGGCCCATCAACAAGTCCTTGCGGCTAAAGTGAACTGACACTATTCACCAGGTAGGATCCCAGAGAAGAGGAGGTGGGCCACTAGGACCGCTTAAGTACCAAGCTCTCCCTAGATCCAATCCTAGACATGCATATGTCCATTGCCACACTCTAACCTAGCGACTTGTCCACAGACATGTTTGATTATTAACTTAAGTTTTATGCGATTTAAGAATTTATCAGCACTAGGCCTAGAGTCCATTAAAACCCTAGCATGCATTTCTAAAATCCCATAAGGCCCACTAAGCCCAATCATGTCCATATAGCCCATTAAGCCCAATCATAATCAAATCATACAACCATCCATACCAATCCATCATTCAATTTCACATATCACTCTTGCCGATTTGGGCCTAGGAGCTCGGTAGGCCCATTTAGCCCCGTCAGGCCCGGTCGGCCAAATAGTGGCCCGAGACCATGAGATCGCTCTCTCGGCCTCGGTAATCATATCGATGTTCCCACACTAATGTTAGCATGCTCGTGTTGTTGCCGGCGCCAACCTTTCGGCTATTCAGCCTTTCGACACTCCGGGTTTTCGGGATTTCGGCTTATGTCGATTTGTCGTGTGTGAAGTGTATGTACACACCTTGTTAATGCGACGTGCTACACTATCCCCAGCCTTGAACCTACAACCAATACCAATCTCCAATCAATCACACACTTAACCACGATATTTACCCAAAAACCGAAGCCTTACCATAACCTTACCGTGTGCCACCAGCTCTAGTAGCCCTTCCTTAGCTACTATTCACGAATATACCCTAGATCTGCACCCACACATATACTATCAAAAATCAAGTGACTCATATTCCACACAAGTCACCTCTATAAGCCACACTTACATTCGGCCACTTACTAATCAACAATTGAGACGAGTACACTTACCACTTGCTAGCGATCCTTACCACGCTTGCGATCTTTGAACCCTACCCTTGTTAATATAGGGCTAACGACAAGAAAGAGTTAGATAGACCTCCGGCTTTTACCAAAACACACTAAAAGAGGTTGACTAAGTAGTTATCGAATCCAACCTTTGATCCTGCGGCCTAGATAGTAACTGAACGAGATCTGGCTTTTAAAACTTGATTAAGAGTAGATAACAGCAACCGATTTGTGATGGAGGAAAAACAACAAGGAATCGGCAAAAAGATAGGGCTATTGGATTATAAGGGAGTATTCGGCTTTCAGAGAAAGAAGAAGAACACAACACCAATAGGGATTTCGGCAAAAAGTAATGATGGTTTTTCGGCAATGGAAAAAACAGAATGAGGGGGAGAAAAGAAAAGTAATGGAAAACCCAAGGAACCTTTCAAACTGAAGTCACAATTCCCTTGGGGCTAAAACTAAAATTTTTCCTATACCCTTACTTGATCACAGGACATCTCCAACACCCCTAGACACTCCAAATTCATTAACCCTCAAGGCCCACATGCCAATTGTCATTTTCTCGCTCACTTAAAAGTTTTTTGAGACCCAAAGTCCAAAGCCAAATAGGCCCCATTCTACAAGGCCCAAATTCGGGGCGTTACAATTCTACCCCCTTAAAAAAATTCATCCTCGAAATTTCCAATTAACTATTAATCGCACCGCTCAAGTCACACCACTATGCTTTCTCTGCGCACTCTGATTTTAATAACACTAACACACTTTAACTCTAATTTTTACACTTACCCAAAAAACCTACCCATTGGAGCAGATAAACATTTTACGCATACAGTTTCTATACCCAAAATATTGTATCCACACAAAACATACCTGTTATCACATTTGGGCATCCCCGTCTTCCCAGCGACGAGCAGCGTAAACCAAAGCTGGCTGCCTCGTATCAGTATGACCTGCACCTCTGCCCGGTTCTCTACGTCCACACCCATTGCCATTATCGCCCCTGGCTTGCCCACGGCCCCTTGGCGGCAGCTGATCACCCATTGGTGGCTGAACATTACCCCGGCCCATAGCTGGCACCTGAGCTGGTATTCTCGGGCAATTCCTGATCCTATGCTCTATAGATCAGCAAGATAGACAAGCTCCTATCCTCTTCCAACACTCGCCTGTATAACCTTTCCCACAATCAGCACAAGGTGGCACTCCTGGATTAGTAGCAGGGGGCCCCGCTCCAACTGGCCCATCAATTCTGGCCTTAGCTCTAGGCTTTTGCCCCGCATAAGAAGACTCAGCCTCCATTTTATTCTTGCCTTTCTCTTTCTCTCGATTCAGGCGCTCAGTGCGCTTCACCTCCTCTGCTACCTTTGCTTTTTCAACCAACTCTAAGAAAACTCGCTCTCTCTGAGGAGCTATCAACACCCTGATGCTATCCCTAAGCCCATTCTCAAACCTTACGCAACGCTCATAGTCTGTTGTCACCATAACTCTTGCATACCTACTAAGGCGTAGAAATTCCGCCTCATACTCCGCCACATATTTGTTCCCCTGGATCAAGTTCAGAAACTCCTTCCTTCTAGCATCAACATAGCTTGCACCCACGTACTTCCCTTGAAATGCAGTTTTGAAAAACTCCCAAGTGATCTGCTCAGGTTGGGTACCCTCTTTCACTGTCAACCACCACTGATATACTTCCTCCCTAAGCAGCGACACTGGCCCTTTCAACTTTTGCTCAAGTGAGCAGTCCAAATCCTCCATTATCCTCTCAGTGGCCTCTAACCAGTATTCAGCCACGTTAGGAGCCACACCAGCAATACCTTTAAAGACCTCAGCCCCATTAGCTCGTAGTCGCTCTGAAACCAACCCACGACTACCCGTACCATTATTGGGCCCAGCGACCCTTTCCAAAATCCTCAGCATTGCCTGCGACAGTGCGTTATCCCCCGCGGCCCGATCATACGGTCCAGTGTCAGCCTCGGGTGAGGTCGGAGCCTCTTCTACCTCAACATTGGGCATATGGCCTGATGCCGACAATCCAGCCCTAACATTTCCACGGCCTCTACCGCGACCCCTTGCACCTCTTCCAACGCTCATCGTTTATTCTCGTATTATCTAAATTAGAAATTTTATGAAATTTTAGTTAGTTTCAGTAATTAAGCCGATGTTTTATGATAGTATTAAGTAAAGAGGTTGTTTTCGTAAATCCTCTACAGTTTCAAGTTCCTACGGGCTTTAGTTTCACTTTAACTAAAAAGCTTTAGTATAATCATCTAAAGTAGCCTACTAACTATCTACAGTATATCAAGTTAAACAAGCTTAATAATAAGAGAACTTACTTGGTTCGACGTCGGAGACTCGGTGTGCCATATCACAAGAATTTCCAAAACATTTCGATCCAATCCAAAAATAGTTTTTTTTTTAAAACCCATGTAATAAGGCCCATTTCATAGCCCGAGCTTTGCATTCAGGCTCTGATACCACTAAATGTAACACCCCAAACCCGTCCTAGAAGTTAGGCCCGAATTCAGTGTGTCACATTGAAGTGTTTTTGCAAAAACCTTGTTTTCATTGAAAACCCTTCTAAAGAAAAGTTAAGTAAAATCCAGTTTGCTTTCAAAACGAGGTGTATCCAAAAAAAAAACCATTTCCTTGTTACTATGTAAAAAAAATTTCCTTTGACAATGAAAGCACGTTCTTTAAACATAATTATTTTCAAAAACCGTGAAATACGTTTAAAAGAAATAAATCCAGGTTTCGTTTCAAATTTTAATGCATAGTGGAAAAAATGGAATAATAACTAGAGGGAAAGCCTTATACAATTCAAAATAAATTAACTTAAAATAAATAACTTAAAATCCAGAATTTAGATATTAAGAAAACAAGTCTAATCGTCTTGCTAGTTAACCACCTCTGAGTTCCCCCCATCCGTCGAACCGCCTACTGAGGATCACCTGAGAAAAATAAAAGAGTGAGTGAGTTTTCGAAAACTCAGTGTGTATGGCCCTCGTCAAACAAATAGCATACATATCATATTATCGACATAATAATATCATACATGCAATGCTGTGCAAACCCTCCCCAAATAATCCATCCGATACACTTCGTCTCCGTCCAACCGAAACACATCTGTGGGGATTTCTAAATCGACCCACCCATCCGATACACTTCTAGGGTAGCCCAGTTGTGGTACTACCTAATGTTGCAGCAAAGCTACTAATCATATAATAGGCTTAGAAAGCTATCGGTGGATCCACAGTTGTCAAGCAACCATGCGATCCTCATATACTTCCTCCGTTCCATAATTCCCCCCATATGCAACCTAAACAGAATATCATATGAATGCAGCAAATGTACATGTAACATCCATAAATCTTACCTTCAACACATAGGGGTATTTTAGTCATTTCACAAATCAAGGGTATTTTGATAATTTTGGGGTATTTCGGTAATTTTAAAAACCAAGGGTATTTCAGTCATTTCACTACCCAGGGGTATTTTTGTAAATCTACCCTACAGGGGTATTTTCATAATTTCTTTCATCTCGGGTTTTAGTTATGAACTTTGGCCCATCAACAAGTCCTTGCGGCTAAAGTGAATAGACACTATGCACCAGGTAGGATCCTAGAGAAGAGGAGGTGGGCCACTAGGACCGCTTAAGTACCAAGCTCTCCCTAGATCCAATCCTAGACATGCATATGTCCATTGCCACACTCTAACCTAGCGACTTGTCCACAAACATGTTTGATTATTAACTTAAGTTTTATGCTATTTAAGAATTTATCAGCACTAGGCCTAGAGTCTATTAAAACCCTAGCATGCATTTCTAAAATCCCATAAGGCCCACTAAGCCCAATCATGTCCATATAGCCCATTAAGCCCAATTATAAGCAAATCATACAACCATCCATACCAATCCATCATTCAATTTCACATATCACTCTTGCTGATTTGGGCCCACGAGCTCGGCAGGCCCATTTAGCCCCGTCTGGCCCGGTCGGCCAAATAGTGGCCCGAGACCATGAGACCGTTCTCTCGGCCCTGGTAATCGTATCGGTGTTCCCACACAAATTTTAGCACGCTCGTGTTGTTACCGGCGGCAACCTTTCGGCTATTTGGCCTTTCGGCACTCCAGGTTTTCGGGATTTCGGCTTGTGCTGATTTGTCGTGTGTGAAGTGTATGTACACACCTTGTTAATGCGACGTGCTACACTATCCCCAGCCTTGAACCTACAACCAATACCAATCTCCAATCAATCGCACACTTAACCATAATATTTACCCAAAAACCGAAGCCTTACCATAACCTTACCGTGTGCCACCAGCTCTAGTAGCCCTTCCTTAGCTACCATTCACGAATATACCCTAGATCTGCACCCACACATATACTATCAAAAATCAAGTGACTCATATTCCACACAAGTCACCTCTATAAGCCACACTTACATTCGGCCACTTACTAATCCACAATTGAGACGAGTACACTTACCACTTGCTAGCGATCCTTACCACGCTTGCGATCTTTGAACCTTACCCTTGTTAATACAGGGTTAACAACAAGAAAGAGTTAGATAGCCCTCTGGCTTTTACCAAAACACACTAAAAGAGGTTGACTAAGTAGTTACCGAATCCAACCTTTGATCCTGCAGCCTAGATAGTTACTGAACGAGATCCGGCTTTTAAAACTTGATTAAGAGTAGATAACAGCAACCGATTTGTGATGGAGGAAAAACAACAAGGAACCGGTAAAAAGATAGGGCTATTCGATTATAAGGGGGTATTCAGCTTTCAAAGAAAGAAGAAGAACGCAACACCAATAGGGATTTCGGCAAAAAGGAATGATGGTTTTTCGGCAATGGAAAAAACAGAATGAGGGGGAGAAAAGAAAGTAATGGAAAACCCAAGGAACCTTTCAAAGGAATTCGGGACCCCCTTTTATAGCCAAAAGCCGAAACTACCTTCCCCCAAAGTCCCATTCGGCACCAACTCTTCCACATAACTCAACTCCTAATTTTTCTCCATGATAAGCTCCTACAATCTCTCCATGACCACTTCAAACTTCTCATCCATCAGACTTTTACTGCAATACAAACTCTAGCCGTCCTGACAGCAAAATAAATACCCCAATAAAATACTATGCCACTACTCGAACCTTGGACTCCCTTGCCTACTAATGACGCCACCTCCCTGCTCCCTAAGTGGCACCACTTTGCCACTTCACCACAAGCTCCTTTGTGTCATCTTTCTTCTTCATTTATTTAAAAGGCCTACTAACTGAAGTCACAATTCCCTTGGGGCTAAAACCAAAATTTTTCCTATACCCTTACTTGATCACAGGACATCTCCAACACCCCTAGACACTCTAAATTCATTAACCCTCAAGGCTCACATGCCAATTATTATTTTCTCGGTCACTTAAAAGTTTTCTGAGACCCAAAGTCCAAAGCCCAATAGGCCCAATTCTACTAGGCCCAAGTTCGGGGCGTTACAATTCTACCCCCTTAAAAAAATTCGTCCTCAAAATTTCCAATTAACTATTAATAGCACCGCTCAAGTCACACCGCCATGCTTTCGCTGCGCACTCTGATTTTAATAACACTAACACACTTTAACTCTAATTTTTACACTTACCCAAAAAACCTACCCACTGGAGCAGATAAACATTACACGCATACAGTTTCTATACCCAAAATATTGCATCCACACAACACATTCCTGTTATCACATTTGGGCATCCCCGTCTTCCCGACAATGAGCAGCATAAACCAAAGCTGGCTGGCTCGCCTCAGTATGACCTGCACCTTTGCCCGGTGCTCCAAGTCCACGCCCATTGCTATTATCACCCCCGGCCTGGCCACGGCCCCTTGGCGGCAGCTGATCACCCCTTGGTGGCTGAACATTACCCCGGCCCATAGTTGGCACCAGAGCTGGTATTCTCGGGCAATTCCTGATCCTATGCTCCATAGATCCGCAAGCTAGACAAGCTCCTATCCTCTTCCAACACTCGCCTGTATGACCTTTCCTACAATCAACACAAGGTGGCACCCCTAGATTAGCAGCAGGGGGCCCCGCTCCAACTGGCCCATCAATTCTGGCCTTAGCTCTAGGCCTTTGCCCCGCACTAGAAGACTCAGCCTCTCTTTTATTCTTGCCTTTCCCTTTCTCTCGATTCAGGCGCTTAGTGCGCTTCACCTCTTCTGCTACCTTTTCTTTTTCAACCAACTCCGAGAAAACTCGCTCTCTCTGAGGAGCTATCAACACCCTGATGCTATCCCTAAGCCCATCCTCAAACCTTACGCAACGCTCATAGTCCGTTGTCACCATAACTCTTGCATACCTACTAAGGCGTAGAAATTCCGCCTCATACTCCGCCACAAATTTGTTCCCCTGGATCAAGTTCAAAAACTCCTTCCTTCTAGCATCAACATAACTTGCACCCACGTACTTCCCTTGAAATGCAGTTTTAAAAAACTCCCAAGTGATCTGCTCAGGTTGGGTACCCTCTTTCACTGTCAACCACCACTGATATGCTTCCTCCCTAAGCAGCGACACTGGCCCTTTCAACTTTTGCTCAGGTGAGCAGTCCAAATCCTCCATTATCCTCTCAGTGGCCTCTAACCAGTATTCAGCCACATTAGGAGCCACACCAGCAATACCTTTAAAGACCTCAGCCCCATTAGCTTGTAGTCGCTCTGAAACTTACCCACGACTACCCGTACCATTATTGGGCCCAGCGACCCTTTCCAAAATCCTCAGCATTGCCTGCGACAGTGCGTCATCCCCCGCGGCCCGATCATACGGTCCAGTCTCAGCCTCGGGTGAGGCCGGAGCCTCTCCTACCTCAACATTGGGCATATGGCCCGATACCGACGATCCAGCCCTAACATTTCCACGGTCTCTACCGCGACCCCTTATACCTCTTCCAGCTCTCATCGTTGATTCTCGTATTATCTGAATTATAAATTTTATGAAATTTTAGTTAGTTTCAGTAATTAAGCTGATGTTTTACGGTAGTATTAAGTAAAGAGGTTGTTTTAGTAAATCCTCTACAGTTTCAAGTTCCTACGGGTTTTAGTTTCACTTTAACTAAAAAGCTTTAGTATAATCATCTAAAGTATCCCACTAACTATCTATAGTATATCAAGTTAAACAAGCTTAATAATAAGAGAACTTACTTGGTTCGACGTCAGAGACTCGGTGTGCCACATCGCAAGAATTTCCAAAACATTTCGATCCAATCCAAAAATAGTTTTTTTAAAACCCAAGTAATAAGGCCCATTTCACAGCCCGAGCTTTGCAATCGGGCTCTGATACCACTAAATGTAACACCCCAAACCCAGCCTAGAAGTTAGGCCCGAATTCAGCGTGTCACATTGAAGTGTTTTTGCGAAAACCTTGTTTTTATTGAAAACCCTTCTAAAGAAATGTTAAGTAAAATCCAGTTTGCTTTCAAAACGAGGTGTATCCGAAAAAAAAACCATTTCCTTGTTACTATGTAAAAAAAAAATTCCTTTGACAACGGAAGCTTGTTCTTAAAACACATTTTTTTTCAAAAACCTTGAAAAACGTTTAAAAGAAATAAATCCAGGTTCCGTTTCAAATTTTAATGCATAGTGGAAGAAATGGAATAATAACCAGAGGGAAAGCCTTATACAATTCGAAATAAATTAACTTAAAATAAATAACTTAAAATCCAGAATTTAGATATTAAGAAAACAAGTCTAATCGTCTTGCTAGTTGGCCACCTCTGAGTTCCCCCCATCCGTCGAACCGCCGACTTAGGCTTACCTGAGAAAAATAAAAGAGGGAGTGAGTTTTCGAAAACTCAGTGTGTACGACCCTCGTCAAACAAATAGCATACATATCATATTATCGACATAATAATATCATACATGCAATCTTTGTGCAAACCTCCCCAAATAATCCATCCGATACACTTCGTCTCCGCCCAACCGAAACACATACGTGGGGATTTCTAAATCGACCCACCCATCCGATACACTTCTAGGGTAGCCGTTTGCGAGATTACCTAACGTTGCGAAAAAAGTCGCTAATCATATAATGGGCTTAGAAAGCCATCGGTGGATCCACGGTTGTCAAGCAACCATGCGATCCTCATATACTTCCTCCGTTCCATAATTCCCCCTATATGCAACCTAAACAGAATATCATATGAATGCAGCAAATGTACATGTAACATCCATAAATCTTACCTTCAACACATAGGGGTATTTAAGTCATTTCATAAATCAAGGGTATTTCGATAATTTTGGGGTATTTCGGTAATTTTACAAACCAAGGGTATTTCAGTCATTTCACTACCCAGGGGTATTTTTGTAACTCTACCCTACAGGGGTATTTTCATAATTTCTTTCATCTCGGGTTTTAGTTATGAACTTTGGCCCATCAACAATTCCTTGCGGCTAAAGTAAACAGACACTATGCACCAGGTAGGATCCTAGAGAAGAGGAGGTGGGCCACTAGGACCACTTAAGTACCAAGCTCTCCCTAGATCCAATCCTAGACATGCATATGTCCATTGCCACACTCTAACCTAGCGACTTGTCCACAGACATGTTCGATTATTAGCTTAAGTTTTATGCTATTTAAGAATTTATCAGCACTAGGCCTAGAGTCTATTAAAACCCTAGCATGCATTTCTAAAATCCCATAAGGCCCACTAAGCCCAATCATGTCCATATAGCCCATTAAGCCCAATCATAATCAAATCATGCAACCATCCATACCAATCCATCATTCAATTTCACATATCACTCTTGCCGATTTAGGCCCACGAGCTCGGCAGGCCCATTTAGCCCCGTCTGGCCCGGTCGGCCAAATAGTGGCCTGAGACCATGAGATCGCTCTCTCAACCCCGATAATCGTATCAATGTTCCCACACAAATGTTTGCGCGCTCGTGTGGTTGTCGGCGCCAACCTTTCGGCACTCCGAGTTTTCGGGATTTTGGTTTGTGCCGATTTGTCGTGTGTGAAGTGTATGTACACACCTTGTTAATGAGACGTGCTACACTATCCGCAGCCTTTAACCTACAACCAATATCAATCTCCAATCAATCACACACTTAACCACAATATTTACCCAAAAATCGAAGCCTTACCATAACCTTACCGTGTGCCACCAGCTCTAGTAGCCCTTCCTTAGCTACTATTCACGAATATCCCCTAGATCTGCACCTACACATATACTATCAAAAATCAAGTGACTAATATTCCACACAAGTCACCTCTATAAGCCACACTTACATTCGGCCACTTACTAATCCATAATTGAGACGAGTACACTTACCACTTGCTAGCGATCCTTACCATGCTTGCGATCTATGAACCCTACCATTGTTAATACAGGGTTAATGACAAGAAAGAGTTAGATAGCCCTCCGGCTTTTACCAAAACACACTAAAAGAGGTTGACTAAGTAGTTACCGAATCCAACCTTTGATCCTACGGCCTAGATAGTTACTAAATGAGATCCAGCTTTTAAAACTTGATTAAGAGTAGATAACATCAACCGATTTGTGATGGAGGAAAAACAACAAGGAACCCAAGGAATGAGGGGGAGAAAAGAAAAGTAATGGAAAAACATCAATCGATTTCGGCAATGGAAAAAACAGAATGAGGGAGAGAAAAGAAAAGTAATGGAAAACCCAAGGAACCTTTCAAAGGAATTCGGCACCCCCTTTTATAGCCAAAAGCCGAAACTACCTTCCCCCAAAGTCCCATTCGGCACCAACTCTTCCACATAACTCAACTCCTAATTTTTTTTCCATGATAAGCTCCTACAATCTCTCCATGACCACTTCAAACTTCTCATCCATCAGACTTTTACTGCAATACAAACTCTAGCCGTCCTGACAGCAAAATAAATACCCCAATAAAATACTATGCCACTACTCGAACCTTGGACTCCCTTGCCTCCTAATGACGCCACCTCCCTGCTCCCTAAGTGGCACCACTTTGCCACTTCACCACAAGCTCCTTTGTGTCATCTTTCTTCTTCATTTATTTAAAAGGCCTACTAACTGAAGTCACAATTCCCTTGGGGCTAAAACCAAAATTTTTCCTATACCCTTACTTGATCACAGGACATCTCCAACACCCCTAGACACTCTAAATTCATTAACCCTCAAGGCTCACATGCCAATTATTATTTTCTCGGTCACTTAAAAGTTTTCTGAGACCCAAAGTCCAAAGCCCAATAGGCCCAATTCTACTAGGCCCAAATTCGGGGCGTTACAATACTTAATATCAACGAATTTGTTGTGTTAGTTGAAAGAGCTTGCAAAGTCGAGGAGCTTAGTAAAGAAAAGAAGAAAGCCGATTCTGAAGCTCGAGATGAAAGAAAAAGATCGATGAGTAAGTTGTCTCAACCTTCGACAAAGAGATTTAGAGATGCAAGCAATCGATCAAATACTTCCTTTGAACATTCGTATAAAGACCACACAAGATTAAGTGTTAGTCCTAGAACTCAAGCTCCAATTGAATCAAATGTTGAAAGTGCTAAAAGCAACAAACCTGAGTGTAGACGGTGTGGAAGACGACATGTGGGAGAATGCTGGGGCAAATACAACTATAGAGTTTGCTATAAATGTGGATCACGAGAACATTTCATTCGAGATTGCCCAAAGTTAGCTGAGGAAGAAAATGTTCAGAGTGTGAATTCGAGTAATGTGACGGCTAGGGGTAGATCACCCAGAAATGCCGGAAATGTAAGTGGAAGTCAAAGAGGGACTACTGATATAGTTGTGAGATCGGAGGCGAGAGCACCTGCCCGAGCTTATGCAATACGTGCACGAGAGGAAGCATCATCTCCAGACATCATCACTGGTACTTTTACTCTTTTTGATATTGATGTGATTGCATTGATAGATCCAGGTACTACTCATTCGTATGTGTGTATGAATTTAGTATCAAGTAAGACTCTACCTGTTGAGTCTACTGAATTGGTGATTAGAGTATTGAACCCTTAGATAAGTGTGTCTTGATGGATAAAGTGTGCAAGAATTGCTCATTGATGTTTCGGGATATATGCTTTCCGGCTAATTTGATGATGTTACCATTCGATAAATTTGATATAATTTTGAGTATGGATTGGCTCACTTTGCATAATGCCATTGTGAATTCTAAATGAAAGAGTATAGATTTGAGAAGTCAGAACGGTGAGATAGTTTGAATTGAATCTAGTGATATGAAAGGGGTATCAGTTGTTGTATCTGCGATGAAAGTTTTAAACTATGTGAGAAAGGGTTGCGAAGCTTATTTGGCATATGTGATTGATATAAAAGTGACTGGTAAGAAAGTTGAATCTGTGCCTGTGATTTATGAATTCTTAGTTATGCCTTTCGGACTAGCGAGTGCTCCTGCAGTGTTTATGGATTTTATGAACCGTATATTCAGACCGTATTTGGATCATTTTGTTGTAGTATTTATTGATGACATTCTGATTCATTTATGTGATGAGATGCAACATGCCGAGCAATTGAGAGTTGTGTTACAGACTTTGCGCGGGAAACAATTATATGCTAAGTTTAGCAAATGTGAGTTTTGGTTGCGTGAGGTTGAATTTCTGGGCATATTGTATCAGCTGCGGGAAATACGAGTTGTTAAATTTATATCTAAAAGTTATGAAATGAATGAATATGTGATTATTGACTAAAAATACTATATGTGGAATTGAGAAATGTGGCACTAAGTGTGCGATTAATTCGAATAAATAACAAAGAGTAATTGATGAGTAGTATCGAGCATGGAATAGCATGTATGATTGTTAACTAAGTGTTGGAAAAGGTATATATGGAACCTACATGGTTGATGAATTTGAAAATAGATGAATGGATGGTTATGTGAGTATCGGATATAGTTAAGTTTGAGCATTTTGGTGAAACTATCTATGTGATGGTTTACTTTTTATATTGATTTGATCCAGTGAGTTGAACGTATTATATTACGAATTTGTGATTGATTATCATTCAGGCAAAGATAATGTTGTTGTTGATGCCTTGAGTCAGAAGTCTTTATGTGCTTTGCGAGCTATGAATTCTCAGATAGATCTGTGTGATGATGGTTCAGTTTTGGCTGAGTTGAAGATGAGACCGATGTTCGTACATCAGATTCGTGATGCCCAGAAAATGGATGATGAGATGATAGCAAAACGAGCTCAATGTGATTTGAATTCTGATTCAGAACTTCGAGTTGATAGTGATGATTGTCTGAGATTTAGAGATCGGATTTGTGTTCCGAAGAATTCAGAGTTGATTCAGTTGATTTTGAATGAACCTCACAATAGTCGTTTGACTGTTCATCTGGGGAGTACAAAAATGTATAATGATTTGAAACAGTTTTATTGGTGGCATGGTATGAAATGGGACATCTCTGACTTTGTGTCGAAGTGTTTAGTTGTCAGCAAGTTAAGGCTGAACATCAGGTTCCGTCCGGTTTGTTACAACCAATTATGATTCCTGAGTGGAAATAGAAGAGAATCACAATGGACTTTGTGTCGGGATTGCCTTTATCTCCGTGGAAGAAAATACTTCGAATCGGATCGTATGAGATCATTTAACGAGTTGGGCCGGCTACTTATAGATTGATGTTGTCACTTGAGTTGGAAAAGATTCATAACGTGTTTCATGTGTCGATGCTTCGACAGTACAGATCTGACCCGTCTCATATGATTGCTCCTATTGAGGTTGAGATTCAGTCAGACTTGTCGTATAGTTAGGAACCGATTCGAATATTGGCACGAGAGACTAAAGAGTTGAGAAACAAAAGAATTTCCTTAGTGAAAGTGTTATGGTACAAACACGGAATTGAAGAGGCTAGAGTCTGAAAATGTTATGAGAGAGCCATATCCGCATCTATTCACTGGTAAGATTTTTGGGGACGAAAATCCCTAAGGGGGGAGAGTTGTAACAGCCCGGTTTAGACCCTAGTCGGAACAGTGGTTTTGAGACCACAAATCTGAGGTAGGAATAATATTTTAATATTATTTTTTGTGTGAACAGTATGTGAATTGACCTGTGTGAAATTTCTGTGTGAAGATTTTATCGATTGTATGTTTAATTAAGAGAAATGACTTAATCGCGTAAAGTGTAAAAGCTGTGTGCTGATTGTTAAAGTGCCTAATTGTTGTTGTCTTTATAAATTAGAGGTTTTATGTTGTAAATTGCCCAAAAATAATGATAGTGGGTGACATTATGATTAATATATATAATTTATAAATATATATTAATTATAAAAGTTAAAACATTATATTATAATGTTATTATAATAAAGACAAAAGAAATTAAAAGCCATTTTATCATCTTTTTCTTGTCGAAAGTGAAGAAAAAGAAAGAAAGAAAGCTTGTTAGGTTCGGCTAGCAAATTGGTTTAATCAATGTATGTTTTGAGCTCGGTTTTTGATAATTTCTATGTTTTTGTGATCGTTGCTTTGTGCTATTTAAAACCCATGCTTCAATTTTGTGAATTGGTGAAGATTTTGAGATGTGCCATTGATGAACATGTGAGCTTTGTGTTGATAGTTGGTAAAATATGAAAGCTTAGTGTTGGGTTAATATAGTTTGTATTTGGATTTTTGGTGAAATTGAGTAAATTGGGCTAAATTGAGAAAAGTGTAAATTGAGGGACTAAAATGTGAAATAAATGAAATTTGTGGGCTTGTATTAGCATGAAAAGAATTCGGCTAAGTATATGTGATATGAAATTGTGCGTATTTGATGATTTTATGAATTAGGGACTAAAGTGTCGAAATGTAAAAATGTGAGGGCTATTTTATAAAATGCCCTAAATATGTGTGTTTGGACTAAAATGAATGATTTGGTGATTGAATGGATTGAATTTGAATGTGTATAGACTAAGAAAAGAGAGGTTCGGATTGAGATCGAGGCAAAGACAAAGTGCTCGATTAATCGACCGTTTCGGTATTTCGACGTCCGAGGTAAGTTTGGATATAATACTGATTTTAAACTAAATCTATGTGATGTGAATTAAATGAATTTATATATATAATTATGAGATTAGAAATGCTATGTGTGGAATTGAATTAGAGGGCACTAAGTTTGCGAAATTAGAAACGAAATGGAGATGATTAGCACTGTGTGTGCGAAAAGATAGAAGCTTCGGCTTACCGAATTGGCACTGTGTGTGCGATACCGATACAAGTTCAATTTAACGAATTGCCACTAAGTGTGCGATGATAAATATGTTTCGATTACGAATTGGCACTAAGTGTGCGAATAAATCAAAAGTATAGTAAAGGTTGATCGAAATGTAAAGTCGAGCAATTGAGTAGCTTGGTTGGTGAGTAACTATGTGTTGGCAAAGGTATGTATGATAACTATGTGTTGGTTAAGGAATGTGTGATAACTATGTGTTGGCAAAGGTATGTATGATAACTATGTGTTGGTTAAGGCATGTGTGATAACTATGTGTTGGCAAAGGTATGTATGATAACTATGTGTTGGTTAAGGCTTGTGTGATAACTATGTATTGGCTAAGGTATGTATGATAACTATGTGTTGATTAAGGTATGTATGATATCTATGTGTTGGTGGATTTGAAAGTAGATGGATGGAGTGCTATGTGAGCATTGAGTATAGTTGAGATGGTGTATCATTGATAAATTAATCTAAGTGATGGCTTATTTTTGTATATTGATTTGAATTGTTGAATTACATGTATTATATTACGGACTTACTAAGCTTTGGAAAGCTTCATTGTGTGATTTGTTTTTACGCTTGCAAAGGTGTCAATTAAAGCTAGCTCGAATCAGGGATCGTCAAGATATCAATCACACTATCGGCAATCTATTTTGGTACTTACGGAAAGATGTATATAGATTAAATATGGCATATATAGGCTAGAAGTTATGGTATGATTTGTAATGTTTAATCCTTGCCATGTGAGTTGGCTTGGAAGTGTGATAATATTGAGTTTGTGAATGAGCTTTGAATGTGGTATGTTTCATGACTTTATGGTTGATAAAAAAGGTGATTAGAAGATGAGTTTTGGTATGGATTATATGATGTTTGAGTTATAAATGTTTTGAGATGTATAATTGATACTTGGATGGACTCATTTGTGATGTCAATAGGTATAGAAGTAGATGATATTGTGGATGACTAATTGGTGTATGAAATGGTATGTTTGAATGCATTCAGAAGCATGAATTGGTGTTGCTTTGAAGCTTGTTGATTGACCCTAGTGTGGGTGGCATATTGGCCTTGCAAAGGGCCTGTTATGCATACAAGGTCGTGGCACACGGGCGTGCCTAGTGACCGTGGGATTTAGTCAGTATATAGCCTAAGAGTACACGGCCATGGTACACGGGCGTGCCTGGTGGCCATGGGGATAAGTCAGTATACATGCCCTGTTTTGGCACGGCCAAGACACATGGGTGTGTCTAGTAGACGTGGGAGGCACACGGCCTGACTGCACGGGCGTATGACCTCTGTAGTGTTAAAAAAGTTTTAAATTTTTGAGAATTTCCGTATATATTCGGTTTAGTCCCTACATCTTTCTAGCATGTGTTTGAGGTCTCGTGGACCCTAATAAGGGACTATATGATTATGTTGAAATATGATTTAATGATGATTGACTTTGTGTTGAGAATTGATTGTGAAATGCTCCGATTGATCGGTAACGCCTCTTAACCCTATTCGGCGATGGGCCTCGGGTTGGGGTGTTACACAAACTGTCATCGAGCATCTTTGAAAAGGGCTTAGGCCCAAGACATTCAACTCAGTAATCGTGTGAATACTGATTGTTTGTTTGTTTCCGCGGGATTACACACTGAGTTTACGTAAACTCACCCTTTTTGTTTAATGTGCACAGGTAATCCCCAAACTTAGATGGATCGGTGCGACGGAGGACTCAGCGGTGACCACAGTAATTTTTGGACTTTATGGTTTTCAATTTACGAGTTATGATTTGTTTATTATTGACTTTTGTGGTTGTAATTTAAGGACCCTCTGGGACTTTAGTTTTAAATTTGGGTTTTATTTTTTTATTTTACTTTATGGATTTATACCTGCTGGTCGTAGGAAATTCGATTTTCAAAAAAAAAACGTTAAAGTATTTTCTAAATGCATGATCACCTAGATTGATTTATTAAAGCTTCCGCAACGAGGGATGTTTCAAAACAAACATTTTAAATGAATAAAGACGACTTCCTAAGTTCTAACAAAGGTTTAATAAAGATAATAACATGGAATGTCTTCATCGTAACAACGAGGTTTCAAAACATTATCGTGTGGCATTGCCAGATACGGCCATAACGTCTAGGCCGGATTTGGGGTGTTACAAGATAGTCATAATTTACTCAACTGTAACTGTTATACTCAAACATATTTACAATTCAAACATTATTCCTCTGACTAATTCTGTCCTCACTGATCCTATACTATTCCGTTTATTAACAAAAATTCAATTCAGAAGAATTTCTGGTAAGTACAATCTTTAGACATCATACTTGAATGAGTCGATTAGCCGATATTAACTTCTTCTTTAACTGTGACATTGCGTAGTCTGAATAATCTTTAGAACAATCTTATATCTCTCTCAAAACCGTCTTTACTTGCTAAGCCGTTCTCATCTCAAATCACATTATTAGTTATACCACCACTAAACTCTTTAGTTTCACACTTGTGAACTTATTCAACATATCTCTCGTGAACTTCATCATATAACACTATTCTGGTAAGGGGGTGAAGATTGTAAAGCCTTTAATTTTTTTTTTTTTTACTCTCACACATACACACATATAACATAGCATTTAGCAACAACATAATGTCATGAACTTCTGTTCATACATCTCTAAGTTTCAATTCGTCATGAACACAATTTTTTTTATATTTTGGCAACATAATTAGCATTATCTCACACGAGTATCAACTAAACATAATAAGCTCATTACAAAATAATTTTTCACTTCATTTCACCTTTTCATATTTCAAGAATTCTTCCCGTTAACACATACATATCATCGCAAATCATAGGGATCGATTCAAGCAAATCAATATATTTACTTAAGTTATACAACTTACTTAACCCCTTTCAGCATTATCGAAGGTAGCTCGGTTGGAAAGCGTATCTGCTTTAACATAACCAATCTCATCAGAGTCGAGAGATATCACACTATCACAGGTCATTTATGGCAAGTATAGCTGGACTCTCACATACGCTATGTTAGTCCGAGAATCGACTAAACCGTAGCTCTGATACCATTAAATGTAACACCCCTCCTTACCCGTATTCGACGTCGGAACAGGGTACGAGGCATTACTGGACTTAGACTCAAACAAACATTCAAGACCGAGACATGAAATTCCACTCAAATTTAAAACTTTTCAAACACATTCATATTATCCCTAATACGAGCCTACAAGGCTCAAAACATACACCGGGGGTGGTTCGGGACTAAACCGAGAACTTTAGAAACTTCAGGGAATTTAGAAAATTTTTCATACAAAAGGGACCACACGCCCGTGTGAGTGAAGGGACACGCCCGTGTGAAATATCACACGCCCGTGCTTCAGGTCGTGTCCATCTTAGGGTGCATTCTGTTTATGACGTCATCAAAAAATAGGGTCACACGGCCAAGTCACACGCCCGTGTGCTTAGGCCGTGTGGTGAATTAAATTCCAAAAAATAGATGCAGACTTCACACACCCTGGGCACACACCCATGTCCTGGGGCCGTGTCTCTGCCCGTGTGGCCAAGAAAATGGCTATTTACCAAGCCATTTGGCACCCTCATTTGCACATACTTAAACACAACTTCAATGGCATCTTTCATGGCATAATTGAGCACTTAAACATCATCAAACAAGTCATGATCATGGCGAATTCATATCAACTTATTCATGCATAAGACACCATACTTTGCCTAGCTTAAACTTATCAAACTTTCATGCCAAGATTATCATTAACACATCCTCACATCTCATACTTATACCAAGGTCTATTCATATGCCAATTTAATCACATTTCAATCATCAGGTAATCTAGAGCACATCCACAATCCATCCATACCAAACACACCTAACCACATCACATGAAACCTTTAGTATAAGCATACACAAATAATAGGCATTACAACTCATTAACCAATATGAGCCACATCTCATGGCCATATACAAAATGAATCATATTACCATTATGAACCAACACATTTGGCCATATCAAATGACACATACACAATTAACTAAGTCCCTATACATGCCATAGACTCAAAGGGGTTTGTATTCACTTATACCCAACATGATAGCTTGATAGTGTGATAGCATCTCCAGCTATCTCCAACTCGAGCTAGCATACAACCCTATAAGATATGGGAAAGGAAGGGGAGTAAGCTACAAAGCTTAGTAAGTCCTCATGCAAATGATAAGGAACAATAGTCATACATTTGCCATACAACTAACATAACATAACACAACATAAACGTCATTAAATCTTCCTAGGCATAACTTACTCAATCGCAATGCTTACCCCCTTCAATTTGTAAGCATAATTTAATACATCTTAACAATTGCCAGACATTCGAAATCTCTCCAACATAATATACCATAATAATCATTAACAAATCATTTCAAGCTTCATAGTAACATGCACATTAATTACGCGTATTCATATTTGCAAGCCCAGAGCTTAACAGCTTTCAATGATTTAAACTCTTAACTTCTCATACTTTCATAACCATTTTAATAGGCAATTATGCAAATCTTTCATTTTTCACACATATCCAATGAAATCACAAATCAAGTGAAATAAACATCTTATCTCTCAATTTGATATGGCTCAAAAGCCTAACACATGATTCTAAACTGAATTTACCATGAATTTACACATCATCAACATAAACACTTGTTCACAAGATTAACTTAAGGTCACTTTCATAGTGATCACGAACTCATAATATCATGAAGCCAATGCTTATAAACTTTACGTACATACCTGTACGAACTCGTAACACAGTCATATCTTTTCACATCTTTGACATAATCTTTGAATTACCCGTTGAACCACTTGGAATACTAAAGGATACTCGAGAAATCTCATACATATAGTAAGATGCCAATGCCATATCCCAGATATGGTCTTACATGGGATCACATATCAATGCCGATAGCCCGGCTATAGTCTTACACAATGTCTCATATCGATGCCATATCCCTGATATGGTCTTATACGAATTCTCATATGGACGCCATGTCCCAGACATGGTCTTATACGAAATCACATACCAGTGCCATATCCCAGATATGGTCTTATACGGGATCTCAATAACCCTAATGTCATGACATTTGTATCCTATCTATTCCTAAGGTTCAACCGGGATTTCGAGGTATCAAATCTTCGTCGAATCGTCATCGAGTCATCATTAATCAAATCCACAAAGACAATTATACAATTCATGCAATATTAAAGCATTAAATACATAACAATGAAATGTTGCATTATTTACACACGAACTTACCTCGGTAGCACAATCGGTGAAAATGACTTATTCGTCATATTCTTTGTTTTTCCCCCATTCTAAGTCCGAATCTCATTTTTCTTGATCTATAACAACACATTTAACTTATTTATTCATCATGCTACTCAAATTAGCCCAATTTCACATTTTGGTAAAATTACATTTTTACCCCTAATCTTTGTCATATTTACATTTTAGTCCTTATGCTCGTAAAATGATTTTCAATCAATTTCTTCATACTTTAAGCCTAGCCGAACCATTTTCATAATTAGAGCAGCCCACATTTTTATTAAAACACACTTTTACTACACATTTTATAAACTTTTACAATTAGGTCCTTTTGGACATTTTCCTTTAAAATCACTTAGTAAAAGTCGTTTCTCTAACCATAAACATGCATAATCTACCATTATTCATCAAAATACACAAATTTATAACATGGGTCAAACCCTAGACTTTCATCATATCTAAAATAAGTGGTAGAAATAGGTAGATCATGATACAAGGATTTCAAAAACGTAAAAATCATTAAAAACGGGGCAAGAACGGACTTACTACGGAGCTTGGAAAGCTTGAACAAAACCCTAGCCATGGCTTCCATAGTACATTCGGCCAAGGGTTGAAGATGACAAGAAATTTTTGGCTTATTTTACTTTTTAATTCATTTATTTACTAAATGACCAAAATGCCCCTAACTTAAAAATATTCTATTTCACCTATTTCATGTCCATTTTTGTCCAACAAATTATCCAATGGTCTATTTACCATTTAAGGACCTCCATTTTGAAAACTCATAACAATTGGACACTTTTAACTTCTAGAACTCAAGTTTTGCACTTTTTACAATTTAGTCCTTTTGACTAAATTGAGTGCCCAAACGTCAAAATTTTCGAACGAGATTTCCACAAAATCATTCCGTAAAATTGTAGACCATAAAAATATAATAAAAATATATTTTTCTATGTTAGATTTGTGGTCCCGGAACCACTATTCTGACTAGACCCAAAATCGGGCTGTTACATTATGCACATACTGTACGAATCCAAGACATACGAAGCCAACATGTCTACACAACCCGGGAGCATTGAGGAGAAGAGCTAATTAAGACACTAACTTATTCGTTTATTCATTAAATTTTTCTATAAAGTGTAAGTTATTAGTTCTTCTTCAAGTCAGATATATTACAATATGCAAGCCAAAATTTTAATCCAAAATTGGGAAGCTTCTGATCAATTCTTTGCTTTGCCAAAATTTTGTACCTAACAAATCGACAGGAAAAAAACATGAATGAAAAATTAACTTAAATAATTATAAATTTTAAACTCAGAATATGATATGTTAGAAAGCAAACAAATTTAATAGATTTATTTGATATATTATAAATAAGTGTAGGTTGAAGATGTAATACAAATTATACAGTTTAGTACTAAGGTAAAGGCGTCCTCTCCAAATTCAAGCGTAGATCTGATAAATTTTAAAATTTTCAGCATGCATATATGCATAAATTAACCAAAATTAATATATATATTTATAAATGATGGGCGTAAATCCATCGCTTCCCTCGTTGTTGTTATTATTATTATTATTCAGTTCCCTCAAACTCAAAGTCAATCATTTTCTCCCACGCTTCTCCGAAATCAAAATCCCCTCTCGGTCTCTCTTCGAGAGGCTTCTGTGTCTTCTTCTTCTTCCCCTTCTTCTCTCGCTTTGCCCTTGCTATGGCTTCTGATTTGGAGACCAAAGCCAAAGAAGCCTTCATCGATGACCACTTTGAACTCGCGCTCGATCTTTACTCTCAAGCCATTCAACTTAACCCTAAAAATGCTGAACTCTACGCTGACCGCGCTCAAGCCAACATCAAACTCAATAATCTCACTGGTATCTCCTCTTTTTTCCCCCATTTAATCTTTTAAATATGTATGTTTTTAAAATGATTAATTGTTAATTCTTTGTTATTTTTGTACTTTTTGTTGGCGCAGAGGCTGTCGCGGATGCAAACAAAGCAATTGAGTTGGATCCTTCCATGTCTAAAGCTTACTTGCGTAAAGCGTTAGTAGATTTTTCCCTCGTCTACTCATTTTTTCCTTTAATTCCCAATGCTTTAGTTGTTTATACATAAATAGTATGGAACGTTGCTGTTTTAATCGCTCCTTTAGTATAATTGCTGAACGAATTCCTGAATTGTTTCCGAGCATTGTTTATTGCTTCTGAGGCATATGTAAACCAATCTCTACAGTACGGCATGTATGAAGCTTGAGGAGTATCAAACTGCTAAGGCTGCGTTGGAGACTGGTGCCACTTTGGCACCGGGAGAGTTGAGATTTTCTAAGTTGATCAAAGAATGTGAAGAGCGCATTGCAGGTACTTAGCTTTAAATAAGGGTGTTTAGGAAGGAAGGAATTTATCTACTGATATTGCTATATATTTAAAATTAACCTATACCGTTTTAAGATCCTTCCTTGTCTTATGAGTTTTTGTGTTTGTTTAGAGGAAACTGATGAGCTACCAAAGCAGATGCTGAAAGAGGTGACAACAAATTCTGTACCTGCAAAAGAAGTTGAGCCGGTCAAGGATGCTCCTGTTCCAATGGCTGTGGTAGCACCACCCAAACCAATTTACAGGTTTTTGCCTTTGTATCTCTTTTTAAGGTCAGCACTTTTGATGATGTGTGATTGATTTGATTAAAAATATTTGTGCAGGCATGAATTTTACCAGAAACCTGAGGAAGTGGTTGTCACAGTATTTGCCAAGGGAATACCACGTGAATGTGTTAAAGTAGATTATGGTGAACAAATAGTAAGTTGCATATTAATTCATCTGTTTCACTTCTGTGTTTTTCTGGCTCTGCCCTTGAGAGATTAATGAGTATACAGTCTAAAGATGTGCTATCTTTCTTTGTTGTTCTGCAGCTAAGTCTCTCCATTGAAGCTCCTCGTAAAGATGCATATCATTTCCAGCCTCGATTATTTAGAAAGGTATTACATGAGATTCATGTTATCGAGATTCTGGTTTGTAAGAGTATCATCATAAATATGTTTTTCATTTTCTATTTTTGGCAAATGTCCAAACAAAGAACTCTGTAGATGATAGTGGCAATTACTGAAATATTATACTGAATTATGGATTGCCTTTCTGTTTACTAGTGACAAACATGTTTTTGTTGGATCTTTTTTGCCATATGATTGTGTCTCTTGTTTAGATGCTTGTTTTTATGTTGTGTTTTGCTATGTTTGAACAGATAATACCTGAAAAGTGCAGATATGATGTGTTGTCAACCAAAATTGAGATTCGGCTGGCAAAAGCTGAACCAATTCACTGGGCATCTCTTGAATTCAGCAGGGAAGATGCTGTTCCCCAAAGGGTTAATGTATCTTCAGGTAAGTTGATCTCTGTTGCATGTTATCTTTATTACTAGCTGTTAAACTATGAGACAACCAATTGCCCAGGCTTATTTTTGCATCCTATACCGATTTTTTTAGTCTCCCTGTGCAGTTGTATGTGTGTGTACAGTGCTGTGTGTGTACAGTGCTGTGTGTATTCTTTTGCTGTTTTGCACCCAGAGGTAATGGTAGTTTGAAATATAAATGTTTACTGGGTAACATAAATTGTGAACATTTTATTCAGGTAAATCCTTCTTGGGAACCATATTTTAGTTACTAAGCTAGCATTTGGAGTAAAGTCATCAACAGACTTTGCAGAAGTTTATGTGATCGACTTGAAATCTGTTGTCTGAAACCAACAAAGTATTGTTTCGAAATAAATTACTCATAGATAAATTTTCCTATTTCTTGCTCACATTAAGTAAATTACTCATAGATTTTTATTATTCTTCAAACTAGTGGTATCTTTTTGCCTGCAGATCTATATCCATCGATTTTCCTGTTTGTGAATGTGGATGTTTTTGCAATTGAAAATCTTCTCTAGTATCTTTTCATAGGTTGAATTGATCTTTCAATGCTCATCTACTTATTGTTCTAATAAATGTTGCTGCATGAGTTTGAATTTTTTTTCGATTTAATTTTATGGCAAGTACTGTATCTTTTTATCTACCTGTGGTCTTGTCATAAACTACTGTTTGCAGTAAGTGCAAATCAAAGACCAGTGTATCCATCCTCCAAACCAAAGAGGGTTGATTGGGATAAAATTGAAGCTCAAGTAAAGAAGGAGGTATGTTGAACATGAAGATATCGTTTTCCCTTTTGTGTTTGTTTTTGGGACAACTTTCCTAGAGGAAGTTGTTATGGGATACGATTACTCAACACACAAACTCTCTGTGGCTGGCTTTCAGGAGAAAGATGAAAAGTTGGATGGTGATGCAGCTTTGAATAAGTTTTTCCGGGACATTTATCAAGATGCTGATGAGGATACAAGAAGAGCCATGCAAAAATCTTTTGTAAGATATTTTCCTTAAAGAGAGTTTAATTTTGTCCCTTGAATATGCGTAACTTTGGTCATTGAATAAAATAATTGATAAATTATGGTTACATTAATTGCCCATTTGCCATGGACATAATCTAAATTTCTGGCTTTGCATTTGCAGGTGGAGTCTAATGGGACAGTGCTTTCAACAAACTGGAAAGAAGTTGGTGCAAAGAAGGTGGAAGGAAGTCCTCCAGATGGTATGGAAGTGAAGAAGTGGGAGTACTAAGCTCTTTGTTCCCAATGGAGAAGATTGTAGCTTGGACTGCGATTTTGGTCTGTGAATGTTGTTTTCTTTTCTAAAATATAACTTTATAATATGTTGCCTGGGTGTGCGTTGAATGTCGTAATCTTCTCCCAAACAACAGGTTGATGAACTTTGCATTTTTAAGCTTTCGTTTTGGGTTTGTGCAGTTATTTTGGTCTAACATTAAACTTCACCGGCGCATTGTTGGAACATTGAAGCTATGCAATGAAAGAATGGCTACTTCGTAATTTTTTTTCTTTACACATTTTGATAGGCCTCCATGAAAAGTGTGATTATAATAAAAAAAAGTTATGAACATTATGATTGGATCTTGATCGGGTTGCATGATATAATTTTTTCCCGAGGTTCATGTATAACTTTATATTTATTTTTATGTACATTTTTTTGTAGTATTTCTTATTGTTTGCTAACTGCTTTAGCGCTCTCTATTCGATTATTTCAATTCTTTACTTATCGTTGGTAGAGGTTGGGTTTCAGATTATGCATAAATCAGCTGCGAGACAAAAAAATAAAAAAATAAAATCAGCCAGAAATATCAGTTAATAGATCATGGAATAGGATCTTTCTCCATCTCCTCCAAGGACGACGTCGGGGGACAATGCCCACATGTTTAGTCCATCTCCAAATTTCCAATCGAAATGGAGTGTGCTTTGCTTTGCAGGGAGTGGAATCAGCCTCTCCACACTCGACCCTCAACAAGAACACAAGCTTATGTTTAGTCCTTTTTCACATTCAATATTTTCTGTATAATATCTGGTACTGTCTCAATTTAATAAAGTGAATTTTTGAGAAAAAAAAAATAAAAGAGTTAGATAAAGAGAGAGATCATAAAAAGTTGTTTGATATTTGAGATGAAAAGAATGTAGTTAATTGTGAATGTGAAAATGTGGAAAAAAGTCCAAACTGTAAAATTTTAAAAGTTAAAGGATTAAAATGTTATTTGACTATTTGGTATGAGAATGACTTGGGATATGAATTAGTAGAATGAAAATCACTTTTGAACTAAATTTGAAAAGATTGGAAAGTATAGAGATCAAATATTTTTTTTCATTTTCACCATGGACAAGGCATAATTGTAATTTTAACCACCCATGGACATATATTTGAGAGTAGATATGATTTATTAAGTTCGAATTTTATAAGTGCCAAATTTGTTGTGACGAAAGTGTTGGAAAGTTTTAGTTAAGAAAACAATTTTTTAGTTTTAGCGGAAGTTTAACATTTTCTTAAAACTGAGCCTTGTAATTTTAACCACATGACCTTTGCATTTTCTATTAGGGTTGTCGCCCCTCATACTCTATGAGGGCTAATTTGAGTATCTCATGTATTGGATTTAATTATATGTGTTTTTTAGATTTTTAACTCAGCACTTTATGATTTAATCTAACCTAATACTTATTTTTTATTTTTCAAAATAAATATTATTTAATCAATTATTTTAATTAATTAACTAACTAAATTGATTTTTCAGTTAAATAATTTTCTCAATCCAAATCTAATTCCGTTAAAGTCATAACAACTTTACCGTAATAGAATCTATGAGGAAATATTTAATTTTCTATTATCAACAAATCCATAATGAATAATTAATTTAATTCTATATCTGAACTTCAATTATTTATTTATAATTAATTAAACAATAATTCGAAGAAACTTAAATTAATTTCTCAAGTCAATTCTATATTTAGCCAGAAAATGAATTCACTGCGGATAGTGATACATTCGATCTATTTATCTTCATCGTTTCCATTCATTTCTATCTATTGGTTCTACACGCAATTTGTTTCTGATTATCTCGAGCTAGTAGAGGGACCAATTGGACATATTGTAACAACCCGTTTTCAGTGAAATCGAAACAGTGATTTCGGGACCACAAATCTGACGAGTAAATTATTATATTATTATTATATTAATGTCTATGGGATAGTAGTAAGGTCATATTAAAATTTCGTTAAGAAATTTTGATGTTTGCATGATTAATTAAGTGAAAAGGACTAAATCGTAAAAAGCGTAAAAGTAGAGTTCTATTAGTTAAAAGGGATAAAAGGCTATGGAAATGAAACCAGATGGACTTAATTGGTAATTAGACCATTTGTGTGGTTAATGGATGTTTATGATATGGTTTTGATGAAAATTTGAAAATAATTAAAGGTTAAAAAGGTAAATGTGAAATTAAGGTTAAAATAAATAAAACTAAATTGACTTCATCTTCTTCCATAGAAATTCTAAAGCAAAAATAGCCATTTTTAGGGTTCTTTGGTTCGGCTACTACAATTGCTTGCATGTAAGTGATTTCAACCATGTTTTTAATGATTTTTATGTTTTTGAGGTTGTTTTAGCTTAATCTAGCTTGCTCGGGGGTTCATTTGTAAAACTATTAAGGGTTTAGGGTTATGCCATGAATTTTCTTGTATTATTCTTTATGTTAAATGGTAGATTATGAATCCTTGTTGTTAAATAAACAAGTTTAGTAAAGTGATTTTTGATGAAATTTACATTTAGGGATTGATTTGTAAAAATGGTAAAAGTTCATGGAAAATTTATGAATGATGGTTTGTGTAACAGCCCGATTTAGGGGCTAGTCGAAACAGTGATCTCGGAATCAATAATTCGAGGTTAGAGAAAATTATTTTCATGATATGTTATGTGTTATAACATGTTTATAAGGATGCATGAAAATTTTAGTGCCTTAATTTTAGCGATTTCTAGCTAAATTGTGAAAAGGGACTAAATCGCATAAAGTGCGAAAGTTCTATTTTATTTCCTAGAGGTGCCAAATAGCTATGGATTATTAATTGGAGGTCCCAAATGTGCAATTTGGCCTTGTTTTAAGTGAGTTGGTCGGCCATGTGACATTGGGGGACAAGAGCATTTAATTTTGGTCAAAATTGGTGGAAATTAGGTGGAAAAATGAATAAAATAAGATGAATAAGCAAAAAGCTATCATCTTTTTATTTTATTCTCTTCCTCCACCGAAAATAGCAGCCATGGGAGGGGTTTTTGAAGCTTAAAATTTCAGCAAACTTCTCTTCACTCAAGTAAGTGATTTTGATGGCTTTAGTTGATAATTTTTGTACTTTTGAGACCCCTAAAGCTTAAGCTTTCTAAAGAGGGGACTAGTTTGCAATATGGTTGGAAGTCTAGGGACTTGCCATGATAGAGTTCATGTTTTTTGATGAGTTTTCATGAAAGAAAATGAATAATAGGATGTTGATAAACAACTTTTGTGAAAGGTGTTGTCATGAAAACACCTAATTGGGACTAAAATGCAAAAGTTGTAATTTGTTCATTAAGGAATGAAATTGATGGAATTGAGAATAGTTGTAAGAGGATTAAATGTTCAGCTAGGCTTGCTTAACAAGAAAATGTGATAAAAATTTATTTACGAGCCTAGGGGAAAAATCATAATTTTGCCAAAGTATAGGGGCAAAATGGTCATTTTTGCCTAAGTAGAGATTATGTTGTAATACAATCATTAAGTGATTAAATGAGTAAATTTCATTGTTCTAGATCAAAGAAAATGAGTTTTGGACCTAGAATGGATGAAAAGAGAAATGTGGACAAAAAGTCCTTTTCGGCTCTTTCGACATCGAGGTAAGTTCATGTGCGAATGTTGAAATTACGTATGAGATCATTTAGTATGCCAATGTTGTATGGAATGTATATTACTATATGAATGTATGAAATGTCTCTTGATGAGATGTCAATAGAATTGAACTTAGAGTAATGGGAAATGTATGTGGAATGATATGATGATAGTTAAGGCCTCGTGTAAGACCATATTGGAATATGGCCTCGATGTAAGAATTCGTATAAGACCATGTCAGGGACATGGCATCGACATGTTAATACAAGTAAGACCCTATTGGGGTATTAATTCTATGTGACATTATGTGTATGAGACTCGAGAGAGAGTTATTTAATAACTTGAGTGAATCAACGTATATGTTGAAAGAAAGAAAGTACGCGGTTGTACCACGGGAAAAGCACAAGTGTGTGTGCTAGAATTGAATTGATATGAATTCAGTATATGATGAACCCTTAGTGGGTTATGTGTATTCAATACACCTTAGTTGTATGAGATAGATTCATTAATGCATCGTGTGAATGCGAGCGAGTATCGTAGAAAGTTAAGTAAGAATAGAAGTATGTGAGGATGTTCTCGGAGGAGCATTTGAAATAGAGATAAGCTTGAGGATTATTATTCATGAATGTAAAATAACGGTGAGCTATGTGTAATATCACCATATTGATAGTAACCGATGGGCTAAATGCGAAACCACCGAGATATTAGTAGCATGAGCGGCTCATTGAAAATGCTTGATGTGTGGTTTTATATGATCATGTGGTGATCAGTGCAGGAATGTACGCTTATTAAACAAGCAGTTGGCTTGTGACATGGTAAAAATGTGGTAAGAGACTGAATAAGTAAGTTTTAAGAAAAGTTGAGTAAGTAACCATGAGTTTATGAGAGACACTCTTCATGATACTTTGTAATTATGTAAATCAATATTTGACACATTATGCAGATGAGCTTACTAAGCATTATTGCTTACTCCTTTACTTTTCTTATCTCTTATAGGTTATATTAACTAGCTCGGGTTGGAGGCCGCCGGAGATGTTTTCACACTATCGAGCAGACAGTTGGTATGATGTATCAAGTCTTTTTAAGTTATGGCATGTATAGGGCTAGTACCTAAGGTTGAATAAGTCATTGTTGATGTGGCCAAATTATGTTGGCCTAAGAGAACTTATGTTTGTTTGTGTATAGCCATAGATGATGGCCTAAGTTGTTTGTAATTATATGGGAAAATAGTTCTCCCTAGTGTATGGGATAAAAACCTCATTCTTTTCTAATCAAATGTCTTTAATTCAAGAGTAATGTTGATACTATGTGTAGTTATGTGATGAGGTATGAATGTATGCAAATGTGGGTGGAAAAAGGCTTGGAAGATAGCTTCTAAGTGCCCACACGGATGTGCATCCTGCACCTTAGTACCTTAAGTCAGAAAAGACCACGGGCTGATCACACGGCCGTTTGTTCAAGTCGTGTGATACGCACGGCCAGCACATGGGCGTGTGCCTAGGCCGTGTTGAATAAGTTAGTATATCAAGGTTTTACACACGGGCTAAGGCCACGGGCATGCCATGGCCGTGTGAGTTTAGTCAGTGTTGGCCACGGGCTAGCCACACGGGCGTGTGACTAGACTTTGAGGTCGTGTGAGAGTAATCAGTATTCACCACGGTTGAGGAGCACGGGCGTGCCCTGGCGCCGTGGGGGCATTGGCGAGAATGCTTGGGGTTTTTATGCGGGTTGAGGACATGGGCGTGTGTGTCTACACACGAGCGTGTCTCGTTCTACACGGGCGTGTGAGCCCTGTATTTGAAGAGAAAAATTTTAAGAATCGTAAAAGTTCCGGATTAGTCTTGAGAGCCCTCGTGTGTATGAGTGAGGCCTCGTAAGTCGAGAATGAGGTGATTGAGGTGTCTAAAGAGAGTAGTCACGATTTGCCTAAGTGGCGACCGTGAGGTTTTAGTACGGTAACGTCTCGAGCCCAGTTCCGGCGTAGAACCCGGGTAAGGGGTGGTACAGTTTGTATGGGTTGATATAAGTCCCTAATAAATTCGGTTAGCTTGAATGGGGGGTTAAAATGCTAAGATTTCAATTTATAAGCTTAACGACTAAATTGTGAAAAAGTTAAAATGTTAGGGGCAAAATAGTAGTTTTGCATAAATATGAAATATTGACTAAATTGAGTACTATAAGTATTAAATGAATTGAAATTATCTATTTAGATCAAGATAGACCACGTACGAATCTAGATCGAGGCAAAGAAAAAGCTTTGGAATAGCTCGTTTTAACTTCTACGCCCTAGTTGTCGAGGTAAGTTCGTATGAACGGTTATTGTATTTATGTTATTCACATGTATGTTATTATGTATTGAAAATGTAATTGAATGATGCATATCCAAATCGATGCTATGACAATTATTGAGTCTCGATTAAACCTTAGGAATTCGTAGGATACAAATGACATGTCATTAGGGATATCATGTTTCGGGTGCTAGTTTGGATGTCCTACCGATGGCTGAGGTCCAGCATTTTTTGCGGATACTCCACAGCTCGTGTGAGCAGCATCGTGTAGCTTACATTCTGACCCATAGCTTGTGTGAGCAGGCCTATTTCACAGCTCGTGTGAGCAATGATGTAAAGGAAAGCTTACGGTTATATGTTTAAGCACACTTCGTGTGAGCTTTTCTGGGTATTCGATGATATTCTAGATGGTTCAACGGGTAAGAAAAGGGATTGAAATGGTAAGTTTTCAAATAGATTTATGCATATACTCATGGAAAGGATGAATGAATCAAATGATGTATTTTTCATATGGAAATGACTTATCACATGGTTAATTCAAATGAGTTATGTATAAATGCACTAACTTGTGTATTGATGATGATGAATAGGCTTATGCCAAGCTTGTGGTTTGGGTTATATTATGCTTCTACTTATTATTATATAAATGAAATCGTAAGTTATATTTCATTTTCTACGAACTTACTAAGCATTAACTGCTTACGTAGTTTCTTTCCTATGCTTTATAGATTATCAGAAGCTTGATCGGTTTGGAAGCTCGTTGGAGATCTATCACACTATCCAGCATAAATATTGGTAGTTTTTGATGTTTTGTTCAAGGTTATAATGGCATGTATAGGTGAACTTATAATAGTGTTTAGTTGAATGTTTAGTTGATGATTTGGTATGTGTTGAATTGGTTTGAATATAGTGAAGTTATGGTATGTTTTGGAAGGTATTGAACTAGATGTTGATGTTTAAAATTTGGTAAAGATGACATGATTAAGTAAGTTTTGATGATTGCTTTTAAGGTGCCTTTGAATGACATATTGGTTAGTTGAATTAGTGTCTTGAAATGACATATACATATTTATGTTTAGATATGGTTTGATGCCTTATAAGTGTGCACAAATGGCTCAAATGATTATGCATGAAATGGTGTTGGGAATAGCTTTTTTTAGGTCCACACGGCCTAAGACACGGGTGTGTGACTCAGCCGTGTGTCACGGCCATGTGTCTCCTAAAGGTTCCTTTGTATGCAAGTCAGTTAGTTACACGGCCTAGCACACAGCCTAGCACACGGGTGTATGGGGAAATTTAGTAAGTTACACAGCCTGGCACACGGGCGTGTGACACAGTCGTGTGACCCTACTTAGTGAGTTACACGGGTGAGGACACGAGCTGGGACACGGTCGTGTGTCCCTAGTTCGAAGGTTACACGGATTGAGACACAAACATGTGTCTCAGTCGTGTGAGGCACACGGCCGTGTGACCCATGTATCCAAATTTTTGTATCTTTTTCCTAGACTTTCCAAATGATTTCAATTTAGTCCCGAATTATTTCTAAGGTATTTCTTGGGCCTCGAGGGCTCGATTTAGGTACGGAATATGCATGAATGATTGACTTATGATATGTTATGTTAGTGAAATAAATATTGTTTAAATGTTTTCAATTGTACAATAATGCTCTGTAACCCTAATCTGACGACGGATACGGGTTAGGGGTGTCACATTTAATGGATCAGAGCTACGATTTAGTCGGTTCTTGGACTGAACGTAGGATGTATGGAGTCTAGAAATACATGCCATTATATAACTTGTGATAGTGTGATAACTCTTAACTCAAATTGAACTATGTTTTCATATAGATAAGATGTCATCCAACCGAGCTGATTCTGATGAAGTTGATAGTAATACGCAAGCCTCCATTCGCGGAGCAGCATCTAGTGGTAGTAGGCTCGTGTCTGAGGGCCGGGGAGGAGAGGCTAAAGAAGCCTTTTTCCAAATGATGTCAGAGTGGTTTATAGAGTTTGTGAGAACAAATCCTATGGCTCAACGACCTCTACCCCCACTCAAACCCCAACCGATCCCCATAGTTCCTCAGGGTTTGGAACCAGTGCGAGTAACCAAGCCTCGAGTTGATAAAATCCAAAAGTATGGGGTTGAAGAGTTTTGTGGTACAACTGAAGACAATCCAAAGAGAGTCAAGTTCTGGTTAGAAAACACAATTAGGGTTTTCGATGAATTGTCCTGTACATCGATTGAATGCTTGAAATGTGATGTTTCTCTATTGAAAGACTCGACTTATCAATGGTGGAACACATAATAGAGTAAACTGGAAATTGTTCCAGACAAAGTTCAGAAAGAAATATATGAGTCAGAGGTTCCTAGATAAGAAACGCAAAGAGCTTCTTGAATTGAAGCAAGGTCGTATGTCAGTAGCTGAGTACGAAAGGGAATTTGTGCGACTCAGTAAGTATGCCTTGGAATGTGTACCAACAGAGGTTGTTATGTGAACTCGATTTAAAGACGACCTAAATGAGGATATCAAGCTGTTAGTCAGGATTCTTGAGTTAAAAGAATTTGTGGTTTTAGTTGATAGAGCACATAAGGCTGAAGAACTCAGCAAAGCAAAAAGAAAAGCCGATTTGGAGACTCATGATATAGCAACACGACCTAAGGGAAAATCATTCTCATCTCCATTGAAGAAGTCAAAAGAATATCATAGTCATTCATCAGCCTCGGTGGGTTATTCTAGGAGAGATAGAGGAAAACAACATTCGAGCTTGAAACCTCAGGCTACATCTGTAGCAAAACGTAGGCCGTGTCAGAAATAACAAGCCTGAATGTCAGCAATGTAATAGATGATACTTTGGTGAATGCAGACTGAAAGACAAGTCGTGTTTTAAATGTGGTTCCTATGATCATTATCTCAGAGATTGTTCTGAAAGGTCAGATAAAAAAAGGCTCAGAACACTCATTCGAGTATCATGACTGTGAGAGGGAGACCACCTCGGAACACTGGAAATACGGGTAACAGTTGTAGTGGGACGAAAGATTCTACTATGAGATCTGAGGCACGAGCACCAGTTAGGACTTACGCGATTCGTGCTTGAGAGGAAGCTTCAGCACCTGATGTGATCACCAGTACATTTTCTATAACAGCCTGTTTTTTAGTGGTATCAAAACAGTGGTTCCGGGGCCACAAATCTGATAGTAAGTTTGTAAATATTATTATTTAATATTTACGAGTCAAATATGGTTTTAAAAAGGTTTTTGATTTGGTAATTTATGTAATATAAATGATTTATTAAATTCAAGTGGTACGACCCTACAGTCAAGTGGTTTTAGAAAATGAGGTATTGGGACCTCGTTTCTATAAATCGAGCCGTAAATATTTTTATAAATATGTAAATATTTTTATAAATATTTACAGAGTGTTATTAAGGTTGTATTAAAGTTTAGTTAAGAAATTCTAATGTTTCGATAGTTAATTAATTAAAAATGACTAAATTGTAAAGGATGTAAAATTTGATCACTATTTGATTTGAGTGATTAAATGGCTTAATGAATAAAGGTAAAGGGAATTGAATGGTAATTAAACCATTCAAGAAGTTAGTGGAAAAATATGGACATGGATTTGGTGTTTTATTTAATTATTAACCAAGGTTAAAATGGTAATTTGATAAATCAAATTAAACCAAAAGCTTTATCATCTTTTAATTGTCTTCTTCACCGAATTTTAATGGAGGAAGAAGTCGTTTTTGAGCATGGAGGTTTCGGCAAGTTCAAATGTTAGCTTGGTATGCCGTTTTAGCCCCGTTTTGAATAATTTTTATGTTTTTGAGATAGTTGCAACTAGGTCCAGCTAGCTCGTACCTTCGGTTTTGAAACTGTTAAAGATATTGAATGTTGCCATTGATGAATCTATGTGATTTTAGATGTCAAATGATAAAGTTAAAATGTTAGTTGGTATTTAAAAGTATTTTGTTAAGGGATTTTTGACGAATTTAACAATTAGGGGTTAAATTGTTGAAATGGTAGAAATACGGGGACTTGATGTGAAATTGTTGCAAAAATGGGCTGTATTGGATGCCATGAATATTCGGTTGGCATGGGTTTGCATTAAAAATGGTTAATTTGCATGTTTTAGGCTCAAAGACTAAATTGAATAAAAGTAAAACGTTAGGGGCAATTTTGTAAAAATTTCAAAAATAACTAATTTGCATTAAATAAAATTTTTTACTATCTAAATTAATAAATTGAATGAAATTATTAATTTAGATCAAGATCGAGTAGAAAATCAAGGAGAATGGAAAATTACCAAAAAGCCCTTGTACTTTGACATTTCTACAATTTAGCCAGGTAAGTTTGTATGAGCTATTATTTAATGTGTGATTATATTGTAAATGAATCAATATATATGTTATTATATAATTTATCAAGTAAAGAGACGATAGAAATCCAACAACGTTCGACGATTATTGAGCCCCATTTGAACCCTAGGAATATATAGAATACAAATGACATATTATTAGGGTTACCATGTTTTGAGTGCTGGTCTTGAATGTCCAGCGATGGTTGAGTTTTGACATTTGTTGTGGATACTCGTCAACTTGTGTGAGCGGCATCGTGTAGCTACGTTCTGACCGTCAACTTGTGTGAGCAGGCCCATTTATGGTTTGTATGAGCGTTTATGTGAAGGAAAAGGAAAGGAATGGTTTCGACCATGTGTTAGCACACTTTGTGTGAGCTTCCCGTGTATCCGATATTATTCTAAGTGGTTCAACGGGCATGTAAAGGGATGAACCGGTAAGGGTTCCAATTGATTACACTATGAAATTATGGAAAGGCATGAAGTATTGATGAACAAAGTATGTATAGCCATGTTATGAAAAGCATGAATTCATATGTATTATGATTATGAAATTTACCTTACAATGTGATGAATTTTGCTAAGTTATATGAATTGATGCATTAACATGTGTTGTTGATGATGCTTAGGCTTGTGCCAAGCTATTGGTTGGATTGTATTATGTTAGTTTTAAAGATATGCATTGAAACGGTAATGACCAAATGACCAAATGGAAAGAGTGGTAAGAATCAAAGTATGTAATTTCTCATGAAATGATTTATCATGTAGTTGATTTCAAAAGAGTTATGTTTAAATGCACTAGCTTGTGGCTATGGTTGATGTACATGCTTATGTCTTATGTGTTATGCAAATGAAACAGGTGAGAATAGTTAATGAAATGGTAAGTTCATAGTAGGGATATAATATGATGAAATAAAAGGATTGTTGAGTTAAAGGACTTACTTGTAAGGAATAAATTTACTTATGCTATATGCGAGTTTACTCATGTCATGCATAAGTACACTAATTCGTGAGTTAATAATGTAATTAAGCTTATGCTAAGCAAATGGAATGGTAAGTAAGTAGATGAAATGGTTCATCATTTTAAAGAAAGGTTGATAATTATGTAAGTCAACCTATGGGACCTTATTATGTTATGAATGAAAAGTAAATGTGATGTTTATAAATATACTCAGTTATGAGTTGAATGGTGTTCGATAGCTTTATACTAAGTTTAAAGTATTGGTGATGAATCATGTTTAATCTATATATGATATTATTGAAGTGATAAGTTATGTTTCAAGTTTATATGAACTTACTAAGCATTCATTGCTTACATAGTCATCTTCCTCTTACTTTGTAGATTATAGGAAGTTCGATCGGTTTGGAAACTCGTCGGAGATCTATCACACTATCCAGCGATTATATTGGTAGATTTTGATGTCTTGATTAAGGTTATAATGGCATGTATAGGTAGACTTGTGGTTTATGTTAGTTGATTAGTTTGGCATGTATATGTCATTTTGGTTGATGTAACCTTGGTACTTTCAATGCCTTGTTGATGTGTGTTGCTTTGACAATGTGATAAAGCATGTTTGAATGGCCAAAGTGATAGGTGATGAATTGACCTCAATATGGTCAAGTTATGATATGCTTTAGAAAGGTTTTGAATAGATGTTCAAGATTGAAATATACGGTATGCATATATGTTGGTTGTTTGTACCATTTGGAAATGGCTAGATTTGTGTCATTTATATGGTTTTGATGCATGTGAGAATTGGTCCAAATGGTAATGTTACTTTGACATGGCATGAATCTAGTATGGTATGGTTGAAATGTGTAAATTGTGATATGATTTGGTATGGAAACAAGTTAGCTGATAAATGGTTAAATATGCACATGTTTAGGCATGTTTAATGTATGTGTTTGAGGTGCCTATATGGCATATTGGTTGAATGGAACTTGGTCATTATTGGTCATTTTATGCATGTTTGAACATGTTTTGATACCTTGTTCATATGTGCAAATGGTTTGTAAAGGTGTGCTTGAATTGGGTGAAAGAAATGGTTGAATTTGGCCTATTTCTTGTCCACACGGCCTGAGATGTAACACCCCTAACCCGTAACCGTCGCCGGAATAAGGTTAAGAGGCATTACCAAACAATCGGAACATTTACAAACATTTCTAAACACAAAGTATACACAATTCAAACATATCAAGATATATACATATAGTCCCTTAACGATGTCTACGAGACCTTAAACATGCACTAGAAAGGGGTCGGGACTAAACCGGGATCATACAAAATTTTTCCAAAAATAAAACATTTTTCAAAGTTACAGAGGTCACACGCCCGTGTGGGCAGGCCGTGTGCCTCACACGGCCTCAGACACGCCCATGTGTCCGAGCCGTGTCAAAACAGGGCATACATACTGACTTGTTCACACGGCCTGAGACACGCCCGTGTGCCTCACCCGTGGTCGAGCCTGACTTGCATCACACGGCCTGGGACACACCCGTGTGTCCAGCCTGTGGTCGAGCCTGACTTGTTTCAATTTGCAAACTCGAATGACAATGTTGAGCCACACGCCCGTGTGCTCAACCGTGTGGGCAATTATAGGCTATTTGCAAGGCCAAATTTGCCACCCACACTTGGGTCACACCTACATGCAATAATCAATACCATTACATATCCTAATTGGAATCCAAACAAACCAAAACATACTCAAATTGAATCTCTTAATAGCATCATTCATCATCCTCTACAATTCCATCTAAGCACAACTATCCAAAGATATAAATTACTTATCAAAAACATATAATTCATGCATCAATTACTCTCAACCATATCATAGCATGAACATACCATCTCCATTATACTAAAACATATCATAAGGTCATTCACTTAGAATTTACTTACACATCTTGACCAACCTTTACTCAAACCTAAAACATAAACCAAAATTCATTAACTTATCTAGCCATATCACATGGCAAGATCCAAACATCTCAAAGCATGCCATATCAACTAGCCTATACATGCCATATACCATACATAATACATCTTCCAAAAGTACCAAAATAGTTAGCCGATATTGTGATTGAGTCGCTGACGATCCCCAGATCCGAGCTAGTTTTAAAGACACTGTAAAATAGAGAAACACTTCACACAGTAAGCTCTAAAGCTTAGTAAGTTCGTAATATAATACATTTAACTCAATGAATCAATAACAATACACAAATTAATTCATCACATAGATCAAAACATAAATATGAATACCATATCATTCACAACTAATATGCTCAATCAACCATCCATATATCCATTTATAACTTCATCAACCACATAGGTTCCGTACATACCTTAGCCAACACTTAGTTAATGACCATTCGCGCTACTCAATTCTCAATACTTCATTTCGATCAACCTTTGTTATTCGTTCGATTTGTTCGCACACTTAGTGCCAAATTCATAGCCGAAGCTTAAATATTATCACACTTAGTGCCTTTACTTTAAACCGATTCTAACTCGGTATCGCACACACAGTGCCAATCAATAAAACTGAAGCTTCTATTACTTCGCACACACAGTGCTATTCATCACTGTCTCGATTTTATTTACGCACACTTAGTGCCTCATATTTCAATCTCTCTTATAACATTTCTAATTCAATAACCATACATTCATTCATTTCATAACACATTGATATGAATTTAACAATTCGTATTATATCCGAACTTACCTCGGACGTAGAAATACTGAGACTAGTCGATCAATCGAGCACTTTGTCTTTGCCTCGATCTCTATCCGAATCTCTCCTTTCTTGATCTATACATATTCAAATTTAGCTCATTCATTCACCAAATCATTCAATTTAATCCAACACAGATATTTAGGGCATTTTACAAAATAGCCCTCACATTTTCACATTTCGACACTTTAGTCCCTATTTCATAAAATCATCAAATACACATAATTTCATTTCACCCATGCCTAGCTGAATTCTCCTTATATCCATACAAGCCCACACATTTCATTTATTTCACATTTTAGTCCTCTAATTTCTTATTTTCACAATTTAGCCCAAATCACTCAATTTCACCAAAAATTCAAAGACAAAATATGTTAATCTTTCACATATCTTTCATATTTCATCATCAACTATCACAAAGCTCAAACATTCATCAATTTCTTATCTCAAAATCACCATCAAATTCTAAAATTAAAGCATGTGTTTGATAGAGCACAAAGAAACGATCACAAAAACGTAGAAATTATCAAAAATCGATCAAAAATCATACCTCAATTATCCAAGCTTAGTGTCGAACCCTAGAACTCTTTTTCTTTTCTTTTTCCTTAGAAATTTTGGCAAGAACAAGATGAATGAAGCATTATTTATGTTTTACTTAATTAAAAATATAACTTAAATCATCATTTACCTATTTGCCCTTAATGAATTAAGCATTAAAACATATAATGGTTTCCATATTTGTCCACTATTAATCAAAATGGTATAATTACCAGTCAAGGCCATCACATTCAAAAGCCAACTCATTTAAGCACATTAACAATTAGCACACAGCTTTTACATTTTATGCGATTAAATCTTTTTCTCAAATTAAGCACACAATCGATAAAATTTTCACATAAAAATTTCACACATGCTTAGTCACATACTGTAAACACAAAAAATAATATTAAAATATTTTTTTGACCTTGAATTTGTGGTCTCAAAACCACTATTCTGACTAGGGTCTAAACCGGGCTGTTACATAAGACACGGGCGTGTGTCTCAGCCTTGTGTGACACACGGCCATGCAACATGGCCGTGTGTCCCTTGTAGGTTTTAATGGTTGGTTTTTGAAAGATACACGACCTAGCACACGGACTGACACACGGGTGTGTGAGGCCATTTTGAAGGTTACACGGCCTAGCACACGGGCGTGTGGCTTGGCCGTGTGGTCCAAGTCAGAGAGTTACACGGGCACGGACACGGACTGGGACACGAACGTGTGTCCCTATTTCAAATGTTACATGACCTAACACACGGGCTTTTGTCTCAGCCGTGTGAGTCGCACGGCCTAGCCATATGGCCATGTGACCCCTGCAGTGTAAAGTTTTCTATCTTTTTCCATAAAGTTCTAAATGTTTCTGATTTAGTCTCGAATCATTTATAATGTGTTTCTAAGGCCTCGAGGGCTCGAATAAGAGATGATATGCATATGTATGAATGGATTATGTTGTGATTAATGTAATGGTTGGAAATGAATGTTTTTAAGTTATGTTTTTACAGTAATGCTCTGTAACCCTATTCTGGCGACGGATACGGGTTATGGGTGTTACATTTTCTATCTTTGATAGTAATGTTAATGCTTTGATTGACCCGGGGTCAATGCACTCATATGTATGCACAACTTTAGTGTTAGATAAGAAAATACCTTTTGAGTCTACTGAGTTTGTGGTTAAAGTAACGAACCCTTTAGGTTAGTTTGTACTAGTCGATAAAGTTTGTAAAAACTGTCCTTTGATGATTCGAGGTTGCAACTTTCTGGCTGATTTGATGTTATTAACCTTTGATGAGTTTGATGTGATTCTGGGTATGAGTTGGTTAACTCTTCGTGATGCTGTTGTGAACTGTACATGAAAGCATATCGTGTTAAAATGCCAGAACGGTGAAAAGCTTCGAATTGAATCAAATAGTCTGGATAGGACATGTAATGTTATTTCAGCTATGACGGCACAGAAATATGTTAGAAAATGCTGTGAAGCGTATCTCGCTTATATCTTTGATTCCAGAGTTTCAAAATTAAAGTTAGAATCGGTTCTGATTGTGTGTGAGTTCAGAAATGTATTTCCAGAAGAATTACCAGGTTTATCGCCGATCAGAGAGGTTGTGTTTGCTATTGAATTGATGCCAGGAACATCTCCGATATTGATAGCTCTGTATAGAATGACACCTATAGAATTGAAAGAGTTGAAAGCACAGTTGCAAGAGTTGATAGATAGGGGTTTTGCTCGACCCAAATTTTCTCCTTGGGGTGCTCCTGTGTTGTTTTGTAACACCCCTAACATGTATTCGTCGCCGGAATAGGGTTTCAGAGCATTACCAGAGTTTACATTTTAAGACAAACACAAATATTTTAAACATTTTAATTTATATCATTAATCATAGCAAAACCAAATTGTAACAGCCCGATTTTGGGCCTAGTCGGAACAGTGGTTTTGGGACCACAAATCTAACGTAAGAAAATTTATTCTTATCATATTTTTATGGTCTACAGTTTCACGGAATGATTTCGTGAAAATTTCGTTAGAAAATTTTGACATTTGGGCACTCAATTTAGTCAAAAGGACTAAATTGTAAAAAGTGCAAAACTTGAGTTCTAGAAGCTAGAGGTGCCCAATTTCTATGAAATTTTAAATTGGAGGTCCTTAGATGGTAATTAGACCATTAGTTAAGTTGTGGACAAATATTGACATGGTTAGGTATGTTTTAAATTATTTTTCATTAAGGGTATTTTAGTAATTTGGCTAATAAAGCCAAAATAACATGAGAAAAAGATGTCATCTTCTTCATTTTTTCATGCCTTGGCCGAATATACCATGGAAGCCATGGCTAGGGTTTTGTTCAAGATTTCCAAGCTCCATAGTAAGTCTGTTTTGTTCAAGATCCCGTATAAGACCATATCTGGGATATGGCATCGGCATGTGATTTCGTGTAAGACCACGTCTGGGACATGGCTTCGAAATGAGACTTTGTATAAGACCATATCTGGGATATGGCATCGATATGAGAATCATGTACGACCATAGCTGGGCTATAGGCATCGATATGTGATCCCATGTAAGACCATATCTGGTATATGGCATTGGTATGATTTTATGTGTATGTGATTCCCGAGTATCCTTTAGTATTCAAGTGGTTCACGGGAAATTCAAAGATTATGCCAAAGATGACAAAGTAAATGATTATGTTACGAGTTGCTACAGGTATGTACGTAAAGTTATAAGCATTGGCTTCATGATATTATGAATTCATGATCACTATGAAGGTGACTTTAAGTTAATCATGTGAGTATTGGTTTATGTGTATGATGAGTAAATTCATGGTAAATTCTGTTGAGAATCATGGGTTAGGCTTTTGAGCCATATCAAACTGAGAGATAAGATGTTTATTTCACTTGATTGTGATTCATTGGACATGTGTGAAAAAGGAAAGATTTGCATAATTTTCTATTAAAATGGTTATGAAAGTATGAGAAGTTAAGAGTTTAAATCATTGAAAGATGTTAAGCTCTGGGTTTGAAAATATGAATACGCCTAATTAATGTACACGTTACATGTTACTATGAAGCTTGAAATGATTTGTTAATGATTATTATAGTATGTTTGTAACACCCCTTACCCATGTTCAACTCCGGAACCGGATACGAGGCATTACTGAACTTAACTTGCTTAAACATACAACATTGAGTCATAACATGTCGTTCCAACTTAAATCTTTTTCATTCATATTCATAACGTCCCTATTATGGGTCTATGAGACCCTAAACATACATACAAAATTGTTCAGGACTAAACCGAAAACTTTGGCATACTTAGAATTTTTTTTTTGCTTGAAACAGGGCTACACGCCCGTGTGGAAAGGAACACGCCCGTGTGGGCAGGCCGTGTGGTCACACACGCCCATGTTCCCAACCCGTGTGGATTTTATTTTTCATTTCGAACCTACAGGGGTTTTCACACGGCCTGGCACACACCCGTGTCTATAGCCCGTGTCCCTCACACGGCCTAGACACGCCCGTGTGTGAAAAACTTGGTATTCTGTTTATGACGTCAGCAAACACTTAAGGGGCACACGGCCTAGTCACACGCCCGTGTGCTGGCCCGTGTGACGAATTGAATTTTTGAAATTTTGATACAGGGGACACACGGCCTATCAACACACCCATGGGGCTAACCGTGTGTCACACACAGCCTAGACACACGCCCGTGTGTCTACCTGTGTGGACAATTAGAAGGCTATTTACCAAGCCAATTGCCACCCTGAAAAAAAAACAAACACACTTACACCACCACAAGCAACACATAACATAGAAATAATACACTATAAAGAATCACTAATTCATCATGCATACACTTCTCATTTTACTCGATCAATAACAAGGACTTGCACTTCATGAGTATCATCATCATTGGATATATATATATAAAACTTAACAAGTATTGGCCAATTTCCAATGGCCATTTACAAAATGAATGAGTGACAATAATAGCCAACACTTTGGCTAACAAATATGACATAACAAAATGACCAAGTTCCTATACATGCCATACCCAAAATAAATCAAATTTTCTATACCAATAAAATGGTTGATAGTGTGATTCGAACTCTGACGTCCTACGATTCCCCGAGCTAGCTTGGCGATACTACAAGGAAAAAGGGAAAGAAAGGGGTAAGCATAAAGCTTAGTAAGTTTGCATGAAATAAATAGCAACGTTAAGACTTATAATAGCATTCATTTATCTAATCAAAAGATGCACAAATTCTCAAATACTTCAACATAACTTACTCATGTATACCCTTACCAAATTACATATCACATATTGCATGCATTTCTTGTAAATTACTCATGGGTACCTGTATCACTTCATCACATAACTTTAGCACTTTTATACTCTTTAAACATAGACTTAGCTCTTTGTCATTTTTACATAAACTTAGCTCTTTGCCCGTTGAACTACTTGGAATATCAAAGGATACTCAATCTCATCATACATGTATCACGATGCCAATGCCATATCCCATATATGGTCTTACATGGGATCACCTCTTGATGCCGATGCCATATCCCAGATATGGTCTTACACGGGATCTCATATCTCGATGTCGATGCCATATCCCAGATATGGTCTTATACGAGATCGTATATAGATGTCGATGCCATGTTCCAGACATGGTCTTACACGAGATCTTCCTTTGGTGCCGAGGCCATGTCCCAGACGTGGTCTTATACGGGACATTCCTTATTCGATGCCAATGGCATGTCCCAGACATGGTCTTATACGGGACCTACCTTATCTCATGTTGTGACATAGGTATCCTTCTTATTCTGGAATGTTCAACCGGGACTTCAACTTAACATATTTTCGTCATACTCTCATCGAGGCATCATTAGTCGATTTTCATAGAAATAATATTCATTTCACATAATATCAGTAAATTAAAATATAAAGACATTATGTAGCTTTAATTTCACACAAACTTACCTTGGTACTAAAAATGTTCTATTCGATTTAGTCCACAACCTTATTCTTGCCTTGGTTTCGGTCCGGGCTTCGTGTTTCTTGATCTATAATAGCAATTTCACTTGTTTAATACTCACATTGACTAAATTGACCCATGAATCATACTTTGGCAAAATTACAATTTTGCCACTAAACTTTTACATAATTACACTTTTGCCCCTAGGCTCGTAAAATAATTTTCATTCATTTTTTTGCATTTCAAACCTAGCCGAATCACTTTCATAACTACAACAGCCCCCAATTTCTACTAATTTACTCATGTATGACCATTTTCATGACTTTTACAATTTGGTCCTTTTTATGCATTTTTCATGAAAATCACTTAGAAAAAGATGTTTATCATGCATCAAACTTTCTTATTCTTCCATAAATCATCAAAATACATGCAAGTCATACATGGGTAAATTTTTTAACATAAACCCTAGCTCAAAATATAGCCAGACATAGCTAAATCGAGCTACGAGGATCTCAAAAATACAAAGAACATTAAAAACGGGGTTAGAAGGTACTTATAATCAAGCTTGAAAGATGAAGAAACCCTAGCTATGGAGTCCTTGTAATTTTCTGCTATGGAGAAGAAGATGGACATGAATTTTGACTTCTTTTTCCCTTTTAATTCTTTTATTAACCAAATGACCATTTTGCCCTTAAGGCCCCTTTCTTGAGATTTTTCCTTCCTATGCCCATTTTTGTCCATCTTAACATATATTGGTCTAATTGCAAAATAAAGACCTCTAATAATTTTCCTAATTCTATTTCATACTTGAATCTTTTAGAATCTCATATTTTCTAATATTTGCAATTTAGTCCTAATAGACAAATTGATCACTAATTAATAAAATTTCCTCATGAAATTTTCACATAATCATGCAAGCATATCTTAAGCCTTACAAAAATCATAAAACACATATTTCTACTTCAAATTTGTGGTCTCGTAACCACTATTCCGACTAGGCCCTAAATCGGGCTGTTACAATGTTAATGTATTACTATTGTTGCTTATTATTTGCATACAAACTTACTAAGCATTGTAGCTTACTCCCCTTCCTTTCTCATATCTTCTAGGGTTTTATGCTAGCTCGAGTTGGAGATCACCGGAGATGTTATCACACTATCAAGCAATCATCGTGGGGTAAAAGTGAATACAGACCTCTTAAGTTTATGGCATTTATAGGGACTAAGTCACTTTGTGATTGTGTCATTATGATTTAGCCAAATGTATTGGCTTGTAATGGTTAAAGGTTTAATGTAATGTGTAGCCATGTGAATTGGCTTATATTGGCTAATTGGTTATAAGCCTATATCTTTATTCATATGCATATGCCAATGTCTTGTGATGTGGTGTGTACTTATTTGATATATGTGATGGATTACAGTTTATGGCCTAAAGACCTAATGGTTGAATGGGGCCCAATAGTCTTATTATTGAATGTGACTTGGTATGTTTGGATTCGGTAAAGTATGATGTTAAGAGTATGTATATGATGATATTGATATGATATGTTATTATTTGTGTTTGGTTGGTCTAAATGCATTTATATGCTTAAGATTGTGCCATGTGATGTTGTGTGAGTATGTGCAAGTGAGGGTGGAAAAATGGCTTGGAAAATAGCCTTGTAATTGTCCACATGGGTAGACACATGGGCGTGTGTCTAGGCCGTGTGTGACACACGGTCAGCCCCATAGGCGTGTGATCCGGCCGTGTGTCCCCTGCACCTTAATTTAGGTAAAATAGAATGTCCAGAATTTGACACACAGGCAGAGACACGGGCGTGTATCTCAGCCATGTGGAGGACACAGCCTAAGCACACGGGCGTGTGACCTCTTTTGATGATCACGTCATAAACAAAATGTCCCCTATTTTGGACACGACCTGAAGCACGGGCGTGTGATATGCCACACGGGCGTGTGATATGCCACACGGGCGTGTCCCTTCACCCACACGGGCGTGTGGACCTGTTTCATGATGAAAATTTTCTAAGTATCCCAAAAGTTTTCTAAATTTCTCGGTTTAGTCCCAAACCACTCCCGATGCATGTTTTGAGCCTCATAGGCCCATAATAGGGACAACATGATTGTAAATGAAAAGTTTTAAATTTGGACGGGAATTCATGTCTTAATTTTGTATGATTGTTTAAATTTATGTTCGGTAACGCCTCGTACCCTGTTCCTGCGTCGAATATGGGTATAGGGTTTTACATTTAGTGGTATTAGAGCTATGGTTTAGTTGATTCTCGGACTAACCTAGCGTATGTGAGTCTAGCTATACATGCCATATTACTACTCGTGATAGTGTGATATCTCCAGGCTCTAACGAAATTGTTTTGTTAAGACAAAGATGACTTCCAACCGAGATATTTTCGATAATGCTGAGAAATGATATTGAGGTGATTAAAATTTGTTTGTGATAGGACGAAACTTAGAAAGGTATGAATAGAAGTTAATGATATGTATGTGTTAATGTACGAAGTGAGATAACCATGAGTTGAGAAATGTGGAAACGTGGAAATGTGGAATAAAATGAAAGTTTATATGGTGATAAGCCCATTCATGTTTGCTTGGCATGCATATGATGTTATGTGCCCAACCAATTTGATTAAGTGAATATGATAAGTACACTTACACAAATTGACGGAATGTGTGTTTATGTACACTTGTTTGAATAAGTGTAAGCAGTATGTTAATATGGTTGAATCTTATGTTTACCTGTTAAATTAGAGATAATATGATGTTTTGTTTTACGTCTTTGTTGTTGAACCATGAATATTATAATAGTATGAAAATTGAATTGGAAGATCAAATTGAGTAGAACGTAGGAAATGAGTGCGATCGTTCAATGATGAATTGACGGATAAGACCATGGTTGGACCATGGCAAAGTATGGAATGTAAGACCATAGCTGGGCTATGGCACTTCAGTGAAAAGACCATAATTGGGTTATGGCATTGTGGATGTAAGACCATGGTTGGACCATGGCAGTACATGTCTGTACGTGTAAGACCATAGTTGGACTACGGCATCGTAATAACGTGTAAGACCATAGCTGGGCTATGGCATCATAATAACTCAGCTACCGGTAAGACGTACGGACTAGTACCCAAATCACCTAACCCCTAATGGCATGTCGTTTGTATCCTAATCTATTCCTAAGGTTCAATTGGGATTTCTCGTTTGTTGAATTGTCGTAGAATATGTCCGCAATGTCGTATTCACAATTTATTCAATATAAAAGCATTTAAAATACAAATATAATAATGCTTATTACATACGAACTTACCTCGAATGCAAAAACGACGAAATGATCGATTAGTCCAACACTTTATTTTTCCCCCGATCTAAATCCGATTTTCGCTTTTCTTGATCTATATAATATCAAATTTAACTCATTTAATCATCCATCTATTTAATTTAATCCAAAAATCACATTATAGCAACTTTACACTTTTGCCCCTAATATTTCAATTTCTTTACAATTTAGTCCTTATCTCATAAAAAAACAAATTCATGCAATTAGGTCCCTACCCATGCTAGCCGAATTTCTCTTATTACCATAGCAGCCCATATTTTTCATTTTTTTCATAATTTAACCGCAAAATCAACATTTCTCAAATTAATCCCTAAATGATAATTTTGTCAAAAAATCCCTTTACAAATGTTGTTTATCTAACAACAAGCATACATTTTATATAATCAAACATCAAAATACATATAGATTCATTAATGGAAAAACCCTAAACCTTTAACAGTTTTGCAAAATAGTCCTTGGGCTAGTTAGATTAAGCTGCAACGATCTCATAAACATAGAAATCAATAAAAACAGGATAAAAACCATACCTAATTGAAGGAAATGAAGATGGCCGAACCCTAGCCCTAATTTCCCAAGGAGAATCAATTTTGAAGAAGATGAATGAATGAATGTTTTCATTTGGTTACATTTAATTTACCTTTAATAACCAAATTACAAATTTAACCTTAATGATAAACCATTAAAATCCCCTAAATAATGTCCATCTTTGTCCACTCATATTAAAAATGGTATAATTACCACATAAGGACCTCGACTATTTAATTTCATAGCCATTTAGTACCTTTAGCTAATAGAACACAAGTTTTACACTTTACACAATTTAGTCTTTTTTATCAAATTGAGCATTCAAACGATAAAATTTCTTAACAAAATTTTCACACAATCATACTATCATGTAGTAGACATTAAAATAATAATAAAATAATTATTTTGACCTCAAATATGTGGTCCCTAAACCACTATTCTAATTTGACTAAAAATGAACTGTTACAACTCTCCCCTCTTAGGGATTTTCGTCCCCGAAAATCTTACCAGAAAAGAGGCTAGGGTACTATTTTCTCATAGCTTCCTCGGGCTCCCACGTAGTTTCTTCAACCCCGTGACGTTGCCACAAAACCTTTACTAAAGCTATATTTTTTTTCTCAACTCTTTAACCTCACGAGCTAAAATTTTGATCGGTTCTTTGCTATACGTCGTATCAGGCTGAATTTCAATCTCTGCAGGAGAAATTACGTGTGACGGATCTGATCTATATCGGTGTAGCATCGACACATGAAACACATTGTGAATCTTTTCTAACTCTGACGGTAAAGCTAGTCGATATGCCACTGGCCCTATTCTTTCAATAACCTCATACGGCCCGATAAATCACGGACTCAATTTGCCTTTGCTACCAAAACGAAGGATTTTCTTCCACGGAGATACTTTCAAGAATACTCTATCGCCGATTTGAAATTCAATGTCTTTACGTTTCAAATTCGCATACGATTTCTGTCGATCTGAAGCTACTTTCAAATTGTCGCGAATTACTTTCACTTTCTCTTTGGTATCTTTAATCAAATCAACCCCGTGAATCTTTTTCTCACTAAGCTCGGTCCAGTATAATGGAGTTCAGCATTTGTGACCATACAATGCTTCGTACGGTGCCATCTTTATGCTTGATTGAAAACTGTTATTATACGCGAATTCAACCAATGGCAAATATTTCTCCCAGTTGCCCTCAAACTTCTAAACATAGCAACGTAGCATATCTTTGAGAATCTAAATTACTCTCTTAGACTAACCGTCGGTTTGTGGATGAAAAGCGGTACTAAAATGTAATCGTGTACCCAAAGCTTCTTGCAATTTCTTCCAAAATCGTGATGTGAACCTCGAATCTCTATCTGAAATAATAGAAACTGGCACCCCGTGTAATTTAATGATCTCAGAAATGTACAACTCAGCTAATTTATCAAGTGAATAGTCTGTACGTACCGGGATTAAATGTGCCAATTTTGTCAGTCGATCAACGACAACCCAAATAGCACCTTTCTTTTTCGGAGATAGGGGCAATCCCGATACGAAATCCATCGTAACTCTATCCCATTTTCACTCTGGTATCATCACATGTTGTAGTAATCCCGAAGGGACTTGATGTTCGGCTAACTTGTTGACAAACCAAGCATCTCAACACAAACTCTAAAATGTCTCGTTTCATTCCCAACCACCAATACAACTGTTTCAAATCATTGTACATTTTAGTACTCCCTGGGTGAACAGATAAACAACCACTGTGTGCTTCATGTAGAATTTTCTGAATAAGCTCGGAATTCTTTGGTACACAGATTCTATCTCGGAACATTAAACAATCATCTGATCCGATCTGATAGTCTGAATTACTAGTCGACTTACACTATACTCTTTTAGCTTGCAATTCATTATCACATTTCTGAACTTCACAAATTTGTTGAAGAATTAACATTTTAGCTTTTAACTCTGCTAGAATCGAACCATCATCAGACAAGGTTAGCTGAGTATTCATCGCTCGCATAGCAAATAAAGATTTTTTACTCAGGGTATCCACGACTACATTCGCTTTTCCCGGATGATAATCAATCACTAACTCATAGTATTTCAGCAACTCTAGCCATCTTCGTTGTCACAAATTAAAATCTTTTTGAGTCATTATATACTTTAAGCTCTTGTGATCAATAAAGATATGACACTTTTCACTATATAAATGATGTTGCCAAATTTTCAATGCGAAAACAATAGCGGCCAACTCTAAGTCGTATGTCAGATAATTCTTTTCATGTGGTTTCAACTGTCTGGAAGCATAAGCTATCACTTTGCCTTCTTGCATCAAAACACAACCCAAACCGTTCAATGATGCGTAGCTAAAAAATCACAAACTCTTTACCCGGCTCAGGTTGAACCAAAATTGGTGCTTCAGTTCATAATGCTTTCAACTGTTCAAAACTCTATTGACATTTCTCGGACAACTCGAATTTCACATCTTTCTGTAGCAATCTAGTCATCAGTGTAGCAATCATTGAGAATCCTTTTACAAAACATCGATAGTAGCCAGCTAATCCCAGAAAGCTTCATACTTCAGACACATTTCTTGGTGGTTTCCAGTCAACAACTGCTAAAATCTTGCTCGGATCAACTTGTATTCCTTCCGCAGAAATAATATACCCCAAAAATCCAACCTTTTAGAGCCAAAACTAGCATTTGCTAAATTTAGAAAACAATTGCTTATCTCTCAAAGTTTGTAATACAATTCTCAAATGCTCGGCATGCTCAGACTCATCTCGGGAATAGACCAAAATGTCATCAATGAATACAACAATAAATCTGTGTAAATATGGTCTAAAGATCCGATTAATCAAATGTAATAGCTCGATTCAGGGCCTAGTCGGAATAGTGGTGTGAGACCACAAATCTGAGTTAGTAAATTGAGTTCTTAAGGTTTATGACATGTTTGCATGATAGTATTAAAGTTCCATGTAGAAATTTTGTGAAATTGACATGGAATGATCAAATAGGACTAAATTGCAAAAGTTGCAAAATATGAGTTTCTAGAAGCTTTTTGTATGAAATAGCTTTAGAATATTAATTAGAAGTCCTTAAATAGCAATTTTCCCAAATTATAAGTTTTGGACAAAAATGGACATGAGTTAGTAAATTGTAAATTTTTAAAGAGAAGGGCATTTTGGTCATTTACCAATTAAATGATTAAAATGGGAAAAAGATGATAAAAATTTCATTCATCTTCTTCCTGGTGCCGAAAATTGGGAGACTCCATAGCTAGGGTTCTTCAAATTTTTGAAGCTTGCAAGTAAGTCATCCTAGCCCCGTTTTTAATATTCTTTGAATTTTTGGATACATCGTATTATGAATTAGCTATTTTTAGCTATAAGATGAGCTAAGAAGCATGTTCAAAAATCTACCCATGTGTATCATGCATGTAAAATGATATTTTATGGAAGATTATGGGAGTTTGATGTTAGATGAACATCTTTTCCTTAGTGAATTTCATGAAAAATGATAGTATGGACTAATTTGTAATAGTTATGAAATTGGTCATACCTATTAGAAATAGTGAGAATTGATGATTGTTATAGTAGAGAAAATGAATCAGCTAAACATGATGTTTAAGAAAGTTGAATGAGAATTATTTTACGAGCCTAGGGGCAAAAGTGCAAATATGAGAAAGTTTAGGGGCAAAATAGTAATTTTTCCAAAGTATGAGTTAAGAGTCAATTTAGTCAATGTGAGTATTAAATGATCTGATTATTATTATAGATCAAGAAAATTGAAGCCCGGATCGAAACAGAGGCAAGAACAAAGTCGAGGACTAAATTGCATATCTACATACATTTTGTATATTGAGGTAAGTTTGTATGATTTCTAAGCTTTATGATTATTATCATTGAATTGCTTAGTGTAATGTACATTATTACCATAGAAATGCTTATTTCTATGTTAAATAAAGAAATTAATGAGATTAAGCATGAGAAAGTCCCGATTGAAGTTGAATTACTTAGGATACTCGATCTACCACACGAGATAAGAAAGTCCGTATAAGACCAAGCCAAGGCATGGCATCGGCAATCAAGAAAGTTATCATGTAAGTCCAAGAAAAGTCTTGGCATTGAAGAGTTATTATGAGATGAAGACCCATGTAAGCCCAAGCCAAGGTATGGCATTGGTGAGTATCCAAGCAAAGATGTCATGTAAGTCCAAGACAAGTCTTGGCATTGAAAAGCTATCATGAGGTAGAGATTCCATGTAAGTCCAAGCCAAGGCATGGCATTGGTGAGTAACAAGAAAGATTTCATGTAAGTCCAAGCCAAGGCTCGGCATTGACCAGTTCATGAGTAAAGATACCAAGTAAGACCGTGTCAAGACATGGCAATGGTAAGTTCCCAAGGGAACATACAATGAAGACTTTGAGTAAGTCCATGTCAAGACATGGCATCAATACCAAGATGAGAGATCCCATGTAAGACCATATCGAGGATATGGCTTTGGCATCGAGTTATGTGGGATGAGATTCAGTATCCTCGGTTATTCGCAGAAATTCATCGGGCAAATGAGTAAAGTTAAAATGATAACAAGAAAGACAAGTAAGAAAAGCTATTATCAAGTTAGAAATGAGTATTACTCATATTATGAATGATGAACTAGAGATTATAATTATTATTGTAGAGTATGCTGATCTATGTGATCAAGTGATACAGGTACCTTGTTTACCTCACGAGTATGAGATTAGTAAGTATCATGAGATATGTAAGAATCAGTATGAGTAAGTAAGCTTAAATAGCTGAAATTTATGTTACCATTGTTTATGTTAAATGAGTTATATTGAGCAAGTATGTTGCTATGTGCATTATATGCACACTTACTAAGCCAAATGCTTACGTCCTTTATTCTTTCTTTCCATGTAGTCCCGCCAAGCTAATCTCGTGGATCATCGTCATCGGAGCTCGGAGCACACTATCAATCGCTATTTTGGTATAGCCAAGTTGTTTATATTAAGTATGGCATGTATAGGAAACATTTCATTTTGAGTTATGTTTTAAAACTAGCCAAAGTGTTGGCTATCAAGCTTAGTATTCTTTTTGTATATGGCCAAAGAGATGAGTCATGAATGATTAAGTATGTATGTTTTAATCTATCAAACAAGTATACATCCTTGTTCATGTTAGATGTAATACTTGAGTTGCTAAATTGAGCACGAGTTTGGTCTTGATTTCGTGGTGGCAATTGGCTTGGTAAATAGCCTTTAAGTGCCCACGGATGGACACTGCAGGCGTGTGTCAGGGCGTGTGCACCCGCACCTTAGTGTCTTAAGTCAGTATAGACCACGGGCTAATCACACGGTCGTTTGTTCAGACCATGTGATACACACGGCTAGCACATGGGCGTGTGCCAAGGCCATGTGAAGTCTGCACTTTACACTTAGTAATTGGATTGTCACACGGCTAATGCACACGGGCGTGTGTATAGACCGTGTGAATAAGTCAGAATGCCAAGGTTTGGCACACAGGCCAGGGCCACGGGCGTGTCCAAGCCATGTGTAATTTGCCAGTATCCACCACGGGTGAAAGACACGGGCATGTTTTAGGGGTGCACGGACGTGTCCCAAGCCACATGGGCGTGTGACCCCTGTTTCGAGGAAAAGTTCCCGATTGTGTTCTGAAAGTTCCGGATATGTGTTTAAGGCCTCATAGGCCCATGTTATGTACGTTTTGATTAAGAAAGAAGAGTTTCTATTTCGGAACAAAATTTTATAGCCCATAAGTACATGTTTAAGTGAGTTCAAGCATGGTAATGTCTCGTATCCAGTCTTAGCGCTGGACTCGGGTATGGGGTGTTACATTTAGTGGTATCAGAGCTACGATTTAGTCGGTTCTAGGACTAACGTAGTATGAGCACGAGTCTAGCTATACATGCCATACATAAGAATGTTTTTATAATGATAGTGTGACGACTCCTGACGACTTAAATTATGTTTATACATTTAGTAAATGGATCCCGATAGAGCTGGGGCGGATGACATAGAAAGTAACACGTCGGCTCCTGCTGAAGGGACGGTGCCGAACGAGAATGAGAATAGACCCACTACGGTGAGTCAAGGAGGAGGAGAAGAGGCTAGAGAAACCTTCCTCCATATGATGAATACCTGGTATACGGAGTTCATTCGTACGAACCCGAATGCACAACCCCCTCCACCCCCACCTATTCCTCAACCTATCCTAGTAGCCCCTCAAGTAGTAGAGGTGGTAAGAGGAGAGAAGCCTTCGGTTGATAGGATTAGGAAACATGGGGCAGAAGAATTCCGGGCTAGAAAAGATGATGATCCGAAAAAGGCTGAGTTCTGGATAGAAAATACTATCAGGGTATTTAATGAGTTGTCATGCACACCTGAAAAATGCATGAAGTGTGTAGTCTCTCTTTTAAGAGATTCTGCTTACCAATGGTGGAACACCCTTGTATCGGTGGTACCGAAGGAAAAGATCACATTGGAATTTTTCCAAGAAGAGTTCAAGAAAAAGTATATCAGTCAAAGGTTCGTAGACCAGAAAAGAAAGGAATTTCTAGAGTTAAAGCAAGGCAAGATGTCTGTGACTGATTATGAGCGTGAGTTTGTACGGCTGAGCAAATACGCTCGAGAATGCGTGCCCACCGAGGCCATCATGAATAAGAGATTTGAAGATGGGCTAAATGAGGACATCAAATTGTTTGTTGCCGTCCTAGAACTAAAGGAATTCGTTGTACTAGTAGAGAGGGCTTGTAAAGTCGAAGAACTAGTAAAGGAGAAGAGAAAGTCTAAAATAGAGTCTCGCGACTCTAAAAAGAGATAGTGGAATAAGTCATTCCAATCCTCATCCAAGACGTCAAGAGATTTCTCCACCCGATCGGCTACTTCCATTGGGTTTTCAAGGAAGGACAAGAGTAAGCAGTATTCGGGAAGTAAGACACAGACGACCTCAGTTGCTAGTGTGGGGAACATCCGATCGGATAGACTCGAATGCCCACAGTGTGGTAGACATAATCTTGGAGAATGTCGAGCACATGAAAATGCATGTTTCAAATGTTGTTCCCAGGACCACTACATAAAAGATTGTCCAGAGACAATGAAAGAAGATAGAGCTCAGAACCCGAGATCCGGGAGTGTGGTCAGAGGGAGGCCACAGAGGAACCCAGGAAGTGGGGCAAGTGGAAGAGGTAACCCTAGAGAGCAGGCTGCGAGACCCGAGGGTAGTGCGCTTGCGAAGATTTATGCCATTCGTGCTCACGAAGAGGCATCTTCTTCTGATGTTATTACGGGTACCTTTTCTCTTTATGATATCAAAGTTATTGCTTTAATAGATCCCGGATCCACACACTCTTACATTTGTATGAAACTAGTATCCAGTATGAATATGCCTATAGATTCTACAGAATTTACGATTAAGGTGTCTAATCCTTTAGGCAAGAGTGTGTTAGTTGATGAAGTATGTAAAGATTGCCCATTAATGATTAGAGGTCATTACTTTAAAGCAAATCTTATGTTGCTACCATTTGATGAGTTTGACATCATTCTTGGTATGGACTGGTTGACCACTAATGATGTAATAGTTAATTGTGGGAAGAAATATATTGAGATGAGATGTAAGAATGGGGATACTCTCCATATTGAATTAGATGAGCAAAGTAAATCACTGGCAATGATTTTTCACATGACGGCACAGAGATACGTAAAAAAGGGGTATGAGGCATATTTGGCCTTTGTGATGAATGATAAAGAAATAAAGTTAAAGATTGAGTCAGTACCAATAGTATGTGAGTACGTGGATGTTTTTCCCGAAGAATTACCAGGACTACCACCAGTTAGAGAGGTTGAGTTCAGCATTGAACTGGCTCTCGGTACTGTACCAATATCTATTACTCCTTACAGAATGGCTCCAACGGAGTTGCGAGAGTTGAAGTCACAGTTGCAAGAGTTGACAGATAAAGGTTTTACGAGATCAAGTTGTTCTCCATGGGGTGCTCCGATTTTATTTGTGAAAAAGAAAGATGGCACCATGAGATTGTGCATAGATTACCGTCAACTTAATAAAGTGACGAGAAAGAACAAGTACCCATTGCCAAGGATCGATGATTTGTTCGATCAATTGAAGGGAGCCACTGTGTTCTCTAAGATAGACTTGAGATCGAGGTACTACCGGTGAGAGTAAAGAATCGGATGTGTCCAAGACGACTTTTCGAACAAGGTATGGGCATTATGAATTTTTAGTCATGCCCTTTGGTTTGACCAATGCTCTGCGGTATTCATGGACTTAATGAACCGCATCTTGGATCATACCTCGACAAGTTTGTAGTCATTTTCATTGACGACATACTGATTTATTCCGAGATGAGAATGAGCATGTTGAGCACCTACGCATACAGTTTCTGAGACTCTTGAGAAAATCAATTATATGCCAAGTTCGGTAAAAGTGAATTTTGGCTCAAGGAAGTAGGATTTTGGGACATATTGTCTCGGCAGATGGAGTCCGAGTAGATCCAAGTAAGATTTCGGCTATAATGGATGGAATCCACCGAGAAATGTCTCTGAGGTTAGAAGTTTCCTAGGCCTAGCTGGCTATTATAGACGATTCGTCAAGGGGTTTTCTATGATTGCAACCCCGATGACTAAATTATTCTGAGAAAAATGTGAAGTTTGAGTGGGACAGAAAGATGCCAACAAAGTTTCGAGAAACTAAAAGTGAAGTTGACAGAAGCTCCAGTTTTAGTACAACCTGAGACAGGGAAAGAATTTGTGATTTACAGCGATGCATCCTTAAATGGATTAGGCTATGCACTTATGCAAGAGGGCAAAGTGATTGCTTACGCCTCAAGACAGTTGAAGCCACATGAGAAGAATTATCCCACCCATGATCTAGAGTTGGCTGCCATAGTCTTCGTATTGAAGATATGGAGACACCACCTATATGGTGAGAGATGTCGGATCTTCACCGATCACAAAAGTTTGAAGTACTTGATGACACAGAATGAGTTGAACTTAAGGCAGCGGAGATGGTTAGAGTTGATAAAAGACTATGAATTGGTCATTGACTACCATCCCGGGAAGGCGAATGTGGTCACCGAATCTTTGAGTAGAAAGTCCCTATTTGCATTAAGGGCAATGAATTCACAGATGACTTTATCCGAAAATGGTTCTATTCAAGCTGAGTTGAGAGCTAGACCAATTTTTCTCCAAGAGATCATTGAAGCTCAAAAAGAAGATAGTGGATTGCAAGTCAAGAGAGCTCAGTGCGAGACAGATGTTGAGTCTGATTATCGGATTAGTCCCAATGGAAGTCTGATGTTCAAAGATAGAGTTTGTGTACCGAGAAAGGAAGAGCTTATTCAGGGAATTTTGCGTGAGGCCCATAACGGATGTTTATCTGTACATCCGGGTGGCACCAAGATGTATAATGACTTGAAGCAACAATATTGGTGGCCGAGAATGAAGAGATATTTCAGAGTTTGTTTCCAAATACTTGATTTGTCAGCAAGTAAAGGCTGAACACCAAGTACCTTCGGGTTTGCTTCAACCCATTTTGGTCCCGGAGTGGAAATGGGACCGTATTACTATGGATTTTGTAACGGGTTTACCATTGTCTCCGAGTAAGAAAGATGCTGTATGGGTCGTGGTTGATAGACTTACGAAGTCAGCCCATTTTATACCTGTACGAGTTGATTACTCACTAGACAAGTTGGCAAACTTGTACGTTTCAGAAATAGTAAGGCTTCACGGTGTTCCGTTGTCAATCATCTCGGATAGAGATCCGAGGTTTACATCCGATTTTGGAAGAAGTTACAAGAGGCCTTGGGTACAAAGTTGAACTTTAGTACCGCTTTTCATCCTCAAACCCGTGATCGATCGGAGAGGTTAATTCAAGTACTCGAGGATATGCTCGGATGTTGTATTCTCGAATTCCGAGGCGGTTGGGAAAAGTTTCTCCCATTGGTAGAATTTGCCTACAATAATAGTTTTTTGATCGAGTTTAAAGATGGCGCCTTATGAGACTTTATATGGGTGTAAGTGCCGAACGCCTCTATATTGGGTGAACTCAAGGAAAACCAAATTCACGGGGTTGATTTGGTTAGAGAAACCGAGGGAAAGTGAAAGTGATTCGAGAAAGTTTAAAAGTCGCTTCAGACAGACAAAAATCCTATTCTGGATTTAAGAAGAAAGAGATAGAGTACCAAGTTGGGGATAAAGTTTTCTTGAAAGTGTCACCATGGAGAAAGGTTCATGATTTGGCGTAAAGGCAAGTTGAGTCCACGTTTTATCGGACCATACGAGAATCTTTGAAAGAGTTGGGCGGTAGCTTATCGATTGGCTTTGCCATCAGAGTTAGAAAAGATTCACGATGTGTTTCACGTGTCAATGTTGAGACGCTACCGATCAGATCCTTCACGTGTAATTACCCCGTCAGAGATAGAGATTCATCCCGACATGACTTATAGTGAAGAACCGGTTAAGATTTTAGCTCGGGAAGTCAAGCGACTAAGGAATAAAAGTATTGCCACAGTAAAAGTATTGTGGCAAAGACATGGAATAGAAGAAGGCTGCGTGGGAACCGAAGGAATCATGAGAAACCGAAGTATCCAAGTCTGTTTCTTTGGTAAGATTTTCGAGGACGAAAATTCCTAAGAGGGGAGAATTATAATGGCCCGATCGGGGCCTAGTCGGAATAGTGGTGCGAGACCACAAATCTGAGTTAGTAAATTGAGTTCTTAAGGTTTATGACATGTTTGCATGATAGTATTAAAGTTCCATGTAGAAATTTTGTGAAATTGACATGGAATGATCAAATAGGACTAAATTGCAAAAGTTGCAAAATATGAGTTTCTAGAAGCTTTTTGTATGAAATAGCTTTAGAATATTAATCAGAAGTCCTTAAATAGCAATTTTCCCAAATTATAAGTTTTGGACAAAATTGGACATGAGTTAGTAAATTGTAAATTTTTAAAAAGAAGGGCATTTTGGTCATTTACCAATTAAATGATTAAAATGGGAAAAAGATGATAAAAATTTCATTCATCTTCTTCCTTGTGCCGAAAATTGGGAGACTCCATAGCAAGGGTTCTTCAAATTTTTGAAGCTTGCAAGTAAGTCATCCTAGCCCCGTTTTTAATATTCTTCGTATTTTTGGAGTCCTCGTATTATGAATTAGCTATTTTTAGCTATAAGATGAGCTAAGAAGCATGTTCAAAAATCTACCCATGTGTATCATTCATGTAAAATGATATTTTATGGAAGATTATGGGAGTTTGATGTTAGATGAACATCTTTTCCTTAGTGAATTTCATGAAAAATGATAGTATGGACTAATTTGTAATAGTTATGAAATTGGTCATACCTATTAGAAATAGTGAGAATTGATGATTGTTATAGTAGAGAAAATGAATCAGCTAAACATGATGTTTAAGAAAGTTGAATGAGAATTATTTTACGAGCCTAGGGGCAAAAGTGCAAATATGAGAAAGTTTAGGGGTGAAATAGTAATTTTGCCAAAGTATGAGTTAAGAGTCAATTTAGTCAATGTGAGGATTAAATGATCTAATTATTATTATAGATCAAGAAAAACGAAGCCCGGATCGAAACAGAGGCAAGAACAAAGTCGAGGACTAAATTGCATATCTACATACATTTTGTATATTGAGGTAAGTTTGTATGATTTCTAAGCTTTATGATTATTATCATTGAATTGCTTAGTATAATGTACATTATTACCATAGAAATGCTTATTGCTATGTTAAATAAAGAAATTAATGAGATTAAGCATGAGAAAGTCCCGATTGAAGTTGAATTACTTAGGATACTCGATCTACCACACGAGATAAGAAAGTCCGTATAAGACCAAGCCAAGGCATGGCATCGGCAATCAAGAAAGTTATCATGTAAGTCCAAGACAAGTCTTGGCATTGAAGAGTTATTATGAGATGAAGACCCATGTAAGCCCAAGCCAAGGCATGGCATTGGTGAGTCTCCAAGCAAAGATGTCATGTAAGTCCAAGACAAGTTTTGGCATTGAAAAGCTATCATGAGGTAGAGATTCCATGTAAGTCCAAGCCAAGGCATGGCATTGGTGAGTAACAAGAAAGATTTCATGTAAGTCCAAGCCAAGGCTCGGCGTTGACCAGTTCATGAGTAAAGATACCAAGTAAGACCGTGTCAAGACATGGCAATGGTAAGTTCCCAAGGGAACACACAAGGAAGACTTTGAGTAAGTCCATGTCAAGACATGGCATCAATACCAAGATGAGAGATCCCATGTAAGACCATATCGAGGATATGGCTTTGGCATCGAGTTATGTGGGATGAGATTCAGTATCCTCGGTTATTCGCAGAAATTCATCGGGCAAATGAGTAAAGTTAAAATGATAACAAGAAAGACAAGTAAGAAAAGCTATTATCAAGTTAGAAATGAGTATTACTCATATTATGAATGATGAACTAGAGATTATAATTATTATTGTAGAGTATGCTGATCTATGTGATCAAGTGATACAGGTACCTTTTTTACCTCACGAGTATGAGATTAGTAAGTATCATGAGAAATGTAAGAATCAGTATGAGTAAGTAAGCTTAAATAGCTGAAATTTATGTTACCATTGTTTATGTTAAATGGGTTATATTGAGCAAGTATGTTGCTATGTGCACTATATGCAAACTTACTAAGCTAAATGCTTACGTCCTTTATTCTTTCTTTCCATGTAGTCCCGCCAAGCTAATCTTGTGGATCATCGTCATCAGAGCTCGGAGCATACTATCAATCGCTATTTTGGTATAGCCAAGTTGTTTATATTAAGTATGGCATGTATAGGAAACATTTCATTTTGAGTTATGTTTTAAAACTAGCCAAAGTGTTGGCTATCAAGCTTAGTATTCTTTTTTTATATGGCCAAAGAGATGAGTCATGAATGATTAAGTATGTATGTTTTAATCTATCAAACAAGTATGCATCCTTGTTCATGTTAGATGTAATACTTGAGTTGCTGAATTGAGCACGAGTTTGGTCTTGATTTCAGGGTGGCAATTGGCTTGGTAAATAGCCTTTAAGTCCCCACACGGATGGACACATGGGCGTGTGTCTAGGCTGTGTGCACCCTGCACCTTAGTGTCTTAAGTCAGTATAGACCACGGGCTAATCACACGGCCGTTTGTTCAGACCGTGTGATACACACGGCTAGCACATGGGCGTGTGCCAAGGCCATTTGAAGTCTGCACTTTACACTTAGTAATTGGATTGTCACACGGCTAATGCACACGGGCGTGTGTATAGACCGTGTGAATAAGTCAGAATGCCAAGGTTTGGCACACGGGCCAGGGCCACGGGCGTGTCCAGGCCGTGTCTAATTTGCCAGTATCCACCACGGGTGAAAGACACGGGAATGTTTTAGGGGTGCACGGACGTGTCCCAAGCCACATGGGCATGTGACCCCTGTTTCGTGGAAAAGTTCCCGATTGTGTTCCGAAAGTTTCGGATATGTGTTTAAGGCCTCATAGGCCCATGTTATGTACGTTTTGATTAAGAAAGAAGAGTTTCTATTTCGGAACAAAATTTTATAGCCCATAAGTACATGTTTAAGTGAGTTCAGGCATGGTAATGTCTCGTATCCAGTCTTAGCGCTGGACTCGGGTATGGGGTGTTACATTTAGTGGTATCAGAGCTACGGTTTAGTTGGTTCTAGGACTAACGTAGCACGAGCACGAGTCTAGCTATACATGCCATACGTAAGAATGTTTTTATAATGATAGTGTGACGACTCCTGACGACTTAAATTATGTTTATACATTTAGTAAATGGATCTCGATAGAGCTGTGGCAGATGATGTAGAAAGTAACACGTCAGCTCCTGCTGAAGGGACGGTGCCGAACAAGAATGAGAATAGAACCACTACGGTGAGTCAAGGAGGAGGAGAAGAGGCTAGAGAAGCCTTCCTCCATATGATGAATACGGTATACGGAGTTCGTTAAATGCAGAACCCGAATGCACAACCCCCTCCACCCCACCTATTCCTCAACCTATCCCAAAGAGCCCCTCAAGTAGTAGAGGTGGTAAGAGGAGAGAAGCCTCCGGTTGATAGGATTAGGAAACATGGGAGCGAGAAGAATTCGGGCTAGAAAAGATGATGATCCGGAAAAATTTGAGTTCGGATAGAAAATACTATCAGGGTATTTAATGAGTTGTCATGCACACCTGAGGAATGGATGAAGTGTGTAGTCTCTCTTTTAAGAGATTCTGCTTACCAAAGGTGGAACACCCTTGTGTCGGTGGTACCGAAGGAAAAGATCACATGGGAATTTTTCCAAGAAGAGTTCAAGAAAAAGTATATCAGTCAAAGATGGGGATGTTTTGAATGTAGGCCCATTATGAGGATGTTTTGAATGTAGATGAACATACAAATTTATGCTATAAGATTTCATTCCAACTTAAAACTTCTCATCTACATTCAAAACATCCTCATAATGGGCCTACGAGACCTTAAACATGCAAACGGAGGGTTTCGGAACCCAACCGGGAACTTTTGTGCACTTAAATTTTTTTGCTTAAATAGGGGCCACACGCCCGTGTGAAATGGAACACACCCGTGTGGGCAGGTCGTGTGGTCACACACCCCATGTCAGCCTGTGTGGGATTTATTTTTCATTTCGAACCTACAGGGGTTTTCACACGGCCGGACACATGCCCGTGTCAATAGCCCGTGTCCCTCACACGGCCTAGACACGCCCGTGTCCTCACCCGTGCGTGAAAACCTTAACATTCTGTTTATGATGTCAGCAGTCTCTTAAGGGGCACACGACCTAGGCACACGCCTGTGTGTCTAGCCCGTGGTCGACACTGACTTGCAACATTAACATGTAGGGGACACACGGCCTGGTCACATGCCCATGGGACTGATCGTGTGTCACACACGGTCTAGACACACGCCCGTGTGCCTACCCATGTGGACAAGAACAAGGCTATTTGCCAAGCTCTTTTATCACCCAAACTCACACAACATAAATCCCATTCAACCATGTACCAAGCAACCCAATCATGCATCTAACACATTCATGAATGACCTCTTCTTTTCATAAATTAGTAATAATGAGCCACCAACTATAGCAATATACAAAAGAGTTCATCTTTAAAAGAGCCAACACACTTGGACAAAACAGCAAAACATTTCATTAAGCCTAGCCCCTATACATGCCTTACTCAAAATACTAGGTCTAAATATACTGAGATGAGTTGATAGTTTTGGTGATCTTTCGATCATCTTCGAATCCCAAACTGGCTCTTTGACACTATAAAACAAGGGAAAAGAAAGGGAGTAAGCTTTAAGCTTAGTAAGTTTACATGTAAACAATAAGCATCATAACATATGCTAATCAATCAATAACATCACATACTAAGCTAGAACAAATCACATATCCATAATCATGCTTACACATTTCATCTCTTACCACATTCCAACCATATAACAAATATAATGCTCACATTTACTTGCACACATCCCCTGCACTCATCACCACAAAGCCACATGAAACGTTTACTTAAATAATTTCTTTATAAACCATTCAAAATAATACAAAACACTCGGTGGTTTTGCACACAGCCCACCATTAATCTATAATAGGGTGGTATCGCACATAGCCCACCAACATGAATATTTACGGTGGTATCGCACATAGCCCACCAAATGATAATATAAACGATGGTATTGCACACAGCCCATCGTGAATAATTAATAAGGTGGTATCACACACAGCCCACCAAATGATTATTACGGATATTTTTCCGCACTTACATATCTATTCTGAGGTTCATACAGGAATTTCTCACTAACTATCAAGTTCAATCATAAGTGATCTTATACATACAATGCACCAATAAGTAACAGCATATGTACTAAAGATGTATCGTTTACACATAAACTTACCACGGTGCAAAATGTATAAATCGACGACTTAATATGTAACCTTGCCTTTTCCCCGGTCAAGGTTGTTTCCGCGCTCTTCTTGATCTATAATAATGAAATTCACTCATTTAATCACTTTATAATGCATGATACATCAAAATTTCTACTTAGGCAAAAATGACCATTTTGCCCTTATACTTTGGCAAAATTACGATTTTGCCCCTAGACTCTTAAATCATTTTTTTCATCACATATTCTGATTAAACAAGCCTAGCTGAACATTTATTCCTCTTACAACAACTAACTAAATCAATTATTTCATACATTTATTACACAATTACTACCTTTACAAATAAGTCCTATTTAGGTGTTTTCATGATAACACCCTTCACAAAAGTTGTTCCTTAACTCACTAACATTCATTTTCTTCCATAAAAACTCCGCAAACTTCATAACCACTCTCATGGCAAGTCCCTATACTTTCAACCATTTTGTAAAGTAGTCCCCTCTTTTGCTAGCTTAAGCTTTGGGGGTTCCAAAAGTACAAAAATTATCAAATAAAACCACCAAAATCACTTACTTTCAAGGGTGAGAAGTTGCTGAAAATTTTTGGCTTCCAAAACCCTTCCTTAGCTGATATTTTTGGTGGGAAGAATATGAATTAAATGGGTGATGTCATCTTTTCTTATTTTATTTATTTCCTTCAATTTAATCCACCTAACCCACCCAATTTTGACCAATTTGAGTCTATTGTCCCCTATGGCCGGCTAACAACATTAGGAAGGTCTAATTTCACATTCAAGACCTTCAATTTAAATTTCCATAACAATTTAATGCTTCTAGCTTGTAAAATAGAACTTTCGCACTTTATGCGATTTAGTCCTTTTTCGCAATTAAGCATTCAATCGCTAAAATTAAAGCACCAAAATTCTCATGCATCCTTATAAACATGTTATAACATATTAAATAATATCAAAAATAATTTTCTTCAACCTCGGATTAGTGGTCCCGAAACCACTGTTTCGACTAACCCCAAAATCGGGCTGTTACAACTCTCCCCCTTTAGAGATTTTCGTCCCTGAAAATCTTACCGGTAAAAAGATTTGGGTATTGTTCCCTCATGGCTTCTTCCGGTTCCCACGTAGCCTCTTCCACACCATGCTTTTGCCATAGCACTTTCACTAAGGCTATGTTCTTATTCCTCAACTGTTTAACCTCTCGAGCCAATATCTTAATTGGTTCCTCTTCATAAGTCATGTCCTGTCATATCTCAATTTCTATTGGAGGGATCACATGTGAAGGATCGGAACTATATCGCCGCAACATCGACACATGAAATACATTGTGTATTCTTTCTAATTTTGCCGGTAAAGCCAACCGGTATGCTACTGGCCCAATCCTTTCAATAACCTCATACGGTCCTATGAATCGTGGACTCAATTTTCCCTTTCGATCGAATCTCAATATTTTCTTCCACGAGGATACTTTTAGGAATACTTTGTCACCCACTTGAAACTCGATTTCTTTCCTTTTTAAATTCGCGAATGACTTTTGACTACCCGAAGCAGCTTTCAGACTCTCTCGGATTACTTTCACTTTCTCTTCGATCTCCTTAACTAGATCGACCCCGTGAATTTGCTTCTCACTAAGCTCGGTCCAATACAAGGGATTCTGACACTTGCGACCATATAAAGCTCCATACGGTGCCATCCGTACACTCGACTGATAACTATTGTTATAGGCGAACTCAACCAAAGTTAGATATTTTTCCCAACTACTTTCGAACTCTAACACATAGCACCAGAGCATATCCTCAAGAACTTGAATTACCCTTTCAGATTGGCCATCAGTTTGAGGATGGAAAGTAGTACTAAAATTCAACTTTGTACCCAAGGCTTCTCGCAACTACTTCCAAAACCTAAAAGTAAACCTCGAATCTCTATCCGAGATAATAGATACAGGCACCCCATGCAATCTCACCACCTCAGCAATATACAACTCGGCCAACTTATCAAGTGAATAATCCACACGCACCAGTATAAAGTGAGACGACTTCGTTAAACTATCAACAATAACCCACACAGCATCTTTCTTTCTCGGAGTCGTAGGTAACCCCGTTACGAAATCCATTGTGATTCGATCCCACTTCCACTCTGGAACCATCACCGGCTGAAGCAATCCCGAGGGTACTTGATGCTCGGCTTTCACTTGTTGACGGATCAAACATTTAGTAACAAACTCAGAGATGTCTCTTTTCATACCCGACCACCAATACAATTTCTTCAAATCAGTGTACATTTTCGTACTGCCCGAATGTACTGACAAGCAACCACTGTTTGCTTCATGTAAAATTTTCCGTATCAACTCATCATCCTTAGGTACACAAACTCTGTTATGAAACATCAAACAACCATCTGAATTCACCTGAAAATCAGAGTCATTTCCCGATTCGCACTGAGCTCTCTTAGCTTGCATCTCACTATCATCCTTTTGAGCTTCACATATCTCATGAATAAATAACGGTCTAGCCCTCAACTCGGCCAATATAGCACCATCATCAGACAACGCTAAGCTCGTACACATAGCTCTCAAAGCATACATGGATTTTCTGCTCAAGGCATCCGCAACTACATTCGCTTTCCCCGGATGGTAATCAATTACTAGCTCATAATCCTTCAATAATTCGAGCCATCGCCATTGTCGCAAATTAAAATCCTTTTGGTTCATCAAGTACTTCAAGCTTTTGTGGTCGGTAAAGATTCGACACTTTTCACCATACAAATAATGACACCAAATCTTCAAAGCGAAAATAATCGCAGCCAACTCCAAATCGTGAGTTAGATAATTCTTATCATGTGGTTTTAGTTGTCTCGAGGCGTAAGCTACTACTTTACCCTCTTGCATCAACACACAACCAAGACCATTTAATAACGCATCACTGTAGACCACAAACTCCTTCCCTGACTCAGGTTTTACTAAAACTGGCGCCTCAGTCAACAATGCTTTCAGTCTCTCGAAACTCTGTTGGCATTTCTCAGTCCATTCAAACTTAACATCTTTACGTAGTAGTCTCGTCATCGGGGTAGCAATCATGGAGAACCCTTTGACAAACCGTCGGTAGTACCCCGCTAAACCCAAAAAGCTTCTAATTTTTGACACATTCCTTGGCGGTTTCCACTCCACAATAGCTGAGAGCTTACCCGGATCAACTCTAATGCCATCACCCGACACAATGTGTCCTGAAAATCTGACCTCTCGGAGCCAAAACTTACTCTTGCTGAATTTAGCATACAACTGCTTGTCTCTTAAAGTCTGCAAAACAATTCTCAGGTGCTCTGCATGCTCACTCTCATCTCGAAAATAAATTAATATGTCGTCGATAAAGACAACTACAAACTTATCCAAATACTATCGAAAGATGCGGTTCATTAGATCCATAAAAATCACAGGAGCATTCGTTAGGCCAAATGGCAAGACAAGAAACTCATAATGACCATACCTCATCCGAAATGCAATTTTTAACACATCTTGCTCCTTAACCCTCAACTGGTAATAGCCAGACCTTAGGTTTATCTTAGAGAACACCATAGCTCCCTTCAGTTGGTAAAATAAATCATCTATCCTTGGCAAAGGATACTTATTCTTCACTGTCACCTTGTTGAGTTGTCTGTAGTCTATGCACAATCTCATCGACCCATCTTTCTTCTTCACAAAAAGTACCGGAGCACCCCACGGTGAATAGCTCGGTCATGCAAAACCCTTGTCCGTTAACTCTTGCAACTGAACTTTCAATTCTTTCAACTCCAATGGTGCCATCCTATAAGGAGCAACCGAAATAGGTGCTGTACCCGGAACTAACTCAATCCCAAACTCGACCTCTCTAACTGGAGGCAATCCGGGTAACTCTTCTGGAAACACATCTGGATACTCGCATACTACCAGCACTGATTCAATCTTTATCTCTGACTCTTGAGTATTCAGTACAAAAGTGAGATATGACTCATATCCTTTTCTCAAGTATTTCTCAGCTACCAGAGATGAAATCATTACAGGCAAACTATCTGATTTACCTGATTCAACCCGAATGACATCTCTATTTACACATCTCAATTCAATAAACTTACTACCATAGTTCACTAAAACATTATGAGCAGTCAACCAATCCATACCAAGAATCAAGTCAAATTCATCAAACGGCAACAACATGAGATTTATCGAAAAATAATGACCTCTAATTGTCAAAGGACAATTCCTACACACCTTGTCAACTAGCACATGTTTGCCTAACGGGTTTGACACTTTTATTACGAATTCCGTAGACTCAACAATCATACTCATGCTAGATGCCAATCTCATGCAAATATAAGAATGGGTAGACCCCGGATCAATCAAAGCAACAACAGAGATATCATGGAGAGAAAAAGTACCCATTATCACATCTGGTGATGATTCCTCTTCGCGAGCGCGAATGGCATAAGTCCTTGCAGGTGTTCGTCCCTCCGATCTCACAGTAGAGTCTCTGGGTGCACCTCTACTACTAGTCCCACCTCCTAGGTTCTTTTGTGATCTACCCCTCAAATATACATTGCTTGGTCTTACTTCTTGCTTTCTTTCCTTCTCATCCCTCTCGGGACAATTCCGAATGAAATGGTCGGGTGAACCACACTTGTAACAATTACGGTTGTTTCCCTAACACTCCCTAGTGTGTTGCCTGCCACAATTTGGACACTCCGGTTTATTAGACTTTGGATTGCCCACACTTGCCATCGAGGTGGCTTGAACTCTCGAGCCCGAGTATGTATTACCTCGATCTCAATGTGAATATCCAACTGATGCAGTCATCCGAGGGTTCGTCTCCTTGGACCTCTTGGACTGGGTTTGGAACGATTTACTCGTTGGCCTCTTTCTTGCATCTCGGGCCTCAATCATGGCTTTTCTATTTTCCTTATTCAGCTCCTCGGCCTTGCATGCCCTATCAACCAACACTACAAATTCTTTCAATTCCAAGATCCCAACTAGAAGTCTGATGTCCTCATTCAGCCCATCTTCGAACCTCTTGCACAAGATAGCTTCTGTAGACACACACTCTTGTGCGTACTTGCTGAGCCTAACAAACTCGCGCTCATACTCTACCACGGTCATTTTGCCTTGCTTCAATTCAAGGAACTCCTTCCATTTCTGGTCAACAAATTGCTGACTTATATACTTCTTTCAGAACTCTTCCAAAAAGAAGTCCTACGTTACTCTCTCCCTTGGAACCACCAACGTCAACGTCTTCCACCAACGATATGCCGAGTCCTTCAGCAACGACACGATGCATTTAAAACTCTTATCAGGTGTGCAGGAGAGTTCATCAAATACCCGCATTGAGTTCTCGAGCCAGAACTCCGCCATCTCAGGGTCATCGTCTATACTAGCCCTGAATTACTCGGCCCCTTGCTTCCAAATCTTATCTACCGGGGGTTTGGTCATTCTCACCAAATCTATACCTTGAGGAGCCACAGGGACTGGCTGAGGTATAGGAGGGGATGGAGGAGGTTAAGCATTAGGGTTCGCTCGTACATACTCCGTATACCAATTACTCATCATTTGGAAAAGGCTTTCCGAGCCTCTTCTTCTTGACCCATAGTCTCGCATCTACTCTCTACAGGCGCGGTCCCCTGCGCGGGAGCCGGCGCGTTACTAGCAGCGTCATCAGCTGCCGCTCGATCGGGATCCATTTACTATATAAAAACAAGTTTAGAATTGTCAGAAGTCACCACACTATCAATATATGTTCATGGCATGTATAGCTAGACCCTTACACACACTACGGTAGTCTGAGAACTAACTAAACCATAGCTCTGATACCACTAAATGTAACAGGACTTACCCGTGTTCAACACCGAAACCAGGTACGAGGAATTACCGAACTTAACTCACTTGAACATACAACTTTATGCTATAAGATTTCATTCCAACTTAAAACTTCTAATCTACATTCAAAACATCCTCATAATGGGCCTACGAGACCCTAAACATGCAAACAGAGGGTTTCGAAACCCAACCGATAACTTTTGTGCACTTAATTTTTTTTACTTAAACAGGGGCCACACGCCCGTGTGAAATGGAACACACCCGTGTGGGCAGGCCGTGTGGCCACACACGCCTATGTCCCTAGCCCGTGTGGGATTTATTTTTCATTTCGAACCTACAGGGGTTTTCACACGGCCAGACACACACCCGTGTCAATGGCCTATGTCCCTTACACGGCCTAGACACGCCCGTGTCCTCACCCTTGCGTGAAAACCTCAGAATTCTATTTATGACGCCAGCAGTCTCTTAAGGGGCACACGGCCTAGGCACACGCCCGTGTGTCTAGCCCGTGGTCGACACTGACTTGTAACATTAACATGTAGGGGACACACGGCCTGGTCACATGCCCATGGGACTGACCGTGTGTCACACACGGTCTAGACACACGCCCGTGTGCCTACCCGTGTGGACAAGAACAAGGCTATTTGCCAAGCTCTTTTATCACCCAAACTCACACAACATAAATCCCATTCAACCATGTACCAAGCAACCCAATCATGCATCTAACACATTCATGAATGACCTCTTCTTTTCATAAATTAGTAATAATGAGCCACCAACTATGGCAATATACAAAAGAGTTCATCTTTAAAAGAGCCAACACACTTGGCCAAAACAACAAAACATTTCATTAAGCCTAGCCCCTATACATGCCATACTTAAAAAACTAGGTCTAAATATACCGAGATGAGTTGATAGTGTTGCTGATCTTCAGATTATCTTCGAATCTCGAACTGGCTCTTTGACACTATAAAACAAGGGAAAAGAAAGGGAGTAAGCTTTAAGCTTAGTAAGTTTACATGTAAACAATAAGCATCATAACATATGCTAATCAATCAATAACATCACATACTAAGCTAGAAAAATTCACATATCCATAATCATACTTACACATTTCATCTCTTACCACATTCCAACCATATAAAAAATATCATGCTCACATTTACTTGCACACATCCCCTGCACTCATCACCACAAAGCCACATGAAACGTTTAATTAAATAATTTCTCGATAAACCATTCGAAATAATACAAAACACTCGATGGTTTTGCACACAGCCCACCATTAATCTATAATAGGGTGGTATCGCACAGAGCCCACCAACATGAATATTTACAGTGGTATCGCACATAGCCCACCAAATGATAATATAAACGATGGTATCGCACACAGCCCATCGTGAATAATTAATAAGGTGGTATCGCACATAGCCCACTGAAAGAATAATTACGGTGGTATCGCACACAACCCGCCAAATGATTATTACAGATATTTTTTCGCACTTACATATCTATTCCGAGGTTCATACGGGAATTTCTCACTAACTATGAAGTTCAATCATAAGTGATCTCATATAGACAATGCACCAATAAGTAACAACATATGTACTAAAGATGTATCGTTTACACATAAACTTACCTCGGTGCAAAATGTGTAAATCGACGACTTAATCCGTAACCTTGCCTTTTCCCCGGCTAAGGTTGTTTCCGCGCTCTTCTTGATCTATAATAATGAAATTCACTCATTTAATCACTTTATAATGCATGATACATCAAAATTTCTACTTAGGCAAAAATGACCATTTATGCCCTTATACTTTGGCAAAATTACGATTTTGCCCCTAGACTCATAAACCATTTTTTTCATCACCTATTCTCATTAAACAAGCCTAGCTGAACATTTATTCCTCTTACAACAACTAACAAAATCAATTATTTCATGCATTTATTACACAATTACTAACTTTACAAATAAGTCCTATTTAGGTGTTTTCATGATAACACATTTCACAAAAGTTGTTCCTTAACTCACTAACATTCATTTTCTTCCATAAAAACTCAGCAAACTTCATAACCATTCCCATGGAAAGTCCCTAAACTTTCAACCATTTTGTAAAATAGTCCCCTCTTTAGCTAGCTTAAGCTTTGGGGGTTCCAAAAGTACAAAAATTATCAAATAAAACCACCAAAATCATTTACTTTCAAGGGTGAGAAGTTGCTAAAAATTTTTGGCTTCCAAAACCCTTCCTTAGCTAATATTTTCAGTGGGAAGAAGATGAATAAAATGGGTGATATCATCTTTTCCTATTTTATTTATTTCCTTCAATTTAATCCACCTAACCCACCCAATTTTGACCAATTTGAGTCTATTGTCCCCTATGGCCGGGTAAAAACATTAGGAAGGTCTAATTGCACATTCAATACCTTCAATTTAAAGTTCCATAACTATTTAATGCTTCTAGCTTGTAAAATAGAACTTTCGTACTTTATGCGATTTAGTCCTTTTTCGCAATTAAGCATTCAATCGCTAAAATTAAAGCACCAAAATTCTCATGCATCCTTATAAACATGCTATAACACATAAAATAATATCAAAAATAATTTTCTTCAACCTCGGATAGTGGTCCCGAAACCACTGTTTCGACTAGCCCCAAAATCGGGCTGTTACACAGTTTTCGGCACATCTGAATCTTTCACTCGCAACTGGTAATAGCCAGATCTTAAATCAATCTTCAAAAGTACTGTTGCTCCTTTCAACTGATGAAATAAATCATCAATTCTCGACAAATGATAATTATTCTTAATCGTAACCTTGTTGAGCTAACGATAATCAATACACATTCTCATCGATCCGTCTTTCTTCTTTACGAACAGAACTGGCGCACCCCATGGTGAAAAACTAGGTCGTGCAAAACCTCTGTCTGTTAACTCTTGTAACTGAGCTTTTAATTCTTTCAATTATGTCATAGCCATTTTGTACGGATCTATCGATATTGATGATGTTCCCGGTACTAATTCAATAGCAAACTCAACCTCTCTAATCGGTGGCAATCCTGGTAACTCTTCTGGAAACACATCCAGATACTCACAGACTAGTGGCACTGATTCAATCTTCGATTCAGACACTTTTTTTTTCCAATACATATGCAGGATAAGCATCATAACCTTTTTTCAGATATTTCTGAGCTAACATTGATGATATTACAACATGCAATCCACTCGACTCATCAGATTCAATTCTAATGATTTTACTATCCCAGCATTTTAATTCAATAGTCTTTCGTCTACAATTCACAATAGCATCATGCAACGTCAACCAATCCAAACCCAGAATTACATCAAATTCATCAAATAGTAGTAGCATCAAATTAGTCGAAAAACAGTAACCCTGAGTCATCAAAGGACAATTCTTGCAAACTTTATCAACTAGAACATACTTGCCTAAGGGGTTCGACACTTTAATCACAAACTCAGTAGACTCAACAGGAAAACTCTTACTAGACACTAAATTCTCACAAACATATGAATGAGTCGATCCAGGATCAATCAATGCAATTACATTAGTGTCATAAAGAGAAAATGTACCGGTGATAACATCTGGCAATTACATTAGTGTCATAAAGAGAAAATGTACCGGTGATAACATCTGGTGATGAAACATCTTCGCGAGCGCGAATAGCATAAGCTCTAGTTGGTGCTCTAGCTTCGGATCTCACAGCAGAGTCCTTTGTCGTTCCTTTGCTACTGGACACATTTCTCGCATTTCTAGGTGGTCTTCCTCTAACAACTATATTACTCGATCTTGCATTCTGATATCTATCTTTCTCGGGTAACTCAGGACAATCTCGAATGAAATGATCTTGCGAGCCACATTTAAAACAACATTTATTATTCATCCAACAGTCTCCAAAATGTCGCCTTCAACATTGTTGACACTTGAATTTATTATTTCTCACACTACCGACACTTGACACCGAAGTAGCTTGAGCTTTAGGAGTTGAATATTGCTTCCCCCGATCTATATTAGCATATCCCACTAAAACATTCGGACGACTATATGAATCCCGTGATTTCTTTGACGAAGATTGATATGGTTTACTCATTGACCTCTTTCTCGAATCTCTAGCCTCGAAATCAGCTTTTCTCTTTTCTTTTCCAAGTTCTTCGGCTTTACAAGCCCTGTCAACTAGTACCACAAATTTTTTCAATTCTAAAATCCTGACCAACAGTCTGATATCTTCGTTCAACCCGTCTTTGAATCTTTTACACATAATGGCTTCGGTTGAAACACATTCCCGAGCATACTTACTGAGTCTTACAAATTCTCTCTCGTACTCGGCTACAGACATACGGCCCTGTTTCAGCTCCAAAAACTCTTTGCACTTCTGATCGATAAATCGCTGGCTTATATATTTCTTTCTGAACTCGGCTTGAAACAATTCCCACGTGACATGTTCTCTCGGTATCACAGATATTAAAGTATTCCACCATTGATACGCAGTGTCTCTCAGAAGTGATATGGCACATTTAACACATTCAGCAGGTGTACCGGATAGTTCATCAAATACTCTGATCGTACTCTCAAGCCAAAACTCGGCTCTCTCAGGATCGTCATCAACAATAGCTCTGAATTCTTTATCCCCGTATTTTTGAATTTTATCAACAGGTGGCTTATTCAATCGTAGAGGTTCCAATCCTTGAGGAACTACGGAGACCGGTTGGGGATTAGGTGGGGATTTGTTCGAACAAACTCCGTAAACCACTCATTCATCATTTTGAAGAAGGCTTCCTTAGCCTCTCTTCCCTGACTACTCGATACGGGTCTCGATTCTGATTGCGCTTCTCCGTGAACAGAGGCTGGTGCATTACTTTCAACATCATCAGCTACAGCTCGATTGGGATCCATTTATTATACGAAAACACAATTTAAAACTGTCAGGAGATATCACACTATCACAGGATATATATGGCATGAATAGCTAGACTTTCACATACGTACGTTAGTCCTAGAATTGACAAAATCGTAGCTCTGATACCAATAAATGTAACACCCCTCACCCGTATCTGTCACCGAAATAGGGTTACGGAGCATTACTGGACTTATTACACAATCGAGTATACATTTCCCATACAATTATCAAATTCAAATACAAGTCATTCATAATAATTCATCAAGTCCCTAATACGAGCCTACGAGGCCCAAAAACATGCATTTGAGGTAGTTCGGGACTAAACCGATAACTTAGAAAACTTTTAGGAAACTTAGAAAATTTTACAAAATACAGGGGACACATGCCCGTGTGGCCCAGCCGTGTGTCTCACACGCCCAAAGACACGCTCGTGTCACAGGCCGTGTGGACATTCGAAATGGGATCACATGGTTGTGTCCCAGCCCGTGTCCGACCCTGTGTAACTCACTGACTTGGGTCACACGGCCAGCCAAACGCACGTGTTACCAGCCCGTGTACCCTTCGAAATGGCCTCACATGCCCGTGTGCCAGGCTGTGTGCTAGGCTGTGCCAAACCTGTAGGGTATACTGACTTATGCCACATGGCCATGTCACACGCCCGTGTGCTAGGCTGTGTGGAGCTAACTGACTTGATTTTTAATTCAACTCCAACAGACACACGGCTGTGTAACCTGACCGTGTGTCAAACACGGCTGAGACACATGCCCGTGTCTCTGCCCATGTGGACAAAAATTGGCTATTTACCAAGCCATTTTACCACCCAAACTTGCTTACACCTACATCAACCCAATTGGCACAAAAAAACATGTCATATAATAGGCATTCCAAAACAACTCCAATCAAGCTCCATTCATGATAATCTCATACCATTAACCACAATATACACAAGTATCAAATTTGACAATCTCATTCATGCTAACTCACAATCACAAATCACCTAAATGGCATCTTACAATTATGCATCATTTTGACTAAACAAATAAGCATACTAATTCTCAAATATCAAACATTTGACATCCACAATACCTATAATCAACAAGCATCATACATCCATCAACAAACTCATGATACAAGCCATATGCATATATATATACACATCCAAACCAATCAAATTAAGCCAACTCTCATGGCTATATACAAAACCAAACTCTTAATATTTACAAGCCTTTTAAAATGACTAATTCATTAACAACACATATACCAACATGACCAAAGTCCCTATACATGCCATATACTCAAAATACTTAAGTTCAAAAGTACCAAAGTGATAGTTGGATAGTGTGATGAAGTCTCCGATAATTCCCAAATTTGAGCTAGCTTTGATTTCACTATAAAACACGGAAGATAAACAAAGTAAGCTATAAAGCTTAGTAAGATCGTATGAAATAATAAGCAAAGCTCACCATTCAATTACCATTCAAGAATATGAACATAACATACTACAAAACATTTAATCACAATGTTAACATATATTTAATCACATAATTAACCATGAACTCACAACTTCCATAGATTCAATGCTTATATAGTTTTCGTACATACCTGTACTGATACGTATCTATTTCTCACCATTTTGTATCTTCGATATACCCATTGAACCATTCGGAATACTATCAAATACTCGGGAATCTCGCACCCTAAGTGCCACATATATATATAGCTGAAGCTATCTCAGTCTCGAATCACATATAATGCTCGCTCTCGAGCTATCAAGGGGTTTGCTCACACAAGCTGACGGTCATGACGAAGCTAGACGGTGCTGCTCACACAAGCTGACGAGTATCTGCAATAGATGCTGGATAACTCAGCCACCAGTAGGACGTACGGACCAGCACCCAAATCACCTAACCCCTAATGATATGTCATTTGTATCCTAATCTATTCCTAAGGTTTAATCGGGATTTTTCTCGTTTGCCGAATCGTCATTGAATATGTCCGCAAGGTCGTTTTCAAAATTTATGCAATCTCAAAGCATTTAAAATACAAATACTATAATGCTTATTACATACGAACATACCTCGAATGCAAAAACGACGAAATGATCGATTAGTCCAACACTTTGTTTTTCCCCGATCTAAATCTGAATTTCACTTTTCTTGATCTATATAATATCAAATTTAACTCATTTAATCATCCATCTATTCAATTTAATCCAAAAATCACATTATAGAAAATTTACACTTTTGCCCCTAATATTTCAATTTCTTTACAATTTAGTCCTTATCTCATAAAAACACAAATTCATGCATTTAGGTCCCTACCCATGGTAGCCGAATTTCTATTATTACCATAGCAGCCCATATTTTTCATTTATTTCACAATTTAACCACAAAATTTCAACATTTCTCAATTTAATCCCTAAATGATAATTTTGTCAAAAATCCCTTTACAAATGTTGTTTATCTAACAACAGGCATACATTTTCTATCATCAAACATCAAAATACACATAGATTCATTAATGGCAAAACCCTAAACCTTTAACAGTTTTGCAAAATAGTCCCTAGGCTAGCTAGATTAAGCTGCAACGATCTCAAAAACATAGAAATCGATAAAAACAGGACAAAAACCATACCTAATTGAAGGAAATGAAGATGGCTGAACCCTAGCCCTAATTTCCCAAGAAGAATCAGATTTGAAGAAGATAAATGAATGAATATTTTCATTTGGTTTTATTTAATTTACCTTTAATAACCAAATTACAAAATTAACCTTAATGATAAACCATTAAAATCACCTAAATAATGTCCATCTTTGTCCACTCATATTAACAATGGTATAATTACCACATAAGGACCTCCACTATTTAATTTCATAGCTATTTAGTACCTTTAGCTAATAGAACACAAGTTTTACACTTTACGCGATTTTGTAACGCCCCAAAAATGTGGGGTTTGTAATTTTGCTAAATTGGCATAAATTCCATGATTTGCTTGAATGGCTAAGTATTTGAGTGTATTTAGGGGGTTTTTAGGAAGCCTGGGTTCGAGTCTGAGCCTTGGAAAAAATTTAGTTTTTGCTCTTAAGTGAAGTTGGCTATTAGCAGTAAGGCTTATGTTTAAGTGTGTGTGTTTTAATGACACAAATGAGCTTGTGGCTTGATGGCTGTGGCGTCACTAGGGAGGCAAGAGAATTGGGGTTCGAATCCCATGGCATGCAAATAGGAGACTTTTATTTTATGATTTGGTGGTACGAGAGGTAGAGTTTGAATCAAACTCTGCAGAGGAGGTTGGAGACTTGGTCAACAATTTTGAATGGGAGGCTGGGAGTAATTCAAGGAGGAATTGGTGGAGTGTTTGAAGGAGTTGGGATTTGAGGGGAGTCTTGGCCGGTTGGGAGTGAATGAGTAAGGGGAATTTTGGCTAGAGGGGTGTCATTTGAGCATTTCGACAGCTTTGTGTGGGGAGAAAAACCGAAAACCCTCTCTGCAAATTTTGGGATTTATTTCTTTTGTGTCATCTCGTGCAACCTTTTTACCATTCGGGTTTTTTTTCCTTTCATCGTTGTTTCTCAGTTGCTGCCCATTTTCTACCGAATCATCTTTTTCTTCTTTCAGTTTCTCTTTTGGCCGAACTCAACTTCTTCTTTTCCCTCTCGTTATTCTTTTCTTTTCTTTTCAAGATAGCCGAATTTTTTTCTCTCTTAAAACCTTGGTTCTTCTTGTGTTGACCGAATATATTAAGGCCTAAGCACCTTTTTCTTTTTGTTCCTAATCCGAATCTTTTCAATTGATTGGTAAGTGGTGACTTTAGCCGAATCTTGGTTGACTTCCTTTTCCTTACTCGGTGTTGTTTCTCTTGGGCCGAAAGGCCGTTTCCCCCTAGTTGCCATGGAGATAAGTTTACCTAACACCTTCTCTTTCGTTCGAATGTTGCTAGGGACTCATTTTCCTTAACCAAGGGATAGGCCGATTACTTTTCCCCTGCAAAGAGATCTTTTAATTCGTGGTGAGTGCTTTAAGCCTTCTATAAATATATTCTTATGGGATGGTAGATTCTTATGAATCGGTTAACGGTTCTTGTGAAGGTAATAGCATTGAAGGGATACGTGGTATTGAAACGAGAGGAGATTGCGGTTGTTGATTGGTAAGTAGCGTTAGTTTGATTAAAACGTTTTCAATATTATGGTGTTGGATTAACAATGGTTGAGACTAATTGTTAGAGCTATTGTTATCATAGGTGTTGAGTCTTGGGAGCGCTTCAAACTACAACCCATAACAGGTGTGTAATCGTGCACCCAATGTTGTTTCTGTGAAAATGATGGATGAAGGTGTGTTGTCACACCCCTGCTTAATTGCGAATCGGCAAAAGCCGAGAAGCCGAAAAGCTGAGACTTCGGCATCTGAGGGATCACGAGCATGCGAACGCTTTTAGGGACAAATCAAGCCACAACCGTTAGTGATAGACCGTAGAGGCCGCCACGATCGTTCTCGTAGGCTTAGGGCGTAATGGGCCTCGTAGTGCCCACTTGGGCCAAAAATTGGGCTTTGGGCCCAATTACACCGTTTCGACCAAAAAGGGTATCTGTGTCGCTCGAGGCGATTGTAGACCTTCAAAAAGGTCGTTATAGGACAAAAATTACCAAAATACCCTCGATGGGTAAAATTACCGAAATACCCTCGATGGGTAAAATTACCAAAATACCCTTAATGGGTAAAATTACTGAAATACCCTTGTTGGGTAAAATTACCGAAATACCCTTGATGGGTAAAATTATCGAAATACCCTCGATGGGTAAAATTACCGAAATACCCTCGATGGGTAAAATTACCGAAATACCCTCGATTGGTAAAATTATCGAAATACCCTTGATGGGTAAAATTACCGAAATACCCTTGATTGGTAAAATTTGAAATACCCTCAATCGGTAAAATTACCGAAATACCATTGATGGGTAAAATTACCGAAATACCCTTGATGGGTAAAATTACCGAAATACCCTTGATGGGTGAAATTATCGAAATACCATTGATGGGTAAAATTACTAAAATACCCTCGATGGGTAAAATTATCAAAATACCCTTGATGGGTGAAATTATCGAAATACCCTTGATGGGTAAAATTACCGAAATACCCTTGACGGGTAAAGTTACCGAAATACCCTCGATGGGTAAAATTATCGAAATACCCTTGATGGGTGAAATTACCGTTTTACCCCTAACCGACAAAATGACGATTATACCCCTAGTGGTGGTTTGAGTATTGTGTGTATGATATTTATATGATTGAATATGAGTATGACGTACTGCATACATGTAATATTTATGACATGACATTCTACATCGGGGTTGGGATTCTGACTGGGAGGAAGTACTGTACTAGTGGCTCTGCCACGTTTCTATCGTTCTAGTGGCTTCTCCACGTATTTTGATTTTAGTGGCTTGGCCACGTTTACTGTTATTAGCAGCTTTGCTGCGTTACTATTAGCAGCTATGCTACGATATTGGTGTGTTGGCTGGGTGGGTCGACTTGGTCCCCACATGGTGTGTTGGTTGGTACGGGTGGTGTGTTGGTTGGATTGGGTTGGGTTGCATTATTGTTCTGTTCTGTGATCATTTGGGCTTAGGCCCACACCGGCACCTTAATAGGGCTAAAGCCCAGACTGAACTGATACTTAATAGGGCTCAGGCCCAGACTATTATTGCATGATTGGGGATTACACACTGAGTTCTCGTAACTCACCCTTTCCTTTAACTTTGCAGGTAATCCCCAGCCTTAGATGATTTAGAGCTTCGAGGGACTCGGAGGTGGCCACACGCTCGTTATGATTTAATCTTAGACTTAGTTATTTTATTTTTTATATTGGGTTAATAATTTTGTAATAAGGCCATTTGAGGTTTTAACTTTTATTTGATGTTTTCTCTTTATTTCAACCTGCTAGACTAGGAAACACATGTTTTTAAAACAATAACTGGTTCTTAAGAAAATCACGTTTTTCAAATCTTAAAGTTTACAACTAGAAAAAGGCTTCCGCGGTTTTTATTCCAGATTAAAAAACTTGTTACAAGTGATATGACCCATAAATGGACAACATGATTTTTCAACACTAAATAGCAATATTTTAAAAGGTTCTAAAATTTAGTAACAAACTTTTGTCGACAAGCCCGATTTTCGAACGACACTTCGATGTGACACATCAGATCCGGTTGTAATGTCTAGGCCAGGTTTGGGGTGTTACATTTAGTGGTATCAAAGCCCGATTGCAAAACTCGGCTGTGGAGTGGGTTCTTGGAAATTTTCCAAATATTTTCTAAATTTTGGTTTTGGAAAGAAAATCGAAAGGTTGTGTAACACCCCTTACCCGGGTTCTACGCTGGGAACCAAGCCCGAGGCATTATCGAACTCAAACCGCTTAATCGCCACTTAGGCTTAACGTCATTACTCGATATAACCTCATTCTCGACTTACGAGGCCTCACTCATACACACGAGGGCTCTCGAGACTAATCCGGAACTTTTACGATCCTTAAATTTTTTTTCTCTTTTATACAGGTCTCACACGCCCGTGCAAGATTAGACACGCCCGTGCATGAGTACACACGCCCGTGTCCCCAGACCGTGCCTAAAAACCCAAGCATTCTGCCAAATGCCCCACGGCCATGGCACGTCCGTGCTCCCCAACGGTGGTGAACACTAACTTCCCTCGCACGGCCTAGAGTCTAGACACACGCCCGTGTGGCTAGCCCGTGGCCAACACTGATGAATCCCACACGCTCTAGGCACACGCCCGTGTGACTAGTCCGTGGTCTATTCTATTTTCAAATATTAACATGCAGAGGACGACGGCCACAAAGACACGCCCGTGGGCTGACCGTGTGTCACACATGGTCTAGCACTGCGCCCGTGTGTCTACCCACATGGTCAAGAACAAGACTACGTTTCAAGTTCTTTTCACCCTTCTAACATACACAACGTATACTCATCTAACACCATCATAATCAACTCAAATTGAAGTGCATTCTCACATAGAAAACTACATCTTTCTTTCATATAATGTAATAGCCAACAACCATGGCATTATACAAAATAAGCTATCCATCTATAGGCCAACACATCTTAGCCATTTACAACAAAATTTACTAACTTATCTAGCCCCTATACATGCCATATACAAAACATTAAGTTTCATGTACCAAAGTGTGCTGATATATGGGCTATCTTCCGATGATCCTCGTATCTCGATTCAACGCTTTTAATCTATAAGACAAGGGAAAAGAAAGAGAGTAAGCTTTGAGCTTAGTAAGTTTACACATAAACACATAAGCAACATAGTATAAGCTAAGCAACTATTAGCATTATACCAACAAGTAATTCACAACTATGCTTACTCTTTCTATCCCTTACCACATTTCCAACACATCATGAGTCACATACTCACAACCATTGAAATGCACCCCTGCATTCAATATCACATTTACGTAATATACAACACAGTCAATCCACATAACTTATCCACACAGCTCATCCACATAGCTAGTTCACATAACTAATCCACACTACTCATCCACACAGTTAATACACACAGTCAATCCACACAGTCAATATCTCGGTGGTTTCGCACTTAGCACACCACATTTGATTAATAAGGTGGTATCGCACTTAGCCTACCACAATGGTATTCGTAGTGATTCAGCACATAGCTCACTAGATGATATACCTTACGATAGCATCGCACATAGCTAGCTCATCGTCAACATGCATTAGGATGGTATCGCACTTAGCCTACCATCTAGCATTATAACAACACATGCACAAGTCTATTTACCCAATTATTCATCCATTCACATCTATATTACATTCATTCTACTCGAACCACATAGGTTCCCAATCATTCTCATTCGTTCTCATTCATGCTACACCCTAGCTAGCATTTACAAATTGTAAGTATGAAGGCATTGTTTATGCATAGACTTACCTCGATACTCAAAAGTATTGAAATGTGCAATTTAGTCCACCACCTTGCTTTTACCTCGGTTTCGATCCGAGCTTTGTCTTTCTTGATCTATAATGAATAAATCAGCTTATTCAATACACACATTGACTAAATTGACCCACATCTCATACTTTAGCAAAATTACTATTTTGCCCCTAAACTTTCTCATATTTACACTTTAGTCCCAAAGGCTCATAAAGTGATTTTTATTCAACTTTCTACTCTTTCATGCTTAGCCGAACCACTTACTCAACTAAAGCATTCATCAAATCTCACTAAATCACCCATGTATGACCAAACTTGAGATTTTCACAACTAAGTCCCTACATGCATTTTCATGGAAAACCACTTAGCAAAAGATGTTTCTACTACATCAAGCCTTCATATTCTTCCATAAAACATCAAAATACATGCATGTCATACATATGTACATTTTTGAACATCCATGATAGCTCACCAAATAGCTATAAATAGCTTACTCATGCTACCGGGACTTCAAAAATACGAAGAATATCAAAAATCAGGCTTAAGAGCACTTACTAGCAAGCTTGAAAAATTGAAAGAGCCCTAACAATGGCTTCTCTAATTTTCGGCAGCTTGGGGGAGAAGATGAGTGAATTTCTATCATCTTTTCACCTATTTTAATCACTTAATTGATAAATGACCAAAATGCCATTTTTGATAAACTTTCAATTTTAACTCATCTATGCCCATTTTTCTCCAAAAATTAGAATTTGGATAAATTGCTATTTAAGGACCTCTAATTAATAATCTAAAGCTATTTCACACATATAGCTTCTAGAAACACACATTTTGCAACTTTTGCAATTTAGTCCTTTTGGACAATTCAACAACAATATCACAAAATTACTTCATGAAACTTTCACACCAGCATGCATAAATATTATAAGCCTCAAAAACTCATTCATGACCCTCGAATTTGTGGTCTCGAACCACTATTCTGACTAGGCCCTAAACCGGGATGTTACAACTCTCCCTCCTTTAGAGATTTTCGTCCCCGAAAATCTTACCAGTAAAGAGGTTTGGGTGTTGCTCTCTCATAGCTTCTTCCGTTTCCCACGTAGCCTCTTCCACTCCATGTTTCTACCATAACACTTTCACTAGTGCTATGCTCTTATTTCTCAACTGTTTCACTTCTCGAGCCAAGATCTTAATCGGCTCCTCTTCATAAGACATATCCGGTCTTATCTTTATTTCCATTGAAGGAATCACATGTGAAGGATCGGAGCGATACCGTCGCAACATCGACACATGGAACACGTTATGAATCTTTTCTAACTCTACCAAGCAAAGCCAACCGGTAAGCTACTGTGCCCAGTGCATGCGTAATCTCATACGGCCCTATGAACCTTGGACTCAATTTCCCTTTTGTCCAAATCTCATAATCTTCTTCCACGGCGATACTTTCAAAAATGCTTTGTCGCCTACCTCAAACTCTATTTCTTTTTTTCAAATCCGCATACGACTTACGTCGGTCCAAGCGACTTTTCGGACTAGTACGGATTACTTTCACTTTCTCTTTGGTCTCTTTTACTAGATCGACCCCATGGATCCGTTTCTCGCTAAGCTGGGTCCAATACAAAGGAGTCCGACACTTACGGCCATACAAAGCCTCATACGGTTCCATCTGTATACTCGACTGATAACTATTGTTATAGGCGAATTCGACCAAAGGTAGATATCTCTCCCAACTACCTTCGAATTCTAGCACACAGCATCGAAGCATATCCTCAAGAACTTGAATCACTCTTTCAGACTGACCATCGGATTGCGGATGGAACGCAATACTGAAATTCAATCTCGTACCCATGGCCTCTTGCAACTTCTTCCCAAATCTCGAAGTAAACCTCGGATCTCTATCCGATATAATAGAAATAGGTACACCATGCAATCTCACTATCTCTGCCACGTACAACTCAGCTAGCTTATCCAGTGAATAATTAACACGCACTGGAATAAAGTGAGCCGACTTCGTCAATCTATCCACAACAACCCACATAGCATCTCTCTTTCTCGGAGTCGTCGGCAACCCCGTCACAAAATCCATGGTAACCCGATCCCATTTCCATTTGGGAACCATCACTGGTTGAAGCAATCCCGAAGGCACTTGATGCTCAGCTTTCACTTGTTGGCAAATCATACACTTAGTCACAAACTCTGAAATATCTCTTTTCATACCCGGCTACCAATACAACTTTCTCAAATAATTGTACATTTTCGTACTGCCCGGATGTATTGACAAGCATCCACTGTGGGCCTCATACAAAACCTTTCAAATCAACTCCTCATTTTTAGGAACACAAATTCTGTCACGATACATCAGACAACCATTCAAATCTACTCGAAAATCAGAATCACTTTCTGATCCGCACTTAGCTATCTTAGCTTGCATCTCGCTGTCATTTCTCTGAGCTTCACATATTTGTTGAACAAATAGTGGCCTAGCTCTCAACTCTGCCAAAATAGCACCATCATCAGACAATGCTAAACTCACCCTCATAACTCTTAGAGTGTACAGGGATTTCCTACTCAAGGCATCCGCAACCACATTCGCTTTTCCCGGGTGGTAATCAATGACTAACTCATAGTCTTTCAACAATTCAAGCCACCGTCTCTGTCTCAGATTCAGATCTTTCTAATCCATCAAATACTTTAAACTCTTGTGATCCGTAAAGATTCAGCACTTTTCGCCATACAAATAATGTCGCCAAATCTTTAACGCAATCACAATCGCAACCAACTCCAAATCGTGAGTCGGATAATTCTTCTCGTGTGGTTTTAACTGCCTCGAGGCGTAAGCGACTACCTTACCCTCTTGCATCAACACGCAATCGAGACCATTAAACGATGCATCACTATATACCACGAACTCCTTCCCCGATTCTGGTTGAACCAAAACCGGTGCCTCAGTCAATATTGTTTTCAGTCTCTCGAAGCTCTATTGACATGTCTCAGTCCATTCAAACTTGACATCCTTATGCAATAGCTTCGTCATCGGGGTAGCAATCACAGATAACCCCTGTACGAAACATCTGTAATATCCCGCTAATCCCAAGAAACTTCTGATTTTTGACACGTTCCTCGGCAGTTTCCAATCCATAACAGCCAATATCTTACTCGGGTCAACTCTAACACCATCACCTGACACCATGTGTCCTAGGAATCCGACCTCTCGGAGCCAAAACTCACTCTTGCTAAACTTAGCATACAACTGCTTGTCTCTCAAAGTTTGCAAGACAATTCTCAAGTGCTCTTCATGATCGTTTGCATCCCGAGAATAGATCAATATGTCGTCAATAAAGACAACCACAAACTTGTCCACATATGGTCTGAAAATACGGTTCATCAGATCCATAAAAATCGCAGGTGCATTCGTCAAACCAAACGGCATAACCAAAAACTCATAATGGCCATACCTTGTCCGAAATGCGTTTTCAACACATCTTGCTCTTTCACTGAAATGATAATAACTGAGACCTCAAGTCTATCTTGGAGAACACTGTAGCTCCATTCAGTTGATGGAAAAGATCATCAATCCTTGGTAAAGGATACTTATTCTTAACCGTCACCTTGTTCAGTTGTCTATAGTCTATACACAACCTCATAGACCCATCTTTCTTCTTCACAAACAATACCGGAGCACCCCACGGCGAGTAGCTCGGTCTTGCAAAACCCTTATCTGTCAACTCTTGTAATTGAACCTTCAGTTCTTTCAACTCTACAGGTGCCATTCTGTACGGGGCAATTGAAATAGGTGCCGTTCCCGGAACCAACTCAATTCCAAACTCGACCTCTCACACTAGAAGTAATCTGGGTAACTCTTCTGGAAACACTTCTGGGTACTCACATACCACTGGCACTATTTCAAACCCTACTCCAACCTCTTGAGTATTCAACACAAACGCAAGATAGGACTCACACCCTTTTCTTAAACATTTCTCAGCCACTAAGGAAGAAATCATCACGGGTAGACTGTCCGATCCACCTAATTCAATTCGAACTACATCTCTACTCTCACATTTCAGTTCAATAAACTTACTACCACAGTTCACTAAGAAACTATGGGTAGTCAACCAATCCATGCCTAGGATTAAATCGAACTCATCAAACGGCAACAACATCAAGTTTGCCTGAAAACAATGATTCTCAATCAACAAAAAACAATTCTTACACACTTTGTCCACTAACACATGCTTTCCTAACGGGTTTGACACCTTAATCACAATGTCCGTAGACTCAACGGTCATACTCAAACTAGATGCTAATCTCATGCGAATATAAGAGTGAGTAGATCCTGGATCTATTAAAGCAATAACAGAGGTGTCAAAGAGAGAAAAAGTACCCGTTATCACATCAGGGGAGGATGCCTCTTCGCGAGTGTGAATGGCGTACGTCCTCGCAGGTGCCCGACCCTCTAGTCTCACAGCAGAGTCCCTAGATGCACCTCTACCACTAGCCCCACCTCTTGGGTTCCTTGGTGGTCTACCCCTCGTAGACACATCACTAGGTCTCACTTCTTGCCTCTCTTCCTTATCATCCCTCGGGGACGATTACGGATAAAGTGGTCGGGGAACCACATTTGTAACATTTCGATTGTTTCTCAAAGACTCTCTCGGTGTGATACCTACCACAACTAGGACACTCCGGTTTACTCTTTGTATTGCCCACACTTTCCATCGAGGGAGCTCGGACTCTCGAACCCTGACGAGTATTGTCCAAGTCTCGATGCGAATACCCCACTGAGGCTGACATTCGAGGATTCACTTCCTTGGATCTTTTCGACTGGGCTTGATACGACTTGCCCATCGGTCTCTTTCTCGCATCTCGGGCTTCACTCACAGCCCTCCTCTTATCTAAACTCAACTCTTCGGCCTTACTTGCCCTCTCAACTAATATCACGAATTCTTTCAACTCCAAAATGCCAACTAGGAGTTTGATATCCTCATTCAGCCTATCTTCGAACCTCTTGCACAAGATGGTCTCTATCGACACACATTCTTGAGCGTATTTGCTAAGCCTAACAAACTCACGCTCGTACTCAGCTACTGTCATCCTTCCTTGCTTCAGCTTAAGGAATTCTTTCCTTTTTCGGTCAGTAAACCTCTGGTTTATATACTTCTTCCAGAACTCTTCCAGAAAGAAGTCCCACGTCACCCGCTCTTTTGGGACCACTAACGTCAGCGTCTTCCACCAGTGGTACGCCGAATCTCTCAGCAACGATACGACACACTTCAAACTCTCCTCAGTTGTACATGAGAGCTCATCGAACACCCTCATCGAGTTCTCCAACCAGAACTCCGCCCTCTCTGGGTCATCATCTACCTTAGCTCTAAACTCCTCAGCCCCGTGTTTCCTAATCTTATCCACCGGGGTTTCGATATCCTCACTACATCCATACCGGAGGAGCCACGAGGATTTGGGTGAGGTATAGGAGGAGAGGTGGAAGAGGTTGAGCGTTAGGGTTCGCTCGAACGTAGTCCGAGTACCAATCACTCATCATATAGAGAAAGGCTTCTCGTGCCTCTTCCCCTTGACCCCTCGCCCCGGGTCCACTTTGCACCGCACGACGGCCTTGCGCAGAGCCGGCCCATTACTAGCTGCTTCATCAGGAGTCAATGGATCGGAATCCATATTCTATATAAAATAAGATTTAAAATCATCAGAAACCACCACACTATCATCGTACACTTATGGCATGTATAGCTAGACTCTTACACCCGCTACGGTAGTCCTAGAACCGACTAAACCATAGCTCTGATACCACTAAATGTAACACCCCTTACCCGAGTTCTACGTCGGGAACCGGGCCTGAGGCGTTACCGAACTCAAACTGCTTAATCGCCACTTAGGCTTAACGTCATTACTCGATATAACCTCATTCTCGATTTACGAGGCCTCACTCAACACACGAGGGCTCTCGAGACTAATCCGGAACTTTTACGATCCTTAAAATTCTTTTCTCTTTTATACAGGTCTCACACGCCCGTGCAAGATTAGACACGCCCGTGCATGAGTATACATGCCCATGTCCCCAGACCGTGCCTAAAAACCCAAGCATTCTGGCAAATGCCCCACAGCCATGGCACGCCCGTGCTCCCCAACCGTGGTGAACACTGACTTCCCTCGCACGGCCTAGAGTCTAGACACACGCCCGTGTGGCTAGCCCGTGGCCAACACTGATGAATCCCACACGCTCTAGGCACACGCCCGTGTGACTAGTCCGTGGTCTATTCTATTTTCAAATATTAACATGCAGAGGACGCACGGCCACAGCACACGCCCGTGGGATGACCGTGTGTCACACATGGTCTAGGCACACGCCCGTGTGTCTACCCACATGGTCAAGAACAAGACTAAGTGTCAAGTTCTTTTCACCCTTCTAACATACACAACATATACTCATCTAACACCATCATAATCAACTCAAATTGAAGTGCATTCTCACATAGAAAATTACATATTTCTTTCATATAATGTAATAGCCAACAACCATGGCATTATACAAAATAAGCTATCCATCTATAGGCCAACACATCTTAGCCATTTATAACAAAATTTACTAACTTATCTAGCCCCTATACATGCCATATACAAAACATTAAGTTTCATGTACCAAAGTGTGCTGATATGTGGGCTATCTTCCGATGATCCTCGTATCTCAATTCAACGCTTTTAATCTATAAGACAAGGGAAAAGAAAGAGAGTAAGCTTTGAGCTTAGTAAGTTTACACATAAACACATAAGCAACATAGTATAAGCTAAGCAACTATTAGCATTATACCAACAAGTAATTCACAACTATGCTTACTCTTTCTATCCCTTACCATATTTCCAACACATCATGAGTCACATACTCACAACCATTGAAATGCACCCATGCATTCAATATCACATTTACGTAATATACAACACAGTCAATCCACATAACTTATCCACACAGCTCATCCACACAGCTAGTTCACAAACTAATCCACACTACTCATCCACACAGTTAATACACACAGTCAATCCACATAGTCAATATCTCGGTGGTTTCGCACTTAGCACACCATATTTGATTAATAAGGTGGTATCGCACTTAGCCTACCACAATGGTATTCGTAGTGATTCAGCACATAGCTCACTAGATGATATACCTCACGATAGCATCGCACATAGCTAGCTCATCGTCAACATGCATTAGGATGGTATCGCACTTAGCCTACCATCTAGCATTATCACAACACATGCACAAGTCTATTTACCCAATTATTCATCCATTCACATCTATATTACATTCATTCTACTCGAACCACATAGGTTCCCAATCATTCTCATTCGTTCTCATTTATGCTACACCCTAGCTAGCATTTACAAATTGTAAGTATGAAGGCATTGTTTATGCATAGACTTACCTCGATACTCAAAAGTATTGATATGTGCAATTTAGTCCACCACATTGCTTTTGCCTCGGTTTTGATCCGGGCTTTGTCTTTCTTGATCTATAATGAATAAATCAGCTTATTCAATACACACATTGACTAAATTGACCCACATCTCATACTTTAGCAAAATTACTATTTTGCCCCTAAACTTTCTCATATTTACACTTTAGTCCCAAAGGCTCGTAAAGTGATTTTTATTCAACTTTCTACTCTTTCATGCTTAGCCGAACCACTTACACAACTAAAGCATTCATCAAATCTCACTAAATCACCCATGTATGACCAAACTTGAGATTTTCACAACTAAGTCCCTACATGCATTTTCATGGAAAACCACTTAGCAAAAGATGTTTCTACTACATCAAGCCTTCATATTCTTCCATAAAACATCAAAATACATGCATGTCATACATATTTAAATTTTTGAACATCCATGATAGCTCACCAAATAGCTATAAATAGCTTACTCATGCCACCGGGACTTCAAAAATACAAAGAATATCAAAAATCGGGCTTAAGAGCACTTACTAGCAAGCTTGAAAAATTGAAAGAGCCCTAACAATGGCTTCTCTAATTTTCGGCAGCTTGGGGGAGAAGATGAGTGGATTTCTATCATCTTTTCACCTATTTTAATCACTTAATTGATAAATGACCAAAATTCCCTTTTTGATAAACTTTCAATTTTAACTCATCCATGCCCATTTTTGTCCAAAAATTAGAATTTGGATAAATTGCTATTTAAGGACCTCTAATTAATAATCTAAAGCTATTTCACACATATAGCTTCTAGAAACACACATTTTGCAACTTTTGCAATTTAGTCCTTTTGGACAATTCAACCATAATTTCACAAAATTGCTTCATGAAACTTTCACACTAGCATGCATATATATTTTAAGCCTCAAAAACACATTCATGACCCTCGAATTTGTGGTCTCGAACCACTATTCCTACTAGGCCCTAAACGGGATGTTACAGGTTGTTACTGAAAGTGTGGCACACCGAGTCTCCAGTGCCAAATCTGTAAGTTCTCTGACACTGTTTACTACTATAGACTGAAATGCTATATTGAGAAACTACTATAGATAGTAATACTTTGCAAAAACTCTTTTGTTAGGGTAAATTGAGACTGTAGAAGACTGAAAACTGTAGTGAGATATCTCGATCTGCGAAAATAAAAACTTTAAATACTGATTTTCATAAGACATCCGTTAATAATTACTGGAACGATGAACTGATTCATAAGACTTTTAAAACAAATAATACGCTGTGTCGATATGAGCGCAAGAGGTACTCGCGGAAGGGGTACTCGAGGCCACGGTAGAGGCTGGGGTGCTCGGGCTGGGTCTTCAGCATCGGGTCACATGCCGACTAGGGAGGCACCAGCCTCACCAGTAACTGAGACATGGTCTCATGTCCGAGCCGTTGGTGATGATGCTTTATCTCAAGCAATGCTGCGGGTCTTGGAAAGGGTTGCTGGAGCAAGTACTGGATCAGTGGGTCGAGGGTCAATTTCTAAACGACTTCGGTCTAACAGAGCAAAAATTTTTAAGGGCATTTTTGGTGTAGCCCTGAATGTGGCAGAATATTGGTTAGAGGCTACCGAGCGGATAATGGATGACCTCATTGTCTTGTGGAATGTAAATTAAAGGAAACATGTCCCATCTTTGCGAGACGAGGCATACCAATGGTGGCTCACTGTGAGAGAAGGCACGCAGGCCGACCGCTTGACATGGGACTTATTTAAGGCGGCCTTTCAAGGAAAACATGTTGGGGCGAGTTATGTGGATGCCCGGAGGAGGGAATTTCTGAGCCTGATCCAGTGGAATAGGTCGGTGGCAGAGTATGAGACAGAGTTTCTTTGGTTAAGTTGTTACGCTCACGGAATAGTCGCAACAGAGTATGAACGTTGTGTGCGATTCAAGGATGGCCTCCGGGATGAGTTACGTATGCTGATAGCTCCGCAGAGGGAGCGAGACTTTGCTGCCCTTGTTGAGAAAGCAAAAATTGCAGAGGATGTGAAGCGCTCTGAGCGCCAGAACCGCGAAAAAGATAGGGGCAGAAACAAGAAGGATTTTGGACCCTCAAGTTCTTTTGGTGGGCCTAAGAAGAAGCCTAGATTTGATGGGCTAGTCTGAGTTGGGGTTCCTGCCGTTGTTGCGATACCACAGCCTTGTGCTGATTGTGGGAGATCTCACCGAGGCGAATCCTGGAAAAGAACTGGGGCGTGCTTCAGATGTGGGTCCATGGATTATCAGGTCAAGAACTATACTCAGAGGCCTGTTCAGATGCAAGCCACAGGTTAGGGCTATGTTCAGTCAGGGAGAGGTGGTCAGCAGCCACCAAGAGGCCGTGGTCAGGCCAGAGGAGGAAATGGTTTGGAAAGAGGTCATGGAGCACCGAGCAGAGGTGCTGGTAATACTGAGGCGAGACAGTCAGCTTTGGTCTATGCTGCACGATGCCGAGAGAATGGCGACGCTCCCGATGTCATAACTGGTACGTTCCTAGTTTATAATGTAGCATACACAGCTTTAATTGATATTGGGTCTACACACTCGTTTGTTGCATGCACTGTGTCTGGGACGTTGGGTTTTCAGTTCGAAATTATTGATAGTGAAATGACGGTGATAAGTCCACTGGGATAGTCGGTTAGAGTGAATAAGCTGTTTAGAGACGTGCCTCTAGAGGTTCAAGGGGTTGTCTTTCCGACAGATTTGATGGAACTGTCGTTTGGCGAATTCGATCTTATTTTGGGCATGGATTGGCTAGTGAAACACCGTGCGAATTTAGATTGCGCTGCTAAGCGTATGGTGTTGAAGTCTAATGAGGATGAGGAAGTGGTTGTGTTGGGGGAGCGAAGGGATTACCTGTCTAATGTAATCTCGGTATTAAAGGTTGAGAAACTGGTTCGTAAGGGTTGCGAGACATTTTTAGCTTATGTCAGCAGTTCTGATTCTAAGGGTCCTTCTGTTGGAGATGTCAGAACTGTGAAGGAGTTTCCGGACGTATTTTCTGAAGAGCTTCCTTGGTTGCCTTGAAACCGTGAGGTCAAATTCGGTATTGAGCTCCTACTTGGAACAGCTCCAGTGTCCATCGCCCCTTATAGGATGGCACCGAAGGAGCTGGTAGAGTTAAAGGCTCAAATTTAAGAGCTAGTGGACCGAGGATTTATTCGGCCGAGTGTGTCTCCATGGGGAGCACCAGTGTTATTCGTGAAGAAGAAGGATGGATCCATGCGCATGTGAATAGATTATCGTCAACTGAACAAACTGACGATTAAAAACAAGTACCCTTTTACGAGGATAGACGATCTGTTGGACCAGCTGCGAGGAGCTTCGGTTTTCTCCAAGATAGATCTTCGGTCGGGGTACCATCAGCTAAGGGTTAAGGAGGCGGATGTCTACAAGACTGCGTTCAGGACTCGTTATGGGCATTACGAGTTTTTAGTCATGCCATTTGGGTTGACGAATGCACCAGCTGCTTTCATGGATATGATGAACCGGGTATTCCAGCCCTATTTGGACCGGTTCGTAGTAGTGTTTATAGATGACATCCTGGTGTATTCAAGAACCGAGGAGGATCATGATTTGCATCTTCAAGTTGTATTGTAAATACTGAGGGAAAAGCAGCTTTATGCAAAGTTCAGCAAGTGTGAGTTCTGGTTGCGGGAAGTGACATTTCTGGATTACGTGGTGTCTGCCGAGGGGATTAGGGTTGATCCTCAGAAAATTAAAGCCGTATTGGATTGGAAACCACAGAAGACTGTATCTGAGATTCGAATTTTTCTGGGTCTGGCTGGGTATTATAGACGTTTTGTTGAGGGGTTCTCACTGATTGCTGCACCTCTGACTAAGTTACTGCGTAAAGGAGTACAATTCAACTGGACTGATAAGCAGCAGGAGAGTTTTGAGAAACTGAAGAAGGTTCTGACTGAAGCCCCGGTGTTAATACATCCAGAGTCTGGGAAGGAATTCATTGTCTACTGTGATGCGTTGCACGCTGGATTGGGGTGTGTGTTGATGCAAGAGGGTAAGGTGGTTGCTTACGCATCTCGCCAGCTTAAGCCTCACGAGGCGAATTACCCCACTCACGACTTGGAGTTAGCTGTGGTGGTATTCGCACTGAAGATTTGGAGACATTATTTATACAGTGAGAAGTCTATTATTTACACCAACCATAAAAGCCTCAAGTACCTCCTTACTCAGAAGGAGTTGAATCTTAGGCAACGAAGATGGATAGAGTTGCTTAAGGATTATGATTGCTCGATTGAGTACCATCCGGGTAAAGCTAACGTAGTAGCGGATGCACTGAGTCGTAAGGTTGTATCTGATCTGAGAGTAATGTTTGCTCGTCTCAGCCTATTTGAGGATGGTAGTCTGTTGGCTGAACTCCAAGTGAGACTGACCTGGATTGATCAAATTAAGGAGAAGCATTTGCTGGATGAATTGTTGGCCCCTCGTTTCCGACTGGTTGAGAAGGGGGAGACTGCAGATTTTTGGCTGAATAGTGAGGGAGTACTATGTTTCCGTGGGAGAGTCTGTGTACCGAGGGATTACGAGTTAAAGGCGATCTATAATGCGAGGCGCATAGTAGTCAATACGCTATGCATCCCGCGAAACAAGTTGTACCGAGATCTCACGTGAAGCTGTATTGGTGGCCGAGGCTTAAGCGCGAGTTTACCGATTTCGTGGGTAGGTGTCGACATGCCCGGCAAGTTAAGGGTGAGCATCAAGCGCATACGGATTATTGCAACCCATTAAGATTCCACTCTAGAAGTTGGAGAGGGTAACTATGGAGTTTGTCAGTGGGCTACCATTGACGCCTACTAAGAAGGATTCGGTATGGGTTATTGTTGATCGACTAACTAAATCTGCCCACTTCCTACCGGTCCGCACTGATTATTCACTGCAGAAGTTGGCTAAGTTATACGTGGCTGAGATTGTGAGACTGCATGGGGTACCAGTGTCTATCATTTCGGACAGAGATCCTAGATTCACATCTCGATTCTGGAAGAAGTTACACGAGGCATTGGGTACAAGATTGGATTTCAGTACTGCGTTTCACCCTCAGACAGATGGTCATTCGGAGAGGGTGATTCAGATATTGGAGGACACGCTAAGAAGCTGTGTAATTGATTTCAAAGGCAGTTGGGAAGACTACTTGCCGTTAGCAGAGTTTGCATATAACAATAGCTACCAAGCCAGTATTCAGATGGCACCGTATGAGGCGTTATATGGTCGTAGGTGTCTCACCCCTACCTGTTGGACAGAACTTGGTGAGCGGCAAGTTTTAGGGCCAAAGTTAGTTTCTGAAACCGAGGAAAAAGTAAAGTTGATTCGGGATCGGTTAAAGGAAGCATCAGATAGGCAGAAGTCGTATGCAGATTTAAAGCGTAAAGAGATAGAATACTCTGTAGGGGATTATGTTTTCTTGATGGTCTCACCATGGAAGAAGATTTTGAGATTTGGACAGAAAGGCAAACTGAGTCCTAGATTCATCGGACCTTATTGGATATTAAAGCGTGTGGGACCGGTCGCCTATCAACTGGAGCTCCCTCCTGAGTTAAACCGGATACATGATGTGTTCCATGTCTCTATGCTGAGGCGATACCGCTCTGATCCCTCAGATATAGTGTCGGTGGAGGAGATTGAGGTTAGACCTGATATGACTTTTGAGGAAGAACCGGTGCAGATAGTGGATCGTGACGTTAAGGTATTAAGGAGGACATCTGTTTTATTGGTCAAGGTGCTTTGGCGTAATCATGGTACAGAGGAAGCCACGTGGGAGCCTGAGGAGGCGATGCGACAACAATACCCTCACCTTTTCAGACCAGGTAAATTTAGAGGTCAAAATTTCTTTAAGGGGGTAGAGTTGTAACGCCCCAAAAATGTGGGGTTTGTAATTTTGCTCAATTGGCATAAATTCCATGATGTGCTTGAATGGCTAAGTATTTGAGTGTATTTGGGGGTTTTTGGGAAGCCTGGGTTCGAGTCTGAGCCTTGGAAAAATTTTAGTTTTTGCTCTTAAGTGAAGTTGGCTGTTAGCAGTAAGGCTTATGTTTAAGTGTGTGTATTTTAATGACACAAATGAGCTTGTGGCTTGATGGCTGTGGCGTCACTAGGGAGGCAAGGGAATTGGGCTTCGAATCCCATGGCATGCAAAGAGGAGACTTTTATTTTATGATTTGGTGGTACGAGAGGTAGAGTTTGAATCAAACTCTGTAGAGGAGGTTGGAGACTTGGTCAACAATTTCGAATGGGAGGCTGGGAGTAATTCAAGGAGGAATTGGTGGAGTGTTCGAAGGAGTTGGGATTTGAGGAAAGTCTTGGCCGGTTGGGAGTGAATGAGTAAGGGGAATTTCGGCTAGAGGGGTGTCATTTGAGCATTTCGGCAGCTTTGTGTGGGGAGAAAAACCGAAAACCCTCTCTGCAAATTTCGGGATTTATTTCTTTTGTGACATCTCGTGCAACCTTTTTACCATTTGGTTTTTTTTTTCCTTTCATCGTTGTTTCTCAGTTGCTGCCCATTTTCTGCCGAATCATCTTTTTCTTCTTTCGGTTTCTCTTTTGGCCGAACTCAACTTCTTCTTTTCCCTCTCGTTATTCTTTTCTTTTCTTTTCAAGATAGTCGAATTTTTCTCTCTCTTAAAACCTTGGTTCTTCTTGTGTTGACCGAATCTATTAAGGCCTAAGCACCTTCTTCTTTTCGTTCCTAATCCGAATCTTTTCAATTGATTGGTAAGTGGTGACTTTAGCCAAATCTTGGTTGGCTTCCTTTTCCTTACTCGGTGTTGTTTCTCTTGGGCCGAAAGGCCATTTCCCCCCTAGTTGCCATGGAGATAAGTTTACCTAACACCTTCTCTTTCGTTCGAATGTTGCTAGGGACTCATTTTCCTTAACCAAGGGATAGGCCGATTACTTTTCCCCTGCAAAGAGATCTTTTAATTCGTGATGAGTGCTTTAAGCCTTGTATAAATATATTCTTATGGGATGGTAGATTCTTATGAATCGGTTAACGGTTCTTGTGAAGGTAATAGCATTGAAGGGATACGTGGTATCGGAACGAGAGGAGATTGCGGTTGTTGATTGGTAAGTAGCATTAGTTTGATTAAAATGTTTTCAATATTATGGTGTTGGATTAACAAGGGTTGAGACTAATTGTTAGAGCTATTGTTATCATAGGTGTTGAGTCTTGGGAGCGCTTCAAACTACAACCCATAACAGGTGTGTAATCGTGCACCCAATGTTGTTTCTGTGAAAACGATGGATGAAGGTGTGTTGTCACACCCCTGCTTAATTGCAAATTGGCAAAAGCCGAGAAGCCGAAAAGCTGAGACTTCGACATCTGAGGGCTCACGAGAGTGCGAACGCTCGTAGGGACAAATCGAGCCACAATCGTTGGCGATAGACCGTAGAGGCCGCCACGATCGTTCTCGTGGGCTTAGGGCGTAATGGGCCTCGTAGGGCCCACTTGGGCCGAAAATTGGGCTTTGGGCCCAATTACACCGTTTCGACAAAAAAGGGTATCTATGTCGCTCGAGGCGACTGTAGACCTTCAGAAAGGTCGTTATAGGACAAAAATTACCGAAATACCCTCGATGGGTAAAATTACTAAAATACCCTCAATGGGTAAAATTACCGAAATACCCTCGATGGGTAAAATTACCGAAATACCCTCGATGGTTAAAATTATCGAAATACCCTTGATGGGTAAAATTACTGAAATACCCTTGATGGGTAAAATCACCGAAATACCCTTGATGAGTGAAATTACCAAAATACCCTCGAAGGGTAAAATTTCTGAAATACCCTTGATGGGTAAAATTATCGAAATACCCTCGATGGGTAAAATTACCAAAATACCCTAGATGGGTAAAATTACCGAAATACCCTCGATAAGTAAAATTACCGAAATACCCTTGATGGGTAAAATTACTGAAATACCCTTGATGGGTAAAATTATCGAAATACCCTTGATGGGTGAAATTACTGAAATACCCTTGATGGGTAAAATTATTGAAATACCCTCGATGGGTAAAATTACCGAAATACCCTTGACGGTTAAAGTTACCGAAATACCCTTGATGGGTAAAATTACCGAAATACCCTTGATGGGCGAAATTACCGTTTTTCCCCTAACCGACAAAATGACCATTATACCCCTAGTGGTGGTTTGAGTATTGTGTGTATGATATTTATATGATTGAATATGAGTATGACGTATTGCATACATGTAATATTTATGACATGACATTCTGCATCGGGGTTGAGATTCTGACTGGGAGGAAGTACTGTACTAGTGGCTCTGCCACGTTTCTATCGTTCTAGCGGCTTCGCCACGTATTTTGATTTTAGTGGCTTGGCCACGTTTACTGTTATTAGCAGCTTTGTTGCGTTACTATTAGCAGCTATGTTGCGATATTGGTGTGTTGGCTGGGTGGGTCGACTTGGTCCCCACATGGTGTGTTGGTTGGATTGGGTTGGGTTGCATTATTGTTCTGTTCTGTGATCATTTGGGCTTAGGCCCTGCTGCATCTTGTATAGGGCTAAAGCCCGCATCGGGCGAGCATTGAATAGGGCTCAGGCCCAGACTATTATTGCATGATTGGGGATTACACACTAAGTTCTCGTAACTCACCCTTTCCTTTAACTTTGCAGGTAATCCCCAGCCTTAGATGATTTGGAGCTGCGAGGGACTCGGAGGTGGCCACACGCTCGTTATGATTTAATCTTAGACTTAGTTATTTTATTTTTTATATTGGGTTAATAATTTTGTAATAAGGCCATTTGAGGTTTTAACTTTTATTTGGTGTTTTCTCTTTATTTCAACCTGCTAGACTAGGAAACACAGGTTTTTAAAACAATAACTGGTTCTTAAGAAAATCACGTTTTTCAAATTTTAAAGTTTACAACTAGAAAAAGGCTTCCGCGATTTTTATTCCTGATTAAAAAACTTGTTACAAGTGAAATGACCTATAAATGGACAACATGATTTTTCAACACTAAATAGCAATATTTTAAATAGGTTCTAAAATTTAGTAACGAACTTTTGTCAACAAGCCCGGTTTTTGAACGACACTTCGATGTGACACGTCAGATCCGGTTGTAACATCTAGGCCGGGTTTGGGGTGTTACAGATTTAGTCTTTTTTATCAAATTGAGCATTCAAACGATAAAATTTCTTAACGAAATTTTCACACAATCATACTATCATGCAGTAGACATTAAAATAATAATAAAATAATTATTTTGACCTCAGATTTGTGGTCCCGAAACCACTATTCTGATTTGACTAAAAACGAGTTGTTACAACTTTAACCAATTTACCACTCACTTCCTTATTTTCAATTTAGTAATGAAATAATTAGAACTATGAGATGTGACAACTTTACCCTCTTTAAAACAAATTTCATCCTCAAAATTTACCTGACTGAAAAAGGTGAGGATATTGTTGTCACATCAAATCTTCTGATTCCTAAATGGCCTCACTAGAATAGTGATTCCTCCATAGAACTTTCATAAGCAGGATATGTTTCCTCCCTAATACTTTGACTTCGTGATCAAGGATCTAACCGATTCCTTATCAAATGAAAAATCTGGATGCACCTCGATATCCTATATCAAAACTACATGAGAGGGGTCTGATCGGTAATGCCTCAACATGGATTAGTGGAAAACTCATGAATACGATCCAACTCTGGCAATAACTCCAACTTATATGCCACTGGTACAACTCTCTTAACGTGTGATAAGGTCCAATTAATCTTGGACTCAACTTCCCTTTGTGGCCAAACCTCAACACCTTCTTCCAAGGTGATACCTTAAGGAAAACCCGATCATGAACATTAAACTCTATATCCCTTCTCTTCAAATTAGAATAAGATTTTTGACGATTAGATGCCACTCTCAAAGGATCCTGAATAAGCATCACAGTACTCTCAGTTTCGTGAATCAAATCTGGTCCCAAAAATTTCTTTTCTTTTCCCCTCAACTCAGTCCAACACAAAGGTATCCTACATTTGTGGCCGTAAAGAGCTTCATAAGGAGCAATCTGAATGCTCGATTAAATACTGTTATTATACAAAAACTCAACAAGTGGCGAATGCTCCTCCCAACTGCCTTTAAAATCAATCACACAACCTCTCAACATATCCTTAAGAACCTGAATGACCCTCTCAGACTGTCCATCAAACTGCAGATGGAATGCAGTACTAAAGTTCAATCGCATACCAAGAGCCTCATGTAGTTTATTTCTAAATCGAGGTGTTAAACAGGGATCCCAATCAGAGATTATTGAAACCTGTACCCCATGAAGTCTCACAATTTCGGAGATATACAACCTGGCTAATTTTTACAATTAGAAATTGGTGCGCACTGGTAGAAAATAAGTGGACTTAGTTAGTCAATCAATAATCATCCAAACCAAATATTTCTTAGAAGGTGTCAAATGTAGCCCACTAACAAAATCAATAGTAACACACTCCCATTTCCACTGAGGAATCTGAATGGGTTGAAGCAACCTAGAAGGAATTAGTGCTCGGCCTTAACTTTGGTGGCACGTCAAACATCTTCCCACAAATTCAACCACATCACGGTTAAGTACCGATCACCAATATTCTTCACGAATATCCCTATACATCATGTTTCCTCTAGGATGCATAGCATAAGAGCTACTATGTGCTTCAGGTAGGATGGACTGTCTCAACTCTTTATCTAAAGGTAAACAATACCTATCGTAGGAACACAAAACCCTTTTTCAATTAATCTTGAAATCCAAAGTCTTACCTTTTTCAATCAACTTCACATGAGGTGCAAGAGACAAATCAGAAAGTTGTTTCAATCTAATCTCATCTAACAAAATGAGCTTAACTTGATGTTCTGAAAGCAAACTTCCATTCTCATACAAACTCAACTTCGCAAACAATGCTCTCAACTTGGTCATTGACCTCCCACTCAACGCATCAGCCACAACATTCGCCTTATTCGGATGGTACTCAATGGAACAGTCATAGTCCTTAGGTAATTCAATCCAACACATTTGCTCTTGTGATTGGTGTAAATAATACACTTCTCATAATACAAATAATGTCTCCAAATATTAAGGGCGAAGACAACAACGAACAACTTGAGGTCATGCGTCGTGTAATTACACTCGTACGGTTTGAGCTATCTCGAAGCATAAGCCATTACTTTTCCATCTTGCATCAACACACAACCAAGACCGATGTGAGATGCATCACTATAGACCACATAATTTTTCCCAGATTTGGATTGAATCAAACACTCGGTATGATCACTAATTTAAGCTTCTCAAAGCTAGCTTGCTGCTCATTGGTCCAATTGAAAGGTACACCCTTCCTCAACAACTTAGTCAAAGGTGTCGCAATCAAAGAAAACCCCTCAACGAGCCTTCTATAATACCCCTCATGTCGAAGGAAACTCTTTATCTCACTGACATTTCTAGGTTGCTTCCATTCTAGAATTGCCATGATTTTCTTCGGGTCGACACAAATACCTTCAGCTGATACCACATGTCCCAAAAAATTACTTCACGAAGCCAAAACTAGCACTTAATCAGTTTTGCATACAAATTTTTCTCACGAAGAGTTTGATGAACTATCCTCAAGTATTCCTCGTGCTCCAACTTAGACTTGGAGTAGATCAGAATATCGTCAATAAAGAAAAACCCTATTCATGAAATCAATGAAAGCGGTGGGAGCATTTGTTAGACTGAAGGGCATCACTAGGAACTCATAGTGATTGTATCGAGTTCTGAAAACGATCTTAGGTATATCCACTTCTCTCACCTTATGTTGATAATAACCCAACCTCAGATCAATTTTAAACAAAACCATGGCACCCCAAAGTTGATCAAAATGGTCATCGATACTCGGTAAAGGATATTTGTTCTTCACAGTCAACTTATTCAGTTGGCGGTAGTTAATATAGAGCCTCATCGATCCATCCTTCTTCTTCACAAACAGAATTAGAGCTCCCTAAGGTGACACACTCAGTTTGATAAAACCACAATCCAACAACTCTTACAATTGCGCTTTAAACTCCTTAGGTGCCATGCGATAGGGAGCAATGGACAACAGAGCGATCTACGTAACAATTCGATCCCAAAATCAACATCGTATTTTGGAGGTAAATTAGGCAACTCTTCCGGAAAGACGTTAGGAAACTCCTTTACGACACGAATGCTCTCTAACACTGACTCATTAGCTTTCATATCAAGAATGTACACCAAATATGCATCACACCCTTTACGAACCAATTTCTCGGCTACCAAAGTATAGATCACATTGGACAAGTAATCTCGGCACTCACTGACCATAACTATTTCCTTTCCTGCTAAAGTCCTTAGAGTAGCCCGCTTCGTATCACAATCTAGGCTAACTCGATGCTCCGTCAACCAATCCATGCCTAGAATAGGATCGAATTCTCCGAATGACAGCTCTATCAAGTCAGCTGGAAACAACTCTCCCTGAATTTCTAAATGACATCTCCTAAAAAATTTATTCACATACACAGATTGTCCTAAGGGACTAAGTACAGTTACGTCGCTAGTAGTGTTGTCCACTAGAACTCCCAATTTATTAGTCAAAGAGTAGGCGACATAAGAGTGATTTGATCCTACATCTATCAAAGTAATTGTAAAAGTACTTGCGATAACATTAGTTGTATCACGGTCCTCTCGACGCTTCGATGCATAAACCAAGGTGAGTTGTCTAGCATTAGTGCGGTTTACACCCTGACTAGTTGTCCTCTGCCTAGTATTACCATTTCTGTTATTACCATGCCTCCTTTTATTCTGATTCGATTGGGGTTGCGATGCTTGCCTCTGACCCCTCATCAGCGGACAACCCTTTATCTGGTGCTCCATGGCCCCACAACTAAAACATGCTCTCTTGCTCTTCCAACAATCCCTATTATGAGACTTCCCATAGTGATCACACTGCGACTTTGATTCCTGTTAATTGCAGCAGTAGGGTACTTACGTGGTCTATCTTCACAGACCTTCTTCACTGGGAATGGATTAGAATTTCCTAGACCAAAATCTCAATTCACTAGATTCTTGGTCTTATCTTTTCTATCTCGCTCAGCCTCTTTCACCTCTTCAAGGATCTTCACCTTCTCTACTAAAGTCTCAAAAACTCTCTCCTGCAGCATGGAAACTTGGACCTTGAGATCATACATCAGCCCATTCTCAAATCTAACGCACTTGTCCTACTCTGAAGCTACCACCACTTGTACATACCGGCTCAGCCTCAAGAACTCAGCCCCATACTTAGATATAGTTCGGTCCCCTTGCTTTAATTCAATAAACTCAAGTCTCCAGGCTTTTACATACCTCAAGTCCACATATTTCTTACGGAAGGTAATTTGGGAATAATCCCAAGTTATCCTCTCTGGCTAGGTACCCTCCATGATAGATTTCCACTAGCAATATACCTCATCTCTTAAAAGAGACACTATACCCTTAAGTTTCTATTCTGGGGTATAGTCCAAATCATCTAAGGTCCCAGCAACTCCCATAAATACTTTGGCTCCACTCGATCGAAGCCTTTCAACAATAGAATTACGACTTCCAGTTCCAGATTAGCCTCCAACAACCCATTATGAAACCTTCAATAGTGCTTGGGAAATTGTACCATCAACAGAGTCAGGATTTTCCTCCTCATTAACAAATTCCTCAGGCATATTGCTCACATTGCCCATAACAGGATCATCTTCATTGACACCGAGGTCCGGTACAGGACCATCCTCATTGACGACGACATGCACCATGAGTTCTAACCCCTTGATTATTCATTGTACTTAAATTTTATGAATTATTTGACAATTACAGAAGTAAATTCTACGTTATCACCTGAATATTATTGATCAGAGTCTTTACTATGTAAAAACATACTATATAAAATTTCATAATCTAAAGTAAATAGTTATCTTGGATCAGCTTCAGGAGTCTCGAATTTTTAATTTTTTGGGGTTTAAAAATCTTTAAATTCAATAGCAAGAAAGATTTTCCAAAAATTCTTCTAAAATATGCATGCAGACCCATTAAAATACACAGTCTGAGTTTTGAACCAGGCTCTGATACCACTACATATAACTCTCCAAACCTGGCCTAAACGATATGCTTGAATCTCAGAAATTGCATTAACGATGTACGAAATTATTTGTTTACTTCAAAATAAAAGTTTTGAGTTTGGAACGTAAAATCTCTAAGATTGACTAATTTTATTTCTTCGAAAAATATTTAATAAAATTTATTTATTTTTAAAAGAAAAGCGTCATTTAATTTAATGTTGTTTGAAAATGTTTTAAATATTAAGGATCTTATATTATAATTATAAAATGGTTTTTATTAAGAAACTCACAATGGATTTTCATAAAATTGTTTAAAAAATTTACGAATTATTATTTTATTTATAATTTAAGAAAAACATAATAAATTTAGAAAAAAAAATGACTTAATCAAAGATACTTAAAATCCCATAATATTGTATGCATGCAGGATAGTTTTAAAGTCATAAAAAAAACCAAACTAGAGGTAAAGTCCAAAGTCTACAAGTCCACAAACCACAACCCCAAAATCCAATTAAGTTAAAATTCGTAAATATATCCATGTAGTAAAATATATTCCGAGAGGCTCCACCGAGTGCTGATCCAAGTTTTATGTTTGAGTGTTACCTGAAAGGTTGAAACACTAATAGGGTGAGCTTTTAAGCCCATTGTGAGATTAACACAAACTCAATCACATACTTTATAAACATTTATGATAAATAATCATAAAATCATATAACTCAATTTTCATAAATATATCATGCATGATAGTGTCAATGTATATTTCATAAAAGCGATGCAAATTTTTGGAAAATAGTCCTACCCATCTCCGCTACATGCCATAATCGATTTTTCCCAAAACTCGTCCAACCAGCACACCAAATTGTGAACAGTGTCACAAATGCAGATAAACTGCCATATAATCAAATTCGCGGACAAGCCACCAGAGTTGCAGATAAACTGTCATATAGTCATAATCATGAAAGTGTCACATTAACACAGATAAATTGTCATATACTCCTACCTTTCACATATCCCACCCCATGCATGTAATATGGTCAAAACACTCAAAATCATATAGGCATGTTTAACATGCAAATCACATATGTACTCAAGGTACCAAATTTTCAAATTTTATTTTCATATAAATATCACATATGCCAAATAATCACATAACATGAGAACGATATGTACATATTTTCCATATTTTTAACAAACATCAACAACATAAAACATGTTTTTCACTAGTATGCGGTTTAGGAAAGATACTTGATAAAAAAAATCCATAAGAATGACTTATCTCACTTTATGGGTACAACGAGTATCCTCATTTAATCATAATTTAAATAATCATGATTTTAATAATATAAAACTTATCTTTATTTGTTTAGTGTTAAGATTCACACCTGATTTGTAGATCCGATGTGAAACACTCCTTATGAACACTCTCACTCAAATCTAGCCCCAAAAGACTTATCTAATAAAATCAAACGATGATTAAAAGTTAGCATTTATCATGAGCATCATACATAATTTAACTTAAGTCTCACCACTTTACTTACCCCACAATCTAACACTCGGATCAACGATTTTGTCTCAAACACTAGGGATTTCCTGATTATTGTTAGGTCCTTGAATAAACATAAGGATCAAGCATCAATACATGGGGAGAAATAAATCTCAAAGACCACTACACCATTCGGTTAAGAAGGGAAGTAAAGTGAAAAGGATGATGTTAACATTACCCTTATACTTACACTACTTGGTTAACATAATGAGATCAACGATTTGTCTTGATAAAGAACAGAGGAGTCGAAGGGCTACCAAAAGATCACTAGACTAATGGATCTAAAAAGAAAGAAACATTATAATAAACGGTTTAAGTTTGATCAATAGATAAAGATGGAAGATTAAGAAGAAAAATAAAATAGAGAAATTTCAACCATTGGCGGTGGAGCTACAGCGGCGGTGGTAAGAAGGGCGATGGATCGACATAGGGTGTAGGGGAAAAATAGCAAAGGGGTTCAGTCACGAACAAAGGGTGGAGAAGAGAAGAAAAGAGAAATCACGATGGCCCCTGATGGTTGTCACAACAGTGATGCTTGGAGAAAAAAAGAGGAGGAGGAGCAGGCTATGATGGTGATAGGATGATGCAATAGTGAATCAAGGTTGGTTACGGTGGACGGGGGAGAAAATATTAAAGAAATAGAGAATGATGACTATCAAAAAGGGGAGAAAAAGATGAGAATGGGAGAAAAAAAGAAAGGAAAAAGGAGAGGAGAGGTGGTTGGTACGGCAATGAGGAGAAGTGTAAGCCAAAATGGGTGAGAAGAAAGTTGGTCAACCATGACTAGGTTCATTGAACGTCACACAAGGCATTTGTGAGGACAAAAGGCTAGAGGGGGAGACTAGGGAGTGAAAAGAGGATCATGTTTCATCTTCAAAAGGTAAGTTTAACTCATAAAGGATGGAAAGAATCTCCTAAGTATGGCATGTATGGGGTGGATGGCAAGGTACATAAAGCACAAGGGATTAATTCTAAAAATTTAATTTAAAGAATGCTAATAGAGAGACTTGAACCTAAGAACTATATGATATTAATTAAGCATTTTAGCCACTTTACCACTCACTTCAATTTTTTCAATTTAGTAATAAAATAATTAGAACTATGGGATGTGACATTTTAAGTACCTACTTTCATAGAAGGAGTTGAATCTACGGCAAAGGAGATGGATCAAGTTGTTGAAAGACTACGACTGTGTGATTGTATATCATCCTGGCAAGGCAAATGTCATAGTAGATGCACTGAGTAGGAAGTCTATGAGTGAGTTGTGAGTTATTTTCGTGCAGCTAAATGTAACTAGTAATGGTCAACTACTCGTAAAACTACAAGTATGACTGATATGGTCACAGTAGATTAAGGTGAAGCAAGTTTTGATGAAGAGTTGGCAAAGAGGGTTCACTAAGTGGAACAAGGAGTGCGAGGTGACTTTGCACTTAACGAACAAGGGATACTTTGTTTTTTTGGAAGACTTTGCGTACCAAATGATAATGAGTTACAACAAGTTATCCTAACCAAAGTCCATAATAGTCTTTATGTAATGCACCCAGGAAGTAAGAAGATGTACCGTGACCACCGAGAACTATATTGATGGCCTGGTTTGAAAAAAGAATTTACAGAATTTGTGGTGAAGTGTCTAGTTTTTCAAAAGGTCAAAGTAGAGCATCAATATCCTTTAGTATTGTTACAGCCACTCAAAATTCCAGAATGGAAGTGAGAAAATATCACCTTAGATTTTATGACTGGTGTAACACCTCTAACCTGTATTCGTTGCTGAAATAGGGTTACAGAGCATTACCGTAAAAGCATAACCTTAAAACATACATCTCATACATTAACATAAACATAGAATAAATCATTCATTTACATGCATATTGTCCCTTAATCGAGCCTTCGAGGCCTTAAAAACACTTTAGGAACTATTCGAAACTAAATTGGATACATTTGGAACATTTAGGAAAAAGTTGGAAAAAGTGAACTGTAGGGGTCACACGGCTGAGACACACACTTGTGTCTTAGGCCGTCTAACTTTCAAAATAGGGACACACAGCCGTGTCCCAACCCGTGTAACTTTTTTGAGTTGCATCACACGGCCAAGCCACACGCCTGTGTGCCAGGTCGTGTAACACTCGAAATAGCCACACACGCCAGTGTGCCAAGCTGTGTCCTAGGCCATGTAACAGCCTGACTTGTATGCAATAAAACCTACAGGGGTCACACCACCTGTTGCTTGGTCGTGTGTCACACACTGCTAAGTCACACGCCTGTGTCTTAGGCCGTTGATAGCACTAGAAAGAACATAGGTTTTCCTCCTTACTTATTGGTTAAATTGTTCCCATTTAGTTATCCCTAGCATATATTTTAGCATTTTTAGTTTAGTAAATTTCATTTTATAACTCAGTGAATCCTAGCCTATTTTATCCTTAATTTTGCTACCTTTTTTGCATTAGTGTCGCTGCATGAGTTAATTCCAGATTGCGTCCAAAATTGTTGCCGCACCTGACAGCTGTCTAGATAAGAACTAAAATTGTGTGAGCTGTCCAGTCTGGTATAACCAACCTGTACGTACAAGGATAGAATAATTCTGAGGAAAGGACACCTGTACTGTTGGAGGAGGAAATAAAAGGTTGACGTGAGAAGAAAATGGATGCTTTTTTTCTCTTGATCATCATCTTCATCATCCGACCTTGAAGCTTGCGGCCATGGTAGCTTAAGCCTCTCACGGGTGAGCCAATGTGAAAACCAGATGTAGACTAGCTTTTGATAAGGATACCTAAGTGCGAGACAAGAGGGAATAGAGAGATTCTGTAACGCCCCGAAAATTGGGCCTAGAATAAATGGGTTTCCTGTGTCGAGAGAATGGATTTTGTCGTTCGAAAAAAAAGGGAATAATGAATTAAGTGTGTATAAAAAAAATTATGATTGCATGTTTAGTTTAATTTTTAGGTGATTTAGGAAGGGTTGGTAGTGTTGGAAAAGTCCTAGGCTCGATCTAGGGCTTTAGCAAAAATTTTGTTTTTACCCTTAAGTGAGGTTGGTGGTAGTCAGAAGGCTTTTAAAATATTGTTGGGTTAAAAGATAGCACAAGGAAGTAGGTGGTCTGGTGGCCTGGGGCGTTCTGAATAAGTTGGTGGTCAAAGGTTCAAGTCCTGGACTTGGAAATTTTTTTTTATTGCGCATATGTTAGTATGAAGGCCAGAGTTTAGGCCTTATAATTAATTGGGGCTGATTCACGACACAAAGAAACGCCTGGCCCAGTGGCAGAGGCGTTAGGAGCAGGAGCGGGAGCAGGGTTCTAGTCGCGGCGTGTGCTAAATGTTTGTTTTTTTTTAAGTAAACCTGGAGCGCGGAAGGAAGGTTTATAATTAATTTGGGAGGAATTATGACTCAAATAAAGCGGGCGGCGCAGTGGCAAGGGGCGTGTATCATAGTGAAGAGGTTATATCAATTTAAGATGTTATTTTTTCGATATATATTTAGCTTTTAAAATTTGTTTTATTGTTTTGACTTTGTTTTATTGTAGTAAAGTGTGCCCCCATTTGTAGGTTCCACGCTGCCGATCTTGAGGTTCAAAAAGCTCTTACTTGATATTTGTAGATAAAATTCCAGCAGATATCAGCACTTATACTTCCATTGGTAAAATGTTAACTTAAATTAATGTTGTTTGATATTATTTTTATTTTCTGTTTTTTTTTAAGTATTAGTTTAGAAAATTAACATTAAAATTATTAGTTTAGAAAATTATATGCAGCAAATTAGTTAGCATTCGGCATTCTAAATTTATGTGTTTATTAATAGTTGGACTGTATATCCATTATTGTAAAGGACATGAACACAATATACATATGTGTATGTATAATAAAAGTAATAGGTATTTAAAAAAAGTGTTAAAAATAAGAATACTAATTTGAATATATGTGTAATACATATACATATATTTGTATAAAATTTCATATACGTGTAATACATATACATATATTTGTATAAAATTTCATACTAGTGTTTAATAATGTATGTGAATAGACTTTTTGTTTTAATAAATTTCATATGTATTTGTTACAGATTATATTGAGAAAGGTATCCGTACTTTGAAAGTGAGTAGAATTGAAGAGGACTTAGATCGACTACTGAATTGACTATTTTTCTTTCAGTCAAAGAATGTGAGTATTAGTTTTTAGTAAATAGCATTTTGTAATTAATCAATAGCATTTGTTAATTCATATGTTGTTTGTATTTCGATTCATCGCTTCCCTCGCTGCTCCTGAATCGTATCGGAATGGATTTCTTTGGTAATAACTTAACAAGTATGAAATCAGTATTATTCTTATTTATATTCATTTTGCTGATTTATATTCATTTGATAGAAAAACATTAGATATCCAATTGTTAGTCAAGATTATTAATCTTTTGTATTTCTGACTGCAGCCCCTATTTCTTGGTGAGAGTGGAGTAGACCATCTTCTTGAAATTATTAAGGTATGTTTTAGTTCAAAATTCAGATCAGTAACAGTTATATCATGATGAATTTGTCTAAATTGCTGTCCAAATTGCGGTTTATTATCCTGCTTGGATGGTATATATGATGTTTTGTTCTATTACTGTCCAAAAAAAAAGATTCAAAGTATATAGGCTGGAAACCTAACGGGTTGCCTTATATCTCAATGTAAGATATAACGGATCGTCCCCAGGTGTAACAATGCCACGTATGATGAATCTTAAAAATTTCTGTCCAAATTGTTTGTCCAAATTGCTCGTTTATTATCCCTGCTTGGTTGGTATATATCTTCGTTTGTTCTATTCTTTGTCCAAAAAAAAAGATTCAAAGTATATAGGCAGGAAACCTAACGGGTTGCCTTATATCTCACTGTAAGATATAACGGATCCTCCCCAGGTGTAACAATGCCACGTATGATGAATCTTAAACAATTTATGTCTAAATTGATGTTTATTATTGCTGTTTATTATTAATAATGTTTGAACAACCTCCAAATTGCTATCTAATCGTGTCGCTTAGATTTTTACAAGCTCCCGTGTATTATTTTTTAAAATTTAACACAAATTTATATTTTAATAAATATTTTAACATAAATTTCATATTTTAATAAATATTTGCAAGTTAAGAAGAGATTAACATATTTTAATACAAACCTGTCACTACATATATTATACAAACCTGTCACTTACATAATACTTGTATAGATAAAAAAAAAAGATTCAAAGTATATAAATTTTGAAACTGTGGTTGCCTTATATCTCATTGTTAGATATAATGGATCCTCCCTAGGTGTAACAATGCCACGTATGATGAATCTTAAAGAATACATAACTTACTTAATTTTAAGATCAAATTTCATAACTTACATAATTTTAAGTTCAAATTTCATAACTTACATAAGTTTAAGATCAAACTTCATAACTTACATAATACATAACTTACAATGCCATGTATGATGAATCTTAAAAAAAAATTTGTTTTAAAAATCAAATTCTTGTCAATTAACAATTTAGCCGTGTAATTTATTGTCAACTTTAGACTTCAACAACTACGAAATGGATAGGACTTGGATGAATTTGTCAAGGGTAAGCAACGGCTATCGAAATGGAGTAGAAACTTTTCTGAATTTCGCATTTCAAAATGCAAGCCAAGAGAATATGATTCTTTGCCCGTGTAAGAAGTGTTGCAATATCAATTGGCATTATCGTGAAGTTTTCTACGAACATCTAGTTGTTGATGGCTTTGTCTGAGGGTACAAAAAATGGATTTTTCATGGAGAGTGTATATCCAGTGGAGCATCTTCATCGATGAATGCAGGTTATCCTCATAGTGCTTACAATCGAATGTTAGAGATGATAACATGGAAGGCATGTTGCGGGATGCTTTTAATATGCGTGATGATGGTTTAGGTCATTTCCACACGACTTAGGTGCAACCGATGACTATAATTTTGGTGGAAATACTTTCACCGAAGGGGAAGAAGTGTACACGATGAACGACCAAATGAAGAAGCGGCGAGGTTCTACACGTTACTTGGTGAAATGAATGAAGAAGCGTATGAGGATCAAAATTTTCCAAAATGTCTTTTCAGTATTCGTCTTTTTCACTTGAAATGTTTGGGAGGATGGACCGGAAACTCATTGACAATCTTTGTTAGAGTTTACGCAAGAAATGTTCCCGTTTGCGAAAATCCTCAATCTTCCAAAGACATGAAGAAACTGATAAAGGATTTGGGCCTTGGCTACAACAAAATTTATAGTTGCCCAAATGACTGCATGTTGTATTGGGGCGGCCGGATAAACCAACAGTGCTGTCATGTATGCGGTCAATCCCATTGGATTAATAGAAATACAGAGGATGGTAACAACGATGAACACGATACACAGTCAAGAAAGCAGCCAGTTAAGATTTTACGGTATTTTCCGCTAATACCAAGGCTTCAAAGGCTTTTCATGTCATTGAAGACAGCCGAGTCAATGACGTGGCACCATGATGGACGAACCGGTAATGGATTGTTAAGGCATCCTGCAGATTCTTTAGCTTGGAAATCATTTGACTCAAAATTTCCAAGCTTTGCAAGCGATCCCCGGAGTGTAAGGCTGGGACTAGCATCTGATAGATTTAACCCTTACAAAATAATGAGCACTTCGTATAGTACTTGGCCTGTGGTGCTTGTTCCTTACAATTTGCCTCCATGGGTTTGCATGAAACAATCATCCTTTATCTTGTCTATGATTATCCCTGGAGAGAAAGGGCCCGGGAATGATATTGACATATATTTGCAGCCACTTATTGAAGAGTTAAAACAATTATGGGCTGGTGTTGAGACATACGATGTACTGAGAAAGGAGAACTTCAATTTACGTGCAGCTTTGATGCGGACTATTAATGACTTCCCGGCCTATGCCAATTTATCTGGTTGGAGCACCAAGGGACGTTATGCTTGCCCTTGTTGTGCTGCGCAAACATGTTCGCAATGGTTATATAATGGAAAGAAGTTCTCTTACATGGGGCATCGTCGGTGGTTACCGGAAAATCATAGATTTAGATTTCAGAGTGCTCACTTTGACGGTACTGAAGAGTTCGGAGAAGCTCCTTCGCAGACCAGTGGATCCGAAATATTGTTCATGTTGAAAGATATGAATTTCATTTATGGGAAGATGAATCAACCCGCCAACATGCAAAGAAATAGAAGATCAAGGGATGGATTGATGATGAATCTGATGAAGAGGATGATCCTAATGAGGTGGATTTGTGGAAAAAAAGAAGTATTTTTTTTTAGTTTCCTTATTGGGAGCATTAGATTTTACGCCATAATCTTGATGTCATGCACATTGAGAAAAATGTCTGCGAGAACATCATTGGGACTATTTTAAATGTCGATGGAAAATCGAAAGACAATCTTCAGAGTCGACTTGATTTAGTCCACATGGGAATTCGGCGTGAGCTTCATCCCCAAGCACTTCCGAATATGAAGTATCGGTTGCCGCCTGCTATTTATTCAATGTCGAAGACGGAGAAAGAAGTGTTCTATATGGTGTTGAAGGATATAAAGGTCACGGATGCGTATGCATCAAATATATCTCGATGTGTGAGTCTTAAAGATCGAAGACTATATGGCTTAAAATCGCATGACTATCACATCTTGATGCAAGACTTACTGCCAGTTGCTATGTGGTGTTGTATGTCGAAAAAGGTGACGTCTTGTGTAATTGAACTGTCCAATATAATGAAAGGCATTTGTGGCAAAGTTTTGGATGTTCAAGAACTTGAGACACTACAAGATCGAGCCATGCTTGACTTTATGCAATCTGAAGAAGATCTTCCCGCCTTCCTTCTTCACAATTATGGTGCACTTGTTAATTCATCTCCCTCGTGAAGCAATACTTGGTGGACCCGTTTTCTATCAATGGATGTATCCCATAGAAAGGTCTTACTTTATTTGCAAATTATTCCTTCATTCACCTAAATGCCTTTGGTTGCAACTTTTGATAATGTTCTATACCGTGTTTAGGTTCCTATCTAAATTGAAGTCTTACTACCGCAATAAGCATTATCCGGAAGGATCAATTGCCGAAGGCTACTTGGCAGAGGAATGTATGACTTTCTGTTCGAGGTATTTGGAAGATGTCGAAACAAGAATGAACAGACCAAGTAGAAATGTTGGGCTCATAGATCATAACTTGGCCGAAACTTATTTATTTCAAAGTTTCGGAGAATCGATCGGCAAAGTTGAAATTGCAGAATTAGACGATAGATCGTGGGTCCAAGCACATCGATACATTCTTTTTCATCACGATTCAATGGAACCATTACGCAAGTAAGTTGTAGAATTTGATAAATACTCATCAATTATAACATGCGTCTTCTAACAAAGTAACCCTTTTTTAACATAGTGAGTACAAACAAATATTGAGAGCTCGTTCACGGTCCGAAGATTACATCGACGAGAAATTAATAAGTTGTTCACGGAATCATTTCATGAATGGTTAAGCCAAAGCGGTATGCGATTGAAGTTTTCATTGAGAAGTAATAATGTTTTCTCCTAACATTTATAATTACTCAATTTACTTTCGATTAAATAGGTTTGGAGTCGAAATGAAGTAAATGATGAAGTTAAATGGCTTTCACAAGGTCCAAACAGAATAGTGAAAAGATATAGTGCCTTCCTCATCAACGGATCTGATTTCATACAAGGTATCGCGAGAGATTGAGGAGACCCGAAATTGTGGAATTGTTGTTAATTCTTCAATTAAAAGTTATGCTAGTGCTAGGGATGATAATCTGCGAGAGGAATGTGGAGTATTACGCACTTCTTCACGACATCATTGAGTTGGATTATTACGGCAAATGGAAAGTTGTCTTATTTCGAGGAGATTGGGTGATGTGAATACGGCTCGCGGAATTAAAAGCGATCAATATGGTTTTACAATGGTGAATTTCTCTCGATTGATTCACACTGGAGAACAATTGATGGACGAGCCGTATGTGTTTTCTTCTCAAGTGAAACAAGTTTTTACCATAAAGATCTAAGCGATGAGGGTTGGTACGTTGTACCGGAACACCCCTAGAGACTTGTTCGACATGGGCAATGGAAGTAGAGATGACATAGTCGAAAGATCGAAACTTTGCCTTTTCGAACAAAACTTGAATGAAAATATCCCTAGTACTAGTCAACAATTTCAATGGGTTAAATCGAGGATGTGGATGAAGATATTTATGAAATATGATTTAGTAAGATTTTACGATTTTTATTTATATGTAATATTAACCCTTTTAATATTGGTCATGTTATATAATTTAACTATTTTAAATGTACTATTATTGTTGTTATTTGTTACTAAAATTTTGCACTCTTTTATGTGTATTGCGGGAAAAATGCCTAGAAGACAATTACGAGATTTAAGTATTGTTGAGAATACTCCAAATTCGGAAGAAGCAAATAGTGAACAACAACGGTTGTTGGATCTTCTAGTGTGCTTAGGACATAGATGACGAGCTGCAGAATTTGAAAGTAATGTTAATTTATTTTACATACATGTTGAATTTTATTATTGATTCATTTTTCAATTTTAATATAATAATAATATATCATTTTCCAAATTGAAGGTGGTGGGATGCGAAGAGGTCGGGGAATTACACTCCTTAAAGATTTGTACGACCTAGATCTGTCGAGCGTGTTAAAGTAAGGAGAAATAGTCATGGCCAGCCCGTTGGATCTAAAGCTCGACTGTTAGCAGGCTATTTGGGCATTCTAGCACGAAATGCCAATATGTTGCCCATTAACTACGAATCATGGCATCACATGCCTGATGCCAACAAAAATCGAGCTCTCGATAATATTAAGGTAACAAAGCGTGAATGTAATTTATAATACTTTGGTTTAACTTTCATTTATATTTACTTTTAAACTTATGTTTTTTAGGAGAGATTTGCTTTAGAGGTCTCCGATGACTATATTAAGAAGACATTGGGTAAAAATGGAGAGACAATAAAAGCACGTTGAAAAAACAATATTTTAAGAAAGAAGTAAGCCTCGATTGAAAAATTAAGAAATGTCCCACGGAATGTTGAGGTACCAATGGGAAGATCAAGTTAGATTCGGAATTCAAAGAAAGGAGAGGTACTACGACTTCTAAAGTCTTATAAATTTTTTGGTTTATGGTATTTATTATATACATAATTCAAATTTCATTATGTAGGACTGTGAGCGAGTTGGAACAAGCAGCAGACAGAAACAAAAATTCACACACACGGCAGGTTCCAGAAGTTTTGCTTGTGTAGCTGAGGCCGAGGTATTATAATTTATTAATTCTGTCAAATATTAATGACTTTATACTATTAAATTATATTTTTATTGCTACAATGTAGGAAGCCTCGTCTGGTCAAAAATTTGGACGCCTTCAGCTTTTTGACATTACGCATAGGAAGAAGGATGGATATTCGATGACATCCGAAGCTGCAGAAATTTTGGTATATTTACTTAATAAAATTTGATTTATTATAAATATTTATAATGTTTAATTATAATAGTTTAATTCATCGTTTATAGTTTTAAATTTATAATGTTAAGTTATGTTGCATTCCTTCTTATTATATATTTCGTTTCTAACTCTTTCATTGATTTATTAGGATAAACTAAAGGAGAAGAAGGCGGAATATGAAGCGGCTGCTTCGACTGATAGTTCTGTTAATCTTGAGGAGATTGATAACAGAATTATTACCGATGTTTTGGGTCCTGAAAGGTACGACTGTTTTGACTGATAATTTTATTAATCTTCAGTATATTTATAACAAAAATATCACTAATGTTTTGGGTCTTAAAAGGTATGGTCGGGTTCGATGTCAAGGATCTGGTGTTACCCCGACCCAATATTTTGGATCCGGCTCCCAACAATACATGCCTTCCGGGAGTCAATCTCGTGCTGAAGTTCAGAGACTAAAAGACCAGATAGCTTAGATGCAAGCGAGCACGGTTGAGCAAATTTCTCAACTTAGAGCGGAGGTAGCGAGGAGGCGAGGCAAGAAGCGAGGAGGCAGCAGAGGCAAAGCGAGGAGGGGGAGGCAGAGCGAGAAAGTATGAAGAACTCCAGCTATAGCTTCAGACTATGATGAATATGTTCCACCAGTCGCAGAGGCCGCCATCTTAGACATTTGTTTTCTTGTTGTAAGATGATTTTTAAACATTTAACATTATTCTAAGAATATCATTTAGAATTAATGCATTTGGGGTGATTTTTATGCTAAATTTGCTGTTTTGGGTTGCAATTATATACTATATTTGCTGTTATTGGTTGGTTTTTAGTGCAGGAGGGGTATGATATTGAACAAATTGTATATTGCAAATCTGTACAAATTAGCGGCATTTTTGAAAATAGCGCCGCTAAAAGTCATGACCTTTAGCGGCGTTTGTGGGAAAAACGCCGCTAAAAGTCGTGATCTTTAGCGGCGTTTGTGGGGAAAACGCCGCTAAAAGTCGTGATCTTTAGCGGCGTTTGTGGGAAAAATGCCGCTAAAAGTCGTGGCCTTTAGCGGCATTTGTAGGAAAAACGCCGCTAAAAGTCGTCGCCTTTAGCGGTGTTTGTGGGAAAAACGCCGCTAAAAGTCGTGGCCTTTAGCGGCGTTTGTGGGGAAAACGCCGCTAAAAGCTAAAGGTCATGACTTTTAGAGGCATTTGTGTGAAAAGCGCCGCTAAAAGTCGTGACCTTTAGTGCCATTTTTTTTTCTCATAAACGCCGCTAAAGTTTGCGGCGTTTGATTTAGCGGCGTTTTTTGCGGCCCCTTTAAAAGCGCCGTAAATACTTTTAGTGACGCTTATAAACGCCGCTAAAGGCCAAAAAAAACATCGCTAAAAGTCTGTTTTGCTGTAGTGAATCTCACAATATCAGAAATGTATAACTCAGCTAACTTATCAAGTGAGTAATCAGATCGTACCGGAATAAAATGGGCCGATTTCGTCAATCTGTTAACTACGACCCAAATTGCATCTTTCTTTTTCGGAGTCAAAGGCAACCCTGAAACAAAATCTATTGTTACTCTATCCCATTTCTACTTAGGAATCATTATCGGTTGTAACAAACCAAATAGCACCTGATGTTCAGCTTTAACTTGCTGACAGACTAAACATTTCGAAACAAACTGATATATCCCGTTTCATACCAGACCACCAATAATGTTGCTTTAGATAATGATACATCTTTGTACTTCCCGGATGAACAAATAGGCGGCTATAATGTGCTTCTTTCAAAATCGACTGAATCAACTCTGGATTTCTCGGAACACAAATTCGATCTCGAAATCTCAAACAATCATCAACATCAACTTGAAATTCAGAATCGGAATTCGAATCACACTGAGCTCGTTTCGCTAGCATTTCATTATCAACTTTCTAAGCATCACATATTTGTTGTAAAAACAACGGTTTCACTTTCAATTCAGCCAAAAATGAACCATCATCAGACAAGTCTAAATGAGCATTCATCGCACGTAATGCAAACAGTGGCTTTCGACTCAATGCATCAGCAACAACATTTTCTTTACCCGGATGATAATCTATCACAAGTTCATAGTCTTTCAACAGTTCTAACCATCTTCTCTGTCACAGATTCAAGTCTTTCTGAGTCATCAGATATTTCAGACTTTTATGATCTGAAAACACATGGCATTTTTCACCAAAGAGATAGTGACGCCAAATCTTTAAAGCAAACATAAGCGCAGCTAACTCAAGATCGTGTGTCGGATAATTTTTTTCATGCGGCTTAAATTGTCTCGAGGCATAAGCTATAACTCTGCCTTCCTGCATCAAAACACATCCTAGACCATTCAATGAAACATCACTATAGATCACAAACTCTTTACCCGATTCTGCCTGTACCAAAACTGGAGCTTCAGTCAAAAGGGCTTTCAAATGATCAAAACTTTTCTGTCATTTATCGGACTATTCAAACTTCACATCATTCTGAAGCAATCTAGTCAACAGAATAGTAATCATCAAAAAGCCTTTTACGAACCTTCGATAATAACCAGCAAGTCCCAGAAAACTACGAACTTCAGACACATTTTTTGGAGGCTTCCACTCCAAAATAGCTGATATCTTGCTCGGATCAACTCGTATACCAGATCCTGACACAATATGTCCCAGAAAACCAACTTCACGCAACCAAAATTCACATTTACTAAACTTTGCATACAATTGCTTATCTCACAGAGTTTGTAATACAATTCTCAGATGTTCAGCATGCTCAATTTCATCATGCGAATAAATCAAAATGTTATCAATGAATACAACAACAAATTGATCTAAATACGGTCTAAAAATTCTATTCATCAAATCCATAAAGACAGCAGGAGCATTCGTTAGTCCGAAAGGCATAACTAAAAATTCATAATGCCCGTACCTCGTTCTGAAAGTAATTTTCGGAATGTCTGAATCTTTTACTCGCAACTGATAATAGCCCGATCTCATATCTATCTTTGAAAACACAGATGCTCCCTTCAACTGATCAAACAAATCATCTATTCTAGGTAGAGGATATTTGTTCTTTACAGTCACTTTGTTCAACTGACGATAATCAATACACATTCTCATCGTGCCATCTTTCTTTTTCACAAATAAAACGGGAGCACCCCAAGGTGAGAAACTCGGTCGTGCAAATCCTCATCTGTCAACTCTTGCAACTGTGACTTCAACTCTTTCAATTCTATCGGTGCCATTCTATACGGAGCTATCGAAATAGGAGTCATTTCTGGCAATAGATCAATACCAAATTCTACTTCGCGTATCAAAGGTAATCCCGATAATTCTTCAGGAAACACGTCAGGGAATTCACAAACAACTGGCACAGATTCAACTTTCTTTTCAATCACTCTCGAGTCAATTACATAAGCAAAATAGGCTTTGCAACCCTTTTTCACATAACTCTAAGCTTTCATTACTGATATTATAGCTGGTAATCCATTCATATCATTAGACTCAATCCGAACTATTTCATCATTCTGGCATCTCAAATCAATAGTCTTTCTTTTGCAATTCACAACAACATCATGCAATGTTAACCAGTCCATACCCAAAATTATATCGAATTCATCAAAAGGTAATAGCATCAGATCAGCCGAAAAACAAACATCTCGAAACATCAACGGACAATTCTTACATACTTTGTCAACCAAGACACATTTACCTAAGGGGTTCGATACTCTAATCACAAATTCAGTAGACTCCACAGGCAAAGTCTTACTGGATACTAAATTCATGCATACATACGAATGAGTAGATCCTGGGTCTATCAATGCAATCACAGAAGTATCATAAAGAGTAAATGTACACGTAATAACATCTGGGGATGAAGCTTCCTCATGGGCTCGTATGGCATAAGCTCTGGCAGGTGCCCTAGTTTCATATCTCGCAACTGTATCTTTTGTAGTTCTTTGGCCACCATTAACATTTGTTGTATTTCGAGAAGGTCTACTTCTAGATGAAACATTATCTGACCTCGGATTCTGAACAATCTCTTGCTCAACAGACTCTGGGCAATCTCGGATGAAATGGTCTAATGATCCGCATCTGAAGTAGGCTCGATCATTTAATCTACAACTACCCGGATGTCTTTTACCATAATGCTTACATTCAGGTCGCTCGGATCGGACATTTCCTACACTAGCCATCGAAGTTGCTGGAGCTTTGAGGTTCAACTGCGATCTAGCTCGATCTCTATTCGAATGTCCCACATTAGCCATTGAACGGCTATGATCATCTCTAAATTTCTTTGAAGCAGACTGAAATGATTTACTCAAAAATCTCTCTCTCTTTCTCGCATCTCTATCTTCTGTCTTAGCTTTTCTTTTATCTTTCCCAAGTGCTTCAGCTTTACATGCTCGATCAACAAGCACACAAACTCTTTTATTTCAAGGATTCCAACTAGCAAACGGGTATCCTCATTTAGGCCATCTTCAAATCTCTTGCACATTATCGCTTCAGTTGAAACACATTCCTGAGCATACTGACTTAATCTCACAAATTCTCGTTCTTATTCGGTGAAAGTCATACGACCCTGTTTTAATTCCAGAAACTCTTTCTGTTTTTGAACTATAAATCTCTGGCTAATGTATTTCTTCAGGAACTCAGACTGAAAGAAATCCCATGTAACCTGTTCTTTCGGAACAACGGAAATCAAAGTCTTCCACCATTGATAAGCTGCGTCTCGTAGCAAAGAAACAACACATTTTATAAATTCTTCAGGAGTCAATGACATTTCATCAAATACTCAGATTGTATTCTCGAGCCAAAACTCAGCTCTCTCAGCATCATCATCACTAGTGGCCCTGAACTCTTTAGCCCTATATTTGTAGATTTTATCAACTGGAGGCCTATTCATCAGATTCAGATTCATAACCGGAGGCACAACTGAAGTCCGAGGAGGATTAGACGGGGGCGGAGGTTGTGAAACAGCCGGATTAGTTCTAATGTATTGAGTGAACCACTCATTCATCATTTGGAAGAAGGCTTGTTTAGCCTCTCCTTCCTGACCGCTAGTAGCCGGTCTCAAATCAGATGGCGCTGTCCCTTGAGCGGGAGCAGGCGCATTGCTTTCAACATCGTCACTCATGACTCTTTCGGAATCCATTTACTATCGAAACACACATTTTATCGTCGGGACTCATCACACTATCACGGTCAGTATATATGGCATGTATAGCTAGACTCTCACACGCTACGTTAGTCCTAGAATCGACTAAACCGTAGCACTGATACCAATCAAATGTAACACCCCTAACCTGTAACCATTGTCGGTCTAGGGTTAAGAGGCATTACTGGACAATCAGAAACTTTTGCGAACAATTCACATCATAAAGTATATCATCATCAAAACATGACAATACACAAGCACATAGTCCCTTAATAAGGTATACGAGACCTTAAACATGCGTTAGAACGGAGTTGGAACTAAACTAGAATCATACAAAATTTTTCAAAAAATCAAACATTTTTCAAAGTTACAGAGGTCACACGCCCGTGTGGGCAGGCCGTGTGCCTCACACGGCCTCAGACACGCCCATGTGTCCGAGCCGTGGCAAAACAGGGCATACATACTGACTTGTCCATACGGCCTGAGACACGCCCGTGTGTCTCACCCGTGGTCGACACTGACTTGCACCACACGGCCAGTCACATGCCCGTGTGTGTAGCCCGTGGTCGAGTCTGACTTGTTTTAAATTACAACCACGAGGGACACGGTCGAGCCACATGCCCGTGTGCTCAACCGTGTGGGCAATTATAGGCCATTTACAAGGGAAAATTGCCACCCACACATTAAGTTATACCTACAAGCATTATACCAATTCAAATCATATCAAAATGACCATTTTTTATAACCATTCAAAAACATATCAAACATACCAACTTATGCTACATTTATCTCAATCTCATCACAAGCATTTCTAAGTATAAACCATTCAAAAACTTACCAAATCAAAGTGTCAATCCATCATCAACAATATGCTAATTTTTACATCATAGAAATTGTCATAGATTTGACCATCTCATTAGCTCAAACATTAGCCATCAAACCATACCAAACTATGCATCATTTAGCATGAGTTACTCATTCATATCATATTCATTATCTAGCCATATCACATGGCTATTTATATACAACTTAAACATCAACCCGAATTAACTAGCCTATACATGCCATACTTAGCTATGTACACATTCAAAAGGTACCAAAATGAAGTTTGATAGTGTGGTGATGATCCTTGACAATCCCCAAGCCTTCCGTAGCTTAAACGATCTATAAAACAATGCAAACACACACAGAGTAAGCTTTCAAAAGCTTAGTAAGCCATATACAAATAAACTTAACATAATAAACATTTATAACCATTTCAAATTCAAGAACTTAACATATCTCAATAGCTTATTCATTTTTTTCTTCTTCCTAACACCATGGTTTCTAACCATTTGCTTCTTAAAAATCTCAACTCCATGTATTTCTTTAGATCATGTCAATTTCATGCATATACCACATTATGCCTCAACATTTCTATGCACATATTTCTCTTTATCAAATTTCACATATACCTACCTTTCATACTCAAACATAGAGTACATCTCAAATGTACCTGAATTGATTACGCATTTCACATAGTATTTCATTTTTCAAAATTGCCCGTTGAACCATTTGGAATCAAATAGGATACTCGAAATTCACAGAATAGTCGTACAATGCCAACATCCCAGACGTGGTCTTACATGTAATCAAATATCGATGCCACAGTCCCAAACAGGGTCTTACACGAATCAAATACGATGCCAATGTCCCAGACATGGTCTTACACGTAAATCTCAAATCGACGCCAACGTTCCAGACATGGTCTTACACGATATAACATATCAGAAACCTATGTCATGACATAGAAATCCTATCTATTCCTAAGGTTCGTACGGGGCTTTTCGGACATTGTCACATTATTGATACTTTTCTCTATTTTCACATGTATATCTTCCAAAGCCATTCATCATATTTCAATATTATATGAACATGAATAAATCAACTTAAACACATTTATTTGTATATAGACTTACTTCGGATTCGGAATAAACAGACGGATTCGGCTACTCAATCACTTTCGACTTCCCTCGATCTAAATCTGTTTTCTTTGGTTCTTGATCTATACATATTCAAATTTAATCCATTTACTCACCAAATCATTCAATTCAATCTAAAAACACACATTTAGGACAATTTACAAATTAGCCCTCACATTTTCACATTTTGACATTTAAGTCCTTATTTCACAAAATCACAAAATACACATAATTTCATATTACCCATGCTTGGCCGAATTCTCTATAGGTCCCTAGCAACCCATATTTTTCATTTATTTCACATTTTAGTTCCTCAAAATATTATTATCACAATTTAAACAAACCGGATGGCACCTGATGTTCAGCTTTAACTTGCAGACAGATCAAACATTTCGAAACAAAATCAGAGATATCTTTTTTCATTCCAGGCCACCAGTAAAGTTGTTTCAAATCATTATACATCTTTGTACTTCTCGGATGAACCAATAAGCGACTGTTATGAGCTTATTTCAAAATCAACTGAATCAACTAAGGATTTCTCAGAACACAAATCTGATCTCGAAATCTCAGACAATTATCATCATCAACTTGAAATTCTAAATCAGAGTTCAAATCACACTTAGCCCGTTTCGCTAGCATTTCATTGTCAACTTTTGGGGCATCACAAATCTGCTGTAAGAACAATGGTCTCGCTTTCAATTCGGCTAAAACCGAACCATCATTAGACAGAACTAAATGAGCATTCATCGTAAGTAAGTCAAACAATGATTTTCGACTCAAAGCATCAGAACAACATTTGCTTTTCCTGGATGATAATCAATCACAAGCTCGTAGTCTTTTAATAGTTCTAACCATCTTCTCAATCACAAATTCAAGTCTTTCTGAGTCATCAAATATTTCATACTTTTATGATCTTAAAACACATGATATTTCTCACCGAAAAGATAGTGGCGCCAAATTTTTAGAGTAAACACGATCGCAGCTAACTCAAGATCGTGCGTCAGATAATTCTTTTCATGCAGTTTCAATTGTCTCGAGGCATAAGCTATAACTTTGCCTTCCTGCATCAAAACACATCCCAGACCATTCAACGAAGCATCACTATATATCACAAATTCTTTACCAGATTTTGGCTGTACTAGCACTGGAGCTTCAGTCAATAAGGCTTTCAATTGATCAAAGCTTTTCTGACACTTTTCAGACCATTCGAATTTCACATCTTTCTGAAGCAATCTCGTCAATGGATTTGTAATCATCGAAAAGCCTTTTACAAACCGTCGGTAATAACCAGCAAGTCCCAGAACACTGTGGACTTCACACACATTTTTCAGAGGCTTCCACTCTAAAATAGCTGAAACCTTGCTCGGATCAACTTGTATACCGGATGCTGACATAATATGCCCCAAAAAGCCAACTTTGCGCAACCAGAACTCGCATTTACTAAACATTGCATACAATTGCTTATCACGCAGAGTTTGTAGCACAGTTCTTGTAACACCCCTAACTCGGATCCGTTGCCAGACTAGGGTTAACGGCGTTACCGGACAGATCAGAAACATTTACAGAAATGTCACACAACTGTATATCAACCTCAAACATAGTGTCCCCTTAGTAGGTCATCGAGACTTAAAACATGCTTATAAACCGGGTCAGGACTAATCTGGAACACATACAAAATTTCACAGAAATTTAAAACTTTACTAAGTTTCAGGGGTTACACGCCCATGTAGGCAGGCCGTGTGCCTCCCACGGCTGCTGGACATGTAACAGCACGAATTAGGGGCTAGTCAGAACAGTGATCTCGGAATCACAAATTCGAGGTTGGAGAAAATTATTTTCATGTTATGTTATGTGTTATAACATGTTTATAAGGATGCATGGAAATTTTGGTGCTTTAATTTTAGCGATTTCATGCTTAATCGCTAAAAAAGACTAAATCGCGTAAAGTGCGAAAGTTCTATTTTATTTGCTAGAGGTGCCAAATAGCTATGGATTATTAATTAGAGGTCCCAAATGTGCAATTTGGCCTTGTTTAAGTGGGTTGGCTGGCCATGTGACATAGGGGGGACAAGAGCATTTAATTTTGGTCAAAATTGGTGGGAATTAGGTGATAAAATGAATAAAATAAGATGAATAAAAGATGTTATCATCTTTTACTATTCATTCACCTTCAACCACCGAAAATTTGAAGATAAAAACAAGGGTTTTGGAGCTCAAACTTTCAGCCAACAAATTCCCTAGCAAGTAAGTGATTTTGATGATCTTTCTTAATAAAAATTGTATTTTTGGAGTCCCCAAAGCTTGAGCTAACTAATGGGGGGCTAATTTGCATCATGGTTGAAACTATAGGGACTTACCATGATAGAGTTTATGTTGTTTGATGAGTTTTTATGGAAGAAAATGAATGATAGGATGTTGATAAACAACTTTTGTGAAAGGTGTTGTTTTGAAAACACCTAATTTGGGCTAAAATGCAAAAGTTGTAATTTATTCATTAAGGCATGAAATAGATGGAGTAAATGTGTATATATGATTATTTGAATAATGTATTATCAATATGTCCACATAGTTGAATCTCATGTGCGACTGTTAAAGTAGATGATGAATAATGTTTTATTTCGTGACTCTATATGAAACCACGCGTAATATGGTGTGAGAGTTAAACTGAGAAGTTTGACCAAGTAGAATGCACGAGATGAGTACGATCGTTTAATAATAAATTGATGAATAAGACCATGGTCAGACCATGGCAATACATGTGATCCCGTGTAAGACCATATCTGAGATATGGCATTAGCATCGACATAAGTTCCATGTAAGACCGTATCGAGGATATGGCATTGGTATTGATATGAGATTTCGTGTAAGACCATAGCGAGGCTATGGCATCGTGATGACATGTAAGGCAATAGCTGGGCTATGATGTGTGATACGAGTAAGACCATAGTTGGACTATGGCACTCAGGTAAACGACGTACTCAAAACCCGTAAGACATTCTCTAAATTGATAAGCAATAGTAAGAGAAAGTGGATTCAAATGTTGAGTACTTAAGTAGATAGTAATGTGGAACTTGAGTAAGTAAAGTCACTGTTCAAAAGTATGAGGGATGGAAACAATTGTAGCATGAAAAACGTGAAAACTCACTTGGAGTGATTTGTGTGATTATGATGACATTTTATTGATGATAAATGTTAAATCATATGTATGTGGTCAAGAGAGTCAAGTTATGGGGCGCTACGACCTCACCCCCTTACCACTGTTAAATTATGATGAGATGTTATGAGAGTTAAGTTGAGTAAGTTTGTATTTGATTAATGCAATAATTATGTTAGCATAATTGAGAATGCTTTGTATCACATTGGTATATGATACTCTACTAAATGGAGTAATTATTTTTAAACATGAGATTGAAGTCCTAGGGGACTATAATAAAAAGGCTATCATTGAGCTATGAAATAGATAAGGTCCTGTATAAGACCATGCCCGAGACATGGTCTCGGCATCAAGTTGAGATTTCGTATAAGACCATATCCGAGATATGGCTTCGGTAATGAATATGAGAATCGTATAAGACCATATTTGGAATGTGGCATCAGTATTTGATGTGGAACTCCATATAAGACCTTATCCAGGATATGGCATTGGCATTTAGAGGTGACTCTATATAAGACCACCTCGGGGATGTGGCATTGGTTTTGTACTTACATGAATGACGATGAATAAGCGTCTTGGACTGTCCCTAGTGACCAAAGGGATAAGTAGATGAGTTAAAAGTAGAAATGAAATTCGTACCAAAGATATGTGAATGAGTGAGAACAGGTACTCGTATATGAATGACAAAGAAACGAGTACAATGTGTGGCATAGTATGTGCTTAATAAAGGGCAAGTATGAGTAAGTTGGCTTGAAGCCTGTGACCTATGCATGGTTAATTAATACCATGAATGGATTATAATGATTCCCTTGGATATTATGTATTAATACTTGTTTCCCTTAAAGGGTGATGTGATTGTTCTTTTCAGGAAATTGTGATTGTGTGAGAATGTTAGCTGATTAAGAAATCAAGCTAAGCGGTTGTCGATTTGGTTAATTGAAATCGACATTCCTTTATCTCCTCGTAACCCCATACGGGTATTTTGAGGAGGAAGTTGGTGATGGTTCTAGTATAAGAAGTGAAATCACGAGTTTCACATCGTGTGATGGATTTTCGAGTAATCTGAATAGAGTTAATGTATTCAATAGAGATGTCCCTGCTATCGTGAGATATGACGATAGTAAAGGTTTTAGATTATTATAGCAAGAGAACTCAGATGAGAGTGTGCTTAAAATATGTTCTTAGTATGGAGAAGGGAGTGGATTAAGGTATTGAGATATGATTCAGGTTCTGTGCATATTCACACATGAATCAATAAAGAGAATAAAATTCTGTGTGTACGTGAGTAGGGAGCATGATACAAGGATATTCTCATCGAAATGTTCAAACCGTAATGGTTAAATTGAAATCTATAGAGGGAACTATCAATTGGAAGTTCTAGTACTGAGTTCAGTCTGAATTGAAAAAAAAAGAAAAAAAAAAGTTAACAGGTTGGTGATCCAGAGGCGATCACTTTTGTGTATGTGTTGTGAGTTAGATGTTATGAAATGATCCATGGAAAGGTCAATGTGTATTTTCTAAATTTTGATAATTGAGGGTATCTTATGCTACAGAAGATTTTGAAGATGAATTAGTGGAAACTGCTTGAGCTATTACAATGGTGGGTATAGTTATTGTAATACTTCTCAGATAGCAGGACATAGTGCAGTGGATGAATGAAAGATCCATGTTAAGCAGTGCGAGTTAGTTACTCGGTTGATCTTAGTTGGTAATATCGTAGTTTTAGCGAGGTTAATAACTAGAGCGAGTTTTCTTTTCAAAATAAAAAAGTTCAGAAGTGAGATAGTAAATGGTATTTTAAATAAGCTCTGAATGAGTTTATTTAAGGTGATAAAATCCAGATTGGATAAGATTTTCGTTGTTGATGTTTCCTTGAGATAGAAGTTGAATGATGATAAATCCAGAACTTATGCGGAAGTTTTGGTATGAGATTTAGTAGTAGCATATCTACTAATACAAGAATAAGGAAGTACAGTTATGTGCATAAATGTTTTGACACTTGAACACATTTCACGATATGATTGAGTTTATGGCCAGAAGTAGTTGACCACTAAAAGCTGAGTTTTTAAAGCGTACAAGTTAAGAGTATTAAAGTCGGTGAATGCTTTAATGAGAAAGTGAGATAAAACCTTATTGATTTCAAATTTGGCTTGACAAAATTCCCAAGAAGGGGAAATGTCATTCGAATTGTCGTAAATCAACCGGTAAAGATCCGAATGATCATTTGGACGTGTACAGAGTTCTAAATTAGTGGATTACTGAGTATACGCCCTGGAGAAAGAAATACCTAGGTCACAAGTGATGCTTCGACCTCGTGTATGATAGCTTAAAGGTTGTTGACAAGAGAAACTTGAGGATAAGTGGATTTGTGATTTTGAAGAGTTTATGGAAACGTTTTAAGAATGTTGGTAGCAACTCCTCCTGATAAGATTTTCGGGGACGAAAATCCCTAAGGGGGGAGAATTGTAATAGCCCGAATTAGGGGCTAGTCGGAACAGTGATCTCAGAATCACAAATTCGAGGTTGGAGAAAATTATTTTCATGTTATGTTATGTGTTATAACATGTTTATAAGGATGCATGGAAATTTTGGTGCTTTAATTTTAGCGATTTCATGCTTAATCGCTAAAAAGGACTAAATCGCGTAAAGTGGGAAAGTTCTATTTTATTTGCTAAAGGTGCCAAATAGCTATGGATTATTAATTGGAGGTCCCAAATGTGCAATTTGGCCTTGTTTAAGTGTGTTGGCCGGCCATGTGACATAGGGGGGACAAGAGCATTTAATTTTGGTCAAAATTGGTGGGAATTAGGTGATAAAATGAATAAAATAAGATGAATAAAAGATGTTATCATCTTTTACTATTCATTCACCTTCAACCACCGAAAATTTGAAGAGAAAAACAAGGGTTTTGGAGCTCAAACTTTCAGCCAACAAATTCCCTAGCAAGTAAGTGATTTTGATGATCTTTCTTAATAAAAATTGCATTTTTGGAGTCCCCAAAGCTTGAGCTAACTAATGGGGGGCTAATTTGCAAAATGGTTGAAAGTATAGGGACTTACCATGATAGATTTTATGTTGTTTGATGAGTTTTTATGGAATAAAATGAATGATAGGATGTTGATAAACAACTTTTGTGAAAGGTGTTGTTATGAAAACACCTAATTTGGGCTAAAATGCAAAAGTTGTAATTTGTTCATTAAGGCATGAAATAGTTAGAATTGTGGATAGTTGTAAGAGGATTAAATGTTCATCTAGGCTTGTTTAACAAGAAAATGTGATGAAAATTTATTTACGAGCCTAGGGGCAAAATCGTAATTTTGCCAAAGTGTAGGGGCAAAATAGTCATTTTGCCTAAAGTGTAGTTTATGGTGAATTATGATTTATAAGTGATTAAATCACTAAATTTCATTGTTCTAGATCAAAGAAAATGAGTTTCGGACCTAGAACGGGAGAAAAGAGAAATGTGGGCAAAAAGTCCTTTTTGGCCTTTTCGTCATCGAGGTAAGTTCATGTGCAGATGTGGTAATTACGTATGAGTTATTTTAAATATTCCAATGTTGTGTGAAATGTATAATTACGCAATGAATGTATTAAGTACTTGTTGATAAGTTGTTAAGTGAATTGAACCTAAGAATAGTAAGAGATGTAAATAGTAAGAAATGATGATAGTTAAGGTTAAAGTGTGAGAGACAGATTGGAATATGACCTCGGTGTAAGAATTCGTATAAGACCATGTCTTGGACATGGCATTGACATGTTAATGCAATTGAGACCCTATTGGGGTATGATGTCAAGGCGACACTATGTGTACGAGACTCAAGAGAGTCATTTAACAATTTGAGTGATTCAACGGGTAAGTTGAAGGTGAGAACGTATGTGGTTGTACCATGAGAAGCACAAGTGTGTGTTAGAATTGAATGGAGATGAATTCAGTATATAATGAACCCTAGTGGGTTATGTGTAACTAATGCACTTTAATTGCATGAGATAGATTTATTAATGCATTGTGTGAATGCAAACAAGTATCGTAGAAGGTTAAGTAAGTATAGTAGTGTGTGAGGATGTTCCTGGGTGAACGTTTAAAATAGAGAATTTCATGTGGATAACTATCCATGAACGTATAATAACGGTGAGCTAAGTGCGATATCATCTTATTGATGGTTAGTGATGGGCTGTGTGCGATACCATCACTATGTTATTAACGGTGGGTTGTGTGCATTACCACCTGATTAATCATTAATCGATGGGATGTGTGCGATACCATCAACTATGTTATTAACGGTGGCGTAATGCGTTACACACGATTAATCATTAGTCGATGGGGTGTAATGCGATACCATCAACTATGTTATTAACGGTGGGTCGTGTGCGTTACCACGGTAAATTATTAATCGATGGGGCGTAATGTGCGATACCATCGCTTATAAAATCATTCGGTGGGCTAAGTGCGATACCACCACAAGTATAAATAATTGGTGGGCTATGTGCGATACCACCCTACTAGAGAGGCGATGGTGGGCTAAGTGCGAAACCACCGAGAAATTAGTAGTATGAGTGGCTTAGTGAAAATGCTTGATGTCTTTGTTTTATATGACCATGTGGTAATGTCGATGCGGGGTTGTATGATAATTAAATGAGCAATTGGCTTGTGACACGGTTAGAATGCGGTAAGAGATAGAGTGAGTAAGCTTCAAGAATGATTGAGTAGGTAACCATGAGTTTGCGAGAAAAACTCATTATAATACCTGGTGAATGAATATCGGTAACTACTTCTTATTTGTATATGAACTTACTAAGCCTTATTGCTTACTCCTTTCTTTCTCCCATCTCTTATAGGTTAATTTAGCTAGCTTGGGTTGGAGATTGCCGGAGACGTTTTCACACTATCGAGCAGACACTTGGTGTGAGGTATCAAGTTCTTATGGGTCATGGCATGTATAAGGCTAGTGTTTAAGGTTGATTAAGTTTTAATTGATGTAGCCAAATTGTGTTGGTTTAAGAGAACTTATAGTTTGTTTATGTATAGTCATAGATGATGGCTTAAGTTGTTTGAAATTACATGGGAAAATAGTTCTCCCTGGTGTATGGGATGAAGTCTTTGTCTCTTTAAATGATTAAATGTCTTTAATTCAAGAGTTAAATTGATGCTATGTGGAGTTATGTGATGATGTATGTAAATGAGAGTGGTTAAAAGGCTTGGTAGATAGCCTCTAGTGTGCCACACGGATAGACACACACAGGCGTGTGTCTAGGCCGTGTGTCTTCTGTACCTTAGTGTCTTAAGTCAGATTAGACCACGGGCTGGTCACACGGCCATTTGTTCAGGCCGTGTGATACACACAGTTGGCACATAGGCGTGTACCAAGGCCGTGTGAAATCTACACTTGACACTTAGAAATTTAATTGTCACACGGGCCAGGGCCACGGGCGTGTCCAGGCCGTGTGGATTTAGTCAGTGTCAACCACGGATGGAAGGCACGGGCATGTTTTAAGGGCACACGGGCGTGTCCCTATACCAACACGGGCGTGTGGCCCCTGTTTTCAAGAAAAGTTTCTTTTAGCTTGTAAAAGTTTCCGGAAGCAAGTTTAAGGCCTCGTAGGGCAATGAGATGTATGAGTTGTTTAAGAAAGAGAAGTTTTAAATTTGGAATGAAATTTTATAACCCGTAAATACATGTTTAAGCAAGTTCAAGCATAGTAATGTCTCGTATCTGGTCTAAGCCTCAGACTCGGGTATGGGGTGTTACAGGACACACCCGTGTGTCCTCTCCGTAGTCGAATCTGACTTTACTCCACGGCCACCAAGCACGCCCGTGTACCTTGGCCGTGGTCGAATCTGACTTTACATCTACGGCCACCAAACACGCCCGTGTACCTTGGCCGTGGTCGAATCTGACTTTACATCCACGACCACCAAGCACCCCCATGTGCTAAGGCTGTGTACTCTTAGGCCATATACTGACTTTTTCACATGGCTATTAGACACGCCCGTGTGTCTTGACTGTGTGCTCCTAAGCTAGCTACTGACTTAGCCCCACGGTCACTAGGCACGCCCGTGTGCCACAACCGTGTGACATTATAGGCTATTTGCAAGGCCAAAATGCCACCCACTTAGGGTCAATTCTACAAGAAATTTACCAACACATTTCATGCAAAAATAACAACCATAACATACTAAAATAACCATTCAATCTATACATTCAAAACCCATCTCAACTATACCAACTTACAAGACTAAAACTCATCTCATCACAAGCATAATTCATCCATTACTTACTCAAAACTTGACCATCTCATGTGTCATCTAACCATGCCAAAAACATGCTTCACACATCACATTCATTTAAGCAAATTCTAAACTCATATCTAGCCAAATCACATGGCTAAGTTCATATAACAAACTTATATTAAATACTAGCCTATACATGCCACATTTAGCTATATACATTTCCAAAATGTACCAAACACAAGTTGAGTAGTGTAATGACGATCCTCAACGGTCTCGAGCCTTCAGTATCTTTGACGACCTATATAATAGGGAAAACACGCACAAAGTAAGCTTGCTAAAAGCTTAGTAAGTCATAATACAAATAAACTCAACATGTAGAGCATATAAGCATGTAGAAACATTGGTACAATTTATATTCATAGCAAATTTTCACATATATGCTTTGGTCCATATTTTTGGCCATATTGCCACATTCATAACCATTCTTACATCTCATTCACATTCTTATATTCAAACATACTTTTCTTCAAATCAAAGTCATATAGGTTCTTACCCTTTATACACACTTAGTGTACAGACCAAATGTACCTGAAATGAATATACATTCATGTAATGGTTTATAGCTCGGATTTGCCCGTTGAACCGTTTGGAATCTAATGGGATACTCGGAAACTCAGAATGATCATACAATGCCAACTAACCAGACGAGGTCTTACATGCACTCCAATATCGATGCCACTGTCCCAGACATGGTCTTACATGTAAAGCTCATATCGATGCCAACGTCCTAGACGTGGTCTTACACATAAAGCTCATATCGATGCCAACGTCTCAGACGTGGTTTTACACATAAAAATCATATTGATGCCGACGTCCCAGACGTGGTCTTACACATAAAGCTCATATCGATACCAACGTCCCAGACGTGGTCTTACACATAAAGCTCATATCGATGCCAACGTCCCAGACGTGGTCTTACACATAAAGCTCATATCGATGCCAACGTCCCAGACGTGGTCTTACTCGAATATCAAATCAATGCCAACGCGTCGGACGTGGTCTTACATGATAAAGCGAGCGGATACCTATGTCGTGACATAGCTAATCCTATCTATTCCTAGGTTCATACGGGACTTCTCGGACAATGTCACTATATTGATCTTATCTCGGAATTCATGTACATAACATCTCGTAACCGTTCATTATTATCAATAGTCATATGAACATACATAATTTAATATGAATAGTTTATTTGCATAATGACTTACCTCGGATTCGATTTATCGAAAATGAAAACGGCTACTCAGTTACTTTCGCCTTTCCGCGGTCTAAGTCTGTTTTCCTCGGTTCTTGATCTATACATATTCAGAATTAACCCTTTTATTCACTAACTAATTCAATTCAATCCAAGGACACACATTTAGGGCTATTTGCAAATTAACCCTTACATTTGCACAATTTATCAATTTAGTCCATTTTTCTCAAAACATCAAATACACAAATTCATCATACATCCATGCTTAGCCAAATGCTTATGTATATCATACAAGCCCATATTTTACAAAAAATTTGCAATTTAGTCCTTCAAATTGCTATTTTCTCAATTTAGCCCTATTTAGCTAAATTCATCAAAAATTTCAAGAACAAAGTATGTTCATCTAGCTCAATCTTTCATTTAACACCATAAATTATCACAAAACTCAACATATCATCAATGGCATATCTCACAAACATTATCAACACACAAAATTGAGACATGGGCTTAATAGTATACTAAGCAACAATCTCAAAAACATAAAAATCATCAAAATCTAAAACCAAAATATACCTTAATTTGAACTTAGAATGGCCGAAACCCTTGAAGTTTTGTTCTTTCTTTTTCTTTCAATATATACGGTGGAAGAACAAGTAAAAATGAGCACTATGGTTTTTGTTTTATGTTTTGTTTTATAATATAATAACTTATAATATGATAATATTAATATTAACTTATAAAAATTAACATATAAAGCATATAAAAACATTCAATGCCATCCACTAACCATAGTAGTGGCTTATTTGCCAATTAAATCCCTCACCTAATAAAAACCACCACAATTAGGTACTTTTCATAAAGCATACATATTTTGAATTCAATGCAATTTAATCCTTTTATCAAAATAAACACACAGACGAACAAATTAACTTACGAAACTTTAGCACATGCTTAATCACTTATCAGAGACACAGAAAATACTATTAAAATATTATTCGGACTCGGATTCGTGGTCCCGAAACCACTGTTCCGACTAGGGTATAAACCGGACTGTTACAATTCTCCCCCCTTAGGGATTTTCGTCCCCGAAAATCTTAGCGTTAAACAAAGTCGGATATTGCTGTCTCATTAAATCTTCCGGCTCCCACGTTGCCTCTTCAATTCCGTGTCGATTCCATAATACTTTCACTAACGGAATTTTCTTATTTCTCAACTCTTTTACTTCACGAGCTAAGATACGGATCGGTTCCTCTTCGTATGACATATCAGATCGGATTTCAATTTTAGATGGGGCAATCACATGTGACGGATTGGATCGATATTTACGGAGCATTGAGACATGAAATACATTATGTATCTTTTCTAGCTCGGAAGGCAACAACAATTGATATGCAACAGGTCCAACTCACTCAATGATTTCATACGGCCCGATGAATCTCGGACTCAACTTGCCTTTACGTCTGAAACGAAGTACTTTCTTCCATGGTGACACTTTCAGAAATACTTTGTCGCCGATCTTAAATTCTATATCTTTTCGTTTTAAGTCCGCATAAGACTTACGGCGATCGAATCTTGCTTTCAAACAATCTCGAATCAATTTCACTTTCTGTTCTGAATCTTTTACCAAATCGACCCCATGTAGCTTATTTTCACCAAGCTCAATCCAATACAAAGGTGTACGACATTTACGACCGTACAAAGCTTCATATGGTGCCATTTTGATGCTCGTCTGAAAACTATTATTGTATGCAAATTCAATCAATGACAAATACTGTTCCCACGAACCATTAAACTCAAGTATATAGCATCTTAACATATCTTCAAGAATCTGAATAATCCGCTCGAATTGACCATCTGTTTGCGGATGAAAAGCTGTGCTGAAATGCAGTTTCGTGCCTAAAGCTTCTTGCAATTTCTTCCAGAACCTCGATGTAAACCTCGGGTCCCTATCTGACAAAATAGATAGTGGCACCCCGTGCAATCTAACAATATCAGAAATATAAAGCTCGGCTAATCTATCAAGTGAATAGTCAGATCTTACCGGAATAAAATGGGCAGATTTCATCAATCGATCAACTACGACCCATATCGCATCTTTCTTTCTCGGAGTCAGAGGCAATCCAGAAACAAAGTCCATTGTTACTCTATCTCATTTCCACTCAGAATCGAATCGGTTGTAGCAACCTGCGGGACGGAACATGATGTTCGGCTTTGACTTGTTGGCCAGATTAAACATTTTGAAACAAAGTCAGAAATATCACGCTACATACCAGACCACCAATAGTGTCGCTTCAAATCATGGTACATTTTAGTACTCCCCGGATGAACAGATAGACGACTATTATGTGCTTCACTCAAAATCAACTGAATCAATTCCAGATTTCTCGGAACACAGATACGATCTCGGAATCTTAAGAAATCATCAACAACTCGAAATTCAGATTCATAATTCGAATCACACTGAGCTCGTTTCACTATCAATTCATTATCAACCTTCTGAGCATCACATATATGTTGTAAGAACAACGGTTTTGCTTTTGATTCAACTATCACAGAACTATCTTCGGACAGATTTAATTGAGTATTCAAAGCACGTAATGCAAACAATGATTTTCTACTCAACGCATCAACAACAACGTTTGCTTTACCCGAACGATAATCTATCACAAGCTCATAATCTTTTAACAGCTCTAACCATCTTTTCTGGCGCAGGTTCAAATCTTTCTGAATCATCAGATATTTCAGACTTTTATGATCTGAAAACACGTGACATTTCTCACCAAAAAGATAATGGCGCCAAATCTTTAGTGCGAACACAATCGCAGCTAGCTCAAGATCATGAGTCGGATAGTTCTTTTCATGAGGCTTCAATTGTCTCGAGGCATAAGCTATGACTTTGCCTTCCTGCATCAATACACATCCCAGACCATTCAACGAAGCATCGCTGTATATCACAAATTCTTTACCCGATTCTCGTTTGTACTAATATGGAGCTTACATTAATGAGTTTTTTTGATCAAAACTTTTCTGGCATTTATCCGACCATTCAAATCTAACATTCTTCTGAAGCAATCTAGTCAACGGAGTAGCTATCACTGAAAATCCTTTCACAAATCGACGATAATAACCAGCTAAACCCAAAAAGCTATGGACTTCAGACACATTCCTCGGAGGTTTCCAATCCAGAATAGCAGAAATCTTGCTTGGATCGACTCGAATTCCAGAAGCTGACACAATATGTCCTAGAAAACTAACCTCACACAACCAGAATTCACATTTGCTGAATTTCGCATACAATTTCTTTTCTCGCAGAGTTTGCAATACGATTCTCAGATGCTCAGCATGTTCAGCCTCATCACGCGAATAAATCAAAATGTCATCAATGAATACAACAACAAATCGATCTAGGTACGGTCTGAAAATTTTGTTCATCAAATCCATAAAAATAGCAGGAGCATTGGTTAGTCCAAATGGCATAACTAAAAACTCGTAATGCCCGTACCTCGTTACTCAAAGCTTTTGGTATATACGAATCTTTTACTCAGAATCGGCGTGAACCCGATCTCGGATCTATCTTTAAAAACACGATGAGTTGCTTAACTCGATCAAACAAATTGTCAATCTGGGCAATGGATATTTGTTCTTTATGGTCACTTTGTTCAACTCGAGCGGTATTCAATGCACATTCTCATCGTGCCATCTTTCTTTTTCACAAACAGAGCGGGAGCACCCCAAGGTGAGAAACTCGGTCTAGAGAACCCTCTGTCAGTCAACTCTTGCAACTTAGACTTTAATTCTTTCAACTCTGTTGGTGCCATTCTATACGGAGCTATCGAAATAGGTGTAGTACTGGGCAACAATTCAATACCAAATTCAACTTCACGTATCGGAGGCAAAGGCGGTAGTTCTTCAGTGGAATACATCGAGAAAACTCACGAGACGACGCATCTTTGAATCAACTTTCTTTTCAGACACTTTCGAATCAATTACATAAGCAAAGTATGCTTCGTAACCCTTTTTCATATAACTCTGAGCTTTCAATACAGATATCACAGTAGGTAATCCATTCAGGTCATTAGACTCAACTCTGACTATTTCATCATTCAGACATCTCAAATCAATAGTTTTTCACTTACAGTTCACAACAGCATCATGCAATGTCAACCAGTCCATACCCAGAATTATATCAAACTCATCAAATGGTAATAGCATCAGATCAGTAGGGAAATAGATATCTAGGAACATTAACGGGCAATTCTTACATGCTTTGTCAACAAGGACACTTTTACCTAAGGGGTTCGATACTTTTATAACAAACTCAGTAGACTCTACAGGCAAAGTCTTATTGAACACTAAATTCATGCATATATACGAATGCATAGAACCAGGGTCTATCAATGCAATCACAGAAGTATCATAAAGAGTAAAAGTACCCGTTATAACATCTGGAGATGAAGCTTCCTTACGAGCTCGAATAGCATATGCTTTGGCAGGCGCTCTAACTTCAGATCTTGCAACAGTATCTCTCGTAGTTCTTTAACTACTACTGATATTTCTTACATTCTTGAAGGTCTACCTCTCACAGTGCATTATCGGATCTCGGTTACGAGCAGTCTGCGGCTCGGCAGGCTCGGGACAATCACGAATAAAATGATCAAGCGATCCACATACGAAACAAGATCATCATTCATTCTCTGACTTCCCAGATGCCTTTTTCCACAATGCTTACATTTTGGTTTCTCGGATCGTACAATTCCAACACTTGCCACTGAAGTTGCTGGAGCTTTGGAGCTCATTTGTAATCTATCTCTATTTCTATTTGAATATCCCATATTAACTCTCGATTGGCTTTGATCATCTCTAAATTTCTTTGAAGCGGACTGAAATGATCTACTCTGAAATCTCTTTCTCACTTCTCGGGCTTCTGACTCAGCTTTCTTTTTATCTTTCCCGAGTGCCTCAGCTTTGCATGCTCGATCAACAAGTACAACAAACTCTTTTATTTCTAAGATCTCGACAAACAAACGGATATCTTCATTAAGGCCATCTTCGAATCTTTTACACATTATTGCCTCAGTAGATACACATTCACGAGCATATTGACTCAGTCTGACAAACTCTTGTTCATATTCCGTAACAGACATACGGCCCTGTTTCAAGTCCAGAAATTCCTTCCATTTCTGATCAATGAACCTCTCACTAATATATTTCTTTCGGAACTCAATCTGGAAGAATTCCCATGTCACCCGTTCCTTTGAAACAACAGAGATCAAAGTTTTCCACCATTGATAAGCTACATCTCGGAGCAAAGATACAACACACTTTATGCATTCTTCCAGAGTCAGACATCTCATCGAATACCCGGATCGTGCTTTCTAACCAAAACTCTGCCTTCTCGGCATCATCATCATTAGTAGCCCAGAACTCTTCAGCCCCATACTTACAGATTTTGTCAACCGGAGGCTTATTCAACAGACTCGGATACATAGCAGTGGTGTGGCCAAGTAGTCACGAGAGGGGATTAGCTGGGGGTGGGGTTGTGAAATAGTCAGGTTATTCTTTACGAATTGAGTGAACCATTCACTCATCATCTCGAAGAAAGCTTGTTTAGCTTCTCCCTCATGATCGCTCGTAGCCGGTCTTGGATCAGAGGGCGCTGTCCCTTGCGCGGGAGCAGGCGCATTACTTTCTACGTCGTCAGCTACGGCTCTTTCAGGATCCATTACTATATAGAAATCACATTTTATACGTCAGGATTCATCACACTATCACAATTCAGAAATATGGCATGTATAGCTAGACTCTGACATGCTACGTTAGTCCGAGAATCGGCTAAACCGTAGCTCTGATACCAACCAAATGTAACACCCCTAACTCGTATCCGTTGCTGGACTAGGGTTAACGGCGTTACCGGATAGATCAGAAACATTTACAGAAATGTCATACAACTGTATATCAACCTCAAACATAGTGTCCCCTTAGAAGGTCATCGGGACCTAAAACATGCTTATAAACCGGGTCGGGACTAAACCGGAACACATACAAAATTTCACGGAAATTTAAAACTTTTCTAAGTTTCAGGGGTTACACGCCCGTGTAGGCAGGCGATGTGCCTCCCACATTTGCTGGACACACCGTGTGTCCTCCCGTGGTCGAATCGACTTTACTCCACAGCCACCAAGCATGCTCGTGTACCTTGGCCGTGGTCGAATCTGACTTTACATCCACGGCCACCAAACACGCCCGTGTATCTTGGCTGTGGTCGAATCTAACTTTACATCCACGGCCACCAAGCACCCTCGTGTGCTAAGGCCGTGTACTCTTAGGCCATATATTGACTTTTCACACGGCTATTAGACACGCCGGTGTGTCTTGACCGTGTGCTCCTAAGCTAGCTACGACTTAGCCCCACGGTCACTAGGCACGCCAGTGTGCCTGGCAAGTGTAACATTATAGGCTATTTGCAAGGCCAAAATGCCACCCACTTAGGGTCAATTCTACAAGAAATTTACCAACACATTTCATGCACAAATAACAACCATAACATACTAAAATAACCATTCAATCTATACATTCAAAACCCATCTCAACTATACCAACTTACAAGACTAAAACTCATCTCATCACAAGCATAATTCATCCATTACTTACTCAAAACTTGACCATCTCATGTGTCATCTAACCATGCCAAAAACATGCTTCACACATCACATTCATTTAAGCAAATTCTCAACTCATATCTAGCCAAATCAAATGGCTAAGTTCATATAACAAACTTATATTAAATACTAGCCTATACATGCCACATTTAGCTATATACATTTCCAAAATGTACCAAACACAAGTTGAGTAGTGTAATGACGATCCTCAACGGTCCCGAGCCTTCAGTAGCTTTGACGACCTATATAATAGGGAAAACACGCACAAAGTAAGCTTGCTAAAAGCTTAGTAAGTCATAATACAAATAAACTCAACATGTAGAGCATATAAGCATGTAGAAACATTGGTACAATTCATATTCATAGCAAATTTCTCACATATATGCTTTGGTCCATATTTTTGGCCATATTGCCACATTCATAACCATTCTTACATCTCATTCACATTCTCAAATTCAAACATACTTTTCTTCAAATCAAAGTCATATAGGTTCTTACCCTTTATACACACTTAGTGTACAGACCAAACGTACCTGAAACGAATATACATTCATGTAATGGTTTATAGCTCGGATTTGCCCGTTGAACCGTTCGGAATCTAATGGGATACTCAAAAACTCAGAATGATCATACAATGCCAACGTCCCAGACGAGGTCTTACATGCACTCCAATATCGATGCCACTGTCCCAGACATGGTCTTACACGTAAAGCTCATATCAATGCCAACGTCCCAGACGTGGTCTTACACATAAAGCTCATATCGATGCCAACGTCCCAAACGTGGTCTTACACATAAAGCTCATATCGATGCCAACGTCCCAGACGTGGTCTTACACATAAAGCTCATATCGATGCCAACGTCCCAGATGTGGTCTTACTCGAATATCAAATCAATGCCAACGTCCCGGACGTGGTCTTACATGATAAAACAGAACATATACCTATGTCATGACATAGCTAATCCTATCTATTCCTAAGTTCATACGAGACTTCTCGGACAATGTCACTATATTGATCTTATCCCGGAATTCATGTACATAACATCTCGTAAGCGTTCATTGTTATCAATAGTCATATGAACATACATAATTTAATACGAATACGTTTATTTGCATAATAACTTACCTCGGATTCGATTTATCGAAAATGGAAACGGCTACTCAGTTACTTTTGCCTTTTCGCGGTCTAAGTCTGTTTTCCTCGATTCTTGATCTATACATATTCAGAATTAACCCTTTTATTCACTAACTAATTCAATTCAATCCAAGGACACACATTTAGGGCTATTTGCAAATTAACCCTCACATTTGCATAATTTATTAATTTAGTCCATTTTTCCCAAAACATCAAATACACAAATTCATCATACATCCATGCTTAGCCGAATGCTTATGTATATCATACAAGCCCATATTTAACAACAAATTTGCAATTTAGTCCTTCAAATTGCTATTTTCTCAATTTAGCCCTATTTAGCTAAATTCATCAAAATTTCAAGGACAAAGTATGTTCATCTAGCTCAATCTTTCATTTAACACCATAAATTATCACAAAACTCAACATATCATCAATGGCATATCTCACAAACATCATCAATACACAAAATTGAGACATGGGCTTAATAGTATACTAAGCAACAATCTCAAAAACATAAAAATCATCAAAATCTAAAACCAAAATATACCTTAATTTAAACTTAGAATGGCCGAAACCCTTGAAATTTTGTTCTTTCTTTTTCTTTCAATATATATGGTGGAAGAACAAGTAAAAATGAGCACTATGGTTTTATTTTATGTTTTGTTTTATAGTATAATAACTTATAATATGATAATATTAATATTAACTTATAAAAATTAACATATAAAGCATATAAAAACATTCAATGCCGTCCACTAACCATAGTAGTGGCTTATTTGCCAATTAAATCCCTTGCCTAATAAAAACCACCACAATTAGGTACTTTTCATAAAGCATACACATTTTGCATTCAATGCAATTTAATCCTTTTATCAAAATAAACATCTGAGACGGACAAATTAACTTACGAAACTTTAGCACATGCATAATCACTTATCGAGAGACACGAGAAAATACTATTAAAATATTATTCGGACTCAGATTCGTGGTCCCAAAACCTTTATTCCGACTAGGTATCATGGGATTTATTCTGGTTCTCAAATGTTTGGCATGCTCGGTTTCATCACACGAATAAATCAAAATGTCGTCAATGAATACAACAACAAATCGATCTAAATACGGTGCGAAAATTATGTTCATCAAGTCCATAAGGACAACGAGAGCATTTGTTAGTCGAATGGCATAACTAAAAATTCATAATGCCGTACCTCGTTCGAAAGCTATTTTGAATATACGAATCTTTTACTCTCAACTGATAGTATCCCGATCTCAGATCTATCTTTGAAAACACAGTAGCTCCTTTCAGCTGATCGAACAAATCATCGATTCTAGGTAGAGGATATTTGTTCTTAATAGTCACTTTGTTTAATTGACGGTAATCAAGGCACATTCTCATCGTGCCATCTTTCTTTTTCACAAATAGAACGGGAGCGCCCCAAGGAGAAAAACTCGATCGTGCGAAACTTCTGTCTGTCAATTCTTGCAACTGAGACTTCAATTCTTTCAATTCTGTCGGAGCATTCTATACGAAGCTATTGAGATAGGGGTCGTCCCCGGCACTAACTCAATGCCAAACTCAACTTCTCGTATCGGAGGTAATCCCAGTAATTCTTCAAGAAACACATCAGGGAACTCACAAACCACAGACACAAATTCAACTTTCTTGTCTGTCACTTTCGTATCAATCACATACGCAAGATAAGCTTCACATCCCTTTTTCACATAATTCAAAGCTTTCATCGTAGATATCACTGCCGGTAGCCCATTCAAATCACTGGACTCAATCCGTATTATTTAATCATTCTTACATCTCAAATCAATAGTCTTCCATTTGTAATTCACAACAGCATCATGCAATGTTAGCCAATCCATCCCCAAAATTATATCAAACTCATCAAAGGGTAATAACATTAGATCAATCGGGAAACAGATATCTCGAAACATCAACGGACTATTCTTGCACACTTTGTCAACCAGAACACACTTGCCTAAGGGGTTCGATACCCTAATTACAAATTCAGTAGACTCTATAGACAACGTCTTACTGGATACTAAGTTCATGCATATATATGAATGAGTAGACCCTAGATCTATCAATGCAATCACAGAAGTATCATAAAGAGTAAAAGTACCGGTAATGACGTCTGGAGACAAAGCTTCCTCACGAGCTCGAATAGCATAAGCTCTGGCAGGTGCTCTCGCCTCAGATCTCGCAGCTGTATCTTTCGTAGCTCTCTAGCTACCACTCACATTTCCCGTGTTTCTGGGAGGTCTACCCCTAACTGAAGTGTTATTCGACTTCAAATTCTGTACAATCTCTTACTCAACAGACTCGGGACAGTCTCAGATAAAGTGATCTAAAGATCCACATTTGAAACAAGCTCGATCATTTAATCGATAATTGCTCGGATGTCTTTTACCACAATGTCTACACCCGGGTCGCTCAAATCTGACATTTCCAAAACTTACAATCGAAGTAGCTGGAGCTCAGAAGCTCGAATGTGATCTTGCACGATCTTTACTCGAATGTCCCACATTAGCCTTTGAACGGCTATAATCATCTCAGAATTTCTCTGATACCGACTGATATGACTTACTCTTTGTTCGTTTTTGCACCTCTCTAGCTTCCAAATTAGCTTTTCTTTTCTCTTTCCCGAGTTCTTCAGCTTTACACGCCCGATCAACAAGCACAACGAATTCTTTTATTTCTAGAATTCTGACTAACAAATGGATATCTTTATTCAAGCCGTCTTCAAATCTTTTACACATTATTGCCTCAGTCGAGACACATTCTCGTGCATACTGGCTCAGTCTCACAAATTCTCGCTCGTATTCTGTAACAGACATACGGCCCGGTTTCAATTTAAGAAACTCTTTGCATTTCTAATCTATAAATCTCTCACTGATGTATTTCTTTCAGAATTCGGTCTGAAAGAAATCCCAGGTAATTCATTCTCTCGGAACAACAGAAGTCAGAGTTTTCCACCATTGGTAAGTTGTATCTCTCAACAAAGAAATGGCATATTTAACACATTCATCCGGGGTACATGACAACTCATCAAATACCCGAATCGGATTCTCAAGCCAGAACTCGGCTCTCTCAATATCATCATCAGTGGTAGCACGGTATTCTTCAGCCCCATACTTTCTAATCTTATCAACCGGAGGTTTATTCAGACGAATCGGATCTATAACTTGGGGAGCTACAAGAACTTGTGGGGGCGAAGGTTGAGGAACAGCCGGATTTGCTCTAATATACTGAGTGAACCACTCATTCATCATTTGGAAGAAGACTTGTTTAGCCTCTCCTTCCTGACCGCTAGTAACCGGTCTAGAATCAGACGGCGCTATCTCTTGAGTGGAAGCAGGCGCATTACTTTCAACATCGTCAGCTACGGCTCGTTCGGGATCCATTTACTATACGAAAAACACATTTTATCTGTCAGGATTCATCACACTATCACAGTTCAAACATATGACATATATAGCTAGACTAACATATGCTACGTTAGTCCTAGAATAGACTAAACCGTAGCTCTAATACCAAACAAATTGTAACACCCCTAACCTGTATCCGTCGCCAGACGAGGGTTAAGAGACATTACCGGTCATATCGGAACATATCACAAACATTTCACTAATATCAAACATTTACAATCATTCCATAGTGAAAATATACACATAGAGTCCCTTAGAAGGTTTACGATACCTTAAACATGCTTTAGACAAGGTTCGGGACTAAACCGATCTCATACGGGAACTTTGCGAAACTTAGAAAATTTTTCTTTCAAAACAGGGGACACGCCTGTGTGGCTTGGCCGTGTTCCTCACACGGCCATGCCTTGGACCATGTCTCAGCCCGTATGCAACACTGACTTGGGTCACATGATCTGGAACATGCCCGTGCTTCTTGCCCATGTGGCAAATTGACTTGAATCACACGGCTTGTCACACGCCCGTGTGTCTGGCCCGTGTGCAAGTCTGACTTGCTTCGAATTGGAGCATTGAAAGACACTGTTGAGATACACGCCCGTGTGCACAACCGTGTGGGCAATTATAGGCAATTTGCAAAGCCAAATTGCCACCCATTTTGGGTCATACCTATAAGCATCACTATATACTCAATTTATGCCCAACTAATGGTCAAAATCTTACCAATACATGCACAATTTTCACATAGCAAACATATACCAAAATCAATCCAAATCTCTTCTATTATCAAGCCATATCACATGGCTATATTTACACATTTCAAGACATAATTAAAATTCTCTAGCCTATACATGTCATACTTCAATATGTACATTTTCAAAAGGTACCAAAATATTGATCGATAGTGTGGTGATGATCCTCGACTATCCCCGAGCTTCCAGTAGCTTCGATAATCTATAAAACAATGCAAACACACACAAAGTAAGCTTTCAAAAGCTTAGTAAGCCATATACAAATAAACTTATCACATAGAATGATTATAAACCATTTCATATATATGGTTCTTGGCATAACACAATCACAAGTCATATTTCTCTTATATCTCAATTGATCATGTTCACTTGCTCATAATCACATATCATGTAATATAACTCACATATCACATGATCATATTCATACATACCTTTTATTGCCAAATTTCATATACATACATACGTACCGAAATTTGGATGCACATTCGTATACTCATTCATTTCTCGGAATGCCCGTTGAACCGTTCGGAATAAATAAGGATACTTGGATAGCTCGTAAAGCTCGTACAACGCCAACGTCCCAGACGTGGTCTTACATGTAATTAAATATCGATGCCTCTGTCCCAGACAGGGTCTTACACAAAAATCTCAAATCGATGCCAGCGTCCCAGACGTGGTCTTACACGATAACTCATATCGGAATCCTATGTCATCACATATGTATCCTAACTATTCCTACGGTTCGTATGGGGCTTTTTAGACGTTATCATATTATCGAAATTTTCTCAGATTTCACATATTCAGCTCCCATAGCCATTTATCACATTTCATTATCATATAAACAATAATAATTCAATTCAAACACATTTATTTGTATATAGACTTACCTCGTACAGAAATGAACGGAAATGAACAGCTATTCAACTACTTTCGATTTCCCCCGATCTAATTCTATTTTCTTTGGTTCTTGATCTATACACATTCAAATTTAACTCTTTTATTCACCAAATCATTCAATTCAATCCATATACACATGTTTAGGGTATTTTACAAATTAGCCCTCACATTTTCACATTTTGACATTTTAGTCCCTATTTCAAAAATCACAAAATACACAAAATTTCACATTTTTCATGCTTAGCCGAATTTTCATAGAGTTCATTTAAGCCCATATATTTCATTTATTTCACGTTTTAGTCCTTTAATTTCTTATTTTCACAATTTAGCCCATAATACTCAAATTCATCAAAAATCCAAATACAAAACATGTTAACCCAACACATATCTTCCATTTTTCATCAATTAACATCACAAAGCTCACAATTTCATCAATGGCATAACTCAAAATCTTCATCAAATTCAAAAATTGTGACATGGGCTAGCTAGTACACTTAACAACGATCACAAAAACATAGAAATCATCAAAAATGGATCAAAAACACATACCTAATTGACCAAGATTAGTGCCGAAGGCTTGAAAGCTTATGAACCCTATTTCTTTCTTCAAATTCGGTGCAAAATAGATGATAATGGCCATATTTTCATGTTTGTTTTATTTAATACATAATAATACATAAATTACCAAAATATCCATGATTAATAAACATATAAAACATTAACATTAAGGCCATTAATGTCTACTTACCATGTTAATGGCATATTAACAACATAAGGACCCCTTAATAATAAAGACACATCAATTCGGCACTTAATTAAATAGAAGACTACTTTTGCATTTTCTACAATTTAGTCCTTTTTGCAAATTAAGCACACAAACGATCAAATTAAACCAAGAAAATTTCACACATACCAATTCACACGCTATAAATACGGGAAATAATATTAAAATATTTTTGACTCAGATTTGTGGTCCCGAAACCACTATTCTGACTAATGTATAAACTGGGCTGTTACAGGTAGGACGTACGGACCAGCACCCAAATCACATAACCCCTAATGACATGTCACTCGTATCCTAATCTATTCCTAAGGTTCAACCGGGATTTCACACTTGCCGAATCATCGTTGAACATGTCCGTAGTGTCGTAATCACAATTTATACAATATCAAAGCATTTAAAACACAAATATAACAATGTTTATTACATACGAACTTACCTCGAATGCAAAAATGGCGAAATAAGTCGATTAGTCCGAAACCTTGTTCTTTCCCCGATCTAAATCTGTATTTCGCTTTTCTTGATCTAAGTGTAATCAAAATTAACTTATTTAATAATATCTCTATTCAATTTAGTCCAAAATACAAATTAATGCACATTTACACTTTTGCCCCTAATATTTCACATTTTTACAATTTAGTCCTTATCTCATAAAAATACAAATTCATGCAATTCAACCTAAACCCATGCTAGCCGAATTTCAATTAGGTCCCTGGCAACCCATATTTTTTACTTATTTCACAATTTAACCATAAAATTTCAACATTTCTCAATTAAATCCCCAAATGACAATTTTGTCAAAAATCACTTTACAAATGTTGTTTATCTAACAACAACCATGCATTTTCTACCATTAAACATCAAAATACACATAGATTCATCAATGGAAAAACTCTAAACCTTTAACAGTTTTGCAAAATAGTCCCTGGGCTAGCTAGATTAAGCTGCAACGATCTCAAAAACATAGAAATCATCAAAAACGGGACAAAAATCACTTACCAATCAAGCTTTAAAGTGACCGAACCCTAAATGGACAAAAATTGTTTCTTCTTCTTCAATATTCGGTTGAAGATGATGACTAAAAAGATGATAATGTGTTTTTATTTTATTTACTTAGTCTTTATTTAATTATTTACTATTATAACCTTTAATTAAACATTAAAAAGCACTTAATATATGCCCATAAATGTCCACCCACATTAACAATGGTTTAATTACCACATAAGGACCTTCAATTTAATAATTCATGGCTATTAAATACCTTTAACTAATAGAACACAAATTTTACACTTTTCGCAATTTAGTCCTTTTTATCAAATTAAGCTTTCAAACGATAAAATTTCTTAACGAAAATTTCACACAAACATACTATCATGCTGTAGACATTAAAATAATAATAAAATAAATATTTTGATATCAGATTTGTGGTCTCAAAACCACTATTCCGGTTTAACTAAAAACGGGCTATTACAATTACCTAATCGACCATCTCACTTGGTCATCTCACCCCGAAAATACTATCCTTTAAAGTTAAGTCAATTATTACCAAGAAGACTTAAGCCACACCCAAGTCTTACAGAAAGACTAAGTATGGAGCTTGATAACACTAGTAGAACCTAAGTTTCGCCTAAACCACACCAATGGCCATCTTAATCGAGCATCTCCCTTGGACAACTCTATCAATTTTCTCCTTACTGTCTAAGTGAATTACCTCTCATTGTTACACCCAAAGTTCATCTAGAACAATCTTTGAAGACTACTCACTTTGCTCATTAGCATCTCTTCACCCTTGAGAAACACCGCTTTCAATGTTATGGTCTAGGAATTTATTTTTCCCTCAACAATAACCTATGTCGTATAGATATTCCTACTGGTATAACAACTCAGATAGTAACATAAATTGGTATATATATATTATAGGCTCTTAGCAATACCTAAATTGGCATATATATGATAGATGATCACTAAGATTTATACCCTCACTATTAAACTCCTCTTAATCTAAGTTGGCATAATTTTTATAGATTAAGCTTTGATAATTGAAGTATTTCTTAACCAAAGTTTGGTAATTTGAATAAATAGATCTCTAGGATTAGAGCTATCATATCACTAGCATACAACTAAACTGTCGTAATTCAAACTAGAGAATAATCACAAGTTACCAACCTAATTTGGTTATTAACTTAAGTCATATTCATCTATAGTAAGCCACATTGTATTTTTAATGAGAGAAATTTTAGTTCAAATTTTAAAGTTAGCATTGTTTGAAGGAAATATGAATCCCGAAAAAATTAATTTTCGTAATTATAAAATGAATATGAAAGATACATTAATTTCAACATATATATACATTTATATTTGAATCGATTTCAACAAATATATATCAAATTCATCACTTAAATCTACCTAACAAATCAATAACTTAGAAAAAAATCATAATATTTGCATATATTTTATTACATATTACCGTTATTTTAAAAAAATAAAAATTCAATTTAAATTTCCAAATAAACGACCTAATTAATATTTTTTTTAAAAAAAATCGAGATTCGTGTACGTTCCCTATTTAGTAACGCGGAGCTGACAAGATATTTCAATTGGAAATTTGGAATTTCAGGAGTAAAAGTTATTTCATGTTGGCTGTCATGGTTAAGAAAACTGAAAGGAGTTTGGTGTAATTTAACCAAAAAAGAATGTAAAAGCTATAATAGATAAAGTATAAATAGAGATAGTTTCTCTTTTTAAGCTGGCATGTCTTCGCTGGTTTTATGAGAGGAAATAAAGGAGAGAGATTTGCTTCCATTTCAACTATCAAAACGACACTTGTTTTCATTTCTCTGTCTCCTTTTTTTCTCCCAATTTCTTTCATTTAGGTTTAGGGTTTTTTTTTCCTCTTTTTTTTTTTACCCTAATTTTTTCTGTCTTTTGATTTGCATTGCGGAGAAAAGCTATAAATCGTGCTATTCTTTTCTTCCCCCTTCCCAGGTAATCAGAAATTGATTTATTGTTTTTTTTTTTTTTTTGCATTTTACGTAATTTGGTTGATTTGTTTAGCGGATGAAGATGTAATTTGTTTTATGATTGAGGTAATTCTGATTAAGTTTTATGTTTGCTTGGTTATTTTGGTTCGGGTATCGAAAAGTAAAAAAAGAAAAAAATTGCTCTCTTTTTTCTTTAATGAATGAAAAACAAATGCATATTTTTACTTCAATGAAAAGTAATTACGTGGGAATGGGCATTGTGTTATAAATGTATTTATTTGATTTTATAGTCTGCTTTTACCTTTTATGTTTTTGGAAACCATTCATGTCGAGAAAAAAGAAAAAAATTAAATAGCAAAATTAACAAGCCAAAAAGGTGCCTTATATTGTTACTTTGTTTGATTCAAAGTATATGTTGAACGATGGCAATTTGGCGACATTGTGTTTAAGCTAGTCTGCTAACGGATTGAATTCAATGTTTTAGTTCTATTGAATTTGGATTTGTAAGTTTCATGATAACTGTATTTGTTGTGTAATTTTGCAGAATTTAAGCTAAAACAAGGCTAGGGTTTAACGTGATGGATCAATTTTGTAAAGTTGAAGTGATCATAGTTAATGGATTTTAATTTGATTCTTTTGGGTGATACTTCTATTCAGGACTTGAAATTTTAGGCGTAAAAAATGGTAGTTGCAGAAAGTGGAGAAGATGTTGCTGTACATGCAGAGCCCCCTGATCCTGATGTTCTTGAGATCGATCCAACCTCTCGATACATAATGGTAACATTATTTTTTATAAGATTATTTTGAATATGTACTAACTTTTATTTGGTTATTGTGGGAGCATGTGAAAAGGACAGATATAGAAGCTCAGAACAATGCTTTGTAGCTATGTATATTAAAAAAATGCTTTGGAGCTTTTTGGGTTTTTTATGTTATTTAGAAGATGAGTGAAGTATTAATTTTCACTTAGGGATATCAAGTTATTTTAGTTTATTCATTTGACTTGCTTGTGTTCAGTATATTTGAAATTTTCAATCCATTTCCGATTATTTTGTTATGATGCATTTTTTCTATTACCAAACTAACTTTTCTGTGGTTGACCACCATTGTTTCACCTCGTTGATTGATGAATTCTAACAGTATAATGAAGTACTTGGGAAAGGTGCCTTCAAGACAGTGTATCCTTTACCTATATTATATGGTTGTATTGAGTTATTGTTTCTTTGTCTTTACACCCATGCTTTTGTTAACAAATTTGGTTGATAATCAATGTAATAAACAGAAACAAACAAATCATTTTATAGTTGGGGTTTATCTTTTCTCAGTAAGCTTTCCTTAACTTTATAACCAACCAGTTACAAGGCATTTGATGAGCTTAATGGCATTGAAGTGGCATGGAACCAAGTTCGGATTGAGGAGGTCCTACAGAAGCCTGAAGACTTGGAGAGACTGTATTCTGAAGTGCGACTCTTGAAATCATTGAAACATAGTAATATTGTGAGATTTTACAATTCATGGATTGATGATAAAAAGAAGACTGTAAATATTATAACTGAGCTGTTCACCTCAGGAAGCCTCAGGCAGTATGTTTACTTCTCTTACCAAATCTCTGCTGAAATCCTTCCTTTGCTTTATGGTGAAATGAGCCTCGTGGTTAGTATGTGTGATCTGTGATTTAGGTATCGTAAGAAACACAAGAAGGTTGACATGAAGGCTGTGAAGAGTTGGGCAAGACAGATTTTAACAGGTTTAGTTTACCTGCATAGCCATGACCCACCAATTATACACAGGGATCTGAAGTGTGATAACATATTCATCAATGGCAACCAAGGTGAAGTTAAGATTGGTGATCTTGGGTTAGCAACTGTGTTGGAGCAATCTAACGCCAAAAGTGTGATTGGTATATTCTCCATTTCCTGTATTTCCTTACATCTGTATGTTCGTAGAATGGTGGTATACCCATTTTCTTGATTTGGTATTTATGTTGAGCTATCCTGGTTTTTTGCTACCAATTTTATTCTTTTGACGGGATAGGAACCCCTGAATTTATGGCACCTGAGCTGTATGATGAGAATTACAATGAGTTGGTTGATATTTATTCCTTTGGAATGTGCATGCTGGAGATGGTGACTTTTGAATATCCTTACAGCGAGTGTAGAAACTCAGCTCAGATATATAAGAAAGTTTCATCTGTAAGTTCTTTGTTTACTTTAGCTTGTAATTGGTTAATCCCCACAATGGAAATACCTTACTCTTTTGACTTTATAGGGTATTAAACCTGCTGCACTTTCTAAGGTTAATGATCAAGAGATGAAACTATTTATTGAGAAGTGTTTAGTTCCGGCACCTCAAAGATTATCAGCGAAGGAACTTTTAATGGACCCTTTTCTTCAAGCTAATGGATCAGCAAAAAGTCGTCCTTTTGCACTCCCCGATATTGTTATGCCCAAAATTGGAGCCTTTGGAGATCGCTGCCTCATGTCAGAAGCGCCTGCTTCCACACGGAATAGACCATCCTCTTTGGATCTTGGTAGCGATAGTGAGCTGCCTGTTATCAAATTCCTTGATAATTCCTTGGGCATTGAGGTGAGGAGGACTAACAAAGGCCATGTTTTCTTGTTAAAAGGCGAGGGGAATGATGAAAATTCTGTATCATTAATCCTTCGAATAGCTGATCAGAATGGTAAAAAGATAGTCCATTCAGAAGCAACTCCACTTTTGTCTACTCTCTTTACACTTTTAGTTTCATTACCTTTTTCATTTTTCCATACGTGCAGATCGTGTGAGAAATATTCATTTCCTCTTCTTCCTTGATAGTGATACTGCGCTCTCAGTTTCAAGTGAAATGGTTGAGCAACTGGAATTAGCAGATCAAAATGATGTGTTCATAGCAGAATTGATTGATTTGTTGTTATTAAATCTCATTCCCGGTTGGAAACCATGTGTTTCAATTGATCATCTAGTTCCTCCAAACAGAAGACGAACTTCAAGAGATCATCAATACTCACAAGGACATGGGGAGACTTCCTTGGGATCTTCCCAACATACTGCTCATACAGACAATGGTTCACGGTCCAAAGTCTGTTCCAATGCTAGCACATTAGGAGCATCTGATGAATCAACAAAGCAAGGTCCTTGTTCTGTGAAATTTAATGGAAAAACGTCTCGTGCCAAATTCATGGTAGAAGATTCAGGATCTGAGATGTCATTTGCTTCTGCAAATTCGAATGAGTGGAACGATAAACTTAGCTCCGTTTATTCATTCATGTCTGCTGAATTAGGGCCTATGTGCTGCAATGGACATGGGTTCAAAAGAAGTTCAAGCAAGTTGTTATCTGAAGCGGAATTATACTTCAATGCAGAGAGTATGTCGACAAACCCGGAATCTTCTTCTGCTTCAGGTCCGGCGGAAGACGAGGAGTTAAGACTAGAGCTGGAAATGATTGAGTTGCAGTATCAGGAGGCAATGAAAGAAATATCCAAGAGAAGACATGAAGCTATCATGGACACAAGAAGAAGATTGTCCCAGAAGAAGATGCATTCAGTTTACTAGACCAAATATATATATTAAAAAAATGAATCTGTAAATGGCCCTGCAAATGTACATACTTTATTATGGGCAGACAATCTCCTTTTCCTCCCCGTTTTTCCTTGCCGGAGTGGAAGAGGAAGTGAAATGTTAATAAAACTTCTCTCTTCTAAATTGGGCTTCAAATTCTATTCATTTTGCTTCTTTTTTTTTTTTCCTAAAAGAAATTTAATTAGATAGGAAGCCACAATTCACTGCTTACAAAGTTTCATGCATTTTTATTACGTGTCAAACTTAGCATTTGATAGATATTTATGGGTACAATTTAAACCATTAAACTTACATTAATTTTCACATACATCATCAATTTTTAATTTAATCTTATTAGATCATTTAACTTTTATTATTAAATAAATTAGATCACTTGTATTAACACCGTTAGATTTATTTCACGGAAAATTGGCTTAACATCTTTAAAATTAACTCAACATCTTTACTTAACATTTTTTTACATATTAATTTTGTGAGATTGTTAATAATGAAGCCAATATTACGAGAATTGATTGAACCCATGCCTAAATATTGTATGTATCGAATATTTTCATATTTTCTATTTCAAGTTTCTTACTCTTGTCACTAAAGAAACTTGTTAAGAGATCATTTGAAGATTTAATTTTAATAATTTTCCTTCAAAATAAAAAGAGAATGATCAATAAAATTGTTTAGCATTCACCTATTGGAGAAAGTCGAATCCACTATTTGATCCTGCAACAAAATTCAATTGCAAAAAATCTATGTTGTCAGACATTTTTATTGTCTTACTTTCTCAGTCCTATTACGGAATAAGTTCTTTGTTTTAGTGATGTTTCTTTTTTTTTTCCTATCTCAATTGCCAGAAAACTTTAAAGTTAGGTTTATATATATAGTCCTTTTTAACAGAACCACAAATTTATGAACTTTTAATTTTAAGTTTTATTTTTGTTTTACGGTCAATTGAAGTTGTGGGTGCAGATTTTGTGTTTTTTTTTTTTTTAAATATTTTTAACATCAAAATGATATCATTAAAAGTTGAATTTTGTTTATGGTTGTATCTTTTCTTTTCAAATATATGAGTTTTTTTCATATAATTTTCTCTTGACAGTGTATATATATAAATATATTTGGAGTTGTAACATATCATATTGAATTATTTATCATTTATCATTTGGCATTGTATTTGTTATTTGATTTGCAATGCGTCATCATAATTATTTTACAATAAAACTTCATCACAAAGGGATTTTGCATTGCGTTGGTAGGGAAAATAAATATGATGGCCGCGAAATAGATTATATTGATTGGTGTAGGCCAAGTAATTTGTTAATGAGATATTTAAATAAGTTTGTGCAAATGTTAGGTTGTATCATATATTATTGTTGGAGAATACCGGGAAAATGCTCAAGTGATGGATTAATTAGAATAGAGGAAGATGAGGATGCTACGATAATTGGATTTATGTGTCAGATAATCCGAGTAGTTCAAATATATTATGAATATATATCCGAATTTGGAATGGCTCAAAATCTGAAGAACAATGTAGATGCATATTTTTATGATAGGGAATATGATTTAGATGATGTTAATAATGGTGTTAGCTTGATTAATCAATCCGAAATTGTTAAGAGGAGGTGAATTGGCTTTAAAAAATGTGAAAGCTTCAAAGAAAATTATAACAAATGAACACAAGGATTTAGAGTGGTTCGGCCCCAATTGCCTACTCTAATACATTAGTTTTTCACTACTAAGGATTTCCCCAAATTCACTAATTTGACTAACCTTTGAGGATAAGATTTAAGCTTACAACTCCCTTAAGGTTTCTACGAAAACCTTAAGATAAAACCCTCTCAAAGAGTGATACAAATAAGCAAACTAAGAATTAATCCTTACAAGATTGGATTGTTTGACAATTTAGCACAAATGAAATAATAAAACACTTGAGCTGAATAAACAACAATGAAAGCTCACAACTGTGTACAAGGAAAGCATGAAAACTTTAAGCCCAAAGGTTGATCGATTGAAATTTTTGCTTAGATAATCTCTCTTGTTATTGTAGGACCTTTTGAGGATGATATTTATACTCCCAAATCGTTTTCCAACCGTTGTGGTTGTTGAAATATTGAATAGAGTCGCGGGGATGAAAATACCAGCATTAATGTCACCTACAACAACAAGTATCGATACTTTTTCTACAAGTATCGATACTATTCGCATTTAATGCCTAATTTAGTGAGCATTGGAGCCATCAATATCGATATCGATACCAAATAGAAGGTATCCTTTGGAAGTTAGAATGTCAATTTCGTATGGATTCTGAAAAATGTATCAATAAAAGTATACCACTATTGGTACTTGAAGAAATTTATTGATACCAAGCAAAAAGAATAGATACCGTATCGATACTTCGTAAATACCTTGAAAAATAGAATTCCATTTTCGTATTGATACTGAATAATGTATTGATAAACTTGTGAATCTATTGATACTCAATTAAATCTATCGATACTTGAAAAAAAAGTATTGGAGCAATTTTAATTTGTTTGAAAAATGTTTGAAACAAACTTGGCCTTAAAAAATTTTCTAAGTGTAAATTCAACAATTTTTCATTTTAGATATCATTTAAAATAGAATTTTTGCCAAGTTTTGTTTAAAATGATTTTTATTCAAAAACATCATATTTGTTATATCAAAATAATTTGTCAAATAAAACTTGGTTCAACAATCTCCCTCTTTTTGATATAACAAAACATTTGGTAAATATGTTTTTGAATTAGTTATTCCCCCTTTCTAAAAATCATTTTCAATTTAAGGCTTAGAAAAATTTTTCATTCAATTTCAAATTGGGAATTCATTTTCAGTTAAAGACATTTGGAAATATTGGTCACTAAATTTACAATTTGGCACAAGCACAAATAATCAATCATCAACCAAAATTTACCTTTCTTTCTACTTTTTTTGTTATATTAAAATGGACCAAATAAAACTTAAGAGAGAGATATGATTAGTTCAATAATATATAACAATTGAGAATTTGGACCTAACATCAAAATCATCAAAGCATATAATCATACTAGTTAAACATTAATTACACACACTCATAGTCACAGGAAACAAAATCAGAATAAACTAATGATGTGTCACGCCCGAAAAATTTTAAGTCCTAAGTTGCATGGGAGACTTTCGTATTAAATTGAGAGGTTTTCTAATCAATTGGGTTCTTTTTGTAAATAAGAGTATTTGATGGACTGGTTGAGTAAGGCTGGATTTCAATCTTACTTTGGTTGCTTATGAACTAGATAATTTCTTAGTCGGGGACACGATTAATATTATTCTAGGTGGCTGTTGATTTGGGTTTGGTGAAAGTTGTAAGAGAGGACTGCATATATAGGAGAGGTGTTATTCTTCGAGATTGTTCTTTCATTTTTCTATTCTTTCTTCATCCTTCTTCCAATTAGCCATGGAAGAGAAAAGGTGTGACACCCCACGCCCGACCCGATCCCCAGATCCGGGTATGGAGTCTATAGGTTGACCTATTCTAAGGCATGTCTATTAACTTTTTCTCACTAGAAGGGGACGTTAACCATTTTGGCGGATACTGTAAATGGAAAAATATATAGGATTTTTCCTATGTAATTTATCACCTTTTTACTTAAACCCATTGTTAAAACTAAGTAATTGTTTAATAAATTAATGAAATATATGAAAATATGAAATTAGGACATAGAAATTATTAAAATGTGATTTTATGCTTTATTATATAGTTTTCATGCAATAAATGGCTTATTTTATATTAATTTGAATATATTATATTTTTTTAAGACATAAAGTGGGCCATGCATGATTAAATTAAATAATAAAATATAAAATTATATTTAATAATTCATTTTAAAATATTTCATTAATAATTTGGGTTTTAATTAATTAATTAAATTGGATAAATTTTATTCCTTGGTCCTCTAACTTGTTGATTTATTCTGGACAGGTTTGATAATTTTGCTGGATTACAAAACCGTCCAAATTGGACACCAAGTCAACCCAATATTCAGCTGCATATGGCTGTCCATTTAAACCATTTAAATGAATTACACAAGGTCCTTGCAGTGTTGAAGAAATTAAAGATTTGCCCGAAGATTTACGATTGACCGAGTCTCAGTCCTGAGTTGTGTGGCATTCAAAATTACTTAAAAATCAAGAAAAAAATCAAGTCAAAAGCCACTAACCATGGCCGGCCACCATTTGAGGAGATTTGAAGAGGTTAACATCCACTATTTTTAGCAAACTATCCCCCTCTCCTCACCTATAAATAAGACCCTCTTATTCCCTCATTCATCATCCCTCATCCTTCATCATTCTCTCTTCTCTCTCAATTCTCTTAGCATTTTCCATTCCCCATGCCTAGCATCATCTCTTCATAGAGATTTTAGCAATTAAATCTCTTAAAGAGCCCTTGGTCGGCTACCTTGGAGAGCCATCAGCAAAGGAGCAAAGCAAAGGAACGAAGGAGCCTCGTCAGTCAGAGTCTTGTGTGACAGCCACTCTGAATTGGGTTTAATCTTTCTTTTCTTTAATTTAATCTAAAGATGTTTACTATGTGTTCTTTGTTCTTGTTTACAACAATGTTAGCTTAATTTTATTTAAGCTAGGATGATTGCTTTGATTAAATAATATTTATTTGATTCATGCTTATAATGTTTGTGCCTCAATCGATCATGTTTTCAATTAAAATCAAGTCTCGTATTTTATTCATACGTGATTGAAATATACCGAATTATTGGCGATCCCGACAGTGACGACGGCTAATGGACACATAATTGAAATGTGCATTCTCAATTTAGATCGACCGATTAAATTGTAGGTTGCATAACAACTCGACCAAGCTCATATTATCGCATAGTTTTTAGATTTGTGTGATTAAACTATTTCAAAACGACACGCCCCTGTTACCTCACACGAATGCTAAAAAACCCTTAGTAAATAAGGATCAGTAAAATGCGTATTTACTAAGTAAAGGATTCCGAAAGGACCTAATGTGGTTTCCAAACTCATGAAAGATCGAGTTGCCATGGAATGTTTTTCCGAATATTATTAAGCATGTTGATAATAAATTGAGTTTAATTAAAGTAATTATCCTAGTTTATTTATGTTATAATTGTTGCAAATTGTGTTTAATTTTGTTAAAATCTATTTCATTCATATAGTTTGCACACTTAGTATAATTTGCATTAGGGATCATTGCATTTAATTTAATATATTTTAATCATCACTTCTCAACTATATTGTGTTTTTATTTACCAAATTGTTAATATAATATTACAAATTAAGTGACTTAGCACAAATACAATCCCTGTGGAGACGATAACTCGATACTTACTTATTACTTGATAACGACTGTGTACACTTGCACAAACCTACGCGTTACAAGTTTTTGGCGCCGTTGCCGGGGATTGCCAACTGTTGCCATAGTCATTTCTTTCGTGAAATTATTTATTTTCAATTTGATTTATTTCTAACATTACTAACTTATTAATTTTGTGATTTTCTTTTCAGGTGTTTATGAGCATAGATCGAATTATCGATTTACTCCCTATAGACCCTAAAATTGAGCGAACTTTCAGACAAAGAAGACGTGAACGAACAGCTCAAAGACAAGTCGAGATGGACCTTGGAAATCAGAATCAAGATTAAGGTAATGAAGCCGATCATGTACGAAATCCCATCCTCATTGCCGAAGATAGGGATCGATGCATCAGACAATATGCTGTGCCACTTTTCAGTGAGTTAAATCCAGGAATTAGAAGGCCAGATTGTAACACCCCTTACCCGTATTCAACGCCGGAATCGGGTACAAGGCATTACCAGACTTATCTCATTTGAACATACAACACTGGGCTATCAAATTTTATTTCCAATTTAAAACTTTTCATTCACATCCATAACGTTCTTATTATGGGCCTACTGTAACACCCCTTACCCGTATTCAACACCGGAACAGGGTACGAGGCATTACCGAACTTACAACACAAGCATTCACACAAATCCGAGTCATAAATTTACGTCCAATTTGAAAACATTTATATTCAATCATAAAGTCCCTAATACGGGCCTACGAGGCCCAAAACGTGCATTGGAAGTGGTTCGGGACTAAACCGAGAACTTTAACAATTTTTACAAAACTTAAAAAAAATTTGCTAACTGCAGGGCTCACACGAGTGTAGATCTTGGGTCGCCTGCGTGCTCTCTCAAGGCATGCCCGTGCCTTGTGCCCATGGTCGACACTGACTAAAATCACACGGCTATAGCACGCCCGTGCCTTCCATCCGTGGTCGACACTGACTAAAATCACACGGCCATGGCACACCCGTGGCCCTAGCCCGTGTGTAAAACCTTAACATTCTGACTTAACCACACGGCCTATACACACGCCCGTGTATCATGGCCGTGGGGAATTTATAATTTCATGAGTAAGGTGCAGACTTCACATGGCCTGGGTACACGCCCATGGGCTAGCCGTGCCTCCCACACGGTTTAGACCCACGCCCATGTGTCTAACTAAGTAGGCAATTAGTAGGCTATATACCAAGCCATTGCCACCTAAGGGTGCACACAAACATAACTCTACTCAGAACAATACAACTCCTAGCCCTTTTTGCAAGTATAAGAACTCATCCAACATACACATTATTGAAATGAACATACAATTCATGAATTTCATCTTCATTAAACAAAAGAGTTTGCCAAGTATTTGTCTAACTCATAGGGCCATTTACAAAATGACTTACATAGCCAACACTTTAACTAACAATCACATCTTGACAAAATACTCAAGTCCTATACATGCCATACTAAAAACAAGTCTAAGATTGTTATACCAAAGTCTTTGTCGATAGTGTGATTTCGAACTCCTGTGATCCACGATCCTCGAGTTACCTTGGCAATACTACAAGGAGAAGGGCAATGAAAAAAAGGGGTAAGCATAAAGCTTAGTAAGTTGCATGGAAATAAATAACAATCATAATACTCATAAAAATAATCCATCCACGGTATTATCTAACCATACACAAATCAAGGCTTCTTGCCATGCTTACTTACAATTGCCCTTATTTAGCACATACCATGCCACACATCGCAATCGTTTCTTCTCGTGACCGATCCACGAGTACTGTATTCACTCATTCACATGACTTAAATATCATTCGTACCTCTACTTCTAAATTCATCTACTTATCCCACCACTCACAAGGGATAGTCAAAGACACGTGTTTACAGCCATTACTATAAACATAAAACCAATCGCCACGTCCCCGAGGTGGTCTTACATGGAGTCTTCTCTGGATATCAATGCCATATCCCAGACATGGTCTTACATGGAATTACCTCTAGGTGCCAATGCCATATCCCGGATATGGTCTTATACGATTTCCATGTTCGTCACCGAAGCCATATCCCAGATATGGTCTTATACGGGATCTCAACTTGGTGCCGAGGCCATGTCCCAGACATGGTCTTATACGGGACCTTATTTATTTCATATTTCAATGTTAGCATTTCTATAATCAACATGGCCCAATTAGGACTCCAACATCTCATTCACATTAACTACTCAATTTAGTAAAGCATTATGCTTTAATATAATGCCAAGCATTTCTCAACATGCTAATGTGCATATTATTTAAGTCACATACAACTTACCTCGTTTTCAAAATGAGTTAGTTCTTCGGTTCAGTCCACGACTTTATTCTTTCCCCGATCGAGGCGGATTCTCGTCTCCTCTTGCTCTATAATAGCAAATTAGCTCATTTTAATCACTACATTAATATAAGCACTTCAATAATCATGCTTAAGCAAAATTACCATTTTGCCCCTAGGCTCGGAAATAAATTCTAGTCACATTTCTACCTTCAACAAGCTTAGATAAACATTTGACGCTCTTAAAGCTATCATCAAAAATCAATATTTCACATACTTACTACAAAATTTGTAACCTTTACATCAAGGTCCTTATTGGTGTTTTCATGCTAACACCTTTCACAAAAGTTGTTCATATGACAACTAAGACTCAATTTCCTCCATAAAAATGCAGCAATAACTAAAATAGCTCTCATGGCAAAACCTTAAACTCTTTACCATATTGCACAATAGTCCCCTCATTTGAAAGCTTAAGCTTTAGGGGTTTCAAAAGTACAATTATTTTCAAGAAAAGTTCTCTAGAACACTTACTTGAATGGATGAGAGCTTGCTAAAATTTTGAGCATTCAAAACCCCTATTTGCTGCTAATTTTCGGTGGAAGATGAAAGGAGAAAAGATGATATCTTTTTCTCTCCTTACTTTATTAATAATAGTCAAATAAGTCACCAACTATCACCAACTTTGACCAACATTGTCCATCTTTGTCTCCTATGGCCGGCCATGCTAAATTTGGGAGTCTAATTGCCTCTTAAAGACCTCCAATTTACAATCTATGGCCTTTTTGGCACTTTTAGCTTATAGAATGGAACTTTCGCACTTTATGCGATTTAGTCCTTTTTCGCGATTAAACATGAAATCGCTAAAATTAAAGCATCAAAATTTTCATGTACATATGCTATCATGTTCTAACTCATAATATAACATGAAAATAAATTTCTCGAATCTCGGATGAGTGATCTCGAGACCACTATTCCGACTAGCCCCTAAATCGGGCTGTTACAATTCTCCCCCTTAAGGATTTTTGTCCTCGAAAATCTTACCGGTGAAAAGATTGGGGTATTGGTTTCTCATCGTTTCCTCGGACTCCCATGTAGCCTCTTCTATACCGTGCCTTTTCCATAGGACTTTTACTATGGCTATGCTTTTGTTCCTTAACTGTTTGACTTCACGAGCCAAAATTCTAATTGGTTCCTCTCCATACGTTAAATCCAGTTGTATCTCTACCTCTGACGACTCTATAACATGTGAAGGGTCTGAACGGTATCGACGTAACATAGACACATGAAAGACGTCATGGATCCTTTCCTGTAACACCCCAAACCCGGCCTAAACGTTACGACCGAATCTGGTATGTCACAAGGAAAGATTGTTTAAAGAAATTTTAGAAACTTCGCGTTTTGTTTTTATTTTGAAAATCAGATCCTGTTTTAAGGTTTTCTTAATTTTTTTATTAATAACACTAACAGTCGAAATCAGGTTTTGTGATACGAAAAATCGAAACTAGTGGTGTTCTGAAACGTGACATTTTGATGACAGTGTTTGTAGTTCTAAGAAAATTTCCAAATTTAATTATTAATCTGCATGTTATCCGCTTGTCAATATTTTAGAAAAATTGATTATTTATGTTTTTAGGAAAACTCTGTGTTTAACATTTCATGATATAATAATAACCGCGTTAAATCAAAAACCCAAATTAAAATCCCGGAGGCCTTATTACATAACAAAATCCCAAATTTAAAATAAGTTCAAATAAAGAAAACGGAGTTTACGAAAGAAGTAATGCATGGCCACCGCAGAGTCCTCCTCGGCTCCAAATCCTCGAACTAGAGGTTACCTGCAAAATTAAGCAGAGGGGTGAGTCACGAGGACTCAGTGTGTAATTCCCCTTACGAACAAAATCTGGGCCTACGCCCACAGAAGCACATTGGGCCTTAGCCCTCACGGTAATGAATTTGGCCGAATCCCATACGAATCAAACTAGGCCGTAGCCCTAACAACCTGGCATATCAAATAGTGTATGCAATGCAACCCAACCCAACCTAGTATTCCATCCTCTGCACACCACCCGTACCAGCCAAACACACCTGTGGGGATTTCTACAATCAACCCTCCATCCGCTACACTCCATATATGTGGCACCAAGCCACTGAATGTGGTACCAAACCACTGAAATAATGTGACAGAGTCACTGATATATGTGGTACCAAACCACTGACATGCTCTTTCCCTTTTAATCAATTTCATATCCCAATCCCATGCATCATATAATCATAATATAATGAATGCAACATATGTCAATGTAAATCGAATAATCAGAGCATACATATATTCATGATAGGGTATTTACATGACACAATCAAAGGTAACTAACCTGGTATCTCCGATTTTTAGCCCCCGAGGGTAACTCAACAGCCATTACCGATGTTTTAGCTTTTAAACAATTTACATACCAATTAATAATCAAACAAAAGATGGTGCGAATATTACACACCTGACTACGCGAAGGACTAAACACTCTTGATCGTTGCTACTCTCACTAGCGGGAATAACCACTATCTGCCTATCCCAAACAGATGTCGGCTCTCTACCACAACCGGGCGAAAAGTCTCGAACCGACGACACAGCACGTCGTTTGAACTTAGGAGCAGAGACTACGAGTCCACTCCCCTTCTTAGATCGGCTAGCACTCACATCCATGAAGAGAGTTCGATCAGTAAGGTACCACAGTGAAATCAGCGATTGTCTAACAAAGGGGTTTGGTTAAGGCAGAGTATAGCGAAAAAAGACTAATCGTATAGAAACTAGAGAGAAACTCCTTACCTTAATAAATGAGGAATTGCACAACCACAGATTCGGTTGCAGGACGTTCGGCCTATCTAACGAAAATCTATCACGAATCACAGAAGAACTAAGTCACAACGTGATGGAGTAAATAGTTACGAAAAAGAGAACCCACAAGAAAGAAATCGATTTAGAATGGGGTGACAAGGGGTTCGGTTATGGTGAAAAAAACAAATTGTAGAAGATGAACGCAAGAGATTCGGCTTAAGAAGAAAAGAAATGGAAAGCAGTGAAGGAAATCAATTCAAAATGGCTACCAGAAAGATTCGGCTAGAGGAGAAAGAAGTAGAGGAGAAGAGATGAAAAAAAAGAAAAAGAAGTAGTAGAAGAAGAAGAAGGTTTTGGCTTTGTGAATAAAGGGTGAGAGAGATGAATAGAAGGAAACAAAGATTCGGCTATAGAGGTCTCAAGAGAAAAAGATGAGAGGAGAAAAGGAAGAAATGGACTTAGGTGACAATAAAAGAAAACGATTGAAAAGGAGGAGAAAAGTAACTCAAAATTCGGCAATGCTCAAGAGAACAAAAGTGCAACCCTTTGAAGAATAAGAAAAAGTGTCACTAAATGCACATACTGGAAAGTTTCGGCACTCCCTCCCTACACACAGTGACCGAGAATACTAGGATGGAAATGCCTAAGAACCAAGGGAAATTTGGTACACACCAAGCCTAGCTAAAACCGAAAATACTCCCCTACACACCTTCCCACATTCGGCCAAACTCCACCTCTCTCCCCATTGATTGTATGTCTGTCGAGTTTTAAAATTTATAAAGAGAATGATCGAACCTGGAAACTAACTCTGACAATGATTTAAGGCAAGTGCACCTATCGAACAGTAGTATAGCTTAGGCAAGACCGGATTATCGAACCCAAAGGAACTAAAAGTACTAATACTAACTTTCTTTCTATTATTTAGCCTAAGAATTAAGCGAATGGTTGTTTAATCTAAATTAATTAACTACTAAACTAAAGACTCTAAGACAAAGAAGAATGAATTTGGGAGAATACTTGAGGAAAAACCAATTAATTAAGACGACACCCAAGGAAGAATCCACCTAGACTTCACTTATTATCTAACTCACGAACTGCACGATGTATTCACTTGACTTGATCCGTAGGATTCCCTAATTTATATTAAACCCTCTCTCAAGGCGAATAACGTCTAACCCTAGGTTGATTAATTGAAATCTCTTTCTAATTAAAACCCCTAGAATTGCATTAACTCGATCTATGGACTCCCATATTAGGTTTCACCCTAATCCGGCAACGGCTCGTCACCCTATCTCTAGGCGTGCTATCAACTCCGCTTAACTATGATAGATCTACTCTTAGGCAGGGACTTTTTCTCCTCCACCTAAGCACATCAAACTTGAATCGATATCCGCAAAATATCAGCACAAGAATTAAGAACACATAATTAAGAACAAATCAAATATTTATCATATAGTTCAGCAAACGATAACAAGATTCATCTAAGTTTCATCCTCCTCAAGTATCTGAGGGTTTAGTTCATAGCAATAAAAGAAAAAATCTCAGAAGAAAAGATAAAACAAAACATAAGAAATCCCTAAAACTCCCTGAAGGAATTCAAAGAGGAGATCCTCCGTCTTGAGTATAATTCTGGCTTCTTGAGATGGATCAACTGGCTATCCCTGAGCGAATCCCCACAAATCTGCCCTCTCTGGCCTAGCAAGACGCCCCTAAATGATAGCTTTGGGCTCCCCTTTTAGGTCATACTTAGGGTGTATTTATAGGCTTTTGGAATGTGTTTCTTTGCCCCTAAGTATCCAAATTCGATTAAAATTGCTCTTTGCCATGGCAGGGGCACGGCCTCTGGCACACGCCCGTGTAAGTCGTGGCCAGGCCGTGTGGACTTCGTTGATGAGGCACAGCCGTGTATCTTGTGGCTAGACCATGTTTCGAGATTATTGAGGAGGCACGGTCGTGTGGTCTTAGGTCCAGGCCGTGTCGATTTCGTGCTTTGGCCCATTTGGCCCGTTTTAAGCCCGTTTCTTGTTCTTTTCATCCTCCGGTGCTTTCCTGGGTATATAACATGAAAAGAAAGGATTAAGAGCACCAAATGACATAAAATATGGGACAATTCATCCAAAAGCATGCTAAATGTGAGATTAAAATATGTTACTTTTACGGTTTATCAAATACCCCCACACTTAAGCTTTTGCTTGTCCTCAAGCAAAATTCTCAACTTAGAATCAAAACGAACTTTCCATAATTCATAATAGTCATTAATAATGTTTCATCATAATTCAAGGATAATTTATACATGGATAATTAAACTCAAAGAGTTCTAAAGATTCAAACAGTCTAAGTCATACATTTGTAGCACAAAACATAGGTGTTTTCCCTCATCTAAATAATTACCTCTGGTTCAAAATCGACAAGAATTGACATCCTCACTAAAGATTCACTCAAATCACTCGAGGTGTTTAAGGTTCAGAATTAAGCACTCAAAGGTCAAACCTGAAAAGTTAATCCCATAGGCTTGCATGAAAATCAAATCTCCACCACTATAAAATGAGATGATACACAAATCAGAAGGTCTTTAACAGGGTTGTAATGGGGCTTGGGTTAAAGGTGTGGTTAAAGGCTGAATTAGAGGGTTAGAATCGAGATTGACCTGACAAAATATCTAACCAGAAACAATGAACTAAATAAAAGTGATTACATCAATTTGAAAAAAAACTAATACTACGAGCTTCTTCTTCAATATTTGGAATTCAAACGTATAAGCTATTTAATCACAAAACTAATAATGAATAAACTTTTGATTGATTTTTTTTTTTACATCATAAGTACATAACAAAGGATAAATTACTGAAATAAAAAAACATAGTTAGGCTATTAATCAAATCAAATCTCGATATAAGGGTAGTTAAAAAGGATGGTGATAACAAATAAAACGGGTTTTTGGGTTAGTATTAGTGGGTAAGTCAATAAAAAGGTTGTTAGGATTAAATGGGGTTCACTAGGGGTTAATTATGAAGGTAGGCTTTTAGTGGAGTAAGTGGGTTAAATCTTAAGTGCCTTTATCATCTCTGTATATCAAATCAAAAAGTGTGGTCTCGACATGTATAATCGATGCAAGTTCTAGAATAACAAATCAATGTTGACACACTCATAATCAATGAAGTGAGCAAGAAAAAGAATTTATTCTCAATAAGGCTCAAAATCTCACAAAAATTATGGGTATTTTGATGTCAACCTCGTAAATTTCAAACTTCAAAGTAATATTCAAATTCAGGTAGACAACCTAGAAAATTTTTTATTTTCTTGAAAAATAGACTTATCATGCTTGATTCTCTAGTATTCTTAGAATTCAATCATCAATGCACAATTATCAATGACTTAATCTAAAACATATCAATAAAAATCATAAATCATGGAAATTTCATCCTTATTAGTAATATGAGAAAATTACTTAAAAACAAGACTAAATTCATGGATTTGAGAATAATGCAAAAAGTTAGGCATCCTTAAGATTCACCCCCACACTTAAGATGTACATTGCCCTCAATGTACAAAGATAGATAATATCATTATAAAATCGTAAGATATGGGAAGAAGTGAAACTTCCTGAATTTTTGGATGGCATCCTTGGGTTGGTTTGGGGAAGATGAGTGGTTAAGTTGCTTAAATAGGGGTGGGAGCGCGGGCAAAGGCCACGCCCGTGCTCAATTTTAATTAGCCCGTGTTTTTCATGATTTTGAATTTTTGGGCGTGTTCAGGGTGTTCAAGCACGGCCGTGGTTACAGTGGCACACCCGTGTTCTTATTCACACGGTCATTTAGAACGGGCGTGTCCAGCCCGTGTGTGGCAAGTCAGTAAAGTCCACGGTTGCTCAGCACGGGCGTGGGGATTTGTCGTAGCCCGGGTTAGGGATAAAAAAATTGCCTTTGTCGAGCACGATTATAGATACGCTCGTGTTTTGTCCTGTCGCTCCCACACGGCCACGTGCACGCCCGTGTGTAAGGCCGTGTGGTCTTAAAACCTGTGCTTTATTGGATTAGATAATATGGAGTTAGATGCTAACAATTAAAATTATAATGTTAGTAAAGTTAGTGCTCGGGTTGCCTCCCGAGAAAAGCTCGTTAAAGTCTTAAGCTAGACTTACCTATTTTCATTTCTAAAAGAAGGTTCACTGAGTCAAGCTCCTCTCTCATATTCCTAAAATCTTCACCATTATAGATTTTGAGTCGGTGACCATTTACCTTAAATGTGCCCCGAGTTGGATGAGTTACCTCGATTGTGCCATAGGGAAATTTGTTTTGATCACGAATGGACACGACCATCTTGATTTCGATTTCCCAGAAACAGATTTAAGCCTTGAGTTGTATAGCGGGACCAAGTCCCCTACTTGAATTGTTTTGATTTCTTTAGACGAGCATCATGCCGTCGCTTTTTGTTGCCTCCTTGTATAGTTTTGAGTTCTCGTAGGCATCAGCTCTCCATTCGTCTAGCTCGTTCATCTGCATCATTCTTTTCTCTCCTGTAGTTTTAAGATCGTAATTTAAGAATTTTATAGCCCAAAAGGCTTTATGTTCTAACTCGAATGGCAAATGACAACTTTTCCCGTAGACAAGTTTGTATGGGGATGTCCCTAGGGGGGTTTTAAATGCTGTTCTATAGGCCAATAGGGCATCATCTACTTTTAATGCCCAATCTTTTCTGTTTGATTCAACCGTTTTTTCGAGAATACGCTTAAGTTCTCGGTTTGCTACTTCAACTTGCCCACTGGTTTGAGGGTGATATGGGGTAGCTATCCTGTGGTGTACTCCATATTTTTTAAGACTTTATCAAATTGAGTATTACAAAAATGAGTACCCCTATCACTAATGATGGATCTAGGTGTTCCAAATCGAGAGAACAGTTTCTTGAGAAACTTAACTACTACTCTGGCATCATTGGTAGGTAAGGCTTGGCTTCTACCCATTTTGACATGTAATCAAACTGCTACTAGGATGTACTTATTTCCGAATGAACTAGGGAATGGACCCATAAAATCAATACCCCATATGTCGAATATTTCATATGATAGCATGTATGTTTGAGGCATTTCATCGCGTTTAGAAATATTACCTGTTCTTTGGCATTTATCACAAGTAGCATGACGCACTGTTGGCATCTTTAAATAGAGTAGGCCAATAAAAACTTGATTCGAGTATTTTATGTGTTGTCTTAATGCCATTTGTAATGTCTCTCTGAAGGTCTGAATGGCAATGTTCTAGGATCTTGCTTGCTTTCGCCTTTGTAACGCATCTTTGAATTACGATCCGCACATATACGGGAAAGAAAGGGGTCCTCCTGAAATAATTCTTCACATCGTAAAAGAATCGCTTCTTTTGATGATGTGTTAGCTTTTTCGGTAGGACATTAGCGGCTAAATAATTCGCAATATCTGCAAACCATGGTACCTCGGAGCAGGTTATAGAAAAGAGTTGTTCCTTAGGGAATGAGTCGTTTATCTCTCTTTCATCAAGTACTTCGATGTGCGGGTTCTCAAGCCTAGAGAGGTGATCTGCTGCAAGATTCTCAGCTCCCTTCTTATCCTAAATTTCCAAATCGAATTCCTATAAGAGTAAGATCCATTGTATGAGTCGGGGTTTTGCATCAGGCTTATTTAAAAGATAACGAAGAGCTGAATGGTCAGTGTAAACGACAACTTTAGATAATATTAGATATTGCCTAAATTTGTCAAATGCAAAAACTACAGCTAGCAATTCTTTCTCTGTAGTGGTGTAGTTTTCTTGTGCAGGAGTCAATGTTCTGCTGGCATAATAAATTGGCTGAAAATGCTTGTTTCTTCATTTGTCCCAAAAGCGCACTCTTTGCAAAATCACTCGCATCACACATTAGTTCAAAGGGTAGATTCCAAGTTTTTTAAGGACATCCAGAAATCTTTTGGACTGGTGATCTTGTTTACGATTGTGGAAGCGCTGAGAAAAAAGTGGAGGTGGCTGACCTTTAGGTTGTTGGGATTGTTTTGTTATGGCATTTCTGTTAGCAAAATTACTTGATTCTGCTTCAACAGTGCTCTGTTTAGCCTTTTCATTTGAAATGTGCTTTTTGGGTTGTTCTGAGATTTTTCCATGGTTGAGATATGAGCTTTCCGTTTCTGCAGTTGCATCTTTAACAACTTCATCTAGCTGAGTCCCACTTCTGAGAGTGATTTCCTTGCAATGCTCTTTCCCTTGTTATAACACCCCAATCCCGGCCTAGTTGTTATGGCCGAATTCGAAAAGCTACATTGGCCACCGGAATGACCCAGAAAAACTTTCTTTATTTCAAACATACTTTTTAAAACCATTTGCGCAGTTCGTTCAAAACTAGTAAAACCGAATGTTCAACTTTATTTTAAATCTCATTTCAAAAACCATTTGTCAACGAAAATGGTCGACATAAACTTTTGGAATTTTGAAAAAAAAAATATTTTAAAACTATTGGCTTATCAATTCAAAACAATGAAATAAAGCGTTTATTTTAATTTCATAAAAATCGTGAAAATTTCAAGAATCGAAATAAGTAATATTTCAATTGCAAACATTCAATCATTTATTCAAAATTATTTTGGATTTCCAATCATACTTCTAAATCAATTGTCTTTTTATTCAAAATTGGAGAACTTGGTTATTCGTCAATATTTTGGAAATAAAAACATATTAACTTCATAAATCAAATGTCTTTATAAAGCTCATTTGTAAACATTAATAATTTTGAAAACTAAGTCTAATTTTATTAAAAACTCATTTTTCAGAAATGCAGTGGAAAAATGTGTTTTTGACATATTCTATTTTAGAAACCGAGTTTCAAGCGAAATCTTATCGAATACTAATTTATGTAGTTTTTAAAACTTACTATCATGCAAGCAATTTATGCAAATCAAAATGAAAAATCCCCAAAATAAAGTCCCATAAAGTTATTAAAACAAACCCAAATCAAAGTCCATAAAAGTCCTTAAAATGATATAAAGTCCATAATTTATTAAAAAGTGCACTTCCGAGAGCATCACAGAAAATTCACATCCGATTCCTAATTACAAGGATTACCTGAAACATACACATAAAATGGGTGAGCTTACAAGCCCAGTGTGAGATCATCATAAATATAATCGCATACATATCAAAATATCAATCTCCACATATCAATCATCATAATAATCACAAGTTCTAACATTGATACATATGCATGAACATGTCGATGCATATTTTAAAAATATGCACATTTTATAAATTTCCTACCCATCTCCGCTACACACCAATATCGAGTTGCTCAGAACTCGTCCATCCAATAACACACCATTTGTGGACAAGCCACCACATAATTGCTAATAACGGCTACATAATCGCAGATAAACTGCCACATCACTTCCACCTTTCACAAAACCCACCCCATGCATGTGATATGGCCATTTTCAAATTTAACACATATAATCACTTTTTGCATTTCTCATGTAGTCATGCTCATAGTCACACATAACGCATATTTCTCAATTTTACACATTTGCATGTAAACATGCTCTCATTTTCATATATCACATAATATTCACTTTTTTATTCATGGATCTCATCACACACATATATATAACACATATTTAAATCGTCACATATCAATGAAGCCATGTATCACATAACATAAATATGAGATTTACACACATATCATCGTCACGTACATCAACACATCACAAATCATAGTTTTCATGAACTAATAATTTTAGGAACACTTACTTGGAATTTCCCTATGATGAGTTTTTCAACTCCGCTTTGAGTACTTAGTGTACTCTCAAATATTTATTTAATAGCATTTTATTAAAAATAAAAGTAACATATTATACTCAAATCAAATATTTAGATCCCACACCTTATATCGAAGATCTAATTGCCACAATCCTATTAGAAGAGGTTTTGCTTAGATATAAACCTGATAGATGAATTTATTGCATCAAACACATATTTTAGTTACAGATCTATCGGATGTGTCTTATTACTTAAATATTAATCTTTCAACACCATTTAGCTATGAGAAAAAACAATAGAGAGGAAAGAATGTTCCTAACACCCCTCATGCACTTATGCTACTCAACAATACTACGAGATCATTGATAAGTCTTGACAAAAGAGCAGAGAGGTTTAACGATCTACAAAAATATATAATCGATGAGTCTTGAACATAAAATAATTAAAATATGATGATTGAATCCTTAGAAGAGACGAGAGAGATTGAAAAAGAAAGAAAAAGGGGAAAACCAAAACCCAATAGAAAAATAGCGTCGACAACAGTGGTCCAGCGATGGTTCAATGAGGTGCAAAAAAAACATAAAAAGAGTGCGAGGGTTCAGTTATAATATTGAGAGAAAATAGAAAAGAAAAGGAATGGTAAATGAAGGTTTTCCCGCGGCGATTCACGGCGACGACGGTGGGGCGAAGGGCGGTGATTGAAAGAAAAGAGAAGGAGAAGAGAACCTTGGACGCTAGTGTAGAGGTGGTGAAGCTATAGCTCGTGGTAGAGGAATTTTAGATGGTGTTTGAAGGTGGTGGTTGTTTGTCAAAAAGGAGAGAAAATGAAAAAGGAAGAAATGAAAAAAATGAGAATATGGGAGCAAATGAGTGGTATGGACGGGGAGGACGTGGGGTAAGCTTGGTCAACTGTGACCAGGTTCATTGAACCACAACAAAAGGTAAGATATGAAGTTTTGGCAAGGGAGGGAGACATGGAGTGAAAAGAGGATCTTGTTACCCCAACATATGGTAAGTTTGACTCATAAAGTAGTAAAGGAATCCTCCAAAACATTATAACAATGGGGTGGACAAAAAGCACATTATGCACATGGAAATTATGATAAAAAATTTAAATAAAAAGATGAGAATAAGGGGACTTGAACTTAGGACCTCTAGGATAGGTGATACGATCCTGCCTCGGTGATGCGAGTCGAGTCGTTGAAGTTGCCCGATCGTAAAATCTGAAAAGTATCGTCCTTACTTGATGTTGAGTATAATCAGCTAAGTATAGGCTAAACAAGGGTTTAAAAGGGGTTTAGGGTGGTGATAGACTAAGGTGCGATCAAATACGGATTTGGCTAGTTATGGATAGTGAATAAAGGTTGAATGGGCGAAGTGAAAAGATGAGGTTGATTCGGCTAACAAGGAAATAGATTAACTTTGAAAATGGATAAGTCGAATAGATGGAGTAGATTGATGGATTATATCGGCTTAAGGCCAAGGAAGAACCAATACTATAGGGAGTATTGACCCGAACCCTATATGACACTTAAGATGGTGAAAAGGACCTTGACCCGCTAACTATAGGGAGTTAGGAACCAAAGGTATCAAATGGGTGAACGCCACACTCGGTTTAGGAGTGATAAGTTCAAAGGGACTGTAACCCCTCAAAATTTTTAATTTCGGCTTCTGTGAATTTTGACACACAATGGTGTATCTGCTTCAGTGGTTAAGTATTTTGGGTGTGTGTGGGACGTCCCAAGTTCAAGCCAAGCCTTTGGCTAAATTTTGGTATTTTTCTGAAGAACGTCTTATTTTTTGGTCAGTAGGCTTTTAAGTAAAAGTTGGTAGATAAATAACAGAATGGGCCTGCTGGTCTGGTGGTTAAGTGGAATGTTGGTGTGAAGGAGGTCCTGTGTTTGAATCTTAGCTTGGGCATTATTTTTGCTCATCCATCTAAAAGAGTTTGAGATGGACTAAAAATCTGAGTAGTGGATTTAGTGGGGAGTTTGGTAGAGAAAATTAAGGGAAAAGATTGGGGGGTTATCAGTTTCTGTTCATCTTTTTCTTTTCCCCAAAACAAAATTTTTGGTTTTCTCTTCTTCTCTTCTCCCTCTTTGCTGCCGTTCCCTTTTCCATTGTCTTCTTGCTGCCGAATTTTCTTCTAATTTTTCCCTCATCCTTTCCTTTTTCGATTCTTTTCTTTCAATTTCGTTATGCTTCGTGGAATGCACGCATTCGGTAAGTTTAGTTTTAGGCTAAACTTTAATTATGTTTTGGTCAAATATTAAGAAGGATTCGTTTGGTGTTTAGGGGTTTTTCAAAGAGCTGAATATCAATCAACGGCGTTCTAAGGGCGTGGAATTCCTGATTATTCGATTGGAGGTAATGGTTTTTCGTTCGATAGATGAATACCCCGTTTCGGGTTTAATTCAATTTTATTGTTTAAGTTATTAATGGAGTGAAAATTTGATCAATTTTAGGTTGGGGATTTCTTGGAGTTGCTTTTACGTTGAAAATGATACAGGTGTGTACCCTAAACGCAGAAAACAGGATTCGGCAAAAAGCCAAAATTGCTCGCTGTCGAGAGATAAGAGAAAATAGTTTTGGACAGTAGCAGTAGCCTAACTTTGAAAAATCATAAAAAAATGGAAATTGATTTAGAGGTTGAATAAAATATGAAATTAAATTTTATTGAGTCTAGTTTTTCCTGGAAGAAACAATGTAAGCAATGGAATTGTAAATTATGAGATATGATAATTTTTGTGAGACAAGGTCAGAATGATTTCGGGTTCCCCTGTTTTGACTTTGGAAAATCATAAAAAATTGAAAAAAATAATTATGGGTTATAATTTATATGCTTAAAATTCTTAATGAGTCTATTTTCAAGAGAAACAAACGGGAACATCATCCGAATCCCATACTAGGAGAAAATATTTTTTTAGTGAAGAAGGATCGAAACTGTTAGACAGCAGAACAGGGATGACTTTTAAGAATTAACTGTACTTATTGGCTAAACCATAAATTCTGAAAATTTTATGGTAAGAAAATATGTGAGTCTAATTTCGGAAAAATCAAGCGGATCTTAATTTGGAATTCTGTAGCTCAAGTTATAAATAATTTAGTGACAATGACTCAAGTAGACAGCTTTGAATGAACATATAAGTAAATAGTGAAAACATATATGAATATTTAGCTAGCATGGGTTACATTAAAAATGAATCACACGGCCAAGGCCAATTTTGGCCCGTCGGGCCACTGCAGGCAGAGCCATATGGGCGTGTGAGCCCATTTTTCGAAATGTTCTATAAGGTTGCAGGTCGCCCAAGTCATTGTGGACCTCTTGTAGGATCGGTAAGCTTTACTTAGACCCTATATAAATAATCACATGCATCGATTTACGTACTAAGCATGTATCTTGATCCGAATATATGAGTTTAAATTGCATAGTAGCATGTCATTCTTGTATGTTGCATTGCATCGGGGTGGGTTGATTATGATTGGAGGAAGTATCTAAAAGGCCCTTAAGCTGTTATCCGCGACTCATTTGCAAATTTTCGATTATGTACCGCATTCGGTACAACATGGTGTGTGTAGGGTGGGGTTGATTTTATCCCACATGGTGTGTAGGGTTGGGCGTAGTTGGTGTGTAGACGCTGGTGGGTAGGAATTTGTTCTCTGCATATCACATGCGAAAGGGGCTAAGGCCCTATAATATGTCTGATTCTGAATCTGAGTGGGCTATGGTCCACACCGTTTCTGTAACGGGCTCAAACCCAAACTGTGAGATTGTCTGCTATCTGATATCTCTGTTTGTATGTTTTCTGTGGGGATTACACACTGAGTTTGCGAAAACTCATCCTTTTCTGTTTAATTCATTCAGGTAATCCCCAGCGGTAGGCGGATCGGTGTAGCGGAGGACTCGACGGTGACCACGGTTCTGGATACTTATTTATGGTTTATTTTTAATTCTGCTTTGGTTATATTTGGGTATATTTTATGTAATAAGGCCTTTCGGATTTTAGTTTAAAACTTGGGATGATTATTTCATAAACTGCTAGTAGTAGGACAAGACGCGAGTTTTCAAAATAAACAAAGGTTTTATCAAAATACGTACGACCTCACAAATCATTTTAAAAGCTTCTGCAACGTATAAAGTTTTGAAAATGGATAATGAATATATAAACGACACATTTTAACAATAGCCTAAGATACCTAAAAATGTTTTAACGGAGTTACATTTTCTAAAGCACTATCATGTGACATCGCCAGATTCGGCCATAACGTCCAGGCTGGGTTTGGGGTGTTACATTTAGTGGTATCAGAGCTAGGTTGCAAAATTCGATTGTGGATTGGGTTTTAAATTTTGGTTTTTGAAGAATTATTTTTCAAATTATTTGAAATGTTTCTACTGAGTATGTGGTACACCGAGTCTGTAACACCCCTTACCCGTATTCAACGCCAGAACCGGGCACGAGGCATTACCGAATAAAAAAACCTCAAGATCGCCACTTAGGCACAACATGACCACTCTCTTTGGCCATCACAACAACCTCAATCCCGACTTACGAGGCCTCTCTCAAACACGCGAGGGCTCTCAAGACCATATCAAAAACTCTTACGATCTTAAAATTTTTCCATCTATACACGAGGCTCACACGCCGAGTGTAAGATTTGGCACGCCGTGGATGTCACACACGCCCATGGTCACTACCCGTGCATGAAAACTCAAGCATTCTGCCAATGCCCCACGGTTAGGGAACACGCCCGTGCCCTCCGCCCGTGGTGCAAACTGACTACCTTAACATGGCCTAGAGTCTAGACACACGTCCGTGTGGCTAGCCCGTGGCCAACACTGATTAACACACACGTTCTAGGCACACGCCCGTGTGACTAGTCTGTGGTCTATTCTGACTTAAAATACTAACATGCAGGGGACACACGGCCAAGTCACACGCCCATGGGCTGACCGTGTGTCATACATGGCCTAGACACACGCCCGTGTGTCTACCCACATGGACAAGAACAAAGCTATTTGCCAAGTTCTTTTCACCCTTCTAGCATACAACCATGCACTCATTCAACACATCCATAATCAACTCAAAATCTTACAATCTCACTTAGATAACTACATCTTTTCATATAATAAAGTGCCAACAACTATGGCATTATACAAAATAGATTATCCATCTAAAGGCCAACACATCATAGCCATATACAACAAAATTTACTAACTTGTCTAGCCCCTATACATGCCATATACAAAACATTGAGTCTCATGTACCAGAGTGTGCTGATAGTGTGGGCGATCTTCCAATTGATCCTCGTATCTCGATTCAACACTTTTGCTCTATAAGACAAGGGAAAGGAAAGGGAGTAAGCTTTGAGCTTAGTAAGTTTACACATAAATAATTAAGTAACATAGTATAAGCTAAACAACAATTAGCATTATACTAACATATAATGTACAACTATGCTTACTCTTTTTATCCCTTACCACATTTCCAACACATTATGAGTCACTTACTCATAACCATTGACATGCACCCCTGCATTCAATATCACATTTACACAATATACAACACATCATTATTTCTTGATAATACATCTACACAGCTAATCCACACAGCTAATCCACACAACTAATCTCTCAGTGGTTTCGCACTTAGCCCACCACAATCAATTAATAAGGTAGTATCGCACTTAGCCTACCAGCAAGGTATTCATAGTGGTTTTGCACATAGCCCACTAGATAATATACCTAACGATAGCATCGCACATAGCTAGCTCATCGTCAATATGCATTAGGATGGTATCGCACTTAGCCCACCATTTAGCATTATTACTACACATTCACAAATCTACTTACTCAATCATTTATCCATCCACAAAATCTATCACATTCGTTCCACTTGAATCACATAGGTTTTCAATCATTCTCAACCATGCTATACACTAGCTAGCATTAACAAGTTGTAAGTATGAATGCATTGTTTATGCATAGACTTACCTCGATACTCAAAAGTATAGAAACGTGCAATTTAGTCCACCACTTTGCTCTTGCCTCGGTTTCGATCCGGGCTTTGTCTTTCTTGATCTATAATGAATAAATCAGCTTATTTAATACACACACTAACTTAATCGACCCATATCTCATACTTTGGCAAAATTACTCTTTTGCCCCTAATCTTTCTCATAATTACACTATTGCCCCAAGGCTCGTAAAGTGATTTTTATTCAACTTCCTAGCCTTTCATGCTTAGCCGAATCACTTACTCAACTAAAGCAATCATCAACTCTCATTACAACACACATGTATGACCAAACTTAAGATTTTTACAACCTAGTCCCTACATGCATTTTCTATGGAAACTCATTAAGCAAAAGATGTTTCTACTACACCAAGCTTTCATAATCTTCCATAAAACAACAAAATACATGCATGTCATACATGGCCACATTTTTGAACATCCATCATAGCTCATCAAATAGCTAAAAATAGCTTACTCATGCAACAAGAACCTCAAAAATACAAAGAATATCAAAAACGAGGCTAGATGCACTAGCAAGCTTGAAATATTTGAAGAACCCTAACAATGGCTCTTGAAAATTTTGGCAGCCTTGGAGAAGAAGATGAGTGAATTTTGTCATCTTTTCTCCTATTTTAATCACTTAATTGTTAAATGACCAAAATGCCCCTTTTGATAAACTTTCTATTTTAACTCATCCATGCCCAATTTTGTCCAAAAATTAGAAATTGGGAAAATTGCTATTTAAGGACCTCTAATTAATATTCAAAAGCTATTTCACACAAATAGCTTCTAGAATCTCACATTTTGCAACTTTTGCAATTTAGTCCTTTTAGACAATTCAACCGCAATTTCACAAAATTGCTTCATGAAACTTTTACACTAGCATGCATACATAGCATAAACCTCAAAAAATCATTCATAAACCTTGGATTTGTGGTCTCGTACCACTATTTCGACTAGTCCCTAAATCGGGATGTTACAGAGTCTCCGGCGCCAATCCTGTAAGTATTCTGAAACTGATGCTTAAATTGAAAATGCTATGATATTCTGAAACTACTGTAGGTAGTAAACTATGAAAATACCCTAGTTAGTATATACTGGAAACTGTAGTTAAACTAAAACTATAGTAAACTACTAGAGACTACAACAAACGAAAACAAACTCTGAACTTCTGGTACTGTTTTAAATAAAATATTTGTTAATAAACACTGGAACTGTAACTGATTCATAAAACTTATAATATCAGATAAATCTGATTAGATATAAGCACACGAGGTATCCGCGGACGGGGTACTAGAGGCTGAGGTAGAGGCCGTAGAGGGGCCCAAGCTGAGTCATCGTCACCGGGAAGCCTGCCAAATTTGGATACGAGTGAGATGCCACTGTCGCCCGTTATTGAGACTGGGTCTCAAGATCGCATGGCTGAGGACGATGCATTGTCCCAGGCTATGCTAAGGATTTTGGAGAGGGTCGCTAGGGCCCACATCTTTGATCTGGGGCCAAGGGTCGATTCTGCGAACGACTCAGTCCAATGGAGTGAGCTCTTGAGGGGGTGTCAGGGTCATTGCTAATGTGGCCGAAATCTTTGGATTGAGGCCACGGAGAGGATCATAGATGATCTAGATTGCACCCAAGCGTAAATTAAAGGGTGTAGTCTCGGCTGGCTGCGAAGCGAGGCTTATCGGTGGTGGTCGATCGTTTAGGAGGGCACTCGGCTGAATGTCTGACCTGGGAGATTTTTAAGATCGCTTTCCAGGGGAAATATGTCGGAGCTAGTTATGTGGATGCTCGTAGGAGGGAGTTTCTGAATCTTACACGGAGGGATCGATCAGTGGCCGAGTATGAGGCCGAGTTTCTGAGACTGATCCGCTATGTGCTAGGTATGGTGGCATCTGAGTATGAGCGATGTGTCTACTTTGAGGATGGCCTCAGAGATAATTTGAGAGTTCTGATAGCCCCGCAGAGGGAGCAAGATTTTTCTGCCCTGGTCGAGAAGGCAAAAATTGCCGAAGAGGTTAAGCGCGCTGAGCGCCAAAACTGAGAAGAGAGAGAAGAAAGAACAAGAGGGATTTAGAGCCCTCGAGTTTGGTTCAGAGGCCTAAGAAAAAGGCCAGTGCTAATAGGCCGGTTAGAGTTGGACCCCTTGTTGCTTTATTCATTGGACAAAGCAGACCATATGTTGATTGAGGGTGTGTTGAAGTGGAAACTTGACCTAGAGGCGTGTATGAGATCCATGATTTTCTAGGATTTGGCGGGTTATTATCAGTGATTTGTGGAGGGCTTTTCATTGATTGCAACACCCTTAACTAAGCTGCTACGTAAGGGTGTACCGTTTATATGGACTAATGCGCAGCAAGAGAGCTTTGAGAAGCTCAAGACTGTACTGACTGAGGCTCCTATTTTGATATAGCCAGAACCTGGAAAGGAGTTCACAGTTTATAGTGATGCGTTACATGTCGATTTGGGATGTATGTTGGTGCAGGATGGTAAGGTGGTAGCCTATGCATCTCGTCAGCTTAAGACCCATGAGGTGAATTATCCGACGCATGACTGGGAGTTGGTCGCCGTGGTGTTTGCACTAAAAATTTGGAGGCATTACTTGTATGGTGAGAAGTGTATCATCTACACTGATCACAAGAGCCTCAATTACCTCCTTACTCAGAAGGAGTTGTATCTTAGGCAGCGTAGATGGATTGAGCTGCTTAAGGACTACGACTACACCATTGAGTACTATCCTGGCAAGGCCAATGTGGTGGCTGATGCACTAAGCCATAGGGCTATGACTGATTTGAGATCGATGTTTGCTCACCTTAGCTTATTTGACGATGGTAGTCTATTAGCCGAGCTTCAGGTTAAGCCGACATGGATTGAGTAGATTAAGGGTAAGCAGATGGAGGATGAGTCTTTAGGTCTTTGGTTTTGATAGATTGAGAGTGGTAGCACTATGGATTTTGGACTGAATAGTGATAGGGTACTCTGTTTTCGTGGGAGAATCTGTGTTCCGAATGATACTGATTTGAGATAGCCTATACTGAGAAAGGCGCATAGTAGCCCTTATGCTATGCATTCTGGTGGAAATAAGATGTACCGAGACCTCCGTGAGTTATATTGGTGGCTAGGATTGAAACGAGAGGTTACTGATTTTGTGGCTAGATGTTTGACGTGCCAGCAAGTTAAGGCTGAGCATCAGTTACCTTCGAGTTGGCTGTAGCCGGTTAAGATTCCTTTATGGAAGTAGGAGCGAGTGACTATGGATTTCGTTAGTGGGTTGCCCCTCACACCCACTAAAAAGAATTCAGTATGGGTCATCGTGGATCGATTAACTAAATCCGCCCACTTCATACCGGTTCGTACTGATTATTCTCTGCAGAAGCTGGCAAAGCTTTATATTTCTGAGATAGTGAGACTGCATGGGGTACCGGTTTCGATCATCTTTGATAAAGATCCTCGCTTCACGTCTCAGTTTTGGAGAAAGTTACATGAGGCTCTGGGTTCGAGGTTAGACTTCAGTATTGCGTTCCATCCTCAGACCGACGGTCAATCTTAGAGGGTGATTCAGATACTGGAGGATATGTTGAGAAGTTGTGCTATTAATTTTTGAGGAAGTTGGAAGGGTTATCTGCCGCTAGCGGAGTTCGCTTATAATAACAGTTTCCAGTCTAGCATATAGATGGCCCCTTACGAGGCACTGTATGGTCATAAGTGTCGCACTCCTTTATGTTGAACTGAGTTGGGCGAGCGACGTGTTCTGGGTCTTGAATTGGTTTTCGAGATAGAGGATAAGGTTAGACTGATTTGGGATTGTATGAAAGCGGCATCTGATAGACAAAAATCTTATTCGGATCTAAAGAGAGCGAGATTGAGTATCCTGTGGGGGACTTCGTATTTATCAAGGTCTCGCCATGGAAAAAGGTACTAAGTTTTGGTCGTAAGGGCAAGTTGAGCCTTAGGTTTATTGAACCTTACCGCATTCTGAAGCGAATGGGACCAGTTGCTTATCAATTGGAGCAACCTCCAGAGTTAGATCGTATTCTTGACGTGTTCCACGTCTCTTTGTTGAGGCGTTACCGCTCTGATCCTACCCATATTGTTCCTGTTGAGGAGATTGAGGTTAGGCCAAACTTGACCTTTGAGGAGGAGCCGGTTCAGGTTTCGGATCGCGATGTAAAGGTTATTCAGAAGAAGTCTATTCCACTGGTAAAGGTTCTGTGGCGGAATCATGGCACTGAGGAGGCCACATGGGAACCTGAGGATTCGATGCGTCAGCAGTACCCTCACCTTTTCTGATCAGGTAAATTTCGAGGACGAAATTTTCTTTTAGGGGGTAGAGTTGTAACGCCCCAAAATTTTTAATTTCGGCTTTTGTGAATTCTGACACACAACGGTGTATCTGCTTCAGTGGTTAAGTGTTCTGGTGTGTGTGGGAGGTCCCAAGTTCAAGCCAAGCCTTTGGCTAAATTTTGGTATTTTTCTAAAGAAAGCCTTATTTTTTGTCAGTAGGCTTTTAAGTAAAAGTTGGTAGATAATTAACAGAATGGGCTGCTTTGTGCCGTGGTTAAGTGGAGTGTTGGTGTGAAGGAGGTCCTGTGTTTGAATCTTAGCTTGGGCATTATTTTTGCTCGTCCGTCTAGAAGAGTTTGAGATGGACTGAAAATCTGAGTAGTGGATTTAGTGGGAAGTTTGGTAGAGAAAATTAAGGGAAAAGATTCGGGGGTTATCAGTTTCTGTTAATCTTTTTCTTTTCCCCAAAACAAAATTTTTGGTTTTCTCTTCTCCTCTTCTCCCTCTTTGCTGCTGTTCCCTTTTCCATTGTCTTCTTGTTGCCGAATTTTCTTCTAATTTTTCCCTCATCCTTTCCTTTTCAATTTCGTTATGCTTCGTGGACTGCACGCATTCGGTAAGTTTAGTTTTAGGCTAAACTTTAATTATGTTTTGGTCAAATATTAAGAAGGGTTTGTTTGGTGTTTAGGGGTTTTTCAAAGGGCTAAATATCAACCAACGGCGTTCTAAGGGCGTGGAATTCCTGATTTTTCGATTGAAGGTAATGGTTTTTTGTTCGATAGATGAATACCCCGTTTCGGGTTTAATTCAATTCGATTGTTTAAGTGATTAATGGAGTGAAAATTTGATCAATTTTAGGTTGGGGATTGCTTGGAGTTGCTTTTACGTCGAAAATGATACAGGTGTGTACCCTAAACGCGAAACGAGATTCAGATTAAATGGCAAAGAAATTGCTTGTCATCGAGAGATAAGAGAAAATAGTTTTGGATAGCAGCAGTAGCCTAACTTTGAAAAATCATAAAAAAAATGGAAATTGAGTTAGAGGTTAAATAAAATATGAAATTAAATTTTATTGAGTCTAGTTTTTCATGGAAGAAACAATGTAAGCAATGAAATTGTAAATTATGAGATATGACAATTTTTGTGAGACAAGGTCAGAATGATTTCGGGTTCCCCTGTTCTGACTTTGGAAAATAATAAAAAATTGAAAAAAATAATTATGGGTTATAATTTATATGCTTAAAATTCTTAATGAGTCTATTTTTAATAGAAACAAACGAGAACATCATCCGAACCCCATACTAGGAGAAAATAATTTTTTAGTGAAGAAGGGCCGAAACTGTCAGACAGCAGAACAAGGATGACTTTTAGGAATTAACTGTACTTATTTGCTAAACCATAAATTCTGAAAATTTTATGGTAAAAAAATATGTGAGTCTAGTTTCGGAAAAATCAAACGGATCTTAATTTGAAATTTTGTAGCTCAAGTTATAAATAATTTAGTGACAATGACTCAAGTAGACAGCTTTGAATGAACATATAATTAAATAGTGAAAACATATATGAATATTTAGCTAGCATGGGTTACATTAAAAATGAATCACACGGCCAAGGCCAATTTGGGCTGTCTGGGCCACACGGGCAGGCCATATGGGCGTGTGAGCCCATTTTTCTAAAATGTTCTATAAGGTTGCACGGGTCGCTCAAGTTGATTGTGGACCTACTGTAAGGTCGGTAAGCTTTACTTAGACCCTTATATAAGTGATCTGTCTGTCTGATTTCTGTACTAAGCATGTATACTGATCTGAATATATGAGTTTAAATAGCATAGTAGCATATCATTCTTGTATGTTGCATTGCATCGGGGTGGGTTGATTATGATTGGAGGAAGCATCTAAAAGGCTCTTAAGCCTGTTATCTGGCAGCTCAGCTGCAAATTTCTGATTATGTGCCGCATTCGGTACAACATGGTGTGTCGGGCTGGGTGGGTTGATTTTATCCCCACATGGTGTGTAGGGTTGGACGGAGTTAGTGTGTAGAGGCTGGTGGGTAGGACTTTGTTCTCTGTATATCTTGTCTGAAAGGGGCTAAGGCCCTATAATATGTCTGATTTTGATTCTGAGTGGGCTATGGTCCACACCGTTTCTGTAATGGGCTCAGACCCGAACTGTGAGATTATGTCTGCTATCTGATATCTCTGTGTGTATGTTTTCTGTGGGGATTACACGCTGAGTTTGTGAAAACTCACCCTTTTATGTTTAATCCGTTCAAGTAATCCCCAGCAGTAGGCGGATCGGTGTAGCGGAGGACTCGGCGATGACCACGGTTCTGGATACTTATTTATGGTTTATTTTTAATTCTTCTTTGGTTATATTTGGGTAAATTTTATTTTATAAGGCCTTTCGGATTTTAGTTTAAAACTTGGGATGATTATTTCATAAACTGCTAGCAGTAGGACAAGACGCGAGTTTTCAAAATAAACAAAGGTTTTATCAAAATACGTATGACCTCGCAAATCGTTTTAAAAGCTTCCGCAACATATAAACTTTTGAAAATGGATACTGAATATATAAACGACACGTTTTGATGATAGCCTAAGATACCTAAAAATGGTTTTAACGCAGTTACTTTTTCTAAAGCACTATCATGTGACATCGCCAGATTCGGCCATAACGTCTAGGCCAGGTTTGGGGTGTTACAGGGACAATGATGACGCCACTAGCAAGCTAGATAAGTCAATCTTGAGTCTTAAACGAAATAAGAGAGTTGAAATAACTCACAAATGTTATAAACATTAATCAAAGGAGAAAAAGTCCCTATTACATAGAAATAGCAAAGTATTTATAGTTAGAAAACTAGGCTAGCCGAATAGGCACTTTAGGTAGCCTAATGGACAGCATGCAGCAACTTAATGAGCTGAAACTTCTTGGCACCTTCCTTGAACGTCCCTTGAAGGTTCCTTCACTACAGCAATTTGGACTTTTAGCGGCGTTTTTTTAAGCCTTTAGCGGTCTTTTTAAGCGCCACTAATAGTCTTTGCGGCGCTTTTAGAAGCGCCACAAAAAAACGCCGCTAAAACAAATGCCGCAAAATTTAGCGGCGTTTATGAGAAAAAAACGCCGCTAAAAGACATGACTTTTAGCGGCGCTTTTCCTAGAAACGCCGCTAAAAGCCATGACTTTTAGCGGCGCTTTTGCCCACAAACGCCGCTAAAATCCATGACTTTTAGCGGCGCTTTTCCCGAAAACGCCTCTACCTTGTACAGATTTACAGTGTACAATTTATCCAATATCATACCCCTCCTGCACTAAAAACAACCAATGACAGCAAATATAGTATATAATTCCAACCCAAAACAGCAAATGTAGCATAAAAATCACACCAACTACATTAATTCTAAATGATATTTGAAAATAAATAAAAGATATATGATATAAATTAATGAATGAATTATAACTGAAAATATTCTTACAATGTTGAATGTTGAATGTAACAATGTTAAAAATCATCTTACAATAAGAACATAAATGTCTAAGATGGCGGCCTCTGCGACTACTGGAACATCTTCATCATAGTCTGAAGCTGTAGCAGAAGTTCTTCATACTTCCTGTTCCGCTCTGCCTCCCTCGCTGCTACCTCCGCTTTAAGTAGAGAAATTTGCTCTGCCTCCCTTGCTGCTGCCTCCGCTCTAAGTTGAGAAATTTGCTCAACCGTGCTCGCTTGCATCTGAGCTATCTAGTCTTTTAGCCTCTGAACTTCAGCACTAGATTGACTCCCGGAAGGCATGTATTGTTGGGAGTCGGATCCAAAATATTGGGTCGAGGTAACACCAGATCCTTGAAGTCGAACCCGACCGTACCTTTCAACACCCAAAACATCAGTGATAATTCTGTTATAAATATACTCAAGATTAATAGAACTATCGATCAAGCGATCGTACCTTTCGGGACCCAAAACGCTCGGTAATAATTACGTTATCGATATCCTCAAGATGAACAGAACTATCACTCGAAGCAGCCGCTTCATACTGTGCCTTCTTCTCCTTTAGTTTCTCCTAATAAATCAATCAAAAAGTTAGAAACGAAATATACAATAAGAAGGAATGCAACATAACTTAACATTATTAATTTAAAACTACTAACGAAGAATTAAACTATTATAAGTAAACATTATAAATCCATTTTTAATAAATCAAATTTTATTAAGTAAATATACCATAATCTCTCCAGCTTTGGATGTCATCGGAGACCCATCCTTCTTCCTATGCGTAATGTCAAAAAGCTAAACGCGTCCAACTTTTTGACCGGTGGAGAGTTCCTACAGTGTTGTAGTAGAAATATAATTTAATAGTATAAAGTCATTAATATTTGACTGAATTAATAAATTATAATACCTCGGCCTCATTTCTGAAGCAAAACTTCTCGACTCGCTGCGTGTGCATGAATTTTTGTTTTTCTCACGCTTTCGTTCCGACACGCTCACGGTCCTACATAATGATATTATTATTACGTATATAGTAAATACTATAAATCGAAAAATTTATAAGAGTTTAGAACTAGGTAATACCTCTCATTTCTTTGAGTTCCAGAATCTAACCGCATCTTCCCATTGATACCTCAACATTCCCGGTGGGACATTTCGCAGTTTATCCTCGAGGCTTATTTCTTTCTTAAAATATTCTTTTTTCAATGTGCTTTTGTTGTCTCTCCATTTTTTTCCCAATGTCTTCTTTATATAGTTATCGGAGACCTCCAAAGCAAACCTCTCCTAAAAAAACATAAGTTTAGAAAGTAAATATAAATGAAACTTCAACCAAAGTATTATAAATTACATTCACGTTTTGTTACCTTAATGTTCTCCAGAGCTTGATTTATGTTTGCGTCAGGCATGTGATGCCATGACTCGTAATTGACGGGCAACATATTTGCATTTCATGCAATAATGCCCAAATAGCCTGCTAGAACTCGAGCTTCAGGGCCAACAGGCTGGCCATGACTGTTTCTCCTTACTTTCACACGCTCGACAAAATTTAATTCGTATAAACCTTTAAGCAGCGTACGTCCGCGACCTCTGCGCGTCCCACCACTCTCAGCTGAACAATGATATATTATTGTTATATTAAAATTGAAAAATGAATCAATAAAAAAAGTCAACATGCATGTAAAATAATTTAATTTTACTTTGTAATTCTGTGAGCTCATCATCTATGTCGGGCACATTAGAGGATCCAACTATTGTTTCTTTGTTCACTATTGCCCTCTTGAATTTGATGATTCTGTACAATATTTAAATCTCGTAATCTTCTTCTACTCATTTTCCTGCAATACACATAAAATAGTTGAAATATTAGTAACAAATAACAACAATAATGGTACATATAAAATATTTAAATTATATAAAATGACCATGATTAAAATTATGCATTAAGTCTATGTTAAAAATTAGTGTTACTCAATTCCATGTTATTTAGGGGTGCTGGGTTACGGATAAAAGTAAAAATATTTGTGAAAAAGACTTCAACCCTCACAAAATAATATAAAAAAATCATAAACAATTTTTTATTAAAATAAAACAAAATAGTTCAAAATTAAGAAATAATATAATAAATCAAATCAAATCAAATTATTACTAAAGGATGTAAAACATTTAAAAATTTCAACTCAATCAACTCACCTCATATGAAAAGATAAAGCCGCTACCCAGCTGTATAAATCCACAGGCGAAGAAGTTTTCGTGCAGTTTCGTTTCCCTCAACAATTGTTATCGTAATCTGATTGGGTCCGCTCTTAATCAGTCCCAATACAGACAAGTAGACAACGACCCTGCGGGTTAGCCCATTTATACACGTATTTAAGTTTCCGTATAAATATTAACGGACTAAATTTATTATTAAATTAATAGAAAAAGTCAGGTCAACACTTCCAATCACTCATCTAGGGTGATGAAGTGTGACCAATCTCATCGTCTTTTGAACACTGATCACAAACACAACATGAAGAAAAAAATTATTTAGAGAAAACGGGTCTACTTATTTTATTGGTTTTAGCTGTAATACCTCCAAAAGGAACCCATAATACCTCCAAAATGAACCCAAGTCAGTTTATACAAGAGGGGAGGTTGTTATTAACGACTCATCCTAAACAACCAACTCAGTTAGCAGAACTAAACTGATACAAACATACTGAAACAAAACTAACAAATTACTCTAACAGACTACTAAACTAGGAGAGTAATCAAAATATTTTCTATCATTTTATATAAAATCTAAAAATATACTTATCTACAATTATATTTAAATCTAAAATATCATAATATTCCTTCACAATTTTATCATTTTAATCAAATCTTATTTAATTATTATATCATTTTTAACATTTGTTACATGTGTTTTTTTCAATGGTGGGAATTAAATAACAACAAAACCCCGCCCACATACCTTCAACATAGTATAATATACCACCACTGCCCCTCTATTTCAAGTTTACCCTCAAGTTCAGGGACTGTTAGTAAAATACAATCAACAGAGAAAATCATCCCACCATTGCAAGCACAAAGGGAAGGCTCCAAACAATTACCATTCAACAATACATCTAGTTTTAGATATTATACGATAAAAAATTCGGTAATGACGACAGATTCCAAGACAGTAGCAGGTTCTTGTTATGCTACATGGAACAACAGTCAACATGAGTGGAAACCATGGGAGAGAAAGCAAACTTACAAATTTGGGGTAACCCAAGTTCGTTTCACTAGCTTTCACTTAGCAAAATAAAGAGCTCCTCGTCAGCAATGGCTCCCTTTTCCATAGCCCTTTCTAAAGCACTTAATCCACCCCAATCTTTAATGGTTGATCGTGCGCCTCTGCATTGTATTGCAAAATTAAAACAGTTTATCAATTTGAGATGAGATTAACAAATAAAGCAATATATTAAAAGTGATACGTAGCTCATCCTTTTATCAAGAATCAGAAGAGCAATAAATAAGGTGAATAATGCAACCTATAACCTATATAAAATAGATTTATGAAATAACTTGGTATGTGGTAAAGCATCCATCTCCAAATTTGGGGACAATATGAAATTTCATTGAAGTTAAACCAAAATTAAGCCATGAGTATTCTCACAGCTCTACCACAAACAGCTTCTCAGTTACAGGTATTATACGATATTATACGATAAACCGAAAACCCCCCATAAATTGAACTTATTTCAGAATGTAAAATTAGCTAAAAGGGCAAACTAACCCATAAATCCAGCTTGTTATTCTTCTTTGGTTTTGTTCAACGTAGACGCCACTAATATTTGTTTATTTTTTCATGTTAATAATTTGATAAAAAAAAATCCACAATTCAATGGACCATCTTCCCTCACCTCCTTTAAACTGCTAAAGATATCACATCTACCATTTCGTGAATGATGGCATAGTAGAAGCTTTTGATGAAGCAGAAGGTGGTGCGACCACATTACAATAACTTAGTCATATAGGCTTAGATACAGAGCATGAAATTTGTTTGGGTTTAGATTATCCTGTCCAACCACATCACCTTATTTCTTCCTTTATAACCTTATATCAGTAAAGTTCAACCATTCTAATTATACATATATGTATCAATCAACACACTATCTCTTCTTTTTACAAAAATGGGGGTCTAATTATACATATATGTATCAATCAAAATTTGTATTTTGATTGATTCAATTGAATTTTCGAATTAAATTAAAAACTTAGAAATATGGTGTAAAATCTGAAAGATAAGCCACATGAACTAGAAGAAAGCTCTTTAAACTTACAAGCTTCACCATTCTTAATTACTTTTTTCAGATTGAACATTACCTTCAAGTAGTGAAAACAGAGGTGGTTACGGTAAAATCTTCTCAAGGAAGTTCGTTAATCGAGCAATACGAGTACACAGCACACAACAGTCTGGCACAAAGCGTAAACATGCCTGCAGTTGCCAAATTTCATTTCGAGTTATCTCCAATGCAGGTAATTATTCTTCAAAACTGCTTAATTACATTTAACCAGGTTTTTACCTTCAATCCTTCTGGTTAACTCCTTTAATAGAATTAAATCAAATACCAATGTAAACAATCAATAACCAAATTTGGGATTAAAAAAATAGAAGCTTTCATTGAACCAAAACTTGCGCACAGATTAACTAAATCATTTAAAGACTCAAGCTTTTATTGAAATCAATATAAACCCAGAAACAAACATGGATCGATTAAATGAAGGAAACCCAATTTGGATTATATCAAACGATAGCCAAAAAAAGCAAAAGAAAAAAAATTGAAGCATAGAAATCAATATATGCATGGAATGAAAAATACCCAATTTAGATAATACACAAAAAAAGTAGTGATTAAAAAAAAGTGTTACCTTGAAGAAAATTGAGTTGATAAAGGGAGAAAATATTGATGCTTTTTTTTTTTTTTTACATTCAGGTTTGAAATTTCTATTCAAGTGAGAATAACCATGAAAGCGCGAAAATAAAGTAAAAGAGGCTTCTTACTGGGAAATTTGGGATTAAGGAATTTTGAGTTTGGGGAGGGAAACTGATTGGGAAACGATAGGGAAAATTTGGGAAATTTTGAGTTTGAGTTTGGGGAAAAAAAATCGGGGTTATAGGATAGTGGATTTAGTTTTTTAGCAGGGAAAAAACGGTACCGTTTTATGTATGAAATTTTGCGGCGTTTATAATAAAACGCCACTATAGCTCCAACGCCACTATAGCTCCATTTTTTTGTGGCGCCACTATTATGCAATTTTATTTTTTTTTTATTTTTAACCTATATTTTTTTTCAAAATTTTTGTGTTGAGATTACCATTTTTTTTGAATTTTTATTTTTATTATATTTTGAGTATTGAACTTTTTAACAAAAATATTAAATATTAAATATTTAAGTTTTTAAGATTTTAATTTTTTAATTTTTTATTATTAAATTTTAAAAATTTAATTACCATTACCAACTCTTTTTTTTAATTTCTTTTTCTTTCTTTTACATCAACATTATTTTTTGAAGTATAGTCTGCATTAGTTGTTTAGATTTTTATATAAATGGCATTTAATTATATGTAAACACCTACATCTCAGAATTATATATGAATTTTGGTTTAATGTGTAATTCTAGATGTGAAATTCTAATTGTGGTTTAAATGTATAGTTGAAACTTTAATTTTGATTTAATCATACACATTATTTTAAAATATAAATACATCAATATATTTTTATATTGAATAATTATAAATTTTTATGTATGCAATATATAAATAAAAAATGATGTTAATATATCAATATTTGTATACATGATCATGTATACAATTGCACACTAAACCATTGTTCATGTATGCTTTTGGGATTTAACCCATTTTGATATATATTTTTTTAAAATAATAATTTACATTTATCTTATTTTGATTTATATTCTAAAAAATCCAAGATTAATCCCTAAATCATAAACCCTAGACCACAAACACCAAAACCTAAACCTCAAACTCAAAACCCCAAACCATAAATCTTAGACTATAAAACTCGAACCCTAAACTCTAAACTGCAAACCTTAAACCATAATCCAAGACCAACTTTTTGGGAATTCATGTGGCCAATGTTAGTGTAGTACAAAACATATATTTTAATAGCTAACACATTAACCATAAATCCCTTATGAGGGATTTCAGTTTCGGGATTTTGGGTCATATAGCTAACACCCTAAACCTTAAACCCTAAAATCCTAAACTTAAACCATAAACCCTAAACTCAGAAACCTAACACATTAACCATTTCCCCCCAAACCCCTAACCCTAAAACCATAAACCATAAACCCTAAACTCAAAACCCTAACCCATTAACCATTTCCCCCTAAACCCCTAACCCTAAACTTTAACCCCTGACCACTAACACTTAAACCTTAATACCGGTAAACACTAAGATATTAAACAATATACAATAAACCCAAACAACAAACTTTAAAAATCTAAACCCATACACCAAAATAACAAACCCTAAACCATGAAATTAACATACTAAACATCAAACCCTAAATCAATTTTAATAGCTTAATTTGTAACTTAAATGAAAACTTCTAAATTGTTTAGTTAGCAATTTGTAACTTTTCATAATTAAGTAACTAAAATGAAACTTTCTCACTGCTTATAAGTGAATTTATCAAAATAAAATATAATTCAAAGCAAAAATAAGAAAAATATATGAAAAACTTTTAGCGGCATTTTTTTAAAAGCGCCGCTAATGATCAGACCTTTAGCGGTGTTTTTACAAAAGCGCCGCTAATGATCAGACCTTTAGCGGCGTTTTTAAAAAAACGCCGCTAATGCTCAGACCTTTAGCGGCGTTTTTCTAAAAGCGCCGCTAATGCTCCGGTCTTTAGCGGCATTTTTCTAAAAGCGCCGCTAATGATCAGACCTGTAGCGGGCGCTTTTAAAAAAACGTCGCTAATGCTCCGGTCTTTAGCGGCGTTTTTTGAAAAGCGCCGCTAATGCTCGGACCTTTAGCGGCGTTTTTCTAAAAGCGCCGCTAATGCTCGGACCTTTAGCGGCGTTTTTTTGAAAACACCGCTATTTATCCTTTTTAGCGGCGTTTTGGATATAAACGCCGCTATTACTCTTTTTTTTTTTGCTCAAGCAAACCATTTGTTGTGTAATATTTGCGACATTTTTCTTTAAAACGCCACCAAAAAACGCCGCTAAAAGTCTGTTTTGGTGTAGTGCTTGAGTATGGAGAACGTCAATGGGTAGCTTGTAGAGTGTCTTTATTCAGCTGAAATTGTTGTCAATTAATAAGGAGCTGAAATGAGCTGAATGGCCTTAATTAGGTTCGATCAAAGTGATTGAATGATCTGCCTTGAAGAATTGATTAGTCTTGGACTTTAAATAGCAGCTTAGGGCACTTCAATAGCCATGGAGTGTGAACCAACGAAATTGAGAAGCCTTTGTATGTGGAAGCAAGTGACCGAATGGTCATGAGTGTGAATGGAACCTCCAGCAAGTGTGAACACGTTTGGGGCTGTTGGAGTACACGATGAGGCAGCTTGGGAAAGAGAAACCAGTAGCTCACTTGTCCCTTGATGTGCACGAAGAGTTGCTTGGGCATTTCAATCAGCAGCACACCTTGCATTCATGCCGTTCATGTATGTAGCTGCACCTAATAAATTCAACAATTTAATTAGCTTAAGACATATTAAAACACACACATTCAAATCAGCAGCAAGCTTAAGACATATTAAACCTGCACATTAATTCGGCTGGAGCTAAAATGTATTAAAATTATGTAATAAGCTAAGACAAATTAACAACATGTATTAACTAGAACATATTTAAAACATGAATTAAAATAAAACACATTTAAAACATAATTAAGATGTCTAGATTTTGACACATTAAAAATGCAATTTAATTATTTGAGAACTTAACCAATTAAACTAACATACTTATTTTATTCCAGCAAATTAAAAAAAAAACGCAAGCATTAACAAAAATAGAAATGAGCTCAATCGAGCTAAGTTGAGCTGAATTAAGCTTAATGAGCTAGAATTCGAGTTGAATCAAGCTCAAAAACTAGGATCGAGCTGATCAGCTTGCATAATATTGCCATGCACGCTTAGTGAGATGAATGAGCTTGTAATTAACCTTCATTTTGCACTTAGGCCCCTCGAGCTTAGGCCACTCTCGATGATGTCGAGTTGTGTCGTAACATGATGCGACCGGGTTCGTATCATACCCTCCCTCTTGAAGATGATTTATCCTCAAATCGGGCCATTTGCTCGAGAAAAAAATTTCAAGACCACAAACCCTTTTGTTCATGATCCGGACAGAATTGTTTCCAAAACCTTGAGAACCACAAATGGTTCGAAAAGAAGACGGGTTATTTTCATGCTCTCCCTCTTTAGAAGGGAACCGTTCCAAGGCGTCACCTACACAAGAACGACATAGATTAGTGACACCATGGTTTACAAACTCAATAGAATGTTTCAAATCTTATTCAAAAATTGAACATATAAACCAATACCGGGATCAAAAATGGAAAACGGCCTTACCTTTCGACAATGGATCAAAAGGTTCATAGAGGGCAACAAACCAAAGTCACAAGGCATTCGAGAGTTAACAACATTTCATGGTTCAAATACCTTAGACAATGATATAGAACGATGAGCTCCGGGATCAAAGACAAGGTTTTCTCTTACCTTTTCACCTTGACTTGCAAATTTCTTGGCTGGCAAAATAGTTGGGACATGAAGCAAACTAAAGTTATAATCACACATATTGAGCTCCAGTTGGTTAAGCAATAATATAGAGCAACCTCCGGATCCGAGGATTTGACCAACAACATCTTTTGTTTTCAGAAATAAAGATAAATCATCACATAAGCAAAGATTGTTCACACATTTACTCACATAAAATTTACGATGCTTACATTTGCGTAACATCAACTTATGAAAACGTACTCCGGGTTTGAAAACTGTAACACCCCGAATTTGGGCCTAGAAGAATTGGGCCCAATAGGCCTTGTGAATAGGAGTGTTTAAATTATTTTTGGGATATATGTAGCACTTAGAATATTAATATTAAGGTATTATCGGGATTATTTGAAGCTTTGAGAGATAAAAGGAGACCATAGGGAAAAATTTATTTTTCTTTCTCGTGGACCCTAGTCTCAGGGCATGAGGCCTCTTAAGTAGATTAAGAGAAAATAGGACACAAATGGGCTTGTGGTCCCGGTGAAAAGTGGCGTCACTTGGGAGTTATGAGGTGGCGTGTGTGAAAGCCGAGGAGGTCCAAGGTTCGAATGGGAGGAGTGCATTTTGGAGTGTTTTATTTTGCATAGGTGGACGGAAAGAGTTGTGTGGATTTTAAACTCTTGCCAGTGGAGAGTTTGAAGGAAGTAGGACTAATGGATGTGGAGGAGATTTGGATAAGATGAAGGTATTATCAGAGAGAGAAAAGATAGGAGATGAGGAGGGTGAAGTGTTGAAATGAATAGGGGTGTGGGGGAGGCGGTCGGCTTTGGCTATAAAGGGGGTGCTTGAAATCCTTAGAAGGGGTTCTTAGAGTTTCCATCTTTCTTTCTCTTCTTTTTTCCCCTCATCCTTATTTTCTTCCATTGCCGAATACCACCATCCTGTTTCCAGAAAACTGTTTACAGAAATCTCTATTTTTGAAAATCTCATTTCAGAAATCTCTGCTTGTTGTGAAATCCTTGTTTGCCAAATCTCTATTTGCCAAAATCTCTATTTATCGAAATCCCTATTTGCCGAAATCCCTGTTTGCCAGAACCCCTATTTATGCCGATTCTTTGTTGTTTGTTCTTCCACCTCAATCGATTATTATCTACTCTTAGTCATGTTTGGAAGCAAAATCTTGTTTAAGTAGATATTTAAGCCGCTGGATCAAAGGAGAATTTCGGTAAGTGCTTAGTTGATCTTTTAACGAGTTTTGTTAAAAGCCGAAGGGCTATCTAACCCTCCTTGTCGTTAAATTTGTATTAACAAGGGAAAGAATCAAAGATCGCAAGCGTGGTAGGTAAGGGTTGCTAACAAGGTGATAAGTGTTCTCGACCTAGTCATGGATTTGTAAGTGGCCGAATCTAATGAGGCTCATAGGGGTGATTTATGATCTATATGGATCACTTGGTTTTGACGATATAGGTGTTGGATGCAGATCTAGAGGATAATCGCCAATAGTAGCAAAGGAAGGGCTACTAGAAAGTAAGGCACACGGTAAGGTTACGGTGAGGTTTCGGTTTCTGATAAAGTGCATCTTAAGTTATGATTGATCGTTAGGTGACATCAATTGCAGGTTTGTGACTAAGGGGTTCGTAGCACGGAAGGTTACCAGGTGTGTACAAACACTACACACACGATATCGGTAATGCCGAAAAGCCGAAAAGCCGAAAGTGGCTAAATGGGCCCGGTGGGCCCTAAGGATAAGTTTGATTAAATGGTTTGGCTTGTTAAACATATTGAGTTAGTCACGCATGATACACGATTTGGACTTATTTTGGGCCTAATAGGCCATACGATAAGCTTTGGGCCTAATGGGCCGTAAGGTTGGAATTTGGGTTTGATGGGCTTTATGGGAACGTAGAAAAATATGCTAGGGTTTATGGACTTAGGCCTAGTTTGAACAACTCTTCAATTTCATAAGACTTAATCTAGTTAAACATAATGCGTGAACAAGTCGATTAGTTAGAGTGTGGTAACCGACATATGCATGTCTAGGATTGGATCTAGTGAGAGCTTGGTATTTAAGCGGTCCGAGTGACCCACCTCCTCTTTTCTGAGATCCTACCTGGTGCATAGTGTTTGTTCACTTTAACCGCGAGGACTTGTTTATGGGCCAAAGTTTATAACTAAAACCCGAGAGGGACTAAAATACCCTTATATTGGAAAATTATTAAAATACCCTTATATTGGAAATTACTAAAATACCCTTATATTGGAAAATTACTAAAATACCCTTATGTTGGAAAATTACTAAAATACCCTTATATTGTAAAATTACTAAAATACCCTTATATTGTAAAATTACTAAAATACCCCTATTTGTAAAATTACCAAGATACCCCTAATTTGCCAAATTACCAAAATACCCCTGTAGGGTAGAATTACGAAAATACCCCTGGGTAGTGAAATGACTAAAATACCCCTATGTGATGAATATGGGTTTGTGGATGTTACTTTTGTGTTTGATGCATTCATATGATATTCTACTTAGGATGCATATGGGTGGGAATTATGGTACGGAGGAAGATTTGGGGGATCGCATAGCCGTATGGTATGGATCCACCGCAGGCTTTTTAGCCACCGAGCAGCCATGCTGCACCGATAATGTTACCGAGGGCTGTGTGCCATTAATATGGGCTTCGTGCCGTAATTATGGGCTTTGTGCCAATACCGAAGGCTTTGTGCTGTTATTATGGCTTTGTGCCAATCATATTTACCATGGCTATGTGCCTAATATATATATTGATGACTCTGTGTAAATATTTGAGGATCGCATGGCCGTATGGTATGGATCCAGGATCGCATGGCCGTATGGTATGGATCCACCGGAGGCTTTAAGCCCAATGCATATGATTAGCGACTTTCTTTGCAACGTTCGTAGTAATCACATGGCAAGGGGCTACCCTTGGTGTGTAGCGGAGGGGTTGGTCGAGCTAGAATTCCCCACAGGAGTCATAAGGTTTGAAGGGAAATGGTGTGTTTAGAGGATGGATTTTTGGGGTGGGTTCTGCATTATCTATTTATAAATGATACGATATGATATGATATGAGGTCATTGTGGGCTAAGGCCCAAGACCACCGATTTTGTTAGGGCTTAGGCCCAATGTGAATATTTGTATGTGATTTTATTGCCAAGGGTTGTACAGACTGAGTTTCGAAACTCACACCCTTAATTTTAAATGTTTCAGGTAATCCTGAATAGGCGGCTTGACGAGGGAGAGGACTCGAAGATGGCCACACTACAAGATGATCAAATGTTTTATTTTGTTCAAATGAATTTATTTTGAATACTTTGTTTTTTTCATTGGATTGTAATAAGGCCATGTAACTCCTATTTGACTTTGAATTTTGGGTGTATTATTATTATTGTTTCAACTGCCCACTTAAGAAATTTCATAAAATTATTAAAGTGTTAATCTGGTTTTCGAAATAATCTTTTGTTTTGGGCTTTTGAGCCTTAAATGGTTAACTAGTAAATTGTTTTGAAGTGCGCCTTTAATGTGACATTCCAGATTCGGGCCTAACTTCTAGGCCGGGTTTGGGGTGTTACAAAAACATGGTTTTGATCACTTGTTCCAGCACCTAACAAAAATTTCGTTTTCACAAGTAAATCACAAATGCCAAGCAAACAAGACTTAGACACATAAACTTTCAAACAATCAAATCTCTCAAGTCTCGTTCGAATAGGCATGCAAATACACGAAGGTTTCGCACCAAGAATTAAAGAATTCACATGGTCAACACAAACAAACAGATTAGATGTCAACTTTTTATCACACAAGTCCAGATTTTGTTTGTGTTGTTTTAATCTTGCTTCATCATCGAACTTGCCAACACCATACAAATCAGGAGAAAAAATTTTCAAACCATCATCCCAATCAAAGTCATCATCAATCAGAAATTGATACTTAGACAAATCAAGATGAGAAGTTCTTTTGCTAACTAAGTGTTTGGCAAGCTCACCATTAACATGCACGTGAGATTGTTGAGATTCGACTAACAAAGAATCCTTACCGTGTTTACCTTTAAGTGCTGGTGGACTAGGGTCATTTTCATTTTTACCTTTCTCGATCAATCGAAATCGCCTCTCATCGGGAAGGTAATGAAGATGGAACTTACTAATCGAATTTTCAGGTACCTGAAAAGAAACAACACGAGAAAAATTCACATGTTGGTTAGTGAATACATTCCTCACTTTTTCTTGTTCTCCTGCATATTTTTCCATCGCTTCTTCAAGCTCTCTTTCTTTTTCCATAGTTTCTTTTATTCTTGAAAACTCATCGACTCTCGTTTCTTTTCCAACAACACTCGTTTCTTGCTTACTCTCTTTTTTTACCTCAATCTCTTTTTCAATTTTCTTTTCTTTTTCACATTCTTTTTCACTCTCAATCTCTTTTTGTTCTCTTTCGATCTCTTTTCCCTTTTGCTTTCTTTCATCCTTTTTTTTTCACATGCTTTTTCAATTTCATTACTAAAGGAAGACAACAAGAAGAAATCATCAAAATGAGAAGCCTTTCATTGAGAATAAGAGGAGGGGTCTTCATACAGATGATAATCATCTCTTCGAGATTGATTCTTCATGGATGAATAACTTGGTGTATATGAAGAACGACTTGTGCTTTCTTGTTTGCCACCATAATAGGCTTCAAACTCAAAACTTGTTTGATTTTGTCTCGAATTCCTTGATGAATAAGAACCACGATATAGGTCTCTTCCCAAATAGTCATTGGACGATTATTTTCTTGATAGTCTCGACTCCGTCCCTTGACTTGGTGAAATTTGCTTCCGTCGGACTCTTTCCTCCACTCGGTCCAATCGTTTTTGTAATGGTTCTAGTTTTCTATCAAACAATCGGTCCATCTCTTGCATCACATATTGAAATTCTGATTCTGAAAACTCTTCTCGTAACATGATTTTATTGCTGAAAAGAAAAGTCACTAAAACAAAACAAAAAGTAAATACCTCACCACAAAATCTCACGTTTCACTCACAAAGAAAAATTGGTTGGCACTCACACTCTTGTTTGCACTCGTTAAATGGCTTTTTCTACACTCGAATGCTCTCTCAACACTCGTGCCTTTTACCACTCAATTCACCTCTCTAAGTTCGTAAATGACTCATTGTAACAGTCAGGTTTAAACCCTAGTCAGAATAGTGGTTTTGGGACCACAAATTTGAGTCTAAAAAAAATATTTTAATATTATTTTCTATTTTTGCAGTATGTGATTAAGCATGTGTGAAAGTTTCGTGAAATAATTTATCTGTTTGTGTGCTTAATTTGAGAAAAGGGCTTAAACACAGAAAATGCAAAAGTGCCTTGATAATTGTTAAAGTGCTTTGATGATATGTTCTTTTAACATGAAGGCCTTAAAATAGAATTAGGCCATTATATTTAGGGGTGGACGGTTAAAGACTATGGTTATATGATTTTATAATGAATTCATTAAGGGTAAGTTAGTAAATGTGATAATAAGTTAATTAAAACATAAAATAAAACATTTTTATCATCATTTGTGTTCATCCACCACCGAAAATACGAAAAAGAAGAAGGGTTTAAGTTCTTCTTGCATTCGGCACACATCTTGGCTAGATTAAGGTATATTTTGCTTCGATTTTTGATAATTTCTACGTTTTTGTAATCGTTGCTTCAAATACTTCAAAACCCATGTCTTAATTTTGTGAATTGATGATTATTTTGAAATGTTCCATTGATGATTTTGTAAGCTTTGTGATGTTAGTTGATAAAATATGAAAGATATGTGATAGATTAACATGGTTTGTCTTTGGACTTTTGATGAATTTGAGTAATTTGGACTAAATTGAGAAAATAATATTTTGAGGGACTAAAATTTGAAATAAATGAAATATATGGGATCATATGAACAACATGAATATTTGTCCAAGCATGGGTAATATGAAATTATGTGTATTTTGTGATTTTATGAAATAGGGACTAAAATGTCAAAATGTCAAAATGTGAAAATGTGAGGGCTAATTTGTAAATTGCCCTAAATTTGTGTTCTTGGATTGAATTGAATGAATTGGTGAATAAAAGAGTTAAATTTGAATATGTATGGATCAAGAACCGAAGAAAACAGATTTAGACCGCGGAAAGTCGAAAGTGATCGAATAGTCGAATCGCAAATGCATTTATCCGAATCCGAGGTAAGTCTATATACAAATAAATGTATTTGAATTGGTTTATTGTGTATCTATGAAATTTAATTGTGATGAATGTGTGCGAGATGATATATACATGAAATCCGAGAAAGTATTGACAAGGCATCAATATTCGAAAAGTCACGTACGAACCTTAGGAATAGATAGGATTAATATGTCATGACATCGGTGTAACAGTCTGGTTTATACCCTAGTCGGAACAGTGGTTTTGTGACCACAAATTTGAGTCCGTATAATATTTTAATATTATTTTCTATGCCGTTGATAAGTGATTAAGCATGTGCTAAATTTTCGTAAGTTAAATTGCTCGTTTGTGTGTTTAATTTGATAAAAGGATTGAATTGCATTAAATGTGAAATTTGCATGTTATATGTTAAAGCACCTATTTGTTGTGGCTTCTAAAGGTGGTGGCCTTATGTGGCAAATAAGCCAATATTTGGATAGTGGATGGACAAAGGACTAATATGCCCTTAATGATTGCTTGTTTTATTTGTTTAATGATAGGCTAATAAGGTAAATGAATTAATATGTGTGTTGTAATATGATAAAACATAAAACATGGCCATTGTTCATCTCATTTGGCCGAGTATAGCAAGAAAAGAAAAGGAGAAAGTGTTCTTAGGTTTCGGCAAGCCTTTGTCTTAATTTAAGGTATGTTTTTGATTAGTTTTCGATAATTTCTACGTTTTTGCAATCGTTGCTTTGCCTACTATCAAGCCCATGTATTAATTTTGTGTATTGGTGATGTTCATGAGATATGCCATGGTTGATATGTTGAGCTTTGAGATGATTTAAGGTGTTAAATGAAATATTTGAGCTAGATGAACATACTTTGTTCTTGAAATTTTGATGAATTTAGCTAATTAGGGCTAAATTGAGAAAATAGTAATTTAAAGGACTAAATTTAAAATTTGATGGAAATTGTGGGCTTGTATGAGATGTATGAACATTCGACTAAGCATGGTTAAAAGATGATTTTGTGAATTTGTTATTTTGAGAAATATGGACTAAATTGATAAATTATGCAAATGTGAGGGTTAATTTGCAAATAACCCTAAATGTGTGTCCTTGGATTGAATTGAATGAGTTAGTGAATAAAAGAGTTAATTCTAAATATGTATAGATCAAGAACCGAGGAAAACGGACTTAGATCGCGTGAAAGCAAAAGTAACCGAGTATCCGTTTCTATTTCTGATAAATCGAATCCGAGGTAAGTCATATTGCAAATAAATGTAATTGTATTGAGTTGAGCATATTCATATGCCTATCGTTGATAATGAATGCTTATGAAGTGTTATGCAAATGAATTCTAAGATAAGATCGACTTAGCGACAATCTCCAAGAAGTCCCCACGAACCTAGGAATACGTAGGTATCTATTCTGTTTTATCATATAAGACCATATCTGGGACGTTGGCGTTGATTTGAGACTTCGTGTAAGACCACGTCTGGGACGTTGGCATCGATATTATCTTTACGTGTAAGACCACATCTAGGACGTTGGCATCGATATTATCTTTACGTGTAAGACCATGTCTAGGACGTTGGCATCGATATTATCTTTACGTGTAAGACCACGTCTGGGACGTTGGCATCGATATTATTTTTATGCGTAAGACCATGTCTGGGACATCGGCATCGTATTGATTTGTGTAAGACCCCATGCAGACAAAGTGGCATCAATATCCGAGTGCATGTAAGACCTCGCGTCGGGGACGTTGGCATTGTACAACTATTCTGAGTTTCCGAGTATCCTATTAGATTCCGAACGGTTCAACGGGCAAATTTGAGCTATAAACCATTATGTGAATGTTTATTCGTTTCAGGTACGTTGGGTATGTACACTAAGTGTGTATAAATACCTATATGACTTTGATTTGAAGAAAAGTATGTTTGATTATGAGAATGTGAATGAGTTGTAAGAATGGTTATGAATGTGGAAAATATGGCCAAGATTATGGATCAAAGCATATATGTGAGAAATTTGCTATGAATATGAATTGTACTAACGTTTTTACATGCTTATATGTTTTACATGTTGAGTTTATTTGTATTATGACTTACTAAGCTTTTGGAAAGCTTACTTTGTGTGTGCTTTCTCTATTTTATAGGTCGTTAAAGCTACTGAAGGCTCGGGACCGTTGAGGATCGTCATCACACTACTCAACTTGTGTTTGGTACATTTTGGAAATGTATATAGCTAGATATGGCATATATAGGCTAGTATTTGATATAAGTTTGTTATATGAACTTGGCCATGTGATTTGGCTAGATATGAGTTGAGAATTTGCTTAAATGAATGTGATGTGTGAAGCATGTTTTTGGCATGGTTAGATGACACATGAAATGGTCAAGTTTTGAGTTAGTAACGGATGAATTATGCTTGTGATGAGATTGGTTTTGAATGTATAGATTGAATGGTTATTTTGGCATGTTATGGTTGTTAATTGTGCATGAAATGTCTTGGTAGATTTCTTATAGAATTGACCCTAAGTGAGTGGCATTTTGGCCTTGCAAATGGCCTATAATGTCACACTGCAGTTGTGGCACAGGCGTGCCTCATCGACCGTGGGGCTAAGTCAGTAGCTAGCCTAGGAGCACATGGTTAAGACACACGGGCGTGTCTAGTAGTCGTGTGAAAAAGTCAGTATATGGCCTATGAGTGCACGGCCTTAGCACACGGGGGTGCTTGGTAACCGTGGAGCCAAAACAGATTCGACCACGGCCAAGGTACACGGGCGTGCTTGGTGGCCGTGGATGTAAAGTCAGATTCGACCACGGCCAAGGTACACAGGCGTGCTTGGTGGCCGTGGAGTAAAGTCGATTCGACCACGGGAGGACACACGGGTGTGTCCAGCCGTGGATGGGGCACGCGCCTTTGCCTACTGCGGGCGTGTAACCCTAAAACTTAGAAAAGTTTTAAATTTTCGTGAAATTTTGTATGTGTTCCGGTTTAGTCCCGACCCGGTTTATAAGCATGTTTTAGGTCTCGATGACCTACTAAGGGGACACTATGTTTGAGGTTGATATACAGTTGTATGACATTTCTATAAATGTTTCCGATCTATCCAGTAACGTCTTTAACCCTAGTCCGGCGACGGATTCAGGTTAGGGGTGTTACATTTGGTTGGTATCAGAGCTACGGTTTAGTCGATTCTCGGACTAACGTAGCATGTCAGAGTCTAGCCCTACATGCTATATTTCTGAATTTTGATAGTGTGATGAATCCTGACGTATAAATGTGATTTTCGTATAGTAATGGATCCCGAAAGAGCCGTAGCTGACGACGTAGAAAGTAATGCACCTGTTCCCGCGCAAGGGATAGCGCCCTCTGATCCGAGACCGGTTACTAGCAGTCAGGAGGGAGAAGCTAAACAAGCTTCCTTCCATATGATGAGTGAATGGTTCACTCAATTCGTAAAGAATAACCCAACTATTTCACAACCCCCGCCCCCGGTTAATCCCCCTCAGACTACAGTTGTGCCACTAGTTATGTATCTGAGTCTGTTGAATAAGCCTCCGGTTGACAAAATCCGTAAGTATGGGGCTGAAGAGTTCCGGGCTACTAATGATGATGATGCCAAAAAGGCAGAATTTTGGTTAGAAAACACGATTCGGGTATTCGATGAGATGTCTTTGACTCCAGAAGAATGCATAAAGTGTGTTGTATCTTTGCTCCGAGATGCAGCTTATCAATGGTGGAAAACTTTGATCTCTGTTGTTCCAAAGGAACGGGTGACATGGGAATTCTTCCAGATTGAGTTCTGGAAGAAATATATTAGTGAGAGGTTCATTGATCAGAAACGGAAGGAATTTCTGGACTTGAAACAGGGCCGTATGTCTGTTATGGAATATGAACGGGAGTTTGTCAGATTGAGTCAATATGCTCGTGAATGTGTATCATCTAAAGCAATAATGTGCAAAAGGTTCGAAGATGGGCTTAATGAAGACATCCGTTTATTTGTCGAGATCTTAGAAAGATAAAAAGAAAGCTGAGTCAGAAGCCCGAGACGTGAGAAAGAGATTTCAGAGTAGATCATTTCAGTTCGCTTCAAAGAAATTTAGAGATGATCAAAGCCGTTCGAGAGTTAATATGAGATATTCAAATAGAAATCGAGATAGATCACAAATGAGCTCCAAAGCTCCAGCAACTTCACTGGGAAGTGTTGGAAATGTACGATCCGGGAAACCAGAATGTAAGCATTGTGGGAAAAGACATACAGGAAGCTGTAGAATGAATGACGGAGCTTGTTTCAGATGTGGATCACTTGATCATTTTATCCATGATTGCCCTGAGTCTGTCGAACCAGAGACTATTCAGAATCTAAGATCTGATAATGCACCTGTGAGAGGTAGACCTTCGAAGAATGTAAGAAATGTCAGTGGTAGTCAGAGAACTACGAGAGAGACTGTTGCGAGATCCGAAGCTAGAGCGCTTGCCAGAGCGTATGCTATTCAAGCTCGTAAGGAAGCTTCATCACCAGATGTTATAACGGGTACTTTTACACTTTATGATACTTCTGTGATTGCATTGATAGACCCTGGTTCTACGCATTCGTATATATGCATGAATTTAGTGTTCAGTAAGACTTTGCCTATAGAGTTTACTGAGTTTGTTATAAAAGTATCGAACCCCTTAGGTAAAAGTGTCCTTGTTGACAAAGTATGTAAAAATTGCCCGTTAATGTTCCAAGATATCTGTTTCCCTGCTAATCTGATGCTATTACCATTTGATGAGTTTGATATAATTTTGGGTATGGACTGGTTGTCATTACATGATGCTGCTGTGAACTGTAAGAGAAAAACTATTGATTTGAGATGTCTGAATGATGAAATAGTCAGAGTTGAGTCTAATGACTGAATGGATTACTCTTTGTGATATCTCGTATTGAAAGCTCAGAGTTATATGAAAAAGGGTTGCGAAGCATACTTTGCTTATGTAATTGATTCGAAAGTGTCTGGAAAGAAAGTTGATTCAGTGCCAGTCGTATGTGAGTTTTCTGATGTATTCCCTGAAGAATTGCCGGGTTTGCCTCCGATACATGAAGTTGAGTTTGGTATTAAGTTTGTAACACCCCAAACCCGGCCTAAACGTTACGACCAGATCTGGCATGCCACATGAAAGGTTGTTTAAAGAAACTGCGCGATTGTTGAAAAATTCGAGTTTTGTTTTCATTTTGAAAATCAGATTCGTTTTTAAGGTATTCTTGCAAAACATTATTAATATTACAAACACCGAAAACTTGTTTTATAACAAACGTCAGATTCAATAGGTTTCAAAAATGTGACGTTTTGAAAGCAGTGGTTGTAGTTTTAAGAAAATCTCGTGTTTAATTATCAATAGGTTGTGGACCGCTCATTAATATTTTGGAAAACAGTTATTTACGTTTTTAGGAAAACCCTTTTTGATCAATTCATAATAGATAATAACCGCATTAAAACAAAAACCAAATTAATATCCCAGTGGCCTTATTACAGAACATAATCTCAAACTAAGATAAGATTAAAGTAATGAAAAGCAGAGTTTACTAAAGAAGCAATGTATAGCCACCACAGAGTCCACCTCGGCCCCAAATCCTCAAGCTAGGGTTTACCTGCAAAGTTAAGCAGAGAGGTGAGTTATGAGAACTCAGTGTGTAATCCCCTACACGAACATTAACTGGGCCCGAGCCCATTCAGATACCAACTGGGCCTTAGCCCTTACGAAATCAAACTGGGCGAAGCCCATACAGAAACGAACTGGGCCTGAGCCCTTTTTAGCATGGTATAGCAGATAACGAATGCAATGCAACCTAGCCCAACCTAAATATCCATCCGCTACACACCACCCATTCCAGCCAAAACATACCGGTGGGGATTTCTACAATCAACCCTCATCCGCTACACACCATCGATGGCAGTCACGCTGCTCATCGCCGAAATTGTGGCAGTGCCACCGAAATAATGTGACGGAGTCACCGAAATATGTGGCAGAGCCACCGAAATAATGTGACAGGGTCACCAAAATTTGTGGCAGAGCCACCGAAATACACTTCCCCGATCAATCAATATCCCTTTCCCATGCAACATGTCATAATGTCATAATGTGATGAATGCACACATGTCAAGGTATGTCAGATAACCAGAACACACATCCAATCATGCTAATTTACCCAAAACGGTAGTCATAAGTTTACTTACCTGGTATATCTCCAATAATACCCACTAGGATATTTCAACTGCATTCCCGTTACGGGTATTTCGGCTTTTAGCCAGCACATAGTATAACACAAGCCAAAATGAAATAGAGGTGTAAGATTACACACCTGATTACGCGAAGAACTATACACTTCTGATCGCCGTCACTCTCACTAGCGGGAACAACAACTATTTGCCTATCCCAAACAGATGTCGGCTCTCTACCACAACTCGGCAGAAAATCTCGAACCGCTGACACCTTACGTCGTTTGAACTTGGGTGCAGAGACTACGAGTCCACTCCCCTCAGGCTCCCTTAATGCAACCTCCTTAGATCGACTAGCACTCGCCTCCATGAAGAACGTCTTGATCAGTAATGTATCACAGTGAAAGAAGGGTGATTATCTAACAAGAAGGTTTGGTTATGGTAGAGAATAATCGCAAAGAAACCCGAGAGAAACCTCCTTACCTTGATTAATGAGGAACCGATCCAAGTCAGGTTCGGCTTGTGGCAACAGACGACTCATAAGAGAAGGAGAGATTCGGCCAAGCCTGGTAAAACCACTTGCAACTGGCAAAAATTGACTGAAGAGAGACTTTCGACAGACAGAGGAGATTCCAACACTTTGCTTTTTGATGTACGGCTAATAGTGAAAGATGAAAGAAACGTATTCAGTTTGACACAATAGGGGATTCGGCTTGCAATAGAAAATGAGTAGAAACGAATGAAGCGAAAGATTTACCATTACCTTGTGATTACAGACGATTTGAACAAGGAAGAAGTGAACAACTTCGGCTTCCACGAAGGAACAAACACGATTCAAGGTGGAGGGGTATTTAGATTCGGCCTAAAAGAAAGAAAGGAGTTAAGGGATAGATGTTCTTGGTTCTTTAAGAGAGAAGAGAGAAAAGAGATAGAAGAAACATAATAAAAGAAAGTGAACACACTACCTTCAACTAGAAAAAAGAACCGATAGGAGAGGAGATTCGGCAATCAAGGGGATAAACTCAAGAACCAAATTCGGCAATGGAGGAAAGACTAGACAAGAACGAAAATGAGTAGGGGTTTCGGCAAAGAAGTGGTTGCTAACAACAAGTGAAAATAATTGAGCTTGAAGAATTGGGAAGACGAAAGAATAGCAAGATAAGGTTTCGACAAGAGATACTTTAGAGAGAAAAAAAAAAGAAAAAGAAAGCAAAAGTGCAAAGAGAGAACGAAAATGTGCTAAATGAGAAAGACCCCAAAAATGCTCTAGCCGAAATTGTAAAACAAAAACTCTCTCAACACACTTTTGACCGAATGTTAAAATTGCCTAGGAAGCTAAAGAGAATTCGGCACACCCCCCACACTCTAGCCAAAACCGATTGTGCTCTCTATGCACCTCTCCACTTTCGACCAAACACTTCCACGCACCCACTCCCACGATTTTCTCCCCCATTCCCTCCATAATTCACTCTCCATCCATCATTTGAAAACATCCAACCACTTTGACCCATTCAAACTCCCCAAACTCTTCTCCTCCATCCATTTTGAATCCTTTGACTCATTCAACAACCACCCCATCAGAGTCCCACGCCATCACCACCTCCTCTCCATCTTGGGCACAAAAAATAAATGACATATTTGCAGCATGTGGGATTCGAACCTCATCCCATCAAGCTTCCACATTGACGCCTCAACCACCACACCACACACCTCTATTGTGTTATCAAAACACAAACAAATATGCTTAACTCCTGCTTCCACTAGCTCTCCCCCCTTAAGTGCCCAAACAGCAAAATTTTAACAAAGCTCTAACACGACCCTAGGCCTCTCCAGGACCCTTAATCACGTCTACACAACAACATAACAAGCACAACACAAGCACTTATCCAAATTGAACAGACCCTCTAATTTTAGGATGTTACAGTTCTACCCCTCTTAAAGAAATTTCGGCCTCAAAATTTACCTGGTCAAAAGAGATGAGGGTATTGCTGTCGGATTGCCTCTTCCGGCTCCCACGTGGCTTCCTCCGAACCGTGATTATGCCACAACACCTTAACCAGCGGAACAGACTTCCTTCTCAATACTTTGACCTCTCGATCCAAAATCTGCACTGGTTCTTCCTCAAAAGACAGATCAGGTCTAACCTCAATTTCTTCCACCGGCACTATGTGAGATGGGTTAGAACCGTAGCGCCTCAGCATCGAAACATGGAATACATCATGTATCTGATTCAACTCCGGAGGTAACTCAAGCTGATAGGCGACCGGTCCCACACGTTTAACTATCCGATAAGGCCCGATGAATCTGGGGCTCAACTTGCCCTTCCGTCCGAATCTTAACACTTTCTTCCAAGGTGAAACTTTCAGAAAGACCTGATCACCCACTGAGAATTCTATTTCTTTACACTTCAGAACTGCGTACGATTTCTGCCTATCGGAAGCTTCCTTCAATCGAGCCCGAATTAACTTAACCTTTTCCTCTATTTCTGAGATCAATTTCGGACCCAACAACTGCCGCTCCCCTAAGTCTATCCAATAAGTAGGGGTACGAAACCTACGACCATATAACGCTTCGTAAGGTGCCATCTGAATGCTGGATTGATAACTATTGTTGTACGCAAATTTTGCTAACGGTAGATAATCTTCCCAACTACCTCTGAAGTCGATTACACAGCCCCTTAACATGTCTTCCAGAATCTGAATTACTCTTTCCGACTGACTATCAGTCTGTGGGTGGAACGTTGTGCTAAAGTCTAGCCTTGTACCCAAAGCTCCATGCAATGCCTTCCAAAACTGAGATGTGAACCTTGGGTCCCTGTCCGAGATGATAGACACTGGCACCCCATGCAGCCTCACAATTTCTACCACATACAGCTTGGCCAACTTCTAGAGTGAGTAGTCGGTACGAATCAGTATGAAGTGTGTGGATTTCGTCAACCGATCGATAATCACCCACACCGAATATTTCTTAGTAGGCGTTAGGGGTAGCCCACTAACAAAATCCATCGTTATCCTCTCCCACTTCCAAAGTGGAATCTTCACTGGTTGCAGCAATCCCGAAGGCAACTGGTGCTCTGCCTTTACTTGCTGACATGTCAAACACTTACTCACAAAGTCGATAACTTCCCGCTTCAGACCAGGCCAACAATACAGTTCACGCAGGTCTCGGTACAACTTACTTCCACTAGGATGCATAGCGTATGGGCTACTATGCGCTTCCCGCAGAATCATCTACCTTAATTCAGAGTCCTCCGGCATACAAATTCTTCCACGGAAGCATAATACCCCTTCCCTGCTCAACCCAAAATCCATTGTCTCCCCACTTTCCACTTGCTGAAGTCGAGGACCCAACGATTCATCCAACGATTGCTTCTCTTTAATCTGACCTACCCACGTCGGTTTCACCTGAAGTTCCGCCAATAAGCTACCATCTTCGTAAAGGCTGAGATGAGCAAACATTGCTCTCAAATCCGATATCACTTTACGACTTAATGCATCTGCCACTATGTTAGCTTCACCCGGGTGATATTCGATCGAGCAATCATAGTCTTTCAGCAACTCAATCCACCTTCGCTGCCTTAAATTCAACTCCTTTTGGGTAAGGAGATATTTCAGGCTCTTATGGTCGGTGTAGATAATCGACTTTTCTCCTTACAGGTAGTGTCTCCATATCTTTAGGGCGAACACCACGGCAGCTAGCTCCAAGTCATGAGTAGGATAATTCACTTCATGTGGTCTTAGTTGCCGAGATGCATACGCCACTACCTTCCCTTCTTGTATCAACACACATCCCAACCCTGTGTGCGGCGTATCACAATAAACAACGAACTCCTTCCCAGCCTCAGGCTGAATCAACACTGGTGCCTCAGTCAAAATCTTCTTTAGCTTCTCAAGACTTTCCTGCTGTTTATCAGTCCACACAAACGGTACTCCTTTTCGCAATAACTTGGTTAGAGGTGCAGCAATCAACGAAAACCCCTCAACGAACCTTTTGTAATACCCATCCAAACCCAGAAAACTTCAAATTTTAGACACTGACTTCGGTTGCTTCCAATCCAACACGGCTTCAACCTTTCGAGGATCGACTCTAATCCTTTCAGTAGACACAACATGGCCCAAGAACGTCACTTCCTTCAGCCAAAACTCGCACTTACTAAATTTAGCGTAAAGTTGCTTCTCTCTCAGTATCTGCAGAACAACCCGAAGATGCGAATCATGCTCCTCCTCAGTCCTTGAGTACACCAATATATCATCTATGAATACCACAATAAACCGGTCTAGGTAGGGTTGGAATACCCGGTTCATCATATTCATAAATGCGGCTGGTACATTCGTTAAACCAAACGACATTACTAGAAACTCATAATGCCCATATCAAGTTCGAAAAGCAGTCTTGTGAATATCTGCCTCTTTGACCCTTAACTGATGGTACCCCGACCTCAAATCTATCTTCAAGAAAACTGAAGCTCCTCGTAGCTGATCGAACAAATTGTCAATTCTTGGTAGTGGGTATTTGTTCTTAATAGTCAACTTATTCAATTCCCTATAGTCAATGCACATACGCATCGACCCATCCTTTTTCTTGACGAACAGTATCGGCACTCCCTATGGTGATACACTTGGTCAGATAAATCCACGGTTCAACAGCTCTTGGATTTGAGCTTTAAGTTCCACCAGCACCTTCGGCGCCATCCTATAAGGGGCGATGGACACCGGAGCCGTTCCTGGCAATAGCTCAATGCCAAATTCGACCTCGCGATCCGGAGGCAATCTCAGAAGCTCTTCAGGAAATATGTCTGGGAACTCCTTCATGGTTTTGACATCCCCTACAGACAATTCCTTAACATTCGATGTGTTGATGAAAGCTAGGAACGCCTCGCACCCTTTTCGCACCATCTTTTCGGCCTTAAGCGCCGAAACCACATGAGACAGATAATCCCTTCTTTCTCCTATCACAATCACCTCTTCATCCTCGGAAGTCTTCAATATCATGTGCTTAGCGGCACAATCTAAATTTGCACGATGCTTAACTAGTCAGTCCATGCCTAAGATCAGATCAAACTCGCCGAACGGCAGTTCCATCAAATCTGCCAGAAATACCACCCCCTGAACTTCTAGAGGCACATCCCTAAAAAATTATTCACTACCACAAATTGTCCTAGAGGGCTAATCATAGACATTTCTCTAGAAGCAACCTCAGATTCTATACCTAAAGTCCCAGACACAGTACAAGCAACATATGAATGGGTTGATCCAATATCAATCAAAGCAGTAAATGGTTCATCAAATATAAGAAACGTACCGGTTATGACGTTCGATGCGTCGCCATCCTCTCGGCGTCTAGCCGCATAAACCAATCCAGGCTGTCTTGCATCTGTATTACCTGCACCTCTGCCCGGTGCTCCACGACCTCGACCAAATCCATCTCCTCCTCTGGCCGGACCATGACCCCTCGGCGGCTGCTGACCACCCCTCCTTGACTGTGCAAAACCCTGACCTATCATCCGTACCCTAGCCACCTATTGTGGACAGTCCTTTATCAGATGATCCCTAGATCCACACTTGAAACATCCTCCAGTTCTTCTCCAACACTCCCCCAAATGTATTTTCCCACACTAAGCACACGGTCGCAACTGACTAACAGCAACAAGCATCCCCACTCGAGCTGGCCCATCGAACCTATTCCTCTTTTGAAAACCCCCAGAAGAACCTGACGACCCAAAACTTCTCTTATTCTTGATCCTATCCTTATCTCGGTTTTGCCTCTCAGAATGTTTCACTTCTTCGGCAATTTTTGCTTTTTCCACCAATACAGCAAAATCTCTTTCCCGCTGCGGGGCTATCAATACTCGCAGCTCGTCCCGCAGACCATCCTCGAACCGTACACAATGCTCATAATCAGTTGCAACTATACCCCGAGCATAACGACTTAAACGCAGAAACTCTGCCTCATATTCTGCCACGAATTTATTCCCTTGAATCAAGTTCAGAAATGCTTTCCTCTGGGCATCCACATAACTCGCCCCAACATATTTTCCCTGGAACGCTGCCTTAAAGAAGTCCCAAGTAATATGATCTGCTTAAGTACCTTCCCTCACTGTGAGCCACCACTGATATGCCTCATCTCGCAGGAGAGACACTACTCCCTTCAATTTCTCCTCTGCTGTGCAGTCTAGATCATCCATAATTCGTTCAACTACTTCCAGCCAGTATTCAGATACGTTTGGGGCTATACCAGAAATGCCCCTAAATATCTCAGCCCCATTTACCCGAATTCGCTCAGGGATAGATTTCTGGGCTACCGATCCAGTGCTTGCTCCAGCAACCTGTTCCAAGACTCGTAGCATAGCTTAGGACAAAGCATCGTCCCCTCTAGTTTGCTCCTGAGACCCTGCCTCCGCTACTGTGATGCTGGCACTTTGCCTTCCGGCACATGTCTAGATTCTGAGGATCCAGCCTCAGCACCCGGCCTCTACCACGGCCGCGTGTACCACGTCCACGTCCTCTTGTGCTCATGTTTGCTGAATCGAATTAATTTAATTATAAATTTTATGAATCAGTATATCATTCCAATGTTTATTAACAGATATTTTATAAAGACAAAGTTAAAAGTGGTTTTCGCGAATCGATTTCCTAATGTCTCAGTCTCTACAGTCTTAACTCTTATAGCTAGCAGTCATATTACCCTAACTCTAATAGTTTCTTTCTAAAACCATTTCGTAATTTCAAACAAAGTTAGAAGACTTACAGATTTGGTGCCGGAGACTCGGATGCCATACTTCCAGAAAGACATAAATTTCTTAAACCCTATTTCAAACCAATTTTGGAAAACATTGTCGAACCCATTCCACAGCCAAGTTTTGTAACCAGGCTCTGATACCACAAAATGTAACACCCCAAACCCGGCCTAAATGTTACGACCGGATCTGGCATGCCACATGAAAGGTTGTTCAAAGAAACTGCGCGATTGTTGAAAAATTCGAGTTTTGTTTTCATTTTGAAAATCATATTCGTTTTTAAGGTATTCTTGCAAAACGTTATTAATATTACAAACATCGAAAACTTGTTTTATAACAAAAGTCAGATTCAGTGGGTTTCAGAAATGTGACATTTTGAAAGCAGTGATTGTAGTTTTAAGAAAATCCCGTGTTTAATTATCAATAAGTTGTGGACCGCTCATTAATATTTTGGAAAATGGTTATTTACGTTTTTAGGAAAACCTCGTTTTGATCAATTCATAATAGATAATAACCGCATTAAAACAAAAACCAAATTAAATATCCCAGTGGCCTTATTAAAGAACATAATCTCAAACTAAGATAAGTTTAAAGTAATGAAGAGCAGAGTTTACTAAAGAAGCAATGTATGGCCACCACAGAGTCCACCTCGGCCCTAAATCCTCAAGCTAGGGTTTACCTGCAAAGTTAAGCAGAGAGGTGAGTTACGAGAACTCAGTGTGTAATCCCCTACACGAACATTAACTGGGCCCGAGCCCATTCAGATACCAACTGGGCCTTAGCCCTTACGAAATCAAATTGGGCGAAGCCCATACAGAAATGATTGGGCACGAGCCCTTTTAGCATGGTATAGCAGATAACAAATGCAATGCAACCCAGCCCAACCTAAATATCCATCCGCTACACACCACCCATTCTAGCCAAAACACACCGGTGGGGATTTCTACAATCAACCCTCATCCGCTACACACCATCGATGGTAGTCACGCTGCTCATCGCCGAAATTATGGCAGTGCCACCGTAATAATTTGGCAGAGTCACGAAATATGTGGCGAGCCATGAAATAATGTGTGTGGTCACCAAAATTTGTGCGAGCCACGAAATACACTTCCCCGATCAATCAATATCCCTTTCCCATGCAACATGTCATAACGTCATAATGTGATGAATCCACACATGTCAAGGTATGTCAGATAATCAGAACACACATCCAATCATGCTAATTTACCCAAAATGGTATAGTCATAAGTTTACTTATCTGGTATATCTCCAACAATACCCACTAGGATATTTTAAGCTGCATTCCGTTCACGGGTATATTTGAATTTTTAATGAGACACATAGTATAACACAAGCCAAAATGAAATAAAGGTGTGAGATTACACACCTGATTATGCGAAGAACTATACACTTCTTATCGCTGTCACTCTCACTAGCGGGAACAACAACTATTTGCCTATCCCAAACAGATGTCGGCTCTCTACCACAACCCGACGAAAAATCTCGAACCGCTGACACCTTACATCGTTTGAAATTGGGAGCAGAGACTACGAGTCCACTCCCCTCAGGCTCCCTTAACGCAACCTCCTTAGATCGACTAGCACTCGCCTCCATGAAGAAAGTCTTGATCAGTAAGGTATCACAGTGAAAGAATGGTGATTGTCTAACAAGAAGGTTTGGTTATGGCAGAGTAAAATGAAAAGAGAATAATCGCAAAGAAACCCAAGAGAAACCTCCTTACCTTGATTAATAAGGAACCGATCCAAGTCAGGTTCGGCTTGTGGCAATAGACGACTCGTAAGAGAAGAAGAGATTCGGCCAAGCCTGGTAAAACCACTTGCAACTGGCAAAAACCGACTGAAAAGAGACTTTCGACAGACAGAGGAGATTCCAGCATTTTGCTTTTTGATGTACGGCTAATAGCGAAAGATGAAAGAAACGTATTTAGTTTGACACAATAGGGGATTCGGCTTGCAAGAGAAAATGAGTAGAAACGAATGAAGCGAAAGATTTACCATTACCTTGTGATTATAGACGATTTAAACAAGGAAGAAGTGAACAAATTTGGCTTCCATGAAGGAACAAACACGATTCAAGGAGGAGGGGTATTCAGATTCAGCCTAAAAGAAAGAAAGGAGTTAAGGGATAGATGTTCTTGGTTCTTTAAGAGAGAAGATAGAAAAGAGATAAAAGAAACATAATAAAAGAAAGTGAACACACTACCTTCAACTAGAAAAAGAACCGATAGGAGAGGAGATTCGGTAATCAGGGGGATAAACTCAAGAACCAAATTCGGCAATGGAGGAAAGACTAGACAATAACGAAAAGGAGTAGGGGTTTCGGTAAAGAAGTGGTTGCTAACAACAAGTGAAAAGAATTGAGCTTGAAGAATTAGGAAGACGAAAGAATAGCAAGATAAGGTTTCGGCAAGAGATACTTTAGAGAGAAAAAAAAAAGAAAAAGAAAGCAAAAGTGCAAAGAGAGAACGAAAATGTGCTAAATGAGAAAGACCCCAAAAATGCTCTAGCCAAAATTGTAAAACAAAAACTCTCTCAACACACTTTTGACCGAATGTTAAAATTGCCTAGGAAGCTAAAGAGAATTTAGCACACCCCCCACACTCTAGCCAAAACCGATTGTGCTCTCTATGCACCTCTCCACTTTCGGCCAAAAACTTCCACACACCCACTCCCACGATTTTCTCCCCCATTCCCTCCACAATTCACTCTCCATCCATCATTTGAAAACATCCAACCACTTTGACCCATTCAAACTCCCCAAACTCTTCTCCTTCACCCATTTTGAATCCTTTGACTCATTCAACAACCACCCCATCAGCGTCCCACGCCATCACCACCTCCTCTCCATCTTGGGCATAAAAAATAAATGCCATATTTGCAGCATGTGGGATTCGAACCTCATCCCATCAAGCTTCCACATTGACGCCTCAACCACCACACCACACACCTCTCTTGTGTTATCAAAACACAAACAAATATGCTTAACTCCTGCTTCCACTAGCTCTCCCCCCTTAAGTGCCCAAACAACAAAATTTTACCAAAGCTCTAACACGACCCTAGGCCTCTCCAGGACCCTTAATCACGTCTACACAACAACATAACAAGCACAACACAAGCACTTATCCAAATTTAATAGACCCCCTGATTTTAGGATGTTACAGAGTTATTACCTGGTACTACACCTATTTCGATAGCTCCGTATAGAATGGCACCAACAGAGTTGAAAGAATTAAAGTCACAGTTGTAAGAGTTGACTGACAGAGGGTTCACTAGACCGAGTTTCTCACCTTGGGGTGCTCCTGTTCTGTTTGTGAAAAATAAAGATGGCACGATGAGAATGTGCATTGACTACTGTCAGTTGAACAAAGTGACCATAAAGAACAAATATACATTGCTCAGGATTGACGATTTATTCGATCAATTTAAAGGAGCTACTGTATTTTCCAAGATTGATATGAGATCGGGATACTATCAGTTGAGAGTTAAAGATTCAGACATTCCAAAGCGCGCCGTAACGCAGGTACGGACATTATGAGTTTTTAGTTATGCCATTTGGACTAACCAATGCTCCTGCTATTTTTATGGATCTGATGAACAGAATTTTCAGACCGTACCTAGATCGATTTGTTGAAGTGTTCATAGATGAAATTTTGATTTATTCACGTGATGAAAATGAGCATGTTGAACATATGAGAATCGTGTTGCAAACTCTGAGAGAAAAGAAATTGTATGCGAAATTTAGCAAATATGAATTCTGGTTGCGTGAGGTTAGTTTTCTAGGACATATTGTGTCAGCTTCTGGAATTCGAGTCGATCGGAGCAAGATTTCTGCTATACTGGATTAGAAACCTCCAAGGGATGTATCTGAAATCCGTAGTTTTCTGGGACTAGCTGGTTATTATCGTCGATTTGTAAAAGGATTTTCAGTGATAGCTACTCCGTTGACCAGATTGCTTCAGAAAGATATAAGATTTGAGTGGTCAGATAAATGTCAGAATAGTTTTGATCAATTGAAATCTCTGTTAACTGAAGCTCCAGTGTTAGTACAGCCAGAATCGGGTAAAGATTTTGTGATTTACAGTGATGCTTCGTTGAATGGTTTGGGATGCGTATTGATGCAAGAAGGCAAAGTCATAACTTATGCCTCGAGACAATTGAAGCCTCATGAAAAGAACTATCCGACTCATGATCTTGAGCTAGCTGCGATTGTGTTCGCACTAAAGATTTGACGCCATTATCTTTTTGGTGAAAAACGTCACGTGTTTTCAGATCATAAAAGTCTGAAATATCTGATGATTCAGAAAGATTTGAACCTGTGTCAGAGAAGATGGTTAGAGCTTTTAAAAGATTATGAACTTGTGATAGATTATCATCCGGGTAAAGCAAACGTTGTTGCTGATGCATTGAGTAGAAAATCATTGTTTGCACTATGTGCTTTGAATGCTTAGTTAGATTTTTCTGATGATAGCTCTGTGATAGCTGAATTAAAAGAAAAATCGTTGTTCTTACAACATATATGTGATGCTCAGAAGGTTGATAATGAATTGATAGTGAAATGAGCTCAGTGTGATTCGAATTATGAATCTGAATTTCGAGTTGTTGATGATTGCTTGAGATTTCAAGATCGTATCTGTGTTCTGAGAAATTCGAAATTGATTCAGTTGATTTTGAGTGAAGCACATAACAGTCATCTATCTGTTCATCCGAGGAGTACTAAAATGTATCATGATTTGAAGCGACACTATTGGTGGTCTGGTATGAAGCGTGATATTTCTGACTTTGTTTCAAAATGTTTAATCTATCAGCAAGTCAAAGTTGAACATCAAGTTCCGTCTGGGTTGCTACAACCGATTCTGATTTCTGAGTGGAAATGGGATAGAGTAACAACGGACTTTGTTTCTGGATTGCCTTTGACTCTAAGAAAGAAAGATGTGATATGGGTCGTAGTTGATCGATTAACGAAATCTACCCATTTTATTCCAATAAGATCTGACTATTCACTTGATAGATTAGCCGAGCTTAATATTTCTGAGATTGTTAGATTGCACGGGGCGCCACTATCTATTGTGTCAGATAGGGACTCGAGGTTTACATCGAGGTTCTGGAAGAAATTGCAAGAAGCTTTAAGCATGAAACTGCATTTCAGCACAGCTTTTCATCCGCAAAAAGATGGTCAATCCGAGCAGATTATTCAAATTCTTGAAGATATGTTAAGATGCTGTATACTTGAGTTTAATGGTTCGTGGGAACAGTATTTCCCATTGATTGAATTTGCATACAATAATAGTTTTCAGATGAGCATCAAAATGGCATTATATGAAGCTTTGTACGGTCGTAAATGTCGTACACCTCTGTATTGGATTGAGCTTGGTAAAAATAAGCTACATGGGGTCGATTTGGTAAAAGATTCAGAACAGAAAGTGAAATTGATCCGAGATGGTTTTAAAGCAGCATCTGATCGTCAGAAGTCTTATGCGGACTTAAAACGAAAAGATATAGAATTTAAGATCAGCAACAAAGTATTTCTGAAAGTGTCACCATGGAAGAAAGTACTTCGTTTCGGACGTAAAGGCAAGTTGAGTTCGAGATTCATTGGGCCGTATGAAATCATTGAGCGAGTTGGACCCGTTGCATATCGATTGTTGTTGCCTTCCGAGCTAGAAAAGATACATAATGTATTTCATGTCTCAATGCTCCGTAGATATCGATCCGATGTGTCACATGTGATTGCCCCATCTGAAATTGAAATTCGATCTGATATGTCATACGAAGAGGAACCGATCCGTATCTTAGCTCGTGAAGTAAAAGAGTTGAGAAATAAGAAAATTTTGTTAGTGAAAGTATTATGGAATCGACACGGAATTGAAGAGGCAACGTGGGAGCCGAAAGATTCAATGAGATAGCAATATCCTACTTTGTTTAACGGTAAGATTTTCAGGGACGAAAATCCCTAAGGGGGAGAATTGTAACAGTCCAGTTTATACCCTAGTCGGAATAGTGGTTTCGTGACCACAAATCTGAGTCCGTATAATATTTTAATATTATTTTCTGTGCCGTTGATAAGTGATTAAGCATGTGCTAAATTTTCATAAGTTAAATTGCTCGTTTGTGTGTTTAATTTGATAAAAGGATTAAATTGCATTAAATGTCAAATTTGCATGTTATATGTTAAAGCACCTATTTGTTGTGGCTTCTAAAGGTGGTGGCCTTATGTGGCAAATAAGCCAATATTTAGATAGTGGATGGACAAAGGACTAATATGCCCTTAATGAATGCTTGTTTTATTTGTTTAATGATAGACTAATAAGGTAAATGAATTAATATGTGTGTTGTAATATGATAAAACATAAAACATGGCCATTGTTCATCTCATTTGGCTGAATATAGCAAGAAAAGAAAAGGAGAAAGTGTTCTTAGGGTTCGGCAAGCCTTTGTCTTAATTTAAGGTATGTTTTTGATCAGTTTTCGATAATTTCTACGTTTTTGCAATCGTTGCTTTGCCTACTATCAAGCCCATGTATTAATTTTGTGTATTGGTGATGTTCATGAGATATGCCATGGTTGATATGTTGAGCTTTGAGATGATTTAAGGTATTAAATGAAATATTTGAGCTAGATGAACATACTTTGTTCTTGAAATTTTGATGAATTTAGATAATTAGGGCTAAATTGAGAAAATAGTAATTTAAAGGACTAAATTGCAAATTTGATGGAAATTGTGGGCTTGTATGAGATGTATGAACATTCGGCTAAGCATGGTTAAAAGATGATTTTGTGAATTTGTTGTTTTGAGAAATATGGATTAAATTGATAAATTGTGCAAATGTGAGGGTTAATTTGCAAATAACCCTAAATGTGTTTCTTTGGATTGAATTGAATGAGTTAGTGAATAAAAGAGTTAATTCTGAATATGTATAGATCAAGAACCGAGGAAAACGGGCTTAGATCGCGGGAAAGCGAAAGTAACCGAGTAGCCATTTCTATTTTTGATAAATCGAATCCGAGGTAAGTCATATTGCAAATAAATGTAATTGTATTGAGTTGAGCATATTCATATGCTTATCGTTGATAATGAATGCTTATGAAGTGTTATGCAAATGAATTCTGAGATAAGATCGACTTAGCGACAATGTCCGAGAAGTCCCGTACGAACCTAGGAATACGTAGGTATCTGTTCTGTTTTATCATGTAAGACCACGTCTGGGACGTTGGCGTTGATTTGAGACTTCGTGTAAGACCACGTCTGGGACGTTGGCATCGATATTATCTTTACGTGTAAGACCACGTCTGGGACATTGGCATCGATATTATCTTTACGTGTAAGACCATGTCTGGGATATTGGCATCGATATTATCTTTACATGTAAGACCACGTCTGGGACATTGGCATCGATATTATTTTTATGCGTAAGACCATGTCTGAGACATCGGCATCGTATTGATTTGTGTAAGACATTGTCTGGGACAGTGACATCAATATCTGAGTGCATGTAAGACCTTGTCAGGGACGTTGGCATTGTACAACTATTCTGAGTTTCTGAGTATCCTATTAAATTCCGAACGGTTCAACGGGAAAATCCAAGCTATAAACCATTACGTGAATGTATATTCGTTTCAGGTACGTTTGGTATGTACACTAAGTGTGTATAAAAGGTAAGTACCTATATGACTTTGATTTGAAGAAAAGTATGTTTGATTATGAGAATGTGAATGAGTTGTAAGAATGGTTATGAATGTGGCAAATATGGCCAAGATTATGGATCAAAGCATATATGTGAGAAATTTGCCATGAATATGAATTGTACTAACGTTTCTACATGCTTATATATTTTACATGTTGAGTTTATTTGTATTATGACTTACTAAGCTTTTGGAAAGCTTACTTTGTGTGTATTTTCTCTGTTTTATAGGTCGTCAAAGCTACTGAAGGCTCGGGACCGTTGAGGATCGTCGTCACACTACTCAACTTGTGTTTGGTACATTTTGGAAATGTATATAGCTAGATATGGCATGTATAGGCTAGTTTTTTATATAAGTTTGTTATATGAACTTGGCCATGTGATTTGGCTGGATATGAGTTGAGAATTTGCTTAAATGAATGTGATGTGTGAAGCATGTTTTTGGCAAGGTTAGATGACACATGAAATGGTCAAGTTTTGAGTTAGTAACGGATGAATTATGCTTGTGATGAGATTGGTTTTGAATGTATAGATTGAATGGTTATTTTGGCATGTTATGGTTGTTAATTGTGCATGAAATGTGTTGGTAGATTTCTTATAGAATTGACCCTAAGTGAGTGGCATTTTGGCCTTGCTAATGGCCTATAATGTCACACGGCCAGGCACTGCAGGCGTGCCTCATCGACCGTGGGGCTAAGTCGATAGCTAGCCTAGGAGCACATGGTCAAGACACACAGCGTGTCTAGTAGCCGTGTGAAAAGTCGATATATGGCCTATGAGTGCACGGCCTTAGCACACGGGGGTGCTTGGTAACCGTGGAGCCAAAACATATTCGACCACGGCCAAGGTACGGGCGTGCTTGGTGGCCGTGGATGTAAAGTCGATTCGGCCACGCCAAGGTACGGGCGTGCTTGGTGGCCATGGAGTAAAGTCGATTCGACCGGGGAGGACACACTGGTGTGTCCAAACGTGGGAGGCACACGGCTTTGCCTACTGCGGGCGTGTAAACCCTGAAACTTAGAAAAGTTTTAAATTTTCGTGAAATTTTGTATGTGTTCCGGTTTAGTCCCGACCAGATTTATAAGCATATTTTAGGTCTCGATGACCTACTAAGGGGACACTATGTTTGACGTTGATATACAGTTGTATGACATTTCTGTAAATGTTTTCGATCTGTCCAGTAACATCTTTAACCCTAGTCCGGCGACGGATACAGGTTAGGGGTGTTACAATAGGTTTCTGATATGTGATACCGTGTAAGACCACGTCTGGGACGTTGGCATCGGTATGAGATTTACGTGTAAGACCATGTCCGGGACATTGGCATCGTATTTGATTCGTGTAAGACCCTGTCTGGGACAGTGGCATCGATATTTGGTTACATGTAAGATCACATCTGGGACGTTGGGATTGTATAATTATTTTGAGTATTCCGAGTATCCTATTTGATTTCGAATGGTTCAACGGGCAATTCCGAGAAATGAAATACTATGTGAAGTGTATAATCGTTTCAGGTATGTTTGAGATGTATTCTATGATTGAGGATGAAAGGTAAGTATTCATAAACTTGCAAGAGATTTATGTGCAAAGATTTAATGAGACAAAATGTGATATGGGTATGAATGTGTTATGTACAAAAGAGATACTTGGAGATATGACTAGTTGGTGTGCCATGGCTAAACCAATGAGCCAAAGGAGAATTATGAATTTACATATGTGATATACTAATAACTATGTATTTGATATGTTAAGAATGTTTTATGATAAGTTTATTTGTATATGGCTTACTAAGCTTTTGGAAAGCTTACTTTGTGTGTGTTTGCTTTGTTTTATAGATCGTTAAAGTTACGAGAGGCTCGGGGATCGTTGTGAATCGTCATCACACTATCCAATCACATTTTTATACTTTATGATCATCTATATATTAAGTATGGCATGTATAGTCTAGTTGATATGGTTATGTTTTGAAAGGTGTATAATTAGCCATGTGGTATGGCTAGATAATGACATAATGTGAATGAGTAGTCATGTTTTATGATGTTTAGTTTTGGTATGGTTTGATGACTATTGAGATGACCAAAATTATGATATGTTGATGAAGCAAGGTTGGTATTTTATTGATGAGAAGATGATATATTATGATGGTAAGATTATGGATGAAACTTGTATAGAAATGCTTGTGATCTAGTTGAGCTAAACGGTACCTAAGTTGGTGTGTTTGTGATGTTTATGTATGGGTAGAAATGATGTACAATTTGGTATGTTTTGGTTGCCATTGGTATATGAAATGATGCTTGTATGTGCTTGTAGGGTTAACCCAAAGTGTGGGTGGCATTTTGGCCTTGCAAATAGCCTATATTTGCCCACACGGTTGAGCACACGGGCGTGTGGCTCGACCGTGTCCTTCATGGTTGCATTTCGAATCAAGTCAGGCTCGACCACGGGCTGGACACACGGGCGTGTGACTGACCGTGTGATGCAAGTCAGGCTCGACCACGGGTGGGACACACGGGCGTGTCTCAGGCCGTGTGGTCAACTCAGTATGTATACCCTGTTTTGACACGGCTCGGGCACATGGGCGTGTCTGAGGCCGTGGGAGGCACACGGCCTGCCCACACAGGCGTGTGACCTCTGTAACTTTGAAAAATGTTTGATTTTCGAAAAAAATTGTATGATTCCGAATTAGTCCCGACCCATTTCTAATGCATGTTTAAGGTCTCGTCGACCGCATTAAAGGACTATATGCTTGTATTCTGCTATGATTTGATGACGTTATACTTTCTGATGTGAAATGTTTGTAAAAGTCTCTGATTGTCCGGTAATGCCTCTTAACCCTAAATTGGCAATGGTTACAGGTTAGGGGTGTTACATTTGATTGGTATCAAAGCTACGATTTAGTAGATTCTAGGACTAACGTAGCGTGTGAGAGTCTAGCTATACATGCCATTTATATATGAACTGTGATAGTGTGATGAATCCTGACGAGTAAAATATATTTTCGTATAGTAATGGATCCCGAAAGAGCTGTAGCTGACAATGTTGAAAGTAATGCGCCTGCTCCCGCTCAAGGGACAATGCCATCTGATTTGAGACCGGCTACTAGCGGTCAGGAAGGTGAGGCTAAACAAGCCTTCTTCCAAATGATGAATGAGTGGTTCACTCAATACGTTAGAACAAATCTGACTGTTTCACAACCTCCACCCCCGTCTAATCCCCCTCAGACTTCTGTTGTACCTCCGGTTGTGAATCTGAATCTGTTGAATAAGCCTCCGGTCGATAAAATTTGTAAATATGGGGCTGAAGAGTTCAGGGCTACTAGTGATGATGATGCTGAGAGAGCTAAGTTTTGGTAGAGAACACAATACGAGTGTTTGATGAAATGTCATTGGCTCTTGAAGAATGCAAAAAATGTGTTGTTTCTTTGCTACGAGACACAGCTTATCAATGGTGGAAGACTTTGATTTCTGTTGTTCCAAAAGAACGGATTACATGGGATTTCTTTCAGTCTGAGTTCCGAAAGAAATATACCAGCCAGAGATTTATAGATCAAAAGTGAAAAGAGTTTCTGGAATTGAAATAGGGTCGTATGACTATCACTGAGTATGAACGAGAATTTGTGAGATTAAGTCAATATGCCCGGGAATGTGTTTCAACCGAAGCGATAATGTGTAAAAGGTTTGAAGACGGCTTGAATGAAGACATCCGTTTACTAGTTGGGCTTCTGGAAATAAAAGAATTTCTTGTGCTTGTTGATCGAGCATGTAAAGCTGAGGCACGCGGGAAAGATAAAAGAAAAGCTGAGTCTGAAGCTAGAGATGTGAGAAAGAGATTTTCGAGTAAACCATTTCAGTCTGCTTCAAAGAAGTTCAGAGATGAGCATAGCCGTTCAAGGGCTAATATGGGACATTCAAACAGAGATCGAGCTAGATCACAGTCGAACCTCAAAGTTCCAGTAACTTTGATGGCTAGTGTGGGAAATGTCTGATCCGCACGGCCTGAATGTAAGCATTATGGTAAAAGACATCCGAAAAGTTGTAGATTAAATGATCGAGCTTGTTTTAGATGCAGATCATTAGACCATTTCATTCGAGACTGCCCAGAGTCTGTTGAGCAAGAGATCGTTCAGAATCTGAGGTCAGACAATGTTTCAGCTAGAGGTAGACCTTCTCGAAACACAAGAAATGTTAGTGGTAGTCAGAGAACTACGAGATATACTGATTCACGAGAGATTGAAGCTAGGGCACTGCTAGAGCATATGCCATTCGAGCCCGTGAGGAAGCTTCGTCTCCAGATGTTATTACGGGTACATTTACTCTTTATGATACTTCTGTGATTGCATTAATAGACCCTGGATCTACTCGTTCGTATGTATGCATGAACTTAGTATACAGTAAGACTTTGCCTGTAGAGTCTACTGAATTTGTTATTAGAGTATCGAACCCCTTAGGTAAAAGTGTCCTGGTTGACAAAGTGTGCAAGAACAATCCGTTGATGTTTAGAGATATATGTTTTTCAGCTAATCTGATTGTAACATCCCGAAATTGGGCCTAGTAGGATTGGGCCCAATGGGCCTTGTTTTTAAAATTTTTGAGAACGGCATTAATGCAAGTTAGACTTATTAGATAAGTTATTCTGGAAGGTTAGAGGGCTTCTATGAAGTCCCGGGATCAAATATTAGCTTTGGGGAAATTTTGGTTTTAGGTGAAAAAAAAACCCTGAAAGTTGGCAGGTAGGCCTTAAGAATAAAATGTAGAGGAAAATGACACAAGTGGAGTGTGTGGTGTAGTGGCAAAGTGACGCCACATAAGAGACAAGGGGGTGACGCCACAAGGAAGGAAGGAGGTCCAAGGTTCAAGTCTTGGCTTTTGCATTTTGGTTTTCTTTTTACTTGGACCTCAGAATTTGGCTATAGATTTATATTTAGTTGCGCATGGTTTAAGACACAAGAGGAGCTTGTGGCCAAGTGGCTAGCAGCGTGGATTATGTTGCAAGGGAGCACGGGTTCGAATCTCATGAGAAGCAAGGGAGTATTTATTTTGCTGATGCGGACGGGAAGAGTTTCAGTTGAATTTAAACTCTACTGACGAAGGGATCCCACATCGGAAAGACACAAAGAATGAAGGTGAAGAGCTAGCTATATAAGGAGCATCCTAGGAGGAGAGTAAACACACCTTGGAAGGCGTTTGGGCACGTGGAGTGGTCGAGCGCGGATTAACACTAGAGTCCTATCGGTGTGTAACTCTCTCTACTCTAGTTGTAGAGCGGCAAATACAGAAGTGCCGTCCACGGCAATAGTAGTTACACGAGCGGCGCGAAGCACGTGTGGGGCTTCGACGCGATAGTTGAGGCCATCGGTAGTATTCTCGTGGGTTGGGGTGCTTGGGCCTCGATGGGTCGAAGTGGGCCCAATGGGCCCGTGGGCCCATATGAGTAAATTGCATGATTGGTTAGTATATGTTGAACTAGACTAGGTGGAAGTTATATACATGGCTAGATTTGTGCTAGGTGGGCCACACGCAGCGTGTGGGCCGAATGGGGCCGAAATTGGGCTTTAGGCCCAATAGTCCATTTCAACCGGAAGTGGTAGCCGAGTCGCTAGTGGTGACATTAGGCCTTCGAAAGGCCATTGCGGTGTGAATTTACGAAAATACCCTTAGTAGGTAAAATTACGATTTTACCCTTAAAGGTTGATTAGCATGATTATGTTGTTTAGTTTTGGCCGATTGTAGGGAAGGCTTGATCTCGCATATCTCGGGTTGTGGCTAGTGCTCGAAAAGTGTTAAGGAATGGGGGATCTAGTGCGTTAGATCTTGATCTACGGGATTTGATAGTCGCATTAGTAATCAGGTGTGTAAGCTAACACACTTCTTGCTTTGTATATGTTTGATAAACTGATTGATTGGTAAAACCGAAATAGTATGGTTGAGTGATATGATACCCTATGGGGTATGTGCACGGATTCAGGTAAGTCCGTTTCATTATGAGTCTTGTTATTGATACATGATGTCATGATTTATGATGTATGTGCTATGAGATGCAACGTTAAACATGTTTGCATGATTTGAATACTATACATGAGTTGGTATGATGATGGGTGATATGAGTGGAGGGGGCAGTGATATTTTGTGCTGACGAGCACCAGTGTTTTGGTAACACAACTTTGTGACTTTGGGTCACCAGAGGTTTGGCACCTCCAGAGGTTTGGCACCTCGCCTCGTCGTCCGTGGTTTTGCACCACGGTGGGTTGGCCCCACAAGGCGGTATTGAGGATTGACGCCGGTGATTTGGTATCACACGATGGGTTGGCCCCATCATTCGATTTGTGTCTTGGGCACGGTGGTTTGGAACCACCGGTGATTTGGTATCACATTCGTGTCTTGGACACCGTGAGGTTTGGCACCTCATAGCGACTTGTCCCCTGTGGTTAATTCCACCGTGGGTTGGCCCCACTTTGAGATATGGGATCGTCGCGCGCTGATTTGGTATCACACGATGGGTTGGCCCCATCATTGGATTTGTGACTTGGTCACGGTGTTTTGGTAACACATTGTGACTATCGTCACGGTGGTTTGGCACCACCGGTGGTTTGGTACCACACGGGGTAGAAAAGGTGTATGGGCGGTTAGGATTGGGTGCATATGATTGGGATGCATGATGATCATGATTATGTTTGTATGTGATATTTTGCTAATCCGGGAAAAAGGGTAGCACATCGAGTGGGTGACTCACCTTTTTCCTTAACCATTTCGTAGTGCATAAAGCTGGACCAGGGATCGGAGAGGACAAGGTGGCCCATGCCGAAGATGATGTTCAATTATTTCATGCTTGATTTTGATATAAGTACTTTATTTGAATTGTTGGGTTGTAATAAAGGCCATTTTATGTTTTTGGTATTACTTTAACTATGGTTTATTTAAATTAAATTGCTACGTGAAAATGATTTATGGTTTGCAACCTATTTATTCAAATTGGATATTATATACTAAAGTTTTAAAAATGAATGAGTTTAATAGCAAAGTTTTGTTCCAAAGATATGTTTTCCAAAATTCAGCAAACTACGATGTTTTATTTTAAGATTTTCAACTGTCTTTTCCCAGTGACATAACCAGATTCGGTCATAGTGAATGGGTAAGTCCGGGATGTTACTGATTTAATATCGAGCCTCGGTTCAAAACTCGGCTTTGAGGTTTTGGGCCCAAAAATATTTTCAAAATGGGCTTTTCAAAAATATGGGTTTTTATGAAAGGTTTTCGAGTTAGGTTGGCATGGCACTGTACCTCGACCGAAGTCCCACTGTAAGTACCCTTACTATTGCTTGTGAGTTATTGATGTGATCGGATGATTGCAATAGTGGATTACTTTAGAAACCGAAACTTTGATTGCTCGAAAGAACGACTTCCGAAACTGCTTCATAAAATTTGCTCGTGGATTAAAGCGGTGGAACAAAATTTCTAATGCATAAAACTTTTAATCAGTTAAATCGCGACGCTAGATATGAGTTCTAGGGGACGTGTTGTCGCGGGCATGGTCTAGGTGGAATGACGACTTTATTAAGATCGAGTGCGCAAAGAAGAGCGTAGTGTGGTAGGATAGGTTGTGCGGACGTGCGCTAGTAAAGTAATTTCGAGGGCGAAATTATTTTAAGGAGGGTAGATTTGTAACATCCCGAAATTGGGCCTAGTAGGATTGGGCCCAATGGGCCTTGTTTTTAAAATTTTTGAGAACGGCATTAATGCAAGTTAGACTTATTAGATAAGTTATTTTGGAAGGTTAGAGGGCTTCTATGAAGTCCAGGGATCAAATATTAGCTTTGGGGAAATTTTGGTTTTAGGTGAAAAAACCCTGAGAAAGTTGGTGAGTAGGCCTTAAGAATAAAATGTAGAGGAAAATGACACAAGTGGAGTGTGTGGTGTAGTGGCAAAGTGACGCCACATAAGAGACAAGGGGTGACGCCACAAGGAAGGAAGGAGGTCCAAGGTTCAAGTCTTGGCTTTTGCATTTTGGTTTTCTTTTTACTTGGACCTCGAATTTGGCTATAGATTTATATTTAGTTGCGCATGGTTTAAGACACAAGAGGAGCTTGTGGCCAAGTGGCTAGTTGGCGTGGATTATGTTGCAAGGGAGCACAGGTTCGAATCTCATGAGAAGCAAGGAGTATTTATTTTGCTTGATGCGGGACGGGAAGAGTTTGATTGAATTTAAACTCTCTTGACGAAGGATCCCACATCGGAAAGACACAAAGAATGAAGGTGAAGAGCTAGCTATATAAGGAGCATCCTAGGAGGAGAGTAAACACACCTTGGAAGGCGTTTGGGGCACGGGAGTGGTCGAGCGCGGATTAACACTAGAGTCCTATCGGTGTGTAACTCTCTCTACTCTAGTTGTAGAGCGGCAAATGCCGAAGTGCCGTCCACGGCAATAGTAGTTACACACCCGCGGCGTGCGGCGCACGCGTGGGGCTTCACGCAGCGATAGTTGAGGCCATCAGTAGTATTCTCGTGGGTTGGGGCTGCTTGGGCCTCGATGGGCCGAAGTGGGCCCAATGGGCCCGTGGGCCCATATGAGTAAATTGCATGATTGGTTAGTATATGTTGAACTAGACTAGGTGGAAGTTATATACATGGCTAGATTTGTGCTAGGTGGGCCACACGAGCGTGTGGGCCCGAATGGGCCGAAATTGGGCTTTAGGCCCAATAGTCCATTTCAACCGGAAGTGGTAGCTGAGTCGCTAGTGGCGACATTAGGCCTTCAGAAAGGCCATTGCGGTGTGAATTATTTACGAAAATACCCTTAGTAGGTAAAATTACGATTTTACCCTTAAAGGTTGATTAGCATGATTATGTTGTTTAGTTTTGGCCGATTGTAGGGGAAGGCTTGATCTCGCATATCTCGGGTTGTGGCTAGTGCTCGAAAAGTGTTAAGGAATGGGGGATCTAGTGCGTTAGATCTTGATCTACGGGATTTGATAGTCGCATTAGTAATCAGGTGTGTAAGCTAACACACTTCTTGCTTTGTATATGTTTGATAAAGCGATTGATTGGTAAAACCGAAATAGTATGGTTGAGTGATATGATACCTATGGGGTATGTGCACGGATTCGGTAAGTCCGTTTCATTATGAGTATTTGTTATTGATACATGATGTCATGATTTATGATGTATGTGCTATGAGATGCAACGTTAAACATGTTTGCATGATTTGAATACTATACATGAGTTGGTATGATGATGGGTGATATGAGTGGAGGGGCGGTGATATTTTGTGCCGACGAGCACCAGTGTTTTGGTAACACAACTTTGTGACTTTGGGTCACGGAGGTTTGGCACCTCCAGAGGTTTGGCACCTCGCCTCGTCCCCGTGGTTTTGCACCACAAAGGTTGGCCCCACAAGGCGGTATTGAGGATTGACGCGCGGTGATTTGGTATCACACGATGGGTTGGCCCCATCATTCGATTTGTGTCTTGGGCACCGAGTGGTTTGGAACCACCGGTGATTTGGTATCACATTCGTGTCTTGGACACCGAGGTTTGGCACCTCATAGCGACTTGTCCCCGTGGTTAATTCCACCGTGGGTTGGCCCCACTTTGAGATATGGGATAAATGCGCGGTGATTTGGTATCACACGATGGGTTGGCCCCATCATTGGATTTGTGACTTCGGTCACGGTGTTTTGGTAACACATTGTGACTATACGTCACCAGTGGTTTGGCACCACCAGTGGTTTGGTACCACACGGGGTAGAAAAGGTGTATGGACGGTTAGGATTGGGTGCATATGATTGGGATGCATGATGATCATGATTATGTTTGTATGTGATATTTTGCTAATCCGGGAAAAAGGGTAGCACACTGAGTCTGGGTGACTCACCTTTTTCCTTAACCATTTCAGGTAGTGCATAAAGCTGGACCGGGATCGGAGAGGACAAGGTGGCCCATGCCGAAGATGATGTTCAATTATTTCATGCTTGATTTTGATATAAGTACTTTATTTGAATTGTTGGGTTGTAATAAAGGCCATTTTATGTTTTTGGTATTACTTTAACTATGGTTTATTTAAATTAAATTGCTACGTGAAAATGATTTATGGTTTGCAACCTATTTATTCAAATTGGATATTATATACTAAAGTTTTAAAAATGAATGAGTTTAATAGCAAAGTTTTGTTCCAAAGATATGTTTTCCAAAATTCAGCAAACTACGATGTTTTATTTTAAGATTTTCAACTGTCTTTTCCCAGTGACATAACCAGATTCGGTCGTAGTGAATGGGCCGGGTCTGGGGATGTTACACTGATGCTATTACATTTTGATGAGTTTGATATAATTCTGGGTATGAATTGGCTAACATTGCATGATGCTGTTGTGAACTGCAAATGGAAGACTATTGATTTGAGATGTCAGAATGATGAAATAGTTCAGATTGAATCTAATGATTTGAATGGGTTACCGGCTGTGATATCAGTGTTGAAAGCTCAGAGTTATGTGGAAAAGGGTTGCGAAGCCTATTTTGCCTATGTGATTGATTCGAGAGCGACTGGAAAGAAAGTTGAATCTGTGCCAATTGTTTGTGAATTCTCTAACGTATTGATACGAGAAGTTGAATTCAGTATTGATTTAATGCCAGGAACGACTCCTATTTCGATAGCTCCGTATAGAATGGCACCAACAGAATTGAAAGAGTTGAAGTCTCATTTTCAAGAATTGACCGACAGAGGGTTTGCACGACCGAGTTTCTCACCTTGGGGTGCTCCCGTTCTATTTGTGAAAAAGAAAGATGGTACGATGAGAATGTGCATTGATTATTGTCAGTTGAACAAAGTGACAATAAAGAACAAATATCCTCTGCCCAGGATTGATGATTTATTTGATCAGCTAAAAGAAGCCACCATGTTTTCAAAAATATATTTGAGATCGGGGTATTATCAGTTGCGAGTAAAAGATTCAGACATTTCGAAAACTGCTTTCAGAACGAGGTACGGGCATTATGAGTTTTTAGTTATGCCTTTCGAATTAATGAATGCTCTTGCTGTTTTTATGGATTTGATGAATAGAATATTCAGACCATATTTAGATCGATTTGTTGTTGTATTCATTGACGACATTTTGATTTATTCGTGTGATGAAATTGAGCATGCTGCACATCTGAGAACCATACTACAAACTCTGCGAGATAAGCAATTGTATGCAAAGTTTAGTAAATGTGAATTCTGGTTGTGTGAAGTTAGTTTTCTGGGACATATTGTGTCAGCATCAGGTATATGAGTTGATCCGAGCAAGATTTTGGCTATTTTAGAGTGGAAGCCTCCGAAAAATGTGTCTGAAGTTTGCAGTTTTTTGGGACTTGCTGGTTATTATCGACGGTTTGTAAAAGGCTTTTCGATGATTGCAACTCCTATGACGAGATTACTTCAAAAAGATGTGAAGTTTGAATGGTCCGATAAATGTCAGAAAAGTTTTGATCAGTTGAAAGCCCTTTTGACCGAAGCTCCAGTTTTAGTACAGCCAGAATCGAGCAAAGAATTTGTGGTATATAGTGATTCTTCGTTAAATGGTCTGGGATGTGTTTTGATGCAGGAAGGCAAAGTTATAGCTTATGCCTCGAGACAACTAAAGCCGCATGAAAAGAATTATCCGATGCACGATCTCAAGTTAGCTGCAATTGTGTTTGCCCTAAAGATCTGGCGTCATTATATTTTTGGTGAAAAATGCCATGTGTTTTCGGATCATAAAAGTCTAAAATATTTGATGACTCAGAAAGACTTGAATTTGCGACAAAGAGGATGGTTAGAGCTGTTGAAAGACTATGAGCTTGTGATAGATTATCATCCGGGTAAGGGAAATGTTGTTGCTGATGCATTGAGTCAGAAATCACTGTTTGCATTGTGTGCGATGAATGCCTATTTGGACTTGTCTGATGATGGTTCAGTTTTGGCTGAGTTGAAAGCGAAACCGTTGTTCTTACAGCAAATATGTGATGCTCAGAAAGTTGATAATGAAATGTTAGCAAAACGAGCTTAGTATAATTTGAATTCTGATTCGTAATTTCAAGTTGATGTTGATGTTGATGATTGCTTGAGATTTAGAGATCGGATTTTTGTTCCGAGAAACCCAGAGTTGATTCAGTTGATCTTGAATGAAGTACATAACAGTCGCTTATCTGTTCACCCGGGAAGTACAAAGATGTACCATGATCTGAAGCAACATTACTTGTGATCTGGTATGAAACGAGACATATATGACTTTGTTTCGAAATGTTTAGTCTGTCAGCAAGTTAAAGCTGAACATCAAGTGCCATATGGTTTGTTACAACCGATAATGATTCCTAAATGGAAATGGGATAGAGTGACGATGGATTTTGTTTCTGGGTTGCCTTTGACTCCGAGAAAGAAAGATGCAATTTGGGTCGTAGTTGACAGTTTGACGAAATCAGCTCATTTCATTCCGGTACGATCTGATTACTCACTTGATAAATTAGCTGTGTTATACATTTCTGATATTGTAAGATTGCACGGAGTGCCACTATCTATTGTGTCTGACAGAGATCGGAGGTTCACTTCACGGTTCTGGAAGAAACTGCAAGAGGCTTTAGGTACTAAATTGCATTTTAGTACAGCTTTTCACCCATAGACATATGGTCAATCCGAACGGATTATTCAGATTCTCGAGGATACATTGAGATGTTGCATCCTTGAGTTTGTTGGTGCGTGGGAACAATATTTGCCATTGATTGAGTTTGCGTACAATAATAGTTTTCAGTCAAGCATCAAAATGGCACCTTACGAGGCTTTATACGGACGCAAATGTCATACACCTTTGTATTGGACTGAACTAAGTGAAAATAAGATATACGGGGTTGATTTGATAAAAGACACAGAATAGAAAGTGAAAGTGATTCGTGATAGTTTAAAAGCTGCCTCTGATCTTCAGAAATCCTATGCAGACTTAAAACGAAAAGATATCGAGTTTGAGATTGGTGATAAAGTATTCTTGAAAGTGTTTCAGTGGAAGAAAGTACTCCGATTTGGACGTAAAGGCAAATTAAGTCCGAGGTTCATCGGGCCGTATGAGATCATCGAACGAATTGGACCTGTTGCATACAGGTTGTTGTTGCCACCAGAACTAGAAAATATTCATAATGTGTTTCACGTGTCAATGCTTCGATGATACAGATCCGATCCCTCGCATGTGATTTCTCCGTCTGAAATTGAGATACGATCCGATATGACTTATGAAGAAGAACCTATTCGTATCTTAGCTCGTGAGGTTAAAGAATTGCGAAATAAGAAAATTTCGTTAGTAAAGGTACTGTGGCATCGACACGGAGTGGGAGAGGCTACGTGGGAGCCCGAAGATGCAATGAGACAACAATATCTGAATCTGTTTAATGGTAAGATTTTTGGGGACAAAAATCCCTAAGGGAGAGAATTATAACAGTCCGGTTTAAACCCTAGTCGGAATAGTGGTTTCGGGACCACAAATTCGAGTCTGAAAAAAATATTTTAATATTATTTTCTGTTTTTGCAGTATGTGATTAAGCATGTGTGAAAGTTTCGTGAAATAATTTATCTGTTTGTGTGCTTAATTCGAGAAAAGGGCTTAAACGTAGAAAATGCAAAAGTGCCTTGATAATTGTTAAAGTGCTTTGATGATAAGTTCTTTTAACATGAAGGCCTTAAAATAGAATTAGGCCATTATATTTAGGGGTGGACGGTTAAGGACTATGGTTATATGATTTTATAATGAATTCATGAAGGGTAAGTTAGTAAATGTGATAAGAAGTTAATTAAAACATAAAATAAAACATTTTTATCGTCATTTGTGTTCATCCACCACCGAAAATAAGAAAAAGAAGAAGGGTTTAAGTTCTTCGTGCATTCGGAACACATCTTGGCTAGATTAAGGTATGTTTTGCTTCGATTTTTGATAATTTCTATGTTTTTGTAATCGTTGCTTCAAAACTTCAAAACCCATGACTTAATTTTGTGAATTGATGATGATTTTGAAATGTGCCATTGATGATTTTGTAAGCTTTGTGACATTAGTTGATAAAATATGAAACATATGTGATAGATTAACATAGTTTATCTTTGGACTTTTGATGAATTTGAGTAATTTGGACTAAATTGAAAAAATAATATTTTGAGGGACTAAAATGTGAAATAAATGAAATATATGGGCTCATATGAACAACATGAATATTCGTCCAAGCATGGGTAATATGAAATTATGTGTATTTTGTGATTTTATGAAATATGGACTAAAATGTCAAAATGTGAAAATGTGAGGGCTAATTTGTAAATTGCCCTAAATGTCTGTTCTTGGATTGAACTGAATGAACTGGTGAATAAAATAGTTAAATTTGAATATGTATAGATCAAGAACCGAAGAAAACGGATTTAGACCGCAGAAAGTCGAAAGTGATCGAATAGTCGAATTCGTCTCTTTATCCGAATCCGAGGTAAGTCTATATACAAATAAATGTATTTGAATTGGTTTATTGTGTATCTATGAAATTTAATTGTGATGAATGTGTGCGAGATGATATATACATGAAATCCGAGAAAGTATTGACAAGGCATTAATATCCGAAAAGTCCCGTACGAACCTTAGGAATAGATAGGACTAATATGTCATGACATAGGTTTCTGATATGTGATATCGTGTAAGACCACGTCTGGGACGTTGGCATCGGTATGATATTTACGTGTAAGACCATGTCTGGGACATTGGAATCATATTTGATTCGTGTAAGACCCTGTTTGGGACAGTGGCATCGATATTTGGTTACATGTAAAACCACGTCTGGGACGTTGGCATTGTACGATTATTTTGAGTATTCCGAGTATCCTATTTGATTTCGAATGGTTCAACGGGCAATTCCGAGAAATGAAATACTATGTGAAGTGTATAATCGTTTCAGGTACGTTTGAGATGTATTCTATGATTGAGTATGAAAGGTAAGTATTCATAAACTTGCAAGAGATTTTTGTGCAAAGATTCAATGAGACAAAATGTGATATAGGTATGAATGTGTTATGTACAAAAGAGATACTTGGAGATATGACTAGTTGGTATGCAATGGCTAAACCAATGAGCCAAAGGAGAATTATGAATTTACATATGTGATATACTAATGACTATGTATTTGATATGTTAAGAATGTTTTATGATAAGTTTATTTGTATATGGCTTACTAAGCTTTTGGAAAGCTTACTTTGTGTGTGTTTGCTTTGTTTTATAGATCGTTAAAGCTACGAGAGGCTCGGAGATCGTTGTGGATCGTCATCACACTATCCAATCACATTTTTGTACTTTATGATCATGTATATATTAAGTATGGCATGTATAGTCTAGTTGATATGGTTATGTTTTGAAAGGTGTACAATTAGCCATGTGGTATGGCTAGATAATGACATAATGTGAATGAGTAGTCATGTTTTATGATGTTTAGTTTTGGTATGGTTTGATGACTATTGAGATGACCAAAATTATGATATGTTGATGAAGCAAGGTTGGTATTTTATTGATGAGAAGATGATATATTATGATGGTAAGATTATGGATGAAACTTGTATAGAAATGCTTGTGATCTAGTTGAGCTAAACGGTACCTAAGTTGGTGTGTTTGTGATGTTTATGTATGGGTAGAAATGATGTACAATTTGGTATGTTTTGGTTGCCATTGGTATATGAAATGATGCTTGTATGTGCTTGTAGGGTGAACCCAAAGTGTGGGTGGCATTTTGGCCTTGCAAATAGCCTATATTTGCCCACACGGTTGAGCACACGGGCGTGTGGCTCGACCGTGTCCTTCGTGGTTGCATTTCGAATCAAGTCAGGCTCGACCACGGGCTGGACACACGGGCGTGTGACTGGCCGTGTGATGCAAGTCAAGCTCGACCACGGGTGGGACACACGGGCGTGTCTCAGGCCGTGTGGTCAAGTCAGTATGTATACCCTGTTTTGACACGGCTCGGGCACATGGGCGTGTCTGAGGCCGTGGGAGGCACACGGCTTGCCCACACAGGCGTGTGACCTCTATAACTTTGAAAAATGTTTGATTTTTGAAAAAAAATTGTATGATTTTGGTTTAGTCCCGACCCATTTCTAATGCATGTTTAAGGTCTCGTAGGCCTCATTAAAGGACTATATGCTTGTATTCTGCTATGATCTGATGACGTTATACTTTCTGATGTGAAATGTTTGAAAAAGTCTCCGGTTGTCCGGTAATGCCTCTTAACCCTAAATCGGCGATGGTTACGGGTTAGGGGTGTTACATTTGATTGGTATCAGAGCTACGATTTAGTAGATTCTCGGACTAACGTAGCGTGTGAGAGTCTAGCTATACATGCCATATATATATAAACTGTGATAGTGTGATGAATCCTGACGAGTAAAATGTATTTTCGTATAGTAATGGATCCCAAAAGAGCTGTAGCTGACAATGTTGAAAGTAATGCGCCTGCTCCCGCTCAAGGGACAGTGTCATCTGATTCGAGACCGGCTACTAGCGGTCATGAAGGTGAGGCTAAACAAGCCTTCTTCCAAATGATAAATGAGTGGTTCACTCAATACGTTAGAACAAATCCGACTGTTTCACAACCTCCACCCCCGTCTAATCCCCCTCAGACTTCTGTTGTACCTCCGGCTGTGAATCTGAATCTGTTGAATAAGCCTCCGATCGATAAAATCCGTAAATATGGGGCAGAAGAGTTCAGGGCTACTAGTGATGATGATGCTGAGAGAGCTGAGTTTTGGCTAGAGAACACAATCCGAGTGTTTGATGAAATGTCATTGGCTCCTAAAGAATGCATAAAATGTGTTGTTTCTTTGCTACGAGACGCAGCTTATCAATGGTGGAAGACTTTGATTTCTGTTGTTCCAAAAGAACGGATTACAAGGGATTTCTTTCAGTCTGAGTTCCGAAAGAAATATACCAGCCAGAGATTTATAGATCAAAAGCGAAAAGAGTTTCTGGAATTGAAACAGGGTCGTATGACTGTCACTGAGTATGAACGAGGATTTGTGAGATTAAGTCAATATGCCCAGTAATGTGTTTCAACCGAAGCGATAATGTGTAAAAGGTTTGAAGACGGCTTGAATGAAGACATCCGTTTACTAGTTGGGATTCTAGAAATAAAAGAATTTGTTGTGCTTGTTGATCGAGCATGTAAAGCTGAGGCACTCGGGAAAGATAAAAGAAAAGTTGAGTCTGAAGCTAGAGATGTGAGAAAGAGATTTTCGAGTAAACCATTTCAGTCTGCTTCAAAGAAGTTCAGAGATGAGCATAGCCGTTCAAGGGCTAATATGGGACATTCAAACAGAGATCGAGCTAGATCACAGTCGAACCTCAAAGTTTCAGTAACTTTGATGGCTAGTGTGGGAAATGTCCGATCCGCACGGCCTGAATGTAAGCATTGTGGTAAAAGACATCCAGGAAGTTGTAGATTAAATGATCGAGCTTGTTTTAGATGCAGATCATTAGACCATTTCATTCGAGACTGCCCAGAGTCTATTGAACAAGAGATCGTTCAGAATCCGAGGTCAGACAATGTTTCAGCTAGAGGTAGACCTTCTCGAAACACAAGAAATGTTAGTGGTAGTCAGAGAACTACGAGATATACAGTTGCGAGATCTGAAGCTAGGGCACCTGCTAGAGCATACGCCATTCGAGCTCGTGAGGAAGCTTCGTCTCCAGATGTTATTACGGGTACATTTACTCTTTATGATACTTCTGTGACTGCATTAATAGACCCTGGATCAACTCGTTCATATGTATGCATGAACTTAGTATACAGTAAGACTTTTTGCCTGTAGAGTCTACTGAATTTGTTATTAGAGTATCGAACCCCTTAGGTAAAAGTGTCCTGGTTGACAAAGTGTGCAAGAACTGTCCGTTGATGTTTAGAGATATCTGTTTTCTGGCTGATCTGATGCTATTACCTTTTGATGAGTTTGATATAATTCTGGGTATGAATTGGCTAACATTGCATGATGCTGTTGTGAACTGCAAATGAAAGACTATTGATTTGAGATGTCAGAATGATGAAATAGTTCGGATTGAATCTAATGATTTGAATGGGTTACCGGCTGTGATATTAGTGTTGAAAGCTCAGAGTTATGTGAAAAAGGGTTGCGAAGCCTATTTTGCCTATGTGATTGATTCGAGAGCGACTGGAAAGAAAGTTGAATCTGTCCCAGTTGTTTGTGAATTCTCTGACGTATTCCCTGAAGAACTACCGGGGTTACCTCCAATACGAGAAGTTTAATTCAGTATTGATTTAATGCCAGGAACGACTCTTATTTCGATAGCTCCGTATAGAATGGCACCAATAGAATTGAAAGAGTTGAAGTCTCAGTTGGAAGAATTGACCGACAGAGGGTTTGCACGATCGAGTTTCTCACCTTGGGGTGCTCCCGTTCTATTTGTGAAAAAGAAAGATGGTACGATGAGAATGTGCATTGATTATTGTCAGTTGAACAAAGTGAAAATAAAGAACAAATATCCTCTGCCCAGGATTGATGATTTGTTTGATCAGCTAAAAGGAGCCACCGTGTTTTCAGAAATATATTTGAGATCGGGGTATTATCGCCATGCGAGTAAAAGATTCGGACACATTTCAAAATCGCTTTAAGCCAGTGCGGGCATTATGAGTTTTTATTTATGCCTTTCGGATTAACGAATGCTCTTGCTATTTTTATGGATTTGATGAACAGAATTTTCAGACCATATTTAGATCGATTTGTTGTTGTATTCATTGACGACATTTTGATTTATTCGTGTGATGAAATTGAGCATGCTGCACATCTGAGAATCATATTACAAACTCTGCGAGATAAGCAATTGTATGCAAAGTTTAGTAAATGTGAATTCTGGTTGCGTGAAGTTAGTTTTCTAGGACATATTGTGTCAGCATCAGGTATACGAGTTGATCCGAGCAAGATTTCGGCTATTTTAGAGTGGAAGCCTCCGAAAAATGTGTCTGAAGGTCGCAGTTTTTTGGGACTTGCTGGTTATTATCGACGGTTCGTAAAAGGCTTTTCGATGATTGCAACTCCTATGACGAGATTACTTCAGAAAGATGTGAAGTTTGAATGGTCTGATAAATCTTAGAAAAGTTTTGATCCGTTGAAAGCCCTTTTGACTGAAGCTCCAGTTTTAGTACAGCTAGAATCGGGCAAAGAATTTGTGGTATATAGTGATTCTTCGTTAAATGGTCTGGGATGTGTTTTGATGCAGGAAGGCAAAGTTATAGCTTATGCCTCGAGACAACTAAAGCCGCATGAAAAGAATTATCCGACGCACGATCTCGAGTTAGCTGCAATTGTGTTTGCCCTGAAGATCTGGCGTCATTATATTTTTGGTGAAAAATGCCATGTGTTTTTGGATCATAAAAGTCTGAAATATTTGATGGCTCAGAAAGACTTGAATTTGCAACAAAGACGATGGTTAGAGCTGTTGAAAGACTATGAGCTTGTGATAGATTATCATCCGGGTAAGGCAAATGTTGTTGTTGATGCATTGAGTCAGAAATCACTGTTTGCATTGTGTGCGATGAATGCCTATTTGGACTTGTCTGATGATGGTTCAGTTTTGGCTGAGTTGAAAGCGAAATCGTTGTTCTTACAGCAAATATGTGATGCTCAGAAAGTTGATAATGAAATGTTAGCAAAACGAGCTCAGTATAATTTGAATTCTGATTCGTAATTTCGTGTTGATGTTGATGTTGATGATTGCTTGAGATTTAGAGATCGGATTTGTGTTTCGAGAAACCCAAAGTTGATTCTGTTGATATTTAATTAAGCACATAACAGTCGCTTATCTGTTCACCCGAGAAGTACAAAGATGTACCATGATCTGAAGCAACATTACTTGTGATCTGGTATGAAACGAGACATATATGACTTTGTTTCGAAATGTTTAGTCTGTCAGCAAGTTAAAGCTGAACATCAAGTGCCATCTGGTTTGTTACAACCGATAATGATTCCTGAATGGAAATGGGATAGAGTGACGATTGATTTTGTTTCTGGGTTGCCTTTGACTCCGAGAAAGAAAGATGCAATTTGGGTCGTAGTTGACAGATTGACAAAATCAGCTCATTTCATTCCGGTATGATCTAATTACTCACTTGATAAATTAGCTGAGTTATACATTTCCGATATTGTAAGATTGCACCGAGTGCCACTATCTATTGTGTCTGATAGAGATCGGAGGTTCACTTCACGGTTCTGGAAGAAACTACAAGAGGCTTTAGGTACTAAATTGCATTTTAGTACAGCTTTTCACCCACAGACATATGGTCAATCCGAGCTGCCTCTGATCTTCAGAAATCCTATGCAGACTTAAAACGAAAAGATATCGAGTTTGAGATTGGTGATAAAGTATTCTTGAAAGTGTTTCCGTGGAAGAAAGTACTACGATTTGGACGTAAAGGCAAATTAAGTCCGAGGTTCATCGGGCCGTATGAGATTATCGAACGAATTGGACCTGTTGCATACAGATTGTTGTTGTCACCAGAACTAGAAAAGATTCATAATGTGTTTCACGTGTCAATGCTTCGACGATACAGATCCGATCCCTCGCATATGATTTCTCCATCTGAAATTGAGATACGATCTGATATGACTTATGAAGAAGAACCTATCCGTATCTTAGCTCGTGAGGTTAAAGAATTGCGAAATAAGAAAATTCCATTAGTAAAGGTACTGTGGCATCGACACGGAGTGGGAGAGGCTACGTGGGAGCCCGAAGATGCAATGAGACAACAATATCTGAATCTGTTTAATGGTAAGATTTTTGGGGACGAAAATCCCTAAGGGGGAGAATTATAATAGTTCGGTTTAAACCCTAGTCGGAATAATGGTTTTCGGACCATAAATTCGAGTCTAAAAAAAATATTTTAATATTATTTTTTGTTTTTGCAGTATGTGATTAAGCATGTGTGAAAGTTTCGTGAAATAATTTATCTGTTTGTGTGCTTAATTTGAGAAAAGGGCTTAAACGTGGAAAATGCAAAAGTGCCTTGATATTTGTTAAAGTGCTTTGATGATATGTTCTTTTAACATGAAGGCCTTAAAATAGAATTAGGCCATTATATTTAGGGCTGGACGGTTAAGGACTATGGATATATGATTTTATAATGAATTCATTAAGGGTAAGTTAGTAAATGTGATAATAAGTTAATTAAAACATAAAATAAAACATTTTTATCATCATTTGAGTTCATCCACCACCGAAAATAAGAAAAAGAAGAAGGGTTTAAGTTCTTCTTGTATTCGGCACACATCTTGGCTAGATTAAGGTATGTTTTGCTTCGGTTTTTGATAATTTCTACGTTTTTGTAATCGTTGCTTCGAATACTTCAAAACCCATGTCTTAATTTTGTGAATTGATGATGATTTTGAAATGTGCCATTGATGATTTTGTAAGCTTTGTGATGTTAGTTGATAAAATATGAAACATATGTGATAGATTAACATAGTTTGTCTTTGGACTTTTAATGAATTTGAGTAATTTGGACTAAATTGAGAAAATAATATTTTGAGGGACTAAAATGTGAAATAAATGAAATATATGGGCTCATATGAACAACATGAATATTCGTCCAAGCATGGGTAATATGAAATTATGTGTATTTTTTGATTTTATGAAATATGGACTAAAATGTCAAAATGTGAAAATGTGAGGGCTAATTTGTAAATTGCCCTAAATGTGTGTTCTTGGATTGAATTGAATGAATTGGTGAATAAAATAGTTAAATTTGAATATGTATAGATCAAGAACCGAAGAAAACAGATTTAGACCGCAGAAAGTCGAAAGTGATCGAATAGTCGAATTCGTCTCTTTATCTGAATCCGAGGTAAGTCTATATACAAATAAATGTATTTGAATTCGTTTATTGTGTATCTATGAAATTTAATTGTGATGAATGTGTGCGAGATGATATATACATGAAATCCAAGAAAGTATTGACAAGGCATCAATATCTGAAAAGTCTCGTACGAACCTTAGGAATAGATAGGACTAATATGTCATGACATAGGTTTCTGATATGTGATATCGTGTAAGACCACATCTGGGACGTTGGCATCGGTATGATATTTACGTGTAAGACCATGTCCGGGACATTGGCATCGTATTTGATTCGTGTAAGACCCTGTTTGGGACAGTGGCATCGATATTTGGTTACATGTAAAACCACGTCTGGGACGTTGGCATTGTACGATTATTTCGAGTATTCCGAGTATCCTATTTGATTCTGATTGGTTCAACGGGCAATTCCGAGAAATGAAATACTATGTGAAGTGTATAATCGTTTCAGGTACGTTTGAGATGTATTCTATGATTGAGTATGAAAGGTAAGTATTCATAAACTTGCAAGAGATTTATGTGCAAAGATTCAATGAGACAAAATGTGATATAGGTATGAATGTGTTATGTACAAAAGAGATACTTGGAGATATGACTAGTTGGTATGCAATGGCTAAACCAATGAGCCAAAGGAGAATTATGAATTTACATATGTGATATACTAATGACTATGTATTTGATATGTTAAGAATGTTTTATGATAAGTTTATTTGTATATGGCTTACTAAGCTTTTGGAAAGCTTACTTTATGTGTGTTTTCTTTGTTTTATAGATCGTTAAAGCTACGAGAGGCTCGGGGATCGTTGTGGATCGTCATCACACTATCCAATCACATTTTTGTACTTTATGATCATGTATATATTAAGTATGGCATGTACAGTCTAGTTGATATGGTTATGTTTTGAAAGGTGTATAATTAGCCATGTGGTATGGCTAGATAATGACATAATGTGAATGAGTAGTCATGTTTTATGATGTTTAGTTTTGGAATGGTTTGATGACTATTTAGATGACCAAAATTATGATATGTTGATGAAGCAAGGTTGGTATTTTATTGATGAGAAGATGATATATTATGATGGTAAGATTATGGATGAAACTTGTATAGAAATGCTTGTGATCTAGTTGAGCTAAACGGTACCTAAGTTGGTGTGTTTGTGATGTTTATGTATGGGTAGAAATGATGTACAATTTGGTATGTTTTGGTTGCCATTGGTATATGAAATGATGCTTGTATGTGCTTGTAGGGTGAATTTGAGTTTTGATGAATTTGAGTAAATTGTGCTTAATTGAGAAAATGATATTTTGAGGGACTAAATTGTGAAATAAATGAAATGTATGGATTGATATGATCATGGGGTATATTCGGCCAAGCATGGGTATAAGCAAATTTGGTGTATTTTGTGATTTTGTGAAATAGGGACTAAAATGTCCAAATGTGAAAATGTGTGGGCTAAATTGTAAATTGCCCTAAATGTGTGTTCTTGGATTGAATTGAATGATTTATTGAATAAATGGGTTAAATTTGAATATGTATAGATCAAGAACCGAAGAAAATGGACTTAGATCGTGGAAAGTCAAAAGTTATCGAATAACCGAATCTTATCGAATATCCGAATCCGAGGTAAGTCGATATACAAATAATGTATTTGAATTGAATTATTTGTACATATATGAATTGTAAGTTGCTATGAATATCCATTGAGATGGAATGTATATGAAATCTGGGTTTATGTATATATATCGACAAGTTATCAGTGTCCGAAAAGTCTCGTTTGAACCTAGGGATAAATAGGATAGTATATGTCATGACATAGGTGTCCGATATGAGATTTCATGTAAGACCACGTCTGGAACATTGGCGTTGATTCGAGATTTCGTGTAAGACCACGTCTGGGACGTTGGTATCGATATGAGATTTACGTGTAAGACCATGTCTGGGACATTGGCATCGTATTTGATACGTGTAAGACCCTGTTTGGGACAGTGGCATCGATATTTGGTTACATGTAAGACCACGTCTAGGACGATGGCATTGTACGACTATTTTGAGCACTTTAAGTATCCTATTAGATTCCGAACGGTTCAACGGGCAAATCTGTGATGATAATGGCTACGTGAAATGTATAAAGATTCAGGTATGTTTGAAAAGTGTAACACCCCAAACCCGGTCAATACGCCACGACCGAATTTGGTATGTCACAGGGGAAAACGTTTTGAGGAAAAACAAGTTAACGATTAAATTTTAGTGAAAAACTTTTTATTATTCTAAATTCGTAGAAAATTAAGTTGAAAACTGATATTTTACTTTGCAATTCCGTAAATAGACTTTTAAAACTTAGTCGCAGCTTAGATTCGTAAACCATTTATAAAGTAAAGAGAAACTAAAGCAATTAGGTTGAAAATCGTATCTAATAGAAATTTGGAAACTTAAGTTTTGTAAAATAGTTTGAGTTATCGAAAATACTTAAGTTGTTAAAATTGTCAATTTATTTAGGTTACCCGATGGTAACGTTTTAAAAACCATCGCGCTTTGTATTTTAGAAAACTTTGTTCACATATCATTAAATCAATCATGTAATTTGCAAGTTATTCCTAAAACAAATCCAAAGCATATAAATAATCCAAAAACATAATTAAAGAGGCCTTATTACAAACCCATAAAAATGAAAACCAAATAAAAATAAAGTACCCAAACGGAAGTTCATGTAAAACCAAATTCCATTGCATGGCCTCCTCGAGTTCATCCGGCTCCTCATCCGCGAATTTACGAATTACCTGAAAAAATAAGGGAGAAGGTGAGTCACCAAGACTCAGTGCATATTCCCTCTCCCGGGTAAATACCACATACTTACACAAATTATAACCAAGCAATATATATATTATGCACCCAACCTAGCCATCCGTAACTCCTTTTTCTACCCCGTGTGGTACCAAACCACTGGTGGTGCCAAACCACTGGTGACCAAAGTCACAAATAATCAAGTTGTGGGGCCAACCCACTTGTGATACCAAATCACTGGCGACAATCCCATATCTCAAAAGTGGGGCCAACCCACGGTTGTGTTAATCCACGAGGACGCAGTCGCTATGAGGTGCCAAACCTCTGGTGTCCCAAAGACACAAATGTGATACCAAATCACTGGAGGTGCCAAACCTCTGGTGTCCGAAGACACGAATATCAATCTTCCCCCTCCTCTCATATTGCCCATACCAATGCAATAGATAAACAAATCATGTCAATATACTTTGATATGAACATATAACCAATACATATCGTAGATCATGATATTAAACAACATATAGCAACATCATATCGAAACGGACTTACCCGTATCCTTGCTCATACCCATCAAGGTATCATATCAATATCTCATAGTTTCGGCTTTAACAACTTGAATAGTTATTTAACACACATATATATATATAAACCAAGTTATAAAGTGTGTAAGATACACACCTGACACTACCGCAAGTACTAAAATCCGAAGACCCGATCTACCGCACTAGATCACCTTGTCCTACAATCGGCCAATATTTAAATTATAAACAAAGGCCATTCGGCCATACTACTAAATCCCAATGAGTTATCACTTGAAATACCAAGTCTTACCTAAAGCCTACCCAAAACAATTTGACAAATAAATGAGGCTTAGATTGATTGCTTCCAACGTCCCGAGGAGCCTAAAAGAAATCGATTTCTAAGAATGATTAGAACCTTGCAACAATTGCCCAAAATTCGGCCTTTTTCCACAAGAGGAACAACATAGAAACAATAAAAAGACTAAGGAAAAATGGCCATAACACTTACCTATCTTCCAAAATCGATTGAAGAAAACCAAATGAAGTCCTACCCTTGAAGAAATTCGGCCAAGACAAATCAAATAGGATATGAGAGTTTCGGCTGTGATTTTGAAAGAAAACAATTGATATTCGGCTCAAAAGAGATGAAGAATTAGTATGGCAAAGAAGAAAAGAAAAAGAAAAAAAATATGAAAAGGGAAGAAGGATGATTCGGCTTTAGCAACTAATGAAAGAAAAATCAAGGGGAAAGGGGAAGAAAGAGATTCGACCAAGAAGAAAGTAAAAGAAATGTTGTGATTTTGAACAATATCCAAAAGAAAGAAAAGAGAGAAAATGGGATTAAGAGATTCGGCCAACACCTATTTTACCAAAGAAGAAAAGTGCACAAAAATGCACAAAGTTCAAATGTAGTTTCAGTTTCAAAGGAAAAATGAGAGAAAGAGAATGGTATTTGGTCCAACACAAAAATGAGAGCTAAAATCCAAAGCAAATTTGCACAAAAATGCCTAGGTACATTCGGCCAAAGAAGGAGTTTTTGGAGAGAAAAGAAACAAATGCCAAAAGGTGCACAAATGCTAAAGTTGGCCAACTATCCTTCCCAAAACCTCCTATCAATATTCGGCCACCCCCCTAGCCATACATGCCGTCCACATACATGCACTAAAGGCCTTGGAATAGTTTCCAAAACATCTTCCTTAAGCCAAGCCTTGAAATCCTCTACATTCCCAAAGTTGAAGGAATTTTATCCCCAAAATCTAGCAATTCTATCCCTTATTTCATGCTTACCATAACCTTAAGTCTTCTTGCCAAAAAAGAAAATTGTCCATCTTATCCATATGTGTAGTTGACCGACACTTAATGCTAGGATGTACAAAAATAAAATCCTCAATATGCTTTCCATGCTACTCGAACCACTTCCCTCAAGCAACCTTTCAAGCTCCTTATCCACTATGCCACTAACTCCTCATGTGCTTTAATTTAACACTTAAATTATCTTAAGTGTCAAGCTCACTTAATCCACTTCACTAAATTTTCCACACTAAAAATTATTCTAGCTTAGCTAATATTTCCAAGCCTTCACACAAATATACTAAGCACACAATAACAATCATATCCGAGCTAACACAAATAACAAGATGATACTCTAATATTTTTAGGATGTTACAATTCTACCCCTTAAGAAAATTTCGTCCTCGAAATTACCTGATCAAAAGAGTTGAGGGTACTGCTGCCTCATCGCATCCTCCGGTTCCCACGTAGCTTCTTCCACGCCATGATTCCGCCATAAAACCTTCACTAAAGGAACGGACTTCCTACGCAAAACTTTCACATCTCGATCTAGAATCTGCACAGGTTCTTCTTCTATCGTCAAATCTGGACTCACCTCTATTTCCTCATCGCCACGACATGCGATGGATCGTAACGATAGCATCTAAGCATGGAGGCATGGAACACATCGTGAATCGACTCTCGACTCGATGGCAACTCGGTGATAGGCTACTGGTCCCACTCGTCTCAACACCTTATAAGGTCCAATAAACCTTGGACTTAACTTGCCTTTTCTCCCAAATCTTAACACTTTCTTCCATGGTGAGACCTTCAGAAAAACTTTGTCACCCACGGCAAACTCTATATCCCTCCGCTTGAGATCAGCATATGACTTCTGCCTATCTGAAGCTTCCTTCAGACGAGCCTGAATTGTCTTAACCTTATCCTCAGTCTCTGCAACCAACTCTGGTCCTAACATCTGACGCTCATCCAACTCTGTCCAACATGTAGGTGTGCGACACCTCCTACCATACAACGCCTCATATGGTGCCATCTTAATGCTTGCTTGATAACTATTATTGTATGCGAACTCGAGTTAATGGTAAAACTCTTCCCGCCTAGCTCAAGTCCAAAACACACCCTCTCAACATATCCTCTAAAATCAGATATACTCTTTCCGGTGTCCGCCGATTGTGGATGAAATGCCATCTTGAAGTCCAACCGCGTACCCAAAGCTTGATGTAACGCTCTTCAAAACCTCGACGTAAATCTAGGATCTGCATGCGAGATGATCGACATTGGTACACCGTGCAACCTCACTATTTTCGCCACATACAACTTAGCTAACCTGGCGAATAATCCACCCTTACCCGAATAAAATGAGTCGACTTAGTCGACGATCCACAATCACCCAAAGCGAGTCCTTCTTACTTGGCGTAAGGGTAATCCGCGACAAAGTCCATAGTGATCCTTTCCCACTTCCATCGTGGAATCTTCACCGGTGAAGTAACCCAGACGGCAACTAATGCTCCGCCTTGACTGGCGACACGCCGACATTTACCCACAAACTCGATTACCTCCCGCTTTAGACACGGCCACCAGCGCGCTCTCTTAAATCCCGATACATCTTGCTACCTCCAGGATGCATAGCGTATGGCTACGCTATGCGCCCGAAGAATCCTTTGCCTCAACTCAACATCCTTTGGCATACAAGCTCTTCCTTTAAAACACAATACTCCATCCTTGGACAAACTATAATCCTCTAAACCTCCGTTCAACCCGCAACCTCCGATCATTTAAACCATCATCCTCTAGTAACTGTTTCTCCTTAATTTGCTCTAACCAAGTCGGCTTGACTTGCAATTCAGCCAAAAGACTCCCATCGTCATATAAGCTAAGACGAGCAAACATCGATCTTAAGTCGGTCCACAACCTTACGGCTCGCGCGTCTACCACCACGTTAGCCTTGCTCGGATGATACTCAATCGAGCGATCGTAGTCCTTTAACAACTCAATCCATCTACGCCTCAAGTTCAAATCCTTACGAGTCAAAAGATACTTAAGACTCTTGTGATCCGTGTAGACTATCGACTTCTCTCCATACAAATAGTGTCTCCAAATCTTCAAAGCAAAAACCACTGCAGGCTAATTCCAAGTCATAGGTTGGATAGTTAACTTCATGTGGTCTCAACTGTCGAGATGCATAAGCCACTACCTTCCTTCCTGCATCAAAGCACACATCCCAAACCAAGATGTGATGCATCACAAGAAACCGTGAATTCCTTGCTCGCCTCAAAGTTGAATCAAAACCGGAGCTTCAATCGAGAATCTTCTTCAACTTGTCAAAACTTCCTTGCTGCTTCTCGGTCCACACAAATGGAACTCCTTTCCTCAATAACTTAGTCATAGGTGCTGCTATCAAAGAAAATCCCTCTACAAATCTTCGGTAATACCCCGCCAGACCTAGGAAACTCCGAATCTCGACCACCGACTTAGGCGGCTTCCAATCTAACACGCCTCAATCTTCCGAGGATCCACTCTAATCCCCTCGGTGATACTACGTGACCCAAGAAAGTCACCTCCTAAGCCAAAACTTCGCACTTACTAAATTTTGCATAAAGTCGCTTTTCCTCAAAATCTGCAACACTACTCGCAAATGCGCATCATGCTCCTCCTCCGACTTGGAGTATACCAAAATATCGATCTATAAATACCACAACAAACCGATCCAAAATTGCTTTGGAATACCCGATTCATCATGTCCATAAATGTCTGCCGACGCGTTAGTCAACCCAAAGCGGCATTACAGTAAATTCATAGTGCCCATACCGAGTGCGAAAATGCCGTCTTATGGATATCACCTCTTTCACCTTCTTGGTGATGATATCCAAACCTTAAATCAATCTTGAGAAAACCGCTGCCCCCTTAAGCTGATCAAACAAGTCATCTATCCTCGGCAAAGGATACTTGTTTTTGATCGTCAGCTTATTCAACTGGCGGTAGTCTATACACATCCGCATCGTACCATCTTTCTTCTTGACAAAAAGTACCGGCGCTCCCCATGGCGAAACACTTGGTCGGATGAAACCTCAATCCAACAACTCCTGAATCTGAGCTTTTAATTCCACTAATTCCTTCGGAGCCATCCTATACGGCGCAATAGACACTGGCGCAGTTCCGGGTAACAGATCTATACCAAATTCAACTTCACGATCCGGAGGCAGTCCCGGAAGTTCTTCAGGAAATACGTCAACATATTCCTTTACCGTGCGGACATTCCCCACATTAGACTCCTTAGCCTCCATCGCACACATATGGACCACAAATGCCTCACAGCCCTTCTTGACCAACTTCACAGCTTTCAATGCAGATACCACGTTGGATAGATAATCTCTTCTATTACCTTTCATGACCACTTCTTCGCCATCAGCTGTCTTCAAAACCATGCGCTTAGCAGCGCAATCCAAACTTGCTTGGTACTTGACCAACCAATCCATCCCAAGAATCAGATCAAACTCCCCAAATGGAAGTTCCATCAGATCAGCTACAAACACTACCCTTTGGAGTTCTAGGGGTACATCCCTATACAACTTATTTACTTCTACAGAGTGACCTAGAGGGCTAAGTACTGTCATCTTCCTAGAAGTAGTCTCAGAGTCTAGATTCATAGTCTCTACTATGCTACTAGCAACATACGAATGTGCCAAACCCACATCTATCAAAGCCGTATATGGTACACCAAAGATTAAGAACGTACCGGTTATAACGTCTGGTGCGTCGCCCTCCTCTCGACGTCTCACTGCATACACCAAACCAGGCTGTCTTGCCTCAGTGTTGCCAGCACCTCGCCGGATGCTCGCGCGCCTCGACCGAACCATTACCTTCTCTACCATTACCACGACCTCTCAGTGGTGACGGTCCCTCATTTCTGAACTGAGCACGACCTTGACCCTCAGACTGATTCCTGGCTAGCTTACGTGGACAATCTCTCACACGATGATCCAGCGAGCCACACTCAAAACATCCTTTCCCTCCGGTCCAACATTCGCCCCAATGAGATTTTCCACATCGATTACATCAGGCTTTGGTCCCCGATTAGCGATAAGGCCTCCCAGATTGATTCGGCCCACTCTGCCTAACCCTCTTCTGAGAATTATCGACTGACCCGGATGATCCAAAACCTCTCTTATGTTTATTCTTGTCGTGCCTCTGCCTTACTGATTCCTTTATCCCTTCTGCTATCTTAGTCTTTTCAACTAGCGCAGCAAACTCTCGCTCCTGATGTGGAGCAATCAGCAATCTTAGTTCGTCCCTCAATCCATCCTCGAACCGGATACATCGCTCGTGCTCCGAAGTCACGATACCTCCAGCATACCGGCTCAATCTTAAAAATTCTGCCTCATATTCTAATACGGACTTACTTCCCTGGACCAAACTCAAAAATGCCTTACGCTATGCATCAATGTAACTAGACCCAACATATTTCTTCTGATACGCTGCCTTAAAATAATCCCAAGTGAGATCCTCCGCTGTAGCACTATTCCGTACCGTGAGCCACCACTGATATGACTCATCCCGAAGAAGCGATACAATCCCTTTCAGCTTTTCCTCAGCACTCAGATCCAAGTCATCCATGATTCGTTTCGTCGCCTCTAACCAATACTCTGTCGTACTGGGAGCCACAACTGAAACACCTCGAAATACCTCAGCTCCATTGGCTTGAAGTCGCTCAGATACGGATTTCTAAATTCCCGCGCCTCCACCTATTCCAGCTACCCTCTCAAGAACTCGCAAGATCGCACGAGACATCTGCGTCATCCCCGCTTGATCCTCGATGCTCAACTCCAACGGTGGTGGTGGGGTGGTGGTACCTCATTCTCGGATCCTTGACTGGACCTCACCGGCTCGCACACGACCATCCTACCCCGACCACGTCCACGAGTAATACGACCTCGACCACGAGTACTCATGTCTAAAGTCTCGACTTATCTGATTTAAAAGCGTTATGCATTAGTCATTATTCCACTTTCTTTAAAACACGCTTTTATGAATAATTTTAATAAGAAGTTGTTTCATGAGTACATTCAACCTATAGTTTGGGTCTCTAGAGTAGTTCCTACTACTATACTGATCATGCCAACATCATCATATCATATCATCAAAATCAACGATTTGATGTACTTACGAGGCGGATTGATGTCGGAGACTCGGGGCCATGCCTTTCCAACCATACAATTAACAAAATCATTTTAAAACCATACTTTAAAACATATTGGGCCTCGGGCCCACAGCCGAGCTTTTGAACTTGGCTCTGATACCAATTTGTAACACCCCAAACCCGGTCAATACGCCACGACCGAATTTGGTATGTCACAGGGGAAAACGTTTTGAGGAAAAACAAGTTAACGATTAAATTTTAGTGAAAAACTTTTTATTATTCTAAATTCGTAGAAAATTAAGTTGAAAACTGATATTTTACTTTGCAATTCCGTAAATAGATTTTTAAAACTTAGTCGCAGCTTAGATTCGTAAACCATTTATAAAGTAAAGAGAAACTAAAGCAATTAGGTTGAAAATCGTATCTAATAGAAATTTGGAAACTTAAGTTTTGTAAAATAGTTTGAGTTATCGAAAATACTTAAGTTGTTAAAAATTATCAATTTATTTAGGTTACACGATGGTAACGCTTTAAAAACCATCGCGCTTTGTATTTTAGAAAACTTTGTTCACATATCATTAAATCAATCATGTAATTTGCAAGTTATTCCTAAAACAAATCCAAAGCATATAAATAATCCAAAAACATAATTAAAGAGGCCTTATTACAAACCCATAAAAATGAAAACCAAATAAAAATAAAGTACCTAAACGGAAGTTCATGTAAAACCAAATTCCATTGCATGGCCTCCTCGAGTTCATCCGGCTCCTCATCCGCGAATTTACGAATTACCTGAAAAAAATAAGGGAGAAGGTGAGTCACCAAGACTCAGTGCATATTCCCTCTCCCGGGTAAATACCACATACTTACACAAATTATAACCAAGCAATATATATATTATGCACCCAACCTAGCCATCCGTAACTCCTTTTTCTACCCCGTGTGGTACCAAACCACCTGGTGGTGCTAAACCACCTGGTGACCAAAGTCACAAATAATCAAGTTGTGGGGCCAACCCACTTGTGATACCAAATCCTTGGCGACAATCCCATATCTCAAAAGTGGGGCCAACCCACGGTGGTGTTAATCCACGGGGACGAGTCGCTATGAGGTGCCAAACCTCCGGTGTCCCAAAGACACAAATGTGATACCAAATCACTTTGGTGACCAAAGTCACGAATAATCAAGTTGTGGGGCCAACCCACGTGTGATACCAAATCACCGGCGACAATCCCATATCTCAAAAGTGGGGCCAACCCACGGTGGTGTTAATCCACGGGGACGAGTCGCTATGAGGTGCCAAACCTCTGGTGTCCCAAAGACACAAATGTGATACCAAATCTTTGGTGACCAAAGTCACGAATAATCAAGTTGTGGGGCCAACCCACGTGTGATACCAAATCATGGCGACAATCCCATATCTCAAAAGTGGGGCCAACCCACGGTGGTGTTAATCCACGGGGACGCAGTCGCTATGAGGTGCCAAACCTCCGGTGTCCCAAAGACACAAATGTGATACCAAATCACTTTGGAGGTGCCAAACCTCCGGTGTCCAGAAGACACGAATATCAATCTTCCCCCTCCTCTCATATTGCCCATACCAATGCAATAGATAAACAAATCATGTCAATATACTTTCATATGAACATATAACCAATACATATCGTAGATCGTGATATTAAACAACATATAGAAACATCATATCGAAACGGACTTACCCGTATCCTTGCTCATACCCATCAAGGTATCATATCAATATCTCATAGTTTCGGCTTTAACAACTTGAATAGTTATTTAACACACACATATATATATATATATATAAACCAAGTTATAAAGTGTGTAAGATACACACCTGACACTACCGCAAGTACTAAAATCCGAAGACCCGATCTACCGCACTAGATCACCTTGTCCTACAATCGGCCAATATTTAAATTATAAACAAAGGCCATTCGGCCATACTAATAAATCCCAATGAGTTATCACTTGAAATACCAAGTCTTACCTAAAGCTTACCCAAAATGATTTGACAAAGAAATGAGGCTTAGATTGATTGCTTCCAACGTCCCGAGGAGCCTAAAAGAAATCGATTTCTAAGAATGATTAGAACCTTGCAACAATTGCCCAAAATTCGGCCTTTGTCCACAAGAGGAACAACATAGAAACAATAAAAGACTAAGGAAAAACGGCCATAACACTTACCTATCTTCCAAAACCGATTGAAGAAAACCAAATGAAGTCCTACCCTTGAAGAAATTTGGCCAAGACAAATCAAATAGGATATGAGAGTTTCGGCTATGATTTTGAAAGAAAACAATTGATATTCGGCTCAAAAGAGATGAAGAATTAGTATGGCAAAGAAGAAAAGAAAAAGAAAAAAAATATGAAAATGGAAGAAGGATGATTCGGCTTTAGCAACTAATGAAAGAAAAATCAAGGGGAAAGGGGAAGAAAGAGATTCGGCCAAGAAGAAAGTAAAAGAAATGTTGTGATTTTGAACAATATTCAAAAGAAAGAAAAGAGAGAAAATGGGATTAAGATTTTCGGCCAACACCTATTTTACCAAAGAAGAAAAGTGCACAAAAATGCACAAAGTTCAAATGTAGTTTCGGTTTCAAAGGAAAAATGAGAGAAAGAGAATGGTATTTGGTTCAACACAAAAATGAGAGCTAAAATCGAAAGCAAATTTGCACAAAAATGCCTAGGTACATTCGGCCAAAGAAGGAGTTTTTGGAGAGAAAAGAAACAAATGCCAAAAGGTGCACAAATGCTAAAGTTGGCCAACTATCCTTCCCAAAACCTCCTATCAATATTCGGCCACCCCCCTAGCCATACATGCCGTCCACATACATGCACTAAAGGCCTTGGAATAGTTTCCAAAACATCTTCCTTAAGCCAAGCCTTGAAATCCTCTACATTCCCAAAGTTGAAGGAATTTTATCCCCAAAATCTAGCAATTCTATCCCTTATTTCATGCTTACCATAACCTTAAGTCTTCTTGCCAAAAAAGAAAATTGTCCATCTTATCCATATGTATAGTTGACCGACACTTAATGCTAGGATGTACAAAAATAAAATCCTCAATATGCTTTCCATGCTACTCGAACTACTTCCCTCAAGCAACCTTTCAAGCTCCTTATCCACTATGCCACTAACTCCTCATGTGCTTTAATTTAACATTTAAATTATCTTAAGTGTCAAGCTCACTTAATCCACTTCACTAAATTTTCCACACTAAAAATTATTCTAGCTTAGCTAATATTTCCAAGCCTTCACACAAATATACTAAGCACACAATAACAATCATATCCGAGCTAACACAAATAACAAGATGATACTCTAATATTTTTAGGATGTTACAAAAAGTACACCATGTATGTGTACAAAAAGGTAAGTTTATATATGAACTTACTAAGGTGAATATGTGTATTGAAATGATAAGATGATATGTGATATGTGATATACATATGCTTGAATGAGTTATGAGCACATGCGAGAAATGAGTTGTGGAATATGAGTATAGCAATGGCTAAATAATGAGCCAAGGGTGATATTATGAATTTGCAGATGAGAATTATAAATGTCATTGCATCTATGTGGTTATAAGCATTTGATGCTAAGTTTATTTGTATATGGCTTACTAAGCTTTTAAAAGCTTACTTTGTGTGTGTTTATTCTGTTTTATAGATCGTCAAAGCTACTGAAGGCTCGGGGACCATCGAGGATTGTCATCACACTACCCAAACTCATTTTGGTACCTTTTGGGATTGTATATACTTTGTATGGCATGTATAGGCTAGTCATTTTGGCTTGTGCTTGAGAAGTGTATATATAGCAATGTGATATGGCTAGGTATTTGGTTATGATGTGAATGAGTAAATATGTTATATGATACATGATTTTGGTATGATCTTATGTTATGAAATGGTCATAGTAATAGTAAGTTTATTGATGCAAGATAAGCATATGTTTTGAATGAATGATGACTAAGTGGAATGGTAGGTTTATGGATGAATTATGTTTGGAATGCTTTGGAATAAGTTGAGTTAATTGTTATATAAAATGGTGTGCTTGATATTATTCTGAATGCTTGAAATGGTTGGTTATTTATGGCATGAATTGAATTGGTATATGCTTGTAGGGAAGACCCTACTGTGGGTGGCATTTTGGCCTTGCAAATGGCCTATATTTGCCCACACGGTTGAGCACACGGGCGTGTGGCTCGACAATGTCCCTCGTGGTTCCATTTTGAATCAAGTCAGGATCGACCACGGGCTGGACACACGGGCGTGTGACTGGCCGTGTGGTGCAAGTCAGGATCGACCACGGGTGAGGCACACAGGCGTGTCTATGGTCGTATGGACAAGTCAGTATGTATGCCCTGTTTTGACACGGCTTAGACACATGGGTGTGTCTGAGGCCGTGGGAGGCACACGGCCTGCCCACACAGGCGTGTGACCTCTGTAACTCAGAAAAAATTTTAAATTTCTGAGAATTTCCGTATGTGTTCAGTTTAGTCCCGGCCCTATTCTAAAGCATGCTCAAGGTCTCGTTGACCTATTTAAGAGACACTTTGATTGCATTGGATGAATTGTAATACGAAAAGTCTGTAAAAGTTTTTGATTGTCCGATAATGCCTCTTATCCCTAAATCGGTGATGGTTACGGGTTAAGGGTCTTACATTTGATTGGTATCAGAGCTACAATTTAGTCAATTCTCGGACTAACGTAGCGTATGAAAGTCTAGCTATACATGCCATATATTGAACTGTGATAGTGTGATGAATCCTGATGTGTAAAATGTGATTTTCATATAGTAATGGATCCCGAAAGAGCCCTAGCTGACGATGTAGAAAGCAATGTGCATTCTCCCGCGCAAGGGACAGCGCCATCTGATTTGAGACCGGCTACGAGCGGTCAAGAGGGAGAAGCTAAACAAGCTTTCTTCCAAATGATGAGTGAGTGGTTCACTCAGTTTGTAAGGAATAATCCGACTGTTTCACAACCTCCGCCCCCGCTTAATTCACCTCAGACTTCTGCTATACCTCCGGTTATGAATCTGAATCTGTTGAATAAGCCTCTGGTCAACAAAATCTGTAAATATGGGGCTGAAGAGTTCAGGGCCACTAATGATGACGATGCTGAGAAAGCCGAGTTTTGGTTAGAGAACACAATCCGGGTATTTGATGAGATGTCACTGAGCCCCGAAGAATGTATAAAATGTGTTGTATCTTTGTTACGAGACGCGGCCTATCAGTGGTGGAAGACTTTGATTTCTGTTGTTCCGAAAGAGCGGGTCACTTGGGATTTCTTTCAGTCTGAGTTTCGAAAGAAATATAATAGTCAGAGATTTATTGATCAGAAACGGAAAGAATTTCTGAAATTGAAGCAGGGCCGCATGTCTGTCACTGAATATGAACGAGAGTACGTAAGATTAAGCCAATATGCTCAGGAATGCATTTCGACTGAAGCGATAATGTGCAAAAGATTCGAAGATGGCCTTAACGAAGATATCCATTTGCTAGTTGGGATTTTGGAGATTAAAGAGTTCGTTGTGCTTGTTGACCGAGCGTGCAAAGCTGAGGCACTCGGGAAAGATAAAAGAAAAGCTGAGTCTGAAGTCAGAGATGCGAGAAAGAGATTTCCGAGCAAATCATTTCAGTTTGCTTCAAAGAAATTCAGAGATGAGCATAGCCGCTCAAAGGCTAATGTGGGACAATCGAATAGAGATCGAGTTAGATCATAGTTGAGCTCCAAAGCTCCAGTAACATCAATGGCTAGTGTTGGAAATGTCAAATCCGAGCGACCAGAATGTAAGCATTGTGGTAAAACACATCTAGGAAGTTGTAGATTTAATGATAGAGCTTGTTTTAGATGTGGATCATTAGATCATTTCATCCGTGATTGCCTAGAGTCTGTTGAGCAAGAGATCGCTCAGAATCCGAGATCTGATAATGCTCCAGTGAGAGGTAGACCTTCTCGAAATGCAAGAAATGTCAGTGGTAGTCAGAGAATTACGAAGGACACTGTTGCGAGGTCTGAAGCTAGAGCGCCTGCTAGAACGTATGCCATCAGAGCTCGTGAGGAAGCTTATCTCCGGATGTTATAACGGGTACATTTACTCTTTATGATACTTTTGTGATTGCATTGATAGACCCAGGTTCTACACATTCGTATATATGCATGAACTTAGTATCCAGTAAGACTTTGCCTGTAGAGTCTACTGAATTTGTTATTAGAGTATCGAACCCCTTAGGTAAAAGTGTCCTGGTTGATAAAGTATGCAAGAGCTGTCCGTTGATGTTCAGAGATATTTTTTTTCCGACTGATCTGATGCTATTACCTTTTGATGAGTTCGATATAATTTTGGGTATGGACTGGTTGACATTACACGGTGCTGTTGTGAATTGAAAAAGAAAGACTATTGATTTGAGATGTCAGAATGATGAAATAGTCTGGATTGAGTCTAATGATTTGAATGGATTACCAGTTGTGATATCAGTAATGAAAGCTCAAAACTATGTGAAAAAGGGTTATGAAGCTTATTTTGCCTATGTAATTGATTCGAAAGTATCTGAAAATAAAGTTGAATCAGTGCCAGTTGTCTATGAATTTCCTGATGTATTTCCTGAAGAATTGTCGGGATTACCTCCGATACGTGAAGTTGAATTTGGTATTGATTTGTTACCGGGAACAACCCCTATTTCGATAGCTCCGTATAGAATGGCACCAACAGAGTTGAAAGAGTTAAAGTCACAGTTGCAAGAATTGACTGACAGAGGGTTTGCAAGACCTAGTTTTTCACCTTGGGGTGCTCCTGTTCTGTTTGTGAAAAAGAAAGATGGCACGATGAGAATGTGTATTGATTATCATCAGTTGAACAAGGTAACTTGTAACGCCCCGAATTTGGGCCTAGTAGAATTGGGCCCATTGGGCCTTGGGCACGGGAGCGTTTTAAAAATTTTTGAGAACAAGAGAACGGCTTTAATACAAGTTGGACCTATTAGGTGAGTGATTTTGGAAGGTTAGAGGGCTTCTATGAAGTCCCGGGTTCAAACTTTGGCTTTAGGAAAATTTTGGTTTTAGGTGAATAAAACCCTGGGAGTTAGTAGTAGGCTTTAAGAATAAACTATGGAGAAAAATGACACAAGGAAGGGAGTGGTCTAGTGGCAAGGCGTCATTAAGGGGATAAGTGAGTGCTTGGGTTCAAGTCTTGGCGCTTGCATTTCATTTTGATTTATTTTTTTTAAGTGAACTTAGACTTTGGCCCATAGGTTTATATTTAGTTGCGCATACCTTAAGACACAAGAGGAGCTTGTGGCCTAGTGGCTAGTGGCGTAGATTATGCTACAGGGGAGCCTGGGTTTAATCTCATGAGTAGCAAAAAGGGGATATTTATTTTGCTAAGTTGGGGCGGCAAGAGTTTGTGTTGGATTTAAACTCTACTGAAGGAGGGATCCCACATCGGAAAGCTAGCAAGAGGAAAGGTGAGAAGCTGGCTATAAATGTAGCTGTCTATGAGGAGAGGAAGCATACCTGGTTGGCGTTGGGCATAGGAGCATTCGAAGCGCGGATTAGCTTCAGATTCCTATTAGGTGTGTATTTCGCCCTACTCTAGCTGTAGAGCGGCAAGTGCCGAAATGCCGATCACACGGCGATGGTAGCCACACGAGCGTGCGAGCGCACGTGTGGGGGCTTCGACGCGATAGTTGAGGCTGTCATGAGTATTCTTGTAGGTTAGGCTGTTTGGGCCTCGATGGGCCAAGTGGGCCCAATGGGCCTGTGGGCCCATATGAATAAGTTGTATGACTGTGTAGTAGATGTTGGATTAGACTATGGGAATCTCATATCTGTGGCTAGATTTGGGCCAAATGGGCCACACGAGCGTGTGGGCCCATTTGGGCTGAGAATGGGCTCTAGGCCCAATCGTCTCATTATCTCTGTTTAGAATACCCCTAGTTTATGAAATTACCGAAATACCCTTGGTTTACAAAATTACTGAAATACCCTTGGTTTACAAAATTACTGAAATACCCTTGGTTTACAAAATTACTGAAATACCCTTGGTTTACAAAATTACTGAATACCCCCGGTTTACAAAATTACTGAAATACCCCTGGTTTGCAAAATTACCGAAATACCCTCGATTTGTGAAATTATCGAAATACCCTCGGTTTGTAAAATTACCGAAATACCCCCAGTTTGCAAAATTATGGAAATACCCCCGATTTGTGAAATTACCAAAATACCCCAGTTTGCGAAATTACCGAAACACCCTCGATGGGTAAATTATTGAAATACCCCCAAGGGGTGAAATTATCGTTTTACCCCTAAACGACAAAATGACCGTTGTACCCTCGTGGTAGTACTAGCGTTGTATGTGTTAATTGTATGATTGATTATGTTTGAGATGCGTTGCATACATGGATTGGTTATGAGTAGAATTACCGAACTACCCCTGTAGGGTAGAATTACCGAAGTACCCTTATAGGGTAAAATGACTGATTTGCCCTTGTAGGTAAATGATCGACTTGTGCAATGAGTGGACTAATTTTGTTGTGGTTGTATGACTGATATGCTTTTATTACAGGTTTAAATAATTGTTACTAAGCATGGCCATTTTGCATGCACGTGTAATGATTGAGCATGACATACACGACATATTGCATGGGGTTGGGATTATTAATACGGAGGAAGTGCTAATAGGATCACATGGTCGCTTGACGACTATGGATCCACCGAAGGCTTTATAGCCACCGCAGGCTTTTTAGCCACCGAGTAGCCATGCTGCACCGATAAGTTAGTGCCGCAATCGGTGCTACATACGGAGTGTACGGATGGGTGGGTCGATTAAATCCCCACAGGAGTGCACGGTTGGACAGGAGATGGAGTGCAGGGCTAGCATGGGCATTAATGCATTGCATATACAGATTTTAATATTGAGATGGGCTTAAGCCCAGATATTTATGATATATGACATTTGATACGGGTTAAGGCCCAACTGAGGCTTTTATGGGCTAAGGCCCAATTGCCACCGTTACTGAAATGGGCTTGGCCGGATTGTTGTGATTCATGTTCTTACCGATGAGGGTTGTACACACCGAAGTTTCGTAAACTCACCCCCTCTTTTAATTTTTCTCAGGTAATCCTCAGTAGGCGGTTCGACGTACTAGAGGACTCAGAGGTGGCCACACTACGAGCAGTGTCGGATTTCCGTATTCCCCTTATTTTTATTTTATTTTGGGTTTATATTTTGTAATAAGGCCTCTCTTAAATTCTTATTTTTAGTTTGGGATTTTTAGTTTATTAAGTTTTAAATCTGCTCAACATTTAATCGCGATTTTCCAAAACAATATCTGTTTTCAAAACACTACGCTTTCGCAACTAAGTTGTAAATATCATGTTTTCATAAGTTACTTGTTTTAAAATAAGCTTCCGCAATGAACAAGGTTTTGAAGGTAATGACTTATTAAATGTCGACCATTAACAACAAACGCAAACTGGGACTTTAGTTTTTCTAAATATCAAGAAGGGTTTTCAATGAAAATGCGGTTTTCGAAAAACACCTCAATGTGACACGCCAGATTCGGGCCTAACTTCTAGGCCGGGTTTGGGGTGTTACATAACTATTAAGAACAAATATCCTCTGCCCTGAATCGATGATTTGTTTGATCAGCTTAAAAGAGCCACTGTGTTTTCAAAGATAGATATGAGATCGGGATACTACCAGTTGAGAGTAAAAGATTCAGACATTCCGAAAACTGCTTTCAGAATAAGGTACGGGCATTATGAGTTTTTAGTTATGCCTTTTGGACTAACAAATGCTCCTGCTGTTTTTATGGATCTGATGAACAGAATTTTTAGACCGTACTTAGATCAATTTGTTGTTGTATTCATTGACGACATCTTGATTTATTCACGTGATGAGATTGAGCATGCTGAGCATCTGAGAATTGTTTTGCAAACTCTACGAGATAAGCAATTGTATGCAAAGTTTAATAAATGTGAATTTTGGTTGCGAGAAGTTAGTTTTCTGGGACATATTGTGTCAGCATCTGGTATACGAGTCGATCTGAGTAAGATTTCTGCAATTCTGGAATGGAAACCTCCGAAGAATGTATCTGAAGTCCGTAGTTTTCTAGGACTAGCTGGTTATTATCGTCGGTTTGTGAAAGGATTCTCGATGATAGCTACTCCATTGACTAAATTGCTTCAGAAATATGTGAAGTTTGAATGTTCTAATATGTGTCAGAAAAGCTTTGATCAATTGAAAGCTATGTTAACTGAAGCTCCAGTTTTGGTACAACCAGAATCGGGTAAAGAATGCATGATTTACAGTGATTCTTCATTGAATGGTCTGGGATGTGTTTTGATGCAGGAAGGCAAAGTTATAGCTTATGCCTCGAGACAATTAAAGCCGCATGAAAAGAACTATTTGACTCATGATCTTGAGTTAGCTACGATTGTGTTTGCGCTAAAGATTTGGCGTCATTATCTATTTGGTGAAAAATGTCATATGTTTTCAGATCATAAAAGTTTGAAGTACCTAATGACTCAGAAAGACTTGAATCTGCGACAGAGAAGATGGTTAGAGTTGTTAAAAGACTATGAGCTTGTGATAGATTATCATCCGGGTAAAGCAAATGTTGTTGCTGATGCTTTAAGTCAGAACTGCGTGCTATGAATTCCCATTTAGATTTATCTGATGATAGTTCTATTTTAGCTGAATTGAAAGTGAAACCGTTGTTTTTGCAACAGATATGTGATGCTCAGAAAGTTGATAATGAAATGATAGTGAAACGATCTCAGTGTGATTCGAACTTTGACTCTGAATTTTGAATTGATGTTGATGGTTGTTTGAGATTTCGAGATCGGATTTGTGTTCCAAGGAATCCAGAGTTGATATAGTTAATTTTGAATGAAGCTTATAATAGTCGTCTATCTGTTCATTCGGGTAGTACAAAGATGTATCATAATTTGAAACAACATTATTGGTGGTCTGGAATGAAAAGGGATATCTCTGATTTTGTGTCGAAATGTTTAGTATGTCAGCAAGTTAAAGCTGAACATCAGGTTCCATCTGGTTTGCTACAACCGATCCTGATTCCCTAGTGGAAATGGGATAGAGTAACGATGGACTTTGTTTCTGGATTGCCTTTGACTCCGAGAAAGAAAGATTCAATTTGGGTCATAGTTGATCGATTGACGAAATCTGTCCATTTTATTCCGGTACGATCTAATTTTTCACTTGATAAGTTAGCTGAGCTTTATATTTCTGATATTGTGAGATTGCACGGAGTGCCGTTGTCTATTGTGTCTGATAGGGATCTGAGATTTACATCACGATTCTGGAAGAAATTGCAAAAAGCTTTAGGCACGAAATTGCAATTCAGTACAGCTTTTCATCTGCAGACTGATGGACAGTCCGAGTGGATCATTTAGATACTCGAGGATATGTTAAGATGTTGCATTCTTGAGTTTGATGGTACGTGGGAATAGTACTTACCACTGATTGAGTTTGCATACAATAACAGTTATCAGTCAAGCATTAAAATGGCACCCTATGAAGCTTTGTACGGATGCAAATGTCGAACACCTCTATATTGGATTGAGCTCAGTGAAAATAAGATACACGGGGTCAATTTGATAAAAGATACGGAATAGAAAGTGAAAGTAATCCGTGACAGTCTGAAAGCAGCATCTGATCGTCAAAAGTCCTATGCAGACTTGAAAAGAAAAGACATTGAATTTGAAATCGGTTATAAAGTGTTCTTAAAAGTGTCTCCATGGAAGAAAGTACTCAGATTCGGACGTAAAGGCAAGTTGAGTCCGAGGTTCATCGAACCATATGAGATTATCGAGCGTGTTGGACCTGTTGCATATCGATTATTGTTGCCACCGGAACTAGAAAGAATGCATAATGTATTTCACGTGTCAATGCTTAAATGATACCGATCCGATCCATCACATGTAATCCCTCCGTCTGAGATTGAAATCCGATCTGATATGACTTATGAGGAAGAACCGATACGTATCTTAGCTCGTGAAGTGAAAGAATTGTGGAATAAGAAAATTTCATTAGTTAAAGTATTGTGGCATCGACACGGAGTGGAAGAGGCTACGTGGGAGCCTGAAGACTCAATGAAACAGCAATATCCGAATCTGTTTAACGGTAAGATTTTCGGGGACAAAAATCCCTAAGGGGGGAGATTTGTAACAGTCTGGTTTAGACCCTAGTCGAAACAGTGGTTTGGGGACCACAAATCCAAGTCATAAAAATATTTTAATATTATTTTTTGTGTCTGCAGTATATGATTAAGCATGTGTTAAAGTTCTGTGAATTAATTTGTCCATTTGTGTGCTTAATTTGAGCAAAGGACTAAATCGTATAAAGCGTAAAAGTAGCTTTCTATTTGATTAATGGCTGAATTGATGTGGCTTTTAAATGTGGAGGCCTTGTGAGGCAATTAAGCCATTTTATAAGTTAGTGGATGGCAAAGGACAAATATGACCTTAATGTATATATGTTGTAAATATTAATTGAAAGGATAATATAGTAAATAGTAAATAACATGATTATAATAAAACAAAAGCATAAAAAAATAAGTTAATAGGTTATGTTCATCCACCGAATATTAGAGAAAGAAGAAAGGTTTAAGCTCTTTTGATTTTCGGCACACATTTTGGCTTGATTAAGGTATGTTTTGTTTTCGGTTCTTGATAATTTCTACGTTTCTGTAATCGTTGCTTTGTATACTTCAAAACCCATGTCTTAATTTTGTGAATTGATGAATATTTTGAAATGTGTCATTGATGAACACATGAGTTTTGTGATGTTTGATGGTGAAAAGTGAAAGATATGTGTTTGATTAACAAGTTTTGTCTTTGGAGTTTTGATGAATTTGAGTAAATTGTGCTTAATTGAGAAAATGATATTTTAAGGGACTAAATTGTGAAATAAATGAAATGTATGGATTGATATGATCATGGGGTATATTCGGCCAAGCATGGGTATAAGCAAATTTGGTGTATTTTGTGATTTTGTGAAATAGGGACTAAAATGTCCAAATGTGAAAATGTGTGGGCTAAATTGTAAATTGCCCTAAATGTTTGTTCTTGGATTGAATTGAATGAGTTATTGAATAAATGGGTTAAATTTGAATATGTATAGATCAAGAACCGAAAGAAAACGGACATAGATCGTGGAAAGTCAAAAGTTGTCGAATAACCGAATCCGATCGAATATCCGAATCCGAGGTAAGTCGATATACAAATAATATATTTGAATTGAATTATTTGTACATATATGAATTTTAAGTTGCTATGAATATCCATTGAGATGGAATGTATATGAAATCTGGGTTTATGTATATATATCGAAAAGTTATCATTGTCCGAGAAGTCCCGTTTGAACCAAGGGATAGATAGGATAGTATATGTCATGACATAGGTGTCCGATATGAGATTTCATGTAAGACCACGTCTGGGACGTTGGCGTTGATTCGAGATTTCGTGTAAGACCACGTCTGGGAAGTTGGCATCGATATGAGATTTACGTGTAAGACCATGTCTGGGACATTGGCATCGTATTTGATACGTGTAAGACCCTGTCTGGGACAGTGGCAACGATATTTGATTACACAGGGATTAGATAGGTATAATTTGGTTGAGTTATTATAGTTAAGTTCAATTAATGCTAAAGCAAAATAAGAAGAAAAATGTAGTGGCAAAATGAGAAAATGATTATATATAAAATGTGCAAAACAAAACAAGTAAATGGATCAAGAATGCCATGGCAAAATCACTATGAAAAAGGGTTAAGGAACTACAATGTTGATTAGGACGGCTAAGATAACTAATGAATCTAACTTCACTACCTATTAATTTCACAGCAAATTCGTGAATATTCTACTACTCGATAGGTTTCTATAATAGTCTGCTTCTCTCGAGAGTAAGAACTTGGGTTATCTCCCCTAGGACACTATATGTCTATAGGATTTGAGTTCGGCTACCACTAATATTTCCTACCTTCTTTGTAATGCCCCGAATTTGGGCCTAGAAGAAAATAGGTCTTGTGCGTGGGAACACATAAAAATTTATGTGTGCAAGAAAATGACATAAATGACTGTCTGCTTCAGTGGTTAAGTGATTTAGAGTGTTTAGGAGTGTCTGAGAAGTCCTGGGGATCAAACCTAAGCTCTAGCAAAATTTTAGTTTTTCTCTTAAGTGAACCTTGGCGTTAGTTGAAAGGCCTTATAATTATTTATGGTTAAAATATGACAAAGGAAGCATGTGGTCTAGTGGCAAGGTGGCGTTAGGAGTATGCATGTGGTCTGAGGTTCAAGTCATGGCGTGTGCATAATTTTTTGGTTGTTCCTTGAATAAACCTGGATATTGGCGTGAAGGCTTTATAAAATATTGAGGATAAGTTATGACATAAAGAGCCTATTGGCTTGATGGTAAGCGGCGTGATAAAGCTTCAAAGGGGGATGGTGTTCAAGTCACGCCTGGAGCGAAGAAATATTTATTTTGCTAACATGGGACGGCAAGTGTTGGAAGTAGATTCAAACTCTGTTGAGTGAAAGTTTGAATTGGTCTTGGAGTTGTTATGGAGGATATCAAGGAGGGATAAGGGGAGTGATTTGTGGAGATTTTCAAGGAGTTTGAAGTGTGAGGAGAGTTGTGGCCGAATGGGACTCTAAGGCCTTAGTGAAATTCAGCTAAGGGGAAAAGAGGGAGCATTTTCTGCACTAGGATTTCCTTGTTTAGTTCTTAGGAGTGTTGATAGAAGAGTGCCGAATTTCTTTTCTGAGAGATTGGGGTTTTTTTTCACTTTTTGCATTTTGGGTTCTCTCAAGTCTTATCTGTACTACGAAACTGACAACTCGTGTCATTTCCCTTCTGACCATTCGTGTCATTTTTCTCCTCATCTTTGATATTTTCTTTCTCTCATAGCCGAACCTTCCCTTCTCTTCTTTTAACTTGTTCATCTTCTATTCTTTGTTGCATTTGAATATCACCGTTGTTAATCCTTCTCTGCGTCGATCTGCAAAGGTTTCGACTATCGGTAAGTGATCAAAAACTATTCTCTGCTTTTCTTTTAAAACCGAATGCACCTATACTCTTCTTTTCTTTTCCAAAATCGAATAACCCCATTAACCGATTGTTATTTCATTCTTCACGTACTGCACTCATTGCGATGCTAGGGTCTTCCTCGAGGAGTGGTGAAGTGTGAACGGTTTGGAGGAGTCACACTTTCGTTCTCACAGTAAGGAAAGCAGCAAAGGCGTGTGATCGTTTCTGAACAGCGAGCATTGAGGGATTAAGGTCACCCTCATTCAAACAAGGTTGGGTGCTCGTAGATCTTAGAACGACTCCGTAAAAAGGTGTGTAATCATACTATCTCCTTTGCGAATCGGCAAAAGTCGAAAAGCCAAAACTTTGGCATTTGAGGCCTCACGAGCGTGCAATCGCTCGTGTGGTAAACCGAGCCCACAAATCATGGGCGATAGACTGTAGAGGCCACCATGAGCGATCTCATGGGCTTAGGCCGTTTTGGGCCACGTTGGGCCGAAATGGGCCGTGTGGGCCCAATGGGCTCGTGGGCCCTACACGGGCAAATCTCTAGGACATGTGAAAATTATTGGACCCGGCTGTGTCGTTCACATGGCTAAGGTCGTTTCTGGGCTTACCGGGCCACACGGGCATGTGGGCCCATATGGGCCGCATAATGGGCCTTGGGCCCATTCACACTGTTGACTGTTAAGGTAAGATTACTGAAATACCTCGGTAGGGTAGAATTACCAAAATACCCCTGTAGGGTAGAATTACCGTAATACCCCTGTAAGGTAAAATGACCAAAATACCCCCATAGGATAAAATGACCAAAATACCCCCATAGGGTAAATGACCGAAATACCCCCATAGGGTAAATGATCGAAATACCCCCATAGGGTAAAATGACTGAAATACCCCTATAGGGTAAATGACCGAAATACCCCCATAAGGTAAATGACCGAAATACCCCCATAGGGTAAATGACTGAAATACCCCCATAGGGTAAATGACTGTAATGCCCCTGTAGGGTAAAATGACCGTAATGCCCCTTTAGGGTAAATGACTATTTTGCCCCTCGAGGGTAAATGACTGACTTGTGCTATGATTTGACTGATTTGGCTGTGATTGTATGACTATGATTTGATTGACTTAAGCGTGGATCGATATGATGATTTGTGGGCGGACATTCTCGCATACATGACATATCGCATGGGGTTGGGATATTGGTTATGGAAAAGTATCGTTTCGATAGGGTCGCACGGGTCGCACGAGACGACTGTGGACCTACCGATGGCTTTAAGCCAGTTAATCTGATTATGGCTCTGTGCCAACCTAATTATCGCTCTGTTCCGTCTTGATTATGACTTTGTGTCGATCATATTTATCCATGGCTTTGTGTCGATCGTAATTATTGATGACTTTTTGTCAATCATACTTACCCATGGCTGTGTGCCGGTTATATTACCGTAGCTGATGGTTATGTGCCGATCTTATTACAGTTGTCGATCGCTATGTGCCAATTATGATACCGTTACTGAAGTCTTGAAGCCGCATATATACTAGCAGCTTTGCTGCAATTTCGGTTAGTGCTACAACCGGTGCTAACACATGGAGTGTAGGGATGACGTGGGTGATTTATTCCCCACAGGTAGTGCAGGGTTGGACGGAGGCAAGTGCAGGGTTGGATGGGTTTGCATGCATCATGCATCATTCATACTGAGACTGTTACTGTGATGGGCTAAGCCCAATTGATTCTGTATGGGTTGTGACCCAAATGATATTGTTTTGGGATTTGACCCACATATACTCTGAACTGAACTGTACTGTTACTGTTAAAGGGCTCAGGCCCAGACTGATTTTGTTTCTATATACTGATTGTTTCTTTAATAAGGGGATTACACACTGAGTTTTTCGTAAATTCACCCCGTTTTTTACCTTTCAGGTAATCCCCAGCGTTAGACGGTTCAGAGCTGCGAGGGACTCGGAGAGGGCCACACAACTGCACTTCTGTTTTGCTCATTTACTTATGCACATTGATTATGATTCGGGTTGCGATAAGGCCTCTATAATTTCTGGATTTTAAATTTGGGATTTTATTGATTGTGATCTGTATCTTCTAGAAGTAGAACGCGGTTTTCTAAAACAATAACTATTTTCAAAACATCACGTTTCTGCAATACTGTTGAAATGCTTATGCAACAAACAATGTTTTTTTTTTAAGTAAAGACGTTTTAATTGGTTAGTAAATGGTTAAGATGATTTCAGTTTTAACAAAGAGATTTCAACTCAGAAACAAATTTCTACCAACGAGTCCAATTTTCGAAAGACACATCAACATGACACGCAAGATTCAGCCATAACGTCTAGGCCGGGTTTGGGGTGTTACATTCTTTCGTACGAGGCAAGGCTATATGTCTAGAGGTTGCTACGAATAAGTGATTAATCATTCACTCATATTCTCCAACTCCTATCCAGTTAACCTAACCCTATCAGAATTAAGTTATCCTTGTAAACTTGTCGCACATTCGTCAATGTACAGCCTGCATATAACATGAAATACCGTTGAATAAAATAGTAAAACAAACCAAACTTAAACTTTAAACATTAATAGAAATAAAGGTTTCATCAAAGTAATCCCGAGCCTAAGAGATTTAGCTCATGGTTGGACGAATCAAGTTTGAGTTTAATACAATAACCAAAATCATCAATAATAAATTAGCTTTTTAAAAAAAGCACGATAAGAAATAAAGGAGGAAATCTGATATGACAGCTTTCGCCTATCCAACTCTCAACATAAGCAACGCAATGTCTTGCAGTTGCTAAAGATTATTGCAGTCATTTTCTCTTTCTTCTGCGCCCTTGTTCTTGGCCCCTACTTAGTATTTTTTGTTTCATCCAAGGCTGCTATCCCAGTCTATTTTTGGCTGCTCAAGGGTGCTCTATTTCGTCTAAAGGCTACCCCCTAATTAGGGTTCCCTACTTGGCTTTTATAAGTTTCACCTTCTAGAGTAGGTCCATCAATCCACAATCATTCCTCTACTTGCCAGATAGATATATTTGGTACACGTACATGTGAGGCCAAGAGTGGTACGCGTTGAGGGCTAAGAGTGGTACCCGTTATATTCATTTTGAACTCCTTTGTTAGTACATTTCCTTGTTGTTTTCTTAATATGTAAGCAAAACTTGTTCAGCCATATTAAAGGGAATACCCCTTTTAGGCAATGGAAGTATAGTTGTAACACCCCTAACCTGTAACCAACGCCGATCTAGGGTTAAGAAGCATTACTGAACAAATCGGAGACTTTTACGAACATTTCATATCATAATGTATATCATCATCATATCATGGCAAATACAAGTATATAGTCCCTTAATGAGGTCTACGATACCATAAACATGCATTAGAAAGGGGTCGGGACTAAACCGAACACATACAAAATTTTTCTGAAATTCAAACATTTTTAAAAGTTACAGAGGTTACACGCCCGTGTGGGCAGGCCGTGGGCCTCATACGGCCTCAGGTACACCCATGTGTCTAAGCCGTGGCAAAATAGGGCATACATACTGACTTGTCCACACGGTCGAGGACACGCCGTTGTGCCTCACCCGTTGTAACAGCCCGATTTAGGGGCTAGCCAAAATAGTGATCTCGAAATCACTAATTTGAGGTTAGAGAAATTTATTTTCATGTTATGTTATGTGTTATAATATGTTTATAAGGATGCATGGAAATTTTGGTGCCTTAATTTTAGCGATTTCTAGCTAAATTGTGAAAAATAACTAAATCGCATAAAGTGCGAAAGTTTTATTTTATTTGCTAGAGGTGCCAAATAGTTATGGAACATAATGTGGGGGTCTTTAATGGGAAAATAGGTCAATTTTAAAGTGATGGTCGGCCAAGAAGATAATAAAAGGTTGAAAAGTCAAAATTTGGTATGGGTTGGTACATGATGACATAAGCAAAAGTTTATTAAAATAATAAGTGGTCATCTTCCTTCCCCATTTTTCCTTTCTCTGCCGAAATTGAAGAAGAAAACCCCCATGGAAGCTGAAATTTTTAGCCACTTCTCATCACCTCAAGTAAGTGATTTTACTAGCTTCTCTTGATAAAATTTGTACTTTTGGAACCCTTGTGGCATGGGCTAGCTATTTGGGGGGACTATTTTGAAGAATGGTGCAGGGTTGATGGTTTTTCCATGAGGGAAAATGTCTTGGTTGCTGAATTTTTATAAAAGAAAATGAATTCTAGTTGTTTGATAAACAACTTTTGTGAAAGGATTTTCATGAAAAATACCTAAAATGGTTTAAGATGCAAATGTTGTAATTTGTTCATTAAGGCATGAAATTGATGGAATTGTGAATAGTTGTAAGAGTATTAAATGTTCATATAGGCTTGTTTAACAAGAAAATATGATAAAAATTTATTTACGAGCCTAGGGGCAAAATTGTAATTTTGCTAAAGTGTAGGGGCAAAATAGTCATTTTTTCCTAAAATGTAGTTTATGGTGAATTATGATTTATAAGTGATTAAATCACTAAATTCCATTGTTCTAGATCAAAGAAAATGAGTTTCGGACCTAGAACGAGTGAAAAGTGAGATGTGGGCAAAAAGTCATTTTCGGCCTTTTCGTCATCGAGGTAAGTTCATGTGCAAATATTACAATTACGTATGAGTTAATTTAATATTCCAATGCTGTATGGAATGTATAATATCGGTGAGCTAAGTGCAATAACACCTGATTATTAATGGTGGGCTGTGTGCGTTACCACCTAATTAAATATTAACGGTGGGCTGTGTGCGTTACCACCTGATTAATTATTAATTGATGGGCTGTGTGTGATACCATCAACTATATTATTAACGGTGGGCTGTGTGCATTACCACCTGATTAATTATTAATTGATGGGCTGTGTGCGATACCATCAACTATATTATTAACGGTGGGATGTGTGCGTTACCACCTGATTAATTATTAATTGATGGGCTGTGTGCGATACCATCAACTATATTATTAACGGTGGGTTGTGTGCATTACCACCTGATTAATTATTAATTGATGGACTGTGTGCGATACTATCAACTATATTATTAACGGTGGGCTGTGTGCGTTACCACCTGATTAATTATTAATCGATGGGTGTGTGCGATACCATCGCTGATAAAATCATTTGGTGGGCTAAGTGCGATACCACCCTATTAGAGATCAATGGTGGGCTAAGTGCGTGACCACCGAGAGATTTGTAGTATGAGTGGCTTATTGAAATTGCTTGATTTGCTGTCTATGTGATTACATGACGATCAGTGCAGGAATGGTGCTATTTAACACGAACAGTTGACTTGTGGCGTGGTATGAATGTGGTAAGAGATAGAATGAGTATGCTTCAAGAGTGGTTAAGTAACCATGAGTTAATGGGAAAAACTCAGTATAATACTTTGTGATTATCCATATTCAATGAATATCAGTATTTGTCAGTTTATGCAGATGAACTTACTAAGTAATATTGCTTACTTTTCTCCCTTTCTCATCTCTTATAGGTTAATTTAGCTAGCTCGGGTTGGAGATCGTCGGAGATGTTTTCACACTATCGAGCAGACTCTTGGTATGAGGTATCAATTCCTTAGGAGTTATGGCATGTATAGGGCTAGTACTTAAGGTTGATTAAGTCATTGTTAATGTGCCAAATGTGTTGGCCTAAATGAGTTATGGAACGTTTGCATATAGACATAGATGACGACAAAAGTCGATTGAAATTGTACTAGAAATAGTTCTACCCCATGTATGGGAGGAAGACTTCATTTTTATGAATCAAATGTGTTAATTCATGTGTTTTAATTGATGATTTGAGAAGGTTTGGAAGTATTATATGAATGTATGCAAACGAGAATGGTAAAAGGCTTGGTAAGATAGTCTCTAAGTGCCCACACGGATAGACACACGGGCGTGTGTCTAGGCCGTGTGTCTCCTTCACCTTAGAGTCCTAAATCAGAATAGACCACGGGCTGGTCACACGGCCGTTTATCTAGGCCGTGTGATACACACGGTTGGCACATGGGCGTGTGCCAAGGCCGTGTGAAGTCTGCACTTGACACTTATAAATTTAATTATCACACGGCTGAGGCACACGGGCGTGTGTACAGGCCGTGTGGATTTAGTCAGTGTCGACCACGGGTGGAAGGCACGGGCATGTCTTAGGGACACACGGGCGTGTCCCAAGTAACACGGGCGTGCGACCCCTGTTTTAAGGAAAAGTTCCTGATTGAACTCCGAAAGTTTCTGAACGTGAGTTTGAGGCCTCGTAGGCCAATGAGATGTATGAGTTGTTTAAGAAAGAGAATTTCTTAATTCAGAACGAAATTTTATAGCCGTAAATACATGTTTAGGCAAGTTCAAGCATAGTAATGTCTCATATCCGGTCTAAGCCTCGGATTTGGGTATGGGTGTTACATTTAGTGGTATCAGAGCTATGGTTTAGTCGGTTCTCGGACTAACCTAGTGTGAGTAAGAGTCTAGCTATACATGCCATAGGTGGACCGTGATAGTGTGATATCTCCCGGCTCTAACGAAATTGTTTTGTTAGGACAGAGATGGTTCCCAATCGAGCTAAATCTAATAATGTTGTAAGTGATAATGAGGTAATTGAAATGATCTTATGCATTGATGAGATTGAAAGAGGTATGAATAGAAGTATATGACATGTGTGTGATAATGCATGAAATGAGAATTATAAAGTGATAAGCTTATCTGTATTGGCTTGATGTGCATAAGGTGATATATATTCAACCTATTTGGTTAGGTGCATATAGTGAGTAAATTTACCCAGAGAATGGGGTATATGTGTATGTACGATTGTTTGAATGATGTATGATCAAAATGTCCACATAGTTGAATCTCATGTGTGACTGTTAAAGTAGATGATGTATAATGTTTTATTTCGTGACTCTGTATGAAACCACATGTATTATGGTGTGAGAGTTAAACTGGGAAGCTTGACTAAGTAGAATGCAGGAGATGAGTACGGACGTTCAATGATAAAATGATGAATAAGACCATGGTTGGACCATGGCGATACATGCGATTCCGTGTAAGACCATATCGGGATATGGCATCGGCATCAACATGAGTTCCATGTAAGCCCTGTATTAGGGATATGGCATTGGTACCGATATGAGATTTTCGTGTAAGACCATAGCGAGGCTATGGCATCGTGATAACATCCGAGGAAATATTTGGACTATGATGTGTGATATGAGTAAGACCATAGTTGAACTATCGCAATCTAGTAAACAGCGTGCTCAAACTCGTAAGACATTCTTTAATCGTTAAGTGATAGTAAGAGAAATTAGAGATAAGTGTTGAGTACTCAAGTAGATATTAGTGTGGAACTTGAGTAAGTAAAGTTCTTTGTTCGAAATTATGAGTGATAGAGATAATTGTAACGTGATAAAGCGTGAAAAACTCACTTGAGATGAGTTATGTGACTATGATGATATTTCATTGATAATGAATAGTAAATCACATGTATGTAGTCCCGAGAATCAAGTTAGGGACTCTACGACTTCACCCCCTACCTTTGTTGAATCATGATGAGATGTTTATGAGAATCAAATTGAGTACGTTTACATCTGATTAATGCAATATTTATGTTAGCATAATTGAGAATGCTTTGTATCACATTGATACATGATACTCTACTATATAGAGTAATTGTTGTTGAACATGAGGTCGAAGTCCTAGGGGACTATAATGAAAAGGCTATCATTGAGATATGAAATAGAGAAGGTCCCGTATAAGACTATGTTCGAGGCATGGCCTCGGCACCAAGTTATGATCCCGTATGAGACCACATCCAGAATATGGTTTCGGTAATGGATATGAGGATTGTATAAGACCATATTTGGAATATGGCATCGATACTTGATGTGGCAGTCCATATAAGACCATATTTTGAATATGGCATTGGCATTTGCATTTAGAAGTGCTTCCATATAAGATCACCTCTAGAGTGTGGCATTGGCTTTGAAATTGTGTTAATGATAATATTATGCGTTTTTTAGTATCCCTAGTGATCTTTGGGACGGATAGATGAGTTTAGAGGTAGAAAAGAGAATTATACTAAAGTCATGTGAATGAGTGAATACAGGCACTCGTGAATGAGTCGCAGGGAAAATGAGTACGGAGTGTGGCACGGTATGTGCGTAATAAAGGCAATTGTGAGTAAGTATGTCTGAATGCTTTGACGATTGTATTGATTATGCAATGTTAAGAACAAAGAGAAAGTTAGCCTAGGCTATTTGATTCAAGTGAATAGGAAGCCTGAGGTGTATGTTTATCGAGATCTTCTTAAGTTGATGTTCATTAATGAAAGGAATTGTTAAAGAGTTGAGGACGAAATGGTTAAAGAAACAATGTTTGAACTGTGAGAGTGTTCAATTATGATAACCATAGTTGTATGGATCATAATGATCTCATTAAGTATTACGTGTTAATATCTTTTGCCTTCAAATGGCGATGTGGTTGTTTATCTCATGAATCGAGATCGTGTGAGAATGTTAGCTGATTGTGAAATTAGATTAAACAGTTATCGGTTTAGTAATTGGAATTGACATTCTTTTATCTCCTTGTAACCCTATTCGGGTGTTTTGAGGGGGAAGCTGGGGATGATTCTAGTATAAGGAGTGAAATCATGAGTTTCACGTCGTGTGATGGGTTTTCGGACAGGCCGAATAGAATTATTGATTTGATCAAGATTGTATCTACTATAGTGAGATGTGACGATGGTAAAGGTTTTAGATTAGTATAGCAAGAGAAACTCAGAAGAGAGTGTGCTTGAAATATGTTTTCAGTGTGGAGAAAAGAGTAGATTAATGTATTGAGATATGATTCGAGTTCTGTGTATATCCACGCATGAATCAATAAAGAGAATAAAATTCTGTGTGTTCGTGGGTGGGGAGCATGATACAAAGATATGCTCTTAGAAATGTTCAAACCGCGATGGTTGAGTTGAAAGTTATTGAAAGAACTGTTTATTTGAAAGTTCTAGTACTGAGATCAGTCTGAATCGAGAAACGCAGTTGACAGGTTGGTGACCCTAAGATGATCACTTTTATGTTTGCGATGTGAGTTGGATGTTATGAAAGATCCATTTTAAGCAATGCGAGCTAGTACTCGGTTGATCTTAGTTGGTAATATCCTAGTTTTCGCGAGGTTAATGACAAAAGTGAGTTTTCTTTTCTGAACAAAAGGGTTCAGAAGTGAGATAGTAAATGGTATTTTAAATAAGCTCGGAATGAGTTTATTTGAGATGATAAATACAGATTGTCTAAGTTTTCCGTTATGGATGATTTCTCGAGATAGAATTTGAATGATGATGAATCCAAAACTTATACAGAAGTTTTGATATAAGATTTAGTAGTAGCATATCTACTAATGTAAGAATAAGAAAGTGCAATTATGTGCATAAATGTTTTGACAATAGAGTACATTTCACGATATGATTGAGTCTACGGTCAGAAGTAGTTGATCACTAAAAGCTGAATTTTCAAAGCGTACGAGTCAAGACTATTAAAGTTAGTAAACGTTTGAATGAGAAAATGAGATATAACCTTATAGATTTTAAAATTGATTTGACAAATTCCCAAGAAGGGGAATGTCATTCAAATTGTAGTGAATCAACCAGTAAAGATCCGAACGATTATTTGGACATATACAGAGTTCCAAATTGGTGGATTACTGAGTATATGCCCCAGAGGAAAAATAACCTAGGTCTCAAGTTACGTTTCGACCTTATGTATCACAGCTAAAGAGTTATTGGTAAGAGAAACTTGAGGATAAGTGGATTCGCGAATTTGAAGAGTAGATGGAAGCGTTATAAGAATGTTGGTAGCAACTCCTCCTGATAAGATTTTCGGGGACGAAAATCCCTAAGGGGGAGAATTGTAACAGCCCGATTTAGGGGCTAGTCGGAATAGTGATCTCGGAATCACTAATTTGAGGTTAGAGAAAATTATTTTCATGTTATGTTATGTGTTATAATATGTTTATAAGGATGCATGGAAATTTTGGTGCATTAATTTTAGCGATTTCTAGCTAAATTGTGAAAAAGGACTAAATCGCATAAAGTGCGAAAGTTCTATTTTATTTACTAGAGGTGCCAAATAGTTATGGAACATAATGTGGGGGTCTTTAATGGGAAAATAGGCCAATTTTAAAGTGATGGCCGGCCAAGAAGATAATAAAAGGTTGAAAAGTCAAAATTTGGTATGGGTTGGTACATGATGACATAAGCAAAAGTTGATTAAAATAATAAGTGGTCATCTTCCTTCCCTATTTTTCCTTTCTCTGCCAAAATTGAAGAAGAAAACCCCCATGGAAGCTGAAATTTTCAGCCACTTCTCATCACCTCAAGTAAGTGATTTTACTAGCTTCTCTTGATAAAATTTGTACTTTTAGAACCCTTGTGGCATGGGCTAGCTATTTGGGGGGACTATTTTGAAGAATGGTGTAGGGTTGATGGTTTTTCCATGAGGAAAATGTCTTGGTTGCTGAATTTTTATGATAGAAAATGAATCCTAGTTGTTTGATAAACAACTTTTGTGAATGGATTTTCATGAAAAATACCTAAAATGGTTTAAGATGCAAATATTGTAATTTGTTCATTAAGGCATGAAATTGATGGAATTGTGAATAGTTGTAAGAGGATTAAATGTTCATATAGGCTTGTTTAACGAGAAAATGTGATAAAAATTTATTTACGTGCCTAGGGGCAAAATCATAATTTTGCTAAAGTGTAGGGGCAAAATAGTCATTTTTGCCTAAAATGTAGTTTATGGTGAATTATGATTTATAAGTGATTAAATCACTAAATTCCATTGTTCTAGATCAAAGAAAATGAGTTTCGGACCTAGAACGGGTGGAAAGTGAGATGTGGGCAAAAAGTCATTTTCGGCCTTTTCGTCATCGAGGTAAGTTCATGTGCAAATGTTACAATTACGTATGAGTTAATTTAATATTCCAATGCTGTATAGAATGTATAATTACTCTATGAATGCATGAATTATCTTTTAATGAGATGTCAAGAGAATTGAATCAAAGAGTAATGAGAAATATAGATAGTATGGAATGATGTTAGTTAAGGTTTCGTGTAAGACCATATCGGAATATGGCCTCGGTGTAAGAATCTATATAAGACCATGTCTGGGACATGGCATCGACATGTTAATGCAAGTGAGACCCTATTGAGGTATGATGTCAATGTGACACTAGATGTATGAGACCCAAGAGAGTTGTTTAATAATTTGAGTGATTCAACGGGCATGTTGAAAGAGAGAGAGTGTGGTTGTGCCATGAGAAGCACAAGTATGTGATAGAACTGAATTGGGATGAATTCAGTATATGAACAAACCTAGTGAGTTATGTGTAATCAACACACCTAGTTGCATAAGATAGATTTATTAATGCATTGTGTTAATGTGAACGATTGTTGCAGAATCTAAGTAAGAATGATAGTGAGTGAGGATGTTCACGGATGAATATTTGAACTAGAGAAATGTATGTGGATGAAAAATTGTAAATGTATAATATCGGTAAGCTAAATGCAATAACACCTGATTATTAACGGTGGGCTGTGTGCGTTACCACTTGATTAAATATTAACGGTGGGCTGTGTGCGTTACCACCAGATTAATTATTAATTGATGGGTTGTGTGTGATACCATCAACTATATTATTAACGGTGGGTTGTGTGCGTTACCACCTGATTAATTATTAATTGATGGGCTATGTGCGATACCATTAACTATATTATTAACGGTGGGATGTGTGCGTTACCAACTGATTAATTATTAATTGATGGGTTGTGTGTGATACCATCAACTATATTATTAACGGTGGGCTGTGTGCGTTACCACCTGATTAATTATTAATTGATGGGCTGTGTGCGATACCATCAACTATATTATTAACGGTGGGTTGTGTGCGTTACCACCTGATTGATTATTAATCGATGGGTCGTATGCGATACCATCATTGTTAAAATCATTTGGTGGGCTAAGTGCGATACCACCCTATTAGAGATCAATGGTGGGCTAAGTGCGTGACCACCGAGAGATTTGTAGTATGAGTGGCTTATTGAAATTGCTTGATGTGTTGTTTATGTGATTACATGACGATTAGTGCAGGAATGCCTGCTATTTAACACGAGCAGATTGACTTGTGGCGTGGTATGAATGTGGTAAGAGATAGAATGAGTATGCTTCAAGAGTGGTTAAGTAACCATGAGTTAATGGGAAAAACTCAAGATATAATACTTTGTGATTATCCATATTCAATGAATATCAAGATTTGTCGATTTATGCAGATGAACTTACTAAGCAATATTGCTTACTTTTCTCCCTTTCTCATCTCTTATAGGTTAATTTAGCTAGCTCGAGTTGGAGATCACGGAGATGTTTTCACACTATCGAGCAGACTCTTGGTATGAGGTATCAATTCCTTAGGAGTTATGGCATGTATAGGGCTAGTACTTAAGGTTGATTAAGTCATTGTTAATGTGCCAAATGTGTTGGCCTAAATGAGTTATGGAACGTTTGCATATAGACATAGATGACGACAAAAGTCGATTGAAATTGTACTAGAAATAGTTCTACCCCATGTATGGGAGGAAGACTTCATTTTTATGAATCAAATGTGTTAATTCATGTGTTTTAATTGATGATTTGAGAAGGTTTTGAAGTAGTATATGAATGTATGCAAACGAGAATGGTAAAAGGCTTGGTAAGATAGTCTCTAAGTGCCCACACGGATAGACACACAGGCGTGTGTCTAGGCCGTGTGTTTACTGCACCTTAGAGTCCTAAGTCAAAATAGACCACGGGCTGGTCACACGGCCGTTTTTCTAGGCCGTGTGATACACACGGTTGGCATATGGGCGTGTGCCAAGGCCGTGTGAAGTCTGCACTTGACAATTAAAAATTTAATTATCACACGGCTGAGGCACACGGACGTGTGTACAGGCCGTGTGGATTTAGTCAATGTCGACCACGGGTGGAAGGCACGGGCATGTCTTAGGGACACACGGGCATGTCCCAAGTAACACGGGCGTGCGACCCCTATTTCGAGGAAAAGTTCCTGATTGAACTCGACGCTGAACGTGAGTTTGAGGCCTCGAGGCCAATGAGATGTATGAGTTGTTTAAGAAAGAAAAGTTTTTAATTCGTAACGAAATTCTATAGCCAGTAAATACATGTTTAAGCAAGTTCAAGTATAGTAATGTCTCATATCCGCCTAAGCCTCGGATTCGGGTATGGGGTGTTAAATTTAGTGGTATCAGAGCTATGGTTTAGTCGGTTCTCGGACTAACCTAGCGTGAGTAAGATTCTAGCTATACATGCCATAGGTGGACCGTGATAGTGTGATATCTCCCGGCTCTAACGAAATTATTTTGTTAGGACAGAGATGGTTCCCAACCGAGCTACATCCAATAATGTTGTAAGTGATAATGAGGTAATTGAAATGATCTTATGCATTGATGAGATTCAAAGAGGTATGAATAGAAGTATATGACATGTGTGTGATAATGCATGAAATGAGAATTATAAAGTGATAAGCTTATCTGTATTGGCTTGATGTGCATAAGGTGATATATATTCAACCTATTTGGTTAGGTGCATATAGTGAGTAAATTTACCCAGAGAATGGGGTATATGTGTATGTACGATTGTTTGAATTATGTATGATCAAAATGTCCACATAGATGAATCTCATGTGTGGCTGTTAAAGTAGATGATGTATAATGTTTTATTTCGTGACTCTGTATGAAACCACGTGTATTATTGTGTGAGAGTTAAACTAGGAAGCTTGACTAAGTAGAATGCAGGAGATGAGCACGGACGTTCAATGATAAAATGATGAATAAGACCATGGTTGGACCATGGCGATAAATGCGATTCCGTGTAAGACCATATCTGGGATATGGCATCGACATTAACATGAGTTCCATGTAAGCCTGTATTAGGGATATGGCATTGGTACTGATATGAGATTTCGTGTAAGACCATAGCGAGGCTATGGCATCGTGATAACATCTGAGGAAATAGCTGGACTATGATGTGTGATATGAGTAAGACCATAGTTGAACTATCGCAATCTAGTAAACGACGTGCTCAAACTCGTAAGACATTCTTTAATCGTTAAGTGATGGTAAGAGAAATTAGAGATAAGTGTTGAGTACTCAAGTAGATATTAGTGTGGAACTTGAGTAAGTAAAGTTACTGTTCGAAATTATGAGTGATAGAGATAATTGTAACGTGATAAACGTGAAAAACTCACTTGAGATGAGTTATGTGACTATGATGATATTTCATTGATAATGAATAGTAAATCACATGTATGTAGTCCCGAGAATCAAGTTAGGGACTGTACGACTTCACCCCCTTACCACTGTTGAATCATGATGAGATGTTTATGAGAATCAAATTGAGTACGTTTACTTGTGATTAATGCAATATTTATGTTAGCATAATTGAGAATGCTTTGTATCACATTGATACATGATACTCTACTATATAGAGTAATTGTTGTTGAACATGAGTTCGAAGTCCTAGGGGACTATAATGAAAAGGCTATCATTGAGATATGAAATAGAGAAGGTCCCGTATAAGACCATGTTCGAGGCATGGCCTCGGCACCAAGTTATGATCCCGTATAAGACCACATCCAGAATATGGTTTCGGTAATGGATATGATGATTGTATAAGACCATATTTGGAATATGGCATCGATACTTGATGTGGCAGTCCATATAAGACCATATTTTGAATATGGCATTGGCATTTGCATTTAGAAGTGCTTCCATATAAGATCACCTCTAGAGTGTGGCATTGGCTTTGAAATTGTGTTAATGATAATATTATGCGTTTTTTAGTATCCCTAGTGATCTTTGGGACGGATAGATGAGTTTAGAGGTAGAAAAGAGAATTATACTAAAGTCATGTGAATGAGTGAATACAGCACTCGTGAATGAGTCGCAGGAAAATGAGTACGAGTGTGGCACGGTATGTGCGTAATAAAGGCAATTGTGAGTAAGTATGTCTGAATGCTTTGACGATTGTATTGATTATGCAATGTTAAGAACAAAGAGAAAGTTAGCCTAGGCTATTTGATTCAAGTGAATAGGAAGCCTGAGGTGTATGTTTATCGAGATCTTCTTAAGTTGATGTTCATTAATGAAAGGAATTGTTAAAGAGTTGAGGACGAAATGGTTAAAGAAACAATGTTTGAACTGTGAGAGTGTTCAATTATGATAACCATAGTTGTATGGATCATAATGATCTCATTAAGTATTACGTGTTAATATCTTTTGCCTTTCAGTGGCGATGTGGTTGTTTATCTCATGAATCGAGATCGTGTGAGAATGTTAGCTGATTGTGAAATTAGATTAAACAGTTATCGGTTTAGTAATTGGAATTGACATTCTTTTATCTCCTTGTAACCCTATTCGGGTGTTTTGAGGGGGAAGCTGGGGATGATTCTAGTATAAGGAGTGAAATCATGAGTTTCACGTCGTGTGATGGGTTTTCGGACAGGCCGAATAGAATTATTGATTTGATCAAGATTGTATCTACTATCGTGAGATGTGACGATGGTAAAGGTTTTAGATTAGTATAGCAAGAGAAACTCGGATGAGAGTGTGCTTGAAATATGTTTTCGCAGGTGGAGAAAAGAGTAGATTAATGTATTGAGATATGATTCGAGTTCTGTGTATATCCACGCATGAATCAATAAAGAGAATAAAATTCGTGTGTGTTCGTGGGTGGGGAGCATGATACAAAGATATGCTCTTAGAAATGTTCAAACCGCGATGGTTGAGTTGAAAGTTATTGAAAGAATCATTTATTTGAAAGTTCTAAAAATCGAGATCATCAATTGAGAAACGCATTGACAAAGTTGGTGACCCTAAGATGATCACTTATATGTTTGCGATGTGAGTTGGATGTTATGAAAGATCCATTTTAAGCAATGCGAGCTAGTACTCGGTTGATCTGAGTTGGTAATATCCTAGTTTTCGCGAGGTTAATGACAAAAGTGAGTTTTCTTTTCCAACAAAAGGGTTGAAGTGAGATAGTAAATGGTATTTTAAATAAGCTCGGAATGAGTTTATTTGAGATGATAAATACTGATTGTCTAAGCTTTCCGTTATGGATGATTTCTCGAGATAGAATTTGAATGATGATGAATCCAAAACTTATACAGAAGTTTTGATATAAGATTTAGTAGTAGCATATCTACTAATGTAAGAATAAGAAAGTGCAATTATGTGCATAAATGTTTTGACAATAGAGTACATTTCACGATATGATTGAGTCTACGGTCGAAGTAGTTGATCACTAAAATTTGAATTTTCAAAGCATTTGAGTCAAGACTATTAAATTTAGTAAACGTTTGAATGAGAAAATGAGATATAACCTTATAGATTTTAAAATTGATTTGACAAATTCCCAAGAAGGGAATGTCATTCAAATTATGATGAATCAACCAAAGAAAGATCCGAACGATTATTTGGACATATATAGAGTTCCAAATTGGTGGATTAACGAGTATATGCCCTGCAGGAAAAATAACCTAGGTCTCAAGTTACGTTTCGACCTTATGTATCATAGCTAAAGAGTTATTGGTAAGAGAAACTTGAGGATAAGTGGATTCGCGAATTTGAAGAGTAGATGGAAGCGTTATAAGAATGTTGGTAGCAACTCCTCCTGATAAGATTTTTGGGGACGAAAATCCCTAAGGGGGAGAATTGTAATGTTCGATTTAGGGGCTAGTCGAACAGATGATCTCGGAATCACTAATTTGAGGTTAGAGAAAATTATTTTCATGTTATGTTATGTGTTATAATATGTTTATAAGGATGCATGGAAATTTTGGTGCATTAATTTTAGCGATTTCTAGCTAAATTGTGAAAAAGGACTAAATCGCATAAAGTGCGAAAGTTCTATTTTATTTACTAGAGGTGCCAAATAGTTATGGAACATAATGTGGGGGTCTTTAATGGGAAAATAGGCCAATTTTAAAGTGATGGCCGGCCAAGAAGATAATAAAAGGTTGAAAAGTCAAAATTTGGTATGGGTTGGTACATGATGACATAAGCAAAAGTTGATTAAAATAATAAGTGGTCATCTTCCTTCCCTATTTTTCCTTTCTCTGCCAAAATTGAAGAAGAAAACCCCCATGGAAGCTGAAATTTTCAGCCACTTCTCATCACCTCAAGTAAGTGATTTTACTAGCTTCTCTTGATAAAATTTGTACTTTTGGAACCCTTGTGGCATGGGCTAGCTATTTGGGGGGACTATTTTGAAGAATGGTGTAGGGTTGATGGTTTTTCCATGAGGAAAATGTCTTGGTTGCTGAATTTTTATGATAGAAAATGAATCCTAGTTGTTTGATAAACAACTTTTGTGAATGGATTTTCATGAAAAATACCTAAAATGGTTTAAGATGCAAATATTGTAATTTGTTCATTAAGGCATGAAATTGATGGAATTGTGAATAGTTGTAAGAGGATTAAATGTTCATGTAGGCTTGTTTAACGAGAAAATGTGATAAAAATTTATTTACGAGCCTAGGGGCAAAATCATAATTTTGCTAAAGTGTAGGGGCAAAATAGTCATTTTTGCCTAAAATGTAGTTTATGGTGAATTATGATTTATAAGTGATTAAATCACTAAATTCCATTGTTCTAGATCAAAGAAAATGAGTTTAGGACCTAGAACGGGTGGAAAGTGAGATGTGGGCAAAAAGTCATTTTCGGCCTTTTCAGTCATCATCGAGGTAAGTTCATGTGCAAATGTTACAATTACGTATGAGTTAATTTAATATTCCAATGCTGTATAGAATGTATAATTACTCTATGAATGCATGAATTATCTTTTAATGAGATGTCAAGAGAATTGAATCAAAGAGTAATGAGAAATATAGATAGTATGGAATGATGTTAGTTAAGGTTTCGTGTAAGACCATATCGGAATATGGCCTCGGTGTAAGAATCTATATAAGACCATGTCTGGGACATGGCATCGACATGTTAATGCAAGTGAGACCCTATTGAGGTATGATGTCAATGTGACACTAGATGTATGAGACCCAAGAGAGTTGTTTAATAATTTGAGTGATTCAACGGGCATGTTGAAAGAGAGAGAGTGTGGTTGTGCCATGAGAAGCACAAGTATGTGATAGAACTGAATTGGGATGAATTCAGTATATGAACAAACCTAGTGAGTTATGTGTAATCAACACACCTAGTTGCATAAGATAGATTTATTAATGCATTGTGTTAATGTGAACGATTGTTGCAGAATCTAAGTAAGAATGATAGTGAGTGAGGATGTTCACGGATGAATATTTGAACTAGAGAAATGTATGTGGATGAAAAATTGTAAATGTATAATATCGGTAAGCTAAATGCAATAACACCTGATTATTAACGGTGGGGTGTGTGCGTTACCACTTGATTAAATATTAACGGTGGGCTGTGTGCGTTACCACCAGATTAATTATTAATTGATGGGTTGTGTGTGATACCATCAACTATATTATTAACGGTGGGTTGTGTGCGTTACCACCTGATTAATTATTAATTGATGGGCTATGTGCGATACCATTAACTATATTATTAACGGTGGGATGTGTGCGTTACCAACTGATTAATTATTAATTGATGGGTTGTGTGTGATACCATCAACTATATTATTAACGGTGGGCTGTGTGCGTTACCACCTGATTAATTATTAATTGATGGGCTGTGTGCGATACCATCAACTATATTATTAACGGTGGGTTGTGTGCGTTACCACCTGATTGATTATTAATCGATGGGCTGTGTGCGATACCATCGCTTTAAAATCATTTGGTGGGCTAAGTGCGATACCACCCTATTAGAGATCAATGGTGGGCTAAGTGCGTGACCACCGAGAGATTTGTAGTATGAGTGGCTTATTGAAATTGCTTGATGTGTTGTTTATGTGATTACATGACGATTAGTGCAGGAATGCATGCTATTTAACACGAACAGTTGACTTGTGGCGTGGTATGAATGTGGTAAGAGATAGAATGAGTATGCTTCAAGAGTGGTTAAGTAACCATGAGTTAATGGGAAAAACTCAGTATAATACTTTGTGATTATCCATATTCAATAAATATCAGTATTTGTCAGTTTATGCAGATGAACTTACTAAGCAATATTGCTTACTTTTCTCCCTTTCTCATCTCTTATAGGTTAATTTAGCTTGAGTTGGAGATCGCCGGAGATGTTTTCACACTATCGAGCAGACTCTTGGTATGAGGTATCAATTCCTTAGGAGTTATGGCATGTATAGGGCTAGTACTTAAGGTTGATTAAGTCATTGTTAATGTGCCAAATGTGTTGGCCTAAATGAGTTATAGAACGTTTGCATATAGACATAGATGACGACAAAAGTCGATTGAAATTGTACTAGAAATAGTTCTACCCCATGTATGGGAGGAAGACTTCATTTTATGAATCAAATGTGTTAATTCATGTGTTTTAATTGATGATTTGAGAAGGTTTTGAAGTAGTATATGAATGTATGCAAACGAGAATGGTAAAAGGCTTGGTAAGATAGTCTCTAAGTGCCCACACGGATAGACACACAGGCGTGTGTCTAGGCCGTGTGTTTACTGCACCTTAGAGTCCTAAGTCAAAATAGACCACGGGCTGGTCACACACGGCGCTTTTTCTAGGCCGTGTGATACACACGGTTGGCATATGGGCGTGTGCCAAGGCCGTGTGAAGTCTGCACTTGACAATTAAAAATTTAATTATCACACGGCTGAGGCACACGGACGTGTGTACAGGCCGTGTGGATTTAGTCAATGTCGACCACGGGTGGAAGGCACGGGCATGTCTTAGGGACACACGGGCATGTCCCAAGTAACACGGGCGTGCGACCCCTATTTCGAGGAAAAGTTCCTGATTGAACTCCAAAGTTTTCGAACGTGAGTTTGAGGCCTCGTAGGCCAATGAGATGTATGAGTTGTTTAAGAAAGAAAAGTTTTTAATTCAGAACGAAATTTTATAGCCGTAAATACATGTTTAAGCAAGTTCAAGTATAGTAATGTCTCATATCCGGTCTAAGCCTCGGATTCGGGTATGGGGTGTTAAATTTAGTGGTATCAGAGCTATGGTTTAGTCGGTTCTCGGACTAACCTAGCGTGAGTAAGATTCTAGCTATACATGCCATAGGTGGACCGTGATAGTGTGATATCTCCCGGCTCTAACGAAATTATTTTGTTAGGACAGAGATGGTTCCCAACCGAGCTACATCCAATAATGTTGTAAGTGATAATGAGGTAATTGAAATGATCTTATGCATTGATGAGATTCAAAGAGGTATGAATAGAAGTATATGACATGTGTGTGATAATGCATGAAATGAGAATTATAAAGTGATAAGCTTATCTGTATTGGCTTGATGTGCATAAGGTGATATATATTCAACCTATTTGGTTAGGTGCATATAGTGAGTAAATTTACCCAGAGAATGGGGTATATGTGTATGTACGATTGTTTGAATGATGTATGATCAAAATGTCCACATAGTTGAATCTCATGTGTGACTGTTAAAGTAGATGATGTATAATGTTTTATTTCGTGACTCTGTATGAAACCACATGTATTATTGTGTGAGAGTTAAACTGGGAAGCTTGACTAAGTAGAATGCAGGAGATGAGCACGGACGTTCAATGATAAAATGATGAATAAGACCATGGTTGGACCATGGCGATACATGCGATTCCGTGTAAGACCATATCTGGGATATGGCATCGACATCAACATGAGTTCCATGTAAGCCTGTATTAGGGATATGGCATTGGTACTGATATGAGATTTCGTGTAAGACCATAGCGAGGCTATGGCATCGTGATAACATCTGAGGAAATAGCTGGACTATGATGTGTGATATGAGTAAGACCATAGTTGAACTATCGCAATCTAGTAAACGACGTGCTCAAACTCGTAAGACATTCTTTAATCGTTAAGTGATGGTAAGAGAAATTAGAGATAAGTGTTGAGTACTCAAGTAGATATTAGTGTGGAACTTGAGTAAGTAAAGTTACTGTTCGAAATTATGAGTGATAGAGATAATTGTAACGTGATAAACGTGAAAAACTCACTTGAGATGAGTTATGTGACTATGATGATATTTCATTGATAATGAATAGTAAATCACATGTATGTAGTCCCGAGAATCAAGTTAGGGACTGTACGACTTCACCCTTTACCTTTGTTGAATCATGATGAGATGTTTATGAGAATCAAATTGAGTACGTTTACTTGTGATTAATGCAATATTTATGTTAGCATAATTGAGAATGCTTTGTATCACATTGATACATGATACTCTACTATATAGAGTAATTGTTGTTGAACATGAGTTCGAAGTCCTAGGGGACTATAATGAAAAGGCTATCATTGAGATATGAAATAGAGAAGGTCCCGTATAAGACCATGTTCGAGGCATGGCCTCGGCACCAAGTTATGATCCCGTATAAGACCACATCCAGAATATGGTTTGGTAATGGATATGATGATTGTATAAGACCATATTTGGAATATGGCATCGATACTTGATGTGGCGATCCATATAAGACCATATTTTGAATATGGCATTGGCATTTGCATTTAGAAGTGCTTCCATATAAGATCACCTCTAGAGTGTGGCATTGGCTTTGAAATTGTGTTAATGATAATATTATGCGTTTTTTAGTATCCCTAGTGATCTTTGGGACGGATAGATGAGTTTAGAGGTAGAAAAGAGAATTATACTAAAGTCATGTGAATGAGTGAATACAGGCACTCGTGAATGAGTCGCAGGGAAAATGAGTACGGAGTGTGGCACGGTATGTGCGTAATAAAGGCAATTGTGAGTAAGTATGTCTGAATGCTTTGACGATTGTATTGATTATGCAATGTTAAGAACAAAGAGAAAGTTAGCCTAGGCTATTTGATTCAAGTGAATAGGAAGCCTGAGGTGTATGTTTATCGAGATCTTCTTAAGTTGATGTTCATTAATGAAAGGAATTGTTAAAGAGTTGAGGACGAAATGGTTAAAGAAACAATGTTTGAACTGTGAGAGTGTTCAATTATGATAACCATAGTTGTATGGATCATAATGATCTCATTAAGTATTACGTGTTAATATCTTTTGCCTTTCAGGGGCGATGTGGTTGTTTATCTCATGAATCAAGATCGTGTGAGAATGTTGGCTGATTGTGAAATTAGATTAAACGGTTGTCGGTTTAGTAATTGGAATTGACATTCTTTTATCTCCTTGTAACCCTATTCGGGCGTTTTGAGGGGGAAGCTGGGGATGATTCTAGTATAAGGAGTGAAATCATGAGTTTCACGTCGTGTGATGGGTTTTTGGACAGGCCGAATAGAATTATTGATTTGATCAAGATTGTATCTACTATCGTGAGATGTGACGATGGTAAAGGTTTTAGATTAGTATAGCAAGAGAAACTCGGATGAGAGTGTGCTTGAAATATGTTTTCAGTGTGGAGAAAAGAGTAGATTAATGTATTGAGATATGATTCGAGTTCTGTGTATATCCACGCATGAATCAATAAAGAGAATAAAATTCTGTGTGTTCGTGAGTGGGGAGCATGATACAAAGATATGCTCTTAGAAATGTTCAAACCGCGATGGTTGAGTTGAAAGTTATTGAAAGAACTATTTATTTGAAAGTTCTAGTACTGAGATCAGTCTGAATCGAGAAACGGAGTTGACAGGTTGGTGACCCTAAGACGATCACTTTTATTTTTGCGATGTGAGTTGGATGTTATGAAAGATCCATTTTAAGCAATGCGAGCTAGTACTCGGTTAATCTTAGTTGGTAATATCCTAGTTTCCGCGAGGTTAATGACAAAAGTGAGTTTTCTTTTCTGAACAAAAGGGTTCAGAAGTGAGATAGTAAATGGTATTTTAAATAAGCTCGGAATGAGTTTATTTGAGATGATAAATACAGATTGTATAAGTTTTTCGTTGTGGATGATTTCTCGAGATAGAATTTGAATGATGATGAATCCAAAACTTATACAGAAGTTTTGATATAAGATTTAGTAGTAGCATATCTACTAATGTAAGAATAAGAAAGTGCAATTATGTGCATAAATGTTTTGACAATAGAGTACATTTCACGATATGATTGAGTCTACGGTCAGAAGTAGTTGATCACTAAAAGCTAAATTTTCAAAGCGTACGAGTCAAGACTATTAAAGTTAGTAAACGTTTGAATGAGAAAATGAGATATAACCTTATAGATTTCAAATTTGATTTGACAAATTCCCAAGAAGGGGAATGTCAATGAAATTGTAGTGAATCAACCAGTAAAGATCCGAACGATTATTTGGACATATACAGAGTTCCAAATTGGTGGATTACTGAGTATATGCCCCAGAGGAAAAATAACCTAGGTCTCAAGTTACGTTTCGACCTTATGTATCACAACTAAAGAGTTATTGGTAAGACAAACTTGAGGATAAGTGGATCCGCGATTTTGAAGAGTAGATGGAAGCGTTATAAGAATGTTGGTAGCAACTCCTCTTGATAAGATTTTCGGGGACGAAAATCCCTAAGGGGGGAGAATTGTAACAGCCTGATTCAGGGGCTAGTCGGAACAGTGATCTCGGAATCACTAATTTGAGGTTAGAGAAAATTATTTTCATGTTATGTTATGTGTTATAATATGTTTATAAAGATGCATGGAAATTTTATTGCCTTAATTTTAGCGATTTCTAGCTAAATTGTGAAAAATGACTAAATCGCATAAAGTGCGAAAGTTCTATTTTATTTGCTAGCGGTGCCAAATAGTTATGGAACATAATGTGGGGGTCTTTAATGGGAAAATAGGCCAATTTTAAAGTGATGGCCAGCCAAGACGATAATAAAAGGTTGAAAAGTCAAAATTTGGTATGGGTTGGTACATGATGACATAAGCAAAAGTTGATTAAAATAATAAGTGGTCATCTTCCTTCCCTATTTTTCCTTTCTTTGCCAAAATTGAAGAAGAAAACCCCCATGGAAGCTGAAATTTTCAGCCACTTCTCATCACCTCAAGTGATTTTACTAGCTTCTCTTGATAAAATTTGTACTTTTGGAACCCTTGTGGCATGGGCTAGCTGCTTGGGGGGACTATTTTGAAGAATGGTGCAGGGTTGATGGTTTTTCCATGAGGGAAAATGTCTTGGTTGCTGAATTTTTATGAAAGAAAATTAATCCTAGTTGTTTGATAAACAACTTTTGTGAAAGGATTTTCATGAAAAATACCTAAAATGGTTTAAGATGCAAATGTTGTAATTTGTTCATTAAGGCATGAAATTGATGGAATTGTGAATAGTTGTAAGAGGATTAAATGTTCATATAGGCTTGTTTAACGAGAAAATGTGATAAAAATTTATTTACGAGCCTAGGGGCAAAATCGTAATTTTGCTAAAGTGTAGGGGTAAAATAGTCATTTTTGCCTCAAATGTAGTTTATGGTGAATTATGATTTATAAGTGATTAAATCACTAAATTCCATTGTTCTAGATCAAAGAAAATGAGTTTCGGACCTAGAACTGGTGGAAAGTGAGATGTGGGCAAAAAGTCATTTTCGGCCTTTTCGTCATCGAGGTAAGTTCATGTGCAAATGTTACAATTACGTATGAGTTAATTTAATATTCCAATGCTGTATGGAATGTATAATTACTCTATGAATGCATGAATTATCTTTTAATGAGATGTCAAGAGAATTGAATCAAAGAGTAATGAGAAATGTAGATAGTATGGAATGATGTTAGTTAAGGTTTCGTGTAAGACCATATCGGAATATGGCCACGGTGTAAGAATCTGTATAAGACCATGTCTGGGACATGGCATCGACATGTTAATGCAAGTGAGACCCTATGAGGTATGATGTCAATGTGACACTAGATGTATGAGACCCAAGAGAGTTATTTAATAATTTCAATGATTCAACGGGTATGTTGAAAGAGAGAGTGTGTGGTTGTGCCATGAGAAGCACAAGTATGTGTTAGAACTGAATTGGGATGAATTCAGTATATGAACAAACCTAGTGAGTTATGTGTAATCAACACACCTAGTTGCATAAGATAGATTTATTAATGCATTGTGTTAATGTGAACGATTGTTGCAGAATCTAAGTAAGAATGATAGTGAGTGAGGATGTTCAGGGATGAATATTTGAACTAGAGAAATGTATGTGGATGAAAAATTGTAAATGTATAATATCGGTGAGCTAAGTGCAATAACACCTGATTATTAACGGTGGGCTGTGTGCGTTACCACCTGATTAAATATTAACGGTGGGTTGTGTGCGTTACCACCTGATTAATTATTAATTGATGGGCTGTGTGCGATACCATCAACTATATAATTAATGGTGGGCTGTGTGTGTTACCACCTGATTAATTATTAATTGATGGGCTGTGTGTGATACCATCAACTATTTTATTAACGGTGGGCTGTGTGCGTTACCACCTGATTAATTATTAATTGATGGCTTGTGTGCGATACCATCAACTATATTATTAACGGTGGGCTGTGTGCGTTACCACCTGATTAATTATTAATTGATGGGCTGTGTGCGATACCATCAACTATATTATTAACGGTGGGCTGTGTGCGTTACCACCTGATTAATTATTAATCGATGGGCTGTGTTCGATACCATCGCTGATAAAATCGTTTGGTGGGCTAAGTGCGTGACCACCGAGAGATTTGTAGTATGAGTGGCTTATTGAAATTTCTTGATGTGTTGTTTATGTGATTACATGACGATCAGTGCAAGAATGCGTGCTATTTAACACGAACAGTTTACTTGTGGCGTGGTATGAATGTGGTAAGAGATAGAATGAGTATGCTTCAAGAGTGGTTAAGTAACCATGAGTTAATGGGAAAAACTCAGTATAATACTTTGTGATTATCCATATTCAATGAATATCATTATTTGTCAGTTTATGCAGATGAACTTACTAAGCAATATTGCTTACTTTTCTCCCTTTCTCATCTCTTATAGGTTAATTTAGCTAGCTCGGGTTGGAGATCGCCGGAGATGTTTTCACACTATCGAGCAGACTCTTGGTATGAGGTATCAATTCCTTAGGAGTTATGGCATGCATAGGGCTAGTACTTAAGGTTGATTAAGTCATTGTTAATGTGCCAAATGTGTTGGCCTAAATGAGTTATGGAACGTTTGCATATAGACATAGATGACGACAAAAGTCGATTGAAATTGTACTAGAAATAGTTCTACCCCATGTATGGGAGGAAGACTTCATTTTTATGAATCAAATGTGTTAATTCATGTGTTTTAATTGATGATTTGAGAAGGTTTTAAAGTAGTATATGAATGTATGCAAACGAGAATGATAAAAGGCTTGGTAAGATAGTCTCTAAGTGCCCACACGGATAGACACACAGGCGTGTGTCTAGGCCGTGTGTCTCCTGCACCTTAGAGTCCTAAGTCAGAATAGACCACGGGCTGGTCACACGGCCGTTTGTCTAGGCCGTGTGATACACACGGTTGGCACATGGGCGTATGCCAAGGCCGTGTGAAATCTGCACTTGACACTTAGAAATTTAATTATCACACGGCTGAGGCACACGGGCGTGTGTACAGGCCGTGTGGATTTAGTCAGTGTCGACCACGGGTGGAAGGCACGGGCATGTCTTAGGGACACACGGGCGTGTCCCAAGTAACACGGGCGTGTGACCCCTATTTCGAGGAAAAGTTCTTGATTGAACTTCGAAAGTTTCCGAACGTGAGTTTGAGGCCTCGTAGGCCAATGAGATGTATGAGTTGTTTAAGAAAGAGAAGTTTTTAATTTAGAATGAAATTTTATAGCCGTAAATACATGTTTAAGCAAGTTCAAGCATAGTAATGTCTCATATCCGGTCTAAGCCTTGGATTCGGGTATGGGGTGTTACACCCGTGGTCGACACTGACTTGCATCACATGGCCAGTCACACGCCCGTGTGTCCAGCCCGTGGTCAAAATTGACTTGTTTTGAATTACAAACTCAAATGACAAGGTCGAGCCACACGCCCGTGTGCTCAACCGTGTGGGCAAATATAGGCCATTTTCAAGGCCAATTTGCCACCCATCTTATGGTCAAACCTACATGCAAAAACAATCATCATTTCAAGCACCAAAAGCAACCAAAACATACCAATATGACCATCTTTTCTAACCATTCATGAGCATATCAAACATGCCAAGTTATGTACCATTTATTGTAACAGCCCAGTTTAAACCCTAGTCGGAATAGTAGTTTCGAGACCACAAATTTGAGGTCGAAAAAATATTTTAATATTGTTTTCCGTGATTATAGTATGTGATTAAGCATGTGTGAAAGTTTCGTGAATTAATTTTAATGTTTGTGTGCTTAATTTGCTAAAAAGACTAGATTGCAGAAAATGCAAAAGTGACTTGCTATTTGTTAAAGGGCCATATCGACATGGCTTTAAAAGTATGAGGTCCTTAAAATGCAATTGGACCATTTGAATTATGGATGGACATTAATGTACATAGATAGTGGATCTTTAATGTTATTATAAAGGTTAATTAAGTAAATTGATTAATAAGGTATATTATAATAAAACAAACATAAAAACAAGCCATTATAATCTTGTTTGTGCCAAAATTCATAAGAAAAGAAAAGAAGAATACTAAGCTAGGTTTCGGCTCTTGTTCATCTTGATTAAGGTATGTTTTGGTTTCGGTTTTTGATAATTTCTATATTTTTGTAATCGTTGCTTCGAGTACTACAAAACCCATGCCTTAATTTTGGAATTTGAGTAATTTGGGCTAAATTGTGAAAGTGAGAAATTGGATGACTAAAATTTGAAATAAATGAAATATGTGGGCTTGTATGGACATAATGAATATTCGGCCAAGCATGGGAATATTGAAATTATGTGTATTTTGTGATTTTACGAAATAGGGTGTAACACCCCAAACCCGGCCTAGAAGTTAGGCCCGAATCTGGTGTGTCACATGAAAGTAAAAACCATCTTTGCGATTATTAAAAACTTGCTTGAGAAATACAGCCTCTTTGTTAAAACCAAAAAAAAACACTTAAGCAATTGTTAACTACTTGAAAACGTAATAATCTTTAAAAACCTTTTCGTTTGCGGAAGCATATTCGAAATAAACAATTTACGAAAATGTGACGTTTATAAATAGAGTTGCAGAAGCATTTTGAAAACGTTGCGGAAACGTAGATAAAATACAAGTATTTTGAGAGGTTGTTTGATAAATCGATAATCGAACTAGTAATCTTTTAAAACCGTGACTTTTGAAAATGTCATTGATAATTTTAAAGAAAATCCGAGTTAAAATTATTTGTAAAAGTTTGTTATGAAATCCTTTTGTTAATCAATTTTGGAAAATCTTTATTTAAGTTTTTAGAAAAATTCCCATTTAAAAACAATTCAAGCAAAATTAAAGTACGTCAACATAAAGAAAAAATAAATACTCCAAAGGCCTTATTACATCATAAAAACCAAAATAGTAAAGTGAACGGAAATAGAAATCTAAAGTTCAAAATAAACACCATTTCTGAAGTATGGCTTCCACCGAGTCATCCATGGCCCCAAGTCCTTGTCACGGAGCATTACCTACAAGGGTTAAGAAAAAGGGGGGTGAGTTACAAGAACTCAGTGTGAAATTCCCTTACCGTCATCCACTGGGCCTGAAACCATATAGCATTATCTTGGGCTTAAGCTCATTTAACAATCACTTGGACCGAAACCCATTTACAAAACAGAATATATTTATATATATGTCGTAACACCCCAAACCCGGCCCAAACACTACGACCGGATCCGGCATGTCACTAAGAAGATTTAAGCAAAACTTGTCGCATCTATTATTTTTTTTAAAAAAAAAACATAGTTTAAACGTTTATCGGGAAAACTTAATAATTTGAAAATTAAGTAAAAGAAATAAATTTTAATTAATGCCTTAATGAATAAAACCGAAATTTTGCCTCTGAGTTCTTGTATTTAAACACATGCCTTAATTTCAATTAATCAAAAAAATCTAAATGTATGGAAACCCGAAAACCAAAGCATAAAACCAATAAACAGTAGCCGGTGGCCTTATTACAATAAAATATAAAACCAGATAAATTGGAAATACTAAGGGAAAATAATAAAATCAACATCTTTTATTGAATCAAAATGAATCCATGCATGGCCACCTTGCGCTCCTCTCCAGCCTGGTCCTATGCACTAGGTGTTACCTAAAAAATGTTAAACAACAGGGTGAGTCACGAGACTCAGTGTGCAACCCTCATGCACCATCAGATTGGGCCTTAGCCCACAGAACAGAATAACAGAATATCATACAAAAGGAATTATGCAAAGCCCATCCCAATCCTAGATCCATCCACTACACACCACCGTTTACCTGCCAATCACACCATTCGGGATTTCTACAATCAACCCACGCCGCTACACACTATTGATGGCAGTCATGCTGCAGTTAGCTGCTCATTGTCAGATTTGTGACATAGTCACCAGAACAGATCGTGGCAGAGCCACTACAACAGATCGTGGCAGAGCCACCAGAACAGAACACTTCCCCTTTTATCAATCACCCAACCCCGTGCAACATAGAAATCGACATACATATCATATCATGTTAACGGAGACATTCAATTAAGAATGACAGAAATCACTAACCTGGTGATTCGCCTTTACCCACCACGGGTTTTCAACAGCCATGCCAATATTTTGGCATTTAACAGAATGTAGCAGGTTTATATGCATACTAATCAAGCAATCTAAATGATGTGAGAATGTTACACACCTGATAAATACGTAGGACTACCCTCTATGTCGATACCCTCGCTAATCGGATCTACTACCCTTTGTCTACAACTTTGCTCAAAAGCCGGAAGAACGTGAGGTTGAGGTTTCCCCTATACCGATTCGACCCCTAAAGTAGGGTGATTCGAGTGCTACTGATTTAAAACCTTAGGCGATTGGATCTCCTTTAAATCCCGAAATGCCGCGAAAGAAAGAAAAAACACAAGATCAGTCTCCATATAGCCATTCGGCTAGGGTCTCTAAAAACCGGGAAAAGATTGAATCACGTGAATCGACACTTACCTTGATTTCCTTCAAGATTCGGCACAAGCAGCACACCACAGAGGAAATTCAAAGCAATCACAGGAGATGAGATCTAGGGATTTCGACTTTTAAGAAAATCCCGAAAGATGAACAAGAGAGATATCTCGATGCGTTTTTCGGCTACAAGAACCAAACAAGAGCGTAGTTTTGGCTTTTAGTGAATGGAAGAACAATAACAATGGGGATCAGAAGATTCGGCTAGGGGGAATTTCAAAGAAGAAAAGAAAGGGTGAGGGAGGTGGTGATTTTCGGCTTTTGGAAGAGAAAAGATGAGAAAAGAAAACAAATGAGATGGCCTTCCAACTTTGGCACACCCTTGCCATACTAAACCGATTCTCCCCCTCTCTTGTGTTTGATTTTTGGCCAACTCGCAACCCAAAGGATAGCTCTCATCTTTTTCCCTTATCCTTATTAGAACTCACATCCAAAAGAGTCCTACATCACACCACTCCTTCCCTTTTTTCCTGCTCATTATCCACTTAAATAAAACATTAGAAGTCCCTAAATTTTAGCCTTGTTGCCGTCCCCTCCCTTGCTCCCTTTAAGTGCCGAATTGGCCCAATTTCTTGGGCCCCATGCGTGCCACACTTGGGCCTCCTCACACCGCCCAAGACGTCACTTAAAGCTCCCCTTTTCTCGCGCCCCTTGTGGCTGGGCCACAAGCCCAATTTGCTAACTTAAACAATAACTACTATATTTTAAGCCCTAGAGTGTCTAAATAGAATGTTTAGTCAAAGCCTCGACCCAATCCTTGAGCCCAATCTGGACCTCTAATTCTCAAATTAACACATTAAACATGTCTACACATTAAACGTATAAGCCCATTAATTCGGGATATTACAGTTCTACCCCCCTTAAAATAAATTTCGGCCTCGAAATTTACCTGATCAGAAGAGATGGGGATACTGTTGTCGCATAACATCCTCTGGTTCCCATGTCGCTTCCTCTGCACCATGGTTTCGCCACAAAACCTTGACCCAAGGGACGGACTTCCTTCTCAGCACTTTTACGTCTCGCTCCAAGATTTGCACTGGCTCCTCCTCAAAAGACAAGTCTGGCCTTACTTCAATCTCTTCCACCAGCACAATGTGCGATGGATCGGAACGGTAACGTCTTAGCATCGAGACATGAAACACGTCATGTATCTGCTCCAACTCTGAAGGCAACTCCAATCGATACGCCACTGGGCCCACACGTTCTAGCACCCGATAAGGTCCAATAAACCGGGGACTTAGCTTGCCCTTACGTCCAAACCTCATCACTTTTTCCACGGCGACACTTTCAAAAAGACTTGATCTCCCACTGCAAATTCCAACTCCTTACGTTTTAGATCCGCATAAGATTTCTGCCGATCAGACGCTTTCTTCAACCGAGCCCGAATTAATCTAAATTTTTCTTCCGTCTCCGAGACTAGTTCTGGATCCAACACCTGACGTTCACCCAACTCTGTCCAACAAGTAGGAGTACGACACCTCCGTCCGTATAACGCCTCATAGGGCGCCATCTGAATACTAGATTGGTAGCTGTTATTGTACGCGAATTCTGCCAGAGGTAAATACTCCTCCCAACTACCCCTGAAATCAATGATGCAACCTCTTAACATATCCTCCAAAATCTAAATTACCCTATCAGACTGACCATCAGTCTGCGGATGGAAAGCGGTACTAAAGTCTAACCTTGTTCCCATTGCCTGATGCAGAGCCTTCCAGAATCGTGACGTGAACCTAGGGTCTCTATCCGATATGATCGACACAGGTACACCATGTAGTCTCACAACCTCGACCACGCATACCTTAGCCAACCTTTGCGGAGAATAGTCAACACGAACCTAAGATGAAGTGAGCGGACTTCGTCAGCCGATCAACAATCACCCAAACCGAATCCTTCTTAGTGGGCGTAAGAGGTAACCCACTAACAAAATCCATCATGATTCTTTCCCATTTCCACTGCGGAATTTTCACCGGTTGCAACAACCCCGAGGGCAACCGTGTTCCCTTCTTCACCTGGCGACACGCCAAACATTTACCTACGAATTCTGTTACCTCTCGCCTGGACGACCACTGGACTGTTGCTCGCAAATCTCGATACATCTTCACCCCTCCAAGATGCATAGCGTATGGGCTACTATGCGCCTCCCGCAGAATCATCTGCCTTAACTCAACATCTTTTGGCATACAAATTCTCTTCAGCTTCTCAAAGATCTCCTGCTGTTTGTCGGTCCACACAAACAGTGCTCCCTTCCTCAACAACTTAGTTAAAGGTGCCGCTATTACTGAGAACCCCTCAACGAACCTTCTGTAATACCCGGCCAATCCCAAGAAACTTCGAATCTCCGCCACAGACTTCGGCGGTTTCCAATCCAATACGGCTTCTATCTTCCATGGGTCCACCCTAATTCCCTCTGCAGAAACTACATACCCCAAGAAAGTCACTTCCTTTAGCCAGAACTCACACTTACTGAACTTTGCGTACAACTGCTTCTCCCTCAGAATTTGTAACACCACACGAAGATGTGCATCATGCTCCCCCTCTGACTTGGAGTAAACCAAGATATCGTCGATGAACACCACCACGAACCGATCAAGGTATGGTTGAAACACCCGATTCATCATATCCATAAATGCTGCTGGTGTATTCGTTAACCCGAACGGCATCACCAAGAACTCATAATGACCGTACCGAGTCCGAAACGCCGTCTTATGAATGTCTCCTTCCTTTACCCTTAACTGATGATATCCCGACCTTAAGTCAATCCTAGAAAAAACTGAAGCTCCTTTGAGTTGATCGAACAGATTGTCGATTCTTAGTAGTGGGTACTTGTTTTTAACCGTTAACTTATTTAGTTGACGGTAGTCCATGTACATACGCATGGATCCGTCCTTCTTCTTCACAAACAGGACCGGGGCTCCCCACGGAGATACACTCGGTCGAATAAAACCACGATCCAACAGTTCTTGGATCTGAGCTTTGAGTTCCACCAACTCCTTCGGTGCCATTCTATACGGAGCAATAGACACCGGAGCCGTACCCGGAAGTAGCTCTATTCCAAACTCCACTTCACGATCCGGGGGTAATCCGGGCAATTCTTCAGGAAAGACATCCGCGAAATCTTTGACTGTTCGAACCTCATCAACAGTCACCTCCTCAGCATCCAAAGCACTGATAAAAGCTAGAAACGCGTTACATCCCTTCCAAATCATCTTAACAGCTTTTAATACGGACACTACGTTGGACAAGTAATTCCTTCTTTCTCCTAACACAACCACATCCCCGCCTTCCGGGGTACTCAACACCATGCGCTTAGTCTCACAATCCAACTTAGCACGATGTTTCGTCAACCAATCCATTCCTAAGATAAGATCAAACTCTCCAAACGGTAATTCCATTAAATCTACCGGGAACACTACCCCTTGCGTCTCTAAAGGTACGTTCCTAAACAATTTGTCCACTACCCTAGATTGTCCTAAAGGACTAATCACAGTCATCTTCCTAGAAGTTGTTTCAGAGTCTATACTTAGGGTCTCAGATATCGAGCATGCAACGTAAGAGTGGGTTGATCCAATATCAATCAAAGCAAGAAATGGATTATCAGCTATAAGAAACGTACCGGTTATGACATCCGGTGCGTCACCATCCTCCTGTCGGCGAGCTGCATAAACCAGACCCGGCTGTCTCGCATCTACATTGCCTGCACCCCTACCAGGTGCTCCACGACCCCGACCAGACCCATTTCCTCCTCTGACTGGGCCATGACCCCTTGGTAATGGTCGACCACCCTCCTAACACGACGGAACCTCATCCGGTGTGGTCAGCACTCGATCCACTGTGGGCCAGTCTTTCACCATATGGTCCAGAGACCCACACCTGAAGCATCCACCAGTTCTCCTCCTGCACTCCCCAAAATGTACTTTCCCGCACAAGGACATGATCGATTCTGACCCGTCAGAGCACGAGCTGGCCCATCAGACCTAGGCCTTTTCTGAAAATTCCCAGATGATCCCGACGGCCCAAAATTCCTCTTATTCCTGTTCTGATCTTTATCCTTATTTTGCTTTTCAGTCCGCTTCACCTCCTCAGATATTTTAGCTTTTTCAACCAGGACGGCAAAGTCCCTTTCTCGCTGCGATGCTACCAACACTTTCAACTCATCCCGCAATCCATCTTCGAACCGTACACAGCGTTCATAGTCAGTCGCTACAATTCCCTGAGCGTAACGGCTCAAACGCAGAAATTCCACCTTATACTCGGACACAGATTTACTTCCCTGCACCAAATTCAGAAATGCCTTCCTCTGTGCATCCACATAGCTGGCCTCAACGTACTTTCCCTGAAATGACTCCTTAAAGAAATCCCGATCGATCCGGTCTCATGGCGTAGCACCCTCCTTTACCGTGAGCCACCACCGATAAGCCTCGTCTCGAAGAAGAGACACGACCCCCTTCAACTTCTCCTCTACAAAGTGAAGTCAAGGTCATCCATTATACGCTCACTTGCCTCTAACCAATACTCGGTTTGTATTAGGGGCTACGCCCGAAAACACCCCTAAACATCTCTCGCACGTTGGCTCGAGTCGTTTCGACACAGATTTTCGAGCTCTCGAACCGGTGCTCGCCTGCAAAGCAACTCTTTCGAGGACCCGCAACATCGCTCGAGATCTCGCATCATCTCCGAGCGCTGGTCCTGTAATTCTCCCTCCACGATCGGCATATCCAGGCATCTCGTTTCTTGACCGTGGCGGACCTGCTGGCTCTAACACGGTCATCCTACCCCTACCACGACTCGCGACGCGGACGTCCACGACCCCTTGTACTCATTCTACCGATTCGCGCTTATCCGATTAGAAATTTTATGAATTATTAGTTCTTTCCATCGATTAACCACGAGCAGTCTTATGAACGAAGAGTTTAAGAGTAGTTCTTTCAATTGAAATCACATCCACAAGTTTGAGCCTCAAGTTTGTCTCCTATTTCTAGGAACCACATACATCCAACCATCACACATTAACATACTGAGACAACATCCACGAACCCACATTCAACACATAGGGTATTTTCGTCATTTTACTACCTGTGGGTTTTCCTGTAATTTCATCCTACAAGGTTTCTTTGTAATAAAGTATCTTGGGGATTTTGAAATAAAGGATATATATATATATATATTTTTAAAAAAAACAGGGGTATTCTGGAGAATTTGATTTCAAAAGAATAATAGTGGCGTTCAGGTGTTTGTGGTTTTTGGGTTGTTGTTATGTGTTGTATGTGTGTTGTTTTTTTTTAAATTCGTTGACTTTGTAAATCGGGGTATTTCCGGTAAATCTGGGGGTATACTTGCAAATCATGGGTATCTTGGTAGTTTTCAAAATAAGGGTATTTTGGTAATTTCGTGAAGTAGGGTATTTTTGATAATTTGGTAAACCGAGGGTATTTCGAAAATTTTGTAAACCAGGGGTATTTCTGTAATTTTGTAAATTTTTTTAATTTCCAAATCAAGGGCATTTTGGTAATTTTCTTTTCAAATCAATGACGTTTTGGTTATTTTTCAAACCAAGGGCGTTTTGGTAAATTTTTACAAAACTAGGACATTTTAGTAATTTTGTGAAAATAAGGTGGTGATCCTTTCGAGTTTTAGTTATAGATTTTGGCGACAACAAATCCTCGTGGCTAGGGTGAGCAAATACTATGCACTGTAGGATTCCAGTGAAGAGGAGGTGAGTCACTAGGATCGCTAAGTACCAAGCTCTCCCCGAATCTAATCCTAGACATGCGTATGCTGTTGCCACACCCTAGTCTTGTGACTTGTTTACAAGTTTGTTCGGTTGGATTAAGTCTTATGGAATTGAAGAGTTGTTTAACTAGGCCTAAGGTCCATCAAGCTCTAACTAGAATAATCTACGTCCCTTAAAGCCCATCAAGCCCACATACATATATAACACACAGTGAATTCTGAATACTTACCTAGCGGACTTGGGCTGGAGACGCAGGTGCCATGCCGAGAAAACCATCCTGTATTATTTATAAACATGCATGTTTCCAAAACCTATCTTTAGAGAACGTTTTGAGCCCAAAATCCCCAAAGCCGAGTTTTGAACCTTGCTCTGATACCCAATTGTAACACCCCAAACCCGGCCCAAACACCCCGACCGGATCCGGCATGTCACTAAGAAGATTTTAGAAAAACTTGTCGCATCTATTATTATTTTTTTAAAAAAAACATAGTTTAAACGTTTATCGGGAAAACTTAATAATTTGAAAAATTAAGTAAAAGAAATAAATTTTAATTAATGCCTTAATGAATAAAACCGAAATTTTGCCTCTGAGTTCTAGTATTTAAACACATGCCTTAATTTCAATTAATCAAAAAAATCTAAATGTATGGAAACCCGAAAATTGAAGCATAAAACCAATAAACAGTAGCTGGTGGCCTTATTACAATAAAATATAAAACCAGATAAATTGGAAATACTAAGGGAAAATAATAAAATCAACATCTTTTATTGAATCAAAATGAATCCATGCATGGCCACCTTGCGCTCCTCTCCAGCCCGGTCCTATGCACTAGGTGTTACCTGAAAAATGTTAAACAACGGGGTGAGTCACGAGACTCGATGATGCAACCCTCATGCACCATCGAGTTGGGCCTTAGCCCACGAGCATAATAACAGAATATCATACAACAGAATTATGCAAAGCCCATCCCAATCCTAGATCCATCCACTACACACCACCTTTTACCTGCCAATCACACCATTGGGGATTTCTACAATCAACCCATGCCGCTACACACCATCGATGGCAGTCATGCTGCAGTTAGCTGCTCATCGTCAGATTTGTGACATAGTCACTGAACAAATCGTGGCAGAGCCACTACATGCGGATCGTGGGCGAGCCACCGCAACGTAACACTTCCCTTTTATCAATCACCCAACCCCGTGCAACATAGAAATCGACATACATATCATATCATGTTAACGGAGACATTCAATTAAGAATGACGTAAATCACTAACCCGTGATTCGCCTTTACCCACCACGGGTTTTCAATGACCATGCCAATATTTTGGCATTTAATGAGAATGTAACAGGTTTATATGCATACTAATCAAGCAATCTAAATGATGTGAGAATGTTACACACCTGATAAATACGTAGGACTACCCTCTATGTCGATACCCTCGCTAATCGGATCTACTACCTTTTGTCTACAACTTTGCTCAAAAGCCGGAAGAACACGAGGTTGAGGTTTCCCCTATACCGATTAGACCCCTAAAGTAGGGTGATTCGAGTGCTACTGATTTAAAACCTTAGGCGATTGGATCTCCTTCAAATCCCGAAATGCCGCGAAAGAAAGAAAAAACACAAGATCAGTCTCCATATAGCCATTCGGCTAGGGTCTCTAAAAATCGGGAAACGATTGAATCACGCGAATCGACACTTACCTTGATTTCCTTCAAGATTCGGCACAAGGCACACCACCACAGAGGAAATTCGACAATCACAGGGATGAAATCTAGGATTTCGACTTTTAAGAAAATCCTAGAAAGATGAACAAGAGAGATACTGATGCGTTTTTCGGCTACAAGAACCAAACAAGAGCGTAGTTTCACTTTTAGTGAATGGAAGAAGAATAACAATGGGGATCGGAGAAGATTCGGCTAGGGGAATTTCAAAGAAGAAAAGAAAAGAAAGTGTGAGGAGGTGGTGATTTTCGGCTTTTGGAAGAGAAAAGATGAGAAAAGAAAACAAATGAGATGGCCTTCCAACTTTCGGCACACCCCTTGCCATACTAAACCGATTCTCCCCCTTCTCTTGTGTTTGATTTTCGGCCAACTCTGCAACCCAATGGATAGCTCTCATCTTTTTCCCTTATCCTTATCAGAACTCACATCCAAAAGAGTCCTACATCACACCACTCCTTCCCTTTTTTCCTGCTCATTATCCACTTAAATAAAACATTAGAAGTCCCTAAATTATAGCCTTGTTGTCGTCCCCTCCCTTGCTCCCTTTTAAGTGCCAAAATTGGCCCAATTTCTTGGGCCCCATGTGGCCACACTTGGGCCTCCTCACCTGCCCAAGACGTCACTTAAAGCTCCCCCCTTTTTTGCGCCCCTTGTGACTGGGCCACAAGCCCAATTTGCTAACTTAAACAATAACTACTATATTTTAAACCCTAGAGTGTCTAAACAGAATGTTTAGTCAAAGCCTCGGCCCAATCCTTGAGCCCAATCTGGACCTCTAATTCTCAAATTAACACATTAAACATGTCTACACATTAAACGCATAAGCCCATTAATTCGGGATATTACATATGCAATGTATGAATGTATGCAAACCCAAACCAACCTAATAATACATCCGCTACACACCACCCGTACCATCCATCACACCTGTGGGGATCTTTTGTCAACCCACCCCGCCAACACACCAAACGCAGGCATTTAGCCATTTATATCAAATTCGAATTACGGACAAGCCACCGAATAACAAAATATACGTGGCTTAGCCAGCCACTGGACAAAATGTGACAGAGTCATTGAATATGTGGCGAGCCACCAAATTACACTTCCCGATCATCAATATCCCAATCCCATGCAACTTATGTAAATGCAACATACATCGTAAATCATAATATTTACAATATAACCACGATAATTAATAACTCAGAGATTTATTACAAATAATTTGGCCCATTAACACTTTACAAATCGGCCCATTAGGGCATTTTATCAAATTGGCCCATTAAGCCATGTATCAAATTGGCCCATTTAGCATTATATCGATTGGCCCACTAAGCAATATATATCAAATCGGCCCATTAAGCAAAGATATCAATTCGCCCATTAAGGCAATCAATCAATTCGCCCATTAAGGCAATATATCAAATTGGCCCATTAAGCAATATATCAAATCGGCCCATTAAGCGTTATATCAATTCGCCCATTAAGGCAATCAATCAATTCGCCCATTAAGGCAATATAACAAATTGGCCCATTAAGCAATATAACAATTCGGCCCGTTAAGGCAATATAACAATTCGGCCCTTTAGGGGCATTTCCGTAATTTGGCCCATAGGGCATTTTCGTAATTTGATAATCTTACCCACTAAGGGTAATTCGGTAATCTTACAACCTGGGGTATTTCGATAATTTACCTTCCAAAGGTAATTTGCAAATTCGCAACCTGCACTTAATTACTAATTTGGGGCAAAAAGATTGAAGCTGTCCATCTGTATCATACTCGACTAAATCGACTATAACTCTCGAGTTAGAAACCTCGAAATTTAGATCCGTAAATTTTCCTTGAAACTACACTCATATATATTCTTACAATAATTTTTCCAGAATTTTTGACTTAACCATTTAGTACAGTTTATTCCTTAAAGTTTCCCTTGTTTCACTGTCCAACGATTCTCGACCTCTCTTATCTTAATTTCAAATATCTTTATCAGACACGGTTTTCATATGCTGCTCCCACTTTGTTTCTATTGAAAATAGGTTCACTAAGGAATCCATACATATTAATTATAACTCATAATTCCCTTTGTACAATTTTAAATGATTTTTCCAAGATAGAACAGAGAACCGCGAAGTCGATCAGAACCAGTCTCACTAAAATTAACATATCACTGAATATAAAATTTGTCTTCCTACTCGTTTCTTTCATATGAAAATAGACACAGTAAGCTTTAATTTGATATCTTATTCACTTTTTAATTCCCTTTATCCTATTTTTCGTGATTTTTCCAAAATCACGTCACTGTTGCTGACCAAACTGTTTCATTACAAACTATGGTTATCACTACAAACATACGCAAGCCCGAGTGGTCACGGATGTCGATTTCCGGTTTTTTTCGGTATTTCGACCGAATCACAGAATATTTCATGCAAACCATCAGAGAGATGTGAGAACACACACCATTTCAAGATGTATTCGGAAGGGTACGGGATTATACACCTTATTTGGATTTCCTTAAGAACCACTCTTCTTTGATCCTAGAACAATAACAACCAAAAGTTAGCCTCGGATTTCCAAAAGATTTCATACCCAACATATTACTTACACTTGCATCACTTACCACTATATCCGAAGGATTAGCAAATAGAATATATCGAGTGATTTCATCCCTAAAACATCATCGATTAGTCAAACTTCAATCCGATTTGCAACATAGCCAAATAAAGATATAACGAAAAATCCAAAAATGAACCCCTTACCTTAATGATGATAGATCCGACTTCAATCGATTGACTTAAGACTAGAGAGGGATCGACAAGAATATGCTTTACGACCATACACTAGAACACAATTCGATTAAAGAAGATGTGTTCAACTAGCAAGATGGAGAAGAGAAGATGATTGAAATTCGGCTATCAAGAGAAATGACCAAGAATGCATTGAAGATTTTGGCCAAAACAAAAAGAGAAAAATGGACAAATGGACTAGGAGATTTCGGCCAAAGCAAAAAGGGAAAAGAGTTTAGAAAAGAGACACAAATTGCTCAAAGAGAAAAAATACCTCTCATGCACTAAAACTTAGCAAAATGACTAAAGAGAAAAGAGAAAATTCTGCTCTCCTTTTTCCCTAACAAACCGTGTGGCATCTTTTGTCCAAAGGATAGATGTTGACCCAATTATCTTTCCAAAACATCACCCACAATATTAGCCAACATGTTCCCTTCTCTTGCCATTTTCTTTTAGTTCTTTCCTTCACTTCTCCTAATTTACCTCCCTACCATATTTCCTTAGCCACCTTCCTATAATTAAAAAGTCTTCCCTTGCCTTAAATATTACCATGACCGACACTTGGAAAGAAAGCACAAAAAAAATCAATCCAAAATTTCAATAGATGGGATTCGAACCCTTTCCCTTCATGCTCTTTCAAGTGACACCACATCCTCTTTACCAAATGCTTATTTATGCTAGCAAAATGCTCACTTATTTCCTTAAGTCATAATGCCACTTGCCTTCTCTCCTTAAAGTGCCTAAATATAAAAATTTACTTATAGCCTATCTTGAACCGGAACTTCCTAGAAACCTCTCAGAACCTTCCAAATTCACTTAACTAATAAGTCCAACTTGAAATAATGCTGTTCTCAAATTCCCATGAATTTTAAAACGCTTCTACGCTCAAGGCCCAATGGGCCCAATAGGTCCAATTCTACTAGGCCCAATTTTGGGATGTTACATAGGGACTTAAGTGTTGAAATGTGAAATGTGAGGGCTATTTTGTAAAATTCCCTAAATATATGTGTTTGGACTAAATTGAATAATTTGGTGATTGAATGAGCTAAATTTGAATATGTATAGATCAAGAAAGGAGGGATTTGGATCGAGATCGAGGCAAAGATAAAGTGCTCGATTAGTTAACTTGTTTTGTTAATTCGACGTCCGAGGTAAGTTTGGGTATAATACGAATTGTTAAATTCATATCTATGTGTTATGAAATGAATGAATATGTGGTTATTGAATTAGAATTGCTAAAAGTGGAATTGAGAAATGTGGCACTAAGTGTGCGTAGTTGGAATAGAGACAGAGGTGAATAGCACTGTGTGTGCAAAGTAAAAGAAGTCTCGGCTTTATTGATTGGCACTGTGTGTGCGATACCAAAATAAATTCGGTTTAATGTGAAAGCACTAAGTGTGCGATGATATTTAAGCTTCGGCTATGAAATGGGCACTAAGTGTGCGATTGAATCAAAGGAATAAAGAAGATTGATCAAAATGCGGTATCAAACATTTAGTAGCAAAATTTGTCATTAACTAAGTGTTGGCAAAGGTATATATGGAACCTATGTGGTTGATGAATTTGGAAATAGATGAATGGATAGTGATGTGAGTATTAGATATGGATGAGATTGTGCATTCTTGTGAATTAATCTAAGTGATGGTTTATATTGTGTATTGTAATTGAATTATTGAGTTAAATGTATTATATTACGAACTTACTAAGCTCTTAAGCTTACTGTGTGAAGTTTTCTCTGTTTTACAGTATATTTAAAGCTAGCTAGGATCCGGGGATCGTCAGCGACTCAATCACATTATCGGCTATCTATTTTGGTACTTTTGGAAGTTGTATATATATTTGGTATATGGCATGTATAGGCTAGTGATTATGGCATGTTTTGAAGTGTATAAACCTTGCCATGTGATTTGGCTTGGTAGTTTGATGGTTGGTATATGTTTAAACATGTGAAAAGAATGACTTATAAGTGTATGTGTATACTCTATGTGAGTGATCTTTATTGCATAAATTAGCAAGATGGAAATAGTATGTTTAATGATAGAATTGGTAAGAAATGAATGTTGAATAGGTTATAAGTTTTGGGATGTGAAATTGGTATTTTAGATGGACTTATTTGAGTTGAATTTGAGCATGGAAGTAAATGGTGTGGTTGATGATTATTTGGTGCATATATTGGTATGTTTTGGTTGCCATTTGGGGTATAAATGCATATGGTATGATGCTTGTAGGTGATCCTAAGTGTGGGTGGCAAGTTTGGCCTTGCAAATGTCCTATAATTGCCCACACGGTTGAGCACACGGGCGTGTGGCTCGACCGTGTCCTTCGTGGTTGTATTTCAAAACAAGTCAGACTCAACCACGGGCTAGACACACGGGAGTGTGAAAGGCCGTGTGGTGCAAGTCAGTGTCGACCACAGGTGAGGCACACGGGTGTGTCTCAAGCCATGTGGACAAGTCAGTATGTATGCCCTGTTTTGCCACGACTTGGACACACAGGCGTGTGACCTTTGTAGCTTTGAAAAATATTAACTTTCAAAAAAAATTCGTATGTGTTCGGTTTAGTCCCGACCCCTTTCTAATGTATGATTAAGGTCTCGTTGACCTAATTAAGGGAATATATGAATGTGAATTGCTATGTTTTGATGTGGTATGAAATTAAATGTTCCGAAATGATTGGTAATACCTCTAAACCCTATTCCGGCGACGGTTACGGGTTAGGGTGTTACATTTATCTCATTCTCATCACAAGCATTTCTAAGTATAATCCATCCAAAAACTTTCCAAATCAATTTGACAACCTTTCATCAATAATATACCAACTTTTCATCTCAAAACATAGACTAAAATTTACTATATTCACATTCCATTTACAAGCCATATCACATAGCTTATATATACAACTCAAAATATCATCCAACTCAACTAGACTATACATGCCATACTTAAATATGTACACATTCAAAAGGTACCAAAAAAGAGTTTGATAGTGTGGTGATGATCCTCGATGATTCCCGAGCCTTCCGTAGCTTTAACGATCTATAAAGCAATGCAAACACACGCAGAATAAGCTTTCAAAAGCTTAGTAAGCCATATACAAATAAACTTAATATATATAACATTTATAACCATTTCAATTACAAGAACTTTAGCATATCTCAATAACATATTCACATTTCTTCTTTAGCTCAAAGGTATCTAACCATTTGTTTGACAACAATTCACATCTCCATGTATCTCATTAGATTATAGCACATTCATACAAATATCTCATTTTGTCTCAACAATTCTATGCACATATCTCACTTTTGCAAATTCATATATACTTACCTTTCATACACAAACATAGAGTACATTTCAAACGTACCTGGATCGTTTACACATTTCACATAGTCTTTTATTTCTCGGAATTGCCCGTTGAACTGTTCGGAATCAAATAGGATACTTGGATAACTCGGAATACTCGTACAATACCAACGTCCCAGACGTGGTCTTACATGTAATCAAATATCGATGCCACTGTCCCAGACAGGGTCTTACATGAAATCATTTACGATGCCAATGTCCCAGACATGGTCTTACACGTAATTTTCAAATTGACGCCAACGTCCCAGACATGGTCTTACACGATATCACATATCGGAACCCTATGTCATGACATACGTATCCTAACTATTCCTAAGGTTTGTACGGGGCTTTTCGGACATTGACACATTGTCGATACTTTCTCAGTTTTCACATGTATATCTTCCAAAGCCATTCATCACAATTCAATAATATATGAACATGAATAAATCAACTTAAATACATTTATTTGTATATAGACTTACCTCGTACGGATATGAACGGACCAAAACGACTACTCGATCACTTTTGACTTTCCTCGGTCTAAATCCGTTTTCTTTGGTTCTTGATCTATACATATTCAAATTTAACTCTTTTATTCACCAAATCATTCAATTCAATCCAAAAACACACATTTAAGGCATTTTACAAATTAGCCCTCACATTTTCACATTTTGACATTTGAGTCCTTATTTCACAAAATCACAAAATACACATAATTTCTTTGTACCCATGCTTAGCCGAATATTCACATGCTTCATTTAAGTCCTCACATTTCATTTATTTCACATTTTAGTCCCTCAAAATTTTATTTTCACAATTTAGTCCAAATTACTCAAATTCACCAAAAATCCAAAGACAAAACATGTTAATCTAACACATATACTTCATATTTCATCAACTAACATCACAAAGCTTAAACATTCATCAATGGCACATCTCATAATCTTCATCAAATTCTAAATTAAGGCATGGGCTTGATAGTATACTAAGCAACGATCTTAAAAACGTAGAAATCATCAAAAACCGAAACAAAAACATACCTTAATTTTGCTTAACCAAGGCCGAATGTTCAAAGCTTAAAACCCTTGTTTCTTTTTCTTATTTTCGGTTCAAAAATATGAACATAATGGCTTCATGCATGTTTTTATTTTATTAATTATAACTTTAATTCACAATTTACTAAACTAACCTTTATAAACTAATTACAAAACCATATATCAATAGCCCTTAACCGTCCATCCCATAATTTGATGGCTAAATTGCAACATAAGGATTTCATATAATAAAAGCCATAGCAAATAGATACCTTTACATATGGCATGCTAGTTTTGCATTTTATGCGATTTAATCCATTTCTCAAATTAAGCACACAAACAATAAAATTAATTCACGAAACTTTCACACATGCTTAATCACATACTGTAAGCACAGAAAATAATATTAAAATATTTTTTTACTCGAATTTGTGGTCTCGAAACCACTATTCCGACTAGGGTCTAAACCGGACTGTTACCATTCTCCCCCCTTAGGGATTTTCATCCCCAAAAATCTTATCGTTGAATAGATTCGGATATTGTTGTCTCATTGCATCTTCAGGCTCCCACATAGCCTCTTCGACCCCGTGTCGATGCCACAACACTTTTACTAACGGAATTTTCTTATTTCGTAATTCTTTAACCTCGCGAGCTAAGATACGAATCGGTTCTTCTTCGTAAGTCATATCAGATTGAATTTCTATCTCAGACGGAGAAATTACATATGATGGATCAGATCTGTATCGTCTAAGCATTGACACGTGAAACACATTGTGAATCTTTTCTAACTCTGGTGGCAATAACAATCTGTAAGCAACTGGTCCAATGCGCTCAATAATTTCATACGGCCCAATGTACCTTAGACTCAATTTGCCTTTTCTGCCAAAACGAAGTATTTTCTTCCACGGTGAGACTTTCAAGAACACTTTATCACCAATCTCAAACTCGATATCTTTTCATTTCAAGTCTGCATACGATTTTTGACGATCTGATGCGGCTTTTAAACTATCACGAATCACTTTCACTTTCTGTTCAGTTTCTTTGATCAAATCAACCCCGTGTATCTTATTTTCACTTAGCTCAGTTCAATATAGAGGTGTTCGACATTTGCATCCGTACAAAGCCTCATAAGGCGCCATTTTAATGCTCGGTTGAAAACTATTATTATATGCAAACTCAATCAATGGCAAATATTGTTCCCACGTACCATCAAACTCAAGAATGCAACATCTCAACATATCCTCGAGAATCTGAATAATTCGCTCGGATTGACCATCTGTCTGTGGGTGAAAAGCTGTACAAAAATGCAATTTAGTACCTAAAGCCTCTTGTAGTTTCTTCCAGAATCGTGAAGTAAACCTCGGATCTCTGTCAGACACAATAGATAGTGGCACCCCGTGCAATCTCACAATATCAGAAATATATAACTCAGATAATTTATCAAGTGAGTAATCAGATCGTACCGGAATAAAATGGGCTGATTTTGTCAATCTGTCAACTACGACCCAAATTGCATCTTTCTTTCTCGGAGTCAAAGGCAACCCTGAAACAAAATCTATCGTCACTCTATCCCATTTCCATTCAGGAATCAAAATCGGTTGTAACAAACCAGATGGCATCTGATGTTCAGCTTTAACTTGCTGACAGATTAAACATTTCGATACAAAATCTGAGATATCCCGCTTCATACCAGGCCACCAATAAAGTTGCTTCAAATTATTGTACATCTTTGTACTTCCCGGATGAACAGATAGGCGACTGTTATGTGCCTCATTCAAAATTAACTGAATCAACTCTGAATTTCTCGGAACACAAATCCGCTCTCGAAATCTCAAACAATCATCAACATCAACTCGAAATTCAGAATCAGAGTTCAAATCACACTGAGCTCATTTCGTTAACATTTCATTATCAACTTTCTGAGTATCACATATTTGTTGTAAGAACAACAGTTTTGCTTTCAACTCAGCTAAAACTGAACCATCATTAGACAAGTTTAAATGAGCATTCATCGCACATAATGCAAACAGTGATTTCCGACTCAATGCATTAGCAACAACATTTGTTTTACCCGGATGATAATCTATCACAAGCTCATAGTCTTTCAACAGTTCTAACCATCTTCTCTGTCGTAAATTCAGGTCTTTCTGAGTCATCAAATATTTCAGACTTTTATGATCTGAAAACACATGGCATTTTTCACCAAAAAGATAGTGGCGCCAAATCTTTAAAGCAAACACAATCGTAGTTAGCTCAAGATCGTGTGTCGGATAATTCTTTTCATGCGGTTTCAATTGTCTCGAGGCATAAGCTATAACTTTGCCTTCCTGCATCAAAACACATCCTAGTCTGTTCAACGAAGCATCACTATAAATTACGAACTCTTTACTCGATTCTGGCTGTACCAAAACTGGAGCTTCAGTCAAAAGGACTTTCAACTGATCGAAACTTTTCTGGCACTTTTTAGACCACTCGAATTTCACATCTTTCTGAAGCAATCTCATCAGCGGAGTTGCAATCATCGAAATGCCTTTTACAAATCGTCGATAATAACCAGCAAGTCCCAGAAAACTACAGACTCCAGACACATTTTTCGGAGGCTTCCACTCTAAAATAGCTGAAATCTTGCTCGGATCAACTCGTATACCAGATGCTGACACAACATGCCCTAAAAAACCATCTTCACGCAACCAGAATTCACATTTACTGAATTTTGCATACAATTGCTTATCTCACAAAGTTTGTAGCACGATCCTCAGATGTTCAGCATGCTCAATTTCATCACGCGAATAAATCAAAATGTCATCAATGAATACAACAACAAATCGATCTAAATACGGTCTAAAAATTCTGTTCATCAAATCCATAAAGACAGCAGGAGCATTTGTTAGTCCAAAAGGCAAAACTAAAAACTCATAATGCTCGTACCTCATTCTAAAAGCAGTTTTCGGAATGTCTGAATCTTTTACTCGCAACTGATAATATCCCGATCTCAGATCTATCTTTGAAAACACGGTAGCTCCTTTCAGCTGATCAAACAAATTATCAATTTACGGTAGAGGATATTTATTCTTTATTGTCACTTTGTTCAACTGACGGTAATCAATGCACATTCTCATCGTGTAGAACGAGAGCACCCCAAGGTGAAAAACTCGGTCGTGCAAATCCTCTATTGGTTAACTCTTGGAACTGTGACTTCAACTCTTTCAATTCTGTTGGTGCCATTCTATACGGAGCTATTGAGATAGGAGTCATCCCCGGCACTAATTCAATGCCAAACTCAACTTCTCGTATCGGAGGCAATTTCAGTAATTCTTCAGGAAACACGTCAGGAAACTCGCAAACAACTGGCAGAGATTCAACTTTCTTTTCAATCACTTTCAAATCAATCACATAGGCAAAATAAGCCTCATAACCCTTTTTCACATAACTCTGAGCTTTCATCACAGATATCACAGCCGGTAACCCATTCAAATCATTTGATTCAATCCGAACTATTTCATCATTCTGACATCTCAAATCAATAACCTTTCGTTTGCAGTTCACAACAGCATCATGCATTGTTAACCAATCCATACCCAAAATTATATCAAACTCATCAAAAGGTAATAGCATCAGATCAGCCAGAAAACAAATATCTCGGAACATCAACGGACAATTCTTGCACACTTTGTCAACCAAGACACTTTTACCTAAGGGGTTCGATACTCTAATTACAAATTTAGTAGACTCTACAGGCAAAGTCTTACTGGATAAGTTCATGCATACATATGAATGAGTAGACCCTGGATCTATCAATGCAATCACAAAAGTATCATAAAAAGTAAATGTACCCGTAATAACATCTGGAGACAAAGCTTCCTCACGAGCTCGAATAGCGTAAGCTCTAGCAGGTGCTCTAGCTTCAGATCTCGCAATTGTATCTTTCGTAGCTCTCTGACTACCACTCGCATTTCTTGTGTTTCTAGAAGGTCTTCCCCTAGCTGAAGCATTATCTGACTTTGGATTCTGTACAATCTCTTGTTCGACAGACTCAGGACAATCTCGAATAAAATGGTCTAATGATCCACATCTGAAACAGGCTCGGTCATTCAATCTACAATTACCCGGATGTCTTTTACCACAATGTTTACATTCAGATCGTTCGAATCGGACATTTCCAACACTAGCTACTGAAGTTGCTAGAGCTTTGAAGTTCGACTGCGATCTAGCTCGATCTCTGTTCGAATGTCCCACATTAGCCTTTGAACGGCTATGCTCATTTCTGAATTTCTTTGATGCAGATTGAAATGATTTACTTGAAAATCTCTTTCTCACATCTCTGGCTTCAGACTCAGCTTTTCTTTTATCTTTCGCGAGTGCCTCAGCTTTACATGCTCGATCAACAAGCACAACAAATTCTTTTATTTCCAGAATTCTAACTACCAAACAGATATCTTCATTTAGGCCGTCTTCAAATCTTTTACACATTATTACTTCGATTGAAACACATTCCCGAGCATATTGACTTAATCTTACGAATTCTTGTTCGTATTCAGTGACAGACATGTGACCCTGTTTCAATTCCAAAAATTCTTTTCGTTTTTGATCTATAAATCTCTGGCTAATATATTTCTTCCGGAATTTAGACTGAAAGAAATCCCATGTAACCCGTTCTTTTGGAACAATAGAAATCAAAGTCTTCCACCACTAATAAGCTGCATCTCGTAACAAGGAAACAGCACATTTCACACATTCCTCAGGAGTACAAGACATTTCATCAAACACTCGGATTGTATTCTCGAGCCAAAACTCAGTTCTCTCAGTATCATCATCACTAGTGGCCCTAAACTCTTCAGCTCCATATTTACGGATTTTATCGACTGGAGGCTTATTCAACAGATTCAAATTCATAACCGGTGGTACAACAGAAGTCTGAGGAGGATTAGGCGGGGGCGGAGGTTGTGAAACAGTCGGATTTGTTCTAATATATTGAGTGAACCACTCATTCATCACTTGGAAGAAGGCTTGTTTAGCCTCTCCTTCCCGACCGCTAGTAGCCAGGTCTAGAATCGAAAATGTTTGTCCCTTGAGTGGGAGCAGCGCATTACTTTCAACATCGTCACTCTGACTCTTTCGGGATCCATTTACTATACGAAAAACACATTTTATACGTCAGGATTCATCACACTATCACAGTTCTTATATATGGCATGTATAGCTAGACTTTCATATGCTACGTTAGTCCTAGAATCGACTAAACCGTAGCTCTGATGCCAATAAAATGTAACACCCCTAACCCATAACCATCACCGGTCTAGGGTTATATCATCATCATATCATAGCAAATACAAGTATATAGTCCCTTAATGAGGTCTACGAGACCTTAAACATGCATTAGAAAAGGGCCGGGACTAAACCGAACACATACAAATTTTTTCTAAAATTCAAACATTTTTCAAAGTTATAGAGGTCACACGCCCGTGTGGGCAGGCCGTGTGCCTCACACGGCCTTAGACACACCCATGTGTCTAAGCCGTGGCAAAATAGGGCATACATATTGACTTGTCCACATGGCCGAGGACACACTCGTGTGCCTCACCCGTGGTCGACATTGACTTGCATCACACGGCCAGTCACACGCCCGTGTGTCAGCCCGTGGTCGAAACTGACTTGTTTTGAATTACAAACTCAAATTACACGGTCGAGCCACACGCCCGTGTGCTCAACCGTGTGGGCAAATATAGACCATTTTAAACGCCAATTTGCCACCCATCTTAGGGTCAAACCTACATGCAAAAACAATCATCATTTCAAGCACCAAAAGCAACCAAAACATACCAAAATGACCATCTTTTCTAACCATTCATGAGCATATCAAACATGCCAACTTATGTACCATTTATCTCTTTCTCATCACAAGCATTTCTAAGTATAATCCATCCAAAAACTTACCAAATCAATTTGACAACCTTTCATCAATAATATACCAACTTTGTAGACTAAAATTTACTATATTCACATTCCATTTACAAGCCATATCACATAGCTTATATATACAACTCAAAATATCATCCAACTCAACTAGACTATACATGCCATACTTAAATATGTACACATTCAAAAGGTAACAAAATAGAGTTTCATAGTATGGTGATGATCCTCGATGATTCCCGAGCCTTCCGTAGCTTTAACGATCTATAAAACAATGCAAACACACACAGAATAAGCTTTCAAAAGCTTAGTAAGCCATATACAAATAAACTTAATATATATAACATTTATAACCATTTCAATTACAAGAACTTTAGCATATCTCAATAGCATATTCACATTTCTTCTTTAGCTCAAAGGTATCTAACCATTTGTTTGACAACAATTCACATCTCCATGTATCTCATTAGATTATAGCACATTCATACAAATATCTCATTTTGTCTCAACAATTCTATGCACATATCTCACTTTTGCAAATTCATATATACTTACCTTTCATACTCAAACATAGAGTACATTTCAAATGTACCTAAATCGTTTACACATTTCACATAGTCTTTTATTTCTCGGAATTGCCCGTTGAACTGTTCGGAATCAAATAGGATACTCGGATAACTCATAATACTCGTACAATGCCGATGTCCCAAACGTGGTCTTACATGTAATCAAATATCGATGCCACTGTCCTAGACAGGGTCTTACACGAAATCATTTACGATGCCAATGTCCCAGACATGGTCTTACACGTAATTTTCAAATCGACGCAAACGTCCCAGACGTGGTCTTACGCGGTATCACATATCGGAACCCTATGTCATGACATACGTATCCTAACTATTCCTAAGGTTTGTAAGGGGCTTTTCGGACATTGACACATTGTCGATACTTTCTCGGTTTTCACATGTATATCTTCCAAAGCCATTCATCATAATTCAATAATATATGAACATGAATAAATCAACTTAAATACATTTATTTGTATATAGACTTACCTCGTACGGATATGAACGGACCGAAATGACTACTCGATCACTTTCGACTTTCCTCGGTCTAAATCTGTTTTCTTTGGTTCTTGATCTATACATATTCAAATTTAACTCTTTTATTCACCAAATCATTCAATTCAATCCAAAAACACTCATTTAGGGCATTTTACAAATTAGCCCTCACATTTTCACATTTTGACATTTAAGTCCTTATTTCACAAAATCACAAAATACACATAATTTCTTTGTACCCATGCTTAACCGAATATTCACATGCTTCATCTAAGTCCTCAAATTTCATTTATTTTACATTTTAGTCCCTCAAAATTTTATTTTCACAATTTAGTCCAACTTACTCAAATTCACCAAAAATCCAAAGACAAAACATGTTAATCTAACACATATATTTCATATTTCATCAACTAACATCTCAAAGCTTAAACATTCATCAATGGCACATCTCATAATCTTCATCAAATTCTAAAATTAAGGCATGGGCTTGATAGTATACTAAGCAACGATCTCAAAAACGTAGAAATCATCAAAAACCGAAACAAAAACATACCTTAATTTTGCTTAACCAAGGCCGAATGTTCAAAGCTTAAAACCCTTGTTTCTTTTTCTTATTTTCGGTTCAAAAATATGAACATAATGGCTTCATGCATGTTTTTATTTTATTAATTATAACTTTAATTCACAATTTACTAAACTAACCTTTATAAACTAATTACAAAACCATATATCAATAGCCCTTAACCGTCCATCCCATAATTTGATGGCTAAATTGCAACATAAGGATTTCATATAATAAAAGCCACAGCAAATAGATACCTTTACATATGGCATGCTAGTTTTGCATTTTATGCGATTTAATCCATTTCTCAAATTAAGCACACAAACAATAAAATTAATTCACGAAACTTTCATACATGCTTAATCACATACTGTAAGCACAGAAAATAATATTAAAATATTTTTTTACTCGAATTTGTGGTCTCAAAACCACTATTCCTACTAGGGTCTAAACTGGACTGTTACAATAGTGACTTCCAATTGAATTTACTAAGCATTTTATGCTTACGTACTGTTGTTTTTGCATGTATATTCTTTCTTTCACATCCTTAAAGCTAGACTCGACTCAGAATCATCACACTAACAACAAGACCATTAAGAGATGAACTTAGTACATTTGTGACTTGTGCCATGTATCTAGGGGGTCAACATGTATCAATGTGCTAGTTTCATTTGGTACTTAGCATTTTAATCTACTTATTATTAAGTTGTTATGTTAGGGGCTCTAATGGTTTTGTGTAACCATATTCTGTTGAAATTCTAGTTAAGTATGCATTCATAGTGCCATTTCTTTACTTGGGAAATATTTTGAATGATATTAAACTTCCTTTATATGAGTCTTTGAAGTATGGTTGAACATGTTTTTGGATGGTTTTTTACTTGTATTTGGGTAAACTTAAAGTAAGTCTTTTATGCATGCCACATTTGGAGGTGATTTTGGGACAATTTGGAGTTTTTTTTAGGTTGCACAAAAAGTGACATTGTGACCTTGCTTTTATCACGTCACGACTTCACCCAACTAGTAAGTGATGTCGTGACGTCACATGGCCTGACTTTCGACCTCACGCATTGTTCCAACATTTTGCACCATTGCACTATTTTAACCTATTCTAGCTTTCGGGGTTTCATTCTTAACCCCCTATCACTCCCAATCACCCCCACTATGATTTAAGTAGTTTTAAAATGTTTCTAAAGCTCTACAATGATTTTAAATGATATTTTATGATTTTATAGAAATTCTTTAAGAATCAAATTTATCAAAGAGTTTCGAGATTTTGTTTTGTACATTTTCTAGTAGCATCTCCTATTCATACTGTCCGTTGGGATGGATAAGGGGTGTTACGTCGGTGGTGGCCCATTGAATAGAGTTGTAAGTAATGAATTGGGTATTCCATCCATCCAAACATAATATTGTTACTTATTTATTCCATTCCCACCACATAATTATTATATTACTATTAGATTCCATTTAATCGAACCAAACATTTCGCAAGTGAATCTAATGATATAGTTCTAAAACATTAATGTAGATACTTTTATTTTTAAGGAGATGAGATTATTTTGGTTTACTCACCACTATATCAAATATTTGTTGGTATATCTCCATGTAATTTGTATAACTTTTTAATGGCTTAATATAACATTCAGTATCTGAATTTAACACTTTTTGTTAATTTGGTAACTAAACTTTTCAAATGTTCTAAAAAAACAAACACTAACATTGTTAATTTTTTTGGGCATAGAAATAACTAATGTATGACCGACATGTGGCAAATAACATGAAATTTAATGGCAAGAACGATTACATTTATTTGGTGTTTCATCCTATTAGTTAAACAACATGCTTATATTTTAGTTTTCATTGGTGTTAACATCACTTTACTATTAATGACAAGAATGATTCAAGAAGGATCACATTCTTAAAGCATGACTTGATTTCAAAACTCTCGATTTCACAATAATATCGTCAATATGAAAGGAAATCCGTGTTCAAAATTTATGTTTTGAGCTATACTTGAAAAATGAATATCAAAGAAGAAAATAAAGAGTTTTAAAAACCATTTAACAGATTGAAAAATTCAAACTTTGGAGAGATTTTATTATCATTTAAGAACTAACATTATTTTTGAATTTTTATATTTTAAAAATTATAATTCTTATATTTCTAAGGATTTGAGTAAAAATCAAATAGGTAAAAATTATAAAAATTGAAAATTAAAAAGGTTTTTTTGTAATTACAAAATTAGATGAAAGAAATGTTTTTTTAATTGGATTGATGGTCGAATGGGTCAGACCATTGGTTCGTCGTTTCAACTGGTACAATCGGTCCGATTAAAAAAATTATTAAAATTAAAAAAAATCTCGATTCAACTGATTTTTAACCGAGTCGTACCAGTTCTTGATTTAATCAATTCAAAACCACTCTTCGAAACGATACCTTGATCGTATCTCGACACCAAATGAAAGTATTAAAATTTTTAAATAAAAATAATACAAAGACTGAATGTTACGACATGAGTTTGTGATTAAATTTTATATTTCAACCAATTAAAAACCAAGCAAAACAAATAAGATTTAGCTAAAGGCTTGAAGGGAACCATTAATCTCCCAAAATGCCAAGCTTTAGCTTTTTTTATTGCCAAACTTGAGCTTTAGCTATCACCAAAAACCGACAAAAATAAAATATTTTGTAAGCCAAGCCGTGAGCACTGAGCACCCTGCAGACTTCGTAGCAGCCCCTGTTTGTTTAAGTGTGTTGTAGCCAAAAACTCACAAGCCAGACACCGAATAAAACCCTAAAAGAACACCATTTTCACTGTAAAAATGAGCATTAAAGCCATGGATTTTTCTCTCAGAATCAACCCATCCATTTGCTTTACTCAAAACCCACCAAAACCTTCCTCCAAGCTTAGGTTTCTCACTGTTAGATGCTCTCTCCCTCTCACCTCTGACGATGCCGCCACTGGTGAACACTTTTTTTTCTTTAAGAAAAACTTTTCCTTGTATTTATTCATTTACTTTTCATCTTTTTAGTCTTTAAAATAATGCGGAAAATCTTTTGATTCTGGGTGGCTTTTAGGGTTGGCGGAGAGGCCATGGAAGGTTGCGGATGCTAGGCTGGTTCTTGAAGATGGTTCTATTTGGAAGGCGAAATCTTTTGGTGCCTCTGGAACCCAAGTTGGTGAAGTGGTTTTCAACACTTCTTTAACAGGGTAAGATGATTAGTAATTTGAATTTTAGTTTCTCTTAGTATTTAAACTAAATTAACGAAGTTTTCACTGTATGTTGATGTGTAATGTGGGGTATTGAATGATGAAATGCCGAAAGAAGGTGAGTTTGGGTAAATCTAAAGTTCTGGTAACATTTTGAAATTGAAATCTTATTCGATAAGATTATGTAGAGTTTGCACAATAACGGAATAATTGAAGCCACAGATTCTAATTCATTGTTAGTTTTAATTTGTACTTGTTGTCAAAAGATAGTATTAGTGCATATTGTAGGCTTTCTTATCTGTTATGTCTTTGTTTCATTGCCTCATTGTAGAGAAAAATATATGGCCTTTGGGGATAGAAGTTTATTATCTGTATGTGAATTCTAATTCATGGCCAAAATAAATTGTTTTGCAGGTATCAGGAAATTCTAACAGATCCTAGTTATGCTGGTCAGTTTGTCCTGATGACCAATCCACATATTGGCAATACCGGAGTAAATTTTGGTTTGTGAACTTTAACTTTCTAGTCATTGCAATTCTGACTTGTTGAAAACCATATGTGATCTGATGTTGATGCCTACCCCATCAGATGATGAAGAATCGAGGCAGTGCTTTCTTGCCGGTCTGGTGATCAGAAGTCTAAGTATCAAGTAATTTTTTCTCCTTTTAATATTTTTGGTATGCAATTTACGGATTTGGAGCAAAATGTTCGCTCATTTAGTTATCGACTGTTCTTTAAATGCTTTGCAGTACTTCGAATTGGAGATGTGCGGAGACCCTTGGGTATTATTTAGCAGAAAGAAATATTATGGGAATTTGTAAGTTGTATATACGGCACTGAACTGATAACTAGTTTGTGGATTTCTTAACCTTAGAAGACATGCTAATGACAAATTAGTTTGTTCTTTGGGCATAGTTTCTAACCTCCTTACCTTGATGCTTTCCTGTAATGTGCTAGACGATGTTGACACGCGCGCAATAACCCGCAGATTGAGGCAAGATGGAAGTCTTATTGGGGTTTTGAGCACTGAACAATCTAGAAGTGATGAGGAACTTTTGGAAATGTCACGTTCCTGGGACATTGTAGGTAAGAATAGCTGTATCCTATCTGAAAGATATAAGCATTTTCAAATGAGAAGGTCAGCCGTGTCCCTATATATCCCTATTCTTCTTTTTATTTTGCAGGAATTGATTTAATAAGTGGTGTTACTTGCAATGCCCCTTATGAGTGGGTTGATAAAACAAAATCAGATTGGGACTTCAACTCCAATGGAAGAGATCAGGAGACTTACAGAGTGAGAAATATTTCTGAAAGTTTATGTCAGTGCATTTAGATCCTTGCCTTGTGGCTGCTCATACACTTCTTTATGTTCTTTCAAATTGAAGGTCGTTGCCTATGATTTTGGGATCAAGCATAATATACTTCGGCGCTTAGCATCTTATGGCTGTAAAATCACTGTTGTCCCGTCCACTTGGCCAGCTGCTGAAACCCTTAAAGTGAAGCCAGATGGAGTTCTTTTCAGCAACGGTCCTGGAGATCCATCTGCAGTTCCTTATGCTGTAGAAACAGTAAAGGAAATACTGGGAAAAGTTCCTGTTTTTGGAATTTGCATGGGCCATCAGTTACTTGGGCAGGCTTTGGGTGGTAAAACCTTTAAGATGAAGTTTGGTCACCATGGAGGAAATCATCCTGTTCGCAACCTTCGCAATGGTCGTGTTGAGATTAGTGCTCAGGTGTGTTCAATCTGGCCAAATGTTTCCATTGAATAATTAGTCCGAAGATGCAAGCAAGCAATAAAATTGAAGTTTTGATATATTTGCTGATTATTACTATCCTTTTCGTATATTTATTGTCGAGGTTTTAGATTGTAGTGTCTTTCGGGTTGTTATCACCTTAGGTTTTATGATATGGCAGAACCACAACTATGCAGTTGATCCGGCATCACTCCCCGAGGGAGTAGAAGTGACTCATGTTAATCTTAATGATGGAAGCTGTGCTGGTTTAGCTTATCCTGCTTTAAATGTTATGTCTCTTCAATACCATCCCGAAGCATCTCCAGGGCCTCATGATTCAGATTGTGGTAAGAGTTTCTTTCCTACATCTCTTGATTTTTGTCTTTTTACTTAAACAAAGATTACAAATATGTATTTTTCTTAAAAAGGATTTCTCTTGCTTAAGACTAGTCGTTTCTTGCTACAGCTTTTAGAGAATTCATAGAGCTTATGAAATCAACAAAACAAGCTGCTTGAAGGAATCTGTAGTATCCCATTGTTCGAAGGATGGCAACATCTTAGAATGGGCTTCTTCTGAGCTATTGTTTGGTCGGTATTTGCTTTATTTTAAAAATGTCAAAATTTATCACTTTTTTAACTTATTAAAAATTTATTTAAAAATATGTGACACACTATATATAAGTGTGGATCCAAATGAATCAATAAATGCATGACAATCATTCAATAGCTGATAGAAATTCGCTACTTTCTTTCATAATCTCAGTAGTTTAGTAACAGTTAGTGTTTATTAGACTTGTCTATGAGTTGGGCTGAATTGAGTTTGGTGTCTACTTAAGTCTAGTCTTGCCTGAATATTTTGTGGCCAAGCTTAACCCGAATTATTAAAAGAGGCCTGACTCACTTTTGACTCTGAAAACATCCTTGCTAATAGCTATAAACCGAACATGTTGTGCTATAAAATTTTAGTTTTAGTTTTAGTTTCAGTTTCAGTTTCATATAAGTTTTATGTATGTGGCAGTAAGCTTTATGATGTTTTTAGCCCTTGCCTTTTCTAGTTTAAGTTATAGTATATACTGGGAATCGACCAGTTCTGAAATAAGAAAAAAATTGGTTGCCTGGATTAAAAAACCAATTGAACAGATGGTTGAATCGTATTTTATAATTTATAATTATTTTTTATTTTTATAAATTTTTAATAATTTATTTTATTTGAATCAAATGAACCAGAAATAAATAATCTGACTGATTTTTTACTAACATTGGTCTGCCTACTCGTAACACAAACTACTAAAATCGGGAATCTTTCTATTAGAAATTACAACTCATTTAAAACAAAGTATTGGTTATGCCAGCCTGTGCAGCCCCACCTTACCGCGTATACCACCTATTCGTAATCCTTTTTGTTTTGGTGAAATATTCGTAAGCCTTTTGTGCGTGAGTGTTACATGTCTAAATTTCAACAGCTTCCCGCAATCTACGCGGATATGGTCTAAAACAAATTTCATAGATAAAATTGAATTTTTTTTAAATAATAATTGAAAGTAAACAATAAATATTTTACATATAAAATTTATATATTAAAAATGTTTATTTGGAAAATCATAGTTATTTTTTTAAGAAAAAAAAAAGGATAATGAGAATTTATTTAAATAATAGTGATAATTTAATTCAGAGTTAAATTTGAGCGGGAAAATATGCCAAATAGGCTGTTTATTTTTTTAATTAGGTTTTAGGCTGTTTTTAAATTTAGTTAGGAAAATAGGCCGTTTTTGGATAGAGTAGAAAAGCATGTCTAGTTAGGTGTGCTTTCTCTTTAAGTAATATTTTTTGATTTTTTTAATGTAGTTAATTACTTTGATTAGATGGTTAAATACTAGTAATTTTATCCTTTAGATCTCAGGTTCAATTCTTTCCTACTCACATTTATATTTTTTATTTCATTTTGTTTAAAGTTTTTTATATTTTTTATTAATGTTTTTAACATATTAACTCATTTGGTTAAATGGTTAAATAATAATGATTTCATCTTTTAAGATCAAATTCTATTCCTCTCTTTTAAACACATTTGTAATTTTTATATAATGTTGTTTTAAATTTTTTTTTTAAATAAAACATTCTTATCATATGTGCTTAAACTAGGTCACTTTTCACCCAAAACTAGATTTTTTTTATATATTAGTCGACAAATTATTTATATACGTGGATGCAATTACAATGCAACAATAATATGGAGATTCTATGCTATAAAACAAAACAGGTATATCAGATTTTTTCCTTTTATATTGATCTGATTATTAGAATTAAAAACCCAATACTCAATTAACACATCACAAAGTTATTATCGATTCCATTCATTTAATTTTTTTTAATTTTCTTTTATTATTGTTTCTGTTTTTAATAAGTATATATGTAGAAATATACAGCTCATTTCGGTCTATTGAATTTTCGGTCCAAATATGTCATTTTCATTAATCTTTTTTCACTTGCAGATATCATACCATAAAATGAAAACCTTTCATAATCTTACCAACTCTACTTGTCAGCCCCAAAATAATAGTGATAATAATAACATTAATTAAAAATAAAAAAAAGAGATTAAAACAACCTGAAATAAAAATTACAAATGTGTTTAAAAGAGGAGAATAGAACTTAGGATTGAAGAATGAAATCATTATTATTTAACCATTTAACCAAATAAGTTGATATGTTAAAAACATTAATGAAAAATATAAAAAGCTTAAAACAAAATGAAATAAAAAATATAAATGTGAGTGAAAAAGGAATTGAACTTGAGACTTACAGGATAAAATTACTAGCATTTAGCCATCTAACTAAAGTAACTAATTATATTAAAAAAGTCAGAAAATATAACTTAAAGGAAAAGCTTGCCCAGCAAGACGCGTTTTTCCACACTCTCTCCATAAACGGCCTAAAGGCCTAATTAAAAAGAAGAAGCCTATTTGGCTTATTTAGCCTATTTGAGCGGGTAGTTTGTAAGTTTTAGAAAGACATTAGTAAATATTTATTCTCTAGAGAAATAGATAAATTTTAAATATATTTTTTATAAAATTTTAAATAATTAATTATTATTAGATTATAGTATATTAATGAAAACATTTATGTAATAAATTTATTCAAAAATTAATTAGAAAAATTAAATGTGACCATTAAAATGATAAAGTTGAGATCAAATCTTATCTTTTCTATTATGTTTATCTATTATTATAAATATATCAAAATGCAATATATATATATATATATATATACCCTCTTACTTTGAAGATGAAAGAGATTTTTGGTAATTTTTTCCAATTTCTTGAATTGAAACATGGTTGATGAATAATTCCCATTCAATCAGCCTCTTGATATATAATAACGATATATAATTTAACTTTTTTTAATTTTAAAATTTTATTAATTTTTCTTTTTATACTTTCATCAATTGAGTGGGAATTACCTAACTCATGATAGCAAACTACACAGTTAAAAGATATTTCATACAATACTTGGAATCCAAGTCTTCAGTATATGTGGAACGAACCCAGGCCTTCTAGTGTGGAAAAAGAAACCGATATCTTCATCAAACTAATCAAAACAAACCCATACCTTCTTCCCCAACAAATCCATAATTTCAAATCCTTCTCTTTCCTAATGATTTCCGACACCACCAAATCCAATTTTATCTCCTATCCACTTAATACAACCCATTTTCTTACCGCAGAAGCGTATGTACAACAATTCAGCAAAGATGCCTTTGAAGCTAATCATTATGCATCCACTTCGAATGCCCTCCCATGACACCTGAGCTGATATAATTATCATTCTAAGGCATGCATTGACAGAAACCACGTTCACCACCATTAAATACAAATATTCCAATGGACCCGACGATGAATTCAGATAAAAATGATTCACATTAAGAATTCAAAACCAAGTATTAAATATAATTCCCATCGAATTTTAAAATTTCTCGTACAATAGCTATTGACATTAATGTTTGCCGGGGGGGGGGGGGGAGCCTTGAATATGAAATTGAAGAAAAATAGAATAAAGAAGCAACACAATCTCTCCAGCTACATTCTATTCAGCAACATGGTTGAAAGATGCATGGAAAGGATGGAGATAAGCACCCATTGTCTGCCGACCACCAGCTCCAAAGACCCATCATCTCTATCACAGTGACACCAGCGGGCATCACAAATCACAGCAGAATGAAAGGCTAATATTACATCAAGATCAAAGTACAACCCTCCTTCAATAATCCATTTCCCACATCAACCAGACCTTGAGTTCACTTGACACAGGACACGAAAAGCCAACTAAACAGAAAATGTAACTCACCATTAAATGACTTGTAAATTTAGAAGCACTTCCTGTGGACAATGGATGGACCTGACTCATCATACTCACCCTTGGAAATCCACATCTGATGCAAAAGGTAAAGCAAGAATGTCAGTCTTGGACAAGCAACAACTTAGAATAAAGGAAAGCATGAGCCAAATATGAGCAAAAATATTTCACCTGCTGGAAGGTGCTGAGTGATGCCAAGATAGATCCTCCAATCCAGACACTGTACTTTCTCTCTGGTGGTGCAACAACCTTGATCTTCATGCTGCTTGGAGCAAGAGCAGTGATCTCCTTGCTCATACGGTCTGCAATACCAGGGAACATAGTTGAACCACCACTGAGCACAATGTTACCATAGAGATCCTTCCTGATATCCACATCACACTTCATGATAGAGTTGTAGGTAGTTTCATGGATTCCAGCAGCTTCCATTCCAATGAGAGATGGCTGGAAGAGGACTTCTGGACAACGGAATCTCTCAGCTCCAATAGTAATTACTTGTCCATCAGGCAACTCATAGTTCTTCTCAACAGAAGAGCTGCTCTTGGCAGTCTCCAGTTCCTGCTCATAGTCCAGGGCAACATAAGCAAGCTTCTCCTTCATGTCACGGACAATTTCCCGTTCAGCAGTGGTGGTGAACATATAACCTCTCTCAGTAAGAATCTTCATCAGAGAATCAGTGAGATCACGACCAGCAAGGTCTAGACGGAGGATGGCATGAGGAAGGGCATACCCTTCATAGATTGGCACAGTGTGAGAAACACCATCACCAGAATCCAGCACAATACCTGTCCCAATGTCTCGGCTTCATTATGAATGATCTATAAAGTGAGAAATTCAAGGACATTTCTATTTTAACAAACCTGTTGTACGACCACTGGCATACAAAGAAAGAACTGCCTGGATGGCAACATACATGGCTGGTACATTGAAGGTCTCAAACATGATCTGAGTCATCTTTTCTCTGTTGGCCTTGGGGTTGAGGGGTGCTTCCGTGAGAAGAACAGGGTGCTCCTCAGGAGCAACACGGAGCTCATTGTAGAATGTATGATGCCAGATCTTTTCCATATCATCCCAGTTGCTGACGATCCCATGCTCAATGGGATATTTCAAAGTAAGAATACCTCTTTTGGATTGTGCTTCATCTCCTACATAGGCATCCTTCTGACCCATCCCAACCATGACACCAGTGTGTCGGGGTCGACCAACAATACTGGGAAAAACAGCCCTAGGAGCATCATCACCAGCAAAACCAGCCTGCATGATCAACAAAATCACTTACACTGCAATAAAATAGCACAACAATCTTCATGATGAAATACACAATGATGACTCAGGTTTACTGATGATCTAACCTTCACCATTCCAGTTCCATTGTCACAGACGAGGGGTTGAATATCCTCAGCATCGGCCATCTTTTACAATACTACAAATAGAAAAATCATTTGTCAAGCGGGTTTCTATGCCCCATCAAATAATCTAAACAAGTCAAATTAAAGTCTTCAACAAATAATGTTCTATTTTCTCTGAATGAAAAAAGAAAAATAGAATACTCAAGTCAGCATTACTTTCTTCAGAAACAGAAAACTACGCAGTTGAACAACCGATGGCAGCAGTTAGTTCAAATCATAGACACATTAATTTCAGGAATATTTAATCGAGCTACATTATGGCTCGATGGACAACATAATGAATCAATTAGAAATAAAGATCAAGATCCATATCAAAATAATATTAAATTTACACAACGACAGCATTAATCTTCAATGAGAACAAATTGGAAGAAGATCCATATCAAAATAAAGGCAAAACGAAAATCTCACAAGATCTTTAGAGAAATCTCAAATGAAATAAAGCATATCAAGCTAACTAACAAAGATCCAGATACAAAGAGAAGCAGAATAAGCTAAATCTAACTCTCTAAAACTCTATAGAAACCTCTAGAATTCTAGATCTCAATTCCACCATCCGCAAAACACCAAAATCCACAGATCCGTGTGGTCAAAGTAAAATATAAAGGAAAGAAAAAAGCTTTACCTGAATAAGAAAAGAACGAAAGGAGGAGGTTCAGAGACGGAGAGACAGAGTTGAAGAAGCAAGAACACGACGATGCTTTTATCCTTTTTCCCTCTGCTCCCTGCTGCAGTGGAGGTGAAGACCGAAATAGAGAGTGATGGAAGCCAAAGGGAAGAGATATTTATAATAGTATCATAAATGAGAGAAGAAAATAAATTAATAAATAGTTTAAATTTATTTTTTACTACGGCTAGGAAAAAGTATATAATGACTCTTAAATTCATGTAATATACATTTTTTATTTTTAAGTAATTCATCAAGTTAGTAAAAATAGATAAAAATATCAATTATTATTGTATCGTTATGCTTGCTTAATTAGTGTATATACAAGGGTTAAATTACTAACTAGAGCAATAACTCTTATATTGAGGAATTTTTTTTTATTGTTGAAGTTAATTTTTAAATTTTATAATTATTTTTACATTAAGGTTTAAATTTTTTTTAAGTTAACCTTTAAATTTGACGATTGTTCTCATATTTCAGGTTCTTATGCAAGATTAATTGTTAAATTTAAGGACTAACTTAGATAAAAAAAAGTTAAATTTCAATGTGAAAATAATTGTTAAATTTAAGCGGAAAAAATGATTTAACCTTATATATAATATAAACATCATATCCATTTAACTATTAATTATATTATGGGTTGGAAATTAGAATAGGGTAACACAATTCGAACCTGTATTAAATAAGTGTATGAAAAAAAAAACTTTAATCACTATTTAAGTCAAGACATAACAGACACTATATTAAAAATACACTCTCTTTTTTTTTGATGTATTGGTGAAAATATTGTTAGTTTATATATAAAGATTTTTTTTTAAAAATGTCTTTTAAAATATTAATGGGAAAAATTATATTATTATTTTTATAATGAATTAATTAACCTTCAAAATATTTTAGAAACATGTTGAACGAAAAAAAATTTAAAAACACTTGTAAAAAAGTCATATAATAATAAAAATTAAATTAAAAAGGAGATTTGGAAAATTTTGAAATGCAAATGAAATTGGGAGGAAATTAATATATGCTGTTTTCTTAATTGATTAATACATGCTGTTGGGTGTCTAAATAAAGGGAAATGGGGAGGGAATCATTGCGACCACCATAGTAATTGGAAAAGATAGGGTGAGCTGGCTGACACCTTACCTTTTCTTTCTAAGTTTTCCTTTTAATGTCCCTTAGGTCTTACCCCATGACCCATGTTCTTCGCCTTGGGATTTTCATCTACTCTCAACTGTTGGAGTAAACCTCATGTTATTATTATTGTTAGTAATTGTTGTGCTATAATATTTGCTCTCCGTTGTTTTAGGGTCGGGATTTTATTTTATTTATAAATTTTTATGATTTTAATTTTGTATTATCATAAAAAAATATTTAATCTTTTTTGTGAGAAATTAATCCAAATAATTAACCATGGTAACAATTCTATTAAAAGTTAAATTATGAATTTAAATCATATTATCTATACCATCATATATAAAAGAAAGTCATGGCTAAATTTTAGTTCTAATCCTTTTACATTTTTTGAAATAATATAAAAATTGTTAAATTTTAATTTTAATCTTTATATTTTGTTCGGATTTGATATTTAATCTATATACTTTAATTTCGACATAATTTGGTAGTTCAACTTTTATAATATTATTAGCTAATCTAGATTTTTTTTATTTCAATTAAAATGCTGATGTGAATTTTTAAGAATTGTTAATAATATTAAAATTTTCTATTAAATTCAGGTTCATTATAATATCTTTATTTTTTATTACATAAATATCAAGTGAGTTTTTATTTTATTTTTAAATGTCACAATAGAATATTTAACATAAAAACTTTAACGATGTTAACAAATGAACCTAAATTTACAAATTCAAAAAGTAGATAAACTAAATTCTTAAAAATATTACTATGATGATTAAATTCTAAATATACGAAGAGTACAAGATCTTTGAGCATATTATAATTTTTAAATTTTTACTGTTTAGCTAAAAAAAAGATAATTAACTCAATGTAACTCATTATAAAGCGTGGATAAGAATTATATTAATAATTTAATCATTATATTTATAATTTTAAAAGTATTGTTCTTAAAATAAAATTTTCTTAATAATTTTTTTTGCAAACAAGAACCACAATACGATATTTTTGAAAGGAATATTATGATTTCAAAATATTATAATTTTCACAATTAAAAATAAACTAATACTTTAATTTTGAAAAATAGTTTACGATAAAAAGTAAAATGGTTAAGAATTATCTAAAAGTAAATAATATAAAAAGGGGATTAAAATAAAAATATTAGAATAAATTGCATTAAAAATAATGAAAATTGTGCGGCACGTACTCACCAATTACGTGAGATGGAATTATTTTTTTAAGGTAATGGCTTAATTCCGAGTTAGGCCCTTAACAATTTGACATTTATTCCAATTAGTCTTACGTTCATTTCAAATGAATCATTATTATTCAATTTCATCTTGATTTCATTCAATCAGATACTTCATGTTTTTTTTGTTTAAATTCATCTATGTTATATATTATATATGTTTATTTATGTTTGAATTTAAATTCTTAATTATATATCATATGGTTTTAATTACTTATTACTTTTTTTCATCAAAATTTTAAATGTTTTAAAATTTAAAATTCACTTTAAACCCTTGCATCAATAATTATTTTTCCAACCCTTTATTACATATAAAGGTTAAATTAAAATTACATAAATTTGTACTACATTTTTATGTATTAACAATTACTTTAAGTTTTTTTTTTTTTTTTTTTGTTTCTATGCGTGTTTTCTGTTTAATTTTTTTTAACCCTCATTTGATTACCTATAAATGGTCCTTTTTTCTAATTGGACTTTTATTTTTTTTATTTTTTTGAAAAATTAAAGAAATAAGTTGTTTCTGGAAAGAGTGTGTGAAAGTGCGTAGGTGCGCTTTCACACTCTCTTTTCTCAACTTTTTTTAAGGGTTAAGATTAGGATTTTTTTAATTTTGTTAGGGTTAGGGTTAAGATTTTTTAGGAATTAAGGTTATGGTTTTAAGGGTGAAACCACAAAAGTTTATAGGTAGATTTGAGGGGCTGAGGATGCAAAACACGCCTCAGAACACATACATTTCATATGTCATGCTGGGATAGGACCATTATCTCAAAAACTCATCCTATGGAAGTCAAGTTTCGAGGTGACAATGCTTGATACGGTCACGGGTCGAAGTCTAAGTGAGGTCCCAATCGGCGGCCGTGATGCGGTCACGGGTTCGAGTATAATTGAGGGCCAGTTAACGGTCGCTATGCGATCACAAGTTCAAACTTTTTGGATACCCGCAAATGATGCCTTATAATACCATACATAATATTGAGGTCATAATCATAAGGCAAAATTGAGGGCTTTCCGATGTAATCAACATAATTTTTTTCTCTATTTCCAGGTAGCCGATATTTTTAACCTTTCATTCTTATCCAAAGGTTGACACCGAGATGGACACAAAAGGTCTCTCAGGTGGAGAGCAGATGTTCCGGCATAGTAGAGGTCAAACTCGAGTCAGCATGACAACAATTGTAGTTATTAATGGGTTGTTTAATAACGGTAACCGTTGTCACCTCGAAAGAAGCATCACCTTTATTGCACCACAACAGTCGTTGTCCGCCTAAGAGTTCTCCTTCATCCACGACGATGTCGGCCTTTGGATAAGAAAGAATGATAAAGGTACCGACTGCGTGGAAATAGAGAAAAAAATTATGTTAATTATAGTGGGAAGCCCCACAGTTTTTCCTTATAATTATGCCTTCAAACTTTTGTATAGTATTTATAAGGCAACATTTCTGGGTATCCGAAAAGTTTAAGCTCGTGCCCGTGTAATGACAGTAAACTGGATCTCTCGTTATACTCCGATCTATGACCGCATAATGACCGTCAATTGAGACCTCTACGTAGACTTGCACTCGTGACTGTACAAAGTAAAATAACCCCGAAACCCGACGTCCACAGGATAGGTTTCAGAGGTAATGGTCTCATCTCGGCAGGATATATGAAATGTGTGCGTCTTGGAGCAATATTACATCACCGACAACTTATGTTTGGTACGAGGGTGTTATGAAAGAAATTAGACGAAATACAGCGAGAGCGAACACTATGTATGCAGTGTGTCACTTGCGCCGAAACCTGCAATTTTGGGTCATGAAGTACGCTAGGCCTGACCAAGACTTAGAGGCATCATATCGTGTCGACCTACCAGAAGGGACTTGCGATTGTGGGAGATTCCAAACACTTCAATTTCTATGCGCACATGTAGATGTCGCATGTACGAATGTACGAATTGAGTACATGATATGTACAGACTGGAATGCATGCACAATGTGTAACGACCCAAAAATTTGGGGTTGTTGAAAAACATACTTTCGGGACCCCGCCATTGTGTGTCGGGTTTAAAAATATTAATATTATAGTGTTTGGAGTTTCTTTAGAAGTTAATCGAATTGTGAAGTAGTAAATTTTATTGATGGAGATTAAAAAAATTAAAATTAATTATGAGAAAGAAATAGTTACAAGGACTATTTTAGTAAATAACTCATTATTTACTTGGTCAATTGGAGTTAGTGGACATATATATATAATATATGTATATATATATGTAGGTGATATTATTAATAGCTATTATAGGATGGCTATTATGTATTAGAGTTAGTAAAAGGGAATAAATAAATAAAAAAAAAAGAAAATAGAGGAGTTAGTAGGAAAAAAAAAGAAGCTCCATTTTCTTTTTCTTTGCTCTTACCTGCCGAAATTGGGGAGAAAGATTCAGCCATTTTGCTCAATATTTAAGGCTCAAATTGGTTAGTAATTTTTAGTTTTGTTTCATGGATTTTATGTTTTTGGGGTCCTAAGAGCATGAGCTAGTTTACCCAAGTTGAAATTTTAAAAATGAATAGAAAGTGTGAAAATTTCCATGGTTGAGAAACTCAAAAGTTTTGGAGTTATTTTGTTGAATACTAAATGTATTTGAGGTGATAAGGTGAGTATAAGTTTTGTAGACTAAGTGGATCATGTTGTGGGTGATTTTAATGGTAAAATTTCTAGAGATATGAATGTAGTAAACTCAAAGAGACATAGTTAAATAATTAAAGTTTTGGTAGTAATAGTGGATTGATTTGGGTGGATTATATTTAGTTGAAATGCTTTTAAGTTATATGTAAAATTTGAGGGTTTAATGTGGTTAAATTCTATGTTTGGTATTAGAGATCGAATTAAACAAATAACTAAATGTTGGGACAAGTCTATAATAATAATAGAATAATGTGGTTGTATAAATGTCATTGTTAAATTGATGAAATAGCATTGATTGAATGAAATTGTGAACTTTGGTTAAGGAACAAATCAATCGGACGTGAATCGAGGAAAAACGAAGGTAACGGAGTAACTATCGACCTCAGTAATACCACTATTTTGTTAAGGTAAGTTCGTGGACTCGAACTTAATTTTACTTCCAATTATTATTTAAATTGATTTATTGCTAAATTAATTCTTGATATCAAATGTATGCATATTATGGAATTAATTATAAGAAAATAAATGAAGAAGTTGTGGAAGTAAATAATCATACAAATGTCGATATAATCGACTAGCGCTGGGCGCAAACTTTGTCAGCTTGTTTGGCTAGTGCTGTGCACACAACCGTCGGTTAATCCGACTAGCACTGGGTGCAATTATTGTTGGTTTATCAAACTAGAGCTAGGCTCACATTCATTATCGTCGGTTAACCCGACTAGCACTGGGTGCAATTATTGTTGGTTTATCCAACTAGAGCTGGGCTCACATTCGTTATTGTTGGTTAATCCGACTAGCACTGGGCGCAACCTTTTCTGCGAACTACCACTAGGCACTGGGTGCCACATCGTTAACTGATATTAAGATAAAGTTAAATGATTTATCGATGGATTAGAATTCTTATTTGGCGAAGTTAGAAATTTATATAAATGGAGATTGGGATTGTGTTTAGTTAATAAATGAAACCTATTAATGATAATTTGCTTTACATGTTACAGGTTAGATAGTTAGTAGAGTTGGAATCGGCATCCAGTGAGAAATCTCGTCCTCAAAGTTGGTGACGTCTCTTCTTTTTGTGTTTGGCATGTACCTAGGATGCAAGGTTAATGGTAGTGTCCTTTTGTTTAATGAACTCTAGAGTACTATTTCTTTTTGTAAGTGTATATAATTATAAGTATTTATTGACATTTTATACAATGTTAAAAATGATGTTTGCTTAAATGAGTTGAACATGAATGGTAACATGAAAAATGTGCATTTAACAAATTCAATGTTGGATGTAATGATGATACATGTTTTGAGTCTAATTTTGGGTTGGATTGAATACCTATTATATCATGATCATATGCATATGATTGAATTTAGGTTGGTATCAATTTGGGTAAGAAATAAGGCTTTGAAAATAGCCCATTTTTGTCCACACGGGCAGAGACACGCGCGTGTGTCTCAGCCGTGTATGACACACGGTCATGCGCATGGGCGTATGGTTTGGCCATGTGTCCCCTGCACCTTAGTTATGAGAAACAGAATGCTCAGATTTGGGCACACGTGCAGAGACACAGGTGTGTGTCTCAGTCGTGTGGACGGCACGGCCTCGAACACGGGCGTGTGCCATGGCCATGTGAAGTCTACACCTATTTTGTGAAAATTAATTTTCTACACGGCCTAGCACACGGGCGTGTGACTTGGCCGTGTGATCTTAATTTTTTCATGAGTTACAAGTCAGAGAGTTACACGGGGTCGGGACACGGGCGTGTGTGACCACACGACCTGCCCACACAGGCGTGTGACCCTTGTATAGTGGAAAAATTTCTAAAGTTCTCGGTTTAGTCCCGAACCACTTCCAATGCATGTTTTGGGACTCGTAGACTCGTATTAGGGACTCTATGATTAATTACAAATGGTTTTAACTTGGATGCAAATATATGAATCAGAATTGTATGATTGTTTGTGTGGTAAGTCCGGTAATGCCTCGTACCCTATTTAGGCGTTGAATACGGGTAAGGGGTGTTACATTTTAGTGGTATCAGAGCTTACAGGTTTAACCGATTCTCAGACTAAACCAAGCGTCGAAGTGAGTCTAGAGGTACATGCCAAAGTCGAGTCGAGTTTGAATCGAGACTGGATGCTGATTATCATGTTTTCATTTATAATGTAAAGATGTCAGATAATGCTAATAACGTAGTCGATCAAGAAGTACATATTGGTGATGAATCCACCGGGGACTTAGTTGAATTTGAGTCGGTAACCCCGAGTGTGCGCATTAATGAGGTACGACAACCTAATGCTACTAGTGGCCCAATTGAAGGGCAATCTGATAATGACGTATTGCGGGTGCTAGCAGATGCTCTTCAGAGGGTAGCAGGAGTCACTCTACTCCCAACGACCACATCTGTGGCTAGGCGAGCTCCTATTAAAGAACTAAGGAGGTACGACGATACTGAGTTTCCTGGAACAAAGGGAGTTGACCCCTCAATGGTAGAATTTTGGTTAGAGTCAACGACTCGAATCTTACAATAGTTAGAATGCACTCCCCGAGAGAGCGTTATCTGTGCAGTTTCACTATTACAGGGAAAAACCTATGCATGGTGGAACATAGTTACGAGGCATGTGGCTACAGAAGTAGCAGATTGGGAATTTTTCCAAACTGAGTTCCAAAAGAAATACGTTGGTGAGCTTTATCTTGAAGATAGGAAGCAAGAATTTCTTATGTTAAAACAAGAAGATATGTCGATAGCAGACTATGAAAGGGAATACTTGCGACTTAGCAAGTATGGGAAGGAGTTGATTCCTACGGGGGAGGAAAATCGCAAACGTTACCTTCGGGGTATGTGCAATGAAATTCGGACCCAACTAGTAGCATTGAGAATTAAAGAGTTTGCGAATTTATCAGAACAAGCAAAAATGGTCGAACAATCTCTGGGATTATGCAAAAAGGTTGAACCCCCTCGTACTACAAGTAAACGATTTGGGAACTTTAATCCTTCCTCTGCATCAAAAAGAAGTAGAGAATCACGGGAAATTAGAAAATCAACTGCAAGGTCAAGCATGCCAATGAAAGTGTAAGACTATCAACCTACGGTATCAGTGGGTAGTGTAAAGGGGCCGAATAGAGCTTCAGAGACGCAGAATTGCGAACACTGTAGAAAGAAGCACTAGGGAAAATGTTAGAAATTAACGAAAGGTTGCTTTCGCTGTGGGTCATTAGAGCATTTTGCTAGAGAATGTCCGAAGCGCGAAAATGATTCACCCGATGATTCTCTGAGAGCTACTTCTGCGGTGAGAGGTCGAGGGACGAGTAAAGGTGGATCGGGTTCAATGGGAGGATCGAGAAAGAAGGATGATATTGTAACACCCCTTACCCGTAGTCAACGCCAGAACCGGGCACGAGGCATTACCGTATTAAAAACCTCAAGATCGCCACTTAGGCACAACATGACCACTCTCTTTGGCCATCACAACAACCTCAATCCCGACTTACGAGGCCTCTCTCAAACACACGAGGGCTCTCGAGACCATATCGAAAACTCTTACGATCTTAAATTTTTTTTCCATCTATACAGGGCTCACACGCCCGTGTAAGATTTGGCACGCCCGTGGATGTCACACACGCCCATGGTCACTACCGTGCATGAAAAGTCAAGCATGCGCCAATGCCCCCACGGTTAGGGCACACGCCCGTGCCTTCCACCCGTGGTGCACTGCGACTACCTTAACACGGCCTAGAGTCTCAGACACACGCCCGTGTGGCTAGCCCGTGGCCAACATTGATTAACACACACGTTCTAGGCACACGCCCGTGTGACTAGTCCGTGGTCTATTCTGACTTAAAATACTAACATGCAGGGGACACACGGCCAAGTTACACGCCCATGGGCTGACCGTGTGTCACACATGGCCTAGACACATGTCCGTGTGTCTACCCACATGGACAAGAACAAAGCTATTTGCCAAGTTCTTTTCACCCTCCTAGCATACACAATCATGCACTCATTCAACACATCCATAATCAACTCAAAATCTTACAATCTCAATTAGATAACTATATTTTTTCATATAATAAAGTGCCAACAACTATGGCATTATACAAAATAGATTATCCATCTAAAGGCCAACACATCATAGCCATATACAACAAAATTCACTAACTTGTCTAGCCCCTATACATGCTATATACAAAACATTGAGTCTCATGTACCAGAGTGTGGTGACAGTGTGGGCGATCTTCCAATTGATCCTCGTATCTCGATTCAACACTTTTTCTCTATAAGACAAGGGGAAAGAAAGGGAGTAAGCTTTGAGCTTAGTAAGCTTACACATAAACAATTAAGCAACATAGTTGTAACATCCCAGTTTAGGGCCTAGTCGGAATAGTGGTTCGAGACCACAAATCTGAGGGTTATAAATGAGTTATTGAGGTTTATGCCTTGTATGCATGCTAGTGTGAAAGTTTCATGAAGCAATTTTGTGAAATTGTGGTTGAATTGTCCAAAAGGACTAAATTGCAAAAGTTGCAAAATGTGTGTTTCTAGAAGCTATATGTGTGAAATAGCTTTAGATTATTAATTAGAGGTCCTTAAATAGAAATTTATCCAAATTCTAATTTTTGGACAAAATTGGGCATGGATGAATTAAAATAGAAATTTTATAAAAAAATGGCATTTTAGTCATTTAACAAATAAGTGATTAAAAAGGAGAAAAGATGACAAAATCATGCTCATCTTCTTCCCCTTATTGCCGAAAATTTGAAGGAAGCCATAGCTAGGGTTCTTCAATTTTTCAAGCATGCTAGTAAGTGCATCTAGCCTCGTTTTTGATATTCTTTGTATTTTTGAAGTCCCGGTAGCATGAGTAAGCTATTTTTAGCTATTTGGTGAGCTATGAAAGATGTTCAAAAATGTGGTCATGTATGACATGCATGTATTTTGTTGTTTTATGGAAGATTATGAAAGCTTGATGTAGTATAAACATCTTTTGTTAAGTGATTTTCCATGAAAATGCATGTAGGGACTTGATTGTGAAAATCTTAAGTTTGGTCATACATGTGTGTTTTAGTGAGAATTGATGATAGCTTTAGTTGAATAAGTGGTTCGGCTAAGCATGAAAGGCTAGAAAGTTGAATAAAAATCACTTTACGAGCCTTTGGGACTAAAGTGTAAATATGAGAAAGTTTAGGGGCAAAATAGTAATTTTGCTAAAATATGAGATGTGGGTCAATTTAGTCAATGTATGTATTGAATAAGCTGATTTGTTCATTATAGATCAAGAAAGACAAAGCTCGGATCGAAACCGAGGCAAAAGCAAGGTGGTGGACTAAATTGCAAGTCTCAATACTTTTGAGTACCGAGGTAAGTCTATGCATAAACAATGCATTCATACTTACAATTTGTTGATGATAGCTAGTGTGTAGCTTGTTCGAGATTGATTGAGAACCTATGTGGTCCAAGTAGAATGAATGTAGTAGAATTGTGAATGGATGTTTAATTGAGTAAGTAGACATGTGAATGTGTAGTGATAATGCTAGATGGTAGGTTAAGTGCGATACCATCCTAATGCATATTGACGATGAGCTGGCTATGTGCGATGCTATCGTGAGGTATATCGTTTAGTGGGCTAAGTGAGAAACCCCTATGATTACCTTTTTGGTAGGCTAAGTGCGATACCACCTTATTAATCGATTGTGGTGTGCTAAGTGCGAAACCACCGAGACATTTGCTATGTGGGTTAACTGTGTGGATTAGCCATGTGATTGCATTATTGAGTAAAATAATGTGTGTGGATGTATTATTAAGTTAATTAGCTGTGTGGATGAATTATTGAGAAATAATGATGTGTTGTATATTGTGTAAATGTGACATTGAATGCAGGGGTGCATTTCGATGGTTATGAGTATGTGACTCATGATGTGTTGGAAATGTGGTAAGGGATAGAAAGAGTAAGCATAGTTGTTCATTATTTTTGGTAGTATAATGCTAATTGTTGTTGAGCTTATACTATGATGCTTAATTGTTTATGTGTAAACTTACTAAGCTCAAAGCTTACTCCCTTTCTTTTCCCTTGTCTTATAGAGTAAAAGTGTTGAACCAAGACGAGGATCAATAGGAAGATCGCCCACACTATCAGCACACTTTGGTACATGAGACTTAATGTTTTGTATATGGCATGTATAGGGGCTAGACAAGTTAGTGAATTTTTTTGTAAATGGCTAAGATGTGTTGGCCTTTAGATGGATAGCTTATTTTGTAGAATGCCACGGTTGTTGGCTATTACATTATATGAAAGAAAGTTATAGTTGTCTATGTGAGATTGCAATTCAATTTGAGTTGATTATGATTGTGTTAAATGTGTATACGTTGTGTATGCTAGAGGGGTGAAAAGAACTTGGCACATAGCTTTGTTCTTGTCCATGTGGATAGACACACGGGTGTGTGTCTAGGCCATGTGTGACACACGGTCAGCCCATGGGCGTGTGCTTTGGCCGTGCGTCCCCTGCATGTTAGTATTTTAAAAGCAGAATAGACCACGGACTAGCCACTGCGGGCGTGTGTCTCAGGCGTGTGGGATTAATCGGTGTTGGCCACGGGCTAGCCACACGGGCGTGTGTCTAGACTCTAGGCCGTGTTAAAGTAGTCAGTGTGCACCACGGGTAGTAAGCACGGGCGTGTGCCTTGGCCGTGGGGCATTGGCGAATCTTTGGGTTTTCGAGCACGATTTGGGGACATGGGCGTGTGTGTCCATGCACGGCGTGTCTAATCTTTGCAGGCGTGTGAGACTGTATAAAGAGAAAAATTTTAAGAATGGAAAAAGTTCCGGTTTAGTCTCGAGAGCCCTCGTGTGTATGAGTGAGGCCTCGTAAGTCGAGAATGAGGTTGTTGAGATGGCTTCAGAGAGTAGTTACGACGAGCCTAAGTGGCGATCAAGTGGTTTGAGTTCGGTAACGCCTCGGGCCCGGTTCCGGCGTAGAACCTGGTGAGGGGTGTTACAATAGTATAAGCTAAACAACAATTAGCATTATACTAACATATAATGTACAACTATGCTTACTCTTTCTATCCCTTACCATATTTCCAACGCATCATGAGTCACTTACTCATAACCATTGACATGCACCCCTGCATTCAATATCACATTTACACAATATACAACACATCATTATTTCTTAATAATTCATCCACACAGCTATGCTACTCACTATCACATCCACACAGCAAATCTCTCGGTGGTTCCGCATTAAGCCCACCACAATCAATTGATAAGGTAGTATCGCACTTAGCCTACCAACAAGGTATTTATAGTGGTTTCGCACATAGCCCACTAGATAATATACCTAACGATAGCATCGCACATAGCCAGCTTATCGTCAATATGCATTAGGATGGTATCGCACTTAGCCCACCATTTAGCATTATCACAACACATTCACAAATCCACATACTTAATCATTCATCCATTCATTTCACTTGAACCACATAGGTTCTCAATCATTCTCAACCATGCTATACACTATCTAGCATTAACAAATTGTAAGTATAAATGCATTGTTTATGCATAGACTTACCTCGATACTCAAAAGTATAGAAACGTGCAATTTAGTCCACCACTTTACTCTTGCCTCGGTTTCGATCCGGGCTTTGTCTTTCTTGATCTATAATGAATAAATCAGCTTATTCAATACACACATTGACCAAATTGACCCACATCTCATACTTTGGCAAAATTACTCTTTTGCCCCAAATCTTTCTCATAATTATACTATTGCCCCAAGGCTCGTAAAGTGATTTTTATTCAACTTTCTAGCCTTTCATGCTTAGCCGAATCACTTACTCAACTAAAGCAATCATCAATTCTCACTACATCACACATGTATGACCAAACTCAAGATTTTTACAAACTAGTCCCTACAAGCATTTTCTATGGAAACTCATTTAGCAAAATATGTTTCTACTACATCAAGCTTTCATAATCTTCCATAAAAAATCAAAATACATGCATGTCATACATGGCCACATTTTTGAACATCCATCATAGCTCATCAAATAGCTAAAAATAGCTTACTCATGCAACAAGGACTTCAAAAATACAAAGAATATAAAAACGAGGCTAGATGCACTTACTAGCAAGCTTGAAAATTTTGAAGAACCCTAACAATGGCTCTCTCAAATTTTTTGACCTTGGAGAAGAAGATGAATGAATTTTGTCATCTTTTCTCCTATTTTAATCACTTAATTGTTAAATGACCAAAATGCCCTTTTTGATAAACTTTCTATTTTAACTCATCCATCCCCAAATTTGTCTAAAAATTAGAAATTGGGAAAATTGTTATTTAAGGACCTCTAATTAATAGTCTAAAGCTATCTCACACAAATAGCTTCTAGAATCTCACATTTTGCAACTTTTGCAATTTAGTCCTTTTGGACAATTCAACCGCAATTTCACAAAATTGCTTCATGAAACTTTCACACTAGCATGCATTCATAGCATAAACCTCAAAAACTCATTCATATACCTCGGATTTATGGTCTAGCACCACTATTCCGACTAGGCCCTAAATCAGGATGTTACAGATATAGTCGCACATCAGTCTGAGACCAGAGCTTCTGCACGTGCTTATGTAGTGCGGTCCCGTGATGAAAGGGATGCTACCGATGTTGTAGCAGGTATTTTTCTTTTATTCTCCACACCTGTTTATACTTTAATAGATCTGGGCTCTTCTCACTCATATGTCAATTCTGATATGGTTATGTCTGGGAATATGAATTATGAAATGTCAAATGTAGCCATGTCCGTGTCAAGTCCCTTGGGTCAAACTGTATTAGTAGATCAAGTTTGTAAACATTGTCGTTTAGAGATTCAAAACCTAGTGTTTCCTGTAGATCTATTGATTATGCCTTTCGGTGATTTTGATGTAATATTGGGCATGGATTGGTTGACCGAACATGGAGTAGTTTTGGATTGTCGCAAGAAAAAGTTTTCGATCCAAGATAAATGGGGGAAAGTCATTGAGGTTTGTGGTGTGAAAACAAATGGGCCAAATCAGATTATTTCTTCTATACAAGTAGATAAATTGTTGAAGCAAGGTTGTGAATCCTTCTTGGCATATGTCATTAACTCGAAAACGGGAAGCGAAGACATTAGTAGTATTCGAACTGTTTGTGAGTTTTCTGATGTATTTCCTGAGGAATTACCAGGATTACCGCCGGATAGAGATGTCGAATTTGCAATCGAAGTGTTTCCTGGTATAGCTCCTGTATCTATAGCTTCGTATCGAATGGCTCCTACTGAGTTGAAAGAATTGAAAGTTCAGTTACAGGATTTATTGGAACGTGGTTTTATTCGCCAGAGTATATCGCCTTGGGGAGTTCCGGTGTTATTTGTTAAAAAGAAAGATGGTTCGATACGACTCTGCATTGATTAACATCAATTGGACAAGTTAAAAATTAAGAATCGATACCCCCTTCCGCGTATCGACGACTTGTTCGACCAACTTAATGAAGCTTCTGTCTTCTGCAAGATTAACCTGAGGTCGAGATACTATCAGTTAAAAGTAGAGGATAGTTGTAACACCCCTAACTCGTATCCGTCGCCGGACTAGGGTTAAGAGGCATTACCGGGCAATCGGAAAACTTTTACAATCATTTCGTATCATAAAGTATATCACTGTCACATCATAGCAGAATACAAGTAATTAGTCCCTTATTGAGGCCTACGAGACCTTAAACATGCATTAAAAATGGGTCGGGACTAAACCGGAATCATACAATTTTTTTTCGAAAATCAAATATTTTTCAAAGTTACAGAGGTCACACACCCGTGTGGGCAGGCCGTGTGCCTCCCACGGCCTCAGACACGCCCATGTGCCCGAGCCGTGCCAAACCAGGGCATACATACTGACTTGTCCACACGGTCTGAGACATGCTCGTGTGCCTCACCCGTGGTCGAGCCTGACTTGCACCACACGGCCAGTCACACGCCCATGTGTCCAGCCCGTGGTCGAGCCTGACTTGTTTTGAAATTTTAACCACGAAGGACACGGTCGAATCACACGCCTGTGTGCTCAACCGTGTGGGCAATTATAGGCCATTTGCAAGGCCAAAATGCCACCCACACTTTAGGCTATCCCTATAAGCATCATACCAATTCAAATCATGCCAAAATAACCAACTTTTCCAAGCATTCAAAAGCATTTCAAGCACACCATCTTATGCAACAATTAGCTCAATTAAATGACAAACATTTCCAAGTATAATCCATCACAAACTTACCATTTCATTATAACCACCATTCATCAAATATATGCTTACTTTGCATCAATAAGCTTACCATTATTTTGACCATTTCACTAACCATCAAACCATACCAAAACCAAGCATCATATAGCATGACTACTCATTCATACCACAATCATTTATCTAGCCATATCAAATGCCTATGTACATACCTCAATCATAATTCAAAGTGACTAGCCTATACGTGCCATACTTTAGTATATACACTTTAAAAAGGTACCAAAATAAGATTTGGTTGTAACATCCCAAAGATGGGGCTATTTGGAAGTAAATTATTTTTCTTAGGTTGAACCACTGTGATATTATTTCTGGGAATATATGGGTTAATCTAAGGCCTTGAGTAGGCTCGGTTTGGTAAAAATTTCAGTTTTTAATTTTAAAGGAAGGGAGCCTTAGCAAGAGGGGGGTTATAAGAATAAATGTGGATAATTTGACATAAAAATCAGCTTGGTAAAGTGGCAAAAGAAGGCCACTTAAGAGCAAGCTTGTGGACGCCACGGGGATGGGGAGAGCCTTGGTTCGAGTCACAAAATTCCCCTTTCTTTTTGCACTATGTTTGGGCGGCACAAGTGGGAGAGTCTTCCTCCCTTTAAACTCTTTTATTATTATTATTAAAAGATAATATGAGCATTTAAAATTAGACTTTTATTTGTTCAATTTTAAGGATAATAAGGAGGCTATTTTATTTATGGATTATCATGGGATTAATTAGAGTTGGCGGAGGAAAAATAGGCATTTGGGTATTCAAATTATTTTGAATACTTTCAAAGGAGTTTAGTGAAATTTGAACTCCTTTGGAAGGAGTGGACGGCAAGTAAAAGAGGGGAATGTGCCGAATTTGCTAGTCTCTTCCTCCTAATTTTCGACTAAGCAATCACCTCTCTTGTTTTCTTTCATTCCTTCTCAAAACCGATTTCTACATCACCATCTTCCTCTTTTTCTACTTTTGATTTTCGACCAAAACACCTACCCTCTCCTTTCTCTCCTTTTCTTCTCCATTATTGCCAAGCCGATATACCCATTGGAAGTGCCGAATTCCTTTCTCATGTTTTTAACCTCTTTGGCCGAATACTAGGAAGGGTATAGATCTCTTTGGATTTTCGTGGTCAATCGTTTTGGTGAAGGGTAAGTATCTTAGAAACTCTTTTCCATGTCCCATTCTCTCTGATTGACTTAGTTAATAGAAAAGCTGAATTATTTTTGGCTAATCAATGATAGAATCGGTTCTATTTAGGTACTCGGGATTTTGAAGTATTCGATCCAAGCCTCAAGTCCTGTAAATCGGTTTTGGTAAGGATCTATTCTTTTTGGGATTCGATTAAGCCAAGGGCTACTAATAATGATGATGGCCGATTGTAGGAAGTGAAGCAGATTTGTGAACCAGGTGCCGAAGTGAGTACTTAGAGGCAAATAGGTGAGGTTTGGGTTCAATTGGTAACCCCTTTAGATTTATTTGATATGGTAAGAATAGGCCATAGTACTAATCCCATAGTTGGCCGAATATAGGTACAGTGAGATCTAGGGTGGCCGACTTCTCTTTTCGGGATTTAGACTTCTCATCGACATCAGGTGTGTACATACACACTTATAGCAGTTAATGTTTGTGTTAAATATATGTTGCCTGTAAATCTGCTTGATATAGATACGGATCTAGTACCTCAAGGGTACAAGCGAGGATTCCGGTAAGTCTCTGTTATCTGAGATTATTATGCTTTTGGGAAGCATGGTTCATATGTTACATGTGATAAATGTATGAGATCTATTCATGATTATTTGACTATTGTGGGTTAAATGAGTGGAGGGGCGGTGATATTTTGTCTTGTGAGCACCGGTGTTTTGGTAACACTTGTGACTACGGTCACCAGAGGTTTGGTACCTCCGGAGGTTTGGCACCTCATAGCGACTTGTCCCCGTGGTTAACACCACCGTGGGTTGGCCCCACTTGAGATATGGGATAAATGCGCGGTGATTTGGTATCACACGATGGGTTGGCCCCATCAATCGATTGTGTCTCACGGACACGGAGGTTTGGCACCTCCGGTGATTTGGCATCACATACGTGACTATATGTCACGGTGGTTTGGCACCACCGGTGTTTTGGTAACACATTGTGACTACGGTCACCAGTGGTTTGGTACCACATGGGGTAGACAAAGGCGTTTGGTTGGCTAGGTTGGGGGCACATAATATTCTGCATATTAACTGTTATATGTTGTGTATGGAAATGTTTTTAAACGGGGAAGGGTTACATATCGAGTCTTGGTGACTCACCTTCTCCTTTAACATTTTCAGGTGACTCGTAGATGGCGGTTGAGGAGCCGGTTGGACTCGAGGTGGCCATGCAAAGTGGACTTGAATAAATGGAACTTTAAACTTAGCTATTTTATCTTATTATTGGTTTATTTTTATTTTGGATGTAATAAGGCCTCCATATACTTTACTTTTGTTATTTCTCACATGTTGGATACTTTGTTTAAACTATATTATTAAAATTAAATTAAAATCACATGTTTTTCTTAAATTAACACGAAAATGTTTTATCGTGCCATCGGGCACATTTGAAATCTGTATAATAAGCTGACTCAATTAAAATTCCAAATTAAATCTAAGTATGGTTTTGCAAGATAACCAAAAACGAGGAGTTTTCAACAAAACTTAAATTGGTTTTAAAATGGTTTCCAAAAGTTTTCTCGTAACAAACCAAATTCGGTCATAATGTTTGGGCGGGTTAGGGTTGTTACAAAATTGGTATCGAGCCAAGTTCAAAGCTCTATTGTGGCGCCCAAGGCCCAAAAATGTTTTGGTAGGCCTTAGGGAGTGATTTTTGGGTTTGGAGCGGCATGGCACCGAGTCTCGGCACCAATCCGCCTGAGTAAGTATATCTAAACCTCTTGGTGAATTATATTCGTAGAATGGTAGGAAGCGTGGAGCGTAGATAGACTTGTAGGAACTTGAACCCTAGGTTTAGACTACTCAAACACACAAACGAAGCATAAGACTTAAGGAACTAAACCAACCTATGACTTAGTCAATGAGCTAGGGTGTGGTAACCCCTGCACGCATGTGTCAGGATTGGATCCGGAAGAGCACAGTATTTAAGCGATCCTCGTGACTCACCTCCTCTTCGCAGGTATCCCACAGTGCGTAGCGCCGGTTCACCCTAACTCAAAGGGCTCGGTGGTGTGGTAACCTGCGTGCGCATGTCTAGAAAGATTCGGTGAGAGCTTGGTATTTAAGCGGTCCGCGTGACCCACCTCCTCTTCACTCGATTCCGCTCAGTGCGTAGCCTTGGTTCACCCGACCAGGAGGGGGCTCGGTCATAGGCTAAACACAATGATTAAAACCCGAAAAGGGAATTAGCCATGTTTTCGAAAAAGAATGAAACAACAAACCCTAATGTTTTCAAAACTTGTGCAATAACTTCTTTTTCAAATCCGGGAACGTTATTTTTACAACGTTTTTTCGAAAAACTTGATTGTGGAAAATTACAGAAATGCCCTTAGGGGGAGTAAAATTACTAAAATGCCCTCGGTTCATAAAATATCAGTTCAATGGTTTTGCTCAAAAATTTCAACTATTTTACAAATATTCAACAACTTAGCTTTGGAAATCATCAGCAAAATATTTTGGTTCTAGAAAATTATGAAAATACCCTCAGTAGAAAAAGACGAAAATACCCCAGGATAGAAATGGGCAGAAATGTCCGATGAGCGAATAGGTATGGAAAGTATTAAGGAATGGATGCATGAACTTCTTTGTGTGAACTAGGAAAGAAGACTGAAACATTGTTTGCTCGAAAGAATCTCTGATTAAACCTTATCCATAAAATTTCTTCGCGAGTAATAAAGTGAAACAAATGCTAACGCATAAAATTTTTCTTAATCAGATTAAGCGTACAGTAGATAGAATGAGTTCTAGAGGACGTGGGACGCCGTGGACGTGGTAGGGGTAGGATGACGTGTGTCCGAACCACGTCAGTCGGGACAAGGTTACGAAAATGAGGTACCACTCGCCACCACCACCTCCTACTTTTAGAGCCGAGGAGAGGATCGGGCCGGTGGTGAGGCGGTATCGCAAGTCGCTTTGCGAGTCTTGGAGATGGTAGTGGGGCTAGTGGAAATGTGGGAGCTCGCAAATCTGTCCCCGAGCGACTCCGATCTAACGGAGCGGAGGTATTCCGGGGTGTGTCAGGAGTGGCACCTAGTGCGTGGAATCTTGGCTAGAGTCAAGCTGAAAGGATCATGGATGATCTTGACTTTGACCGAGGAAGAAAAAAGCTGAAAGGCGCGTGTCGCTTCTAAAGGATGAAGCGTATCGGTGGTGGCTTACGGTTCGAGATGGGGCTACAGCGGATGATCGACTTGGGAGTATTTGAACCACCTATCGGAAGAAGTATGTGGGTACCGGCTACACCGACTTGCAGAGAAAGGCTTTTTCGGGATTAGTGCAAGGAACTAAGTCCGTGTGTCGAATATGAGGCCCTATATGGGACGAAAATGCCGTACTCCTACATGTTGGCGGAGTTGGGGAACGACAAGTTCTGGGTCCGAATTGGTAATGAGAGACGGAAGACAAAGTCAAGGTGGTTAGGTCTCGTCTCAAAGAAGCATCGAGATAGGCGAAGTCTTATGCCGATCTCAAACGCAAGGAAATGGAGTATCTTTGTGGGAGACAAAGTCTTTTCGAAAGTGTCGCCTTGGAAAAAGGTGTTGAGATTTGGACGAAAAGGAAGCTAAGCCCAAGATTCATCGGGCCATATACTGATTGTAAAGCGAGTAGGACCGGTAGCTTATCACTAGAGTCGCTGCAGAATCGAATCGATTCATGGCGTATTTCATGTATCAATCTTTGAGGCAGTATCGGTCGAGATCCTTCGCACGTTGTGCCCGATGAGCGAGATTGAGGTGAACTCGGATTTATCTTTTGAAGAAGAACCGGTTCGGATCTTAGATCGAGATGTGAAGGTTCTACTGAAGGAAGTCCGTGCCCTTAGTGAAAGTGCTTTGGCGGAACCATGGTGTGGAAGAAGCTACGTGGGAACCCGAGGATGTGATGCGCAAAGCAATACCCCCACCTCTTTTAACTAGGTAATTTCGAGGACGAAATTTATTTTAAGGGGGGTAGAACTGTAACATCCCAAAGATGGGGCTATTTGGAAGTAAATTATTTTTCTTAGGTTGAACCACTGTGATATTATTTCTGGGAATATATGGGTTAATCTAAGGCCTTGAGTAGGCTCGGTTTGGTAAAAATTTCAGTTTTTAATTTTAAAGGAAGGGAGCCTTAGCAAGAGGGGGGTTATAAGAATAAATGTGGATAATTTGACATAAAAATCAGCTTGGTAAAGTGGCAAAAGAAGGCCACTTAAGAGCAAGCTTGTGACGCCATTGAGGGGATAGGGAGAGCCTTGGTTGAGTCACAAAATTCCCCTTTCTTTTTGCACTATGTTTGGACGGCACAAGTGGGAGAGTCTTCCTCCTTTAAACTCTTTTATTATTATTATTAAAAGATAATATGAGCATTTAAAATTAGACTTTTATTTGTTCAATTTTAAGGATAATAAGGAGGCTATTTTATTTATGGATTATCATGGGATTAATTAGAGTTGGCAGAGGAAAAATAGGCATTTGGGTATTCAAATTATTTTGAATACTTTCAAAGGAGTTTAGTAGAAATTTGAACTCCTTTGGAAGGAGTGGGACGGCAAGTAAAAGAGGGGGAATGTGCCGAATTTGCTAGTCTCTTCCTCCTAATTTTCGGCTAAGCAAGCAATCACCTCTCTTGTTTTCTTTCATTCCTTCTCAAAACCGATTTCTACATCACCATCTTCCTCTTCTTCTACTTTTGATTTCTGACCAAAACACCTACCCTCTCCTTTCTCTCCTTTTCTTCTCCATTATTGCCAAGCCGATATACCCATTGGAAGTGCCGAATTCCTTTCTCATGTTTTTAACCTCTTTGGCCGAATACTAGGAAGGGTATAGATCTCTTTGGATTTTCGTGGTCAATCGTTTTGGTGAAGGGTAAGTATCTTAGAAACTCTTTTCCATGTCCCATTCTCTCTGACGACTTGGTTAATAGAAAAGCTGAATTATTTTTGGCTAATCAATGATAGAATCGGTTCTATTTAGGTACTCGGGATTTTGAAGTATTCGATCCAAGCCTCAGTCCCTGTAAATCGGTTTTGGTAAGGATCTATTCTTTTTGGGATTCGATTAAGCCAAGGGCTACTAATAATGATGATGGCCGATTGTAGGAAGTGAAGCAGATTTGTGAACCAGTCTTGAAGTGAGTACTTAGAGGCAAATAGGTGAGGTTTGGGTTCAATTGGTAACCCCTTTAGATTTATTTGATATGGCCGAATAGGACATAGTACTAATCCCATAGTTGGCCGAATATAGGTACAGTGAGATCTAGGGTGGCCGACTTCTCTTTTCGGGATTTAGACTTCTCATCGACATCAGTGTGTACATACACACTTATAGCGATTAATGTTTGTGTTAAATATATGTTGCTGTAAATCGCTTGATATAGATACGGATCTAGTACCTCAAAGGGTACAAGCGAGGATTCCGGTAAGTCTCTGTTATACGAGATTATTATGCTTTTGGGAAGCATGGTTCATATGTTACATGTGATAAATGTATGAGATCTATTCATGATTATTTGACTATTGTGGGTTAAATGAGTGGAGAGTAAAGTGATATTTTTGTCTTGACGAGCACCAAGTGTTTTGGTAACACACTTGTGACTACGGTCACAGAGGTTTGGTACCTCAGGAGGTTTGGCACCTCATAGCGACTTGTCCCCTGTGGTTAACACTACCGTGGGTTGGCCCCACTTGAGATATGGGATCGATGCTGCCGGTGATTTGGTATCACCACGATGGGTTGGCCCCATCAATCGATTGTGTCTCACGGACACCGGAGGTTTGGCACCTCCAGTGATTTGGCATCACATCTGTGACTATATGTCACCAGTGGTTTGGCACCACCAGTGTTTTGGTAACACATTGTGACTACGGTCACCAGTGGTTTGGTACCACATGGGGTAGACAAAGGCGTTTGGTTGGCTAGGTTGAGGGCACATAATATTCTCGCATATTAAGCGTTATATGTTGTGTATGGAAATGTTTTTAAACGGGGGAAGGGTTACATACTGAGTCTTGGTGACTCACCTTCTCCTTTAACATTTTTCAGGTGACTCGTAGATGGCGGTTGAGGAGCCGGTTGGACTCGAGGTGGCCATGCAGTGGACTTGAATAAATGGAACTTTAAACTTAGCTATTTTATCTTATTATTGGTTTATTTTTATTTTGGATGTAATAAGGCCTCCATATACTTTACTTTTGTTATTTCTCACATGTTGGATACTTTGTTTAAACTATATTATTAAAATTAAATTAAAATCACATGTTTTTCTTAAATTAACACGAAAATGTTTTATCGTGCCATCGGGCACATTTGAAATCTGTATAATAAGCTGACTCAATTAAAATTCCAAATTAAATCTAAGTATGGTTTCGGCAAGATAACCAAAAACGAGGAGTTTTCAACAAAACTTAAATTGGTTTTAAAATGGTTTCCAAAAGTTTTCTCCGTAACAAACCAAATTCGGTCATAATGTTTGGGCCGGGTTCGGGTTGTTACAAAATTGGTATCAGAGCCAAGTTCAAAGCTCGGCTGTGGGGGCCCAAGGCCCAAAAATGTTTTGGTAGGCCTTAGGGAGTGATTTTTTGGGTTTGGAACGGCATGGCACCGAGTCTCCGGCACCAATCCGCCCAGGTAAGTATATCTAAACCTCTTGGTGAATTATATTCTGTAGAATGGTAGGAAGCGTGGAACGTAGATAGACTTGTAGGAACTTGAACCCTAGGTTTAGACTACTCAAACACACAAACGAAGCATAAGACTTAAGGAACTAAACCAACCTATGACTTAGTCAATGAGCTAGGGTGTGGTAACCCCTGTACGCATGTCTAGGATTGGATCCGGAAGAGCCTGGTATTTAAGCAGTCCTCGTGACTCACCTCCTCTTCGCAGGTATCCTACCTGGTGCGTAGCTTCGGTTCACCCTAACTCAAAGGGCTCAGTGGTGTGGTAACCTCTGTGCGCATGTCTAGAAAGATTCAGTGAGAGCTTGGTATTTAAGCGGTCCGCGTGACCCACCTCCTCTTCTTCACTGCACTCGCTGGCGCGTAGCCTTGGTTCACCACGACCAGGAGGGCTCGGTCATAGGCTAAACACAATGATTAAAACCCGAAAAGGGAATTAGCCATGTTTTCGAAAAAGAATGAAACAACAAACCCTAATGTTTTCAAAACTTGTGCAATAACTTCTTTTTCAAATCCGGGAACGTTATTTTTACAACGTTTTTTCGAAAAACTTGATTGTGGAAAATTACAGAAATGCCCTTAGGGGGAGTAAAATTACTAAAATGCCCTCGGTTCATAAAATATCAGTTCAATGGTTTTGCTCAAAAATTTCAACTATTTTACAAATATTCAACAACTTAGCTTTGGAAATCATCAGCAAAATATTTTGGTTCTAGAAAATTATGAAAATACCCCTGTAAGAAAAAGACGAAAATACCCCTGGGATAGAAATGGGCAGAAATGTCCGATGAGCGAATAGGTATGGAAAGTATTAAGGAATGGATGCATGAACTTCTTTGTGTGAACTAGGAAAGAAAGATGAAACATTGTTTGCTCGAAAGAATCTCACGATTAAACCTTATCCATAAAATTTCTTCATGAGTAATAAAGTGAAACAAATGCTAACGCATAAAATTTTTCTTAATCGATTAAAAGCGCTGTAGATAGAATGAGTTCTAGAGGACGTGGACGCCGTGGGCGTGGTAGGGGTAGGATGACGGTGTCCGAACCGTCAGTCGGGACAAGGTTACGAAAATGAGGTACCATCGCCACCACCACCTCCTACTTTTAGAGCCGAGGAGCAGGATCGGGCCGGTGGTGAGGCGGTATCGCAAGTTGTTTTGCGAGTCTTGGAGATGGTAGCCGGGGCTAGTGGAAATGTGGGAGCTCACAAATCGTCCCCGAGCGACTCCGATCTAACGGAGCGGAGGTATTAGGGTGTGTCGAGAGTGGCACCTAGTGCGTGGAATCATCGCTAGAGTCAACCGAAAGGATCATGGATGATCTTGACTGGACCGAGGAAGAAAAAGTCGAAAGAGGCGGTGTCGCTTCAAAGGATGAAGCGTATCGGTGGTGGCTTACGGTTCGAGATGGGGCTACAGCAGATGATCGACTTGGGAGTATTTGAGAACCACCTATCGAAGAAGTATGTGGGTACCGGCTACACCGACGCTAGCAGAGAAAGGCTTTTCGGGATTAGTGCAAGGAACTAAGTCCAGGTGTCGAATATGAGGCCCTATATGGACGAAAATGCCGTACTCTACATGTTGGACGGAGTTGGGGAACGACAAGTTCGGGTCCAGAATTGGTAACAGACGGAAGACAAAGTCAAGGTGGTTAGGTCTCGTCTCAAAGAAGCATCGAGATAGGCGAAGTCTTATGCCGATCTCAAACGCAAGGAAATGGAGTATCTTTGTGGGAGACAAAGTCTTTCCGAAAGTGTCGCCTGGAAAAAGGTGTTGAGATTTGGACGAAAAGGAAGCTAAGCCCAAGATTCATCGGGCCATATACGATTGTAAAGCGAGTAGGACCGGTAGCTTATCGCCTAAGAGCCGCGTGGCAGAATCGAATCGATTCATGACGTATTTCATGTATCAATGCTGAGACCGGTATCGGTCGGATCCTTCGCACGTTGTGCCGAGCGAGAGATTGAGGTGAACTCGGATTTATCTTTTGAAGAAGAACCGGTTCAGATCTTAGATCGAGATGTGAAGGTTCTACGAAGGAAGTCAGTGCCCTTAGTGAAAGTGCTTTGGCGGAACCATGGTGTGGAAGAAGCTACGTGGGAACCCGAGGATGTGATGCGGCAGCAATACCCCCACCTCTTTTAACTAGGTAATTTCGAGGACGAAATTTATTTTAAGGGGGGTAGAACTGTAACATCCCAAAGATGGGGCTATTTGGAAGTAAATTATTTTTCTTAGGTTGAACCACTGTGATATTATTTCTGGGAATATATGGGTTAATCTAAGGCCTTGAGTAGGCTCGGTTTGGTAAAAATTTCAGTTTTTAATTTTAAAGGAAGGGAGCCTTAGCAAGAGGGGGGTTATAAGAATAAATGTGGATAATTTGACATAAAAATCAGCTTGGTAAAGTGGCAAAAGAAGGCCACTTAAGAGCAAGCTTGTGACGCCATTGGGGATAGGGAGAGCCTTGGTTGAGTCACAAAATTCCCCTTTCTTTTGCACTATGTTTGGACGGCACAAGTGGGAGAGTCTTCCTCCTTTAAACTCTTTTATTATTATTATTAAAAGATAATATGAGCATTTAAAATTAGACTTTTATTTGTTCAATTTTAAGGATAATAAGGAGGCTATTTTATTTATGGATTATCATGGGATTAATTAGAGTTGGCAGAGGAAAAATAGGCATTTGGGTATTCAAATTATTTTGAATACTTTCAAAGGGAGTTTAGCCGAAATTTGAACTCCTTTGGAAGGAGTGGACGGCAAGTAAAAGAGGGGGGGAATGTGCCGAATTTGCTAGTCTCTTCCTCCTAATTTTCGGCTAAGCAATCACCTCTCTTGTTTTCTTTCATTCCTTCTCAAAACCGATTTCTACATCACCATCTTCCTCTTCTTCTACTTTTGATTTTCGACCAAAACACCTACCCTCTCCTTTCTCTCCTTTTCTTCTCCATTATTGCCAAGCCGATATACCCATTGGAAGTGCCGAATTCCTTTCTCATGTTTTTAACCTCTTTGGCCGAATACTAGGAAGGGTATAGATCTCTTTGGATTTTCGTGGTCAATCGTTTTGGTGAAGGGTAAGTATGCCGAAACTCTTTTCCATGTCCCATTCTCTCTAACGACTTGGTTAATAGAAAAGCTGAATTATTTTTGGCTAATCAATGATAGAATCGGTTCTATTTAGGTACTCGGGATTTTGAAGTATTCGATCCAAGCCTCAGTCCCTGTAAATCGGTTTTGGTAAGGATCTATTCTTTTTGGGATTCGATTAAGCCAAGGGCTACTAATAATGATGATGGCCGATTGTAGGAAGTGAAGCAGATTTGTGAACCAGGTGCCGAAGTGAGTACTTAGAGGCAAATAGGTGAGGTTTGGGTTCAATTGGTAACCCCTTTAGATTTATTTGATATGGCCGAATAGGACATAGTACTAATCCCATAGTTGGCCGAATATAGGTACAGTGAGATCTAGGGTGGCCGACTTCTCTTTTCGGGATTTAGACTTCTCATCGACATCAGGTGTGTACATACACACTTATAGCAGTTAATGTTTGTGTTAAATATATGTTGCCTGTAAATCTGCTTGATATAGATACGGATCTAGTACCTCAAGGGTACAAGCGAGGATTCCGGTAAGTCTCTGTTAATACGAGATTATTATGCTTTTGGGAAGCATGGTTCATATGTTACATGTGATAAATGTATGAGATCTATTCATGATTATTTGACTATTGTGGGTTAAATGAGTGGAGGGGGCAGTGATATTTTGTGCTGACGAGCACCAGTGTTTTGGTAACACACTGTGACTACGGTCACCAGAGGTTTGGTACCTCCAGAGGTTTGGCACCTCATAGCGACTTGTCCCTGTGGTTAACACCACCGTGGGTTGGCCCCACTTGAGATATGGGATCGTCTGCCAGTGATTTGGTATCACACGATGGGTTGGCCCCATCAATCGATTGTGTCTACGGACACCAGAGGTTTGGCACCTCCAGTGATTTGGCATCACATCTGTGACTATATGTCACCAGTGGTTTGGCACCACCAGTGTTTTGGTAACACATTGTGACTACGGTCACCAGTGGTTTGGTACCACATGGGGTAGACAAAGGCGTTTGGTTGGCTAGGTTGGGGGCACATAATATTCTCGCATATTAATCGTTATATGTTGTGTATGGAAATGTTTTTAAACGGGGAAGGGTTACATATCGAGTCTTGGTGACTCACCTTCTCCTTTAACATTTTTCAGGTGACTCGTAGATGGCGGTTGAGAGCGGTTGGACTCGAGGTGGCCATGCAGTGGACTTGAATAAATGGAACTTTAAACTTAGCTATTTTATCTTATTATTGGTTTATTTTTATTTTGGATGTAATAAGGCCTCCATATACTTTACTTTTGTTATTTCTCACATGTTGGATACTTTGTTTAAACTATATTATTAAAATTAAATTAAAATCACATGTTTTTCTTAAATTAACACGAAAATGTTTTATCGTGCCATCGAAGCACATTTGAAATCAGTATAATAAAAGTGACTCAATTAAAATTCCAAATTAAATCTAAGTATGGTTTCGGCAAGATAACCAAAAACGAGGAGTTTTCAACAAAACTTAAATTGGTTTTAAAATGGTTTCCAAAAGTTTTCTCCGTAACAAACCAAATTCGGTCATAATGTTTGGGCCGGGTTCGGGTTGTTACAAAATTGGTATCAGAGCCAAGTTCAAAGCTCGATTGGCTGTGGGCGCCCAAGGCCCAAAAATGTTTTGGTAGGCCTTAGGGAGTGATTTTTTGGGTTTGGAACGGCATGGCACCGAGTCTCCGGCACCAATCCGCCCAGGTAAGTATATCTAAACCTCTTGGTGAATTATATTCTGTAGAATGGTAGGAAGCGTGGAACGTAGATAGACTTGTAGGAACTTGAACCCTAGGTTTAGACTACTCAAACACACAAACGAAGCATAAGACTTAAGGAACTAAACCAACCTATGACTTAGTCAATGAGCTAGGGTGTGGTAACCCCCATGACGCATGTCTAGGATTGGATCGGAAGAGCACGGTATTAAGCGATCCTCGTGACTCACCTCCTCTTCGCAGGTATCCTGCAGTGCGTAGCCGGTTCACCCTAACTCAAAGGGCTCGGTGGTGTGGTAACCTCGTGCGCATGTCTAGAAAGATTCGGTGAGAGCTTGGTATTTAAGCGGTCCGCGTGACCCACCTCCTCTTCACTCGATTACGCTGGTGCGTAGCCTTGGTTCACTACGACCCAGGAGGGCTCGGTCATAGGCTAAACACAATGATTAAAACCCGAAAAGGGAATTAGCCATGTTTTCGAAAAAGAATGAAACAACAAACCCTAATGTTTTCAAAACTTGTGCAATAACTTCTTTTTCAAATCCGGGAACGTTATTTTTACAACGTTTTTGAAAAACTTGATTGTGGAAAATTACGTAAATGCCCTTAGGGAGTAAAATTACTAAAATGCCCTCGGTTCATAAAATATCAGTTCAATGGTTTTGCTCAAAAATTTCAACTATTTTACAAATATTCAACAACTTAGCTTTGGAAATCATCAGCAAAATATTTTGGTTCTAGAAAATTATGAAAATACCCCTGTAGAAAAAGACGAAAAATACCACAGGATAGAAATGCGAAATGTCCGATGAGCGAATAGGTATGGAAAGTATTAAGGAATGGATGCATGAACTTCTTTGTGTGAACTAGGAAGAAGATCTGAAACATTGTTTGCTCGAAAGAATCTCTCCGATTAAACCTTATCCATAAAATTTCTTCATGAGTAATAAAAGTGAAACAAATGCTAACGCATAAAATTTTTCTTAATCGATTAAAAGCGCTGTAGATAGAATGAGTTCTAGAGGACGTGGACGCCGTGGACGTGGTAGGGGTAGGATGACGGTGTCCGAACCGTCAGTCGGGACAAGGTTACGAAAATGAGGTACCACGCCACCACCACCTCCTACTTTTAGAGCCGAGGAGCGAGGATCGCACCGGTGGTGAGGCGGTATCGCAAGTTGTTTTTGCGAGTCTTGGAGATGGTAGCTGGGGCTAGTGGAAATGTGGGAGCTCGCAAATCGTCCCGAGCGACTCCGATCTAACTGAGCGGAGGTATTAGGGGTGTGTCGAGTGGCACCTAGTGCGTGGAATCTTCGGCTAGAGTCAACTGAAAGGATCATGGATGATCTTGACCTGACTGAGGAAGAAAAGCTGAAAGGGGCAGTGTCGCTTCTAAAGGATGAAGCGTATCAGTGGTGGCTTACGGTTCGAGATGGGGCTACAGCAGATGATCTGACTTGGGAGTATTTCAGAACCACCTATCAGAAGAAGTATGTGGGTACCAGCTACACTGACGCGCAGAGAAAGGCTTTTCTGGGATTAGTGCAAGGAACTAAGTCCGTGTCGGAATATGAGGCCCTATATGGACGAAAATGCCGTACTCCTACATGTTGGACGGAGTTGGGGGAACGACAAGTTCTGGGTCCAGAATTGGTAACAGAGACGGAAGACAAAGTCAAGGTGGTTAGGTCTCGTCTCAAAGAAGCATCAGATAGGCAGAAGTCTTATGCCGATCTCAAACGCAAGGAAATGGAGTATGCTGTGGGAGACAAAGTCTTTCTGAAAGTGTCGCCTTGGAAAAAGGTGTTGAGATTTGGACGAAAAGGAAGCTAAGCCCAAGATTCATCGGGCCATATACTGATTGTAAAGCGAGTAGGACCGGTAGCTTATCGGCTAGATTTGCCGTGAATCGAATCGATTCATGGCGTATTTCATGTATCAATGCTTTGAGGCAGTATCGGTCGGATCCTTCGCACGTTGTGCGATAGAGAGATTGAGGTGAACTCGGATTTATCTTTTGAAGAAGAACCGGTTCGAGATCTTAGATCGAGATGTGAAGGTTCTACTGAAGGAAGTCGGTGCCCTTAGTGAAAGTGCTTTGGCGGAACCATGGTGTGGAAGAAGCTACGTGGGAACCCGAGGATGTGATGCGGTGGCAATACCCCACCTCTTTTAACTAGGTAATTTCGAGGACGAAATTTATTTTAAGGGGGGTAGAACTGTAACATCCCAAAGATGGGGCTATTTGGAAGTAAATTATTTTTCTTAGGTTGAACCACTGTGATATTATTTCTGGGAATATATGGGTTAATCTAAGGCCTTGAGTAGGCTCGGTTTGGTAAAAATTTCAGTTTTTAATTTTAAAGGAAGGGAGCCTTAGCAAGAGGGGGGTTATAAGAATAAATGTGGATAATTTGACATAAAAATCAGCTTGGTAAAGTGGCAAAAGAAGGCCACTTAAGAGCAAGCTTGTGACGCCACAGGGGATAGGGGAGAGCCTTGGTTCGAGTCACAAAATTCCCCTTTCTTTTTGCACTATGTTTGGACGGCACAAGTGGGAGAGTCTTCCTCCCTTTAAACTCTTTTATTATTATTATTAAAAGATAATATGAGCATTTAAAATTAGACTTTTATTTGTTCAATTTTAAGGATAATAAGGAGGCTATTTTATTTATGGATTATCATGGGATTAATTAGAGTTAGCGGAGGAAAAATAGGCATTTGGGTATTCAAATTATTTTGAATACTTTCAAAGGAGTTTAGCTAGAAATTTGAACTCCTTTGGAAGGAGTGGACGGCAAGTAAAAGAGGGGGGGAATGTGCCGAATTTGCTAGTCTCTTCCTCCTAATTTTCGGCTAAGCAATCACCTCTCTTGTTTTCTTTCATTCCTTCTCAAAACCGATTTCTACATCACCATCTTCCTCTTCTTCTACTTTTGATTTCTGACCAAAACACCTACCCTCTCCTTTCTCTCCTTTTCTTCTCCATTATTGCCAAGCCGATATACCCATTGGAAGTGCCGAATTCCTTTCTCATGTTTTTAACCTCTTTGGCCGAATACTAGGAAGGGTATAGATCTCTTTGGATTTTCGTGGTCAATCGTTTTGGTGAAGGGTAAGTATGCCGAAACTCTTTTCCATGTCCCATTCTCTCTGACGACTTGGTTAATAGAAAAGCTGAATTATTTTTGGCTAATCAATGATAGAATCGGTTCTATTTAGGTACAAGGATTTTGAAGTATTCGATCCAAGCCTCGAGTCCTGTAAATCGGTTTTGGTAAGGATCTATTCTTTTTGGGATTCGATTAAGCCAAGGGCTACTAATAATGATGATGGCCGATTGTAGGAAGTGAAGCGATTTGTGAACCAGTGCCAAGTGAGTACTTAGAGGCAAATAGGTGAGGTTTGGGTTCAATTGGTAACCCCTTTAGATTTATTTGATATGGCCGAATAGGACATAGTACTAATCCCATAGTTGGCCGAATATAGGTACAGTGAGATCTAGGGTGGCCGACTTCTCTTTTCGGGATTTAGACTTCTCATCGACATCAGGTGTGTACATACACACTTATAGCAGTTAATGTTTGTGTTAAATATATGTTGCCTGTAAATCGCTTGATATAGATACGGATCTAGTACCTCAAGGGTACAAGCGAGGATTCCGGTAAGTCTCTCATTATCTGAGATTATTATGCTTTTGGGAAGCATGGTTCATATGTTACATGTGATAAATGTATGAGATCTATTCATGATTATTTGACTATTGTGGGTTAAATGAGTGGGAGGGGCGTGATATTTTGTCTTTGTGAGCACCGTGTTTTGGTAACACTGTGACTACGGTCACCGAGAGGTTTGGTACCTCAGAGGTTTGGCACCTCATAGCGACTTGTCCCGTGGTTAACACCACCGTGGGTTGGCCCCACTTGAGATATGGGATCGTCGCCCGGTGATTTGGTATCACACGATGGGTTGGCCCCATCAATCGATTGTGTCTACGGACACCGAGGTTTGGCACCTCCAAAGTGATTTGGCATCACATACGTGACTATATGTCACACGGTGGTTTGGCACCACCAGTGTTTTGGTAACACATTGTGACTACGGTCACCAGTGGTTTGGTACCACATGGGGTAGACAAAGGCGTTTGGTTGGCTAGGTTGGGGGCACATAATATTCTGCATATTAACTGTTATATGTTGTGTATGGAAATGTTTTTAAACGGGGGAAGGGTTACATACTGAGTCTTGGTGACTCACCTTCTCCTTTAACATTTTTCAGGTGACTCGTAGATGGCGGTTGAGGAGCCGGTTGGACTCGAGGTGGCCATGCAGTGGACTTGAATAAATGGAACTTTAAACTTAGCTATTTTATCTTATTATTGGTTTATTTTTATTTTGGATGTAATAAGGCCTCCATATACTTTACTTTTGTTATTTCTCACATGTTGGATACTTTGTTTAAACTATATTATTAAAATTAAATTAAAATCACATGTTTTTCTTAAATTAACACGAAAATGTTTTATCGTGCCATCGGGCACATTTGAAATCTGTATAATAAGCTGACTCAATTAAAATTCCAAATTAAATCTAAGTATGGTTTCGGTAAGATAACCAAAAACGAGGAGTTTTCAACAAAACTTAAATTGGTTTTAAAATGGTTTCCAAAAAGTTTTCTCCGTAACAAACCAAATTCGGTCATAATGTTTGGGCCGGGTTCGGGTTGTTACATTGGTAGTGTGATGACGATCCTCGACGATCCCCGAGCCTTCCATAGCTTTAACGATCTATAAAACATAGTAAACGCACACAAAGTAAGCCTTCAAAAGCTTAGTAAGCCATATAAAAATAAACTTAACATATAAACATTAAATATCATATCAATCACAAGATTATTTATATATATAACAATTGCACTCTTAATTCATCCTTGGCTCATTAGTTTAGCCATTTCTTACTAACAAGATTATGTCTTCGAATGCTTCATTTGATCATAACACATTTCACATATATCACATTTCATTTTATCAAATCTATGCACATATTTCACTTAGGTAAGTTCATATATATACTTACCTTTCATACACATATATAGTGTACATTTCAAATGTACCTGATTCGTATATACATTTCACGTAATCTTTCATTTCCCAGAATTTTCCCGTTGAACCATTCGGAATCAAATAGGATACTCAGAATACTCAGAATAGTCGTACAATGCCAACGTCCCAGACATGGTCTTACACGATATCACATATCAGAAACCTATGTCATGACATATGTAATCCTATCTATTCCTAGGTTTGTACGGGACTTCTCGGACATTAATACATTATCGATACTTCCTCATATTTCAGGTATTTATCATCTCGTACACATTCATCACAATGAAATTTCATATAAACATACTGTAACACCCCTAACCCGTATCCATCGCTGGAATAGGGTTAAGAGGCATTACCGGACAATCGGAAACTTTTACAGACATTTCATAACTTAATACAAATAATCCAATCCAAGTGTCCCTGGAATAGGTCAACGAGACCTTAAACATGCTTTAGAAAAGGGTCGGGACTAAACCGAACACATACGAAAATTCTCAGAAATTTTAATTTTTTTTCTAAGTTACAGAGGTCACACGCCCGTGTGGGCAGGCCGTGTACCTCCCACGGCCCCAGACACGCCCATGTGTCTAAGCCGTGTCAAAACAGGGCATACATACTGACTTGTCCACACGGCCTGAGACATGCCCGTGTGCCTCACCCGTGGTCGAGCGACTTGCACCACGGCCGATCACACGCCCGTGTGTCCGGCCCGTGGTCGAAGAGTCGACTTGATTTTGAAATGCAACCACGAGGGACACGGTCGAGCCACACGCCCGTGTGCTCAACCGTGTGGGCAAATATAGGCCACTTGCAAGGCCAAAATGCCACCCACACTTTGGGTCATTCCTACAAGCATATACAAGCATATTTCTAAACACAATTAGCAACCAAAAACACACCAAATGGTCATCTTATCATTCCATTCAAACTCATTTCTAAGCATACCAACTTATATGTCAAATAGCTCGACTAATTCAAAAATAAACCAAGTATGATTCATCCACAACTTACCACTTCATTTTAACCATCATTCATCAAACACATATACTCACTTTGCATCAATAAGCTTACCAATGCCTTGACCATTTCATAACCATGGAATCATACCAAAAACTAACATCATCTAGCATGACTCTTCATTCATTACACAACCATTTAACTAGCCATATCTCATGGCTATACACATAGCTCAAACATAACTCAAGGTAACTAGCCTATACATGCCATACTTTAGTATATACACTTTCAAAAGGTACCAAAATAAGATTGAGTAGTGTGATGACGATCCTCGATGATCCCTGAGCCTTCAGTAGCTTTGACGATCTAAAAAAAACAGAACAAACACACACAAAGTAAGCTTTCAAAAACTTAGTAAGCCATATACAAATAGACTTAACATATAATGCACATAATCATAATGATACAATATCATTAATGTTTCTCATTTGCAAAATTCATAAACTTTTCTTTGGCTCTTTTGTTTAACCTTTGCTTACCCACATTTCATAGCTCAAAGTATCATATTTGCTCATAACACATTCAAGCATATATCACATATTATCCCATCAAATCTATACACATATTCATCTTGGTAAGTTCATATATACACTTACCTTTCATACACATACATAGTGTACTTTTCAAACGTACCTGACTCGTTTATACATTTCACGTAGACTTTCATTTCTCAGATTTTCCTGTAGAACCGTTCGAAATCTAATAGGATACTCAGAATGCCAGGAATAATCGCACAATGCCAACGTCCCAGACGTGGTCTTACATGTAACCTAATATCGATGCCACTGTCCCAGACAGGGTCTTACACGAATCAATACGATGCCAATGTCCCAGACATGGTCTTTCACGTAAATATCAAATCGATGCCAACGTCCCAGACGTGGTCTTACACGATGTCTCATATCGATGCCAATGTCCTAGACGTGGTCTTACACGATATTACATTTCGGACACCTATGTCATGACATATGTAATCCTATCTATTCCTAGGTTCGTATGGGACTTCTCGGACATTGATACACTGTCGATACTATCTCAGATTTCATGTACTCATCAAATCATATACATTCATCATTATAAATTTTCATATGAACATACATATATCAATGTAAATACATTTATTTGTATATAGACTTACCTCAGATTCGGATAAACAGAAACGAACTCGGCTACTCAATTACTTTTGATTTCCTGTGATCTAAGTTCGTTTTCTTCGGTTCTTGATCTATACATATTCAAATTTAATCCATTTATTCTCCAATTCATTCAATTCAATCCAAAAACACATATTTAGGGAAATTTACAAATTAGCCCTCACATTTTCACATTTTGACATTTTAGTTCTTATTTCACAAAATCACAAAATACACATAATTTGCTTATACCCATGCTTAGCCGAATGTTCACTAATATCATACAAATCCACACATTTCATTTATTTCATAATTTAGTCCCTCAAAATATTATTTTCTCAATTAAGTTTAAATTACTCAAAATCACCAAAAACTCAAAGACAAACTATGTTAATCTAACACATATCTTTTATAATTCATCTTCAAACATCACAAAACTCATGTGTTCATCAATGGCATATTTCAAAATCATCATCAATTCACAAAATTAAAGCATGGGTTTTGAAGAACACAAAGCAACAATTACAAAAACGTAGAAATTATCAAAAACCGAAACAAAACATACCTTGAATTGATACTTGTAATAACCGAATACCATGAAAGCTTAAAACCCTTCCTTTCTTTTCTACATTCGGTGATGGATGATGAATAATAACATATTTTAGCTTTGTCTTTTACTTAATATTACTTATTTACTATTTTACTTATTTAACCTTTATAATTAAATAAGAAAACCATATAAACTATGTCCAAAACCGTCCATTAGCCATCCACTATCTTATAAAATGGCTTAATTGCCTCATAAGGCTACTACATTTAAAAGCCAACTCAAATAAGCACTTTAACATATAGAATGTCACTTTTACCTTTTTCGCGATTTAGTCCTTTTCTCAAATTAAACACACAAACGGACGAATTAATTCACGAAACTTTCACACATGCTTAATCATGTATTGTAGACACATAAAATAATATTAAAATATTTTTTTGACTCGGATTTATGGTCCCGAAACCACTATTCTGACTAGGGTCTAAACCGGTCTGTTACACATACATAATTCAATACAAATACATTTATGTGTATATAGACTTACCTCGAATTCGGGTAAACGAATGGACTCGACTATTCAACCACTTTCAACTTTCCGCGATCTAAATCTATTTTCTTCGGTTCTTGATCTATACATATTCAAATTTAATCCACTTATTCACCAATTCATTCAATTCAATCCAAAAACACATATTTAGGGTAATTTACAAATTAGCCCTCACATTTTCACATTTTGGCATTTTAGTCCTTATTTCACAAAATCACAAAATACATAAAATCTCTATATACCCATGCTTAGCCGAATGTTCACTATGATCATAAAAGTCCCTACGTTTAATTTATTTCACATTTTAGTCCTTCAAAATATTATTTTCTCAATTTATTCCAAATTACTCAAATTCATCAAAAATCCAAAGACAAACTATGTTAATCTAACACATATATTTCATATTTCATCCTCAAAAATCACAAAAATCATGAATTCATCAATGGAACTTTTCAAAATCTTCATCAATTCACAAAATTAAAGCATGGGTTTTGAAGAAAACAAAGCAACGATTACAAAAACGTAGAAATTATCAAAAACCAAACAAATTACATACCTAAATCAAAGAAGACAAGGGCCGAACCTAGCTTGCTCAATAATGGTGTTCTTTCTCTTTAACTTTCGGCAATAGTGATAAAAAGATGGACAAAATGTTTGTTTTGTTTTAATTAATAACATTATTTTCAATTTACTAAATTGCCATTAATGATAACATTTAAAATTCATATAATGGATGGCCATTTATGGAATACTCCACTAACTATGGTCTAATTGCATCTCAAGGCCTCACATTTATAAAGACACATCAATTCGGCACATAATCAATTAGAAGGCCACTTTTACATTTTATGCGATTTAGTCTTTTTCTCAAATTAAGCACACAAATGATCAAATTAAATCACAGAAATTTCACACATACCAATTCACATGCTGTAGACTCGGAAAATAATATTATAATATTTTTCTAACTCAGATTTGTGGTCCTGAAACTACTATTCCGACTAGGGCCTAAACTGGACTGTTACAATTCTCACCCCTTAGGGATTTTCGTCCCCGAAAATCTTACCGTTAAACAGATTCGGATATTGTTGTCTCATTGGATCTTCAGGCTCCCACGTAGCCTCTTCCACTCTATGTCGATGCCACAGTACTTTAACTAACGAAATTTTCTTATTTCTCAATTCTTTAAGTCATATCGGATCGGATTTCAATCTCAGACGGAGAATTCACATGTGATGGATTAGATCTGTATCGTCTAAGCATTGACACATGAAATACATTATGAATCTTTTCTAATTCTGGTGGCAACAACAATTGATATGCGACAGGTCCAACTCGTTCAATGATCTCATACGACCTGATGAATCTCGGACTCAATTTGCCTTTACGTCCAAATCTGAGTACTTTTTTCCACGAATATACTTTCAAGAACACTTTGTCTCCGATCACAAACTCGATATCTTTCCGTTTCAAATCTGCGTAAGATTTCTGACGATCAGACGCTGCTTTCAAACTATTACGGATCACTTTCACTTTTTGTTATGTTTCTTTTATCAAATCAACCCCGTGTATCTTATTTTCATTGAGTTCTGACCAATACAAAGGTGTTCGGCATTTGCGTCCTTAAAAAGCCTCGTAAGGTGCCATTCTGATGCTCGACTGAAAATTATTATTGTATGCAAACTCAATCAATGGTAAATATTGTTCCCACGTGCCATTAAACTCAAGGATGCAACATCTCAACATATCCTCGAGAATCTGAATAATCCACTCGGATTGACCATCTGTCTGTGGGTGAAAAGCTGTACTCAAATGCAATTTAGTACCTAAAGCCTCTTGCAATTTCTTCCAGAACTGTGAAGTAAATCTCGGATCTCTGTCAGATGCAATAGATAGTGGCACCCCGTGCAATCTCACGATATCAGAAATATAAAGCTCAGTTAACTTATCAAGCCAGTAATCAGATCGTACCGAAATAAAATAGGCTGATTTTGTCAATCTGTCAACTACGACCCAAATTGAATCTTTTTTTCTCGGAGTCAAAGGCAACCTAGAAATAAAATCCATTGTCACTCTATCTCATTTCCATTCAGGAATCATTATCGGTTGTAACAAACCAGATGGCACTTGATGTTCGGCTTTAACTTGCTAACAGACTAAACATTTCGAAACAAAATCAGAAATATCTCTTTTCATACCAGACCACCAATAGTGTTGCTTCAAATCATGATATATCTTTGTACTTCACGGATGAACAGATAGGCGACTATTATGTGCTTCTTTCAAAATTAACTGAATCAACTCTGGATTCTTTAGAACGCAAATCCTATCTCGAAATCTCAAACAGTCATCAACACCAACTCAAAATTCAAAATCAAAGTTCAAATCACACTGTGCTCGTTTTGCTAGCAATTCGTTATCAATTTTTTGAGCATCACATATTTGTTGTAAAAACAACAGTTTCGCTTTAAATTCAGCCAAAACTGAACCATCATCAGAAAAATCTAAATGAGCATTCATCGCACGTAATGCAAACAATGACTTTCGGCTCAATGCATTAGTAAGAACATTTACTTTACCCGGATGATAATCTATCACAAGCTCGTAGTCTTTCAACAGCTCTAACCATCTTCTCTATCGCAGATTCAAGCCTTTCTGAGTCATTAAATATTCCAGACTTTTATGATCCGAATATACATGACATTTCTCACCGAAGAGATAATGACGCCAAATCTTTAATGTAAACACAATCGCAGATAGCTCAAGATCGTGTGTCGGGTAATTCTTTTCATGCGGCTTTAATTGTCTCGAGGCATAAGATATAACTTTACCTTCCTGCATCAGAACACATCCCAGACCATTTAATGAAGCATCATTATATATCACGAATTCTTTACCCGATTCTGGATGTACTAAAACTGGAGATTCAGTCAATAAAGTTTTCAACTGATCAAAACTTTTCTGACATTTATCAGACCATTCAAATCTCACATCTTTCTGAAGCAATTTAGTTAACGGAGTAGAAATCATTGAAAAGCCTTTTACGAACCGTTGATAATAGCCAGCAAGTCCCAGAAAACTACGGACTTCAGACACATTTCTCGGAGGCTTCCACTCCAAAATAGCTAAAATCTTGCTCGGATCAACCCGTATACCAGATGCTGACACAATATGTCCCAGAAAACTGACTTCACGCAACTAGAATTCACATTTACTAAACTTTGCGTACAATTGCTTATCTCGCAGAGTTTGTAGCAAATTCTCAGATGTTCAGCATGTTCAATTTCATCACGCGAATAAATCAAAATGTCATCAATGAATACCACAACAAATCGATCTAAGTACGGTCTGAAAATTTTGTTCATCAGATCTATAAAAATAGCAGGAGCATTTGTTAGTCCGAAAGGCATAACTAAAAACTCATAATGCCCGTACCTCGTTCTGAAAGCAATTTTCGGAATGTCTGAATCTTTTACTCGCAACTAATAGTATCCCGATCTCAGATCTATCTTTGAAAACACGGTGGCTCCTTTTAACTGATCAAACAAATCATCAATACGTGGCAAAGGGTATTTATTCTTTATTGTCACTTTGTTCAACTGACGATAATCAATGCACATTCTCATCGTGCTATCTTTCATTTTCACAAATAAAACATGAGCACCCCAAGGTGAGAAACTCAGTCGTGCAAATCCTCTATCGGTCAACTCTTGGAATTGTAATGTTAATTCTTTCAATTCTGTTGGTGCCATTCTTTACGGAGCTATCGAAATAGGAGTTGTTCTCGGCATTAAATCAATACTAAATTCAACTTCTCGTATCGGAGGTAACCCCGGTAGTTCTTCAGGGAATACGTCAGAGAATTCACAAATAACTGGCACAGATTCAACTTTCTTTTCAGTTACTTTCGAGTTAATCACATAAGCAAAATAAGCTTCACAACCCTTTTTCACATATTTCTGAGCTTTCAACACTGATATCACAGCCGGTAACCCATTCAAATTATTAGACTCAATCCGAACTATTTCATCATTCTGACATCTCAAATAAATGGTCTTTCATTTGCAGTTTATAACAGCATCATGCGACGTTAACCAATCCATACCCAAAATTATATCAAACTCATCAAATGGTAATAACATCAAATCAGCCAGAAAACAGATATCTCGAAACATCAACGGACAGTTCTTGCATACTTTGTCAACCAAGACACTTTTTCCTAAGGGGTTCGATACTCTAATAACAAATTCAGTAAACTCTACAGGCAAAGTCTTACTAGATACTAAGTTCATGCATATATACGAATGAGTAGATCCTGGGTCTATCAATGCAATCACAGAAGTATCATAAAGAGTAAATGTACCTGTAATAACATCTGGAGATGAAGCTTCCTCACGGGCTCGGATGGCATAAGCTCTAGTCGGTGCTCTAGCTTCAGATCTCGCAGCTGCATCTTTCACAACTCTCTGGCTACCACTGACATTTCTTGTATTTCGAGAAGGTCTACCTCTAGCTGAAACATTATTAGATCTCAGATTCTAAAGAATCTCTTGCTCAACAGATTTTCGGTAATCTCGGATGAAATGGTCTAATGATCCGCATCTGAAACAGGCCCGGTCATTCAACCTACAACTTCTCGGATGTCTTTTACCATAATGTTTACATTCAGGTCGTTCAGATCAAACATTTCCAACACTAGCTACTGAAGTTGCTGGAGCTTTGAAATTTGACTGCAATCTAGCTCGATCTCTATTCAAATGTCCCACATTAGCGTTTGAACGGCTATGCTCATCTCTGAATTTCTTTGATGCAGACTGAAATGATTTACTCGAAAATCTCTTTCTCGCATCTCTAGTTTCTGTCTCAGCTTTTCTTTTATCTTTCCCAAGTGGTTCAGCTTTGCACGCTCGATCAACAAGCACAACAACTCTTTAATTTCTAGAATTCCAACTAGCAAACGGATATCTTCATTTAGGCCATCTTCAAATCTTTTGCACATTATCTCTTCAGTGGAAACACATTCCCGAGCATACTGACTTAATCTCACAAATTCTCGTTCATACTCGGTGACAGACATGCGACCCTATTTTAGTTCCAGAAACTCTTTCCGTTTCTGATCAATAAATCTCTGACTGATGTATTTCTTTCGGAACTCAGACTGAAAGCAATCCCATGTAACCCGTTCTTTCGGAACAACGAAAATCAAGGTCTTCCACCATTAATAAGCTGCGTCTCGTAGCAAAGAAACAACACATTTTATGCATTTATCAGGAGTCAATTACATTTCATCAAATACTCAAATTGTGTTCTCAAGCCAAAACTTAGCTTTCTTGGCATCGTCATCACTAGTGGCCCTGAACTCTTCGGCCCCATACTTACAGATTTTGTCAACCGGAGGTTTATTCAACAGATTCAGATTCATAACCGGAGGCACAACTGAAGTCTGAGGAGGATTAGCCGGGGGCGGAGGTTGTGAAACAGCCGGATTAGTTCTTATATACTGAGTGAACCACTCGTTCATCATTTGGAAGAAGGCTTGTTTAGCCTCACCTTCCTGATCGCTAGTAGCTGGTCTCGAATCAGATGGCGTTGTCCCTTGAGCGGGAGCAGGCACATTACTTTCAACATCATCAGCTACAGCTCTTTTGGGATCCATTACTATACGATAAACACATTTTATACGTCAGGATTCATCACACTATCACAGTTCGTATATATGGCATGTATAGCTAGACTCTCACACACTATGTTAGTTCTAGAATCGACTAAACCGTAGCTCTGATACCAATCAAATGTAACACCCCTAACCCGTATCCGTCGCCGGACTAGGGTTAAGAGGCATTACCGGACAATCGGAAAACTTTTACAATCATTTCGTATCATAAAGTATATCACTGTCACATCGTAGCAGAATACAAGTAATTAGTCCCTTATTGAGGCCTACGAGACCTGAAACTTGCATTAAAAATGGGTCAGGACTAAACCGGAATCATACAAAAAAATTTCTAAAATCAAATATTTTTCAAAGTTACAGAGGTCACACGCCCGTGTGGGCAGGCCGTGTGCCTCCCACAGCCTCAGACACGCCCATATGCCCGAGCCGTGCCAAAACAGGACATACATACTGACTTGTCCACACGGTCTGAGACACGCCCGTGTGCCTCACCTGTGGTCGAGCCTGACTTGCACCACACGGCCAGCACATGCCCGTGTGTCCAGCCCGTGGTCGAGCCTGACTTGTTTTGAAATTTTAACCACAAAGGACACGGTCGAGTCACACGCCTATGTGCTTAACCGTGTGGGCAATTATAGGCCATTTGCAAGGCCAAAATGCCACCCACACTTTAGGCTATCCCTATAAGCATCATACCAATTCAAATCATGCCAAAATAACCAACTTTTTCGAGCATTCAAAAGCATTTCAAGCACACCATCTTATGCAACAATTAGCTCAATTAAATGAAAAACATTTCCAAGTATAATTCATCACAAACTTACCATTTCATTATAACCACCATTCATCAAATATATGCTTACTTTGCATCAATAAGCTTACCATTATTTTGACCATTTCACTAACCATCAAACCATACCAAAACCAAGCATCATATAGCATGACTACTCATTCATACCACAATCATTTATCTAGCCATATCACATGGCTATGTACATATCTCAATCATAATTCAAAGTGACTAGCCTATACATGCCAGACTTTAGTATATACACTTTAAAAAGGTACCAAAATAAGATTGGGTAGTGTGATAACGATCCTTGACGATCCCCGAGCCTTTCGTAGGTTTAACGATCTATAAAACATAGTAAACACACACAAAGTAAGCTTTCAAAAGCTTAGTAAGCCATATACAAATAAACTTAACATATAAACATTAAATATCATATCAATCACAAGATTATTTATATATATAACAATTGCACTCTTAATTCATCCTTGGCTCATTAGTTTAGCCATTTCTTACTTACAAGATTATGTCTTCAAATACTTCATTTGATCATAACACATTTCACATATATCACATTTCATTTTATCAAATCTATGCACCTATTTCACTAAGGTAAGTTCATATATATACTTACCTTTCATACACATACATAGTGTACATTTCAAACGTACTTGATTCTTATATACATTTCACGTAATCTTTTATTTTTCAAAATTTGGCCGTTGAACCATTCGGAATCAAATAGGATACTCAAAATACTCAGAATAGTCGTACAATGCCAACGTCCCAGACGTGGTCTTACATGTAACCAAATATCGATGCCACTGTCCCAGACAGGGTCTTACACAAAATCAGATACGATGCTGATGTCCCAGACATGGTCTTACACGTAAGTCTCAAATCGATGCCAACGTCCCACACGTGGTCTTACACGATATCACATATCAGGAACCTATGTCATGACATATGTAATTCTATCTATTCCTAGGTTCGTACGAGACTTCTCAGACATTAATACATTATCGATACTTCCTCGGATTTCAGGTATTTATCATCTCGTACACATTCATCACAATGAAATTTCATATAAACATACATAATTCAATACAAATACATTTTTTTTATATAGACTTACCTCGGATTCGGATAAACGAACGGACTCGACTATTCAACCACTTTCTACTTTTCGCGATCTAAATCCGTTTTCTTCGGTTCTTGATCTATACATATTCAAATTTAATCCACTTATTCACCAATTCATTCAGTTCAATCCAAAAACACATATTTAGGGCAATTTACAAATTAGCCCTCACATTTTTACATTTTGGCATTTTAGTCCTTATTTCACAAAATCACAAAATACACAAAATCTCTATATACCCATGCTTAGCCGAATGTTCACTATGATCATTCAAGTCCCTACATTTCATTTATTTCACATTTTAGTCCTTCAAAATATTATTTTCTCAATTTTGTCCAAATTACTCAAATTAATCAAAAATCCAAAGACAAACTATGTTAATCTAACACATATATTTCATATTTCATCCTCAAACATCACAAAACTCATGAATTCATCAATGGCACTTTTCAAAATCCTCATCAATTCAAAAAATTAAAGCACGGGTTTTGAAGAACATAAAGCAACGATTACAAAAACGTAAAAATTATCAAAAACCAAACAAATTACATACCTAAATCAAAGAAGACAAGGGCCGAACCTAGCTTGCTCAACAATGGTGTTCTTTCTCTTTAACTTTCGGCAATAGTGATAAAAAGATGGACAAAATGTTTGTTTTGTTTTAATTAATAACATTATTTTCAATTTACTAAATTGCCATTAATGATAACATTTAAAATTCATTTAATGGATAGCCATTTATGGAATACTCCACTAACTATGGTCTAATTTCATCTCAAGGCCTCAAATTTATAAAGACACATCAATTTGGCACATAATCAATTAGAAGGCCACTTTTACATTTTATGCGATTTAGTCCTTTTCTCAAATTAAGCACACAAATGATCAAATTAAATCACAGAAATTTCAGACATACCAATTCACATGTTGTAGAATAAGAAAATAATATTAAAATATTTTTTTAACTCGGATTTGTGGTCCCAAAATCACTATTCTGACTAGGGCCTAAATTGGACTGTTACAATAGTGATGTACCGAAAATAGCCTTCCGAACTCGTTACAGTCACTATGAGTTCTTAATAATGCCTTTCAGATTAACAAATTCCCCAGCAGTGTTTATGGATCTAATGAACCGTATTTTTCAACCGTATCTTGACCGGTTTGTAGTTGTCTTCATTGATGATATTCTGATATATTCAAAATCAGAAGTCGAACATGAACAACATTTACGAATCGTGTTACAAGTGTTGCGAGAGAAACAGTTGTTTGGGAAATTCAGCAAATGTGAGTTTTGGCTAACCGGAGTGGTGTTCTTGGGACACGTGATATCAGTGGATGGAATTCGAGTAGATCCGAAAAAGATTGAAGCGATCCTTCAGTGGAAAGTACCGAAGAATGTGTCGAAAGTTCGTAGTTGTATGGGCTTGGCTGGGTATTATCAAAGATTTGTGAATGGCTTCTCGAAGATAGCAATGCCAATGACAAAACTCCTCCAGAAAAATGTGCATTTTGTTTGGAGCGAGAAGTGTCAAGAGAGCTTTGATAAGTTAAAGCAATTATTGACAGAAGCACTGGTTTTAACTCTACTTGAGTCGGGAAAGGAGTTCGTGGTGTATAGTGATGCTTCACTAAGTGGTTTGGGTTGTGTTCTAATGCAAGAGGGAAAAGTAATTACGTACGCATCTCGGCAGTTGAAGACTCATGAACGTAATTATCCGACGCATGATTTGGAGTTAGCTGCGGTAATTTTTGCTTTGAAGATTTGGAGACATTATCTATATGGTGAGAAATGTCATATATACACAGATCATAAGAGTCTTAAATATCTCCTAACCCAAAAGGAGTTAAATTTAAGACAACGGCGTTGGATCGAACTTTTGAAAGATTATGACTGTGTTATAGATTACCATCCAGGCAAAGCCAATGTTGTAGCAGATGCACTAAGCAGAAAGGTAGTAGCTGACTTAAGAGTAATGTTCGCTCGACTCATTGTTAAAGATGATGGCAGTCTTTTAGCCGAATTGAGAATCAAGCCGGTATTATTCGATCAGATTAGAGAAGCACAGTTGTTGGATCGTAAATTGTCAGAGAAAAGAAAAATGGTTCAAGACAAATCAATTCAAGATTTCAGCATCGATGATCAGGGTTGCTTACGATTTCATAATCGAATATGTGTCCCTAATGTTTTGGAATTAAAAGAACTAATTTTACGAGAGGCACACGATAGTCCTTTTTATCTGCACCCAGGTGGAATAAGAATGTATCGAGACCTTCGAGAGTTGTATTGGTGGCCGGGCATGAAAAGAGAAATAGTGGAATTTGTGGCTAAATGCTTAACATGTCAAAAGATCAAGGCAGACATTAGGTTCCCACAGGATTGCTTCAACCTATTTCTATTCCTCAATGGAAATGGGAGCGCATAATCATGGATTTCGTCACCGGGTTACCGCTATCTTCAACCAAGAAAAATGTCGTATGGGTGATAGTTGACCATTTCACAAAGTCGACCCATTTCATTGCAGTCTGAATGGATTGGTCTCCACAAAAGCTAGCATAAGTCTACATCCAAGAAATTGTCAGATTATACGGCATACCTATATCAATCATATAAGATCGGGATCCTCGGTTCACTTCACGATTTTGGAAGCAATTGCATGAATTGCTTGGTACTAAGCTAAATTTTAGCACAGCTTTTCACCCTCAGATGGATGGACAATCTGAACGTGTTATTTAGATCCTAGAAGACATGCTTTGAGCCTGTGTGATTGACTTTGAATCTGGTTGGGAACGCTATTTACCTTTGGCCGAGTTCGTGTATAATAATAGTTTTCAATCAAGCATTCAAATGGCTCCTTACGAAGCTTTGTATGGCCGGAGATGTAAAACACCTGTATGTTGGTCTGAATTAAGTGAGAAGAAAGTAATTGGAGTAGAGTTGATTCAAGAAACAGAAGGTATGGTTAAAGTGATCCGGGACAGATTAAAAGCGGCCTTTGACAGATAAAAGTCATACGTAGATTTGAAATGTCGGGACATTGAATTCTCAATAGTTGATAAAGTATTCTTAAGAGTATCTCCGTGAAAAAGGTTTTCCGGTTTGGGAGAAAAGGGAAATTGAGCCCTCGCTTTATAGGTCCGTATGAGGTTACTGAGAGAGTCGGACCTATTGCCTATCACCTAGCACTACCTGTAGAGTTACAGAGAATTCACGATGTTTTCCATGTGTCGATGCTTAGAAGATATCGGTCGAATCTGTCTCATATTTTATCGCAGGAGGAAATTGAACTACAGTCTGATTTGACGTATGAAGAGGAACCAGTCAAAATTTTGGCTCGTGAGGTAAAAGAATTACGTAACAAACAAGTTTCGTTTGTCAAAGTCCTTTGGCGTAGTCATAATGTCAAGGAAGCGACATGGGAGTCGGAAGAAACGATGAGATTACAATACCTTCACCTCTTTTCAGGTAAATTTCGGGGATGAAATTTCTTAAGGGGGAGAGGTTGTAACGACCCAAAAATTTGGGGTTGTTAAAAAACATACTTTCGGGACCCCGCCATTGTGTGTCGGGTTTAAAAATATTAATGTTATAGTGTTTGGAGTTTCTTTAGAAGTTAATCGAATTGTGAAGTAGTAAATTTTATTGATGGAGATTAAAAAAATTAAAATTAATTATGAGAAAGAAATAGTTACAAGGACTATTTTAGTAAATAACTCATTATTTACTTGGTCAATTGGAGTTAGTGGACATATATATATAATATATGTATATATATAGATATGTAGGTGATATTATTAATAGCTATTATAGGATGGCTATTGTGTATTAGAGTTAGTAAAAGGTAATAAATAAATAAAAGAAAAGAAAATAGAGGAGTTAATAGAAAAAAAAATAAAGAAAGAAAAGCTCCATTTTCTTTTTCTTTGCTCTTACCTGCCGAAATTGGGGAGAAAGATTTAGCCATTTTGCTCAATATTTAAGGCTCAAATTGGTTAGTAATTTTTAGTTTTGTTTCATGGATTTTATGTTTTTGGGGTCCTAAGAGCAAGAGCTAGTTTACCCAAGTTGAAATTTTAAAAATGAATAGAAAGTGTGAAAATTTCCATGGTTGAGAAACTCAAAAGTTTTGGAGTTATTTTGTTGAATACTAAATGTATTTGAGGTGATAAGGTGAGTATAAGTTTTGTAGACTCAAAAATTTCCACGAGTGTATGCCCCGTTTTGAAAGAAAAAATTTTTAAGTTCTGTAAAGTTTCCGCATGAGATCGGTTTAGTCTCGAACCTTCTCTAAAGCATGTTTAAGGTCTCGTAGACCTTTTATAGGGACTCTATGTGTATATTTTCGCTATGGAATGGTTGTGAATGTTTGATATTAGTGAAATGTTTGTGATATGTTCCGATATGTCCGGTAATGCCTCTTAACCCTCGTCCGGCGACGGATACGGGTTAGAGGTGTTACAGCTTGTCTGAATAGTGCTGGGCACACAACCGTCTGTTAATCCAACTAGCACTGGGTGCAATTATTGTTGGTTTATCCAACTAGAGCTAGGCTCACATTCATTATCGTCGGTTAACCCGACTAGCACTGGGTGCAATTATTGTTGGTTTATCCAACTAGAGCTGGGCTCATATTCATTATCATCGGTTAATCCGACTAGCGTTGGGCGCAACCTCTTCTGGGAACTACCGCTAGGCACTGGGTGCCACATCGTTAACTGATATTAAGATAAAGTTAAATGATTTATCGATGGATTAGAATTCTTATTTGGCGAAGTTAGAAATTTATATAAATGGAGATTGGGATTGTGTTTAGTTAATAAATGAAACCTATTAATGATAATTTGCTTTACATGTTACAGGTTAGATAGATAGTAGAGTTGGACTTGGCATCCAGTGAGAATTCCCGTCCTCAAAGTTGGTGACGTCTCTTATTTTTGTGTTTGGCATGTACCTAGGATGCAAGGTTAATGATAGTGTCCTTTTGTTTAATGAACTCTAGAGTACTAGTTCTTTTTGTAAGTGTATATAATTATAAGTATTTATTGACATTTTATACAATGTTAAAAATGATGTTTGCTTAAATGAGTTGAATATGAATGATAACATGAAAAATGTGCATTTAACAAATTCAATGTTGGATGTAATGATGATACATGTTTTGAGTCTAATTTTGGGTTGGATTGAATGCCTATTATATCATGATCATATGCATATGATTGAATTTAGGTTGGTATCAATTTGGGTGAGAAATAAGGCTTGGAAAATAGCCCATAATTGTCCACACGGGCAGAGACACGGGCGTGTGTCTCAGTCATGTGTGACACATAGTCATGCGCACGGGCGTGTGTTTTGGCTGTGTGTCCCCTGCACTTTAGTTATGAGAAACAGAATGCTCAGATTTGGGCACACGGTAGAGACACGGGCGTGTGTCTCAGCCGTATGGACGGCACGGCCTTGAACACGGGCGTGTGCCATGGCCGTGTGAAGTCTGCACCTATTTTGTGAATATTAATTTTCCACACAGCCTAGCACACGGGCGTGTGACTTGGCAGTGTGATCTCAATTTGTTCATGAGTTACAAGTCAGAGAGTTAGACGAGGTTGGGACACGGGCGTGTGTGACCACACAGCCTGCCCACACGGGCGTGTCCCATATCCACACGGGCGTGTGACTCCTGTATAGTGGAAAAAATTCTAAAGTTCTTGGTTTAGTCCCGAACCACTTCCAATGCATGTTTTGGGCCTCGTAGACTCGTATTAGGGACTCTATGATTAATTGCAAATGGTTTTAACTTGGATGCAAATCTATGAATCAAAATTATATGATTGCTTGTGTGGTAAGTCCGGTAATGCCTCGTACCCTGTTCAGGCGTTGAATACGGGTAAGGGGTGTTACACAATGTATGGAGACCTAAATTCCCACCCGTCTCAAATGAGAGTATATGGTCGCTATTGTTCATCGCGCTATTCGAGTTGGCCCCAAACATAAACTTGTGTCGCATCCCGAAAGGTCACCCGAATTCCATTCGGATATGTACCAATATGGATATTTAGAAGAGGGGCAATCAGTAAATGTTATGCGGATACCATAGAAACCCAAGGCATACAAAGGCAACATGTTTTGTATTGAGAGGTACATTGGGGCATCAACATTGCTAGCATTCTTTTTTTCGATGACAGAAAATTGATTAGAATGCTTCCTTTTTTTTGTGTAAAAAATTGTTCTTTCTTTTTAACTTGCATTTCAACTGTATTTGCCACCATCTACTAACATTTACGTAGTGTAAAAATTGCTACTTGCACATCTTCAAGTACCAATTATAATTTCTCGGGGAATTGAACCTTTTATATTTTTATGAGTTAGTCCTTGTACCTATATTAATCATTAGTTCGATAAAGGTGTCTATCCAAAGTTACATATTTCATATCAAATATTAAATATATGGAAATTTACGTATAATTTACATTAGAATTTAACAAAGACAAATATTAGTTGCAATAGAAATATAAAAAAGATCATAGTTTCTTTATTGATGTCATTAATATTTACATCGCAATAAGTAAATAAAAAAACATCATCAGTGTCATCGGGCAGAATGTGTGCCATAGAGCAGTGGCTGGCGAGTACGCGTAGGATTTCTGCGCACAACTAGTGGTGTTGGCTCCTCCACTTGATCGTGACCATCGTCCTCATCTTCTTCGTCTTCACCTCCACCCTCGTGCTTATCTTCATCTCCACTGTCGTCTTCAACCTCATCTTTATCTCCACCCTCGACTTCATCTTCGTTTTTGCCTACATTACCTTCCTTCGTTGTAATAGCCCGATTTTGGGCCTAGTCAGAACAGTGGTTTCGGGGCCACAAATCTGACGAGGAAAATCTTATTTTTATTATATTTTTACGGTCTACGATTTCACAGAAAGATTTCGTGAAAATTTCGTTCGAAAATTTCGACGTTTGGGCACTCAATTTAGTCAAAAGGACTAAATTGTAAATAGTGCAAAAGTTGAGTTTCACATGTTAGAAGTGTCCAATTGTTATGAAGTTTTAAATTGGAGGTCCTTAAATGGTAATTAGACCATTGGTTAAATTGTTGGACAAAAATGGACATGAGATAAGTGAAATAGGATATTTTTAAGTTAGGGGCATTTTGGTCATTTAGTAATTAAAAGAATTAAAAAAGCCAAAATTAAAGCAAAATTGTGTCCATCTTCAAGCTATGGCCGAATGTTGCATGAAGAAACCATGGCTAGGGTTTTTCAAGCTTCCAAGCTCGATTGTAAGTCCGTTCTAGCCCCGTTTTTAATGATTTTTACGTTTTTGAAATTCTCGTAACATGATCTCTCTATTTCTACCATCTATTTGAGCTAGGGTTGATGTTTTAAAATTTACCCATATGAGAAATGCTTGTGTTTTGATGTTTAATGGTAGAATATGAATTCTCGGTGTGTAATAAATGACTTTTACTAGAAATTGTCAAAAAGGACTAGTTTGTAAAAAGTTGTAAAATGTGTGTAAGTGTGTGAATAAATGGAAATTGTGGACTGCTATAGTTATGAAAATGGATCGTCTAGGCTTTAAATACAAGGAAATTGAATAAAAATCATTTTACGAGCCTAGGGGAAAAAGTGTAAATATGACAAAGTTTAGGGGCAAAAATGTAATTTTTCCAAAATGTGAATTTAGGCTGATTTGAGTAGCAGGATGAATAAATGAGTTAAATGTGTTGTTATAGATCAAGGAAAACGAGATTTGAACTTAGAACGGGCGAAAAACAAAGAATATGACGAATAAGTCCTTTTCACCGATTGTGCTACCGAGGTAAGTTTGTATGTAAATAATGCATCGTTTTTACTTACGTTTTTATGTTTTGATATATTTTATGAGATGTGGCTGAATATTGAACGAAATTGACAAAATATCAAAATGTGAGAAATTTCCCGGTTGAACCTTAGGAATAGAATAGGATACAAGTGACATGTCACTAGGGACCTATGTGAAATCTATGTGAAATTGTGACTAAGTGAATCCGGGTGCTGGTCTTAAGTTCTACCAGTGGCTGGGTATACCGGCATGTGTTGCGGATACCTGACAGCTTGTGTGAGCAGCACTGAGTACTAACGAATGACTGACAGCTTGTGTGAGCAGACCCGTGAAAGTGAATAGCTCGAGAACCAGCCTCTATGTGAAAAGTGATGTAAAGTAGCTTTGGCAACAAGTGTGGCACTTATGTGCAAACTTCCGATGTATCCAATAATATTTCAATGTGTTCAACGGGAAAATGATTAAGTGTAATAGAATGTGATTATGTGATGAACAAGTGCAGGTACATGTGTATATATATTCATGAGCAATGTGCTCGATATGTGATCGGACTTTGGTAAGGTTGATATGGAGTAAGTGTTACAATGAAGACTTATAAATATTTGATGATGACTAGCTATTGGCATGGCTAACTATGGATATACTTTAGTGTTATATGTGTGTAAATGAGAATTAATACAAAGAAAACATGATAGAGTAAAATTAGCAATAAAACAGTTTGGACAGCAACAGTTGTATCACTTTGAAAAATCACCAAAAATGGTGGAAATTGAATTAGAAGTTAAATAAGATATTAAATTAAATATTATTGAGTCTATTTTTGCATAAAAGAAACGTTGTAAGCGAAAGAATTTCATATTCTGAGATATTTGAATTTTTGTGAGACAGGGTCAGAATGATTTTAGAATCCCCTATTCCGACTTTGGAAAATCACTAAAAATTGTATAAAAATAATTATGGTTTATTATTTATATGATTAAATTTATTAATTAGTCTTCCTTCAATAGAAACAAACGATAACATCATCCGAATCTCGTACGAAGATATAATTAATTTTTAGTGAAGAAGGGTCAAAACTGTCAGACAGCAGAACAGGGTATAATTTAAAGAATAAACTGTATTTATTGGCTAAACCAAAAATTTTGAAAATTTTATGGTAAGAAGATATGTGAGTCTAGTTTCAGGTAAAATTAGCGGAACTTAATTTGGAGTTCCGTAGTTCAAGATATAAATAATTTAGTGACTGTGACTCGAGTAGACAGCTTGAGATGAACATGAATAAATAGTGGAACTATGTGCAATTATGATTGTATTATCTTGAGAACATATTGTGAAGATTTATAAAAGTCTGTTAATAAATCAATTATTATTTACATACCTACTTACTAAGCTATAATTCTTACCCCCTTCCTTTCCTTTTTCCTATAGTGTCACAGATGCTAGCTCGAGTTGGAGGTCGTCGGAGATTCTATCACACTAACAGTTATTGATTGGTATTGTATCAACGATCTTCAAGTATTTTTAAGCCTATGGCATGTATAGGGACTTGATTATGTGTATATGTTATTGTGAGTTGGCATATGCTATTTGATGATTATTGTTGTATAAGGCCATTTAATGTGGCCAATATTTGTTATGTTATAAGTCTATGGTGATGCATTTCAAGGATGTGTATGCTTGCATGTGAATGGTTAAGTGTGTGTGTGATTATGCATGATGAATGTGGTTTGTAAATGGTATGTGGATGTCTTAGTATGGATGTTTGAATGCTTAATAATACCATGTTGTGTGATGATAAATTTGTATAAATGTATAAGTGTTTTGGGGTGGCAAAGGGCTTGGTAAATAGCCTTACTTGTGGCCACACGGGCAGCCACACGGCCATGTGCCCAGGGTGTGTGAAGTCTGCACTTGATTTTCGGAAATTTGGAATGCCACACAGCCTAACACACGAGCGTGTATCTCGACTGTGTGAAAGACATGGCCTTGGACACGGACGTGTGCCCCTGTTTTTCAAGAAATTTTCTAACATTTTCCAAAGTTCTTAGTTTAGTCCCAGACCATTTCTAAAGTATGTATTGGGCCTCGTAGGCCCTATTTAGGGACTCAAAGATAAAAGTTTGAAAATTTTTAATTTGGATGAAACTTTATGACTCGGTTTAATACGTTTACAAGTGTATGTGTTCCGGTAATGCCTCGTACCCTATTCCGGCGTCGAATATGGGTAAGGGGTGTTACATTCGTGCTTGAGTGTGATGTCGTTCTAGCCTTCCATCGTGTGTTCTCCACTCCACGAGAAGGTGGTTGCGCTGATGACCCACCCGATAAAATAATGATGCGATGGGTGTTTGTCACACTAGCGACAAATAATTGTATGACATTGCAAAACCTAGATACGTTGGCATAGACTCGGGCATCGATGACGATATCAATGTTGGTATTTGTGTTGCCATCAGTAACTTTACTAATGTTAGCATTTGGCTCGGTGTTTGCATTAGCATCGACATCGGCATGGGGGCGTAGAATGCTGGGGACAAAGGTGCCCCGAAATATGTACCTGCGAGAGGGGTAGAAGCAGGGTGCTGTGGTGGTGCATAAAGTGATGCTTGTGAAAAAATATGGGGTTAGTGAAATGAACATGAATAAGTGGAGTGAACTGATCAGGATGTGGTGTAGACATCAGTTGCGCTTGTAACACGCCAAACCTAACTTGATAATTAGATCCGAGTATGATGTGTCACAATAAAAAATCAAACTAATTCTTATACAAATTATTCAGTGAAAGTGAAATCTTGTAAAACTTTACAAATTCAAGAGTATAAAACATGTGATTGGATTTTACTTTATAAAGATTTCAATGTACATCATTGGCATATCAAAATAACGTTCAAAATCGTAAGGCGAATAAGTTTTTATAAGTAAATTTCAATAAACAAAATATAGTGATTCAATTCCAAGCATTGATATTTTAATAAAAAAAGCTCATAAAAACAAAGTCTTATTAAAATAGTAGTTCTTTATACAAATCATTTCCAAAATACATTTATATGCCACCCTAAAAGTCATGCATGATAGAAAACAAATCAAATATCTCACAATAGCAGCAGCTCTCTGGCGTAGTCCTTCTAACAAACAGTCTTCCTTCAGTTAGCAAGCCTGAGAAGGAAAAGTTAACAGAGCAAGTTCATACGAACTTAGTGAGCTACAAAGAGAAATCATACATATCATTACTTATAACACAACTGAACCTTTCAGAGTGAATTACACACGATATTCATAGTACGCCCAATGGCGTGAACAGAACACAGACAGACTTAGTACGCCAATTCACTTAACACATGGGCGTATATTGTACGCCAACTTAACATAACTTAGACAACCCATCTTCACACCAGCCACGTACCCATATTTCAAAACCAAAAACATATCATACAGTCTCATCCATATACATACTCCCTGTTAACTCTTCATATCATTTTCATTCAGAATAGTATGTTTTATCGTGATCTGCCTGTCCGGTTTGTAATATAGCTTCCCAATCAAAGTTTACACAAATATATCTCCTCTTCTCCATTACCACAGATCATAACTCATATATTACAAACATATGGTATCGGCTTAAGCATGAAGGATGACGATTATTTCATAACACAGATAGACTAAACTCAAACTAACGACACTTGACGACCATCATCCACACATATAACATTCATGCGTCACTGAAGAAGGTTACTTACCTTACACAAGTTATATAACAATGAAAGTTACAACACATGGAAGTAAGAAGGAACTCACTAGAAACTCTAGCACAAATCTGCAAAGCATGTCATTTACCTTTATCGCTTGGACCCTCGTTAACTTCTTGAGCTAAAAGAAAGATAATTCTACACATCAGATCATCAATCTATCAAATCTTAGCATGCATACAAGAATCGATAATACTTAATCCAGAATTAGGAAGGTTCCTTCCTCACACACTATTCTAACATCTATGCGTGTTGTACGAAAAACACGTAATGACTTCAATAATAACCTAAGGGTTCATCAGTAATTACCTGGGAGTTGGTACTAACGTAGATTTTAGCTAAATACTACGAACCTTCACTTCGATGAAGTTATTCTAAACTTAGATTTTTTAGAGATTTACAAAGGAATTCTAGAAAGAAGAAGATGTAAAGGTGTTTTAGAAAGACCGTTGCTATCCTTATATACTTAAACAACAGAGACAAGAATTAGAGGAAAAATCAGATAATTTCCCTAACACTCTTGATTCACATGATTAAGTGCACTTAACAAGTTTTAAGTCTTATCATCTACAGTAATCTAGTTTAGTTCTAACTAGATCTCAACTTGACTAACCAAATCATCATACACTAAAATAATAATCAAATCTAAAAAAATGCAAACTTAACAAGTTCGTCAAAAACATCTGGGTAGGCAAATACTTAACGGAAAAGTCCGCCAAACCTTAGAGCTCGCCAAAACTAAAAGTTCGCCAAATGGCAAATTGTACAGAATTCTATACTTAGCCACGACAATTAATTTACTTACATAAATCTATCCTTAATTTACCATTTATACATCAAACAGTAACCAAATACGGAGACTCTATCGAGCAGACTGTTATAGCGCTTGTTGAGTCAAAGCTGGTGACAAATCCATCGCACCTCTTTCGAACTTACGCTACTCGGCCACTCGTCGTTGCCTTTTCTAACGAAGTTGCTTACTCCTCGCCTCCACCGATAGCAGATAGACTTGCCTGTGACTTTGAACTAGGGCATGTACTCCAAATAGGTCGCCATGTTCGATGAGAAAAAGGGTTTGTGGATGGGTATAAATTTCATCTTATGATCCTAAATGTCGATGTACTCATTGTGGTAATCTTGCCACTTCTCATCAGTCTTCCCCCGCAGATCCAACTTGTGCAGTGTTTCCATGTCTCACGGTGACGGCAAAATTTGTTGCCTCCACCCAAATTGTCACATCACTCGATCTAATTCATGCATCTCCACCGTCGCGTACATTATCAACCGCACATTCGCATCCTACATACTCCGAATGGCCAAAAATTTCTGAGGGGCACATTCTATGATATCCGACTTGACGTAGACATCCATTCAAACTATAGTGCACAATTGTAAATTATGTTATGTATGAAATTTTATTTTACAAATCATTGGGTAATTATTATATGTTTGAAAAAATAAGTAACTAACATCGGCTTCCGAGTGTTAATCTAACAGCAGCCAAATATTTTCGAGCTGTTCGGGTAGTCCCACGTAACTCAGCCCATGGTTCCACCTATACAAGCGATATGGTAATTCAAACATATAATAAATAAACAACATTTACTTTACAAACTACATATTTAATAACAAATGATTTTTACCTTGTCTCCAATGGGAACATATATGGGTTGTTCACTCGGTGACGTAGAAATGGTAGCCGCCACCAGGCCCATAACTGCAGCAGGAGTAGGAAACCACCGATTAATATCTTATCCGGTTCGGTTGCCTGACACAACTCCTGATACAATGTGGCTAACACGGCTGATCCCCAACTGAGTCGTCCGCTTTCTTTGAAGTCGACTAGGTGTAGTAGTCGCCTTATGTGTACCAAATTTTGAGATTTAATGGGCATTAGAATGCCCCCGATTAATCTTAGGATTAATGCTAGAGCGTATTGTTCTTTGACGACGTCGGACGTGTCCTTAGGAAGATATTTGAAATTGGTTTCCAACCACTTCATATCTATCCGACCACCGTAAAACTTATTCGACACCTTCCCCAAAAATGTCTCGCAAATGTCCTCTTTACTGAGAATGACCACTAACCCCGTGATGACTGACCCATCAATCGGTAAACTGAATTGTAAAGCTACGTCCTCGAGTGTGATTTTACACTCGCCGCATGGAAGATGGAAAGTGTGTGTCTTGGGCCTCCATCTTTCCACCAACGCGCTGATGAGAGTAGGATCGAGTTTGCAGCCCCAAAGCATACGAGACGCATGCAAGAATCTCGCGTCTTGCAAGTAACCACAAATTTCGGTATCTGGGCTCTTTGACAAGTTATGTATGAACCCTTCCAAAACACAATCATCCTCATATTTATATCGACAAAAGAAATTAATTTAAAATATTTTAAAAAATAAAATATTTTAAATTTAACTTAACTGAAAATAACAAAATTTAAAATTCCATCTTACATAATCGCTTGAGCGGCGGGAATGTGCTTGTCGTCGATACGAATTAGAAAGATTGCCATTAGTGAAAATTTAATTGAAACGAATAATATACAAAATTTAGAATAAAACTTGAGAAAATTGAGAGAGTTGGATTTGAGTGAAAAGAATGAAAAATGGCTTCGTATTTATAGGAAAAAATTACCGTTGAGGCCCTTAAAAAATTTTGCCATTGCCAACGCTAAAAAAAATAACCGTTGGTGGAAAGCGCGTCCAATTGGACACACTTTCACACACTCTCTAAAAAAATGGTCTATTTCCCTTATTTAAAAAAGAGAAACCACCTAAAAGGCCAATTAAATAAAAAAAACCCGCATATATGCTTTATTTAGCCCCTATAAATTATACTTTACACAAAGCAACAAGCAATTAATCCAAACAGCAATTTCTAATTCTAATGTAAAAAATGAAATTTATTTTTATTTTAAAAATTGTAAGATATTACTATTTTTAATACATTCTACAATAACTTAAATAGAAATATAAGAAATCTTATTGTTGAAACATATTCTACAATAACTTAAAGAGAAATATAAGAAATCTTATTGTTCAAACATACATTTGACATGTGCGCACATGATGAAAAGCTAGTATATGCTATAGTAATATAATGTTATTAAAAGGAAACAAACCCTATGTGGGATAGTTTATACGTTGCCATCTGACGTATTAATATGATGGCAATTATAGTTACATCAAAAATTCAATTTTATCATATTAAACTGCAAAAAAGTCAACATTCCCAAAAAAATGAATTCCATTTGCAAGAAAGAATTCTATGAAATTAGGATACTATATCATTAATATTGATTTTTAATAATTTAATGTCATTCCATCTTTTTCATCCTAAATTTCAATATTTTTATCTTAAAAAAAATATCAAATTCAACATGATGTATTGAAATTTAAGATGAAATTACTAAAATAACATTAAATTATTGAAAAAAAAAATACAAATGACATAATATATCAGTTTCATATAATCATTTTTCTTGCAATTGCATATATGTTTCATTATTATTGCGGGTTTCATAAAAAATCTAATAAGTTACCATAAATACATATTTATATATTAAAATAGAAATTTTCAATTAAAGATAGTCAAAAGATTACAATAAATTTTATAAAAAGTTACCCCTAACCAATATTTTGGCCTCAACACATTATTATGTGTTTCAGAAAAAAAAAAAAAAACATTGCAATTTAGAAATAGAAAGATTCCATTATATGTTTCATTATTATTGTTTTGAATAGAAAGATTAGATGTTTCGTAAGAAAGGATGCAACTTTGAACTTTCCCTATGAATATTTCCATCATTTTGGTTTGAATTAAAAGAATATTTTTTTGAATGAAGAATGGTTGGATTTCATTATTTAAACAGAGCCCAAAAACTGAACAGGCCCAAAGCACACAGAAAAATCCAAACAAAACAACAAAATAAAATCAGTCCAAATCTGAAATAGATAAGAACACCCGATAAAGCAATAAATAAACCAAAAGAGAACTGCGAAACCCAACCACCTAGGCAGACTTTCCATTTCCCTAAGCATCGGATACAGAGAAACCCTTCAGGTGCTTTCATTGAGGCGTTGAAATCATCCAAAAAATCGTCTTAATTTCCTCGGAGCTTCTGGAAGGGACCCTTTAGATTCGGCGAATACGCGTCAATGTTTTGCCTAAACATATCAAATCTGAAAAGACCCAAAAAATCTACTCTCCGATCTGTTTACCGACAAGTTCATTCTGATATGCTTGCCATTTCCCAAACTGTTGAATCGTCGACAGGCTGGTCACTAGAAACATGATTGTTGTCGATCTGCTTCTACTGCCTTTTGCGCATAAGAGGGAACCGCTCCAGCAAGATAAGTTTCTTCATTTTGTCTTAGTCCCTCTGTTGGCAAGAAATGTGCAGCACCGTTTGCATGTTTTGACACATATTGAAAGACAGTCTTGATACCGTTCACATATTGTTCTTATGTTAAAGATATATGCCCCTATCACTGACCTTTCAACTCTCTCTTCTTTTAGTTTCCGGATCACAGCCAGGGAGTCGCCTTCGATTTCCACCCTCAAGAATCCCAGTTGTAAGCCCATCTCAGCCGCTTGGAAGCAGACCATCGCCTCTGCTGCAAAAGGTGAATGTATGTTGACATGCATGATAGTTTTTGACCAAAGAACAGTACCAGAATCATCCCTAATAATAATCCTCGAACAAGATTTGTTATTTTGTTTACAAAATCTTGCATCGAAGTTTATCTTTACGAAATGTTCTTTTGGCATCTTCCAACACACTAGAGGTACTTTACATACTACTAATTTTTCTTTCGCACCATCAACTTCCCCCAAATAGCGCTTAATCAAAATCATTCTCTGATGCAGTAGAATGTTGTCCTTCATGCAATAGCTTATTACGCGCAGTCCATATAGCCCACATCGCACAACAGAACACACGACAAAGGTACAAAGAGTTTTAAAAAAAACTGATGAATCCAATCTTTTATTGATGACTTTGATGTCTCTGTTTGTCGCACAATCCCTAACTGATGCCATATTTCCTTTGTCTGCAAGCAATCCTGAAACACATGATCCACCGTTTCAACACCATTGTGACATCGAGGGCAATTTGCTGAACCAATCAGTCTCCTGTAATTCAAGTTAGCATAAGTAGGTAGAAAATTGTCTGTAATCCTTTAGGCTGTAATTTTAATTTTGGAGGGCAGGTCTTGATTCCAAAGTCTTTTGTACAGATTTGTGTAGGGATAGATAATCCCATCAGTAGAATTCCCATGATGATTATGTAATAACCGTTTGTAAGCACTGCGCACTGTGTATTCCCCTGTTGCTTCTCCACTCCAAGCTCGAAAATCCTCATGTGGAACTTGATATTTGATTAGCTTATTTGTCACTATAAATTTTATTATTTATACATATTTTAATATAATATACATATTACAGAACTGGTAAGAAATGTGATTTAGGGAACGACAATTAAAGCTATTTTAGCTAAGAAATATGGCAGAAAAAAAAAATCATAATTTTCTTTTTGTGTTATTTTACGTAAAATTTTTTTTACAATATTAATTGCCACTTTTTGAACAACCTTTAATTCACTTCCCTAAGGATTCTTGAACATAGAACAAAACAAGTCACTAGAATTCAAACAAATATCACTAATACTTTGAAGGTATGTTACATAATTCTGTTTTATTTTTTTTACAAATTTGTTTTTTAGTTACATATATTTGTTTTTAATATTATATTAATAATTTTACAATTTTTTTTAATATTTTTACCATACCATGACAGCAAAATATTTTAGTAAAAGCAAGTATACTTTGGTTATGTTTAAACATAAATAAAGGTGTATATTTTGAAATTTTAACTTTAAGCATTCGAGGTCAGTTATTGAATTTTTTTTAATTATATTTTCTCAACATGATATGATTGCAAATTTTCTTTGATTTTATGTATTAATTTAATAATTTTTTTAAATATTTTATTAAATTTATATTTTTAGAGTTAATTTTTAGGCATATTTATTTTTTTAGTTGTCAAATTTAAATGTCTAACATAGATTAATAAATTATGGTCAATGTGGATTTCATTTATTTTTAATTATTATGATTTTTCAATATTTATTCATATGATTGATTATCTTTTCTTTTTTTTTGGTGACAAAAAAAGAAAAGATACGAGTTAAGCTATATTAAAGGGATTATCTGGAAACACATGCAACCCTTCTTCCTTATTAAAGGCTGTTTTAGCAATTCGATCTACTTCAGCATTTATTTCTTTAGGGATGTATTCAAGTTCCCATCTATTGATATTCTTCAAGAGATGGTGAATGTGCCTGATTATCGATGACCTTTGAGGATATTGATTCTGGAAGTTGAATTGCTTCAATAGCCTCTAAACTGTCAATTTGTATAAACACTTCAATTTAATACTATTGATTATCTTTTAAGCATTTGTTCTTTTTACACATAAAATTAATTTAATATGGTTGTTATGGTTAGAAGTATTTAATGTGTTTGACAACGTTACACTGTTTTTCGCTACTACATTAAATAATTTTTAAGGACAATAAAAAATTTTAACTATTAGTTATTTGTTCTAATAAAATATGTTTAATGTAACATAATATTTTTTTTTATAATTTCTTTAAAAAAATTATTTTATTTTTCTATTTATATTTGAAAACAACTTCCTTATTTTAAAAAATCAATTTTGTCAAAATCAATTAAATTTTCTTTATTTCTTACCATATTCAAACATAACTTATTTTTCTATTTCGAAATATTAATTACTAACAAATTAAATTTGATCTTCTTTAATTATTACCAAAATTTGTCACATTAAATTTTAATTATGTTTGCATAAACATGAAACTAAAAAAAGGTAAATTTTAAATCTATATATGAATTTTGGTTTAAAATATAATTTTATACATAAACTTTTATTTTGTTTAATTTTATACATGATATTTTGCTTTAATCTAATTCTCATAAATTATTAACACAATTATTGATATAAAATTATTTTATGTTTATATATTCCATACACAAAGAATTATATTTATTTAATATAGCAATAAATCGATGTATTTATTTCTTCAAATGTGTATAATTGAATCATAATAAAAGTTTCATGTATACATTTTAACCACAATCAAAGTTTCATGCATATAATTGCACCAAATCAAAGTTCATGTATCAAATTGTACACTAAACCAAAGTATATGTATAATTTTGAGATTTGTCCCAACTAAAGTTAAGAAAGTATAATATTAAAAATTTAAAGAAATATATTGCAAATATATTTCGATCAAATTTAAGTAGTTTTTTTAAAGTATAAGTAATATTTAGTTGAAACTTTTAAAGATTTAATAAACTATTTTTTTTGCTAACAATAAATGATTTTTTAAAAAAAAAATTGAAACATAAATATAGAAACATTAATTATAAGAAAATATATTAAATGATTTCGTATAAAACCATAATTTATCAAAAACTAATGATATTATTAAATATATTATTCAAATAAAAAACATAATTTATAAATAGTAATCATATTATTTGTTTGTTAAAATATGGTCTAAGTCCATATACTATTTTTAAATTTGAAAATTAGTTTCTCTATTTTTTAAATTTCAAAATTTGGGTGTACTTATTAACACCATTTTTTTTGTTAAATTCATTGGTTTGATATTTGAAAATTAAAAAAAAAAATACACACTTGGTAGTTATATAACAAAAAAACAACATTGTAATGAACTTCTATTTAAGAGAAGAATTTTAATGAGATTAACAATTAAAGTTGCATTTTGAAATCCTTAAAATAGAGATTAAATTCCTTAAAATAAAATAAAATTTCAAATGTACAAATAACATATGGACTTTGAGCGTATTTTAACCTAGTTGCAAAATCTTACAATTTTTTTTTTTGGTAGAGTAAAACAGCTTTAAGGGAAAACACTATGAAAACACATTAATTTCTCATAGAACGAATATAATCCACCTGAATTAAATCCTGCACTAAACGTGGTGGTTCTTCAACCACTTGGATTTCTATGAAACTTGTTAAATCTTACAAAACTTACAATAAAGTTTTAGGAAATAAAAATAATATATTTTAAATTATATACAACTAAATTTGTGCATCGCATGGGATAAGAAACTAATAATATATATAGTACATATAGATTATATTACAAAGTCTCAAATTCCCAACTAGCATGAAGTGTAACACCCCCTAACCTAGTCCAGTCAGCGGACCTGAGCTATGGGATGTTACAACGGAAAACAGAACATATAATATTAAGAGAACAATTTTGTACACCCATTAAAATAATACAATGAAAACGAGACTATATCAAATTTTAAAATAATACACGAGTTTAGATTCAGGCAAGAAAAAGGACCAAAGTAAAAAAATTCCTCTAGTTTACACAAGGTATCGATATTTTTATATTCAGTATCAATACCAATTTAAAAATCGATGTCAATTTGACATTCTGCCAAATTGGAGATTCGGCTCAAAACATTTTTATCGATACTTTTTTGAAGTTATCAATATTTTGGTAAATTTATCGATACTTAATAAAAATACCGATACCTAATTGACATTCTGTAAATTTTTAAACTATTCATTTGGTTTGGTATTGATACCTTGGTCTATTTTTATCGATGCTTCAATAGAAATGGTAAAAAATCACAAGTTCAAAAGAGTATTTCATGCCCAAACCTAAAACCAAATTTATAGATACATATAGATAAATCATTAACATGTATAAAACTCATTCATCCTAAGTGTCTAACCACTATGCCATAAAAAGAACCTCAATTCAAACAATTTCAAACTACCAAACATTACCATTTAACACCACTCAATATCCATATGCATATGGTATACAATCAACTAACATTATCAAGTAAGCTTATACAAAATGAACCATTTTAACCAAAACAATTACCAAGCATCTAAACACACCATTTAATACTATTCAAGTCACCATTTCCATACTTTAATCACTACCAAAACTAACCAACCAAAACATGATCAAAGCCATTCATACAAGTATATACATGATTTTATACCAAAAGGTACCAACCAAGCCAAAAGTTGCAACCATATTTACATAGCCAAAAACACACCATAACTTCAACAAATACATATACAATTTAAACCACCTACTACATGCATTTATAACCAAAATCAAAACGATCAACAGTTCTACCGAGTCGTTGAACGGATAGTGTGAGCTCCAACTTGACTTCCAATCAACCAAAACTTCCGATAATTTACAAAGAAATTAAACATAACGAACGTAAGCAAATCATTACTTAGTAAGCTCGTATTAAACTTTAACTTTAACTTACCATATATGATGTAACTCAAACATTCCATAAATAATTTCATAATCAAGATCTTGAGTTCATTTATTACCTATACATCTCACAAATTTCACAAGGTTAGTGAGTTCATATATGAAACATGTAACATTATCATATATACAAGTAAATACATATGATACATAATTCAACCATCACATATTCATTTAACCTTTCACATTTTCTTTTCAAGTATCCATTTATACCCGATGAACCACAATGAAATAACATTGGATACACGAGAATAATGTTCATACAAGCTGTGACAGTATATGCTCACACGAGCTGTGACTGTAAATGCTCACCCGAGCTGTAGGTTGGGATGTTAGGCTACACGATGTTTCTCACACGAGCTGTGAAGAATTCGCAACAAATGCAGGATCTTAACCATCGGTAGGACATCCAAGACTAGCGCCCGAAATGGTAATAACCCTAATGACATGTCATTTGTATCCTAAGCACTCACAAGGTTCATATGGGCCATGTTTCATATCCATGTCATATAATCATATAAACATTACTTCATCTCATGAATTCACCTATATAGTTTTCCATTTTCAATCTTAACCTTTACCTTATTATCACTACAACATAGTTCATTTAATCACTTACAATTTATCAAGTAAATAAACCCAATCACATTATACATAGATAGTAATTAAATAAAAAAACAACTAATTAGTTTAATCAAAATACGAACTTACCTAAACCGAATTTGACACCAATGATTACTCCGCTAACTTTTCTTTTCCACGATTATTGTTCGGTTGATTCATTTCTTGATCTAAATAATAATTTTAATTCAATTAACCTTTAAAAATAACTTAAAGACTTAAATTTATGCATATAAATCCTTTTGTTAACATTTTACAATTTTACCCTAAAATTTCACCTTTTATGCAATTTAGTCCTTTTATCAAAACTTGCAAAATTTTCACTGTAACGCCCCGAATTTGGGCCTAGTAGAATTGGGCCTATTGGGCTTTGGGTCTTAGAAAATTTTTAAGTGAGCAAGAAAATGATAAATGACATGTTGGCTTTAAGGGTTTAATAAACTTGGAGTGTCTAGGGGTGTTGGAGAAGTGCTGGGTTCGAACTTTGAGGAGAAGGAATTTTTAGTTAATTATTAAAGAAACCAGGGCGGTGAGTAGTTGGAATTTTAGATAAAAATAGGGAAAAATGGCATCAAAGAGCCTTGTGGTGGAGTGGCTAAGTGACGCCACTTAGGGTATAGGAAGGTGGCGTTATGGCCCAGCAAAGAGATCCTAGGTTCGAATCCTAGCTTAGTATTTTTTTTAGGAGTTTAATTTTGGCCTTCTAGAAGGTTGGAAGTGGTGTGATGATGGACTCTAAGGAGAGTGATCAGAAGAGAAAATTTAGGAAAATGATTAGGGAGTTATCGTGGAGAAAAATTAGAAGATGAGATATGTGGAAGAGGTTGAGCCGAATTGGGAATTTTGGGATAGGAAATTCAGCTATAGGCTATAAATAGGTGTCGATTTTGGGGTTCTAGGCTAATGCCAAATTCTTTCTTTTTATTTTTGCCGAAAACTACTTTTCTCTCCAAATACCTGAAAGCCGAAATCCCTTATTCTTCCTCTTCTATTTTGTGCCGATTTCTTCCCTTCCTTCTCATCAAACTCTTTCCTTTCCTTTGCTTTTAGTCTATTTCTTTTGTGCCAAATATTCTTGGTCCCTAAAGTCCAGTATTCCTTTTTTTCCAAATCCCTTGTGTGCCACCCCTTTTCTCCCACAATTTGATCAAAGCAATCCTTTTTTTTCAGTTACTTAATCGAATATTCATTCTCTCCCTCTTTCAAATCTTTTATTCTCCTCACGTTGGCTAAATCTTCTGGGACTAGCTATTGCATTCATTTGGCCGATTGATAAAGAATTTACGATGAGCAAAGGGGGATCTAGTAAAGAGTCAGTAAAGATGCCGACTGAGTATGAGCAAGTGACCACTACTCCCAAGTTTAAGCGACGTAAGGTGTCTGCGGTTCGTGACTTTCGGCCTGGATGTGGAAGGGGGACTACAACGGACCTCGGATTAAATAGGCAAATCGTAGTCGATCAAGGCAAGTATAGGTTGTCCTTCGGTGAGTGGTTGTAGTGGATTTATTTTAATTTATTAAGTAAGTGACTGATGGAGGGTAATGTTTGAATATAGGTTCTGACGATTATGAGTACTTAGTACTCCAGGTGGTAAGGTGTGTACTTCTACCCTATGATTCGATAGTTTAATATAAAGCCGAAGGTGTGTACATACACTTCACACACGACAATCGGCAAAAGTCGAAATCCCAAAAAATCGGAATGCCGAAAAGCCGAAAAGCCGAAAGGTTGGCGCCGACAACCACACGAGCGTGCAAACATTTGTGTGGGAGCACCGATACGATTACCGGGGCCAAGAGAGCAATCTCATGGTCTCGGGCCACTGTTTGGACGACCGGGCCAGACGGGGCTAAATGGGCCTACCGAGCTCGTGGGCCCAAATCGGCAAGAGTGATATGTAAAATTGAATGATGGATTGGTATGGGTGGTTGTATGATTTGATTATGATCGGGCCTGATGGGCTACATAAACATGATTGGGCTTAATGGGCTATATGGACATGATTGGGCTTAGTGGGCCTTATGGGATTTTAGAAATGCATGCTAGGGTTTTAATGGACTCTAGGCCTAGTTCTGATAAATTCTTAAATAGCATAAAACTTAAGTTAATAATAAAACATGTCTGTGGACAAGTCGCTAAGTTAGAGTGTGGCAATAGACATATGCATGTCTAGGATTGGATCTAGGGAGAGCTTGGTACTTAAGCGGTCCTAGTGGCCCATCTCATCTTCTCTGGGATCCTACGGTGCATAGTGTCATTCACTTTAGCCGCAAGGACTTGTTGATGGGCCAAAGTTCATAACTAAAACCGAGATGAAAGAAATTACGAAAATACCCTGTAGGGTAGATTTACAAAAATACCCACTGGGTAGTGAAATGACCTGAAATACCCTTGGTTTACAAAATTACCAAAATACCCCGATTTATAAAATTCTTTGAAATACCCTTGATTTGTGAAATGAATATGATACCCCTATGTGTTGAATGTAAGATTTATGGATGTTACATGTACATTTCTTTGCATTCATATGATATCTTTGTTTAGATTGTATAAGGGTTGGGAATTGTGGAGCGGAGGAAGTATATGAGGATCGCATGGTTGCTTGACAAGCTGTGGATCCACCGATGGCTTTTTAAAGCCCAATATATGACTAGCGTTTTTCTTCGCAACGTTAGGTAGTACCGCAATCGGGCTACCATTCTTTGTGTAGCGGATGGGTGGGTCGATTTAGAAATCCCCACAAGTGTATAAGGTTGGAAGGAAATGTTGTGTAGCGGATGGATTATTTAGGGAGGGTTTGCACAAAGCATTGCATGCACGATATTATTGTGATATTGATGTGATATGGGCTTGGCCCAAAGGCCACTGGCCGCTAAGTTGGGCTCGGGCCCAAAATGACCGATGATTGCTTTATACTCGTTGAGGTTGTACACACTTTGAGTTTTTGAAACTCACCCCCTTCTTTTCAAACTTTTTTGGTGACCTCAAGTAGGCGGTTCGACGAGTGGTGGGACTTAAAGGTGGCGCTAGCAAGATATTATTATTTGAATTTTCTTTAAAATTCCTAGTATTTTGAAATTATTTTGGTTTGGATTGTAAAAAGGGCCGTGTATCTCCAATTTGACTTTACATTTGGTTTTTATTATTGTTTCAACTGCCTAGTTATTAAACTTGAATAAATTTCTAAAGTTTAACATGGTTTTCGGAATAACTATAACATATGAACGCTTTCTTAAAACATGGACTTTCATCATAACTTAACAAGTTTTTCTTAAGTTAGGGCTATTTTCAATTATTACGTTTCCGCAACTCCATTATTAAATACCAAGTTTTACAAATTGTTTGTTTTTTTTTAAATAAAACTTCCGCAACTAAAAAGGGGTTTGTACTCAACATTTTACTTTATGAAGGGTTTTCAATGAAAATAAGGTTTTCGCTAAAACACTTCAATGTGACACGCCGAATTCGGGCCTAACTTCTAGGCCGAGTTTGGGGTGTTACATTCACAATTAACCTAATAACCCCGAAGCCGAATTCACTATATCCCCTCTACAACCCTTGACAATTGAATATTTACAATTAAACCATGCCAATTTTGAAAATATAACAATTAAGTCCTTAGATTCAAAACTAGTTAAAACTACTTTACAAAATGTCCTTATTTAGCATCAAGCTCATAATTCCATCAACTAGCTTTACAAACACATAAAATTCAATATGGTAAGTTCTTAAACTTTTAATAGTTTTACAAATTAGTCCCTAGGCTAGCTAAATTAAGCTACAACGATCTCAAAAATATAAAAATTATTAAAAATGAAAGCAAAAATCACTTACATGCAAGATAGATGCTTGGTCGAAACTTTTAAGTTCTTCTAATGGTGTTTTCGGTTGGGAAAAATCAAATGGAGAAGATGATAGCTTGTTTGCCTATTTTTGATTATAGTTTTATTTACTTAATTACTATTATACCCTTATAATTTAATTAAACTTTCACTAAAAACATGCATGAACCGTCCACCTATTTAAACTATGGCTAATTTCCATATAAGGCCATCCAATCATGCTTCTATAGTAATTTAGCACCTTTAAATTAATAGTGGTTAACTTTTTCATCTTTTATGATTTAGTCCTTTTTACTTAATTAACTATCTAAACGTTAAAATTTTCTAACCAAAATTTACCACGACACTATAATAGACTCGTAAATATTAAATAAATAACATTTTCTGACTCGCTAGTCGAAATTGTGGTCCCGAAACCGTTTCCGACACCACAGAAAAACGGACTGTAACATGAAATCCTAACTTTTTGACAAGTGGCATACCTAATCTTTTCGACACATGCCATAATATATTTATTTGTTTTTAAATTAATAGAAAATAATAATTTAAAGTTATAATTCGTTTTATAAAATTGAGTTAAAATATGTCATATTCATTTGGGATAAATACCAAAATTATATATGAATTATGGCTTAATGTGCAATTGTATACATGAACTTTACTTTTGTACAATTTTATACATGAAATTTTGATTTAATCCAATTCTTGTAAATTATTAACACAATTATTGATATAACATCATTTTATGTTATATATTGCATACATAAATAATTATATTTATCTAATATAAAAATAAACTAATGTATTTATTTCTTTAATTTAAAGTTTCAAGTATACATTTGAATCATAATTAGAGTTTCATGTGTATAATTGCACCAAATTCAAATTATGTATATAATTGCACATTAAATTAAAGTTTATGTATAAATTTAAGATTTTTCCTATCCATTTATATAAAATTTAATTTATTATTTTATATATAAAACATATTTTAAATTTAATTTTACGTAAATTTATTTAACAAATGTTTGTTAATCTGTTTGAAACAGGCTAGGCCTAATTAATGTTTTTAAACTTTTTTTTTTTGTTTATCACAGTTATTATAATATAATAATTTTATTATAAATGCATTAACTATGATAATTAATCTATAAGAAAATAATTAAATGAAACCCATATCCATTTTTATCAATATATCCATTTTCATCAATAATTAGTTATATATTTTTTGTTAATAATTGAATTAAAAATTTTAAATTTTTTTATTTTTAATTTTTAAAATAAAAAAAATTTAATTTCAATTTTTTAAAAGTACATGGTCGAAGATTCGATATTTAATTAATTTCATTGTGCAAAGCAACTTTTATTTTTAGTTACTATAAAATGTTGTCAGTGTAGGAGGACGTGTGTTCGAAGTGTGCTGAAGCGCATTATCCTCCTATTTAAAGGTTGGGGAGAGGCTATGGGTAGGTTTAAGTATTGTATCAAAAAGAGCATATATGATAAGAACCTATAATGAGATTAATGTTAAAAAAAACTAATTAAAATGATAGAAACATTAAAAAAATTATAGTTGTAAAACTATTAAATAAGATAATTAAACTACAAAATGAGATTTTGCATGCAAAATAAAATTATAAATAGGGTTATAAATATGATTATATGATATTAAATTAAAAATATATGAAAATATATAAAAAAAATATAAAAAAATATAAAATGATTTAAGTTAAAACTTTTTAAAAAATTTATTTTATATTATAATTTTAATAATATTTTAAATATTATTTTTTATGCCGGACATTGAGGGATGTTGAAGGGAATAAACATTATACATTATTAAAATTATTTGCTTACATTTTAATATTTTTTATTTAAACATTATATTATATTTTAAAATTATGTATTTTTAAAAATTGTTTATATCTTCCAAAAATTGTTTCATGAACAATTATAATTAATAGATTAATATTTAAATAATAATTTTCTAAAATAAACGAGTAACTTGTGCATTGCACGAGATAAAAAACAAATTATATATATATATATATATATATTTACAAGGTCTAAGAGAAAAGGTTGATGTGAATAGATTATTATGATGTGGATTATTCAAAATTTAAGTTAATTAATAGTTTAAGAATCTTGTAATAAGTACAAAATCCTTAAAATCTCAATAGCTTTCTTAAAAAAAATTTGATTTCTTGAAAAATTTAATAATTTAAATTCCTTTATAACTTATAATTAATAAAGTTTAAAATAAAACTTGAAAGTAAAAAAATTTCATAAATAATAAAGATACATCAAAACAAGGTCTATATATTTACATTTAGTATTTATCATTCCTAATTTTCAGGACATATCTCATGTATTCATTTATATTATTTACATAATCAATTAAATATATAATACCAAATATTTGGTAAATCAAATTAAATTTTCTTATTGTATATTTTTATTTTGAATTGCTTATTTATCAAATGTATCCTTTATTTTTATTCCTAAAAAAGTTAGAGTTATCTTAATAAATTGAATTTTATATCCCATTACTTTTCACTTTCCTCTGAACTATACATTTTTTTTTTTTATCTCTAATACCCTCCCATTTAATTTCACTACTACTCTCACAATGAATATTCACTGCTTCAGAAAAAAATTAGGTTTCTAAATTATCTTTGCCACTTTATCGATATTATTAGACTTTTTTTTTTCATTTTGATTTAATTTTTTGCTTGTTTCTTTTTTGTTATATATCCGTATACGATAATTGTCTACAACTTAGACAAATGACTTATGCGTTACACTTTTTTAAGGTTAAGTAAATTTTGTAATTCGATTCTTCTATATTCATTCATGTTTTCTATTTTGAACTCTATATTGTTTTACATGTATATAAGTCATAATTTATATCCGTATTTTACAATTAATCCATTTTATCTTTACATTAAAACAGAAAGATCAATATCCTAGAACATAATTAAATATTCAGATCAAATTTCAATATTTACATTTTCCTCTATATATCCTTTAAGGTATCCCACTTCACTTACTTTTAATAATTTTTCTTTTTTTCTTTTTAATCTGTTCCTTAACTGATTGTATGACTCAAATTATCATTATTATTCTCAGGGGCGAAGCCAGAACAAATTTTTAGGGAGGGCCGAATGAAATTTTAATTTTTTGTAGTCTATATCTTTATAATTTTTAAAGGATTAAATCGAATTTTTATAATTTTAGGGGGGCAAAGTGCAATTTTATCTTTACTAATTTAAAAATTTTAAAAAAAATTAAGGGGTTAAATAAAAAATTTTACATTTTAGGGGGGCCAGGGCCCCTGCTAGCCCCCCTAAATCCGCCCCTGACTATTCTATTTAATTGTCTTAAAAACCTTATTAGAAACAAAATTATTTACATTAACTAAATATTCTAATCTATTTTTCAATACTACCACAAACATATTCAATTAATATTTATAAATATTATCATGATAAATATATTTACTAACATGAAATTAGAGTATAACAAAATAAGTAAATAATTAGTAAGAAAAATATACTTACAATAGCATTCTATACTATATGGAACAAAAACCCTGCAAAATAATGTGCTAAATGTTAAAAATTTACCATTGTCAAAAGGTTTGTACCTTAATACTATGTTAATTTTATTTAAAGTGAAAGTTGATAATAATACATAAACTAATATGAAATTACACGTACTTTTAAACAAAACCACATGTAAAAAACAAATATGATTATGTTATGTCTAAACTATTTTTATATTTGAAATCTTATTTTATCGTTTTAATTATGGACCTGAGTATAAAATAATTATTCCTTTTTAAATAACATATAGTTTATGCCGCACAAATTTTTTGTTTGTTTTTATAAAACAATCCCTTGTTGATGATGACAGTCCGAATTAAAGGAAAATATTGGACTAAAAAGCTTTAATTTGTCAAATATTGAAACCGGGGAAAACACACTTCATGCAAGCTTTAATGAAAATTACATGGGGATTTAAAAAATGAAACAGATCTGTAATATTTTATGTGCATCATATCCACTACTAAAACTGATAAAACATTAAATCAGTCGAAAACAATTTGATATAACCAGAGTAATATGATACTCCGGTATCCCTTTATTACACAAAAAGAAGAAATAAATAAAACTAAGATTTGACAAATATGAATATCAACATGAATAGTTAAAAAACATCAAAAAACCTTATTGGAAGATACACTGTCACCTCTAATTATTAAGGGTTGTCGCATCTTCATTTTACACAATTGGGGCTTGCATTTTACACCAGTATCAAATTGCGTCCTTAATGGGCCGTTATTATTGTTATTATTATTATTATTATTATTACACCATTGCTACTCCAATATTATATTAATTTAAAGTCTTTATAAAAATTTTAAAACTAATTCTTATTTAAATCTTATTCCTTTATAAAAAAATGTTCTATTCCTACAACTAGATTTTATAAATATCCTTAATTAACAACAAATATTATAGTATTCAAAATATACATGCTGTATCTATATATATGTACTATTTTATGATATTATTAATTATAGGAAGATGAATTATTTATGATTATAATCAATATTATTGTATCTTTACATTAAATTATTTAGATCTAAATATTAATTTACTTATTATTAAATTTAAATTTTGACAAATTTTAATGAGTTTAGGATTATAATAAATTTGTACATAAAATAAATCTGTATATTGCACGAATAGAAAAATTAGAAAGCAGCTGTTGCGTATCTAAACAAAGCGAAATGGGCAAAGGAATCATTGCAACCACCATAGTAATTGAAAAAGATGGGGTGAGCTGGCTGACAGCCTTACCTTTTCTTTCTTATTTTTCCTTTTAATGTCCCTTAGGCCTTACTCCATGACCCATGTTCTTCGCCTTGGGATTTTGATCTAATCTCAACTGTTGGATTAAACCTCAGGTGGTTATTATTATTATTATTATTATTATTATTATTATTATTATTATTATTGTCGTTGTTGTTAATTGTTGAGTTATCTTGTTCGCTCTCTGTTTTGTTTGGTTAGGATTTTATTTTATTTTATTTATAAAATTATATTATTTTAATTTTGTATTATCATCAAGTTTTTTATTTAATCTTTTAGTTTTATCAGTGTGAGAAATAAGTCCACATAATTAACTATGATTACAATTCTATTAAAGTCAAATTATGAATTTAAATCATATATTTATACTACTTATAACATCCTTAAAATTTTCTGAGTCGAGAATAGTGTTAGTACAAGTTGACATGTGTTAGAATTTTCAAAGGAAATTAAATAAAAACTATTAGTGTCGGTAGAGAAAGCGGTTGGATACTGGGAGAAATTGAAAAGAATTGGGTATTGAAAGAAATAAATTCAAGATATTGACTAAATTGTAAAGATGTGAAAAATTTGGGATCAAAGTGTAAATATTTAAAAGTTGAGGCATTGAAATGTAAATATAAGAAAGTTGAAAGACCAAAAGTGAAAATAACCCAAAGTTTCTAATGACACGAAATTGGTAAGAAGGGACCAAATTGAATAAATGGATAAATATGAGGGACTAAATCATAATTTTACCAAATAAAGTGTGATTCAAGGGAGGAATTGTAGAAAATGGGTGAGGGGTAAAATGTCATTTAATCAAATAAGATATTTATCATGAAATATCATGATAATTATGGGCTAAGTGTTAAGTTTTGATTATCTAAAATTATCACGTGGGAAAGAGGCAGATTTAGTTCCACAAACATTAGAGAACGCCTTGATCGTGGGGTCACTACTCTTAATTGGTTGGAGCTCTTTCCAAGCGTCTAAGTTGATCACTTGACCCATTCATTTTCAGATCACTGCCCTATTCTTTTAGACACTCGGGGAGCGGAAAGAATTGATTATATGAATAACCCAAGTAGCTTTCGGTTTGAAGCGAAATGATGTTTAGAATCCTCTTTTGAGGATTTGGTTAGAGGTTGGTGGGCTGAATCGGTTGGGAGTATACCTGTTAGGCTTGAGGTTATGGGACACAAAATGCAAGTTTGGAGTAAAAGCAGTAAAAGGGAAGAGAAGAGAAAGCGGGTCTGTTTGGAAGATCGTTTGAATTATCTTTTTACTCAAGACATATCTGATGATATTTTAGCCGAGATTGCCGAAGTGCAATTGGGTCTCAATTTGGAGGCTGATAAGGAAGAGCTTTACTAGGAGCAATGAGCCCGAGTTAACTGGCTTAAGAATGTGGATCGTAATACTAGTTTCTTTCATAAAATGGCTGGTCATCGAAAGGTTCGGAGTAGGATTGCTGCGTTAGAAGATGATTTTGGCAATAGATTTTCGGCGAATGAGGACATGATCAAGGTTGCGTCGGGTTATTTTGAGAAGCTTTTTTCTGCATCTGAGGCAGGTTTTGATGAGCATATTTTTGGTTTGGTGGAGAAAAGAGTTACTGCAAGTATGAATGAATCCCTCACTAAGCAATTTTCAGAGGAGGAAATTTGTAATGCGGTAAAATCTATGCCATCCCTAAAGGCTCCTAGGGTTGATGGTTTTGTCGTAATCTTTTTCCAAAGGTACTGGCACATTGTTGGATCGGACATTTCTGGGTATTGTCTTGATATTTTGAATGGGCAGAAGGAAATTGGAGATATTAATAAGACGAGGATTGTGTTAATTCCCAAAATTGATAACCCTAAGAATATGTCTCAATTTCGACCTATAAGCCTTTGCAATGTTATTTATAAGATCATTGCGAAAGTCTTGGTGAATCGAATGAGTGACATTTTGGGTGACTGCATCAATGAAGCTCAAGGTGCGTTTATTCCAGGGAGGCTCATTTCTGATAACGTGTTGATTGCTTATGAAGTGCTTCACTCGTTGAAGATGAAGAAGAATGGTAGGAGAGGGAATTTTGCTCTCAAGCTGGATATGAGTAAGGCGTACGATCGCGTGGAATGGGATTTTCTGGCAGGAATGATGAAATCTTTGGGCTTCCATGACAACTGGATTGTTCTAGTAATGAGATGTGTTTGTTCAGTGTCCTATTCAGTTTCTCTTAATGGAATGTGTAGTGACTGGTTCTCTCCTTCAAGAGGGTTGCGACAAGGTGATCCTCTTAGCCCCTATTTGTTCTTGCTTTGTGCTGAAGGATTTTCTACCCTTTTGGAAGATGCTAAGCAGAAGGGTCGGATGAGAGGTGCATCTGTTGGGAGGGAAAGGGTTTCTATTAATCATTTGTTTTTTGCAGATGATTGCATTCTTTTTGGAGATGCTACTCATGAGGGGGTGCGTACGGTTCGAGACATCATTCGAGAGTATGAGATGAGCGCTGGTTAGAAGGTCAACTATGATAAATATCTAATCTATTTTGGAGCCAATGTCAAAGAAGAGGTTAAGGAGGACATTTCAAGAGTGTTGGGGGTTCGTGTGGCATCAAGCCCTGAGAAGTACTTAGGTTTACCGATGATGGTGGGCCGAAGGAAAGCTTGGGCGTTTGCTAACTTTAAAGACAGATTTCAGAAACGGGTTGATGGTTGGAGCCTTCGTTATTTATCAATGGGGGGGTAAAGAGGTCTTTATTAAATCTGTGTTGCAGGCAACGCCTTTATATGCAATGCAATGCTTTCTTTTCCCAAAGACTCTATGCTTACAACTTGAAAATAGCATGAACAAATTTTGGTGGGCTAATAATAAAATGAAGACCGGTATTCATTGGAGTGGTTGGAATATGCTTTGTTTACCGAAGTTCGATGGTGGTCTTGGATTCAAAAATTTATTTTTGTTTAATAAGGCCCTTTTAGCTAAACAAGTTTGGTGTATTTTGACTCAGCTGCAATGTCTTTTAGCTAGAGTGTTAAAAGCACGTTATTTCCGTTATCGATATTCTAGCAAACTAAAATTGGTTCTTACCCTTCTTTTACTGGCGTAGTATTTGCGGCAAAGCGCAAGAGAGCTTATTGAAGAAGGAATCTTTGTGGAGAATTGGCAAGAGGCGATCGCGTCAACATCGGAATGATCCTTGGCTCCCTAGAAGGAGAATAACATTATCGTGTCAAGAAATTAGAATCGGTGGATCATCGTTAATCGACTAATGCAATCGATTTATCTACGGAATGAGGAGCTGATCCGCAATCTTTTGATGAGGACACTGCAATCAGGATCCTTTCTATTCCTATCTCTGGAAGTAGTTTGGAGGATACACTGGTGTGGAAGTTCGAGGGTTTTGGTACCTATTCTGTGAAGAGTGGGTATCGAGCACTTTCTAAATCCCTAGTACATACTAATGTTTACAGTCCCTATCAAGATGATTTCAAAGCTTTTTACAAGAGTCTCTGGGGGTTGAACATTCCAGGTAAAATTAAAATACATGTATGGCGATTATTTAACAACTTGATTCCCCATTTTTGTAATCTGGCAAAGAGAAAGTTGGCTGTTGATACTGCTTGCCCTCTGTGCAAGGGAGATGTGGAAAGCTTCGATCATGTGCTTTGGACCTGTGGTATCTTGTGTCAGGTCTGGGCTTACTTTCAGATCCATATCCAGTTTTTTGATGAGTCTGAGTCCAAAAAGGTGCTTTGCTCGAGTTTTTGCTGCTACGGAAGATAAACAAAAATGCATTATTGCTATTTCATTATGGAGTCTCTGGTTTCGAAGAAATAAGCTTATTCATGAAGGGGTCAAGTTTCAATTTGAAGAGGTGGTGGGCTTCATTAGGGGATATGCGCAAGAACTCATATTAACTCATACAAATCTTCAAGTTACTGTTAAACCTCATTTGCAGGACCAATGGAAGGCCCCGGAGGCGGGAGTTGTTAAGATTAATTTCGACGCTTCATTTCTAAGTAAAGATAGAATAGCAATAACATCAGTCATAGCTAGAAATTCTACAGGATCTATTCTTGCGGCAGAGACTTATGTTTTTGAGAACATAGCAAATCCTTTTGTGGCGGAGGGGAGCGCATGCGAAAGGGCGTTACTGTTTGTGAAAGCCATGGGTTTCCGGCGTCTGGCGGTGGAGGACGATGCTCTTTCTGTCATCAAGAGTATAAAGAAGATGGGTAACGACAAGTCAGTAATTAGATCGATTACCCACTATATCTATATTATGGGTTTGAGTTTTGACCAGATTTCTTACCGTTTTGTGCCGCGTGCTGCCAATGGAGTGGCCCATACTTTGACATTGGAGGGAAGGAGAATCGGTTACTTTGGGGAATGGATCCATGGGTTACCAGCATCAGTGTCTTCGATTACGAGAAAGGAGGGGTTGCAGATGAATTTGGATAGTTAAGGGGTGGTTTTGGCTTTGTTTTTTTGGGGAAGGTTCTTTGAATCCTCAGGTTTTGTTGGTGCCGAACAAAGCTTCTGTCGCATTTATGGTAAGCGACGTTTGGCTGATACCTTGCTGCTTTCATGTTTTCTGGTGTTGGGCTCAAGATTTCTGTCGTTTTATCTTTTCAAGATTGTTCATTATTTGTTGCTGTCAGGTTTTGATGTTTCGTGTTGCTATGTGTTTACGTTTTAATTTTTGGACACTTTTTAGTTGTTTTGTTTTGAGCCTGTCCCAATAAGATATCAGTCTTCATATATTTTATTAATATTTTAATTAATTAAAGTAAACATAAAAAAAGAAAGATGAAGAAAGTTCTTCATCTTTCCCATTTGTTTCCAACGTGTATAAGAAATGAAGAAGAGAGAAACTTCTTTTTTTCTACAATTTAGTCATTTTCCATAAAATTCACCTTTTTCACTAAAAAAATCTTGAGAATTTCCATAGCCACCAAAAAGGAAAAGTGATGTAGAGACATTAGAGAGTTAGAATATCATTTTGAAAGAAAAAAATTGGAAGATGATGTAACATCCCATACCCGGTCCGGTTGCCTAACCAGAGCTATAAGGTGCTACAAGCAAAAACAGAACATTTAATTTACAATTCATAGTTCAAATATAAATGTAATAATAATTTATTAGTATATAATCAAATACAACATACAAGTCATTCATTCTCTGGTTTATATTGAGATTACGAAAGCTTAAAACCAGCCGGTAACAATCAAGGATAAAATTGAATCAAAAACAAAAAGATAGGAAAAATCTGAAAATAAGGGTCACACGGCCGTGTCCCTTGACCGTATGGAAGGGCTGAGGACGTGTGGGTGGATCACATGGTCGTGTGGGCAAACTGTGCAACAAACTGATGCTGTGTGGTGTTGGAGTCACACGGCTGTACGAACAACTGTGTACACTCATCAGGGTCGTGTGGGTCAAAAGTGTAAATATTCAAAAACGTGTCACATGGCTGTGTGCACCAAAATCACTAAAAAACTTACAGGCCACATGACCGTGCCATATGCCCGTGTATAGCACACGCGCCAGTGTGCGTGCCGTGTCAACTTGTAGGTACCTTCCAAAACAAGACTTTTAAACCTAATTCACTTATACCACAAGCAACACTTTACACCAAGTACAAACCAATTCAAAATGCATCAATATAATACCAAAACAATACTTATCTCAACCAACCTAAGTGTCTAACCAATATGCTACAATTGACACCTCAATCCAATAATTCAAACTCAAACATAGATTCATATTCAAACAAGTTCAATATGCCTTCCAAGGCATCTCAAAACAAGTAGCATAACATACATCTGTTGGTCATTATAACCATGATTCAAAGTCAAGCATACAAACAAGCACCAAGCCATATCAAAACCATTCAACCTAGCAATTGCATATCATTCTTTTACTAACTTATCTCAAGCATATTACCTTATCAATTTATAAGCAGCACTTCAACCAAATCAACAAGATAACATTGCCATCAAATACATATGTAAACATATATACAAATTTCTCAAAATGCCAACAAGATCAAAGTTAAGCATTATTTAACCAAAGACTCCTTAGGTACATGCCATGACCCCAAAATAAACGATCAAAGACTCCTTTGGTACATGCCATGACCCCAAAATAAATAATCACCAACTCTTGAGCCTGAGATTTCCGCTGGATGCTGAAGTCGATGATTGACTTAAAGGTACCTAACTTGCGCACGGAAAAAAAAATTGTACGCTGAGTATGTGACTCAATGGTATTTCTATAGTCTGAACATTAAAACATAACATAAGACATTTCAAATGCATAAGTTAAAAATGAATAGTGAAATGCAATTTACATATCATCTATGGCAATTCACATATTCCATTATACAATGATACGAACTCGTCTCGTGATTGATTCGAGTCGTTTGTTGCCCGATCGTGAATTTGAGTAAAAATGGATCGTTTCAAACAAATAAAGGCTTGTCAAAGAAAAGGCTTAAAGAAATAAGAAGATGGCTTAGAAATTAGTAACAAAAAGGTTTAACAAAACAAAGGATAAATTTACTAAGGCCGAAAATAAACCAACAATACTTGATTGTTGACCCGAATCTCAAATGGCTCTTAGATGATTTCGGTTTTTAAGAAAAATAGCAAAGAAAAGACCTCGACCCACTATCAAGAATGATAGGAACCTTGGTATATGATGAACCTCGACCCACTATCAAGGATGATAGGAACCTTGGTATATGATGTGTAACAGTCCGGTTTGTACCCTAGTCAGAATAGTGGTTTAGGAACCACAAATCTGAGTCCGTATAATATTTTAATATTATTTTCTGTACCGTTGATATGTGATTAAGTATGTGTGAAAGTATCGAATGAAAATTTGTCTGTTTGTGTGCTTAATTTGAGTAAAGGACTAAATCACATAATTCGTAAAAGTGGCTTTCTATTTGATTAATGGCCAAATTGATGTGGCTTTATTATTGTGAAGTCCTTAAAAGGCAAATAGTCCATTTTTGGTTATAGTGGACGGTATTAAGTGTGGTTATGCATATATTATATGTTTGTATAAGTTTATATTATATGTTAGATTAATATTATATTTTATAAGTTATTATAATAGAATAAAATGCATTAAATAAGGCCATTTTCATCATCTTGGCCGAAAAACAAAGAAAAAGAAAGCTAGGTTTCGGTTGGTTTTAAGCTTGATTAAGATCAAGAGCCGAAGAAATCGGACTTAGATCGCGGGAAAGCGAAAGTAATCCAGTAGCCGTTTCTGTTTCAGTTAAATTGAATCCGAGGTAAGTCATTATACAAATAAACGTATTTGCATTGAATTATGTATGTTTATGTGACTATTGATAATTATAAATGCTTACAAGATGTTGTATATATGAATTCCGAGATAAGATCGACTTAAGGATAATATCCGAGAAGCCCCGTACGAACTTAGGAATAGATAGGATTGGCTATGTCATGACATAGGTGTCTGTTCTGAGATATCATGTAAGACCACGTTTGGGACGTCGGCGTTGATTTGAGATTTCGTGTAAGACCACGTCTGGGACGTTGGCATTGATACGAGATTTACGTGTAAGACCATGTCTGGGACATTGGCATCGTATTGGTTCCTGTAAGACCTTGTCTGGGACAGTGGCATCGATATCTGAGTACATGTAAGACCTCATCTGGGACATTGGCATTGTACGACTATTTCGAGCTTTCTGAATATCCTATTTAGTTCCGAACGGTTCAACGGGCAAGTCTGAGAAATGAACAACTCTGTGATTTGTATATCTGTTTCATGTACGTTAGAAAAGTACACTATATGTGTATGAAAGGTAAGTATCTATATGAACTTACTATGATGAATATATGCAAAGAAATAATGAGATTTCACATGAAGATATGCTTGGATAAGCTTTGTGTATATGTGATATTTGAATTGAAGAATGTGGTAAGAAATGGCTTAACAATTGAGCCAAGGAATGTATGAGATGAATTTGCTATGAGAACCATTAATGTTATTGTATCATTTTGGTTATATACATTTTATGTTAAGTTTATTTGTATATAGCTTACTAAGCTTTTGAAAGCTTACTCTGTGTGTGTGTTTGCTCTGTTTTATAGATCGTCAAAGCTACTGAAGGCTCGGGACTGTCAAGGATCGTCATCACACTACTCAACTTGTTTTGGTATTTTGAAAATGTGTATATTGTTAAATATGGCATGTATAGGCTAGTATTTTGGTATAAGTTTGATATATGAACCTAGCCATGTGATTTGGCTAGTTATGTGTTGGTAACATGCATAAATGAATATGATATATGATGCATATTTTTGGTATGGTTTGATAGCAATGAAATGGTCTTATGAATGGCAAGTTTGTTAATGGATTAATGCCTTAGAGAATTGGTGAAATTGTGAATAAATCATGCATGATTTTACATGTAAATTAGTTGTGCAAATTAGTATACAAGTTGGCATAAGTAGAGATGTGAATGAATGAGATGACATGTTGTTCATTTGATGTGGTTTTGGTTGCTAATTGTGTATGAAATAATGCTTGCTTGAGATTGTAGGGATTGACCCAAGTAAGGGTGGCAACTTGGCCTTGTAAATGGCCTGTTTTGCCTACACGGTCAAGGTACACGGGCGTGCCTAATGGCCGTGGGATTAAGTCAGTATTTAGTTAAGAATGCACGGCCTTGGCACACGGACGTGCCTAGTAGTCGTGTGATAAAGTCAGGATCGACCATGGGTGTAGCACACGGGCGTGTCTGGTGACCGTGTGAAGAAGTCAGTATACATGCGCTGATTTGGCACCCGCAAGAGACACATGGGGTGTCTAGTGTCCGTGGGAGACACACGACCAGACCTACACAAGGCGTGTGTCTTGTATAACTTAGAAAAGTTTTAAATTTCTGAGAAATTTCGTAAGTGTTTGACCTAGTCCCGGCCCTACTCTAAAGCATATTTTAGGTCTTGGTGACCAATACAAGGGACTCTTTGAGAGTGATTGATGAATGATTGTATGAAATTTTCTGTAAATGTTTTTGATCTGTACGGTAACGCCTTTAACCCTAATCTGGCGACGGACATGGGTTAGGGGTGTTACATTTGGTTGGTATCAGAGCTACGGTTTAGTCGATTCTCGGACTAACGTAGTATGTCAGAGTCTAGCTATACATGCCATATATCTGAATTGTGATAGTGTGATGAATCCTGACGTATAAAATGTGATTTTTGTATAGTAATGGATCCCGAAAGAGCCAGAGTCGATGTAGAAAGTAATGCGCCGCTCATTCCCGCTGGGACAAAGCCCGATCCGAGACCGGCTACAAGTGGTCACGAGGGAGAAGCTAACAAGCTTTCTTCCAGATAATGAGTGAGTGGTTCACTCAATTTGTTAGAAATAACCCACTGTTTCGCAACCTCCGCCCCCGCCTAATCACCCTCAGACATCTGCTATGCCTCCGACAATGAATCTGAATCTGCTGAACAAGCTTCTGGTTGAAAAAATCCGTAAGTATGGGGCTAAAAAGTTCAGGGCTACCAGTGATGACGATGTCGAGAAGGTCGAGTTCTAGTTAGAAAACATAATCCGGGTATTCGATGAGATGTCCTTGACTCCAGATGAAAGTCTTAAATGTGTTGTTTTGCTATTACGGGATGCAGTCTATCAGTGGTGGGAAACCCTAACTTCTGTTGTTCCGAAAGAGCGAGTAACGTGGGACTTCTTTGAGATTGAGTTTCGGAAGAAATATATTAGTGAGAGATTCATCAATCAGAAACAAAAGGAATTTCTGGAACTGAAACAGGGCCGAATGTCTGTTACTGAATATGAACGAGAGTTCGTGAGACTGAGTCAGTATGCTCGAGAATGTGTATCATCAGAAGCGATAATGTGTAAACGATTCGAAGACGGCCTTAATGAAGATATCCGCTTGTTAGTCGGGATTTTAGAGATAAAAGAGTTTGTGGTGCTTGTTGACTGAGCGCGCAAAGCCGAGGCACTCAGAAAAGATAAAAGAAAAGCTGAGTCTGAAACCAGAGATGTAAGAAAGAGATTTCCGAGCAAATCATTTCAGTCTGCTTCAAAAAAAATTCAGAGATGAACAAAGCCGTTCGAGAGTTAATGTGGGACATTCGAATAGAGATCGAGCTAGATCACAAATGAGTTCCAAAACTCCAGCAACTTCAGTAGCAAGTGTTGGAAATGTTCGATCCGAACGACCTGAGTGCAAGCATTATGGTAAAAGACATTCGGGAAGTTGTAGATTGAATGACCGGGCTTGTTTTAGATGTGAATCATGAGATCATTTCATTCGTGATTGCCCAGAGTCCGTTGAGCCAGAGACTGTTCAGAATCTGAGATCTGATAATGCTCTAGTGAGAGGTAGATCTTCTCGAAATGCAAGAAATGTTAGTGGTAGTCAGAGGTTTACGAGAGACACAGTTGTAAGATCTGAAGCTAGAGCGCCTGCCAGAGCATATTCTATCCGAGCTCGTGAGGAAGCTTCATCACCTGATGTTATAACTGGTACTTTTACACTTTATGATACTTCTGTGATTGCATTGATAGACTCTGGTTCTACTCATTCGTATATATGCATGAATTTGGTATTCAGTAAGACTTTTCCTGTAGAGTCTACTGAGTTTGTTATAAAAGTATTGAACCCCTTAGGTAAAAGTGTCTTGGTTGATAAGATATGCAAGAACTTTCCGTTAATGTTTCGAGATATCTGTTTCCCTGCTGATCTGATGCTATTACCGTTTGATGAGTTTGATATAATTCTGGGTATGGATTGGTTGACGTTGCATGATGTTGTTGTGAACTATAAAAGAAAGACTATTGATTTGAGTCGTCAGAATGGTGAAATAGTTCATATTGAGTCGAATGATTTAAATGGATTGCCTGCTATGATATCTGTGTTGAAAGCTCAGAGTTATATGAAAAAAGGTTACGAAGCTTATTTTGCTTATGTGATTGATTCGAAAGTGTCTGAAAAGAAAATTGAGGCAGTGCCAGTTGTCTGTGAGTTTTCTGATGTATTTTCTGAAGAACTGCTAGGTTTGCCTCTGATATGTGAAGTTGAATTTGGTATTGATTTGTTGCCTAGTACTACACCAATTTCGATAGCTCCGTATAGAATGGCACCGACAGAGTTGAAAGAGTTAAAGTCACAGTTGCAAGAGTTGACCGACAGAGGGTTTGCTAGACCGAGTTTCTCACCTTGGGGTGCTCCTGTTCTGTTTGTGAAAAAGAAAAATGGCACGATGAGAATGTGCATTGACTACCGTCAGTTGAATAAAGTGACTATAAAGAACAAATATCCGTTGCCCAGGATTGACGATTTATTTGATCAGTTAAAAGGAGCTACTGTATTCTTGAAGATAGATCTGAGATCGGGTTACTATCAGTTGAGAGTAAAAGAATTTGACATTCCGAAAACTGCTTTCAGAATGAGGTACAGACATTATGAATTTTTAGTTATGCCATTTGGACTAACCAATGCTCCTGCTGTTTTTATGGATCGATGAACGTAATCTTCGCATCGCATTTAGATCGATTTTTTGTTGTATTTATTAATGACATTTTGATTTATTCACGGGATGAGACTGAACATATTGAACATCTAAGAATCGTGTTGCAAACTCTGAGAGAAAAACATTTGTATGCAAAATTCAGCAAATGTGAATTCTGGTTACGTGAAGTCGATTTTCAGGACATATTGTATCGGCCTCTGGAATACGAGTTGATCCGAGTAAGATTTCTGCTATTCTGGATTGGAAACCTCCGAAGAACATGTCTGAAGTTCGTAGCTTTCTGGGACTAGCTGGTTATTATCATCGATTTGTAAAAGGATTTTCAGTGATAGCTACTCCGCTGACCAGATTGCTTCAGAAAAATGTGAGATTTGAATGGTCTGATAAATGTCAGAAAAGTTTTGATCAATTGAAAATTCTGTTAACTGAAGCTCTAGTGTTAGTACAACCAGAATCGGGCAAAGAATTTGTAATTTACAGTGATGCTTCGTTAAATGGTCTGGGATGTGTTCTGATGCAAGAAGGCAAAGTTATAGCTTATGCCTCGAGACAATTGAAGCCTCATGAAAAGAATTACCCGACACATGACCTTGAGTTAGCTGCGATTGTGTTCACACTAAAGATTTGGCGCCATTATCTGTATGGTGAGAAATGTCACGTATTTTCGGATCATAAAAGTTTGAAATATCTGATGACTCAGAAAGATTTGAATCTGCAACAGAGAAGATGGCTAGAACTATTAAAAGACTATGAGCTTGTGATAGATTATCATCCGGGTAAAGCTAACGTAGTTGCTGATGCATTGAGTCGAAAATCATTGTTTGCATTACGTGCTTTGAATACTCAATTAGATCTGTCTGATGATGGTTCAGTGTTAGCTGAATTGAAAGTGAAACCGTTGTTTTTACAGCAGATATGTGATGCTCAGAAAGTTGATAATGAAATGTTAGCGAAACGAGCTCAATGTGATTCAAATTCTGATTCTGAGTTTCGAGTTGTTGATGATTGCTTGAGATTTCGAGATCGTATCTATATTCCGAGAAATCCTGAGTTAATTCAGTTGATTTTGAATAAAGCACATAATAGTCGTTTATCTGTTCATCTGGGTAGTACAAAGATGTACCATGATCTGAGGCAACACTATTGGTGGACTGGTATGAAACGAGATATTTCTGATTTCAGATCGAAATGCTTAGTCTGTCGCAAGTGAAAGCGAACATCGAGTTCTTTACGGTTTGTTCTGATCGATTCGATTCCCGAGTGGAAATGGGATAGAGTGACGATGGATTTTGTTTCTGGATTGCCTCTGACTCCGAGAAAGAAAGGAGCTATTTGGGTTGTAGTAGATCGATTGACGAAATCTGCCCATTTTATTCCGGTACGATCTGATTTTTCACTTGAAAAGTTAGCTGAACTTTACATTTCTGAGATTGTAAGATTGCACGGGGTGCCACTATCCATTGTGTCTGATAGAGATCTGAGGTTTACATCTCGATTCTGGAGGAAATTGCAAGAAGCTTTAGGCACAAAACTGCATTTCAGTACAGCTTTTCATCCGCAAACGGATGGTCAATCCGAGCGGATCATTCAGATTCTCGAGGATATGTTGAGATACTGCATTCTTGAGTTTAATGGTACGTGGGAACAGTACTTATCACTGATTGAATTTGCATATAATAACAGTTTTCAGTCGAGCATCAAAATGGCACCTTATGAAGCTTTGTACAGACGTAAATGTCGTACACCTCTGTATTGGACCGAGCTTAGTGAAAATAAGTTACACGGGTTGATATGATAAAAGACACCGAACAGTAAAGTGAAAGTAATCCGTGATAGTCCGAAAGCGTCGTCGATCGTCGAGAAATCCTGGCGCGGATTTGAAACGTAAAGATATTGAATTTGAGATCGATGACAAAGTGTTTTTGAAAGTATCTCCGTGGAAGAAAGTACTCCGATTCGGACGTAAAGGCAAGTTGAGTCCGAGATTCATCGGACCGTATGAGATTATTGAGCGTGTTGGACCTGTTGCTTATAGATTGTTGTTGCCCTCCGAGTTAGAAAAGATACACAACGTATTTCATGTTTCGATGCTCCGTAGATATCGATCCGATCCATCACATGTGATTGCTCCGTCTGAAATTGAAATCCGATCTGATATGACTTACGAAGAAGAGCCGATCCGTATTCTAGCTCGAGAAATAAAAGAATTGAGAAACAAAAAAATTCCATTAGTGAAAGTGTTGTGGCATCGACACGGTGTAGAAGAGGCCATGTGGGAGCCCGAAGATTTAATAAGACAGCAATATCCAAATCTATTTAACGGTAAGATTTTCGGGGACGAAAATCCCTATGGGGGGAGAATTGTAACAGTCCGATTTGTACCCTAGTCGGAATAGTGGTTTCAGAACCACAAATCTGAGTCTGTATAATATTTTAATATTATTTTTTGTGCCGTTGATATGTGATTAAGTATGTGTGAAAGTATCGAATGAAAATTTTTCTGTTTGTGTGCTTAATTTGAGTAAAGGACTAAATCGCATAATTCGTAAAAGTGGCTTTCTATTTGATTAATGGTCAAATTGATGTGGCTTTATTATTGTGAAGTCCTTAAAAGGCAAATAGTCCATTTTCAATTATAGTGGACGGTATTAAGTGTGGTTATGCATATATTATATGTTTGTATAAGTTTATATTATATGTTAGATTAATATTATATTTTATAAGTTATTATAATAGAATAAAATGCATTAAATAAGGCCATTTTCATCATCTTGGCCGAAAAACAAAGAAAAAGAAAGCTAGGTTTCGGTTGGTTTTAAGCTTGATTAAGATCAAGAGCCGAAGAAATCAGACTTAGATTGTGGGAAAGCGAAAGTAACCGAGTAGCCGTTTCTGTTTCAGTTAAATCGAATCCGAGGTAAGTCATTATACAAATAAACGTATTTGCATTGAATTATGTATGTTTATGTGACTATTGATAATGATAAATGCTTACGAGATGTTGTATATATGAATTCTGAGATAAGATCGACTTAAGGATAATATCTGAGAAGCCCCGTATGAACCTAGGAATAGATAGGATTAGCTATGTCATGACATAGGTGTCTGTTCTGAGATATCATGTAAGACCACGTCTGGGACGTCGGTGTTGATTTGAGATTTCGTGTAAGACCATGTCTGGGACATTGGCATCGTATTAGTTCGTGTAAGACCCTGTCTGGGACAGTGGCATCGATATTTGAGTACATGTAAGACCTCGTCTGGGACGTTGGCATTATATGACTATTCCGAGCTTTCTGAATATCCTATTTAGTTCCGAACAGTTCAACGGGCAAGTTTGAGAAATGAACAACTCTGTGATTTGTATATCTGTTTCAGGTACGTTAGATAAGTACACTATGTGTGTATGAAAGGTAAGTATCTATATGAACTTACTATGATGAATATATGCAAAGAAATAATGAGATTTCACATGAAGATATGCTTGAATAAGCTTTGTCTATATGTGATATTTGAATTTGAAGAATGTGGTAAGAAATGGCTTAACAATTGAGCCAAGGAATGTATGAGATGAATTTGCTATGAGAACCATTAATGTAATTGTATCATTTTGGTTATATACATTTTATGTTAAGTTTATTTGTATATGGCTTACTAAGATTTTGAAAGCTTACTCTGTGTGTGTGTTTGCTCTGTTTTATAGATCGTCAAAGCTACTGAAGGCTCGGGACTGTCAAGGATCGTCATCACACTACTCAACTTGTTTTGGTATTTTGAAAATGTGTATATTGTTAAATATGGCATGTATAGGCTAGTATTTTGGTATAAGTTTGATATATGAACCTAGCCATGTGATTTGGCTAGTTATGTGTTGGTAACATGCATAAATGAATATGATATATGATGCATATTTTTGGTATGGTTTGATAGCAATGAAATGGTCTTATGAATGGCAAGTTTGTTAATGGATTAATGCCTTAGAGAATTGGTGAAATTGTGAATGAATCATGCATGATTTTACATGTAAATTGGTTGTGCAAATTAGTATACAAGTTGGCATAAGTAGAGATGTGAATGAATGAGATGACATGTTGTTCATTTGATGTGGTTTTGGTTGCTAATTGTGTATGAAATAATGCTTGCTTGAGATTGTAGGGATTGACCCAAGTAAGGGTGGCAACTTGGCCTTGTAAATGGGCTTTGTTTGCCTACACAGCCAAGATACACGGCGTGCCTAATGGCCGTGGGATTAAGTCGAGATTTAGTTAAGAATGCACGGCCTTGGCACACTGGGACGTGCCTAGTAGCCGTGTGATAAAGTCAGGATCGACCATGGGTGTAGCACTGCGGGCGTGTCCGTGACCCGTGTGAAGAAGTCAAGATACATGCCTCGATTTGGCACACGCCAAGACACATGGGGTGTCCTGGTGACCGTGGGAGACACACGACCAGCCTACACGGGCGTGTGTCCTGTATAACTTAGAAAAGTTTTAAATTTCTGAGAAATTTTGTAAGTGTTCGACCTAGTCCCAGCCCTACTCTAAAGCATGTTTTAGGTCTCGGTGACCAATACAAGGGACTCTTTGATAGTGATTGATGAATGATTGTATGAAATTTTCTATAAATGTTTCCGATCTGTAAGGTAACGCCTTTAACCCTAATCTGACGACGGACACAGGTTAGGGGTGTTACATGATGAACGCCACACTATGAAAGTGATAAGTTCAGAAACAAGGAATGGATAGACGCCACAAGCTAAGCTTGATTCGTCAAATCAATTCCGTAAGAACAAGGAGAATTGGAGAACTCACAATTCAAAGATTTCATATATATTCAGCAAAAAGTCTTCTTTACAAAGGCCGATTTCATCTATTTATATTGTTAGAATAGGCTAGCCGAATGGTCACAAACATTCAACTTAATGTGCCATTTAAAAGCTGAAATAAAACTCCATTCTTGAGTTTTTTCACAGTCTTGAGCCAAATAACTCCATTCTTGAATTCACTTTAATTCAGCTGAATGAATGACTTTAATTGCTTGAAAAATGACCATTGAGTTAGCCCTTGGCCAGCCGAATAGACACTAACTTATTAACCAGCTCCTTAATGGTATTTGAATGCTTGAATTAACCTTTGAAATGGAAAAACGGGTCAGTAGTTGAAAAGGTCACTTAGAAATTAAATAGATGATATAATGCTCCTTAAAACCTCCTTAAATGATGTATAAACCTCCTTTGTAACAACCCCTTTACTTTGTAATTGAAAATGACTTGAACATCCACTTTATTTAATTTGTAACAGCCTTGAATTGTAGCGGTTATGACTTTTAAAGACTCCTGCAATAAACACATTAAAATGAGCTTATTAAACACATGTAAACACTTATTAAACATAACCCACATTAAGTAAATGAACTAAAACACATGCATCAATTATTCCAGCAACTAGTTAATTAAAGAAGCATAATTAAATGAACTTAACTCATGCATCAATAAATAATCCTAGGAACTAGATTAATTAAGAGCAACACTTATTAAATAAAGTTCAACAAAAACACTTATTAATTAAACTAATATAAGTTGAATAAAGTCCAGCAACTCATTTATTAAAGTAATATGAGTTTATTAAAAATTAAGTTCAACTTGCAATAAATTGCAAGTGGTGCCAATTGAGCCGTCCCATGCATGAATGTTGGATTCGGCCTCTTGCTCTCCCCAAGCTCGATCCACATAGCTTGCTAAGGCATCTTGAAATTTCTTAGCTCGTGATCGAGTTATAGGCCCTCGTGGTAGCTCAATGGATTCGGAAGTGATCTCCCGAACTATGGTCGCATCATTCCCCCCCTTTTCGAGGTGATTTGTACCCAAATTGTCACCTACATAAAAAAGGGATAAATCAGCAACATTAAAAGTAGCACTAACCCCATACTCACCAGGTAAGTCTAACTTATAGGCGTTGTTGTTAATTCTTTCCAAGACTTGAAAAGGTCCATCTTCCCATGGCAAAAGCTTGGATCGTTGTTGGACGGGAAATCTCTCTTTACGCATGTGAATCCAAACCCAATCACCGGGTTCAAATATCACTCGTTTACGACCTTTGTTGACTTGACGAGCATAGTGCTCCATTCTTCGCTCAATATTATCTCTAACTCGCTGATGTAATTGTTTAACAAAATCTGCCTTTTTCTTTCCATCTAGATGTACCAACTTATCAGAAGGTAAAGGCAATAAATCCAAAGGAGTTAAAGGATTAAAGCCATACGCTACCTCAAATGGTGAATACTTAGTAGCTGAGTGTACCGATCTATTTTATGCAAATTCAATGTGAGGTAAACACTTCTCCCAAGTCTTCAAATTCTTTCGTATAATTGCTCGAAGTAGCATTGACAGAACTCGATTAACGACCTCCATTTGGCCGTCGGTTTGAGGATGACTAGTTGTTGAGAACAACAACTTAGTTTCAAGTTTTCCCTATAAGGTCCTCCAAAAATGACTCAAAAACTTGGTGTCTCGATCAAAAACGATTGTTCTCGGAACACCATGTAAACGCACGATCTCCCTAAAAAACAAATTAGCAACACTTAGAGCATCGCCAGTTTTGTTACATGCAATAAAATGTGCCATATGTGAAAACCTATCAACTACAAAAAAACTGAATCTTTTCCATTCTTTGTTCTAGAAACGCCTAAAACAAAGTCCATCGAAATATCCATCCATGGTGCTTCCGGGATCGGTAGTGGTTTATAAAGCCTATGTGGCTGAATTCTTGATTTCGCTCTCTTGCAAGCAATACAACGACTACATACTTTAGCCACATCTCGTTTCATCTTCGGCCAATAGAAATGTTCTTGTAGAACAGCCAAAGTTTTGGCTATGCCAAAATGACCCATTAAACCGCCACTATGTGCTTCATGAACCAACACTTTTCTTGTTGATCCTTAGGGTATGCATAACTTATTTTCTCGAAATAGGAATCTATCTTGCCGATAGTACCTATCATACGCACCTTGTACACACAACTTATAAATTTCTCCAAAATCAGAATCATCAACATATAACTCTTTCAAATAAGCAAAACCAAGTAATTTAACATCCAAACAATTTAAAAGAGCATACCTTCGCGAAAGAGCATCCACAACGATATTTTCCTTACCTTGTTTGTATTTAATGACGTATGGAAAGGATTCTAAGAACTCAACCCATTTTGCATGACGTTTGTTTAACTTGGTTTATCCTTTCAAATGCTTCAAAGCCTCATGATCCGTATGTATTACAAACTCTTTAGGCCAAAGATAATGTTGCCATGTTTCTAATGCACGTATCAACGCGTACATTTCCTTATCATAGGTAGGATAGTTTAGCATAGCTCCATTAAGCTTCTCGCTGAAATAAGCCACTGGTCTCCCATCTTGAGTTAAAACCGCACCTATACCTATTCCAGACGCATCACATTCCACCTTAAAAATTTTGTTAAAATCAGGAAAACATAAAAGGGGAGCATTAGTTAAACACTATTTGATTTTAACAAAAGAAGATTCTTGTTCATCAGACCAAAGAAAAGGTGTATTCTTTTTAATAATACCAATCAATGGGGCAGCAAGTGTGCTAAAGTTTGGCACAAATCTCCTATAGAAACTTGCAAGGCCATGAAAACTTCTAACTTGATTGATGTTGGTCGGACGTGGCCACTCTTGTATTGCCTTGATCTTCTCTTGATCCACCTCAAGACCACCTTCGCTTACAACAAAACCTAGAAAAACAACTTTGTTAGTATAAAAGCTACATTTCTTAAGGTTTGCAAATAAAACTTTCTTTCTTAAAACTTCCAAAATAGATCGTAGATGTTCAATTTGATCAGATAAAGATTTACTATAAACCAAAATATCGTCAAAATAAACTATGCAAAAATGACCAATGAAAGACCTCAAAACGTGGTTCATCAACCTCATAAAGGTACTCGGAGCATTAGTAAGGCCGAATGGCATCACTAGCCACTCATACGAACCGTATTTGGTTTTGAACGCGGTCTTCCACTCATCCACCTCCCGCATGCAAATCTGATGATAACCACTTTTCAAATCGATCTTAGAGAACAATTTTGCTCCACTAAGCTCGTCTAACATATCATCAAGTCTAGGGATTGGATGACGGTATTTGACGGTAATTTTGTTGATAGCTCGATAATCTACGCACATTCTCCATGAACCATCTTTTTTAGGCACCAATAAACCGGGCACCGCACATGAACTCAAACTCTCCCCTATGTATCCTTTTTTCATTAAATTAGCAACTTGTCGTTGTAACTCCTTAGTTTCTTCGGGGTTGCTTCGGTAGGCTGGTCGATTAGGAATTGTAGCTCCCGAGATGAAATCAATTTGATGTTCAATACCTCGAATTGGAGGCAGCCCACTAGGAACTTCTTCCGAGAAAATGTCTTCAAATTTCTGTAACAAAGAAACAACAGACAAAGGTAAAGAGTTATCAAGTTCGTTAGTATCAAACAAGCACTCCTTGTACATAAGTACAAACACGGGCTGTTGCATCAATAGAGACTTTTGAATTTCTTTTTCCCTCGCAAATACGCTCATTTTTCCACTCTCAATTTCTTTTTGACTCACTTCTTCCTCTCGTATTTTTACCTCCTCTCTCTCACCTTTTCCTCTCTTTTTTTTTTTAATTTTTTTGTCTTTCTCTTTTTCACTCTTTTTTTCATGTACTTTTTCTTTCAACTTCAATTGATCTTGATACACTTGTCGTGGAGTCAATGGGGCTAAAGTAACATTTTTGCCTCGATGCTTGAACGTGTACCGATTTGTGTAACCATCATGGATCACGCACCTATCAAACTGCCATGGACGTCCCAAAAGTAGATGTCCCGCGTGCATAGGAACTATATTACACACCACTTCATCTTGGTATTTCCCGATGGAAAATGTCACCACAGCTTGCTTTGTGACTTTAAGCTCTCCTCCATCATTTAACCATTGCAACTTGTATGGAGTTGGATGTCTGGTTGTGGCCAAACTGAGCTTTTCCACCAGCATGTTGCTAGCTACATTAGTACAACTTCCACCGTCAATAATTAAACTACATACCTTGCCATGGATATGGCATCAAGTGTGGAAAATGTTCTCTCTTTGTTGATCAGATTCAACACTTTGCACACTAAGGCTTCGCTTCATCACCAGAATTTCTCCTTCAACCGGCATTTCTACTTCTTCTCCTTCATCATCGGATGGTACTTTAGATTCATTTTCTTTCTCCTCCTCGGAGTCAATTTCACCATCGGCCCTTACCACCATAATTCGTCGATTAGGACATTGGCTTGCTATGTGTCCTCGGCCTTGACACTTGAAACAAATAATGTCTCTCGTGCGGTTTGGCATTTGTTCACTTTTATTCCGACTTGACTCACCAATGGGCTGGTTGGATTTAGTTGCTACAATCGGCTCTCTTGTTCGAACAGGGGGTTTGTTCACTTCTTGGCTCTATTTTTTAGAAAAAGGATTGGCATAGAGTCTACTTACTCTTTCCCTTTTGAGTTACTTTTCAACCTTTATCGCCATATGAACCATGCCTATCATTTCAACATAGTGTTGTAGTTCAACTATGTTGGCAATGTCACAGTTTAATCCCGCAAGAAACCTCGCCATTGTTGCTTCTCGATCCTCCTCGATATCAGCTCGGATCATCGCTATCTCTATCTCCTTATAGTAATCTTCAACACTTCTATTACCTTGATTTAGGTTTTAGAGTCGTTGATATAAATCTCGATGGTAGTAAGAAGGGATGAATCTTTTCCGTATGACCGATTTCATTTCAGCCCAAGTAGAAATAGGCCTTTCACCATTTCTCCTTCGATTCGTTACAAGCTGGTCCCACCACACTATTGCATAATCAGAAAACTCAATAGCTGCGAGTTTTACCCTTTTACTCTCCGAATAATTGTGGCATTTGAAGACAAGCTCTATCTTCTTTTCCCACTCCAAATAAGCTTCAGGATCATTCTTACTTTGGAATGGTGGAATTGTCATCTTGATATTTTGTAAATTATCATCTGGACGGTCACGATCTCTAGGACCCCGATGTCGTTGGCGACCTCGTTGTCGTTCACTTCGAATAGATGAGTCACTTTCTTGCTCACTCTCTTCATTACGTCCTCGTCTTGCACCTTCCGAATTTGCTTCTCGTTGTTCACGTGTCTCCACTCGATATAACCGATCTTCGACAGGTTCAAGTTTTTGATCAAACAACCGCTCCATCTCTCGCATTAGTGCTTGAAGAGTAAGATCTGGCACACCTCCTCCAATGTTTCTTACAGGACGTAAACCAACTCCCTCGTTTGGATTTCTCTCTGGACTTTGTGACATTTTATTTATTAAAAGAGAACTCACAACAAATACCTCACTATTCACTCAAAAAGAAATCACACACAAACTTGGCTTTTATACCTCTCGAATAGTCTCACTACTCTCTTGCCTTTTTCCACTCACTCCACTTCTCTAAGTTCTTAAGAAATTACTTGAACTTCAAAGCTGTTGTTGTGGGTCGGCTTACAAACTTGATGTTCGGGTTACAAAGGATAATATTGTAGGACAATGGGTAGGCTAGAAACAAAGAAATGAAAAAAAATAATTAAGTGTGGCTGAATGGTAAGAAGATTGATTGGGCAATTCTGGGCAGCAAATAGAGAACTCAAAACAAGGTACTTTGAACTTTTTTTTCACTAATTGTTTTTTTCAATACTTCAAATACACGAAATAAATACAATGGGAAACTTTCGAATACAACTTGATTTTTCTTTTAATTTCAAATTTTTGTTTTTGAAAGTAAATACTATACCGGGATGCCGAACACGTCGATTCTCACTCCAAATTTGCTAGCTCTGATACCAATTTGATACGAACTCGTCTCGTGATTGATTTGAGTCGTTTGTTGCCCGATCGTGAATTTGAGTAAAAATGGATCGTTTCAAACAAACAAAGGCTTGTCAAAGAAAAGGCTTAAAGAAAGAAGAAGATGGCTTAAAAATTAGTAACAAAAAGGTGTAACAAAACAAAGGATAAATTTACTAAGGCCGAAAATAAACCAACAATACTTGATTGTTGACCCGAATCTCAAATGGCTCTTAGATGATTTCGGTTTTTAAGAAAAATAGCAAAGAAAAGACCTCAACCCACTATCAAGAATGATAGGAACCTTGGTATATGATGAACCTCGACCCACTATCAAGGATGATAGGAACCTTGGTATATGATGAACGCCACACTATGAAAGTGATAAGTTTAGAAACAAGGAATGGATAGACGCCACAAGCTAAGCTTGATAAGTCAAATCAATTCCATAAGAACAAGGAGAATTGGATAACTCACAATTCAAAGATTTCATATATATTCAGCAAAAAGTCTTCTTTACAAAGGCTGATTTCATCTATTTATAGTGTTAGAATAGGCTAGCCGAATGGTCACAAACATTCAACTTAATGTGCCATTTAAAAACTGAAATAAAACTCAAGTCTTTTCACATTCTTGAGCCAAATAACTCCATTCTTGAATTCACTTCAATTCAGTTGAATGAATGACTTTAATTGCTTGAAAAATGACCATTGAGTTAGCCCTTGGCCAGCCGAATAGACACCAACTTATTAACCAGCTCCTTAATGGTATTTAAATGCTTGAATTAACCTTTGAAATGGAAAAAACGTGATGGTAGTTGAAAAGGTTGCTGCCGAAATTAAATAGATGATATAATGCTCCTTAAAACCTTCTTAAATGATGTATAAACCTCCTTTGTAACAACCCCTTTACTTTGTAACTGAAAATGACTTGAACAACCACTTTATTTAATTTGTAACAACCTTGAATTGTAACGGTTATGACTTGAAAAGACTCATGCAATAAACACATTAAAATGAGCTTATTAAACACATGTAAACACTTATTAAACATAACACACATTAAGTAAATGAACTAAAACACACGCATCAATTATTCCAGCAACTAGTTAATTAAAGAAGCATAATTAAATAAACTTAACTCATGCATCAATAAATAATCTTAGGAACTAGATTAATTAAGAGCAACACTTATTAAATAAAGTTCAACAAAAACACTTATTAATTAAACTAAGATAAATTGAATAAAGTCCAGCAACTCATTTATTAAAGTAAGATGAGCTTATTAAAAATTAAGTTCAACTTGCAATAAATTGCAAGTGGCGCCAATTGAGCCGTCCCATGCATGAATGTTGGATTCAGCCTCTTGCTCTCCCCAAGCTCGACCCACATAGCTTGGTAAGGCTTCTTGAAATTTCTTAGCTCGTGATCGAGTTATAGGCCCTCGTGGTAGCTTAATGGATTCGAAAGTGATCTCCCGAACTATGGTCGTATCATACAACCTAACACATCTTACTATATGAATTCATAGCAAATCACTTCACATACCATTGCTTGACTCATTTCACTAATAAACATTCCATTTCACATTTTCTTTCATTTCATATACAATTTCCTTCTCAATTTCCATAGTATACATTCAAGGGTCATATTCATCTTTATTTTTATTCCATTTATATACCCTTATTTTGATTCCTATTTTTTTATTTCCCTATTAATGTGACTCAGACTTAGACGAATACGGGGATCCAACCAACACACCAAATTGGCACCCAATGCCTAACAGATAAATCGGTATAACCAATAAATAGGGTGCCTAACACTCCCCTACACGTAATCATATAACCCTAAAATCTTTCTATCCTATCCTGTAACATCCCAATTTTGGGCCTAGTCAGAATAGTGGTTTTGAGCCCACAAATCCGAAGTAGAAATAATTATTTTATGAGTATTTTGAGGTCTATGGCATGATTTCATGATTGTGTGAAAATTTCATGAAGAAATTTTATGCATAAAGTGTCCGATTTGATAATTAGGACTAAATTGAATAAGTTGCAAAATATATGTTCTAGAAGATTTGAGCATGAAATTGCCATGGATTATTAATTAGAGGTCCTTAAATAGCAATTTTCCCAATTTCTACTTTTATGGACAAAAATGGACATGTTTAGGAAAAAATTCAAAGAAAGGCTTTAGGGGCATTTTGGTCATTTGGTTAATATAAGAATTAAAAGGGAAAATAAAGCCAAAATTGATGTCCATATTCTTCACCGTAGCCAAAATTCTCAAGCTCTCCATAGCTAGGGTTTCTTCAACTTTAAAGCTTGATAGTAAGTGCATCCTAGCCCCGTTTTTAATGTTCTTTACGTTTTTGAAGTTGTTATCCACCGATCTAGCTATTTCTACCATTTATTTGAGCTAGGGTTGATGTTTAGGGTTTGACCCATGTGTGACATGCACGTGTTTTGATGTTTCATGTTAGATTATGAAAGTTTGATGTGTGATGAACATCTTTTACTAAGTGATTTTTGATGAAAACACCTAAAAAAGGCTTATTTGTAAAAGTTGTAAAATGTGTAGTAAAAATCTGATTTGAAGGAAAATGTGGGCTGTTATGAGCATGTGTTAGGTTTGGCTAGGCTTGGGTAACAAAGAAAATGAGTACATTTCATTTTACGAGCCCAGGGACTAATTTGTAAATATGTAAAAGTCTAGGGGCAAAACTATAATTTTGCCAAAGTATGGTTCTTGTACTGGTTTGAATAATGTGATTATTAAATGATCTAAATTTGCTATTATAGATCAAGAAAAATAGAGTTCGGACCTAAATCGAGGAAAGAATAAGGTTGTGGACTAAACCGAATAGTTAGCCATATTTTGGTACCGAGGTAAGTTCGTGTGTAAATAATGCAACATTTCATTATTAGGTATTTAATGCTTTAATATTGCATGAATTGTGAAATTTTCTTTGTGTATTTGATTAATGTTGACTCGATGGCGATTCGACGAAGATTTGATACCTGGAAATCCCGGTTGAACCTTAGGAATAGTTAGGATACAAATGTCATGAGATTAGGGTTATGAGTTTACGTGTAAGACCATATCTAGGATATGGCGTCGTTATGAGATTTCGTGTAAGACCATGTCTGGGACATGGCATCGATATGAGAACCGTGTAAGACCATAGCTGGGCTATAGGCATCGATATGTGATCCCATGTAAGACCATATCTGGGATATGGCGTTGGTATGATTCTATGTGTATGTGATTCCCGAGTATCCTTTAGTATTCCAAGTGGTTCAACGGGTAATCCAAAGATTATATCAACGAAATGACAAGGTATGATCATGTTGAAAGGGTACAAGTATGTACACAAAGCTCATAAATATTGAGATTATAAATCGATAAGACCTTGGTAAGAAGTGAATGAATAAATCATGATTAAGAGTTTTATTGTACATTAAGTGAATGACATGATTTAAAACGTATCTATGATACTTGATGACATTGTGATAAATTATATTATGTTATGTGTACAATAGTGCATGGTTAATATTGTTAATTATTTACATGCAAACTTACTAAGCTTTATGCTTACTCCCCTTTCCTTTCCATTTTCTTATAGTATCACCAAGCTAGCTCGGGGATCGATGGACGTCGGAGACTCGATCAGACTATCAATTGGAACTTTTGGGTATAGTTAGTCTCAACATTTTGAGTATGGCATGTATAGGGACTTGGTCTTTTTGTTATATGTCATATTGGTTTAGCCAAATGTGTTGGCTTATGATGATATTTGATTCATTTTGTATAAGGCCATGGGATGTGGCTCATATTGATTATTGGGTTGTAAACCTATTCATATATGCATGCATGTGCCAATGTCATTACGATATGGCCTATAGTTATTTATGGTCGTATGATGATGTGTTGCATGTGATTTACTAAACTTGAGTTGGATGAAGGATGGTAGTTTTGTGTGTGTATATGTTGGTATGAAAATGCATGCATGCAATCTAGGGAATGAAGCTTATTTGTATATGAGTTGGTAAAAATTAGATTTGTCATAATATGGAGTCTTAAGTAAGTATAAATTGATAAGAAGTTACCATGTATGAGCCATGTTTATGAATGTTTAAGTGCTTATTTATACCATGTTAGATGGCATTAAGATTTGTAAGTGTGCATGTGTTATTGAGGGTGATAAATGGCTTGGAAAATAGCCTTAAAGTTGTCCACACGGGTAGACACACGGGCATGTGTCTAGGCCGTGTGTGACACACGGCTTGCCCCAAGGGCGTGTGCTCTGGCCGTGTGTCCCCTGCACCTTAGTTTTGAGAAACAGAATGCCCAGTAGTAAACACACAGGCACGAGACACGGCCGTGTGTCTCGGCCATGTGAGAGACACGGCCATAGGACATTGGCATGTGCCCAGGCCGTGTGAAGTCTGCACCTATTTTATGGAAAACTATAAAAATTAAATCAGCCACACGGCTTAATCACACGGGCGTGTGACTTGGCCGTGTGACCTCAATTTGTGATGACGTCATAAACAGAATGCACCCTAAGATGGACACAGCCTAAAGCACGGGCGTGTGATATGCCACACGGGCGTGTCCCTTCACCCACACGGCGTGTGGTCCCTTTTTCATGAGAAATTTTCTAAATTCCCCGAAAGTTTCTAAAGTTCTCGGTTTAGTCCCGAACCACCCTCGATGTATGTTTTGAGCCTTTTAGGCTCGTATTAGGGACAATATGAATGTGTTTGAAAAGTTTTAAATTTGAGTGGAATTTTATGTCTTGGTCTTGAATGTTTGTTTGAGTCTAAGTCCGATAATGCCTCATACCCTGTTTCGGCGTTGAATACGGGTTAGGGGTGTTATATTTAGTGGTATCAGAGCTACAGTTTAGTCGATTCTTGGGCTAATGTAGCGTGTGCACGAGTCTAGCTATACATGCCATAAATGAATTGTGATAGTGTGACGACTCCTGACCTTTTAAATTGTGTTTTCATATAGTAAATGATCCCAATCAAGCTGAAGCTGATGACGTAGAAAGTAATGCACTGGCTCCTGCACAAGGGGCATCGCCAGTCGAAAGTAGACCCGTAACTGTGAGTCAGGGAGGTGGAGAAGAGGCTAGGGAAGCCTTTCTCCATATGATGAACGCCTGGTATACGGAGTTCGTTCGAACGAACCCGAACACTCAACCCCCTCCACCCCCACCTATTCCTCAGCAAGTTCCTGTAGCTCCTCAAGGTATGGACTTCATGAGATCGAATAGACCTCCAGTTGATAAGATTTGAAAACAAGGAGCTGAAGAGTTCCGAGCTGGTATAGATGATGATCCCGAAAGGGCAGAATTCTGGCTTGAGAATACCATCAGAGTATTTGATGAGTTATCATGCACACCTGAGGAATGTATGAAATGTGTTGTATCACTTCGAGACTTGGCTTATCAGTGGTGGAATGATTCTCTAAATACTTATTAAGAATAGTCCAAGGTCCAAGGTCCAAGGTGATTCTCTGAATGCCGAGTCCAGTCCTAAATTTGAGGTTTACCAGAAAAGTTAAACACTACTGGGGGTGAGCTTAAGAAAGCTCAGTGTGAGTGAAACAGTTATTTAAATAGACATAAATATCAAATACAGTGAAACATATTAATTTTAACAGAAGAACACAAAATTGTCATTGGAATTTCATGTCATTACATAACCATTATCAAATTGATGTCAAACGGTGTATGAGCATGGGTCATCATTCATTCGAGTAATAATCATTAATTTAGATACCATTCAATACAACACAATACAACACGTAGCATAAATCAATAACATTCGAATATGTTTTGAGCATGAGGCAATGCAAAAAGGTTCCTACCCATACCATCCGTTACACACCACGAGTTCCCCAGAACCCGTCTGCTAAACTCCAACAACTGTGAGTATAGCTTGATGTGGTAAAACCACCGAATAATCAATAATACAGAATATATGTCTGATATCAAATAGTGCGATACAATCGCTAATAACATATAATATGCGATAAAATCGCCAATCCCCTCAGTACTCCAAGTGCAGTGCACTGCCTACATATAAATGCAGACTTAATATGCCACCGGTACTCCACAGAACTCCTCCGTCAACCACAAGATATCTCATCCTGATGCAAATGCAATATGTCACACAAACTCATACATAATCATATCTCAATACTTTTCACATTTATTTGACAAGTTCAACATGCCCTCAATAATCACAAACTACAATTAAAGATGTATTGGTAAGGGTGGATAAATTTATCTTTCCTGCAGATTTTTTTATTTTAGAATGTGAAGTTGACCATGATGTACAAATTATTCTTGGAAGACTGTTTCTTTCTACTAACAAAACCCTAATTGATGTATAGAAAGGCGAGCTAACCATGAGAGTGAATGACCAGTAGGTTACTTTTAATGTGTTTAATGTGTTAAAATGCGCAGATGAGAATGAAGAATGTCACACCATTGGCTTGATAGAAGCAACAGTGGATGAATTTGTAAAATTTTGCTACGATAATTCTGACAGTGATGACAATTTGATGGAGCAAGGTGATACAACAAGTTTTTAAGAGTTTGGTGAATTTATGGAAGCCCAGTAGGTAATGGATAGGCCAAGGAAGAAATTTGAATCATTGGATTTAACAGAACAATCTTTTAAGCCTCCTAAACCATTTGTAGAAGAATCTCCCGTTCTAGAGGTTAAAGCCTCTACCACAGCATTTGAAATATGCGTATTTAGGAAATAACAATACTTTGCTATTTGTAATTTTTGCTTAACTAACACCTGAGCAAGATGATAGGTTGTTAGAAGTGTTACGACAATCTAAAAGAGCACTGGGTTGGACCCTTGCCGATATAAAGGGAATTAGCTATACATTTTGTATGCACAAATATTTTTTGGAAGATTGCCATGGAAAATCCATTAAACAACAGAGATGACTGAATCCAATTATGAAGGAAGTTGTTAAGAAAGAAATGATCAAGTGGCTTGATACTGGCATCATTTACCCAATTTTTTACAGCTTGTGGGTGAGCCTTGTACAATGTGTACCCAAGAAAGGGGGTGTCACGGTAGTAAGTAATGACAACAATGAGCTCATATCGACTTATACTGTTACGAGATGGGGAGTGTGTATGGACTACCGCAGGCTTAACAAAACAACTAGGAAGGATCATTTCCCTTTGCCATTCATCGATCAAATGTTGGACAGATTAGCTGGTAAGGCTTTTTATTACTTTCTAGATGGTTATTCAGGATATAATCAGATTGCCATAGCACCTGAAGATCAAGAGAAAACAAATTTCACGTGTCCATATGGCAGTTTCGCATTCAAGCGGATGCCGTTGAAATTATGCCATGCCCCGACATCTTTTCAGCGCTGCATGATGGACATATTCCCAGACATGATGGAAAACTTCCTTGAAGTTTTCATGGACGACTTCTCTATGTTCGGAAATGATTTTGAAGATTGTTTGAGAAATTTGGAGATGGTTTTATGTTGTTGTGAAGAAACAAATCTAGTATTAAACTAGGAGAAATGCCATTTCATGGTTTGTAAAGGCATTGTCCTGGGACATAGGGTGTCATAGTGAGGAATTGAAGTGGACAGGGCAAAAATAGAAGTGATCCAAAAATTGCCACTGCCCATCAGTGTTAAGGGTATTAGAAATTTTCTAAGACACACATGATTTTATAGAAGATTTATTAAGGATTTATTGAAAATCTCTAAACCCTTGTGTACTTTACTTGAACAGAATAAACCTTTTAATTTTGATGATCAATATTTGAAAGCTTTCGAGGAACTCAAGAAATGACTTGTAGCCGCACCAATTGTGGTTGCTCTAGAATGGACATTGCCCTCTGAACTCATGTGCTATGTTAGTGATTATACTGTGGGAGCAGTTTTGGGTCAAAGGAGAAAAAATGTATTACATGTAATATATTATGCTAGTAGGACGTTGACAGAAACTCAGCTCAATTATACCACTACGGAGAAGAAATTACTGGCGGCGGTCTTTGCATTCGACAAATTTTGTTCTTATTTAGTGGGAACAAAGGTCACAGTCTACACAAATCACTTGGCTATCAAGTACTTAGTATGGAAAAAAGATGTCAAACCGAGATTGATTAGGTGGATACTTTTGTTATAAGAGTTTGATTTGGAAATTAGAGATTGGAATGGAACCGAGAATCAAAGTGGCTGACCATTTGTCAAGAATAGAATCGATGAATGGAGATGAAAGCAAGAAATATATTAAGGAAGAATTCCCAGATGAATAGTTGGTCAATGCCAAGGCATTACCTTGGTACGCTGACATAGTAAACTTCTTAGTAAGTGGTGTAATGCCACCTGACTTCTATGCTAAAAGAAAACGAAAATTTCTTTACGATACCAAACAGTACTATTGGGATGAACAATTCCTATTAAAGCATTATGCAGATTAAATAATTCGAAAGTGTGTCCCTAACGATGAGATACATAGTGTCTTCTTGTCATTCAACCCCATATGGAGGACATTTTAGAGGGTTGAAAACAACTGCCAAGGTACTATTGGCTAAGATTATTTAAAGATGCTCATGAATTTATAAGTCGTGTGATTGTTGTTAGAGAATAGGAAATGTGTCTAGGAGACAGGAAATGCTGTTGCAAAGTATATTGGAGATTGAACTATTTGATGTATGGGGAATAGACTTTATGAGTCCATTTCCACCATTTGTGGGCAAGCTATACATACTTTTGGCAGTAGACTATGTTTCTAAGTGGGTAGAAGCAGTAGCCTAGCCTTTAATGATGCTAAGTCAGTATTGAATTTTTTGCATAAGAACATTTTCACATGATTTGGTACACTAAGAGCCATTATCAATGACGAGGGATCCCATTTTGATTGCAAACTGATGGCCAATGCCTTGCGCAGGTATTGTAACTGTCCGATTTTGACCCTAATCGGAACGGTGGTTTCGGGACAATAAATCCGAGTTAGAAAAATTTTTAAATATTAGTTTTTTTGTTCTGAATGTGTGAATTTGTTGGTGTGAAAATTTTGTTTTAAAATTTGATTGTTTTGATGCTTAATTGAAAAAGGGGACTTAATTGCATAAAAAGAAAATTTGGTGGATAAAGGTGTAAGTACCTAATTGATGATGGTTTTATAAATTGAAGAGTTGATAAGGTAATTTGGCCATTAATTAACATAAGTGGCCGGCCAAAATGCATGTAATAGTAACATGAATTGTTTATTATATTTTTATGATGTTTTGTTATAATTTTAATATATGTTAATGTATTATAATTGAATAAAAAATAAAAATGAAAGAGAAAGTGTTCATCTTTCTCAAGTGACCGAAACTAAGAGAGAAAAAGAGAGAAAAGATGTAACACCCCTAACCCGTATCCGTTGCCGGATTAGGGTTAAAGGCGTTACCGGACAAATCGGAAATATTTTCATAAGTTCATACATTCATCCATCAATTTGAAACATAATGTCCCTTAATACGGTCAACGAGACCTAAAACATGCTTATAAACCGGGTCGGGACTAATCCGAAACACATACAAAATTTCACGAAAATTTAAAACTTTTCTAAGTTTTAGGGGTTACACGCCCGTGTAGGCAAGCTGTGTGCCTCCCACGGCTGCTGGACACCCCCGTGTGTCCTCCCCGTGGTCGAATCTAACCTCACATCCACGGCCATCAAGCACGCCCATGTGCCTTGGCCGTGGTCGAATTTGACTTCACATCCACGGCCACCAAGCACGCCCGTGTGCCATGGCTGTGGTCGAATCTAACTTTACACCCACGGCCACCCAGCACCCGTGTGCTAAGCCCGTGTACTCTTAGGCCATATACTGACTTTCTCACACGGCTACTAGACACGCCCGTGTGACTTTTCCGTGTGCTATTAGGCTAGCTACTGACTTAGCCCCACGGTCACTAGGCATGCCCGTGTGCCACAACCGTGTGACATTATAGGCCATTTGCAATGTAACACCCCAAGCCCGGTCAACACACCACGACCGAATCTGGCATGTTACAGAGTGAAACTCTCTTTTTTTTTAAAAAAAAACAAGTTTCCGGTTTAATTCCAGTGAAAAAAAAACTCTTTGTATGTTTGCAGAAATCAGGTGCATGTATAGTTGAAATTGTTAAGTTGCTTTGAAATCCCGAAAATCTTTTTTTAAAATTCGTTCGTGATTCATAACTTAAGAAAATGTTTATGTCTACAAAAACCCCGAGTGATTCTTACTTAATTACTTTGAAAACCGTTTGTATTTAAGCTTTGAAAATTAGATTTGAAAGATTATTTAAGTTGACTTTGTTATCAGGTAGTTTAAAACATGTTTAAGCAATTTATTTAGTAACATCCGAAAAATTAAAGCAGATATAATAAAACCCAAAATAAAAATACTAATGGCCTTATTACAAACCCAAATAAAATAAAAAAAACCCGAAATTTAAAATAAAGTACCATAGTCAAAAGTCCATGTAAAATCGAAACAATTATCGCATGGCCACCTTGAGTCCACCCGGCTCCTCATTTGCGATCTACGAATCACCTGAAAAGATAAGGGAGAAGGTGAGTCACTAAGACTCAGTGCATAATCACCCTCCCGATTATTGCAACATGCTTACACAAATCATAATCAAGCAAACATATCATGCACCCAACCTAACCATCCACAACTCCATTTCCTACCCCGTGTGGTACCAAACCACTGGTGGTGCCAAACCACTGGTGACCCAAAGTCACTAATATCAATAATAATGTGGTGCCAAACCACTGGTGACCCAAAGTCACGAATAATCCAATTGTGGGGCCAACCCACGTTGTGATGCCAAATCACTTTGGCGACAATCCCGTTTATCAAATGTGGGGCCAACCTTTGTGGTGCTAAGCCACTGGGACGAGTCGCTATGAGGTGCCAAACCCTCGGAGACCCAAAGTCACGAAATCAACTGTGGTACCAAACCACCGAGCCGCCAAACCTCTGGAGGTGCCAAACCTCCGTGACCCAAAGTCACAGATATCAATCTTCCCCCTCCTCTCATATCACCCACCATAGTGCTCATGTACATGCAAATCATGCTATCATGCTTAATCATTAAACATACAAATGAAACATAGCATATGCGATTTCAACCGAATCAATTGTCTTAAACTTATCAAACGGACTTACCCGAGTCCTTGCGCATACCCAAAAGGGTACCAAATCAAAATCTACACTGCTTTTTGGCTTTTAATAAAGTTTAGGTTATTAACAAGTTTACGACGATTAAGAAGTGTGTAAGGTACACACTGATTACTAACGCGACATCGAATCCGAAGGTCCCGATCTATCGCACTAGATCCCCTTTTCCTACATTCGGCCCACACTAAGATCATTAGCAAAAGCCATTCAACTATACTAGCAAATCCCGAAGGGTGAGATAACGCATAACCAAACACAACCCTTACCTTCATCGCTTTGAACGCTAACCACAACCCGAGATGTGCGAGACCGATCTTTCCCCTACAATCGGCCAACATTAACACTTAATCTTAATAGCCTTGGCACCGGATCGAATCGGCATGAAACCTTACCACCGACTTACCGAAATCGGCTTGACAGAAATAGATGACCCCGATCATCGCTTCAAAATCCCGAAGGTCCTCTAAGAAACCAATTGCATGGTTGATTAAAAGCCAAGACAAATGCCAAAATTCGGCTTTTGTCTACACATGACGACACAGAGAAAAAGAGAAAGTGAGAATAGAGTTTCGCCAAGATTACTTACCCTCTTCAAATCCGATTAGAGAAGAACCAAGGAGATCTATGCTTGGTTGATATTCGGCCAAAATAAAACAAGAAGAAAGTAGGAGATTTCGGCAATGGTGATGGACTTCAATGTGATCCGGCTATAGCTGAAAGAAGAGAAAAGCAAATAAGATTCGGCTAAAGTGAAAGGAGAGAATGGGAGAAAGATGAATGGTATTCGGCTTTGGTTTAAAGAAAAGAGATTAAGGGAGTTTCGGCAAAAGGAGGAAGAAAAAGAAGAAGATTTGGCACAAGAGAGAATGAAGAGAAAGGAAATTAGTTGATTTGAGAAGAAGAGACTGTTGATGCGGTTTTGAACAATTATGAGAGAAAGAAAAAAGAGTGATGGGAGAGAAGGAGATTCGGCCAAGCACTTGAGAAGAAGAAGAAAAAGAAATGAAACTAAGGAAGTTTAGGTGGACATTCGGCTAGGTGCTTTCAAGAGAATTCGACAGGTGCAAAAAGGGATTTCGGCTTTTGCTTCAACATGGTGCATTAAGGGAAAATCGATGAGCAAAGAGGAGTTTCGGTTTGCTTCTCAACCGAATGCACTATAGCCTAGACTAGCCGAAAATGTCTTCCTAAGCTAACTATGGAGGTACGGCACACCTAGCAAGTTCCCCAACCGAACACTCCTCCTCCACTATTCAAAATTCGGCAAACACCTCAAATTTCTCCTGACCAACAATTCAAATGTGTTTGAATTCCACAAGCTCCTAAATTTTCTCTTCTCCACCAGTTTAAATTAATTTGACTTAATCAACGAATCTGACAGAGTTTGAGCTGAGCACAACTCTTCCCTCCTTGGCGTCAAAATGGTAAGCAGAAAATGGGATCTCCGCTGCTCGAACCTGAGCTCCCCCTTCCTTGCATGTGGCGTCACTCTCAAGGCCCTAAGTGGCGCCTCCTTGCCACTTTCCCAAGCCAATTCTTGTGCTTAATTTCACCCCGAAATATATTTAACCCCTCGCTCCTTCAGTTCCCCTTGACCAAAGCTTAAAAACAAAATTTTTCTTATAGCTCGGGCCTACCCTCGGCTTATACCTAGACCCTAGAACACCTCAATTAATACCACAATCAATACATACACATGCAAGAACAATTTAAACACAATAGCCCCTATTTAAGGTTGTTACAGTTCTACCCCCCTTAAAAATAATTTCGGCCTCAAAATTACCTGGTCAAAAGAGTTGAGGGTATTGCTGCCTCATCACATCCTCTGGTTCCCACGTAGCTTCTTCCACGTCATGATTTCACCATAATACCTTTACTAATGGAACTGACTTCTTGCATAAAACTTTCACATCCATTTTCTGACCCCTGACCAGACCCCACTGGTTCAGACACAGTCATCCTACCCCGACCGCATCCACGAGTATTACGACCATGACCTCGAGTGCTCATGTCTAACGTCTTGACTTATCTGATTTAAAAGTTTTATCCGACAGTCACTATTCCACTATTATTAAGGCACAGTCTTATGATCAGTTCTTATTAAAGAGTTTTGTCTTCGCGAGTTCCCAGAATCCTATAGGTTTTAGTCTCTAGGGTAGTCCACTATCACTTGTCGTTCATAACATATATCATCATAATCAAATGCAAACATCAGTTAGGGGTACTTACCTGGGCGGATTGGTGCCGGAGACTCGGTGCCATGCTTTTCAGACCTTGTATTTTCGAGCAAAACTTTTTGGAACCACATTTTAAAACCTTTTGGGCCTCGGGCCCACAGCCGAGCTTTTGAAACTGGCTCTGATACCAAAATTGTAACACCCCAAGCCCGGTCAACACACCACGACCGAATCTGGCATGTTACAGAGTGAAACTCTCTTTTTTAAAAAAAAAAACAAGTTACCGGTTTAATTCCAATGAAAAAAAAACTCTTTGTATGTTTGCAGAAATCAGGTGCATGTATAGTTGAAATCGTTAAGTTGCTTTGAAATCCCGAAAATCTTTTTTTAAAACTCGTTCGTGATTCATAACTTAAGAAAATGTTTATGTCTACAAAAACCCCGAGTGATTCTTACTTAATTACTTTGAAAACCGTTTGTATTTAAGCTTTGAAAACTTAGATTTGAAAGATTATTTAAGTTGACTTTGTTATCAGGTAGTTTAAAACATGTTTAAGCAATTTATTTAGTAACATCCGAAAAATTAAAGTAGATATAATAAAACCCAAAATAAAAATACTAATGGCCTTATTACAAACCCAGATAAAATAAAAAAAAAACCCGAAATTTAAAATAAAGTACCCCAGTCAAAAGTCCATGTAAAACCGAAACAATTATCGCATGGCCACCTCGAGTCCACCCGGCTCCTCATCCGCGATCTACGAATCACCTGAAAAGATAAGGGAGAAGGTGAGTCACCAAGACTCAGTGCATAATCCCCCTCCCGATTATTGCAACATGCTTACACAAATCATAATCAAGCAAACATATCATGCACCCAACCTAACCATCCACAACTCCATTTCCTACCCCGTGTGGTACCAAATCACTGGTGGTGCCAAACCACTGGTGACCCAAAGTCACGAATAATCCAATTGTGGGGCCAACCCACGTTGTGATGCCAAATCACTGGCGACAATCCCGTTTATCAAATGTGGGGCCAACCCACTGTGGTGCTAAGCCACTGGGACGAGTCGCTATGAGGTGCCAAACCTCTGGTGACCCAAAGTCACGAAATCAACTGTGGTACCAAACCACTGGAGGTGCCAAACCTCTGGAGGTGCCAAACCTCTAGTGACCCAAAGTCACAGATATCAATCTTCCCCCTCCTCTCATATCACCCACCATAGTGCTCATGTACATGCAAATCATGCTATCATGCTTAATCATTAAACATACAGTGAAACATAGCATATGCGATTTCAACCGAATCAATTGTCTTAAACTTATCAAATGGACTTACCCGAGTCCTTGCGCATACCCAAAAGGGTACCAAATCAAAATCTACACTGTTTCGGCTTTTAATAAAGTTTAGGTTATTAACAAGTTTACGACGATTAAGAAGTGTGTAAGGTACACACCTGATTACTAACGCGATTACTGAATCCCGAAGGTCCCGATCTATCGCACTAGATCCCCTTTTCCTACAATCGGCCCACACTAAGATCATTAGAAAAAGCCATTCGGCTATACTAGCAAATCCCGAAGGGTGAGATAACGCATAACCAAACACAACCCTTACCTTACTGCCTTTCGAACGCTAACCACAACCCGAGATGTGCGAGACTGATCTTTCCCCTACAATCGGCCAACATTAACACTTAATCTTAATAGCCTTCGGCTTTTCAGATCGAATCGGCATGAAACCTTACCATTGACTTACCGAAATTGCTTGACAGGAAATAGATGACCCCGATCTACTGCTTCAAAATCCCGAAGGTCCTATAAGAAACCAATTGCATAGTTGATTAAAAGCCAAGACAAATGCCGAAATTCGGCTTTTGTCTACACATGACGACAGAGAAAAAGAGAAAGTGAGAATAGAGTTTCGGCCAAGATTACTTACCCTCTTCAAATCCGATTAGAGAAGAACCAAGGGAGATCTATGCTTGGTTGATATTCGGCCAAAATAAAACAAGAAGAAAGTAGGGAGATTTCGGCAATGGTGATGGACTTCAATGTGATCCGGCTATGGCTGAAAGAAGAGAAAAGCAAATAAGATTCGGCTAAAGTGAAAGGAGAGAATGGAAGAAAGATGAATGGTATTCAGCTTTGGTTTAAAGAAAAGAGATTAAGGGAGTTTTAGCAAAAGGAGGAAGAAAAAGAAGAAGATTCGGCACAAGAGAGAATGAAGAGAAAGGAAAGTTGTTGATTTGAGAAGAAGAGACTGTTGATGCGGTTTTGAACAATTATGAGAGAAAGAAAAAAGAGAGATGGGAGAGAAGGAGATTCGGCCAAGCACTTGAGAAGAAGAAGAAAAAGAAATAAAACTAAGGAAGTTTAGGTGGACATTCGGCTAGGTGCTTTCAAGAGAATTCGACAGGTGCAAAAAGGGATTTCGGGTTTTGCTTCAACATGGTGCATTAAGGGAAAGTCGATGAGCAAAGAGGAGTTTCGGTTTGCTTCTCAACCGAATGCACTATAGCATAGACTAGCCGAAAATGTCCTCCTAAGCTAACTATGGAGGGACGGCACACCTAGCAAGTTCCCCAACCGAACACTCCTCCTCTACTATTCAAAATTCGGCAAACACCTCAAATTTATCCTGACCAACAATTCAAATGTGTTTGAATTCCACAAGCTCCTAAATTTTCTTCTTCTCCACAGTTTAAATTAATTTGACTTAATCAACAAATCGTGAGTTTGAGTGAGCACAACTCTTTCCTCCTTGGCGTCAAAATGGTAAGCGAGAAAATGGGATCTCCATTGCTCGAACACGAGAGCCCCCTTCCCCGCATGTGGCGTCACTCTCAAGGCCCTAAGTGGCGCCTCCTTGCCACTTTCCCAAGCCAATTCTTGTGCTTAATTTCACCCCGAAATATATTTAACCCCTCGTTCCTTCAGCTCCCCTTGACTAAAGCTTAAAAACAAAATTTTTCTTATAGCTCGGGCCTACCCTCAGCTTATACCTAGACCCTAGAACACCTCAATTAATACCACAATCAATACATACACATGCAAGAACAATTTAAACACAATAGCCCCTATTTAAGGATGTTACATGCAAGGCCAAAATGTCACCCAATGGGTCATACCTACTAGTAAAATCATCAAGACATCTCATGCCTATTTGACAACCAAAATCATACCAAAATAACCATCCAAATTACAAGGCTAAAACTCATCTCATCACAAGCATAGTTCATTCCTTTGCTTAATCAAAACTTGACCATTTCATGCATCAACTAACCATGCCAAAAACATACTTCATATATCACATACATTTAAGCAAATTCTCAACCCATAGCTACCCAAATCACATGGCTAGGTTCATATAACAAAATCATATCAAATACTAGCCTATACATGCCATATCAAGCTATATACATATCCAAAGTGTACCAAAAATGAGTTTAGTAGTGTGATGACGATCCTTGACGGTCCCGAGCCTTCAGTAGCTTTGACGACCTATAAAACAGAGAAACACACACACAGAATAAGCTTTCCAAAAGCTTAGTAAGTCATAAATACAAACAAACTTAGCAACTATCACATATATACTTTGGTCCATGTACTTGACCATATTTATCACATTAATCAATTCAAAGTCTTATATAAACATAGCTCATTCATGCTTACTCTCACATATCATATTGTTATTCCAATATACATAATCATCATAGTATGATCACATAGGTACTTACCTTATATACACACACTTAGTGTATAAATCAACGTACCTAAAACGGATTTACAATTCACTTAGCCATTCATATCACAGACTTGCCCGTTGAACTGTTAGGAACTAATAGGATACTCAGAAAGCTCGGAATAATAGTACAATGCCAACATCCCAGATGAGGTCTTACATGCATTCAAATATCGATGTCAATGAACCAGACAGAGTCTTACACGAATCAAAATGATGCCGATGTCCTAGACATGGTCTTACACGTAAAGATAATATCGATGCCAACGTCCCAGGCGTGGTCTTATTCGTACAGATAATATCGATGCCAATGTCCCAGACGTGGTCTTATTCGTACAGATAATATCGATGCCAACGTCCCAGACGTGTTACACGAAATCTCAAATCAATGCTGACGTCCCAGACGTGGTCTTACATGATAAACAGAACAAGTACCTATGTATTCCTAGGTTCGTACGGGACTTTTCAGACATTGTCGCTCAGTTGATCTTATCTTAGAAATTCATTTGCATAACATTTCATAAGCATTCATTTTCAACTACAAGCATATGAATATGCTCAACTCAATACGATTACACTTATTTGTAATATGACTTACCTCGGATTCGATTTATCGGAAATAGAAACGGCTACTCGGTTACTTTCACTTTCCTGCAATCTAAGTCCGTTTTCCTCGGTTCTTGATCTAAACATATTAAGAATTAACTCTTTTATTCGCTAACTCATTCAATTCAATTCAAGGACACATATTTAGGGCTATTTGCAAATTAACCCTCACATTTGCACAATTTATCAATTTAGTCCATTTTTCTCAAAACATCAAATTCACAAAATCATTACATACTCATGCTTAGCCGAATGTTCATACATATCATACAAGCCCATATTTTCCATCAAATTTGCAATTTAGTCCTTCAAGTTACCATTTTCTCAATTTAGCCCAATTTAGCTAAATTCATCAAAAATTCAAGAACAAAGTATGTTCATCTAGCTCAAATCTTCCATTTAAGACCATAAATCATCACAAAGCTCAACATAACATCAATTCATCAAATTGAGACATAGGCTTGATAGTAAACTAAGCAACAATCTCAAAAAACATAAAAATCATCAAAATCCAACTCAAAATCATACCTTAATTTGCAATAGAAAGGCCAAATACCCTAGCAAGTTTTCTTCTTTTTTCTTTCTTCAATATTTCGGCCAAAAAGATGATAAAAGCCATCTTTTAGTTGTTTATTCTATTATAACATATAATTTATTCATTTACCAAAATAGCCATTTAATAAACATTTGAAACAATTATACAATAAGGGCATATTTGTCCAACTACTCTCCACTATCTTAAAAGTGGTTTAATTGCCATATAAGGCCACCACCTTTACAAAGCCACAACACATTGATACTTTAACAAATAGCATACAACTTTCACATTTAATGTAATTCAATCCTTTTCATCAAATTAAACACACAACCGAGCAATTTAACTTACGAAAACTTAGCACATGCTTAATCACTTATCAACGGCACAGAGAATAATATTAAAATATTATACAGACTCGAATTTGTGGTCCCGAAACCACTGTTCCGACTAGGGTACAAACCGGACTGTTATAATTCTCCCCCCTTAGGGATTTTCATCCCCGAAAATCTTACCGTTGAACAAAGTCAGATATTGCTGTCTCATTGAATCTTCAGGCTCCCATGTAGCCTCTTCAATTCCGTGTCGATTCCATAATACTTTCACTAACGGAATTTTCTTATTTCTCAACTCTTTTACTTCACGAGCTAAGATACGGATCGGTTCCTCTTCGTAAGACATATCAGATCGGATTTTAATTTCAGATGGAGCAATCACATGTGACGGATCAGATCGATATCTACGGAGCATTGATACATGAAATACATTATGTATCTTTCCTTGGACTTGCCTTGGACTTATGTGATAACTTACTCAATGCCAAGCTTGCCTTGGACTTACGTGATAACTTACTCAATGCCAAGCTTGCCTTGGACTTACATGATGTCTTGCTTGCTTGCCGATGCCATGCCTCGGCTTGGTCTTATATGGACTTTCTTGTTTCATGTGGTAGATCGAGTATCCTAAGTTATTCAACTTCAATCGGGGCTTTCTCATGCTTGATCTCATTAATTTCTTTGTTTAACATGACATTAAACGTTTTTCATAATAACATTGTACATTATACTAAGCAATTCAATGACATAAATCATAAAGCTTAGAAATCATACAAACTTACCTCAATATACAAAATGTAGCTAGGTATGCAATTTAGTCCTCGACCTTGTTCTTGCCTCAGTTTCGATCTGGGCTTCGTTTTTCTTGATCTCAATATACAAAGTGTAGCTAGGTATGCAATTTAGTCCTCGACCTTGTTCTTGCCTCGGTTTCGATCCGGGCTTCGTTTTTCTTGATTAGCAAGCTTGAAAAAAATGAAAAACCCTAGCTATGGAGTCTTCAAATTTTCGGCAATGGAAGGAAGAAGATGAATGAAATTTTATCATCTTTTTCCTATTTTAATCACTTATTAGACAAATGACCAAAATGCCATTCTCTTTAAAAATTTCTATTTTACTAACTCATGTCCATTTTTGTCCAAAATTTATAATTTGGGCAAATTGCTATTTAAGGACTTATAATTAATATTCTAAAGCTATTTCATACAAAATGCTTCTAGAAACTCACATTTTACAACTTTTGCAATTTTGTCCTTTTTGACCATTCAACTTCATTTTAGCAAAATTGCTTCATGAAACTTTCACACTAACATGCAAACATGGCATGAACCTTAAAAACTCATAAATTCACCTCGGATTTGTGGTCTCGCACCACTTTTACGACTAGGCCCTAAATTGGACTGTTACAATTCTCCCCCCTTAGGGATTTTCGTCCTCGAAAATCTTACCAGTGAAAAGGTTTGGGTACTGGTTTCTCATACTCTCTTCTGGTTCCCATGTGGCTTCTTCTATTCCATGTCTTTGCCACAATACTTTCACTAAGGCAATACATTTGTTTCTTAGCTGCTTCATTTCCCGAGCTAATATCTTGACTGGTTCTTCACCATAAGTCATGTCGGGATGAATCTCTACCTCTGACTGGGGAATTACATACGCAGGGTCTGATCGGTAGCGTCTTAACATTGACACGTGAAACACATCATGTATCTTTTCTAACTCTGATGGCAAAGCCAATCAGTAAGCTCTGAGCCCAACTTTCTCGGTAATCTCATACGGTCCAATAAAACATGGACTCAACTTGCCTTTTCAGCCAAATCTGAGAACTTTTCTCCAAGGTGACACTTTCAAGAAAACTTTATCTCCAACTTGATACTCTATCTCTTTCCTTTTTAAACCCGAGTAAGATTTCTGTCTGTCTGAAATAGCTTTTAAGCACTCTCGTATCACTCTTACTTTCTCTTCAGCTTCTCTAACCAAATCAACCCCGTGAATTTGGTTTTCTTTAAGTTCAGTCCAAAATAAAGGCATTCTGCATTTACACCCATATAAAACCTCATAAGGCGCCATCCTCAAGCTCGACTGAAAACTATTATTGTAGGCAAATTCTACCAATGGGAGAAACCTTTCCCAATTGCCTCGGAACTCTAGAATACAACATCTGAGCATATCCTCGAGCACTTGAATTAACCTCTCTCGATTGACCATCGGTTTGAGGATGGCTTGAAGACTAAAGTTCAACTTTGTACCCAAGGCCTCTTGTAACTTCTTCCAAAACACGGATGTGAATCTCGGATCTCTATCCGATATGATTGACAAGGGAACTCCATGAAGTCTTACTATTTCGAAACATACAAGTTTGCCAACTTGTCTAGTGAGTAATCAACTCGCATGGTATAAAATGGGCTGACTTCGTAAGTCTATCAACCACAACCCATACAACATCTTTCTTGCTCAGAGACAACGGTAAACCCGTTACAAAATCCATAGTAATGTGGTCCCATTTCCACTCCAGAACTAAAATGGGTTGAAGCAAGCCTGAAGGTACTTGGTGTTCAGCTTTTACTTGCTGACAAATCATACATTTGGAAACAAATTCTGAAATGTCTCTCTTCATTTTCGGCCACCAATATTGTTGCTTCAAATCATTATACATTTTAGTACTACCCGGATGTACAGACAAACACCCGTTATGTGCCTCATGCAAAATTCCCCGAATAAGCTCCTCTTTTCTCGGTACACAAATTCTACCTTTAAACATCAAATATCCTTCAGAACTTATCCAAAAGTTGGATTCAACATCTGACTCGCACTGAGCTCTTTTGACTTGTAATTCGCTATCTTCTTTCTGAGCCTCAGAAATCTCTTTGGAGGAATACTGGTCTAGCTCTCAACTCAGCTATAATGGAACCATCATCAGATAAAATTATCCGTGAATTCATTGCTCTTAATGTAAATAAGTACTTTTTTCTTAAAGCATCGGCGACAACATTCGCCTTTCCTGGATGGTAGTCAATGACTAACTCATAGTCTTTTATCAACTCTAACCACCTCATTTGCCTTAAATTCAACTTTTTCTGCGTTATCATGTACTTTAGACTTTTGTGATCGGTGAAGATCCGACATCTCTCACCATATAGATGATGTCTCTATATCTTCAATGCGAAGACTATGGCAGCTAACTCTAGGTCGTGCGTCGAATAATTCTTCTCATGAGGCTTTAACTGTCTTGAGGCATAAGCAATCACTTTGCCTTCTTGCCTAAGTACACAACCTAATCCATTTAAGGATGCATCGCTGTAAACTATGAACTCTTTCCCCGTCTGAGGTTGTACTAAAACTGGAGCTTCTGTCAATAATGCTTTCAATTTTTCAAAACTTTGTTGGCATATTTCTGTCCACTCGAACTTCACATTTTTCTGTAACAACTTCGTCATCGGGGTTGCAATCATGGAAAACCCCTTGACAAATCGTCTATAATAGCCGACTAGGCCTAGGAAACTTCTAACCTCAAAGATATTTCTCGGTGGTTTCCAATCCGTAATAGCCGAGATCTTACTTGGGTCTACTCGAACCCCTTCTCCTGAGACAATATGCCCCAGAAATCCTACTTCATTGAGCCAAAACTCACTTTTACCGAACTTGGCATACAACTGATTTTCTCAAAGAATCTGTAAAACCATCCGTAGGTGCTCAACATGCTCATTCTCATCTCGGGAATAAACCAGTATGTCGTCAATAAAAATGACTACAAACTTGTCGAGGTATGGTCTGAAGATGCGGTTCATTAAGTCCATGAATACCGCAGGAGCATTGGTCAAACCAAAAGGCATGACTAAAAATTCATAATGCTCATACCTTGTTCGAAAAGCGATCTTGGATACATCGACTCCTTTACTCTTAAGCGGTAATACCCGATCTCAAGTCTATCTTAGAGAACACGGTGGCTCCTTTAAATTGATCGAACAAATCATCGATCCTTGGCAATGGGTACTTGTTCTTTTATTGTCACTTTATTAAGCCGACGGTAATCTATGCACAATCTCATAGTGCCATCCTTCTTTTCACAAATAAAACTGGAGCACCCTGGGGAGAACAACTTGACCTTGCAAAGCCTTTGTCTGCTAACTCTTGCAATCAGATCTTCAACTCTTTCAACTCCGTTGGAGCCATTCTCGTAAGGAGTAATAGATATTGGTACAAAGACGGGAGCTAGCTCAATCTTTGAACTCAACTTCTCCGATTGGAGGTAACCTGGTAATTCTTGGGGAAAAACATCCATGTGCTCACATACTATCAGCATGCAGACTCAATCTTTAACTCTGTTTCTTTATCATTCATCACAAAGGCCAAATATGCCTCATACCCCTTTCTTATAAATCTCTGTGCCGTCATATGAGAAATCAATACCGGTAATCCACTTTGTTCGTCTGATTCTATATGAAGGATATCCCCATTCTCACATCTAATTTCAATGTATTTCTTCCCACAATTAACTATTACATTATGGGAAGTTAACCAGTCCATACCGAGAATGAGATCAAACTCGTCAAATGGTAACAACATAAGGTTTGCTTTAAAACAATGATCTCTAATCATTAAAGGACATTCTCTACATACTTCATTCACTAACACACTCTTGCCTAAAGGATTAGACACTCTAATCACAAATTCTGTAAACTCTATAGGCATACTCAAATCGGATACCAATTTCATGCAAATGTAAGAGTGTGTAGATCCGGGATCTATTAAAGCAATAACTTTAACATCATGAAGAGAAAAGGTACCCGCGATAACATCATGGGAAGATGCCTCTTCGCGAGCGCGAATGGCATAAGTCCGTGCAGGTGCCCTACTATCGGGTCTCACGGCCAGCTCTCTAGGGTTACCTCTTCCTCTTACCCCACTTCCTGGGTTTCTCTGCGGTCTTCCTCTGACCATACTCCCGGATCTTGGGTTCTGAGCTCTCTCTTCTTTCATTGTCTCTGGACAATCCTTTATGTAGTGGTCTTGGGAACCACATCTAAAACATGCATTTTTGTGCGCTCGGCATTCTCTAAGATGACGTCTGCCACACTGTGGGCATTTGGGTCTTTCAGATTGAAAGTCCCCCACACTAGCGACTGAAGTAGTCTGTGCTTTATTTCCCGAATACTGTTACTCTTGTCTTTCTTTGAAAACCCAATGGAAGTAGCCGATCGGGTGGGTAAATCTCTTGACTTCTTGGATGAGGATTGGGATGACTTATTCCACTGTCTCTTTCTAGAGTCACGAGACTCAATTTCAAACTTTCTCTTCTCTTTTACTAGCTCTTCGGCTTTACAAGCTCTCTCCACTAGCACAACAAATTCTTTCAATTCTAGTACAACAACAAACAATTTGATGTCCTCATTTAGCCCATCTTTAAATCTTTTGCTCATGATGGCCTCTGTGGACACGCATTCTCAAGCATATTTGCTGAGTCGCACAAACTCACGGTCATAATCGGTCACCGACATCTTCCCTTACTTTAACTCTAAAAATTCTTTTCTTTTCTGATCTACAAATCTTTGACTGATATACTTTTTCTTAAACTCTTCTTGGAATAATTCCCATGTGATCTTCTCCTTGGTACCATCGATACAAGGGTGTTCCACCATTGATAGGCGAATCTCTAAAAGGGAGACTACACACTTCATGCTTTCTCAGTGTGCATGATAGCTCATTAAATACCTACGATGGTATTTTCTAACCAAAACTCGGCTTTTTAGGATCATCTTCTCTTTTCACCCGAATTCTTCTCGCCCCATGTTTCTGATCCTATCAGCTGGAGGTTTGTCTCCTCTTACCACCTCTACTACTTGAGGGGCTACTAGAGTAGGTTGTGGAACAGTGGAGGTAGAGGGGTTGTACATTTGGGTTCATACGAACGAACTCTGAATACCACGTATTCATCATGTGGAGGAAGGCTTCTCTAGCCCCTTCTCCTCCTTCTTGAATCACCGTAGTGGGTCTATTCTCATTCTCGTTCGGCACCGTCCCTTCAGTGGGAGCCGACGCATTACTTTCTATGTCATCCGCCATATCTCTTTCAGGATCCATTTACTATATATATAAACATAATTTAAGTCATCAGGAGTCGTCACACTATCAGTATAAAAACATTCTTACGTATGGCATGTATAGCTAGACTCGTGCTCATGCTACGTTAGTCCTAGAACCGACTAAACTGTAGCTCTGATACCACTAAATGTAACACCCCATACCCGAGTCTGAGGCTTAGACCAGATATGAGAAGTTACTATGCTTGAACTTGCTTAATCAAGTACTTACGGGCTATAAAATTTTGTTCCGAATTAAGAACTTATCTTTCTTAATCAACTTGTACTTTTCCTAGGCCTACGAGGCCTTAAACTCATGTCCGTAAACTTTCAGAACTCAATCAAAAAATTTTCATTGAAACAGGGGTCACACGCCCATGTGAGTTGGGACACACCCGTGTAACCCTGAAACACGCCCATGTCTCCTAACCGTGCTTAAAACTCGAGCTTACTGCCAAACTTCATACGGCCATGGCACGCCCGTGGTCCTGGCCCGTGTGAAAAACCTTAGCATTCTAACTTATAACACACGGCCATCGCACGCCCGTGGACTTAGACTGTGTACTACAACTTGATATTCTGACTTAAGGTGCAATGGTACAGGGTACACACGGCTTAGACACACGCCCGTGTGTCCGACCGTGTGGGCACTTAGAGGCTATTTACCAAGCCAATTGCCACCTTGAAATCAAGAGCAAATTCATACTATCTCAACAACTCAAATCACTACAACTTTAACGAACAATATAACATGCTCCATTGATATCAATAACATACATACTTAGTCAATCTTGGCCAATCATTTAGCCATTTACAAAAGAATAATAATAAACTTGATAGCCCATACTTTTCCCTTTTCTAAGACATATACTCAAAATGAAATGTTTCCTATACATGCCATACTTAAATAAACAACTTGGCTATACCAAAATAGCGGTTGATAGTGTGATTCGAGCTCCGACTTCAATGATCCACAAGTTAGCTTGGCGGGACTACATAGAAAGAAATAATAAAAGACGTAAGCATTTAGCTTAGTAAGTTTGCATAATGCACATAGCAACGTACTTGCTTAATATAAACCATTTGACATAAACAATGGCATCGTAAATTTCAGCTATAAAGCTTACTTACTCATACTTGATTCTTACATAACTCATGAAATTTACTAGTCTCATACTTGATAGGCAAACAAAGTACCTGTATCACTAGATCACATTGATCAGCATACTTGAACATAATACTCATAATTTCTAATTCATCATTCATAACATGAATAATATTCTTTATCACTTGATAATAACCTTACTTACTTATCTTTCTTGTTATCTCTTTGGAGCTTAGCTCATTGCCCGATGAATTTATATGAATAACCGAGGATACTAAATCTCATCTAAATTTCGAGGCCATGACTTAACATGGACTTATACGAAGTCTTTCTTGTTCTCACCAATGCCATGCCTTAACTTGGACTTATATGGGATCTCTTTCTCTTGATAACTTTTCAATGCCAAGCTTGCCTTGGTCTTACATGATAACTTGTTCAATGCCAAGCTTGCCTTGGACTTACATGATAACTTACTCAATGCCAAGCTTGCCTTGGACTTACATGATAACTTACTCAATGCCAAGCTTGCCTTGGACTTACATGATAACTTACTCAATGCCAAGCTTGCCTTGGACTTTCATGATAACTTACTCAATGCCAAGCTTGCCTTGGACTTACATGATATCTTGCTTGCTTGCCGATGCCACGCCTCGGCTTGGTCTTATACAGACTTTCTTGTTTCATGTGATAGATCGAGTATCCTAAGTTATTCAACTTCAATCGGGGCTTTCTCATGCTTGATCTCATTAATTTGTTTGTTTAACATAACATTAAACGTTTTTCATAATAACATTGTACATTATACTAAACAATTCAATGACATAAATCATAAAGCTTAGAAATCATACAAACTTACCTCAATATACAAAATGTAGCTAGGTATGCAATTTAGTCCCCGACCTTGTTCTTGCCTAGGTTTTGATCTGAGCTTCATTTTTCTTGATCTCAATATGCAAAATGTAGCTAGGTATACAATTTAGTCCTCGACCTTGTTCTTGCCTCGGTTTCGATCCGGGCTTCATTTTTCTTGATTAGCAAGATTGAAAAAAATAAAGAACCCTAGCTATGGAGTTTTCAAATTTTCGGCAATAGAAGGAAGAAGATGAATGAAATTTTATCATCTTTTTCCTATTTTAATCACTTATTAGACAAATGACCAAAATGCCCTTCTCTTTAAAAATTTCTATTTCACTAACTCATGTCCATTTTTGTCCAAAATTTATAATTTGGGCAAATTGCTATTTAATGACTCATAATTAATATTCTAAAGCTATTTCATACAAAATGCTTCTAGAAACTCACATTTTACAACTTTTGCAATTTGGTCCTTTTTGACCATTCAACTTTATTTTAGCAAAATTGCTTCATGAAACTTTCACACTAACATGCAAACATGGCATGAACCTTAAAAACTCATAAATTCACCTCGGATTTGTGGTCTCGCACCACTATTCTGACTAGGCCCTAAATCGGGCTGTTACAACAACACATTGATACTTTAACAAATAGCATACAACTTTCACATTTAATGGAGTTCAATCCTTTTCATCAAATTAAACACACAACCAAGAAATTTAACTTATAGAAACTTAGCACATGCTTAATCACTTATCAACGGCATAGAGAATAATATTAAAATATTTTACGGACTCAGATTTATGGTCCCGAAACCACTGTTTCGACTAGGGTACAAACCGAACTATTACAAAAGAAGCTTGGAAACATTCGGCCCTTGCAAGCTCAAATAGGTAAGTGATTTGAGTCCGATTTTTGATAATTTTTACGTTTTTGAGATCGTTGCTTTGAATACTAGCTAGCCCAAGTTAGAAGTTTTGAATTTGATGATGCATTCATGAAATGCCATTGTTGATAGCTTGATGAAATTTGTGTTTAGTGATGGAAAATAAATATAGGTTGTTAGATTGTTAAGTTTAATTAAGGTATATTTGGTAGAAATGCCTAAATAGGATTAAATGGTGAAATTTATAAATTGAGGGGTCAAAATGTTAAATAAATGAATTGCATGAGCTTGTAATAGGACTATGAATATTCGGCCCTAAAGAAGTATGGTCAAATTTTGTGTAATTTGTGTTTTATGGAAAAAGGACTAAATTGTAAAAAGAGTAAAATATCAGGGGCAAAATGGTAATTAGCCCATTTATGTGTAATTGGACTAAATTCAATGGAATTATATTTGATTTATCTAAATTTAAAATTTATTAGATCAAGAACAAAAAGGATCGGGATTGGATCGGGGGAAGGCAAAGTTAAGCGAATAGTCGAAAAACATAGTCCGTCGATATTCGAGGTAAGTTTTAAGCAATTGAGTTGAGTTGAATTTATCTATAATGATGCACATGTATTTAATAGAGGTAAATATGTACAATGTTGATATTGCCGAATGTGATATTGGTTGGGAGATGAATATAGTCGAATGTGATGTATACATATATGTTAATGATATAGCCATGTGTGATATTGATTTGGGAGATGAATATAGTCGAATGTGATGTATACATATATGTTAATGATATAGCCATGTGTGATATTGATTTGGGAGATGAATATAGTCAAATGTGATGTATACTTATATGTCAATGATATAGCCGAATGTGATGTTGATATGGAAATGAAATGAGCTAACATGTATATATGTATATATATGTAATTGAGGTTCAAGTTTTATATATGTATTTATTTAAACGAATAACAAGATCAAGTAATGCACTAAGTGTGTGAATTTAAATATCGAGCACTAAGTGTGCAAAATCGGTCACTTAGCATTAAGTGTGCAAAATGTTAAATGTGACGGCACTAAGTGTGCGATACGTTACGAGAATTTGGCACTAATTGTGCGAGATGTTAATGTGACGGCACTAAGTGTGCGATACGTTACAGGGTTTGGCACTAAGTGTGTGGATATATTGATCCTTCAAGGATGTCGGTTATTGAAAGTGTTAAGCAAAATAAAATGATCAGGTATGTGATGATAGATAATATAAGGATAGTAAAGTAAGTATTGGCGGTTGAAATGAAAATATGTATTTTGCATATCAATATGTGATTAATGAGGGTTTGAATTGTAAGTAAAAATTCAGTAAATAATAGATGGTTCTTGGTTCTTGGTTGGTCTCGTGTTTTAGATTTCCTTTGGGTGATCGTTACGTGCTCGGGGATCGTTGTTAAAGCTTGTCACACTATCATCAATATTTTGGTACTTTTTTTGAGGATAAACTTAAAGTTTATGGCATGTATAGGCTATGTTACTTTTTGAGTTCATTTCAAATGGTGTGTGTATATATATTTATATGCCATGCGAAAATGGCTAAATTGTGGTATTTTGGTCTTTTGTGAATTCGGCCATGGTGTTAACTTATTATGAAAATACAAATCCTGTTATGTTTATACTTGGTGTTTGAATATGTGGCTTGATTGATCATTGAGTTGAATCATAGTTGTGTAATTACGACCATGGTGTTTGTATGATGTGGTAAATAATTTTTATGATAGGTATGAATAGCGTTAAAGGTTATATATTTTGGTTGTGCAAAATTGCTCATGATACACATATGTGTGTGTAATGAGCTTGGTTTTATATGTTTTAGGTTATTTGTAAGATATATATATGGTTTTGATAATTTGGCTATGTTAATTATAAGAGTTGTGATCTATAATATGGTTGGATGCTTACGGAAATTGGTATTGAATTTGGTGTATCCTAGATTCGGTTAAGTAAGGTTTTAGTATATATGTATATTTGGTTTTGATAATTGATAAGTTGTTTTAGAAAAATGATTATAAGCATGTGCATATTCGGTTATTGTAACTTAATTGACCAAATGAATAGTAACTTTTACGATTTGATGAAAAATGCTTATATGTGACTTTGGCTATATGGATTTAAGATAATTACATTAATGTTTAAAGCATACTATGATAGTACATCATTACTTATAATGGATTCGTTTATGTTCATATGAATAGTAAATATTTGTTATGACCTGTGCTATGTCTGGTAATGCCTTGTAACCTTAATCGGCGACGGATACATGTTAAGGGTGTTACATTTGATTGGTATCAGAGCTATGGTTTAGTCGGTTCTTGGACTAGCGTAGCACGTGTGAGTCTAGCTATAAATGCCATAAATTTTACTGTGATAGTGTGATGACTTCTAACAATGAAATATGTTTTTCTTCTTTCTTATAGTAAATGGATCCTGATCTTGAACGAGCCGTAGCTGATGATGTCGAGAGTGTGGTGCCTGGTCCCGCGCGAGGGACCGCGCCGGTTGAATCTCGACCAGCTACGAGTAACCAAGATGAGGGAGCTAAGCAAGGCTTCTTTAGTATAATGAATGGTTGGTTTAATCAGTATATCCAGACACATTCGACTGTTCAACGACCCCCGAACCCTGATAATCCACCTGTAGTGCCGGTGGTACCTTCGATCATTAATCTTGAGAGATTAAATAAGCCTCCGGTCGACAGAATCAGAAAATACGGAGCTCAAAAGTTTAGAGCCGTAGCGGATGATGATGCTGAGCGAGCTGAATTTTGGCTCGATAATACAATTTGTGTTTTCGATGAACTATCTTGTACGCCTGATGAGTGCCTGAAATGTGCTATATCTTTATTACGAGATTCTGCCTATTATTGGTGGAACACTCTGGTTTCAGTTGTTCCGAAGGAGCGGGTCAATTGGGATTTCTTTCAGACAGAGTTCCGCAAGAAATATATTTGCCAGCGATTCATCGATAAAAAACGCAAGGAATTCCTTGAGCTTAAACAGGGTCGTATGACCGTATCTGAGTATGAACGCGAGTTTGTGAGACTCAGTCGATATGCCCGTGAGTGTGTTTCATCTGAGGCTGCTATGTGTAAAAGATTTGAAGAAGGGTTGAACGAAGACATAAAATTGCTCGTTGGTATACTTGAAATAAATGAGTTCGTGGTACTCGTTGAGCGAGCCTGCAAAGTCGAAGAGCTAGGAAAAGAGAAACAAAAAGCTGAGTTCGAAGATAGAGACTTCCGTAAGAGATCAGCGGGTAAAACTTCTCAATCGGCATAGAAGAAGTTCAGAAATGACAGTAGCCGATCCAAGACTAATGCTGGGTTTTCTATACGAGAGCGACCACCAGTGAGTTCATGAGCCACCTCAATAGCTAGTGTTGGCAATACTCGACCTAATAAACCCGAGTGTCAGCAGTGTGGTAGGCAACATTTTGGTGAATGTTGGGGCAAGTCCAACAACCGAGCTTGCTACAAATGTGATTCACAAGATAATTTCATTCGGGATTGCCCGGAGTTAGTCGAGAAGGATAATGCTCAGAGTGTGAGATCGACCGGTGCTATAGCTAGAGGTAAACCACCTCGAAATGTGGGAGGTAGAAGCGGCACTCAGAGAGGGACTTCGGATACAGTTACTCGATCAGAGGCTCGTGTGCCTGCCAGAGCCTATGCTATCCGTGCCCGAGAGGAGGCTTCATCTCCAGATGTTATCACTGGTATATTTACTCTCTTTAATACTAGTGTAATTGCTTTGATTGATCCCGGTTCAACCCATTCCTATGTGTGTGAAACATTAGTATCCAGTAAGACTTTACCTGTTGAGTATACTGAGTTTGTGATTCGGGTTTCGAATCCCCTGGGCTGGTGTGTGCTAGTTGATAAAGTGTGCAAGAATTGCCCTCTGATGATTCGGAATTCATGTTTTCCGGTTGATTTGATGTTGCTACCATTTGATGAGTTTGATATCATTCTCGATATGGATTGGTTAACCGTGCACGATGCTGCAGTGAATTACAGACGAAAGACTATTGATTTGCGGTGCCAGAATAATGAGATAATTCGAATTGAATCTACTGATTTAAATGGGGTACCAGCAGTAATATCTTCGATGTTGGCTCGGAAGCTTATGAGAAAGGGTTGCGAAGCTTACTTTGCTTATGTAATTGATAGTAAAGTGACCGAAAAGAAGATTGAATCTGTAACAGTTGTTTGTGAGTATCCGAATATGTTTCCGGAAGAATTGCCGGGTTTGCCACCTGTTCGGGAGGTAGAGTTTGGTATTGAGTTAGTGCCAGGGATGACTCCGATCTCGATATCTCTGTATAGAATGGCACCGACTGAATTAAAAGAATTGAAAGCGTAGTTGCAAGAGTTGACGGATAGAGGTTTTGCTCGACCGAGTTTCTCTCCTTGGGGTGCGCCAGTGTTATTTGTGAAGAAGAAAGACGGAACTTTGAGAATGTGCATCGACTACGGACAGCTCAATAAAGTGACCATAAAGAATAAATACCCATTGCCGCGCATTGATGATTTATTCGATCAGCTTAAGGAGCCTCAGTATTTTCGAAGATTGATTTATGATCAGGTTATTATCAGTTGCGAGTTAGAGACTCTGATGTGCCTAAGACTGCTTTCCAAACGAGATACGGCCATTACGAGTTTTTAGTGATGCCGTTTGGACTCACTAATGCCCCTGCTGTTTTCATGGATTTGATGAATCGGGTATTCAGACCGTATTTGGATCGGTTTGTAGTTGTGTTTATAGATGACATTCTGATCTATTCGCGCGATGAAACCGAGCATGCCGAACACTTGAGACTTGTGTTACAAATTTTGCGTGATAAGAAGTTGTACGCGAAATTTAGTAAATGTGAGTTTTGGTTAAGTGAAGTTAGTTTCCTGGGGCATGTTATTTCGGCATCAGGTATTCAGGTTGATCCGAATAAGATTTCGGCTATACTTGATTGGAAACCCCCGCGAAATATTTCTGAAGTTCAGAGTTTTCTGGGACTTGCCAGTTATTATAGACGCTTCGTGAAAGGTTTCTCAATGATTGCAACTCCGATGACAAAGCTACTTCAGAAAGATGTTAGATTCGAGTGGACGGAAAGGTGCAAGAAGAGTTTCGATCAATTGAAAACTTTATTGACTGAAGCTCCAGTGCTTGTTCAGCTAGAGTCAGTTAAAGAGTTCGTAATCTTCAGTGATGCATCCTTGAATGGTTTGGGCCGTGTTTTGATGTAGGAGGGTAAGGTTGTAGCCTACGCCTCGAGACAGTTAAATCTGCATGAAAAGAACTATCCGACGCACGATCTCGAATTAGCCGCTATAGTTTTTGCTCTGAAGATATGGCGCCACTATCTATTCAGTGAAAAATGCCATGTCTATTCCGATCATAAAAGCCTAAAGTACTTAATGACTCAGAAGGATCTGAATTTGAAACAACGACGATGGTTGGAATTATTAAAAGACTACGAGCTTGTGATTGATTATCACCTGGGAAAGGCTAATGAGGTTGTCGATGCCCTAAGCCAAAAATCACTGTTTACTCTACGTACGATGAACGTAGATATGGCTATGACTGACGATGGTGCGACTATAGCAGAATTGAAAACAAGACCGTTATTTGTTCAGCAGATTTGCGAAGCTCAGAAGGTTGATGATAACTTGATATAAAAAAGGAATCACTGTGGTTCAAATGCTGACCTAGAATTTCAGATTGATGCTAAGGGATGTTTGCGGTTCAGAAACCGAATATGTGTAACAAAAGATCCTGAGTTGATCCGAATGATTTGTAATGAAGCTCATAATAGTAAATTGTCTATTCACCCGGGTAGCACGAAAATGTATAATGATTTGAGACAGCATTACTGGTGGCACGGTATGAAACAAGATATTTCAGATTTTGTGTCGAAATGTTTGATATGTCAGCAAGTAAAAGGCAAACATCAGGTGCCATCTGGATTACTTCAGCCGATTATGATACCCGAATGGAAATGGGATCGAGTCACGATGGATTTCGTATCTGGATTACCGTTGACACCGAGCAAGAAAGATGCAATCTGGGTTATTGTTGATAGATTGACGAAGTTAGCTCACTTTATTCCGGTCCGTATAGATTACTCGCTCGAAAAGCTAGCTGAATTGTACATTTCTCAGATTGTACGATTACATGGAGTACCTATTTCTATTGTTTCGGATAGAGATCGGAGGTTTACATCGCGGTTTTGGAAGAAACTGCAAGATGCATTAGGTACTAAATTGCATTTTAGCACAGCTTTTCACCCTCAGATGGATGGTCAATCTGAGAGAATTATTCAAATACTTGAGGATATGTTGAGATGTTGTGTTCTCGAGTTCGAGGGTACGTGGGAACGATACTTGCCTTTGATTGAATTTGCGTACAATAATAGCTTTCAATCGAGTATCAAAATGGCACCTTATGAAGCTTTGTATGGTCGAAAATGTCGTACACCTTTATATTGGACTAAGCTCAGTGAAAACAAGATATACGGAGTTGATTTGGTTAAAGAAATCGAACAGAAAGTGAAAGTGATCCGTGAAAGTTTGAAAGCAGCGTCAGATCGTCATAAATCATATGCGGACTTAAAACGTAAATATATAGAGTATCAGATTGGTGATCGAGTGTTTTTGAAAGTCTCACCGTGGAAGAAAATACTCAGATTTGGTCGTAAAGGCAAATTGAGTCCAAGATTAATTGGACCATATGAGGTTTTGGAGTGGATTGGGCCGGTTGCGTATAGATTATTATTGCCACCCGAACTAGAAAAGATCAACAATGTTTTTCATGTGTCGATGCTCCGATGGTATAGATCAGACCCTTCTCATGTGATTAGTCCATCAGAGGTTAATATACAGTCAGATTTAACTTATGAGGAAGAACCGATCCGTATTCTGGCTCGTGAAGTGAAAGAGTTGCGAAACAAGAAAATATCATTGGTAAAAGTGCTTTGGCTTAAGCACGGAATCGAGGAAGCAACTTGGGAGCTTGAGAATTCAATGAAAGAACGTTATCCAAACCTATTCACCGGTAAGATTTTCGAGGACGAAAATCTCTAAGGGGGGAGAGTTGTAACAGTCCGATTTTGACCCTAATCGGAATGGTGGTTTCAGGACCATGAATTCGAGTCAGAAAAATTTTTAAATATTAGTTTCTGTGTTCTGAATGTGTGAATTTGTTGGTGTGAAAATTTCGTTTTAAAATTTGATTGTTTTGATGCTTAATTGAAAAAAGGGGACTTAATTGCATAAAAACAAAATTTGGTGGATAAAGGTGTAAGTACCTAATTGATGATGGTTTTATAAATTGAAGAGTTGATAAGGTAATTTGGCCATTAATTAACATAAGTGGCAGGCCAAAATGCATGTAATAGTAACATGAATTGTTTATTATATTTTTATGATGTTTTGTTATAATTTTAATATATGTTAATGTATTATAATTGAATAAAAAATAAAAATGAAAGAGAAAGTGTTCATCTTTCTCAAGTGACCGAAACTAAGAGAGAAAAAGAGAGAAAAGAAGCTTGGAAACATTCGGCCCTTGCAAGCTCAAATAGGTAAGTGATTTGAGTCCAGTTTTTGATAATTTTTACGTTTTTGAGATCGTTGCTTTGAATACTAGCTAGCCCAAGTTAAAATTTTTGAATTTGATGATGTATTCATGAAATGCCATTGTTGATAGCTTGATGAAATTTGTGTTTAGTGATGGAAAATAAATATAGGTTGTTAGATTGTTAAGTTTAATTAAGGTATTTTTGGTAGAAATGCCTAAATAGGGTTAAATTGTGAAATTTACAAATTGAGGTGTCAAAATGTGAAATAAATGAATTGTATGAGCTTGTAATAGGACTATGAATATTCGGCCCTAAAGAAGTGTGGTCAAATTTTGTGTAATTTGTGTTTTGTGCAGAAAGGACTAAATTATAAAAAGAGTAAAATATCAGGGGTAAAATGGTAATTAGCCCATTTATGTGTAATTGGACTAAATTCAATGGAATTATATTTGATTTATCTAAATTTAAAATTTATTAGATCAAGAACAAAAAGGATCAGGATTGGATCGGGGAAGGCAAAGTTAAGCGAATAGTCGGAAAACATAGTCCGTCGATATCCGAGGTAAGTTTTAAGCAATTGAGTTGAGTTGAATTTATATATAATGATGCACATGTATTTAATAAAGGTAAATATGTACAATGTTGATATTGCCGAATGTGATATTGGTTGGGAGATGAATATAGTCGAATGTGATGTATTCATATATGTTAATGATATAGCCATGTGTGATATTGATTTGGGAGATGAATATAGTCGAATGTGATGTATACATATATGTTAATGATATAGCCATGTGTGATATTGATTTGGGAGATGAATATAGTCAAATGTGATGTATACTTATATGTCAATGATATAGCTGAATGTGATGTTGATATGGAAGTGAAATGAGCTAACATGTATATATGTATATATATATGTAATTGAGGTTCAAGTTTTATATATGTATTTATTTAAACGAATAACAAGATCAAGTAATGCACTAAGTGTGCAAATTTAAATACCGAGCACTAAGTGTGCGAAATCGGTCACTTAGCACTAAGTGTGCAAAATGTTAAATGTGACGGCACTAAGTGTGCGATACATTACGAGAATTTGGCACTAATTGTGTGATATGTTAATGTGACGGCACTAAGTGTGCGATACGTTACAGGGTTTGGCACTAAGTGTGCGGATATATTGATCCTTCATGGATGTCGGTTATTGAAAGTGTTAAGCAAAATAAAATGATCAGGTATGTGATGATAGATAATATAAGGATAGTAAAGTAAGTATTGGCGGTTGAAATGAAAATATGTATTTTGCATATCAATATGTGATTAATGAGGGTTTGAATTGTAAGTAAAAATTCAGTAAATGATAGATGCATATGAAATTAAGAAAAATGTATATGTATTTGTTTTGAGATGAGAAAGTGATATATAAATCGGTATGAAATCTATTTTTGAATATGTGTATGTTCGGCCTTAAGGTTAAAATGTAAAAATTCACTATTATAATGGTATAATGTATTATAGTTTTGTAATTGCTTATAACTTAATAAGCTGTTAAAGCTTACTTGGTTCTTGGTTGGTCTCGTGTTTTAGATTTCCTTTGGGTGATCGTTACGTGCTCGGGGATCGTCGTTAAAGCTCGTCACACTATCATCAATATTTTGGTACCTTTTTTGAGGATAAACTTAAAGTTTATGGCATGTATAGGCTATGTTAATTTTTGAGTTCATTTCGAATGGTGTGTGTACATATATTTATATGCCATGCGAAAATGGCTAAATTGTGGTATTTTGGTCTTATGTGAATTCGGCCATGGTGTTAACTTATTATGAAAGTACAAATCCTGTTATGTTTATACTTGGTGTTTGAATATGTGGCTTGATTGATCATTGAGTTGAATCATATTTGTGTAATTACGACCATGGTGTTTGTATGATGTGGTAAATAATTTTTATAATAGGTATGAATAGCGTTAAAGGTTATATATTTTGGTTGTGCAAAATTGCTCATGATACACATATGTGTGTGTAATGAGCTTGGTTTTATATGTTTTAGGTTATTTGTACGATATATATATGGTTTTGATAATTTGGATATGTTAATTATAAGAGTTGTGATCTATAATATGGTTGGATGCTTACGAAAATTGGTATTGAATTTGGTATATCCTAGATTCGGTTAAGTAAGGTTTTAGTATATATGTATATTTGGTTTTGATAATTGATAATTTGTTTTAGAAAAATGATTATAAGCATGTGCATATTCGGCTATTGTAACTTAATTGACCAAATGAATAGTAACTTTTGCGATTTGATGAAAAATGCTTATATGTGACTTTGGCAATATGGATTTAAGATAATTACGTTAATGTTTAAAGCATACTATGATAGTACATCATTACTTATAATGGATTCGTTTATGTTCATATGAATAGTAAATATTTGTTATGACCTGTGCTATGTCTGGTAATGCCTTGTAACCTTAATCCGGCGACGGATACAGGTTAAGGGTGTTACAGGTATGGGGTGAAACATAGAACTGCCACGGCATATCACCCTCAAACGAATGGTGAAACTAAAATTTTTAATAGAGAAATTAAACAAATTCTAGAGAAAGTGGTGAATCGATCTTGAAAGGACTGGTCTACTAGATTGGATGAAGCTCTATGGGCATACCAAACTGCTTTTTAAACTTGTTTATGGTAAGTCATGTCATTTACCTGTTGAACTTGAGCATAAAGCATTTTGGGTGATTAAGAAGCTGAACATGGATTGGGCTACTGCTAGCAGCAAGAGATTGCTAGAATTGAATGACATGGAAGAGTTTCGGATACAAGTATACGAGAATGCTCGTTTGTACAAGGAAAAGACCAAGCGATGGCATAATGCCAGAATTTTACCAAGGTAATTTGAACCTAGACAACAGGTATTATTGTTTAACTCCAGGCTCAAATTATTTCTTGGTAAGTTAAAATCTCGATGGTCAAGACCTTTTGAAATAATTCAAGTGTATCCGCATTGTGCTGTTGTTGTTAAAGACCTAAGAACAGGGGTTACATTCAAGGTTAATGGACAAAACTTGAAGCATTACTGGGGTGCTCCTATAGAGCGTGACAAGCAAAGCATTAGCCTTCGTGATGTTTGAATTTTTTGTTTTCATTAATAAATAATTTTTCCGTAGTATTTCCCATTATTATTTTTATTTTATTCTCTTTATTTTTAATACAATGTCATTTCTGTTATTATTATTATGAACATGAGCAGAATAAAAAAAAGCAGGATTTGTTAGAGCAGCAGTTGCCGCAGCATTACAAAGAAGCGTTATGCCATGGTAAACTGAATGATAAGGTGTTAATAAAAGAGTTGACCAGTTAGAAAATTCCAAAGGAAAGGTTTTTAGGTAGTGCATTTAGTGAAAATTGGGAAACCCAAAGTATGAGGCCCACAATGTAGGGTTCCATTATTTCATTTTCCCCCCAAAAGTCTTGTCAGTTTTTAACTTTTCCTCCACGTCATAACCCTTCTCCATCACGTTTCCCATTCCCTAAAAGCTCCCATCATTATCTCTTTTTATTTTCTTCAACTGGTTCACGTTTCTCACTTCTCACAAAGTTCACATTTTTACAGTTCTCTCGTCTTCAACCTCTCTACTATTATTTTTTTACTCCATTATTTTTCATTTTCTATTTCCCTGACTTTTTCTTCAGGGCTAGTGTAAGGAGTACTTCTAAACCAGCAGAATCTTCGCGCGATGGTGCCCTGCAACCAAATATATTCTTCAATGCTACCGTAGCCACAAGGTATTCCACTAATATTCTAAAGCGGCCATTTTATTTTGAATAGGGATTTTTGCTGAAGGATGAACCCAACTTAGGGTACGATGAATTGGTATCATCGATTGCAGAAAATCATGATTGGACCAGATTTGGTCTACACCCAGGGGATGTTTTGGGTAAAGAGGTAAGATAGTTTTACGCTCATGTGAATTCCCTAGATTCTCCCTGTAACACTCTTAAATCGGGGTCTCTGCATTTTGTGTGTTATTGCATGTGATATTATGTTGGTTGTGCTAGTTTAGCATGTTTTGGGGTCCAGGCATGACTTCGGGTTAGGCCTGAGTCATGGCTAATTTTTTTGTTTTATTTTTGGTACTTAGAGAGAGGAAGCTAAGAGAGTTAGGGGTTAAAAGAAATTGTCGGAGGGTTTAGACATAAATAGCTTGGTGGTAAAGTGGCAAAGGAGGCGCCACTAAGGTGCCAGGAAGGTGACGCCACATGCAGGGAAGGAGAGCTTGGGTTCGAGCTGCAGAAATCCCTTTCTGCTTATTCTTTTTCACGCCAGAAGCAAGGAAGAGGTGTGCTCAGGTGGGACTCTCTTGAATGGATGAGGATTGGATCATCAGATTTGAAATGGATGGAGAGGAGAAAATTTTGGAGCTTGACTCATTCAAACCAATTTGAATGAGTGGACGGGAGAGTCTTGAGGTGTTGGCCAAATTATGGACTATGGGGGGGAGGAGGTGTAATCGGTTTCGGAAGCTAGGTGTGCCGAATCTCCATAGCCAAGTAAGGGTGCATTTTCAGCTAGCATAGAAGGCTTCTTCAATTTCGATTGATGTCAAAACCGAAACCTCATTTGGCATTTTTCTCTTTCGCCAACTGTGGTACTTGGCCGAACCAAACCTTGCCATCCCTTTGAAGAGTCGAAACCTCTTTACTTTGCCGAAACCATCCATCTTTGTTCACTTATTCCTCTCCCTATTTTGCTCAAAGCTGAAACTTGACCCTCACATCTTCTTCTCCATTTCTTTCTACTTCATCTTTCTCTTTTCTCAAACCCATTGCCGAATCTATCCCTTCCTATTTCACTTCTTTTCTCCATCTTTTCCCGAAATCAATCCATCACTTAAGCCGAATCTTGGTTCCATTCTCTTCTTCCATCTCTTCCATCTTGAAAAGCCGAAACCTTTTTGAGTTCTCTTCTTTTCTTTCAAAGAGTTTGGCCGAATATCCTTAGTTTATTTTCTTCTCTTCTCACGAGTGCTAATCCCTTTGAAAAGCCGAAAACTGTTTTATCCTTTGGGATATAACCGAATCTCCTGGTAAGTGTAGTTCTTCTTCTCTTGTTGACTGACTTGGGTAATATCGAAATCCCACCTCTCTGCTAGTTCTCCATTTGATTTTAGATCCAAGTCTGAAACTCTATTCTTGTTCTATATTGGTAGCCGAAACCCCTAACATCACTAGGGTGTGCCGAACTTTGGTGATTGGAGGCCGAATCTGTCAGTAAGGTAAGGGGGTAAGTGTTTTACGGTTTCACCATCTTCTGTTGTGGTTAATATCGAAGGCTTTAATCCAATGATAGTGGTACTTGGCCGATTGTAGGGAGAAGTGTAGCCGAATACAGTGGATCTTCGGGATTTGGTTGGAAACCAAATCCGCGTTAAGGTAAGTGCTACCTTCGGGTGACATATCTTCGGGATTTTTTGATTAAGCCGAATGGCTTTAGTCTTAAAAGTATGGTGTTGGCCAATTGTAGGAAAGGTGAAGGCAAACGTTTCGGGATCTTTGGGTTCTATCGATTGGAAATAGATCGTGGTTTCGGGATTTCGCTTAGATCTACAAGTAGTCAGGTGTGTAACGCTTACACACTTCATTAGTATTATATGTTCATTGTGTTTACTGTTAAAAGCCGAATGGCCATTGAAATCAGTGATTTTGCCTTGTGGGCATGAGCGTGGACTCCGGGTAAGTCCCCTGTTATGCTTATCTCGATATATGTGTTATCATGTCACTGTATAATGGTATGCTATGGGTTATTTGCATCATAACATGATATTATGCCATGATTGATATGGACATGATGATGGGATTGATGAGAGGAGGGGGAAGGATGATTTGGACTGTCACCAGTGGTTTTGACCACACGGCGGGTTGGCCCCGCTTTTGATACTATATTTGTCACTAAGTCCCAGTGGTTTTGACCACTAGTGGTTTTGACCACATATGGATATTGTGACTCGTCCCAGTGGTTTGGTACCACAGTGGGTTGGCCCCACATGTTGATTACGGGATTGTCATCAGTGGTTTTGACCACACGATGGGTTGGCCCCATCACTTGATTTGTGACTACGGTCACCAGTGGTTTTGACCACACTTATATATTTGTGACTTCGGTCACCAGTGGTTTTGACCACCAGTGGTTTTGACCACACGGGGTAGATAAAGGAGATCGGATGGTTAGGTTTTGGGGTTGCATGATTTGCATGTTTTACTGATGATTTGCGTAAGTGCTTGCACTATCGGGTTGGGGATTTATACACTGAGTCTCGGTGACTCACCCCTTCCCTTATATTTTACAGATGAGGCATAGATCGCGGATATGGAGCTTGGGAGGACTCGAGGTGGCCATGCATCTAAATTTAGGGTTTATTTTTAAATTACTATTCCGGGTTATATTTCCTTTAAATTTGGTTTTGGTTTTGTAATAAGGCCGCTAAGTATTATTTTGGGTTTTTAATTGCTTGATTTTATTTTAATTATCTTATGCATGTGGTTAATAACTTGATTTGCTAAAGTAACCGAGATTAAATCGATGTTTCCAAATCTATACTCTTTAACGAGATTTTCAAACGCTACTATCGGGTAACATCATTCACAAAATGATTACAAAGGTAACTTAGATGATTTTCAAATTTAATTTTTCAACCAACTTCAAATGCAAATGGTTTTAAACTTGACTATGCTCAACTCACTCGGATTTTAAAAAGTATCTAAAGGTTTTCAAAAACTAGAAACAGCAAACGAATTTTCCAGCAAAAGAGATTCTCCGGGTTTTAAAGCAACACTAAAACAATTTTAAGATCACTTTATATGGGGTTTTCTAAACCTTAAAACGATAAAGGAGTTTTACAATAGAAATTAATCGGTAAACTTGTTTTATTCAAAATGTTTTCACTCTGTAACATGCCAGATTCAGTCGTGGTGTATTGACCGGGTTTGGAGTGTTACAATTTTGGTATCAGAGCCAAGTTCAAAAGCTCGGCTGTGGGCCCAAGGCCCAAAATTATTTTAGAATAGGTTATGAAAGGTTTTTATTTATTTATTTATGGTTGGGAAAGCATGGCACCGAGTCTCCAGGCACCGATCCGCCCAGGTAAGTACCCCTAACTATTGTTTATATGCTTGTAATGATGATGCTATGACTAATAGGGAATCACTTTAGAGACTGAAACCTTAGGGTTGTGTGTGAACCTACGGAAACAATCCCCGTACTAAACTATTCATAAGACTGTGCTTTAATAACAGTGGAATAGGTCTAACGTATAAAACTTTTAAATCAGATCAATTCGTGAACGATAGTCATGAGTACACGAGGACGTGGGCGAAATACACGTGGACGAGGTAGAGGTAGGATGACAGTGTCAGAACCGGTAGGGTCTGGACATGGGTCGGAAAACGAGGTACCACCACCGCCAGCTGTGGGCGTAGAATTTCAGGATCAGACGGGTGGTGATGACGCAGTGTCATAAGCAATGCTGCAGGTTCTGGAGAGAGTCGCGGGTGCAGGCATTGGAATGGGAGCTAGGAAATCTGTGTCCGAACGACTCCGGGCTAATGGCGCAGAGGTATTCAGAGGTGTATCTGGTGTGGCTCCCAATACGGCGGAGTATTGGCTGGAGGCGACAGAACGTATCATGGACGACCTGGACTTTACGACTGAGGAGAAGCTGAAGGGTATAGTATCTCTTCTCCGAGATTAGTCATATCAGTGGTGGCTCACAGTTAGGGATGGAGCAACGGCGGACGACATCACTTGGGATTTCTTTAGGGCAGCTCATCAGAGGAAATACGTAGGGGCTAGTTACATCGATGCACAGCGTAAGGCGTTCCTGAATTTGGTTCAGGGAAATAAGTAAGTATCGGAATATGAGGCGTAATTTCTTCGGTTAAGTCGGTATGCACGGGGTATTGTGGGCACGGAACATGAGCGCTGTGTCAGATTTAAGGATGGGTTGAGAGATGAGCTGCGGATATTGATTGCTCCACAGTAGGAGAGAGAATTTGCGGTCTTAGTAGAGAAGGCCAAGGTTGCTGAGGAGGTAAAACAGTCAGTGAGACGGAACTAGGATAGGAGTTGGAATAAGAGGAGTTCTGGGTCATCAGGGTCTGCCAGGAATCAGCAGAAAAGGGCTAGGTATGGTGGGCCGAATCAAGTGGCGAGGCCTGCTGCTGCTGCTACTCAGTGGCCGCCACGGTGTGCTCGATATGGGAAGTCTCACACGGGGGAATGTTGGACCAAAAATAGAGGGTGCTTCGAGTGTGGGTCAATAGGGCACCGGGTAAGGAATTGTCCGCAGAGGTCAGCTAGATTTTAGTCTGAGGGTCAGGGTCGTACACAGTTCAGGAGGGATGGTCAACAGCCACAGAGGGGTTGCAGTTCGGCCAGAGGAGGTAATGGTTCTGGACGAGGCCGCGGAGCACCGGGCAGAGGTGCTGGGAGCTCAGAGGCGAGACAGCCGGGATTGGTCTACGCAACGAGGCATCGAGAGGAGGGTGACGCATCGGACGTCATAACCGGTACGTTCTTAATTTTTGGACTGCCTTATACTGCTTTGATAGATGTTGGTTCGACGCACTCGTATGTTGCCAGTAGTATAGTGGAAGCTATGAACTTAGACTTTGAGAGTACTTCTAGGGAGATGATAGTAATAAGCCCTCTAGGTCACTTTGTAGCAGTAAATAAACTATATAGGGATGTACCCCTAGAACTTCAAGGGGTCGTGTTTTTGGCTGACTTGATGGAACTGCCATTTGGGGAGTTCGATCTGATTCTCGGGATGGATTGGTTAGTGAAGTACCAGGCCAGTTTGGATTGCGCAGCTAAGCGCATGGTGTTGAAGACAATGGAAGGCGAAGAGGTGGTGATGATAGGTAATAGGAGAGATTACCTATCCAATGTGGCATCTACGCTGAAGGCGGAGAAAATGGTGAGGAAAGGTTGTGAGGCATTTATGGTGCATGTCTGTGCTTTGGAAGCCAAGGATGCAGCTGTAGAGAATGTCCAAACTGTGGGGGAATTTGCTGATTTATTTCCAGAGGAACTTCCGGGTTTCCCTCCTAACCGCGAGGTTGAGTTCGGTATAGACTTGTTACCCGGAACCGCGCCAGTGTCTATTACCCCGTATAGGATGGCGCCGAAAGAATTGGTGGAGTTAAAGGCTCAGATTCAGGAGTTGCTGGACAGAGGTTTCATCCGGCCGAGTGTATCACCTTGGGGAGCACCTGTGCTTTTTGTTAAGAAGAAAGGCGGTACTATGCGGATGTGTATAGACTACCGCCAGCTGAATAAGTTGACGATCAAAAACAAGTATCCGTTGCCCAGGATAGACGACTTGTTTGATCAGCTTAAGGGTGCATCGGTATTCTCTAAGATAGATCTTAGGTCGGGGTATCATCAACTCAAGGTGAAGGAGGCTGATATTCATAAGACGGCGTTTCGTACTCGGTATGGGCATTACGAGTTTCTGGTGATGCCATTCGGGTTGACCAATCGCCCGGCAGTATTCATGGACATGATGAATCGGGTGTTTCAGCCGTATTTGGACCGGTTTCGTCGTGAGTGTTTATAGAGCGACATTTTGGTGTACTCAAAATCGAGGAGGAGCATGATGCGCATCTACGGGTGGTTCTCTGATTACGAGGAGAAGTAACTATTCGCTAAGTTTAGTAAGTGCGAGTGCAGGTTAAGGAGGTAACTTTCTTGGGTCATGTGGTGTGGTGAGGGGATTAGGTGGATCCTCGGAAGATCAAGCGATGTTGGATTGGAAACCACCTAAGTCGATTTGCGAGATTCGGAGTTTTCTGGTTTGGCAGATACTACTGAAGGTTCGTGGAGGTTTCTCCTTGATTATAGCGCCGTGACTAAGTTGTTGAGAAAAGGGGTTCCGTTTGTGTGGTCTGAAAAATAGTAAGAAAGTTTTGACAAGTTAAAGAAGATTCGATCAAGCTCGGTGTTGATTCAAACTGAGCGGGAAAGGAATTCACGGTCTCATCGTGATGCATCGCATCATCGGCTTAGGTGTGTGCTTGATGCAAGATGGAAAGGTGGTCGCTTATGCGTCTCGGCAATTAAGGCCTCATGAGGGTAACTACGACACATGACTTGGAGTTGGCTGCAGTGGTTTTCGCCTTGAAAATTTGGAGGCATTACTTGTATGGGGAAAAGTCGATAGTCTACAGGATCACAAGAGTCCAAGTACCTCTTGACTCGAAAAATTTAAATTTGAGGCAGCGAAGGTGGATCGAGTTGTTGAAGGACTACGATCGCCGATTGAGTACCATCGGGTAAGGCTAACGTAGTAGCCGGCGCGTTGAGCCGTAAGGTGGTAGCAGACACGAGAGCGATGTTTGCTCACCTTAGTCTATATGACGACGGGAGTCTTTTGGCGAATTGCAAGTAAAGTCGACGTGGATTGATCAAAGTTAAGGAGCTTGGTGGTGGATGAGGTTCTAAGTGCTCGGAGGTTGCAAGTGCAAGGTGGTGAATCGGAGGGTTACTGACTTGGGTAGTGATGGAGTCCTGTGTTTTCAAGGGAAAGTATGTATGCCCAAGGACGTTGAGTTGAGACAGCGGATTCTTCAGGAAGCTCATAGCTGCCCATACGCTATGCATCCTGGAGGCAGTAAGATGTATCGTGATTTGAGGGAACAGTTCTGGTGGCCAGGTCTTAAGTGAGAAGTAACGGAGTTTGTGGGCAAGTGTCTGACATGCCAGCAAGTTAAAGCTAAGCATCGCCATTCACCGTCGGATGGCCATTGCGGTGGTAAAGATCCCGCAGTGGAAGTGGGAAAGGATTACGATGGATTTCGTCAGTGGGCTACCCCTTACGCTTAGCAAGAAAGACTCAGTTTGGGTAATTGTGGATCGTCTGACTAAATCGACTCATTTCATACCAGTCCGAGTTGACTATTCGCTCCAGAAGTTAGCCAAGTTGTATGTGGCAGAGATAGTAAGGTTGCATGGAGTGCCAGTGTCAATTATTTCGGATAGGGATCCCAGGTTCACGTCGAGGTTCTGGAAAGCTTTGCATCAAAGCGTTGGGTACGAGGTTGGATTTCAAAGACGTCTTTTCATCCGCGATCGATGGGCGATGCGAGAGGGTAATCCAGATTTTGGAAGATATGTTAAGGGGTTGCGTTCTGGATTTCAGCGGTAGTTGGGAGGAGTATTTGCCATTGGCAGAGTTCGCTTATAACAACAGTTATCAAGCGAGTATTCAGATGGCACCATATGAGGCACTATATGGACGAAAATGTCGTACTCCGACGTGTTGGACAGAATTGGGTGAACGACAGATGTTGGGTCCGGAATTGGTGGCAAAAACGGAGGATAAGGTTAAAGTAATTCAGGCTCGTCTAAAGGAAGCATCGGACAGGCAGAAGTCTTACACTGATCTTAAGCGCAGGGATATAGAGTATGCAGTGGGTGACAAGGTCTTCCTGAAGGTATCGCCGTGGAAGAAAGTGTTGAGATTTGGGCGAAAGGGCAAGCTAAGCCCTAGGTTTATTGGGCCATATACGGTGTTGAAGCGAGTGGGACCAGTAGCTTATCAGCTCGAGTTACCCACAGAGTTAGGTCAGATTCACGATGTGTTCCATGTCTCAATGCTTAGGCGCTATCGATCAGATCCATCACATGTTGTGCCAGCTGAGGAGATAGAGGTGAGCTCGGACTTGTCTTTCGAGGAGGAACCGGTACGGATTTTGGATCGGGATGTCAAGGTTCTGCGTCGGAAGTCAGTTCCCTTGGTGAAAGTATTATGGCGGAACCATGGTACGGAGGAAGCCACGTGGGAACCAGAGGATGTGATGCGGCAGCAATACCCTCAACTCTTCTGACCAAGTAATTTTGAGGCCGAAATTATTTTTAAGGGGGGTAGAACTGTAACACTCTTAAATCGGGGTCTCTGCATTTTGTGTGTTATTGCATGTGATATTATGTTGGTTGTGCTAGTTTAGCATGTTTTGGGGTCCAGGCATGACTTCGGGTTAGGCCTGAGTCATGGCTAATTTTTTTTGTTTTGTTTTTGGTACATAGAGAGAGGAAGCTAAGAGAGTTAGGGGTTAAAAGAAATTTTCGGAGGGTTTAGACACAAATAGCTTGGTGGTAAAGTGGCAAAGGAGGCGCCACTGAGGTGCCAGGAAGGTGACGCCACATGCAGGGAAGGAGAGCTTGGGTTCGAGTCGCAATCCCTTCTCGCTTATTCTTTTCACGCTGTAAGCAAGGAAGAGGTGTGCTCAGGTGGGACTCTCTTGAATGGATGAGGATTGGATCATCAGATTTGAAATGGATGGAGAGGAGAAAATTTTGGAGCTTGACTCATTCAAACCAATTTGAATGAGTGGACAGGAGAGTCTTGAGGTGTTGGCCGAATTATGGACTGTGGGGGGGAGGAGGTGTAATCGGTTTCGGAAGCTAGGTGTGCCGAATCTCCATAGCCAAGTAAGGGTGCATTTTCAGCTAGCATAGAAGGCTTCATTTTTGATTGGTGTCAAAACCGAAACCTCATTTGGCATTTTTCTCTTTCGCCAACTGTGGTACTTGGCCGAACCAAACCTTGCCATCCCTTTGAAGAGCCGAAACCTCTTTACTTTGCCGAAACCATCCATCTTTGTTCACTTATTCCTCTCCCTATTTTGCTCAAAGCCGAAACTTGACCCTCACATCTTCTTCTCCATTTCTTTCTACTTCATCTTTCTCTTTTCTCAAACCCATTGCCGAATCTATCCCTTCCTATTTCACTTCTTTTCTCCATCTTTTCCCGAAATCAATCCATCACTTAAGCCGAATCTTGGTTCCATTCTCTTCTTCTATCTCTTCCATCTTGAAAAGCCGAAACCTTGTTGAGTTCTCTTCTTTTCTTTCAAAGAGTTTGGCCGAATATCCTTAGTTTATTTTCTTCTCTTCTCACGAGTGCTAATCCCTTTGAAAAGCCGAAAACTATTTTATCTTTTTGGATATAACCGAATCTCCTGGTAAGTGTAGTTCTTCTTCTCTTCTTGACTGATTTGGGTAATATCGAAATCCCACCTCTCTGCTAGTTCTCCATTTGATTTTAGATCCAAGTCTGAAACTCTATTCTTGTTCTATATTGGTAGCCGAAACCCCTAACATCACTAGGGTGTGCCGAACTTTGGTGATTAGAGGTGAATCATCGAAGAAGGTAAGGGGTAAGTGTTTTACTGGTTTCAACATCTTCTGTTGTGGTTAATATCGAAGGCTTTAATCCAATGATAGTGGTACTTGGCCGATTGTAGGGAGAAGTGTAGCCGAATACAGTGGATCTTCGGGATTTGGTTGGAAACCAAATCAGCGTTAAGGTAAGTGCTACCTTCGGGCGACATATCTTCGGGATTTTGTGATTAAGCCGAATGGCTTTAGTCTTAAAAGTATGGTGTTGGCCGATTGTAGGAAAGGTGAAGGCAAACGTTTCGGGATCTTCAGGTTCTATCGATTGGAAATAGATTGTGGTTTCGGGATTTCGCTTAGATCTACAAGTAGTCAGGTGTGTAACGCTTACACACTTCATTAGTATTATATGTGTTAACTGGGTTTGGGGTGTTACACTCCCTTCATTTATGTGGGGGTAAATCTGTGCCATTCGACGAATACCATATTAATGCCCAGTTCGGCATTGAGGAGGTTAGAGATGAGCATTTTGAATTTGCCGAGAATATTACACCAGAGGGTGGACAAAAGTATTAGAGGATTTATGCGTTGAAGGAACGCAGAGGATTATTTCAAGCCAGGTGTGTTACACTGTTGAAAGAGCTACATTAAAACCTATTGGGAATGTGTGGTACCACTTTTTAAGGAGTCGTCTTATGCCGTTTACGCATAACACGACTATTTCGAAACAAATGCTGTTGTTGTTGCATTCCATTCTACAAGGAAGACAGATAAATGTAAGGAAGATGATCTTCCAAGAGGTCCATAGGTGTGCCGATAAGAATGTCGGGAGTTTGAATTTTCCTTCCCTTCTTTCTACCTTATGTAAGATGGTAAATGTGCCTTTAGATGATGCTGAGGATGTTACCCCCAATAAGGGTGGGATAACACAAACAATTTTTTCCAAGCTATGAGGAACTGAGTTTGCCGCAACATCCCAACACGGTCAAGCTTCCCCTACCACACGTATTCCCACAACAACATCTCCCACCTTTCATGATAATAAAATCTTGACCTCCTTAAAATAGTTAGAATAGTGGTTGTCTCTGTTTGAGGTGCAACAATACCAGATGATGGAAGAGTTGGAACAAAGCAACGAATGCCAAGCTAGGTGCTGGTCGTAAGTGAAAGATAGGGATTTAGCATTAAGAAAATCACTGCAGAAATTTTTTTGAGACCCATGCCAGAATATCCTGCTTTCCTAGCTACTTTGCTCTTGTCTACGGAGTGCAAAAAAGAGCCAGTTCCACCCGTTGCCGAAACTGACCCCATGACTAAAGGAGTCACTGTAGATAAATGGAAAGCTGTTGAGGAGGAATTAGAAAAGTCAACCTTTGCCGACAAAGAGAAAGAAGCAGAAGAAGGAAAGGAAGAAACAATGTCCCTACCACTACACTAGCTACTACCACTGAAATAGGTAAAACTCCTGAATCGACTTCTTCATCCATCTCCATGATTGCACAAGATCAAGCAATCAATCAACTGATCAATGAACTAACGGAGACTGATAAAGAATGTGAGGAAGTCGATCTAAAGAAAAGGAAGATGCGATACAAAGTCAGTGCTCGCAAGTCCACGAGAAAGAATTGAATGAAGTACCAATGTTCTAGTCCAAGGAGGTTAAGTTTTGTTTTCCTTTCATGCATTCAATAATTTTTTCTCTTTTCTTGTTTGTGTACATATTCATACTTATTATATACTGTTCATGATTTTACATACATTGAGGACAATGCATCTTTTAGGTTTGGGGGTGTATTGTGCATCCAAGTTGCATTTTGTATGTTCATTTTGGTATATAGGATATTTTTCCATGGCATAATAACTATTGAAATGCTGCCTTGTCTATAAGAACTACAATTTTTCTTTATGATGTTCAATGATGAGCTTAAATTTTTTTCGATATACCTAGAACATGTAACACTGGATTGGGTGAAGTTACCTTAGGCTAAGTTGGTTGCAAATTGATTTCTAAAAAGGGGATGTCCTATACTCTGTGTTTTTTTTGGTTTTTTGAAATATAGTAAGTATCTTTTTAATGCCCTTAGGGATTTTTGAAACTAGACATTAGTAAATTGCCACGGCATTTTGTTTAAATAAATATGCAGTCTACTGCTTAGAGTTGCTAAGTAGGTTAACATCACTTTGTTTGCTCCATCGTGCTGTCGATTAGAAATGACCTAAGTAAGAGTGTGTGGTATAACTATTAAGGGGCATTCTGCTGTTGCAAAGGACTGAGTAGCTAAGGAGGTAGTTGTATGCTCCATCCATCTTTTTAGTTAAAAGCCTTAGCTTCATAAGTGTCTTTTTGTTTAAATTGTGACATGATTGAGTGCTTGTAACAACCCATTTTCAATGAAATCAGAACAGTGGTTTCGGGACCACAAATCCTAGCCGGAAAGAAAATTTATTTTAATATTATTGCATGGTCTGCATTATGATATGGATGTTATATGAAAAATTCTGATAAGAAAATTTTACCGATTATGTGCTTAATTACAAAAAGGACCAAATTGCATAGAATGCAAAAGTTGAGTTCTAGTAGCTATAAGTACCAAATAGCTATGGAATTCAAAACTTGAGGTCCTTATATGGTAATTAGACCATTAAAGAAAAGTTAGTAGATATTTTTGGTGATTCATCCATGGAAAATTCGAAAAAGAAAAGGATGAAATTGGAAATGGGAAAAATTAAAGGATGATAAATAATTAAAAAAGAAATATCATCATATTATTGTCATCTTCATCCTCAAAATTTTATGGAAACCCTAGGAGGAGAAAGGAAACTAATCAAGCTTAATTAGGTATGTTTTCTTATCCCGTTTTTAGTAATTTTTATATTTTTGAGATCGGGATAGCTTAATCTATCTATTTTGGGGATTAATTTGAAAAGTTATCAAAGTAACAAAGTTTTGCCATGGATGAATATGCTGAAATTTTGAAATTTCTGGTAGAAAATGAAAGGTTGTTGATAGATAAACAACTTTTACAAAGAGAATTTTTATGAAATTATGATTTAGGGACTAAATTGCAAAGATGTAAAAGTTGTGGAAAAATTCTAAATTTTGTGAAATACATGTGCTGTAAATGTTATATGAAAATTCAGTTAGGCTTGGAAGAAGGATTAAATTACATGAATTTCATTTTTCGGGCCTAGGGACGAAATTGTCATTTATGAAAAGTATAAGGGCAAAATGGTAATTTTTCCTAGGATGTAAATTGAATCCAATTGAATATGAAATGTGATAAATTGATGATTCAATTCATTTATATAGATTCAAACAACTCAAATTCGAAGCTAGATCGAGGAAAAGAAAAAGTTTCGGATTAGTAGATTTTCATACACAAATAAGTGTCAAGGTAAGTTCGTGTAACTAAATTGTGTTTATTTTATGTTGAATTGAATGTGGTATGTGATTATATGAATTGTATAAATGTTGTAAATATATGAAATAATCATATGTCTGATCATGTCCGGAAAATATTAAGTTCCATTTGAATAATGAAATTCGATGGATACATGATTTCCCGTATTGATTATAGTCTTGTATATATTGCGGACAGAATATAGCTCGGACGAGCAATCCTGTTATAAGCCCTCTCGAGCGTCCTGTTATATAGTTCTTGCGAGCATCCTGATCTGTAGTGATTTTGCATGTGTTGCACACTACTGCAGCTCTTTGTGAGCATCCTGTTACATGATTCGATCGGTTGTGATCCGGCATATATTGCAGACACAAATGCAGCTCTACGTGAGTGTCCTGATATAGGCTCTTATGGTCTTCCTGACATGGCTCGCTTGAACTCCCAGTTGCCTTATCTGGTGCTCCCTAATATTAACTCTCTGGAGTTATTTGTTAAGCTCTATGAGCTCCCTAAGTAAAACTCTTATGAGTTTCCTGTTTAGCCCGGATAAATGTCCTATTACATGGCTCATCTGAGCATCCTGATATGTGGCTCGAGAGTGTGCTTTCTGATTATGTGCCCTAATGGGTACCCCTGATTATGAGTTGACGGCTTACTATTTTGTACACCTTGTGTGTACTACTTGAGCTGAGTATCCATCGAAATTTCAATGATTCAACGGATAAATCCCTAAAATGAGAAATTATGAGATTAAATAAATTATATCTTGAGTGTTTTTGAAATACATGAAAGTGTAACATGATAAGCTAATCCATGTTTAATTGATGCATAAATGAAATATGTGACTAACTTACTTATTTGAGTGTATGTGATTAGGCAAATTGCCAATTTGTTGGGAAGCATGATGTTGTATACTTATTTTATTAAATGCGATTGGTAAGTTTTGTAACACCCCTAACCTGAATCCGTCGCCGGAACAGGGTTACGGAGCGTTACCAAAGTTTACAGGTCAAGTAATATACCTTTCACAAGCATTTAACATTCAAATCAAATTTCAATCAAATTTAATCATATAGTCCCTTACATGAGCCATCGAGACCCAAATCGTGTAATAGAATCAGGTCGGGACTAAATCGGGTACTTAGAATTTTTTTTGTGAAATTTCAAAAATTTTCCTAGGTGCAGAGGTCACACGCCCGCGTGGACAGGCCGTGTGGCTCACATGGCCAGGGACACGCCCGTGTCTTAGGCCGTGTAACTCTCTGACTTAGGTCACACGACCAAGTCACACGCCTATTTGCTAAGCTGTGTGTAGGTGCCGGGGTCACATGGTCAAGCCACACGCCTGTGTGCCAGGTCGTGTGATCAATTCTGAGCATTCTGTTTTGAAATTTTAAAGATGCAGGGGACACATGGCCAGGCCACACGCCCATGTGCTAGGCCGTGTGTCACACACGGCTGAGACACACACCCATGTCTCTGCCCGTGTGGACAAAAATAGGCTATTTTTCAAGCCACATTTCTAACCCAAATTGTCATCCACCTATACCAACACTTTAACATATTCAAAAGTCAATATAGGTCATTTAAACCAACTTAAAATCCAAATCATATACATGATATTATACCTCATGTAACCAAGTATACAGATTTACTTAAATTACCATGTTTACTTATAAACATATTTTATCAAATATGCTAACTTAATTCGATCATCAATATGCCAATATAATTTTTATCAATCAACCATTTCAAGCATATACTATACATGTCCATCACTAGCCATTCCAATGGCTAGTTATAACTCAAATATTTACATGCCAACATTGGCTAATTAACCTATACATTCCATTATAGCCATAATTAATTTACCATATGTACCAAGATGGGCCGATAGATAGTGTGAGTGATCTCCACCAATGCTTCCAATCCAACGAGCTTCTGAATTACTATAGAACATGGGAAAAAAACAGAGTAAGCATATTATGCTTAGTAAGTTCGTATAACATGATAATAAACTTACCAATCATTTAAATTCAATATAAATATACAAGGCATATTTAGTCAACTGAATCACAAGCCCTAACACATATCCTCATTACCCGTGTTAGTTATACATTCTACTATAACATCAAGAAACATATATGGGCTCAACAATAATCAGATTTCCATATTGATATGCTTTTCACATCATGTATTCATGTAACATGTACAAATCATATCCCCGTATTTCAAGTTCAATTTCATAATAATTCGTCTCGAGCTCAGATTATTCCATATCGGAACTTTATTCATTAAATCATTCAAAATATCAATGTCACACCAATAGTGCACTCAAGGTGTACAAATCTATAATCATGGATGAACATATTCATGAAATAAATTCTATGTACAGATATCATCATCTCATATTTCCATATATTATGTATCATCAATTTCATGTATTTCAGGCAGATACGTGTAATAATTCATTTTTTATTCATATCTTCTCATGTCAGGATTTTTCTCGTTGAATTTATCTGAAATATTGATGGATACACATGTAGTACACTCGAGGTGTACAAATTAGGATTCGTCAATTCATATTCAGGGGTATCCATTTAGGGCACATAACCAGGGAGCACACTCTTGAGCCACATATCAGGATGCTCAGATGAGCCATGTAACAGGACACTTATCCGAGCTAAACAGGAAACTTATAAGAGTTTTAATTAGGGAGCTCATAGAGTTTAACAGGTAACTCTGAAGAGTTAATATCAGGGAGCACCAAATAAGGTAACAGAGAGTTCAAGCGAGCCATGTCAGGAAGCCCATAAGAGACTATATCAGGACACTCACGTAGAGCTACGTTTGTGTCCGCAATAAATGCTAGATCACAACCGATCGAATCATGTAACAGGACGCTTACAAAGAGCTGCGGTAGTGCGCAACACATGCAGAATCACTACCGATCAGGATGCTCGCAGGAACTATATCATAGGATGCTCGAGAGGGATATATCAGGATTATTCGTCCGAGCTAAATCCCGTCCGCAACATATGCATGACTATATTCATTACGAAAATCACGTATCCATCGACTTTCATTTATTCAAACGGGATTTAACATTTTTCAGGCATTATCAGGTATATGATTATTTCATTCATTTACAATATGCATATAATTTAAATAAACACATTCCACATTCATTTCAAACATAAAAGTAACATTTTTATCATTCATCATTTATCGGGCATTAACATTTATTTCAGATATTATCATTTATCGGGCTTTGTCGGATATGTCTTCAATGTCATATATATATAATATTTGAACAATTCACATTCACAACATTTAATTCAAACATATAAATATACACAATTTAGTTACACGAACTTACCTCGATAAATGTTCGTGTACATAAAATCTACTAATCCGACATTTTTCTCTTTTCCTCGTTCTAACTCTGAATTTGGTCTATCTGGATCTATACGAGTAAATTTAACATCAATTTAATACAATTTAAACTCAATTCAGTCCAATTCACATCTTAGGCAAAATTACCATTTTGCCCCTAAACTTTTAATTAATGAGGATTTCATCCCTAGGCTCGGAAAATGAAATTCATGCAGTTTAATCCTTGTTCCAAGCCTAGCCAATTTTTACATGTAATATTTACAGCACATGTATTTCATAAAATTCAGAATTTTTCCATGAATTTTACAACTTTTCGATTTAGTCCCGAAATCATGTTTTCATCAAAATTCACTTTGTAAAAGTTGTTTATCTAACAACAACCTTTCATTTTCTACCATAAATTTCAAAATTTTAGCATATTCATCCATGGAAAATTTTTCATACTTTGATAACTTTACAAATTAACCCCCAAAATAGATAGATTAAGTTATCCCGATCTCGAAAATATAAAAATTACTAAAAACGGGACAAGATTACTTACCTAATTAAGCCAAGAAAGCTTGCATTCTCTTTCCTAGGGTTTCCATGTATTTTAGGGAAGAAGATGACATAAAATAATGATATTTTGTTATCACCTTTTATTTTTCATCTTTCTAATTTCATCATTTTCTTTCTTTTATTTTCCATGGATGAATCATCATCCTTAACAACTAAGCATTTTTAATGGTCTAATTACCATATAAGGACCTCCAATTTAAATTTCTATAGCTATTTAGTCCATTTAGCTATTAGAACTCAATTTTTTGAACTTTCTACAATTTGGTCCTTTATCAAATTAAACATGTAATAGATAAAATTTCTTTACGAAATTTTCACACAATATTATTATCATACTGTAAATCATAAAATAGTATTAAAATAATTTTTCTTTTCGAACTCGGATCTGTGGTCCCGAAACCACTGTTCCGACTTTATCCAAAATGGGCTGTTACAAGTTTAGTTTCTGTTATACGAACTTACTAAGCATTAAATGCTTACTAGGTTTTATTTTCTCTGTTTTATAGAGTTCGGAAGCTCGTTAAGGTTAGAGAACGGTCGGAGAATCATCACACTATCCTCCAGCTTGTTTTGGTATAAAAAGTAATATTATTTTGATATAATGGCATGTATAGGTTAACTTGGCCTATGTTGGCATGTAAATAATTATTTGTAACTGTAACAACCCGACTTAGGGCCTAGTCAGAATAGTGGTGCGAGACCATAGATCCGAAGTAAAAATATGAGTTTTATGATTTCTATAAGATTTATGAGGTGATTACATGATTGTGTGAAAATCTCATGAAGAAATTTTATTAATTAGTGACTAAATTGTCCATTAGGACTAAATTGCAAAGATTAGAAAATATGAGATTCTAGAAGATTAAAGTATGAAATAGAATTATAAAAATTACTAGAGGTCCTTATTTAGCAATTAGACCATTAAATTTGATGATGGACAAAAATAGACATGGGAAGGAAACATCTCAAGAAAGGATCATTAAGGGCATTTTTGTCATTTGGCTAATAAAAGAATTAAAATGGAAAATAAGGCCAAAAAGCATGTCCATCTTCTTCCTCTTGGCTGAAAATTTCAAGGAGGACATAGCTAGGGTTTCTTCATCTTCCAAGCTTGATAGTAAGTGCATCCTAGCCTCGTTTTTAATGTTCTTTGTAATTTTGAAACCCTCGTAGCTCGCTTTAGCTATTTCTAGCTATATATTGAGCTAGGGTTTCTATTAAAAAATTTATCCATGTATGACATGCATGTATTTTGATGTTTTATGGAAGAATATGAAAGTTTGATGTATGATAAACATCTTTTTCTAAAGGATTTTCATGAAAAATGCATAAAAGGACCAAATTGTAAAAGTTATAGAAATGGTCATACATGAGTGAAATAGTGGAAATTGAATGTTGCAATAGTCGAGAAAATGATTTGGTTTTGGCTTGAAATACAAGAAAGTTGAATGAAAATCATTTTACGAGCCTAGGGGCAAAAGTGTAATTATGTAAAAGTTTAAGGGTAAAATTGTAATTTTGCCAAAATATGAATTATGAGTCGATTTAGTCAATTTTTTTATTTAACAAGTGAAATTGTTATTATAGATCTAGAAACGTGAAGGTCAGATCAAAATCGAGGCAAGAATAAAATCGAGGACTAAATCGAGCATAGACACATATTTTGAGATTCGAGGTAAGTTTGTATGAAGTTAAAGTTTCAAAATGTTTCGATATTTGAAATTACTTGATATTATGACAATGTATGTTATTGTTATGAAAATCGAGTGATGTAGTCTCGATGATGAAACGGTGAGAATAAGCTCTGTGAAATTTCCGAATAGAGATTCGGATTAATATGGTTACCCATGTATTAGCATTGAATAAAGAAGGTCCTGTATAAGACCATGTTTGGGACATGGCTTCGGCACCAAAGAGAGATCTGGTATAAGACCATGTCTGGGACATGGAATCGACACCCATGTATGATCTCGTATAAGACCATATCTGGGATATGGCATCGACTTCGGGTTATAAGATCCCGTGTAAGACCATATCTAGGATATGGCATTGGCATTGAAAGGTGATCCCTTGTAAGACCATATCCGGGATATGGCATTGGCATCAAGGTTCATGCATGATGAGTTCAAATATCTTACAATAATTTGACTAGCTCATGGTCAAAAGAGCTAAGTATGTTAAATGGTATTGAGCCAAATCCGCTCATGGATGATCTTGAGTTTTATTCATAATACGAATGATAATGATTTGAGTTTATGTCTATGTTAGCATATGTGCTAATGTATGTGATTAAGTGATACATGTACTATGAGTAAGTACAAGTTATTAGATCATATTGTGATATGAGATGGGTAAGAATGAATGTGAGTAAGTATGATTAAGTATGTCTAAGCAATTAAGCCATATGTTGATATTATTTCATGAAATGGATGAATTTGGTTTGAGCAATTATGTTACCTTAGAATTTCATGCAAACTTACTAAGCTATATGCTTACCCCTTTCTTTTCCCTTTTCCTTGTAGTTTTGCCAAGTTAGCTCGAGAATCATAGAACGTCAGAGCTCGGGTCACACTATCAACCGTTCTTTTGGTATAGTAAAGTAAATTCATTTTGAGTATGGCATGTATAGAAACTTGATCATTTTGAGTCATGTCATGTTTGAAGGCTAAAGGGTTGGCTATTAATGTTTCACACTCATTTTGTAAATGGCCATGATGAATTGGCCAATATTGTCAAGTTCATGTTTTAAGGTTAATGGGTATAATGAAATGGATGTTCATGCAAGTCATTGAGTGATAAGTGGATGGAATGAATGATATTTTGATGATTCTTAATAGCTTATATTGTAATGTTATGTATTACTTGTGATGAAATGAATGGGATTATGTTTCAGGGTGGCAAAAAGGCTTGGAAAATAGCCTCTAACTGTCCACACCGGTAGACACACGGGCGTGTGTCTAGGCTGTGTGTGACACACGGTTAGCCCCCATAGGTGTGTGTAAATAGGCCGTGTGTCCCCTGCACCTAGTTGCAAGAATATAATTCGTCACACGGGCCAGCACACGGGCGTGTGCCCTGGTCGTATGCTATTTAAGGTTTGATGACATCATAGTCAGAGAGCTCCACGGGTAGGAGACACGGCCGTGTCTAGGCCGTGTGAAGGACACGGGTTGTAGACACGGGCGTGTGCTCAACCGTGTGAAATAAGTCAGTGTTGACCATGGGTGAAGGACACGGGCATGTCTTAGAGGCACACGGGCGTGTCCCTCAGACAACACGGGCGTGTGGCCCCTATCTAGGCAAAAATTTTCAAAGAGTGCAAAAGTTTCCGGTCGATCTCCGAATCCTTCCGGATGAATGTTTAAGACCTCGTAGGCCCATGAAATGTAAGTTATGAATAAGAAAGAAATGTTTTAAATTAGACCAAAATTTTATAGCTCGTAATTATATGATCAAACAAGGTCAAGCATGGTAATACCTTGTATCCGGTTCCGGCGTCAGACATGGATAAGGGGTGTTACATTTAGTGGTATCAGAGCTACGATTTAGTCGATTCTCGGGCTAACGTAGCGTGAGTATGAGTCTAGCTATACATGCCATACGTAAGAGTACTTGTATAATGATAGTGTGACGATTCCTGACGACTTGAATTGTATTTTTATATAGTTAATGGATCCTGATCCTGACCGAGCTGCAGCTGATAATGCTGGAAGTAATGCACTGGCTCCCGCGCAAGGGACCGCGCCAGTAGAGAGTAGACCCGAGACTTTGGGTCAGGGAGAAGAGGCCCGAGAAGCCTTTCTCCGTATGATGAGTAATTGGTACACCGAGTACATTCGAGCAAACCCTAATGCTCAACCTCCTCCACCCCCGCCTATTCCTCAACATACCCATGTAGCCCCTCAAGTGGTAGAAGTGGTAGGAAGAGAAAAGCCTCCGGTAGATAGAATCTGAAAGCAAGGAGCTGAGGAATTCCACGCTAGTAAAGCTGATGATCTAGAAAGAGCTGAATTCTAGCTTGAAAATAACATCAGGGTATTCAATGAATTATCGTGCACACCTGAAGAGTGCATGAAGTGTGTGGTTTCTCTTCTGAGAGATTCCACTTATCAGTGGTGGAATACCCTTGTGTCAATGGTACGAAGGGAAAGAATTACATGGGAGTTTTTCCAAGAAGAATTTTGGAAGAAATATATAAGTCAAAGATTTATTGATTAGAAGAGAAAGGAATTCCTTGAACTGAAACAAGGTAAGATGACGGTGACTGAGTACGAGCACGAGTTTCTAAGACTCAGCAAGTACGCTCAGGAATGTGTGTCCTCCGAAGCCATCATGTGTAAGAGGTTTGAGTACGGGCTAAATGAAGATATCAAGTTGTTTGTTGGTGTCCTCGAGTTGAAGGAATTTATTGTGTTAGTGGACTGGGCTTGTAAGGCCGAGGAATTAGTGAAAGAGAAAAGAAAAGCTGAGATGGAGTCTCGTGACTCAAGAAAGAGGCAATTGAGAAAGTCATTTCAGTCCTAGTCCAAGAAGTCAAGAGACTTTCCTACCCGATCAGCTACTTCAGCCAGGTTTTCAGGCAAAAGTAAGAGCAAGCAGTACTCAGGGTCTAAAGCTCAGACCACATCAGTTGCTAGTGTTGGCAACGCCGGACCGAGTAGATCGGAGTGCCCACAATGTGGCAGACATCATTCCGGTGAATGTCGAGCCAATGAGAAGGCTTGTTTCAGGTGTGGGTTTCTAGACAATTTAATTAGAAATTGCCCAGAGGGGGATGAGAAAGAGAAGCCTCAGGATGCAAGATCGGGAGACACTGCTAGAGGAGACCACAGAGAAATACGGGAAGTGGAACAAGTAGTAAGAATGCGCCAAGAGAGTAGGCTGCTAGATCTAAGGGTAGAGCGCCTGCGAGGACCTATGCTATTCGCGCTCGTGAAGAAGCATCATCTCCTGATGTAATCACGGGTACATTTTCTCTTCATGATACTAAAGTTATTACTTTAATAGATCCAGGATCTACCCATTCATACATTTACATGAAATTAGTATCTAGAATGTGTATGCCCGTAGATTCTACAAAATTTGTGATAAAGGTGTCTAATCCTTTAGGGAAAAGTGTCTTAGTTGATAAGGTATGTAAAGATTGCCCATTGATGATTAGAGGTCATTGTTTTAAGGCAAATCTCATGCTATTGCCATTTGATGAATTTGACATTATTCTTGGTATGGACTGGTTAACCACTCATGATGTGACAGTAAATTATGGAAAGAAATATATTAAATTGAGATGTGAAAATGGGGACACTCTTCGTGTTGAATCAGATGATCAAGACAGGTCGTCGGTAGTGATCTCTCACATGTCGGCTCAGAGGTATGTAAGAAAAGGGTATGAGGCATATCTTGCTTTTGTAATGAATGTCAAAGAAACCGAGTTAAAGATTGAATCAGTACTGATAGTATGTGAGTACCCAGATGTTTTTCCCGAGGAATTACCTGGATTGCCTCCGGTTAGAAAGGTTGATTTTGGTATCGAGTTAGTTCCTAGTACTGTACCGATATCAATTGCTCCTTACAGAATGGATCCAAAGGAGTTGAAGGAACTGAAGGCACAGTTACAAGAGTTGACGGACAAAGGTTTTGCTAGACCGAGTTGTTCTCCGTGGGGTGCCCCAGTGCTATTTGTGAAAAAGAAAGATGGTACCATGAGGTTATGTATAGATTACCGGTAGCTTAATAAGGTAACAGTGAAGAACAAGTACCCGTTGCCAAGGATCGACGATTTGTTTGATCAATTAAAAGGAGCTACTGTGTTCTCCAAGATAGATTTGAGGTCGGGATATTATCAGTTGAGAGTAAAAGACTCAGATGTGCCGAAGACTACTTTTCGAACGAGGTATGGACATTACGAATTTTTGGTCATGCCTTTCGGTTTGACAAATGCCCCTGCAGTGTTCATGGATTTAATGAACCACATTTTTCAGCCATACTTGGACAAGTTTGTTGTGGTTTTTATTGATGTCGTACTGATATATTCTCGAGATGAAAGTGAGCATGCTGAGCATTTAAGGACAGTTTTATAGATTCTATGAGATAATCAGCTATATGCCAAGTTTAGTAAAAGTGAGTTTTGGCTCAAGGAAGTTGGATTTTTGGGACACATTGTCTCAGGAGATGGAGTCCGAGTTGACCCAAGTAAGATTTCAGCTGTTGTTGATTGGAAACCGCCAAAAAAATGTATCAGAGGTTAGAAGTTTTCTGGGCTTAGTCGGCTACTATAGGGGTTCGTCAAGGGATTTTCCATGGTAGCTACCCCGATGACGAGACTGTTACAGAAAAATGTAAAGTTTGTATGGATAGAAAAGTGTCAACAAAGTTTTGAGAAATTAAAGGCAATGTTGACAGAGGCCCCAGTTCTAGTACAACCGGAATCGGGAAAAGAATTTGTGATCTACAGTGATGCATCCTTAAATGGATTGGGCTGTGTGCTTATGCAAGAAGGCAAGGTGATAGCGTATGCCTCCAGACAGCTAAAGCCACATGAGAAGAATTACCCGATGCATGATTTAGAGTTGGCTGCCATTGTTTTTGCACTGAAAATTTGGAGACACCATTTTTATGGTGAAAAATGTCAGATATTCACCGATCACAAAAGTTTAAAGTATTTGATGACTCAAAAGGAACTGAACTTGAGGCAACGAAGATGGTTACAGTTGATAAAATATTATGAGTTTGTCATTGATTACCACCCGGGAAAGGCGAATGTGGTTGCCGACGCTTTGAGTAGAAAATCCCTATTTGCATTGAGGGCTATGAATACACAGATAACTTTGTCCGATGATGGTTCCATTCTAGCTGAGTTGAGGGCTAGACCAATGTTTCTTCAAGAGATCTATGAGGCTCAGAAAGATGACAGCGACTTGCGAGCTAAAAGAGTTCAATGCGAGTCAGGTGTTGAGTCTGATTTTCGGATCAATTCAGACGGATGTTTAATGTTCAGAAACTGAGTATGTGTACCGAGGAACGATGAGCTCATTCGTAAGATTTTGCATGAATCTCATTGCAGATGTTTAACTGTGCACCTGGGTAGCACGAAGATGTACAATGACTTGAGGAAGTGGTATTGGTGGCCTAATATGAAGAAAGAAATTTTCGAGTTTGTATCGAGATGCCTGATTTGTCAGCAAGTGAAGGTTGAACACCAAGTACCTTCGGTTTTGGTTTAACCTATTATGGTGCCCGAGTGGAAGTGGGACCAAATTACCATGGACTTTGTAATAGGTTTGCCATTGACACCGAGCAAGAAAGATGCTGTATGGGTCGTAGTCGATAGACTTACGAAGTCAGCCCATTTCATATCGGTGCGTGTCGACTATTCATTGGATAAGTTGGCAAACTTGTATATTTCTAAAATTGTGAGGCTACACGGAGTGCCTTTATCAATTATATCGGATAGAGATCTGAGATTCACATCCAGATTTTGGAAAAAGTTGCAAGAGGCCTTGGGCACAAAGTTGAATTTTAGTACTGCTTTTCACCCCCAAACCGACGGCCAGTCGGAGAGGTTAATACAAGTACTTGAGGATATGCTCCGGTGTTGCATTCTTGAGTTTCAGGGCAGCTGGAAAAGGTATCTACCGTTGGTAGAATTGCCTACAATAATAGTTTTCAGTCAAGTTTAAAAATGGCGCCTTACGAGGCTTTATATGGGCGTAAGTTCCGAACACCTTTATACTGGACTGAGCTTAAGGAAAACCAGATTCACAGGGTTGACTTGGCTAGAGAAACCAAAGAAAAAGTAAAGGTGATTCGAGACTGTTTAAAGGCTACTTTTGATAGACAGAAATCTTACTCGGATTTGAAAAGGAAAGAGATTGAGTATCAAGTCAGTGATAGAGTATTCCTGAAAGTGTCGCCATGGAAGAAAGTTCTTAGATTTGGCCAGAAAGGCAAATTAAGTCTGCGTTTTAGCGGACCATACGAGATCACCGAGAGGATTGGGCCGGTAGCCTATCGGTTGGCTTTGCCGCCTGAGTTAGAAAAGATTCATGATGTGTTTCACGTGTCTATGTTACGACGCTACCTATCAGACCCTTCGCATGTGATCACACTAACAGAGGTTGAAATTCAACCTGACATGACTTATAATGAAGAACCAGTTAAGATTCTAGCCCGGGAAGTCAAACAATTAAGAAATAAAAGTATAGCTCTAGTGAAGGTCTTATGGCAGAGACATGGGGTAGAAGAGGCTACATGGGAGCCCGAGGAGGCTATGGGGAACCGATACCCAAACCTTTTCACTGGTAAGATTTTGGGGATGAAAATCCCTAAGGGGGGAGAATTGTAACAGCCCGACTTAGGGCCTAGTCAGAATAGTGGTGCGAGACCACAGATCCGAAGTAAAAATATGAGTTTTATGATTTCTATAAGGTTTATGAGGTGATTACATGATTGTGTGAAAATCTCATGAAGAAATTTTATTAATTAGTGACTAAATTGCAAAGATTAGAAAATATGAGATTCTAGAAGATTTAAGTATGAAATAGAATTATAAAAATTACTAGAGGTCCTTTTTTAGCAATTAGACCATTATATTTGATGATGGACAAAAATAGACATGGGAAGGAAAAATATCAAGAAAGGATCATTAAGGGCATTTTTGTCATTTGGTTAATAAAAGAATTAAAAGGGAAAATAAGGCCAAAAAGTATGTCCATCTTCTTCCTCTTGGCCAAAACTTTCAAGGAGGACATAGCTAGGGTTTCTTCATCTTCTAAGCTTGATAGTAAGTGCATCCTAGCCTCGTTTTTAATGTTCTTCATATTTTTAAAACCCTCGTAGCTCGGTTTAGCTATTTCTAGCTATATTTTGAGCTAGGGTTTATATTAAAAAATTTACCCATGTATGACATGCATGTATTTTGATGTTTTATGGAAGAATATGAAAGTTTGATGTATGATAAACATTTTTTTCTAAGTGATTCTCATGAAAAATGCATAAAAGGACAAAATTGTAAAAGTTATAGAAATGGTCATACATGAGTGAAATAGTGGAGATTGAATGTTGCTATAGTTGAGAAAATGATTTGGCTAGGCTTGAAATACAAGAAAGTTGAATGAAAATAATTTTACGAGCCTAGGGGCAAAAGTGTAATTATGTAAAAGTTTAGGGGCAAAATAATAATTTTGCCAAAATATGAATTATGAGTCTATTTAGTCAATGTGTGTATTTAAGAAGTGAAATTGTTATTATAGATCAAGAAACGTGAAGGCCGGATCGAAACCGAGGCAATAATAAAATCGAGGACTAAATCGAGCATAGACACATATTTTGAGATTCGAGGTAAGTTTGTATGAAGTTAAAGTTTCATAATGTTTCGATATTTGAAATTACTTGATATTATGACAATGTATGTTATTGTTATGAAAATCGAGTGATGTAGTCTCGATGATGAAATGGTGAGAATAAGCTATGTGAAATTTCCGAATAGAGATTCGGAATAATGTGGTTACCCATGTATTAACATTGAATAAAGAAGGTCCTGTATAAGACCATGTCTGGGACATGGCTTTGGCACCAAAGAAAGATCTTGTATAAGCACATGTCTGGGACATGGAATCGACACCCATGTATGATCTCGTATAAGACCATATCTGGGATATGGCATCGACTTCGGGTTATAAGATCCCGTGTAAGACCATATCTAGGATATGGCATTGGCATTGAGAGGTGATCCCTTGTAAGACCATATCCGGGATATGGCATTGGCATCAAGGTTCATGCATGATGAGTTCAAATATCTTACGATAATTTGACTAGCTCATGGTCAAAAGAGCTAAATATGTTAAATGGTATTGAGCCAAATCCGCTCATGGATGATCTTGAGTTTTATTCATAATACGAATGATAATGATTTGAGTTTATGTCTGTGTTAGCATATGTGCTAATGTATGTGATTAAGTGATACATGTACTATGAGTAAGTACAAGTTATTAGATCATATTGTGATATGAGATAGGTAAGAATGAATGTGGGTAAGTATGATTAAGTATGTCTAAGCAATTGAGCCATATGTTGATATTATTTCATGAAATGGATGAATTTGGTTTGAGCAATTATGTTACCTTAGAATTTCATGCAAACTTACTAAGCTATATGCTTACCCCTTTCTTTTCCCTTTTCCTTGTAGTTTCGCCAAGTTAGCTCGAGGATCATAGAATGTCGGAGCTCGGGTCACACTATCAACCGTTCTTTTGGTATAGTAAAGTAAATTCATTTTGAGTATGGCATGTATAGGAACTTGATCATTTTGAGTCATGTCATGTTTGAAGGCCAAAGGGTTGGCTATTAATGTTTCACACTCATTTTGTAAATGGCCATGATGAATTGGCCAATATTGTCAAGTTCATGTTTTAAGGTTAATGGGTATAATGAAATGGATGTTCATGCAAGTCATTGAGTGATAAGTGGATGGAATGAATGATATTTTGATGATTCTTAATAGTTTATATTGTAATGTTATGTATTACTTGTGATGAAATGAATGGGATTATGTTTTAGGGTGGCAAAAAGGCTTGGAAAATAGCCTCTAACTGTCCACACCGGTAGACACACGGGCGTGTGTCTAGGCCATGTGTGACACACGGTTAGCCCCCATAGGTGTGTGTTAATAGGCCGTGTGTCCCCTGCACCTAGTTGCAAGAATATAATTTGTCACACGGGCTAGCACACGGGCGTGTGCCCTGGTCGTATGCTATTTAAGGTTTGATGACGTCATAGTCAGAGAGCTCCACAGGTAGGAGACACGACCGTGTCTAGGCCGTGTGAAGGACACGGGTTGTAGACACGGGCGTGTGCTCAACCATGTGAAATAAGTCAGTGTTGACCACGGGTGAAGGACACGGGCATGTCTTAGAGGCACACGGGCGTGTCCCTCAGACAACACGGGCGTGTGGCCCCTGTCTAGGCAAAAAATTTCAAAGAGTGCAAAAGTTTCCGGTCGATCTCTGAATCCTTCCGGATGAATGTTTAAGACCTCGTAGGCCCATGAAATGTAAGTTATGAATAAGAAAGAAATCTTTTAAGTTAGACCAAAATTTTATAGCTCGTAATTATATGATCAAACAAGGTCAAGCATGGTAATACCTCGTATCTGGTTCCGGTGTCGGACACAGGTAAGGGGTGTTACTGTAACTTAGCCATTGGAATGGCTAACAATGGATTGTTTTGGTATATTATTATAAGGATTATATAACATGTTTAGATTATACGTATGTGGTTTGGTTAAATTTAATTAGGGTAAAATATAAATCATTACAAGAAGGTAAGTTTGACCATATAAATATATGATACTATTTCATACATGTTAATGATGTTTGCTTGATTTATATGACTTGAATTGGATGGCAAATGTAACACCCCAAACCCGGCCTAGATGTTATGGCCGGATCTAGTGATGTCACATAATAGGTGTTTGAAAACCGTGCCGTCGCGATATAACCATTTCCATAGAATTACTTATCTTAATATCTTATTAGTTCCAAGATCATGTTACTCATTAAGTCGATAGTTTCAAAACATTATTCGTTGCAGAAGCTTTTAAAACAGTTTTAAACGATCGGGCGTTTTCGAAAACCGTTTGTTTCTTTTGAAAACAGTGGTTTCCTACTACTAGCAGTTGTAATCCATAAGGTAAAGATAATTAAAACCCAAAACCAAACCAAAGTCCAAAAGTCCAATTACAACCCAAAAATTTAAACAGTAAAAATAGACTAAAAATATAACCAATAATCATAAATTAGAACCATGACAGTCCAGAACTGTGGTCACCATTGAGTCCTCCGCGTACCAGTCCATCTAGGTCTGGGGATTACCTGTGCACATTAAACAGAGAGGGGTGAGTTTTCATAAACTCAGTGTGTAATCCCGCAAAGAACAGCAAACATCAGTAATCACAGTGCACAGTCAAATAGTCTTCGGCCTAAGCCCCTTTCAGAATCAGTAACGGTTTGGGCCTTAGCCCATCTCAATATCAGTATCAGTCATTCAGTTTTCAGTAACAAAATCCTACCCAACCAGCCTCTACATACCATCTTCGTCCAACCCTACACTCCATGTGGGGATTAAATCAACCCACCCATCCCTACACTCCAGATAGTATCGAATGCGACACAAAACAGTAATTTGTAGCTAAGCTGCCAGTATATTAGGCTTAAGAGCCTTTTGGTACACTTCCTCCAAATATAATCAACCCAACCCAATGCAATTCACACATACAATAGATGACATGCTTTTATGCAGCTACCAGTAACCAGATATATATCAGTAAATAGGCATACATTTTTTCATACTCAGTCCAATCATCATTTGTTCAGTTCACACAATTAAGGGTCCAAATAGAGCTTACCGACCCTACAGTAGGTTCACAGTCGACTTGGGTGACCCGTGCAACCTTAGCAATCAATTCAGTGAGAATAGGCTCACATGCCCATGTGGCCTGCCCGTGTGGGCCCACATGGCCCAAATTGGCCTTGGCCGTGTGGATCGCACGGCCTGGCCCAGAATCCCACACGCCCATGTGGACTACCCATGTGGACCTACACGCCCGTGTGGCCAACACGGCCCAAATTAGTCCAGCCCATGTGTCGCACACGGCCCGCCTGGCCATCACAAGGCTGTGTCATGCGCGCACGGCCTGGCCTCATCGAACACACGACCGTGTTGTAGCACACGGCCTACCACACGGGCGACCACATGCCCGTGTGGCATCGACAGTCCACTTTTTCGACTTTTTGCCGAATTCCGTTTTCTGCATTTCGGGTACACACCTGTATCATTTTTTGATGCAAATGCAACTCCAAACAATCCCGAACCTATAATAGACCAGTATTTTCACTTATTTAATCACTTAAACAACCGAACTAACATAACCCGAAATGAAATATTCATCATCTGAGAAAAAACCTTTACCTTCAATTGAATATCAGAGATTCCACGCCCTTAAAATGCCGATGAACGATATTCAGCCCCTCGAAAAACCCCTAAACACCAAGCAAACCCTTCTTAACGCTTATCCAAAACATAATTAAAGTTTAATAAAAAAATGAACTTACCGAATGCATGTAGTCTACGAAGCACCACGGAATCGAGAGAAAAGAACCGGAAGACGAAAAAACGAAGCAAAAAGAAAAGATGGCAGAGGAGTTGGCATCATAAATTGGAAGAGGAAGAGTAAGAAGAATTTTGGCAAGGGACAAGGTAAAATTGGCGTCAAAAGATGGAGGAAATATTTGGGGATTTCGAAAATAACAAAATAGAAATAAAATCAGATTTTTGGATATTCCCCAACATCCCCTAATTCACTCCTAAATTCTCTCTATCAAACTCCCACTACTCAGATTTCCAATACAACTCAAACTCTCAGCCACCAAACCGAGCAAAAATAATCTCCCTTGCTTACGCAGGGATTCGAACACAGGACCATCAGCAAGCCAACACACTATTTAACCACCAGACCAGGAGGCCCATTCTGATATGATTTTACTGACTTTTACTTAAAAGCCTACTAACCAGAGATAGGGCTTTGTTCATAAAAATACTAAAATTTTTTCCAGTCTTGGTTTGAACTTGGGACCTCCCACATACCCCCAGAACACTTAGCCATTAAAGCATACATATATTTGTGTTACACATTCACAAAAACGAACATAGAAATTTTGGGGCGTTACAATTCTACCCCCTAAAAGAAAATTTCGTCCTCGAAATTTACCTGATCAGAATAGATGAGGATACTGCTGACGTATCGCATCCTCAGGCTCCCACGTGGCCTCCTCAGTGCTATGATTCCGCCACAGGACCTTTACCAGCGGAATACAATTCTTCCTCAGAACCTTTATTGTAACACCCCTTACCCGTATTCAACGCCGGAATCGGGTACGAGGCATTACCAGACTTATATCACTTGAACATACAACTTTGGGCTATAAAATTTCATTCCAACTTAAAACTTCTCTTTCATATGCATAACATCTTTATTATAGGTCTACGAGGCCTTAAACATACATTCTGAAGGTTCCGGAATTAAACCGGAAACTTTTACACTCTTAGAAAATTTTTGCCTAAACAGGGACCACACGCCCGTGTGAAGAGTGGGACATGCCCGTGTGATAATTCGCACTCCCGTGTGTTTAGCACGTGTCCCTGACACGGCCTCGACACGCCCGTGTCTTAAACCGTGTGCCAAAACCATGGCATTCTTTTTATGACGTCATCACCTCACTATGGTCACACGGCCAAGGCACACGCCCGTGTCCTTAGACCGTGTGTAGAATTAAATTCCTAATTTTAGGTGCAGACTTCACACGGCCTGGGCACACGCCCATGTCCATGGCCGTGCCTCCCACACGGCTGAGACACACGGCCGTGTCTCTGCCCGTGTGTTTACTACTGAGCATTCTGACTTGCAAACTTAGCATGCAAGAGGACACATGGTCGATCAACACGCCAATAGGGCTGACCGTGTATCACACACGGCTTAGACACACGCCCGTGTATCTACCCGTGTGGACTTTAAAAAGGCTATATTCCAAGCCAAATGCCACCCTACAAAGCAACCATACTTATACCAATTCATTTCAACATAACTCATGACCCTAAGACACTTCCAAAAACTCAATTCAAATCATCCACACAAGCATAAACTTCATAATTTCGTCATCATTGAATATAATTAAACTTGTTATGTATTGGCCCAATTCCAATGACCATTTACAAAATGACTTTGATACCATAAATAACCAACACTTTGGCTATCAAAATGACATAACAAAATACCCAAGTCCTATACATGCCATACTCAAAATAAGTCTAACTTGTTATACCAAAGAGATGTCGATAGTGTGATTTTCGAACTTCGACGTCCCACGATTCTCGAGTTATCTTGGAAATTCTACAAGGAAAAAGGGAAATGAGAGGGGTAAGCATAAAGCTTAGTAAGTTTGCATGAAAATAAATAGCAACAATAAGTTCATAATGACATCAATTCATGGCATTAGATAACCACACAAAGTCATAAGCACTTTGCCATAACTTACTCGTACTTGTTCTTATCTAGCATATACCATGCCACATATCGTAAATATTCCTCGTGAATTATTCACGGGTACCTGTATTCACTCAATCACATGACTTTAGTACTAATCTCTTTTCCATTTCTAAGCTTATTTATTTATCCCACTAAATCACTAGGGATACTCAAAGACACATATTCATCGTCATTAACGTAAACACGAAGCCAATGCCACATCCCAGATGTGGTCTTATATGGGGTCACCTCTAAGTGCCGATGCCATATCCTAGATATGGTCTTATACGGAATCTCACTTCAAGTATCGATGCCATATCCTAGATATGGTCTTATACGATTCTCATATTCAATACCGAAGCCATATCCCAGATATGGTCTTATATGGAATCTCAATTCGATGCCGAGGCCATGTCCCCGACATGGTCTTACACGGGACCTTATCCATCTCATGTCTCGATGATAGTATTCTCACATTTATTATAGTCCAACCGGGACTTCAACATCTCAACTTTGATCATCTTTCTCATTCAACATCAATACTCAATTTCATAGAATATCATGTATCATTATATATCAAACATTCTCAAACATACTAGCATAAATGTTGAATTTATCACATACAAACTTACCTCGATTTCAAAATAACCTAGATCGTCGATCTAGTCCGATACTTTGTTCTTTCCCCGGTCGAGGTAAATTCTTGGTTCTTCTTGATATATAATAGCAAATTAGCTCATTTAATTATCAAATTAATAATTTCATTTCAATAATCATATTTTGGCAAAATTACTATTTTGCCCTTAGACTGTTGCAAAATGACCATTTTACCCCTAGGCTCGGTAATCAATTCTAATCAAATTTCTACCTTTAATGAGCCTAGGTGAACATTTATTTCTCTTATGGAAACCATCAAAACTCATTATTTCACACATTTACCTCACATTTTACAACCTTTACAAAAAGGCCCTTTTTGGTGTTTTCATGGTAACACCTTTCACAAAATTTGTTCATCTAACATCTAAGACTCATTTTCTTCCATAAAAATGCAGAAAACAACTTAAAAGCTCACATGTAAAAACTCTAAAATTTTCACCATATTGCAAGATAGTCCCCTCTTTAGAAAGCTTAAGCTTTAGGGGTTCCAAAAGTACAACTATCATCAAGAAAAACCTTTAAAATCACTTACTTGTAGGGAGAAGAGTTTGCTGAAATTTTTGAGCTTTAAAACCCCTATTTTTCTTGTGTTTTTCGGTGGAAGAAGATGAGTAAAGAGAAGGATATAATCTTTTCTTTATTTTAATAAAAACAATCAATTTAGTCACCAAACCATTACCAACTTTGACCAATTTTGACTCCCTTGTCCCCTATGGCCGGCCAACCATGATTTAAGGGGCTAATTTCCCTTTAAAGACCTCCAATTAATATTCTATGGCTATTAGACACCTTTAGCTTATAAAATAGAACTTTCGTACTTTTTGCGATTCAGTCCTTTTTGGCAATTAAGCATGAAATCACTGAAATTAAAGCACTAAAATTTTCATGCACTTATATAATCATGCTCTAACACATAAAATAACATGAAAATAATTTTCTCTGACCTCAGATTAGTGGTTCCGAAACCACTATTCTGACTAGCCTCTAAATCGGGCTGTTACATTTATATCACGATCTAGAATCTGAACCGGCTTCTCCTCAAAGGTCAAGTCTGGCCTAGCCTCAATCTCCTCAACAGGAACAACATGAGTAGGATCAGAGTGGTAGCGCCTCAACATCGAGACGTGGAATACGTCATGAATCTGGTCTAGCTCTGGAGGTAACCCCAACTGATAAGCAATCGGTCCCACTCACTTCAGAATTCGGTACAGTCCAATAAACCTAGGGCTCAACTTGCCCTTACGACCGAACCTCAAAATCTTCTTCCATGGAAAGACCTTAAGAAAGACCAAGTCCCCCACAGAATACTCAATCTCACGCCTCTTCAGATCAGCATAGGATTTCTGTCTATCGAAAGTCACCTTTAGATGATCCCGAATCAGTCGAACCTTATCCTCTGTCTTAGAAACCAATTTAGGACCCAAAACACGTCACTCGACTCAGTCCAACATAAGGGAGTGCGACACTTACGACCATATAGTGCCTCGTAAGGTGCCATCTGAATACTGGACTGGTAACTATTACTATAGGCAAACTCTACTAACGACAGATAATCCTCCCAACTGCCTCAGAAATCAATAACACAGCTCCTCAACATATCCTCCAGTATCTGAATCACCCTCTCCGGTTGACCACTTGTCTGAGGATGGAACGCAGTACTGAAGTCCAACCTTGAACCCAGAGCCTCATGCAACTTTCTCCAAAATTGAGACGTGAAATGAGGATCCCTATCAGAGATGATCAAAACCAGTACCCCATGCAGTCTCACTATCTCAGAAATATAAGGCTTTGCCAGCTTCTGCAGAGAATAATCAGTACGAATCGGTATAAAGTGAGCGAACTTGGTCAATCGATCCACGATGACCCATACTAAATCCTTCTTAGTGGGTGTTAGAGGTAACCCACTAACGAAATAAATAGTTACATGCTCCCACTTCCATAGAGGAATCTTAACCGGCTGCAGCAAACCCGAAGGTAACTGATGCTCAGCCTTAACCTGTTGGCACGTCAGACATCTCGCCACAAAATAAGTAACCTCACGTTTCAACCCTGGCCACCAATATAACTCACGAAGGTCTCGGTACATCTTATTTCCACTAGGATGTAAAGCATAAGCGCTACTATATGCCTCTCTCAGTATAGACTACCTCAAATCAGTATTATTCAGCACACAGATTGTAACACCCCTTACCCGTATCCAACGCCGGAAAAGGATACGAGGTAATACCAAACTTAACAGACTTCTTCATACAATATTAGGCCATAAATTTTCTTTCATACTTTAAGACCTTTCATTCGTACTCATAATTTCACTATTATAGGTCTACTAGACCCTAAACATACATCTAGACTGGTTCGGGCCTGAACCGTAAACTTACAAACACTTAGAATTTTTTTTGCTTAAGATAGGGCCACACGCCCTGTGAGAGAAGTGACACGCCCGTGTGACATATCATACACCCGTGCTTCAGGTCGTGTCCACAATAAGGGACATTCTGTTTATGACGTTAGAAACCATTTAGTGCCACACGGCTAGGTCACACGCCCGTGTGCTAGCCTGTGTGACGAACTAAATTTTTCGTAAATTAGATGCAGACTTCACACGGTCTGGCACACGCCCATGTCCTGAGGCCGTGGCCTTCACACGGCCGTGTCTATGCCCGTGTACATACTTCTACGCATTTTGTTTTGCTAACTTTGGATGCATGGGACACACGGCCTATCCACACGCCCACAGGGCTAACCGTGTGTCACACACGGCCGAGACACACGCTCGTGTATCTATCCGTGTGGACAAATATAAGGCTATTTACCAAGCCATTTGCCACCCTGAAAAGCAACCACATTCATACCATTTCATGCAACACTTAACATAACCATAGTGCACCTCTAATATTCACAATAAAGACATCCACACCTTAACTTCACACTACGTTCATCATGCATATACTTCACACTATACTCATTCAATTGCACAAGCGTACACTTCATGAATTTCATCATGATTGAATAGATAGAACTTAACAAGTATTGGCCAATTCCAATGGCCAATTACAAAATGAAATAAGTAACATTAATAGCCAACACTTTGGCTAACCAATATGGCATATCACAAAATGACCAAGTTCCTATACATGCCATATCCAAAATAATGAAACTTTACTATACCAAAAGAATAGCTTGATAGTGTGAATCGAGCTCCGACGTCCTACGATCCCCGAGCTAGATTGACGGTACTACAAGGAAAGGGAAAAGAGAGGGAGTAAGCATAAAGCTTAGTAAGTTTGCATGAAATAAATAGTAACATAAATGCCTATGATAACATCCATACACTACATTGAGTTATAACACAAGTTCTCAAGCACATTTCCATAACTTACTCATGCTTACTCTTACCGATCACATATCACATATTGGATCCCTTTCTCGTAAGTTACTCATATGGACTTGTATCACTTCTTCATATAACTTTAGTACTTTTCTCATCTCGAATATAAACTTAGCTCTTTATCCCATTGAACCACTTGGAATATCGAAGGATACTCGAACTCGTTATACACGTAATACGATGCCAATGCCATATCCCAGATATGGTCTTACATGGGATCACATCTCGATGCCGATGCCATATCCCAGATATGGTCTTATACGGGATCTCTTATCGATGTCGATGCCATATCCCAGATATGGTCTTATACAAGATCGTATATCGACTCCATGCCTCAGACATGGTCTTACACTATTTCATACTGAAGCTAGGTCCCAGACGTGGTCTTACACGAGATTACTACTCGATCCAATACCATATCCCAGATATGGTCTTATACGGGATCTCTATTCGGTGCCGAGGCCATGTCCCAGACATGGTCTTACACGGGACCTCCTTAATCTCATGTCGTGACAATGGTATCCTTTCTATTCCTAAGGTTCAACCAATCCTTCACATAATATAATTTCATCATACTTTCATCGATACCTCATTAATCAATTTCATAGAGATAATATACATTTCTCATGATATCAAGCATATTAAAACATAATAACATTACGTTAATTTATTACACACAAACTTACCTCGGTACCAAAATATATATATAGTTGTTCGATTTAGTTCACCACCTTGTTCTTTCCTCTATTTCGGTCCGGACTTCGTGTTTCTTGATCTATAATGACAATTTCACTTATTTAATGATCACATTGACTAAAATAACCCATGAATCATACTTTGGCAAAATTATGATTTTGCCCCTAAACTTTCACATATTTACAAAATGGTCCCTAGGCTCGTATAATGAAATGTACTCATTTCCTTGGTTACCCAAGTCTAGCCGAACATTTATTGAGCTTATAACAGCTCACACTTTCCTTCAAAATTGATTTTTACTACATATTTTATCACTTTTACAACTAGGTCCTTTTTATGAAATTTCCATGAAAATCACTTAGAAAAAGATGTTTATCACGCATCAAACTTTCATATTCCTCCATTAAACATCAAAATACAAGCATATCATACATGGGTAAATTTTTGAACATGAACCCTAGCTTAAAATATAGCTAGAAATAGCTAAAATAAGGTTAAGAGGATCTCAAAAATACGAAGAACATGAAAAACGAGGCTAGGGGGTACTTACAATCAAGCTTGAAACTTGAAGAAACCCTAGCTATGGAGTCCTTGAAATTTTCGGCCAAGCATGGAGAAGATGGACACCATTTTTGACTTCTTATTCCCTTTTTATTAACTTATTAACCAAATGACCAAAATGCCCTTAAGGCCCCTTTCTGGAGATTTTTCCTTCCCATGTCTATTTTTTTCCATCATAAAATATAATGGTCTAATTACTAAATAAGGACCTCTAATAATTTTTCTAATACTATCTCATACTTGAATCTTCTAGAATATCATATTTTTCAATCTTTGAAATTTAGTCCTAATGAATAAATTGATCAGTAAATTATAAAATTTGTTCATGAAATTTTCACACAATCATGCAAACATGTCGTAGACCTCATAAAAATCATAAAACACATATTTCTACTTCAGATTTGTGGTCTCGCAACCACTATTCTGACTAGGCCCTAAATCGGGCTGTTATAATTCTCCCCTCTTAGGGATTTTCGTCCCTGAAAATCTTACCGGTAAAAAGTTTTGGATATTGGTTTCTCATAGCCTTCTGGGGCTCCCATGTAGCCTCTTCTACCCCATGTCTTTTCCACAATACTTTCACAAGAACTATACTTTTATTTCTTAATTGCTTGACTTCCCGTTCCAAAATCTTAACCGGCTCTTCGTCGTATGTCATATCGGGTTGAATTTCTATCTCTGTCGGTACAATCACATGTGAAGGATCTGATCGGTAATGTCGCAACATAGACACGTGAAATACATCTTGGATATTTTCCAACTCAGATGGCAAAGCCAAATGATAGGCTACCGGCCCTATCTTCTCGGTAATTTCATACGGTCCGATAAAGCGTGGACTCAATTTACCTTTCCGACCAAACCTGAGAACCTTTTCCATGGTGATACTTTCAGAAACACCTTATCACCAACTTAAAACTCAATCTCTTTCCGTTTCAAATCCGCATAGGACTTTTTTCTATCCGAAGCAGCTTTTAAACAATCACGAATTACTCTTACTTTATCTTCGGTTTCTCTGACCAGATCGACCCCATGAATCTAGTTCTCTCTGAGTTCGGTCCAATTCAAAGGCGTTTGGCACTTTCATCCATATAATGCCTCATAAGGCGCCATTTTCAAACTCGACTGAAAACTATTATTGTAGAAAAATTCCACTAATGGAAAGTACTTCTCCCAATTGCCCTGAAATTCCAAAACACAGCATCGGAGCATATCTTCAAGTATCTGTATTACCCTCTCCGACTGTCTGTCGGTTTGTGGATGGAAAGCTGTACTAAAACTCAACTTTGTGCCCAAGGCTTCTTGCAACTTTTTCCAAAATCGTGATGTAAACCTCGGATCTCTATCTGAAATAATCGACAATGGTACTCCGTGTAATCTCACAATTTCTGACACATATAAATCCGCTAACTTCTCAAGCAAATAGTCAATGTGTACCGGTATAAAATGAGCTGATTTCGTAAGCCTATCAACCACAACCCATACAGCATCTTTCTTTTTTGGTGTCAAAGGCAAACCTGTCACAAAGTCCATAGCAATACGGTCTCATTTCCACTCGAGAACCATAATAGGCTGAAGTAGACCCGAAGGTACTTGGTGTTTACCTTTCACTTGCTGACAAATCAAGTCTCTCGATACGAACTTAGAAATATCTTTCTTCATACTCGGCCACCAATACCATTTCTTCAAGTCATTATACATTTTTGTGCTGCCTGGATGTACAGATAAACAGCCGCTATGTGCTTCGTGCAAAATTTTCTGAATAAGTTTAACATTTCTTGGTACACAGACTCTATCTCGGAACATCAAACATCCATCCGAACTAATCTGAAAGTCTGACTCCATACCTGTTGTACAAACCCAATTCTGCCCGGGCCCAATTACAAAACCCAAATTAAACCACAACCCAAAACTAAACCAACCCAAATTCAGCCCAAATAAAATAAACCCTAGCCCAAACCACAGTAAAAAAAAAAACAACAAAGAAGCTCTAGGTGCGCCGTACCTAGGTCTGCCTTCTGACCAGCAGTCCCATCCACCGCCTCTGGCCACCGCCATCCACTTACACCGAGCACCTGCAAGCATTAAAAATGGAAGTGACAGCAAACAATTTGTAAAAGGCTATAAAAGCCAATCCAAATCGTTTGTAATTTTTTAGAGAGAGGATTTTATTTGAATAAGAAACAGAGAGATTCAAAAAAACAGAAGGAAGTTATCAATACAAAAACACACTCAAATATACAAGCAACAAATACCAACAGAGCAGATTAAAATCGCACAAAAGGTCGCTTTGATTTTTCTATCTCATTGTTTTGAAACTGTCATATTCATGTTTATTTCTCTTCCTCTTGTTTTTTTTTTTAAAATATATATATATATACATACACACATATATATATATATATATACACTAATTATAAAAAAGAAAAAAAGGGAAGAATTTTACCAAGAACGCCGCCGTGTACGGCGGACGTCGGTGACGGACGGCGGTAGAGGAGCGGCGATGAACTGCTAGAAAACCTCGCCGGAGACCGAGGCCCTGCAGAGAAAAAAATGAAAATGGGTTAAGGTTTTTTTTTTTAAAAAGCAGGTGAAAATGAAATTTTTTGGAAAATTTTTGCCTTAAATAGGCCTCCAAAATGACGTCATTTTGGGCAGGCCTCTCAGGCACCAAAACGACGTCGTTTTACCTCTAACCGACCCGATCTGACCCGACCCGCCTCAGGATCCGCGTGTTTTTAGCAAGGGGTTTATTGCGCTTTTGGTCCTTCCGCTTTTTTATTTTTTGCGATTAAGTTTATGGTATTTTTAATTTGGCCCAACAATTTATTTCGGGTTTTAATCTGGTCCCCCCTGATGCTGTGCGTTTTGGAGGAGAAGGGAAATTTCCCTTTTAGTCCCTCCATGTTATTCGCGCGTTCAATGGGGTCCTTTTTCTTTTCATTTATTTCAGATTTGCCCCCAAACTTCTGTTTTAGGTTCAATTTAGTCCTTTTTTAGTTATTTTCGCTATTTTATTATTAATTAATTTTATATTTATTATTATTATTATTATTTATTGTTATTGTTATTATTAACATATTACCTTTTTATAGTATTATTTTCTATTATTGTTGTTAATATATATTATTATTCCTATTAGTGTATTATTATTACTTTCTACCTTATTATTATCGTATTATTTTATTATTACTAACGTACTATTTTATTATTACTATAACATTTTTTCATTATTATTATTAAGATGCACATTATTACTAATGTATTATTATTTTCTACTTTTATTGTTATTATTATTATTATTATTAATATATCATTATTTTCATATTATTAAATTACTTAATTTTAATACTATTTTTATTATATTATATATTTTTTCTTTTTGTATTCACTTACATTATTATAATTATTATTTTAATTATAATTAGTATTATTATAATCCTTATTATTATAATTTTCATTTTATTTTATTATTATTTTCATTTTTATCATTATTTAAACTTTTATTAGTTTTCATGGATTTACCTTCTTTTTTATTTTGTTATTTTATTTTATTGATTCTTTTTTGCTCTCGTTATTGTTACTCGTATTATAGCGATTATTACTCTGTTATTCACATTAGCATTGTAATTCATTTCATATTTTACTACCAAAATGTGTTACATTTTACCTCGACACATAAAAAATAAGTTTTAAATAAATAAAAAAGTTATTTCTCGAGAATTTGAGATGTTGTGTCCTAACGTATTGGATGTGACATTTTGTTGCCTCGGGAAAAGATTTCTTAAAATAAAGGCAATATTCTGTATTTGGAAATTCGAGAAATCGTGCCCTAACTTACTAGGTTTCGATTTTTCTCGTTTAACCTAAATAACCGAATATCCTTTTAAAATTAAATATATGAGTTTCGAATCAAAGGCAAGTTTAGCCTCGAAGGTCGAGGTGTTGTGTCCTAACGTATTGGAAATGACATTTTACCTTGAGACGAGACAGCCTTTGGCACACATTTTCAATTTATCCAAACAATTTTTTTAGGCATCATCATGAAAGAAGTATCGTATTTTTCAATTCTTTCAAGTGTTCAAATCTTCGACACTAAAACATTGATTAATCAACTAGGTACCAATTTTGGGCGTATCTGTAACACCCCTAACCCGAGACCGTCACTGGAACAGGGTTAAGAGGTATTACCGATCAATCAGAACATTTAACATCTAGAATTTACGACACAAAGTCAATCATCTTCAATCTCATTCAATTACAATCATGGTGTCCCTTATCGAGGTCTACGAGACCTAATTCACATGCTAAAGAGGGGTCGGGACTAAATTGAACACACACAGAAATTCTCGAACACTTTAAATTTTTTCTAAGATTCAGGGGAGACACGCCCGTGGGGGGAGGCCGTGTGCCCTCCACGGCTACTAGACACCCCCGTGTGTCCATCCGTGTCTATATACGGTCTATTTCAACACGGTCACTAGGCACGCCCGTGTGCCCATTCGTGTCTATATACTGACTATTTTAACACGGTCTCTAGGCACGCCCGTGTGCCATGGCCGTGTAATACTAAGCTACATACGCCAATTCACCCACACGGTCTTAGGCACGCTGTGTGCCTCGACCAGTGTAACACGATATAGGCCATTTTACAATGTCAAAGTGCCACCCATTTGGGTCAATCCTACAAGCACATTTGAGCAACACCACTTCATGCTTCTAATTGCATTCAAACATACCATTTCATACACCAATTAGTCATCCACAATATCATCTACTTCTATACATATTGGCCTCACAAATGAGTCCATCCAAGTATCAATTATACATCTCAAAACATTTATAACTCAAACATCATATAATCCATACCAAAACTCATCTTCTAATCACCTCTTTCATCAACCATAAAGTCATGAAACATACCACATTCATAGCTCATTCACAAACTCAATATTATCACACTTCCAAGCCAACTCACATGGCAAGGATTAAACATCACAAATCATACCATAACCTCTAGCCTATACATGCCATATTTAATCTATATACATCTTTCCGAAGTACCAAAATAAATTGCCGATAGTGTGATTGATATGCCGACAATCCCGGATCCGAGCTAGTTTTCATCGACATCGCAGCGTAAAAACAAATCACACAAGAAGCTTTCCAAGGCTTAGTAAGTCCGTAATATATTACATGTAATTCAATAATTCAAATTAATTTACAAGAATAAGCCATCACTTGGATTAATTTATCAATGCTACACCAACTCAACTATACTCAATGTTCACATAGTACTCCATCCATATACTTTCAAAATCCACCAACACATAGATATCATATGTACCTTAATCAACACATAGTTATCATACAACCTTAGCTAATACGTAGTTATCATACATACCTTTGTCAACACATAGTTACTCACCAACCAAGCTACTCAATTGCTCAACTTTACATTTCGATCAATCTTTACTATATTTTTGATTTATTCGCACACTTAGTGCCAATTCGTAATCAAAACTTATTTATCATCGCACACTTAGTGCCATTTCGTTAAACCGAACTTGTATCGGTATCGCACACATAGTGCCAATTCGGTAAGCTGAAATTTGATTAACATTGCACACACAGTGCATCTATATCAATTCGATCTTAAATTGATATCGCACACGCAGTGCCAACCACAAAGTCTAAGCTTATATCGGTTCGCACACACAGCGCCAACCACAAAGTCTAAGCTTATATCGATTCGCACACACAGTGCCAATCGTCTCGATCATATTTCCGAATACGCACACTTAGTGCCACATGACTCAACACTCACATAGCATCCACATTTCAATATCATTATAACATTCATTTCATAGCAATTAACATAATTAAGTATTCGTATTATGTCCGAACTTACATCAATATCGCACACACAGTGCTAATCACAAAGTCGAAGTTTATATTATTTCGCACACACAGTGCTAATTATATCGGTCACATTTCCGAATACGCACATTTAGTACCGCATAACTCAAGCTCTCACATATCATTTACAATTTGATATATCATACCATTCATTTCGTAACATTAAGCATAGTTAATTACGCACATTATGTTCGGACTTACCTCAGACGTCGAAATACCGAAACGGTCGATTAATCGAGTACTTTGTCTTTGCCTCAATCTCGATCTGAACCTCTCCTTTCGTGGTCTATACACATTTAAATTCAATCCATTCAATCATCATTTCATTCAATTTAGCCCACATACACACATTTAGGGCATTTTCCATAATAGCCCTCATATTTTCACATTTCGACACTTTAGTCCCTAGTTCACAAAATCATCAAATTCACCAAATTCCACCTAGCACAAGCTTAGCCGAATTTTTCTAATATCTATACAAACCCATACATTTCATTTATATCACATCTTAACCCTTCAATTTGCTATTTTCACAATTTAGCCCTAATTAGCTAAATTCATCAAAACTTCAAGAACAAAACATGTTAATCCAACACCAAGTTCTCATATTTTATTATCAACTAGCACATAGCTCAAGCATTCATCAATGGCTCATCACAAAAACATCATCAATTCACAAAATTACAACATGGGTTAGCTAGAGCACGAAGCAACGATTACGAAAACATAGAAATTATCAAAAACGGATCAAAAACTAACCTTGAATCAAGATGATTAATAGCTGAACCTAGCTTGATTTTATCCCTTTTCTTTTCCTTCAAATTCGGCACAAAGATGAGCACTATCTCATCACTTTCATGTTTGTTTTATTATTATAAACATTTTACTATTCAATTACTAAAATCTCCATTCCATTAATAAATAAAACAAACATGTAATAAGGGCATATTTGACTTTCATTCATCCATTATCTCAAAGATGGCTTATTTGCTTTATAAGGCCTCCACCTTTAAGAGCCAACAACAATTTAGCACTTATAAATTAGCACATAGCTTTTATTCTTTACGCGATTAAGTCATTTTTCTTAATTCAACACATAAACGATTAAATTATCACACAGAAATTTCACACAGTCTATATCACATACTATTCACACAGAAAATAATATTAAAATATTTTTACGACCTCAGATTTGTGGTCTCGAACCCTTTGTTCGACTAGGGTCTAAAGCGGGATGTTACAACTCTCCCCTTAGGGATTTTCGTTCCCCGAATATCTTACCAGTGAATAGGTGTGGATATTGCTCTCTCATAATGTTCTCAGACTCCCACGTAGCCTCTTCAACTCCGTGTTTGTGCCATAAAACTTTCACTAAGGAAATTCTTTTGTTTCTCAATTCTTTAGTCTCTCGTGCCAAAATTCGGATCGATTCCTCACTATACTACAAGTCTGACTGAATCTCAACCTCAGTAAGAGCAATCATATGAGACGGGTCAGATCTGTACTATCGAAGCATAGACACATGAAACACATTATGAATCTTTTCCAACTCAGATGGCAACATCAATCTATAAGTAACCGGCCCAACTCGTTAAACGATCTCATACGACCCGATTCGAAGTATTTTCTTCCATAGAGATAAAGGCAATCCCGACACAAAGTCCATCGTGATTCTCTTCTATTTCCACTCAGGAATCATAATTGGTTGTAACAAACCGGACAGAATCTGGTGTTCAGCCTTAACTTGCTGACAACTAAACACTTTGACACAAAGTCAGAGATGTCCTGTTTCATACCATGCCACCAATAAAACTATTTCAAATCATTATACATTTTTGTACTCCCCAGATGAACAGTCAAACGACTATTGTGAGGTTCATTCAAAATCAACTGAATCAACTCTGAATTCTTCGGAACACAAATCTGATCTCTAAATCTCAGACAATCATCACTATCAACTCGAAGTTCTGAATCAGAATTCAAATCACATTGAGCTTATTTTGCTATCATCTCATCATCCATTTTCTGGGCATCACAAATCTGATGTACGAACATCGGTCTCATCTTCAACTCAGCCAAAACTGAACCATCATCACACAGATCTATCTGAGAATTCATAGCTCGTAAAGCACATAAAGACTTCTGACTCAAGGCATCAGCAACAACATTATCTTTGCCTGAATGATAATCAATCACAAATTCGTAATATAATACATTCAACTCACTGAATCAAATCAACATACAAAGTAAACCATCACATAGATAGTTTCACCAAAATGCTCAAACTTAACTATATCCGATACTCACATAACCATCCATTCATCTATTTTCAAATTCATCAACTACGTAGGTTCCATATATACCTTTTTCCAACACTTAGTTAACGATCATACATGCTATTCCATGCTCAATACTACACATCAATTGCTCTTTGTTACTTATTCGAATTAATCGCACACTTAGTGCCACATTTCTCAATTCCACAAACAACATTTCTAGTCAATAATCACATATTCATTCATAACTTTTAGATATAAATTTAACAACTCATATTTCCCGCAGCTGATACAATATGCCCAGAAATCCAACCTCACGCAACCAAAACTAACATTTGCTAAACTTAGCATACAATTGTTTCTCGCGCAAAGTCTATAACACAACTCTCAAGCGCTCGTCACCTTGCATCTCATTACATAAATGAATCAGAATGTCATCAATAATCACCACAATAAAAGGATCCACATATGGTCTGTGTAACACCCCAAACCAGGTCTATGCGTTAAGACGAGATTTGGTTTGTCACACCGAACGAACATCCAAAATTTCTCTAATGATTTAAGTAAAATAAGTAATGCAAAACCTTTAGAAATAAGGTTTAATAAAAACTAAGTACAATGATTATGAATTAAGAAAAATACTTGTTTGAAATCTTATATATATATATATATATTAGTCAAAACCTTAACGTAGTTTTAAAAGAATTTGAAAGAAATTGAAAAGTAATTTAGGTGTCCAAAATTGTTATAAAACACAATATTTTTAAGAAAACTTTATAGATTTAACATAAGCCCATATTAAGAGTCTTAAAATAAAATTAAATCCATCCACACATAAAAATCCATAAAAATATAATTAGAGGCCTTATTACATCATACCCAAAATAGTAATTTAGATAAGTAACTTAAATAAAGTTCATAATTTATAAAACCCAAGCTCGTAGTATGGCCTCCACCAAGTCATCCCCGCCCAAGTCCACATCAATTTCCATTACCGAGATGGATAATAAAGCGGGGTGAGTTACAAAGAACTCGAGTGTGTAACTCACTTACCACCATTATTGGGCGGACCATCAAGGCATTAATTTGGGCTTGATCCCAATTACAAAATTTCAACGATATAAATATGAAATAAATATATAAAATGCATGTAAAAATGAATTTCCCAAACCAAGCCTAATTTTCCATCCGCTACACACCCCGCATCAACCAAAGACACCTGTGGGGATCAAGTCAACCCACCCCGCCAAACACACCAATCGTAGGCATTTAGCCTTTTAAATAATATTGTAGTGCACTACCGAACTAGATTGTGACATAGTCACCGAACTAGAGGCATTAAGCCAAATTTTGTGGCAGAGCCACCGAACTAGATTCATGGCCACAGGCCTTACTTCTCTTCATCATGTATCCCATCCCATGCAATTATGTATGAATAACAAACTTTAATCATAAATAATTTATCAAGTAACCCATAAGACAAATGAGTTTTTAATTAAACTTTTCATTTGGGCCTATTAAACAAAATAGTATTTAGCAGTAAGGCAATCCAAATGAACTTTGACCCATATTTCGAACTAGAAGGTTTTTGGCCCATTTTATCGATCTAGCAGTTTTTATGGCCCAATTTATCGATCTAGCAGTTTTATGGCCCAATTTATCGATCTAGCAGTTTTATGGCCCAATTTATCGATCTAGCAGTTTTATGGCCCAATTTATCGATCTAGCAGTTTTATGGCCCAATTTATCGATCTAGCAGTTTTATGCAAATTTCTCGGTTTAGCCGTTTTCATGCATTTACACAAAAGTACTAATTACTACAACATTTCCGATTTGGCCATTTTTACGATTTATCAAATTTCTTACGGTTTAGTATCTAACCCGAAAGATAAGTGTGAAGTTACACACCTGGTTATAGTGAGAACTAGACTTTCCCGCTCGTCAACACCTATACGTATCACGATAATTAGAACACTATAATTTATTAATGAAACCGATCTAAAAATAACGATCTAAAATTTTACCCTCGGGTTTTCGAACTACTTCTACTTGCGGTTTCTCCCCGATTGATGGTTCGTTAACCGAATCAAATCCACGAACAAATAATGGTTCGGGAGTACGAACGACTTCGAACAGTTGATTCTCCTCGGATGAACGTCCGCAACCCGGTGGGAAATCCGGATTCTTTGAAACAAATCCTTTGTTTATACTTAGGGAATAACGGAACCACCCTCTTCCGAACACTATTCACCGCCCTTTTCTTCCCTATTTTGATTGTCTTCAAAGACAAAAGATCGTTAATCCAATCTAATATTACATCGAAATATGACTAAGGGTTTAAGGGTGAAATTGCTACCACAAAGATCCTTGTTCCAAAATATGAGAATCGATCAAACGTTCCTTTATCACCTTAAATCGATTCCAACGTTCTAAGATACCCACGAACACTTGATTTCCGATCTTCCGCTATCGCACTAAAATATAACCATTGGAAACGTTTAATAGATGGAATGGTAAAATTTCTATCCAAGAAATCCTTTTACCATCATCAAAATTAAACCAACATATTTATTAACTAATCGTAAAATAAAAAGAAACCTTACCTATTATCCACGATTGGAAAGAGACGATTGAGAAAGATGTTTGTGCAAGATGGAGGATTCGGCTATATGACCAAAGAAAATAGAAAAATGATTCTGGCTATGGGTACATCAACATTCGGCCATGAGAGAAAATAATAGAGAAAGTATGAGTATCAAGAATAAAAGATGAGAGAAGAATGATGATGATGTTGTTTCAATTTTCAAAGAGAAGAAAAGAGAAAGAAAGAAAGAGATGAGTTTTGGGAGCAATGTATATTCGGCAATGGGGAGAAGAAAAGTAAAGAATGGCTTTTTGGTGTTGGTAGAATCGGCACTATGAGAAAGGCACAAAATTGAACACTAAAGTGAAAAGCAAAAATGACCAAATGGTCAAAATAATCAAGGCTTACCAAAAGATCAATTTCGGCCAAAGGGAAAAGTTGAGAAGAGGAATGCAAAATTTTGCACAAAAACTAAAATGACCAAAAGCAAACTCCTAAACCTTACCAAGCTACTAGCAAAATATGGCCAACCTTCCCCCTAGCCATATTGCCGTCCAAATTCATTGGTCAAATGACCATGAATTTGTTTCCAAAACACTTTCCTTGATACTTGCCCCATGTCTCCATATCTTTCCATATTTTCTTGATTCCCTACCATAAATTCACTCTTACCTTATTCCTTTGATATACTAACCAAAAATAACAAGGTCAACACTTACCATAAATAAGCTTGACCGACACTTACCATAGAAGAGCAAAATAAAAGTTGTCCAAATGTTATACAAGGGATTCGAACCACTCCCCTCATGCAATATCTCATGCGCTGTAACACCCCAAACCCGGCCCAAACAATATGACCGAATTTGGTTTACTACAGAGAAAAGATTTTGAAAACCATTTTAAAACCGATTTTGAAATTAGTCGAAATGCCTTTCAATTTAATTTTCTTTGTTAAAAACCATACTAAATAAATATTTGTTGAGTCGAGTTGTTTACAAATTTCAAATGTACCCGATGGTACCTTAAAACATTTTGCGTTTAATTTGAGAAAAACATGTGCATCCGTTTTAACATCATCGAATAGTTTAAACAAAACATTCAAAACATGCAGCAATAATAAAATAATCCTAGGAGGCCTTATTACAATTAAACAACATAAATCCAAAAGAAAGATAGATAAAATCTAAAAATTCATTTATTAAAAACTCCACTGCATGGCCACCTCGAGTCCATCCGGCTCCTCACCCGTGGTCTACGAATCACCTGAAAAATTAAAGGAGAAGGTGAGTCACCAAGACTCAATGTGTAACCCTTCCCCGATTTAATGCAATAACATACACAAATTATAACCAATTAACATGCATAAGTTTAAATGCACCCAACCTAACCATCCATACGCCTTTTTCTACCCCTTGTGGTACCAAACCACTGGTGGTGCCAAACCACTGGTGACGTATAGTCACAAATGTGATACCAAATCACTGGAGATACCAAATCTCTGGTGTCCGAAGACACAATTGTGTTACCAAAACACTGGTGACCGAAGTCACAAAATAGTTGATGGGGCCAACCCATCGTGTGATACCAAATCACTGGCAGACAATCCCATATCTCAAAGTGGGGCCAACCCACGGTGGTATTAACCACGGGGACAAGTCGCTATGAGGTGCCAAACCTCCGGAGGTACCAAACCTCTCGGTGACCGTAGTCACGATGTGTTACCAAAACACCGGTGTCCGTCGACACGAATATCACTTGCCCCCTCCTCTCATCAACCCATAACAATCATTTATATGCATGTACCACAAATCATGTTGATAGATTTATTTAACAACATCCAATCGATTTATCATAAGCCATATATCAAATAATACACATACCAAATGTGTCATGCTTCCCAAAAGCATCAAATAATAATCACATAGTAATAAGAACTTACCCAAATCCTTGTTAATACCATAAAGGTATTACATCCCTGTCTACACAAAACGTTTAGGGATAAAATAACACTTAGCATATTAAAGTTATAAGATGTGTATGTATACACACCTGGCACCAAAAAGAGTTCTAAATCCCGAATAGACAAATCGGCCACACAAGTATTCTTGCCCCTATATTCGGCCAAAAATGAATATTAAAACCATGGCCTATTCGGCCAAACCAAAATAATTGAGAAGGGTTCCTTGTGAACCTAAAATCTTACCCAAAGCCTTGAACACTTATCCAACACACTTCTAAAAGAATCGGCCTCCTTCCCTACAATCAACCATCATCAATAAGGTTTATTAGCCTTGGCTTAAACGAAACTTATAATAATAATCCTTGAAATAAACCTTACCACCTTACCAAAACCAATTTCTAGAGAAGTCCCGATGATAACTATCTTACCTTCAATATTCGGCCAAAGTTGATCAAGATAGGAGAAGAATATTTTCGGCACAACAAAGAGGTATATTCGGCTTTATGACAAAAAGAAAAGAATAAGAAAAGAAATAGAGTTTCGGCAAGAAGTAAGTATAGGAGGTTTTGATGTTTAATCAAAACAAATGGGAGAACAAAAGGTTGATGAAGGTTTTGGTTTTGAGAGATTGAGATGAAGAAAATAGAAATTGAGCATAAAATGACCAAATGGTCAAAAAGTATTAAGCTTAGCAAATGGTAAAATTCGGCTAGAAAGAAAAGAGTTTGAGAGAGAATTGTTTTGCAACTTTTGCACCAAATGAAAGAAATGACCAAAAATCTTCCTAAGCCTTACCAACACTAGCATATTCGGCCAAAACTCCCTCCTTAGCCACAATGCCGTCCAAGTTCATGGCATAAAGGCATAGGATTTCTTTCCAAAACGTTTTCCTTGATACTAGCCCCATGTCTCCATATTTTCCTTAATTACTTGATTCCCTTCCATAAGTTAATACTTGCCTTAAACCTATAGTCTACTAACCAAAAAAATAACATGGTCAACCCTTACCTTAATTATCCTTGGCCGACACTTACCATACCAAAGCAAAAATAAAAGTTGTCCCAATGCTATTTAAGGGATTCGAACCTCTCCCCTCAAGCTAAACTCCATGCGCCATTACCAACTTGCCATGCACTCATCTTGTCACTTATTGCTACTTAAATTAACTTAAGTGCTAAGCTCATTTAATCCTCTTCTTTAAATAAGCCATACTAAGAATTATTCTACTAAACCGAGCTTACTCAAGACCCCTAATTAAGCCTTATATCATCACGAATAATATCACAGAAATTCAAATACAAGAAAAATAATTCAATCACAAATAACCCCTATTTTGGGATGTTACATTCTCTACCCTCTTAAAATAATTTCGACCTCGAAATTACCCGATCGAAAAGGTGGGGGTATTCTGCGCGCATCACCTCCTCAGTTCCCACGCCGCTTCCTCCGTACCATGGTTTCGCCATAGCACTTTCACTAAGGGTACCGACTTTCACGCAACACCTTGACATCACGATCTAAAATCAACCTGGTTCCTCCTCGAATGATAAGTCGGAGTTAACCTCAATCTCGCGCATCGGCACGACGTGCGATGGATCCGACCTATACCGTCTAAGCATCGACACATGGAAGACATCGTGAATCTAACTCAACTCTGCGATAGTTCGGTGATAAGCTACCGGCCCTACTCGCTTCAACACACGATACACGGCCGATGAACCTTGGACTTAATTTCCTTTTTGTCCAAAGCGCAACACCTTTTTCCAAGCGGCACCTTCGGAAAGACTTTATCTCCTACCTCGAATTCCATTTCTTTGCGCTTGAGATCGGCGTAAGACTTTCGCCTATCCGACGCTTCCTTGAGACGAGCCCGATTACCTTAACTTTATCTTCGCCTGGGCCACCAACTCTGGACCCAAAACCGACAGCGTTCACCCAATTCCGCCCAACACGTAGGAGTACGGCACTTCCGTCCATACGAAGGCTTCATATGGAGCCATTTGGATACTCGCTTGATAACTATTGTTATAAGCGAATTCCGCCAACGGTAGATACTCCTCCCAATCGCCATCAAGTCCGAACACAACCTCGAGCATATCTTCTAAGATCGAATCACTCTCTCCGATTGTCCGTCGGATTGTGGATGAAAAGTTGTCTTTGAAGTCCAATCTCGCACTCCAAAGCTTGATGCAACGCTCTCCAAAACCTCGATGTAAACCTCGGATCCCTATCCGAGATAATCGATCTTCGCACACCATGCAATCTCACTATCTCGGCTACATATAACTTAGCTAACCTCTCAGGCGAATAATCTACCCTTACGGTATGAAATGCGCTGATTTAGTCGACGATCCACAATCACCCAAATGAATTCTTCTTGCTAGGCGTAAGAGGTAATCCACCGACAAAGTCCATGGTGATCCTTTCCCACTTCCATCGAGGAATCTTCACCTACTGAAGTAAACCGGATGGCAACCGATGTTCACCTTGACTTGTTGACACGTCGGACACTTACCCACGAACTCGCCATTTCCGTTTTGCACTGCCACCAAAATTGCTCTCTCAAATCCCGATACATCTTGCTACCTCCGGGATGCATAGCATATGGGCTGCTATGAGCGCCCGAAGAATCCTTTGTCTCAACTCCACATCCTTCGGCATACAAGCTCTTCCTTTAAAGCACAAAACTCCATCACCGGGACGGACTAAAATCCTCTAATCCACCATTCGGACTTGCAACCTCCGATCATTCAAACCATCATCCTCTAACCGCTTCTCCTTAATCGATCTAACCAAGTCGGCTTGACTTGCAATTACGCCAAAAGACTCCCATCATCGAACGGACTAAGTCGAGCAAACATCGATCTTAAATCCGATACAACCTTACGACTCAACGCATCCGCCACCACGTTAGCCTTGCCGGGATGATACTCGATCGAAGCAGTCGTAGTCCTTCAACACTCAATCCATCTACGCCGCCTCAAATTCAAATCCTTCCGAGTCAAGAGATACTTAAGACTCTTGTGATCCGTATAAACTATCGACTTCTCTCCGTACAAATAGTGTCTCCATATCTTCAAAGCGAAGACTACAACCGCTAACTCCAAGTCATGAGTCAGATAATTAGCCTCATGTGATCTCAATCGCCGAGATGCATAAGCCACTACCTTCCCTTCTTGCATCAAGACGCATCCCAAACCAATATGTGATGCATCGCAATAAACCCAGGAATTCCTTGCCTCGCCTCAAAGTTGAATCAAAACCGGAGCTTGATCAGAATCTTCTTCAATTTGTCGAAACTTTCTTGTCGCTTCTCGGTCCACACAAATGGAACTCCTTTCCTCAACAACTTGGTCATCGGTGCGGCAATCAAAGAAAATCCTTCCACAAATCTTCGATAATACCCCGCTGGACCTAGAAAACTCCGAATTTCAACCACGATTTAGGCGGCTTCCAATCTAACATCGCCTCAATCTTTCGAGGATCCACTCTAATCCTCTACTGAAACAACGTGACCCAAGAAAGTCACCTCCTTAAGCCGAGTCGCACTTACTAAATTTCGCATCTGTTTGCTTTTCCTCGAATCGCAACACCACTCGCAAATGCACATCATGCTCCTCTTCGACTTGAATACACCAAAATATCATCTATAAAGACCACAACAAACTGATCCAAAAGCTCGTTGAAATACCCTATTCATCATGTCCATGAAAGTCTTTGGTGCATTAGTCAAACCAAACGGCATCACCAGAACTCGTAGTGTCCATACCGAGTACGAAATGCCGTCTTATGGATATCGCCTCTTTCACCTTGGTGATGATATCCGGACCTTAAATCAATCTTAGAGAAAACGCGCACCCTTTTCGGTGATCAAACAAGTCATCTATCCTCGGCAAAGGATACTTGTTTTTAATCGTCACTTATTCAATCAAGCGGTAGTCTATACACATCCGCATCGTACCATCCTTCTTCTTGACAAAAGTACCGGCGCTCCCCAAGGTGAAACACTTGGTCGAATGAAACCTCGATCCAACAACTCTTGTATCTGAGCCTTCAATTCCATCAATTCCTTCGGTGCCATCCTATATGGAGCTATAGACACTGGCGCCGTTCCAGGTAACAGATCTATACCAAATTCGACTTCACGATCCGGAGGCAATCCCGGAAGTTCTTCAGGAAATACGTCAGCAAATTCCTTTACAGTTTGAACATTTCCCACAGAAGACTCCTTAGCTTCCAAAGCACACACATGAACTACGAACGCCTCACAGCCCTTCCTGACCATCTTTACTGCTTTCAACGCAGATACCACGTTGGATAGATAATCTCTCCTATTACCTATCATGACCACTTCTTCACCTTCAACCGTCTTCAAAACCATGCGCTTAGCGGCACAATCCAAACTTGCTTGGTACTTGACCAACCAGCCCATCCCAAGAATCGATCGAACTCCTCAAACGGCGGTTCCATCGGATCGGCTACAAACACTACCCCTTGGAGTTCTAGGGGTATATCTCTATCTGACTTATCTACTTCTACTGAGTGACCTAAAGGACTAAGTACAGTCATCCTCTTAGAAGCGGTCTCTGAACTAAACTCATGGTCTCAACTATACTACTAGCAACGTAAGAGTGCGTCGAACCCACATCTATCAAGGCGTTATGTGGAACACCAAAAATTAAAACGCGTCACAGGTTATGACGTCCGGTGCGTCTCCTTCCTCACGACGCGCCTCGCAAAGATACACCAAACCAGTGCCGCCTAGCCTCCGTGTTGCCAATACCTCTCGCCGGTGCCCGCGACCTCCACTAGAGCCATAACCACCTCTACCATAACCACGACCTCTCTGCGGTGCTGGTCCCTCCTTTACGAACCGGGCACGACCTTGACCTTCGGGATCGATTCCTAGCTTGCTTACGCGACGAGTCCCTCACACGATGTTCTAGCGAACCACACTCGAAACATCCTTTCCTCCGGTCCAACATTCACCCCAATGAAACTTTCCACAGCGGTTACACTGGGCGGTCTTTGATTAGCATTTGTGGACCTCCCCGCCGATTTGACCCACTCGCCTAAATCTTTTCTCGAACATTACCACGACCCAGACGATCCAAAGCCTCTCTTCACTTGCTCCTATCATAACTTTGCCTCGTGGACTCCTTGATTCCTTCGGCTACCTTGGCCTTCTCCACCAAGACAAAGAAACTCACGTTCTTCTTTGTGGAGCAATCGCAGACCTTAACTCGTCTCTAAGTCCGTCTTCAAAACGAACACAACGATCATGTTCCGATGCCACTATTCCTCGAGCATAACGACTCGGCCTTAGGAATTCCGCTTCATACTCCGAGACGGACTTATTCCCTTGCACTAACCCCTAAAAGCTTTCCTTTGAGCGCCAATGTAGCTTGAGCCAACATACTTCTTACGGTATGCGACTTTGAAGTACTCCCAAGTGAGATCATCCGCCGTAGCACCATCTCGGACCGTGAGCCACCATCGATATGACTCATCCTTGAGAAGCGACACCGCTCCTTTCGGTTTCTCTTCATTTGTCAAATCTATCTCATCCATGATTCTTTCGGTCGATTCCAACCAATACTCACCGTATTGGGCGCTACACTGCATAACACACCTCGGAAAAATTCAGCTCCGTTAGCTCAAGTCTCTCAGAACCGACTTCCGAGCTCCTCCACCTCCACCAATTCCAGCTACCCTTTCGAACCCGTAGCATCGCTTGTGACACAGCGTCGTCACCCGTCCGATCCTCTTTTTAGCTCCAAAGGTTGGGGGTGGTGGTGGCGGTATCTCATTCTCGATCCTTGACCCGACCCGACTGTGTTCGAGCACGGCCATCCTACCCTTCCAAGCGCCCACGACGGCCCGCCCTCTAAAGCTCATTCTAACTATCGCGCTTTAATCGATTAGGAAAATTTTATGAATTAGTACATGTTTCACTTGATTATCCATGAAGAAATTTTATGAAAAGAGTTTAATAGAGATTCTTTCGATCAAACAAGGTTTTAAGTCTTCTATCTTGGTTTACACAGAATAATACATCCATTCCCTATACCTTTCATACTTATGCACTCTTCGTGCATTATCGTCTCGTTTCTAACCTGAGGTATTTTTCGTCATTTTTTCCTAAAGGGTATTTTGGTAATTTTGTCAATCAAGAATATTTTGAAAATTTTCAAGATAAATTTGTCCTACCATCTAAAAAAATAATTTAATGATTTTAAACCGAAGTTTTCCTTAAAACATGGCTAATCCCTTTCGGGTTTTATTTAGGATTTTGCCTATGACCGAGTCCTCTTGGTTAGGTGAACCGAAGCTACGCACTGTAGGAATCCCGCGAAGAGGAGGTGAGTCACGAGGACCGCTAAGTACCAAGCTCTTAGGATCCAATCCTAGACATGCGCACCAAGGTTACCACACCCTAACTCGGCGACTTGGTCACGGGTTGGTTTTAATTAGGCCATTAAAGTCTTATGTCTTTGTTTGGAGTAAACTAGTCCTAAAGTTTAAAATACTATCACTATCTACGTCCCATGCTTCCTACCCTTCTACTGAGAATATAATTCATACAAAAAAAAAGGAGAGATACTTACTTGGGCAAAGTTGGTTGGGAGACTCGGTGCCATGCTTATTAAAAACCAAAATTTTTCAAAAAGGCCTACCAAAACATTTTTGGGCCTTGGGCCCCCACAGCCGAGCTTTGAACTGGGCTCTGATACCAATTTTGTAACACCCCAAACCCGGCCCAAACAATATGACCGAATTTGGTTTTTTACAGAGAAAAGATTTTGAAAACCATTTTAAAACCGATTTTGAAATTAGTCGAAATGCCTTTCAATTTAATTTTCTTTGTTAAAAACCATACTAAATAAATATTTGTTGAGTCGAGTTGTTTACAAATTTTAAATGTACCCGATGGTACCTTAAAACATTTTGCGTTTAATTTGAGAAAAACATGTGCATCCGTTTTAACATCATCGAATAGTTTAAACAAAACATTCAAAACATGCAAACAATAATAAAATAATCCTAGGAGGCCTTATTACAATTAAACAACATAAATCCAAAAGAAAGATAGATAAAATCTAAAAATTCATTTATTAAAAACTCCTTTGCATGGCCACCTCGAGTCCATCCAGGCTCCTCACCCGTGGTCTACGAATCACTGAAAAATTAAAGGAGAAGGTGAGTCACCAAGACTCAATGTGTAACCCTTCCCCGATTTAATGCAATAACATACACAAATTATAACCAATTAACATGCATAAGTTTAAATGCACCCAACCTAACCATCCATACGCCTTTTTCTACCCCTTGTGGTACCAAAACCTTTGGTGGTGCTAAACCACCGGTGACGTATAGTCACAAATGTGATACCAAATCACCGGAGATACTAAATCTCACGTGTCCAAGACACAATTGTGTTACTAAAACATGGTGACCGAAGTCACAAAATAGTTGATGGGGCCAACCCATCGTGTGATACCAAATCACCGCAGACAATCCCATATCTCAAAGTGGGGCCAACCCACGGTGGTATTAACCACGTGGACAAGTCGCTATGAGGTGCCAAACCTGCGGAGGTACCAAACCTCCGTGACCGTAGTCACGATGTGTTACCAAAACACCGGTGTCCGTCGACACGAATATCACCGCCCCTCCTCTCATCAACCCATAACAATCATTTATATGCATGTACCACAAATCATGTTGATAGATTTATTTAACAACATCCAATCGATTTATCATAAGCCATATATCAAATAATACACATACCAAATGTGTCATGCTTCCCAAAAGCATCAAATAATAATCACATAGTAATAAGAACTTACCCAAATCCTTGTTAATACCATGAAGGTATTACATCCCTGTCTACACAAAACGTTTAGGGATAAAATAACACTTAGCATATTAAAAGTTATAAGATGTGTATGTATACACACCTGGCACCAAAAAGAGTTCTAAATCCCGAATAGACAAATCGGCCACACAAGTATTCTTGCCCCTATATTCGGCCAAAAATGAATATTAAAACCATGGCCTATTCGGCCAAACCAAAATAATTGAGAAGGGTTCCTTGTGAACCTAAAATCTTACCCAAAGCCTTCGAACACTTATCCAACACACTTCTAAAAGAATCGGCCTCCCTTCCCTACAATCAACCATCATCAATAAGGTTTATTAGCCTTCGGCTTAAACGAAACTTATAATAATAATCCTTCGAAATAAACCTTACCACCTTACCAAAACCAATTTCTAGAGAAGTCCCGATGATAACTATCTTACCTTCAATATTCGGCCAAAGTTGATCAAGATAGGAGAAGAATATTTTCGGCACAACAAAGAGGTATATTCGGCTTTATGACAAAAAGAAAAGAATAAGAAAAGAAATAGAGTTTCGGCAAGAAGTAAGTATAGGAGGTTTTTGATGTTTAATCAAAACAAATGGGAGAACAAAAGGTTGATGAAGGTTTCGGTTTTGAGAGATTGAGATGAAGAAAATAGAAATTGAGCATAAAATGACCAAATGGTCAAAAAGTATTAAGCTTAGCAAATGGTAAAATTCGGCTAGAAAGAAAAGAGTTTGAGAGAGAATTGTTTTGCAACTTTTGCACCAAATGAAAGAAATGACCAAAAATCTTCCTAAGCCTTACCAACACTAGCATATTCGGCCAAAACTCCCTCCTTAGCCACAATGCCGTCCAAGTTCATGGCATAAAGGCATAGGATTTCTTTCCAAAACGTTTTCCTTGATACTAGCCCCATGTCTCCATATTTTCCTTAATTACTTGATTCCCTTCCATAAGTTAATACTTGCCTTAAACCTATAGTCTACTAACCAAAAAAATAACATGGTCAACCCTTACCTTAATTATCCTTGGCCGACACTTACCATACCAAAGCAAAAATAAAAGTTGTCCCAATGCTATTTAAGGGATTCGAACCTCTCCCCTCAAGCTAAACTCCATGCGCCATTACCAACTTGCCATGCACTCATCTTGTCACTTATTGCTACTTAAATTAACTTAAGTGCTAAGCTCATTTAATCCTCTTCTTTAAATAAGCCATACTAAGAATTATTCTACTAAACCGAGCTTACTCAAGACCCCTAATTAAGCCTTATATCATCACGAATAATATCACAGAAATTCAAATACAAGAAAAATAATTCAATCACAAATAACCCCTATTTTGGGATGTTACATGCGCCAACACCACCTTGCCATTTACTCATCTTATGCTACTTTTTAACACTTAATTTAACTTAAGTGTCAATGCCACTTGCTCCACTTCAATAAATTCTCAAACTAAAAATTATTCCATACCCGAATAATTCTATACTCTTCTTCATGACTATAATAGGCACGAAAAGAAATAAGAAAATTTTCCTTCATAATCTAAACACCAAAACATGCAATAAATCGATACTTAAATTTTAGGGTGTTACAACTCTACCCTCCTTAAAGAAAATTTCGTCCTCGAAATTTACCTGGTTGAAAGAGGTGAGGGTATTGTTGCCGAATTGCATCCTCAGGCTCCCACGTATCTTCCTCCGCTCCGTGATTACGCCATAAAACTTTGACCAACGGCACGATTTTCTTTCTTAGAACCTTAACATCTCGGTCTGACTTCAACTCCACTTCTCCTACCGGCACTATGTGCGAAGGATCCGATCTATAGCGCCTCAGCATGGAAACATGAAAAACATTATGAATTTGGCTCAACTCCGGAGGTAATTCGATCTGATAGGCCACTGGACCAACACGCTTCACCACACGATATGGTCCCATGTATCTAGGACTCAATTTGCCCTTCTTCCCAAACCTGAAAATCTTCTTCCAAGGTGAGACCTTCAAGGTGAGACCTTCAAGAAAATTTGATCCCCCACAACATACTCGATACTTCTACGCTTCAGATCTGCATACGACTTTTGTCTATCCGAAGCTTCCTTTAACCGTGCTCGAATAGCTTTTACTTTTTCTTCCGTTTGAGAGATCACCAGACCTAACATCTCATCGTTCATTCAATTCAGTCCAACAACTAGGAGAACGACACCTCACGACCATATAATGCCTCGTAGGGTGCCATCCGAATGCTAGACCGATAGCTATTGTTGTAAGCAAATTCTGCTAACGGTAGAAAATCCTCCCAACTACCTTTGAAGTCGATTACACATCCTTAACATGTCTTCCGTAATCTGAATTACTCTTTTCGATTGACCATCCGATCGAGGATGAAAAGCCGTACATAAGTTTAGCTTTGTTCCCAAGGCTTCATGCAAAGCTTTCCAAAACCGTGACGTAAACCTAGGATCCCTATCTGATATAATAGACACAGGTACCCCATGCAACCTCACGATTTTGGATACGTATAGCTTAGCCAACTTCTGTAACGAGTAATCCGTACGAACTGGTAGAAAATGAGCAGTCTTCGTCAAACGATTAACAATTACCCAAACGAAATTTTTCTTAGTAGGTGTTAAAGGTAACCCACTAACAAAATCCATTGTTATCCGCTCCCATTTCCAAAGAGGAATCTTTACTGGGTTGTAATAATCCTCGACGGTAATTGATGCTCCGCCTTCACTTGGCGACAAGTTAAACATTTTCCCACAAATTCGTAAATCTCACGCTTCAACCCCGACCACCAATATTGTTCACGAAGATCCCGATACATCTTATTTCCTCCGGTGCATAGCATAAGGGCTACTATACGCCCCGTAGAATCATTTGTCTCAGATCCGAGTCCTTAGGCATACAAACTCTCCCCACTAAAACATAACACACCTTCCGTGTTTATGCTAAAATCCTCTATTCCACCATTTTCAACTTGTTGAATTAAAAGTCCCAACTTCTTATCCGATATCTGCTTTTTCCTTGATTTGCTCTAACCACGGAGGCTTCACCAAGTTCCGCTTATCGACTACCATGCTCGTACAAACTCAAATGGGCAAACATTGTTCTCAAATCGATACCACCTTACGACTTAACGCGTCCGCTACCACATTAGCTTTTCAGGATGATACTCGATTGAGAAATCATAGTCCTTTAACAGACTCCACCCATCTTCGTTGTCTCAAGTTTAATTCCTTCCGAGTAAGAAGATACTTAAGACTCTTGTGATCCGTATAGATGATAGACTTTTCACCGTAGAGGTAATGCCTCCAAATCTTTAGAGCAAACACTACTGCAGCCTAACTCCAAGTCATGAGTAGGGTAGTTTACTTCTGTATGGCTCTCGGTGACGAGAAGCATAAGCCACCACTTTCCCACTTTGCATCAATACACATCCTAAGCCCGTGTGTGACGATCGTGAAGAAACTATAAACTCCTTTCCATTCTCAAAGTTGAATCAAGATCGGCGCCTGTTAAAATCTTCTTCAATTTCTCGAAACTTTCTTGTTGTTTATCGGTCCATATATATGGTACTCCCTTTCGTAATAGCTTAGTTAGGGTGCAGCAATCAACTAAAAACCCCTCAACAAAGCGTGCCTATAGTAACCAGCCAAACCCAAGAAACTCCGAATCTCGCCATCGACTTTGGTGGTTTCCAATCCAATACTGACCTCAATCTTCCGAGGATCCACCCTTATTCCTTCTGGTGATACCACATGACCCAAGAAAGTCACTTCCTTAACTAATTCACATTTACCGAATTTGGCATACGATTGATTATTTCAAGTAATCGCAATACAATTCGCAAATGTAAGTCATGCTCCTCTTCATTCCTTGAATATACCGTAATGTCATCTATGAATACCACCACAAACCGGTCTAAATATGGTTGAAAGACCCGGTTCATCATATCCATAAATGCATTTGGTGCATTGGTCAACCCAAACGGCATCACCAAAAACTCATAATGTCCATAACGAGTTCGGAAAGTCGTCTTGTGAATATCCGCTTCTTTCACCTTAAGTTTGGTGATATCCACGATCTCAAATCAATTTTGAGAAAAGCGGAAGCTCCTTCAATTGATCAAACAGGTCATCAATTCTCGGTAGAGGGTACCTATTCTTGATCGTCAATTTATTTAATTGCTCGTAGTCAATACACATACGCATTGACCCATCTTTCTTCTTAACAAACAAAACCGGTGCTCCCCACTGAGACACACACTGGTCGAATAAAACCCCGATCCAACAATTCTTGAATTTGAGCTTTAAGTTCCGCCAACTCCTTCGGTGCCATTCTATAAGGAGCAATGGACACTTTGAGCTGTTCCGGCAAGAGCTCAATACCAAATTCCACTTCCCGATCTGGAGGTATGCTAGGAAGTTCTTCAGGAAATACATCTAGAAATTCCTTCACCGTTCTCACATCTTCCACTGACAACTCTTTGGCATCTAAAGCACTAATAAAAGCTAGAAATGCTCCATACCCCTTCTGCATCAACTTTTCTGCCTTTAACGTAGATACCACATTTTCCAAGTAATTCCTTCGTTCACCTATCATAACTATTTCTTTATCCTCCACCGTCCTTATTGACATCCGCTTTTCAGCACAATCCAATTTCGCCCGGTGCTTAATCAACCAATCCATGCCCAAAAAGATATCGAAGCCGAAAGGCAATTCCATCAAATTCGCCAAAAATATTTCTCCTTGAATTTCTAAGGACACATCTCTAAACAGTTTATTTACCAATACCGACTGTCCTAAAGGACTAATTACCTTCATCTCACTATCGGAAATTTTAGAGTCTAAATTCAAGTTTCCAGATATGGTGCTAGTAACATACGAATGGGTAGAACCAATATTTATCAAAGCAATAACAGATACATCAAAGATGAAGAACGTACCAGTTATCACATCAGGTGCATTGCCATCCTCACGGCGTCTAACTGCATATACCAATCCTGGCTGTCTTGCATCTGTGTTGCCTCTAGGACTATTGCCTCGACCCGCTGCACCTTGACCACGTCCAGCCCCATTGTAATATCCCGGGTTAGGGGCTATTTTTATTATGGCATGTTTTGCATGTGTTGGCTTGCTATGTGGCTATTTTGGTGTCTTAGGGGCTTAATTGTAGACTAGGGGTATGTCTGAGTAGGTGGGAAACTATTTGTTTTTAGGCTTAAGTAAGAGGAGTTGATGAAGCTGGGATATATGAATATTATTTGGTGTTCTTGAGCACAAAAAGAAAAGCTAGTGGAGTGGCAAGGCATGCGTCACTTGGGGGCTTGAGTGTGGCGTCATCTGCAGTGGGGAGAGGTCTTGTGTTCAAGCTGCGGAGTGGCCACTTTTTGCACTCTTTTTGTGGCATGGAAGGAAGAGGTTGTATGTAGTTCAAATTCTTCTTTGGACTTGGTCAAACCGCTCAAATGGAGAGTGGAGAGTGAGTTTAGGAGGAAGACTTGGTCAAGGTGGTTTAAGTGTGAGGTTGTGAGTGAATGGGGGATATGGCCGAAATTTTGGGATGTTTGAGGTGTTGTGCGAAATTCATTTTTGGAATTTTGGTTGTTTTTGGTCAAGGCTTAGCAAGCTAGTGTCTTCTCATTTTGACATTGGTAGCCGAATTCTCTAGTGTATTCTTTTTCGCTTTTTCTTTCTTTGTAAAGAAAATCAAAACCTCTCTAAGGCTTGCCGAATTTTTGTGTTGTTTTCTCAATATTCTTTGTTAAGCCGAATGTCCCTTACATGTCTCTCTTCTTGTTCATTTGAGTAAATCGAAACTAGCCATCATTTTCTTCTCATATTTTCTTTATTTCTACAACCCTTGTGCCGAATTTGCATTTTTCTCTTAGCCAAAACTTTTGTTTCCTTTTTTCCTTTGAGCATAGGCCGAATATCACCCTCTTCCTTCCATCTCTTTTTGGTGTTTTCCTTCCTTGGGGTTAGACCGAATCTTTCCTTTCTCCCTTCTAAACTTTTATTACCGAATTCTTTCTCTTCTTGAATCGCATCTCCTCTGTTTCTACTTCCAAAACTTTAGCCGTTTTTCCTCTTTCTCTTGGGTGGTTGAAGCCGAATTTCCCTTCTCTCCTAGGGGGTTTCTGGTGGCCGAATTCTTGGTGGTTGGTGTTAGGGTAAGTGGTTGGCCGAATGGCCATCTCTCTCTTCTCGAAGTATTATATTGATTGCGGTTTGTTCAAAGCCTATGATGGTTGTAGATGGAAGTGAGTTAATCACTTGTTTAACCTTTTCATATAGGGTCTTTGGATAGTGAAAGTAACCAAGAGGAGTTCTACTCTAGTAACCGATTGGTAGCGAGTGGTGGTGGTAAGTGATTGGTATTGGCATTAATCGCTCAATCTTTTGGTTTCGATTGAGTCAAGATTATTAAGGTTTAACTGTTCATCTTTTATGGTGTAGCCGTTTGCTAAAGGAGAATCATTGTTTGATTCGGATTTGGTAGGAAACCAAATCATCTTAAAAGGTAAGGGTTACGGTATTAACCCTTTGGTTAATTGATGATGGCCGAATGTTATAGATGTCTAACTCCTATTTGGCCGATTGTAGGAGCAGTATACAAGGAGCTTTAGATCGTTTCTTTTAGTATTAGAGGTTGCGCTTTAGCAGTGTGTGTAACTAACACACCCATACTTAGTGATATTGTTATTAAACCTGTTTGCCTATTAAAATCATGACAAGATGATGGATTATTGGATACCCAAACGGGGTATGTGTACGTATCCGGTAAGTCAAGATTGTTACTAGATTACCGATGATCTATATGGTATCATGACTATGTATGTATGTGATATGGGGCATGAGTCAAACATATTAGCATGATATGCATAATTTGTATGATATGCATGATTACATGAGTTGGTTTGTTGATGGGTGATCCGAGTGGAGGGGGCAGTGATGATTTGTGCTGACGAGCACCAGTGTTTTGGTAACACACTTTGTGACTTTGGGTCACCAAAGTGCTTTGGTAGCACATTTGTGTCTTTGGGACACCAGAGGTTGGGCACCTCATTGCGACTTGTCCCCCGTGGTTAACACCACCGTGGGTTGGCCCCACTTTGAGATATGGGATCGTCTGCTAGTGATTGGGTATCACACGATGGGTTGGCCCCATCATTTGATTCTTGTGACTACGGTCACCAGTGCTTTGGTAGCACATTTGTGTCTTTGGGACACCAGAGGTTGGGCACCTCATTGCGAATTGTCCCCGTGGTTAACACCACCGTGGGTTGGCCCCACTTTGAGATATGGGATCGTCTCGCTAGTGATTGGGTATCACACGATGGGTTGGCCCCATCATTCGATTATCGTGACTACTACGGTCACCAAATGCTTGGGTAGCACATTGTGTCTTTGGGACACCAGTGTTTTGGTAACACATTGTGACTATATGTCACCGGTGGTTTGGCACCACAAAGTGGTTTGGTACCACACGGGTAGAAAAAGGAGATACGGATGGTTAGGATCGGGTTGCATTAATTATGTTGCTATGTATGATGTGTGTTAGCATGTTGTTTCATCAGAGCGGGATTTATGCATTTGAGTCACTCGACTCACCCTCTCCTTTGACATTTCAGTGACTCGTAGACGCGGACATGGAGCCGGGATGGACTCGGGTGCTCATGCCATGCTTAATAAAGTTTTACTCCAACTCTATCATTTGGGTACTTTAGTTTAATTATCGTTATTTGGGTTTTTAATTTGGATTTGTAAAAGGCCTTTAAATTATGTTTTATGATGGGTATGTTTTAATTAGATTCTCAACCTGCTTAACAAATAACTTGGCATGAAATTTTACTAAAACTTGGAAAGACAACGTTTTCAAAATTATATCGCAATGTGTTTTAAGCTATACCATCGGGTATCTCGCTATGTTTTGTTATTCAATAAACTCAAATGATTTTCAAATCAAACTCGATTTGCTACTAAGTCTAAAATGTTTCAAAATGGCACTAAGAAACTATTGGAAGTCCTAAATGAAATCAACTCGTTTTAACTATATACTTGGATAAGTTTTCAAAATCTAATCAAACAAGCCTACTCAAACTTTCCTCAAATTCACTATGTTTTCACCCCACTTCTAAACGAAAAAAAAACTGATCACTCAAAGACGTTTTTCCCCGTAACATACCAGATTCGGGCGTGGTGTCTTGTCCGAGTTTGGGGTGTTACAATTGTGGTATCAGAGCTAAGTTCAAAAGTTTCTACTGTGGGCCCGAGGCCCAAAAATGCTTTCAAAAGGTTGTTTTGTTAGTTTTTATTCTCAAAGTATGGTTTGAAAGGCATGGCACCGAAGTCTTCGCACTCGCCGCCTGTAAGTACCCTTACCATTGCTTGTGGATTGATTGGATGTGATATGATTTGATGAATAGCAATAGTATATTACTTTAGAGATTGAAACTGATAGAATTCTGTGAACTCGCGAGAACAAATCCTCTTAAAATATTCATAAGACTTGCTCTTAAACAAGTGGAATAAATATCGATGCATAAAAATTCTTAATCGATCACGTAGGAAGATTAGTCATGAGCGCTAGAGGTGGACGTGGTCGTGGGACGCAGGTCGTGGTAGGATGACGGTTTCGAGCCCGTAGGATCCGGGTCGTGGTTCGAAAATGAGATACCGGATCCGCCACCACCGGAGGTGGTGAGTTCCAAGACCGCATCGGGACGACGCATGTCACAGCGATGCCGCGAGTGTTGGAAAGAGTAGCTGGTGTTGGTGGTAATGCAGAGTTAGGAAATTGTTCTCGAGCGACTTCGGGCAAATGGGGCGAATTCTTCCGAGGTAGTTTCGGTGTTGCTCGGCAAGACTACCGAATATTGGCTGGAGGCAACCGAGCGGATCATGGACGATCCGACTTGACATGGTGAAGAGAAGTCAAGGGCATCGACGCTTCCGGGATGAGTCATATCGGTGGTGGCTCACGGTTCGAGAGCGAAAGGTGGCGCAGAGGATCCGACATGGGATTATTTCAGTACGCGATATCAAAAGAAGTACATCGGAGCTAGTTATATTGACTCCAATGGAAGGCATTTTCGAGGCTTGTTCAGGGAGTAAATGCTTGCCGAGCACGAGGTCGAGTTCCCGGCCGAGTAGGTATGCCGTGGGCATTGTGGCCACCGAGCATGAGAGGTGTGTTCGTTTCGAGGATGGTCGCGAGACGACTTGAGGTCGCTGATTGCTCCTCTCGCAGAGCGCGAGTTTGTTGTCTTAGTTGAGAAGGCTAAGGTAGCCGAGGGTGTTAAGGAGTCGTGAGACAAGGCATGGACAGAAATAGGCATAAGAGGAGCTTTGGGTCTTCTCGGATCGTCGGGTAATCCGCCAAGAGGGCTAGACCGAGTGGGCGTAACCCACCTGCTAGGTTTGTTGTCGCTAGGCGAGGACCGCCGCAGATGTGATCGATCATGGAAAATCTCATTGGGGTGGTTGCTTTGGACTAGAGGAAAAGGTTGCTTCGAGTGTGGTTCGAACGGAACACCGGGTGAGGGACCGTCCGCGTAGGTTGGCGAGGATTCGGCCCGAGAGGCGGCCGTAATCGCTTCGAGGTAATGGACCGCCACCACAGAGGGGCCGTGGTAATGGCAGAGGTGGTAATGGTTCGGTCGGGGCCGTGGAGCACCGGCAGAGGTGCGGGTAGTTCGATGCTAGCAGACACTGGGTTAGTGTATGCCGCGAGGCGCCGAGAGGAGGGCGACGACCGGACGTCATAACCCAGACGTTTTGATTTTTGGTTCTCCTTATACCGCTTTGATTGATGTGGGTTCAACGCACTCTTATGTTGCCGTGAGTATAGTAGAGACCATGGATTTAGACTCGAGATATCTTCTAGGCAGATGACCGTGATTAGCCCTCTAGGTCATTCTCGTAGTAGTAGATAAACCATTTAGAGAGGTACCCTTAGAACTCCAAGGGTAGTGTTTGTGCTCGATCCGATGGAACCGCCGTTTGGGGAGTTCGACCGATTCTTGGGATGGATTGGTTGGTCAAGTACCAGTGCGAGGTTAGATTGCGCGCGCCAAGTGCATGGTTCTTAAGACGGTTGAGGGTGATGAGGTGGCTATGATAGGTAATAGGACTTATCAAATGTGGTATCCGCTCAAGGCGCAGAAGATGGTCGAAAGGCCGTGAAGCGTATGTAGTTCATGTGTATGCCTTGGAGGCTAAGGAGTCTCATTGTGGAGAAGGTTCGCACTGCTAAGGAGTTTATCGATGTTTTTCCGAGGAGCTTCGTGTTTGTCGCCAGATCGCGAGGTGGAGTTCGGGATTGATCTGTTATCCGAATCGCGCGCTGTCTGTTGCTGTTCGTATAGGATGGCGCCAAAGGAATTGGTGGAGCTTAAGGCTCGAGATCCAGGAGTTATTGGATCGAGGTTTTATTAGGCCTAGTGTTTCGCCGTGGTGCGCGCCGGCATTCTTTGTCAAGAAGAAAGATGGCACGATGCGGATGTGTATAGACTACCGCCCGATTGAACAAGTCGACGATTAAAAACAAGTATCCGCTGCCACGGATAGATGACTTGTTTGATCACCAAGGGCGCCGCGGTATTTTCAAGATCGACTTGAGGTCCGGGTATCACCGATTAAGAGTTAAGGAGGCGATATCCATAAAACAGCGTTTCGGACTCGGTATGGGCACTACGAATTTCTCGTAATGCCGTCGGGTTGACTAACGCACCGCGGCGTTTATGGATATGATGAATAGGGTGTTTCAACAAAGATTCGGATCGGTTCATCGTGGTTTTCATAGACGACATCTTAGTGTACTCAAGCGACAGAGGAAGAGCATGATAAGCATTTGCAGTGGTGTTGCAGATTTTGAGGAAAAGCACTCTCTATGCTAAGTTTCGGTAAGTGCGAAGTTCGGCTTAGAGAAGTGACTTTCTTGGGTCATGTAGTGTCGGTGAGGGGATTCGAGTAGATCCTCGTAAGATTGAGGCGATTTTGGATTGAAGCCGCCTAAGTCGATGGTCGAGATTCGAGTTTTCGGGTTACGGATACTACCGAAGGTTTGTTGAGGGTTTTCGTTGATAGCAAATACCGATGATCAAGTTGCCGAGGAAAGAAGTTCCGCTTGTATGGACCGAGAAGCAGCAGAAAGCTTCGACAAGTTAAAGAAGATTTTGACCGAGGCTCCGGTTCTAATTCAACCCGAGGTGGTAAGGAATTCACGCCTATTGCGACGCATCACATACGGGCTTGGGTTGTGTGCTTTGATGCAAGAAGGTAAGGTTGTGGCTTACGCTTCTCGGCGGTGAGGCCACATGAGGTCAATTATCCGACGACGATTTGGAGCTAGCAAATGGTTTGTAGTCTTCGCTTAAAGATTTGGAGGCACTACTTATACGGAGAGAGATCGATAGTCTACACAGATCACAAGAGTCCAAGTATCTACCGACTCGTAAGGATTTGAATTTGAGGCGCGCAGATGGGTCGAGTTGTCGAAAGATTATGACTGTATTCGATTGAGTATCATCCGGCAAGGCTAACGTGGTGGTCGACGCGTTGAGTCGCAAGGTTGTTTCGGACTTAAGAGCTTTGTTCGCCCACTTGAGCTTGTATGACGATGGGAGTATTCGCGCGAGTTGCGTGTTAAGCCTACTTGGGTTGAGCAGATCGAGAGAAACAGATTATTGGACGAGGTTCCGAAAGCGCGAAGGTTGCGGAGTGCAGGATGGTGGTTTGGATGGTTACACCGCCTAGTGACGCGAGGTTCTCGTGTTTTCGTGGTAAGGCTTGTATGCCTAAAGATGTTGAGCCGAGGCAGAAGATTCTTTCAGACGCACATAGCGATCCTTATGCTATGCATCCCGGAGGTAGTAAGATGTATAGGGATCTTAGAGAGCGATTTTGGTGGCCTGGCTTGAAGAAGGAGGTGGCGAGTTTGTTGGGAAGTGTCCGACTTGTCACAGGTCAAGGCCGAACATCGCTTGCCGTCGGGTTTGCTTCACTGTGAAGATTCCTCGATGGAAGTAGGAAAGGATAACCATGGATTTTCGGTGGGTTACCGCTACGCCAAGCAAGAAAGATTCGCTTTGGGTAGTGGTGGATCGACCGACTAAATCAGCTCATTTTATTCCGGTGAGGGTTGACTACTCACTTGTAAGCCAGCAAAGCCGTATGTGTCGAGATAGTGAGGTTGCACGGTGTGCCGTTTGATAATCTCGGATAGGGATCCTAGATTCACGTCAAGGTTCGGAAAGCACCCTGCATCGTGCTCGGGTACTGCGTTTGGATTTTAGTACGGCTTTTCACCCGCGATGCATTCGGCCAATCGAAAGGGTTATTCAGTCTTGGAGGATATGCCGAGAGGTTGTATTTGGATTTCAGAGGTAGTTGGGAGGAGTTTTCATTATTAGTTGAGTTTGCCTACAACAACAGATTACCAAGCGAGCATCAAGATGGCACCGTATGAGGCGTTGTATGGTAGGAAGTGTCGCCACCCACGTGTTGGACGGAGTTAAGTGAACGCCGATTGTTAGGACCCGAGTTGGTTCTTCGAGACCGAAGACAAGGTTTGTCGATTCGGGTCTCGATTGAAGGAAGCTTCGGACCGCAGAAGTCTTATGCCGATCTTAAGCGAAGAGATATAGAGTTATTTGTGGGGATCGAGTTTTTCTGAAGGTCGCCTTGGAAGAAGGTGTTGAGGTTCGGGAAGAAAGGCAAGCTAAGTCCGAGGTTCATTGGGCCGTATAAGGTTCCGAGACGAGTTGGACCGATGGCGATCGCTTGAGTTGCCAGCAGAGCTTAGTCGATTCACGACGTTTTTCACGTTTTCGATGCTTGAGGTATCGCTCGATCCGTCGCATGTGGTAGCAAAGTGGAAGAGATTGAGGTAAATCCAGATTTGACTATGGAAGAAGAACCTGTGCAGATTCTAGATCGGGATGTGAAAGTTCTGCGTAAGAAGTCTGTGCCTTTGGTTAAGGTTCTTTGGCGGAATCATGGCGTGGAAGAAGCGATGTGGGAACCCGAGGATATGATGAGACAAAGAATACCCGCAACTCTTTTGATCGTAATTTGAGGTCGAAATTATTTTAAGGGGTAGAACTGTAATATCCGGGTTAGGGGCTATTTTTATTATGGCATGTTTTGCATGTGTTGGCTTGCTATGTGGCTATTTTGGTGTCTTAGGGGCTTAATTGTAGACTAGGGGTATGTCCGAGTAGGTGGGAAACTATTTGTTTTTAGGCTTAAGTAAGAGGAGTTGATGAAGTCGGGATATATGAATATTATTTGGTGTTCTTGAGCACAAAAAGAAAAGCTAGTGGAGTGGCAAGGCATGCGTCACTTGGGGGCTTGAGTGTGGCGTCATCTGCAGGGGAGAGGTCTTGTGTTCAAGCCATGAGTGGCCACTTTTTGCACTCTTTTTGACGGCATGGAAGGAAGAGGTTGTATGTAGTTCAAATTCTTCTTTGGACTTGGTCAAACCGTTCAAATGGAGAGTGGAGAGTGAGTTTAGGAGGAAGACTTGGTCAAGGTGGTTTAAGTGTGAGGTTGTGAGTGAATGGGGGATATGGCCGAAATTTTGGGATGTTTGGAGGTGTTGTGCGAAATTCATTTTTGGAATTTTGGTTGTTTCGGTCAAGGCTTAGCAAGCTAGTGTCTTCTCATTTTGACATTGGTAGCCGAATTCTCTAGTGTATTCTTTTTCGTTTTTTCTTTCTTTGTAAACCGAAAATCAAAACCTCTCTAAGGCTTGCCGAATTTTTGTGTTGTTTTCTCAATATTCTTTGTTAAGCCGAATGTCCCTTACATGTCTCTCTTCTTGTTCATTTGAGTAAATCGAAACTAGCCATCATTTTCTTCTCATATTTTCTTTATTTCTACAACCCTTGTGCCGAATTTGCATTTTTCTCTTAGCCAAAACTTTTGTTTCCTTTTTTCCTTTGAGCATAGGCCGAATATCACCCTCTTCCTTCCATCTCTTTTTGGTGTTTTCCTTCCTTGGGGTTAGACCGAATCTTTCCTTTCTCCCTTCTAAACTTTTATTACCGAATTCTTTCTCTTCTTGAATCGCATCTCCTCTGTTTCTACTTCCAAAACTTTAGCCGTTTTTCCTCTTTCTCTTGGGTGGTTGAAGCCGAATTTCCCTTCTCTCCTAGGGGGGTTTCTGGTGGCCGAATTCTTGGTGGTTGGTGTTAGGGTAAGTGGTTGGCCGAATGGCCATCTCTCTCTTCTCGAAGTATTATATTGATTGCGGTTTGTTCAAAGCCTATGATGGTTGTAGATGGAAGTGAGTTAATCACTTGTTTAACCTTTTCATATAGGGTCTTTGGATAGTGAAAGTAACCAAGAGGAGTTCTACTCTAGTAACCGATTGGTAAGCAGTGGTGGTGGTAAGTGATTGGTATTGGCATTAATCGTTCAATCTTTTGGTTTCGATTGAGTCAAGATTATTAAGGTTTAACTGTTCATCTTTTATGGTGTAGCCGTTTGCTAAAGGAGAATCATTGTTTGATTCGGATTTGGTAGGAAACCAAATCATCTTAAAAGGTAAGGGTTCGGTATTAACCCTTTGGTTAATTGATGATGGCCGAATGTTATAGATGTCTAACTCCTATTTGGCCGATTGTAGGAGCAGGTATACAAGGAGCTTTAGATCGTTTCTTTTAGTATTAGAGGTTGCGCTTTAGCAGGTGTGTAACTAACACACCCATACTTAGTGATATTGTTATTAAACCTGTTTGCCTATTAAAATCATGACAAGATGATGGATTATTGGATACCCAAACGGGGTATGTGTACGTATCCGGTAAGTCAAGATTGTTACTAGATTATCGATGATCTATATGGTATCATGACTATGTATGTATGTGATATGGGGCATGAGTCAAACATATTAGCATGATATGCATAATTTGTATGATATGCATGATTACATGAGTTGGTTTGTTGATGGGTGATATGAGTGGAGGGGCAAGTTGATGATTTAGCCGACGAGCACCAAGTGTTTTGGTAACACACTTTGTGACTTTGGGTCACCGTTGCTTTGGTAGCACATTTGTGTCTTTGGGACACGGAGGTTGGGCACCTCATTGCGACTTGTCCCTCGTGGTTAACACCACCGTGGGTTGGCCCCACTTTGAGATATGGGATCGTCTCGCTAGTGATTGGGTATCACACGCATGGGTTGGCCCCATCATTCGATTCTTGTGACTACGGCCACCCGGTGCTTTGGTAGCACATTTGTGTCTTTGGGACACTAGAGGTTGGGCACCTCATTGCAACTTGTCCCGTGGTTAACACACCACCGTGGGTTGGCCCCACTTTGAGATATGGGATCGCTGCTAGTGATTGGGTATCACACGATGGGTTGGCCCCATCATTCGATTATCGTGACTACGGTCACGGTGCTTGGGTAGCACATTGTGTCTTTGGGACACCAAAGTGTTTTGGTAACACATTGTGACTATATGTCACCGGTGGTTTGGCACCACAAAGTGGTTTGGTACCACGCGGGTAGAAAAAGGAGATACGGATGGTTAGGATCGGGTTGCATTAATTATGTTGCTATGTATGATGTGTGTTAGCATGTTGTTTCATCAGAGCGGGATTTATGCATCGAGTCACTCGACTCACCCTCTCCTTTGACATTCGGGTGACTCGTAGACGCGGACATGGAGCCAGGATGGACTCGGGGTGCTCATGCCATGCTTAATAAAGTTTTACTCCAACTCTATCATTTGGGTACTTTAGTTTAATTATCGTTATTTGGGTTTTTAATTTGGATTTGTAAAAGGCCTTTAAATTATGTTTTATGATGGGTATGTTTTAATTAGATTCTCAACTCGCTTAACAAATAACTTGGCATGAAATTTTACTAAAACTTGGAAAGACAACGTTTTCAAAATTATATCGCAATGTGTTTTAAACTATACCATCGGGTATCTCGCTATGTTTTGTTATTCAATAAACTCAAATGATTTTCAAATCAAACTCGATTTGCTACTAAGTCTAAAATGTTTCATGTAACACCCTGGTTTAGGGGCTGTGCATATGGGGTATAAATCAAGTGTTAGTAGGTTTTTGGGAGTGCTTGGTTGAGTTTTAGAGGCTCTAAGAATGTTGGGATGAGAAGGGAAGGCTTTGGAAAATTTAGATTTTTAGGGTAAAAAGGAATTGGGCCTAGGAGAATTGAGCCCAATGGGCCTTAGGCGTAGTAGCGTTTAAATTTTTGGAGAACAAGAGACCGGCTTAAATGCAAGTTGGACCTATTGGATAAGTGATTTTGGAAGGTTAGAAGGCTTCTATGAAGTCCCGGGATCAAATATTAGCTTTGGGGAAATTTTGGTTTTAGGTGAAAAAAAAAAAAAACCCTCGAAGTTGGCAGGTAGGCCTTAAGAATAAAATATGGAGGAAAATGACACAAGTGGAGTGTGTGGTGTAGTGGCAAAGTGACGCCACTTAAGAGACAAGGGGGTGACGCCACAAGGGAAGGAAGGAGGTCCAAGGTTCAAGACTTGGCTTTTGCATTTTGGTTTTCTTTTTACTTGGACCTCAGAATTTGGCTATAGTTTATATTTAGTTGCGCATGGTTTAAGACACAAGAGGAGCTTGTGGCCAAGTGGCTAGCAGCGTGGATTATGTTGAAGGGAGCCTGGGTTCGAATCTCATGAGAAGCAAGGGAGTATTTATTTTGCGGTCTGGACGGGAAGAGTTTCAGTTGAATTTAAACTCTACTGACGAAGGGATCCCACATCGGAAAGACACAAAGAATGAAGGTGAAGAGCTAGCTATATAAGGAGCATCCTAGGAGGAGAGTAAACACATCTTGGAGGGCGTTTGGGCACAAGAGTGATCGGAGCGCGGATTAGCCCTGCAGTCCTATCAGTGTGTAACTCTCTACTCTAGTTGTAGAGCGGCAAATGCCAAGCGCCTGGCCACGGCAATAGTAGTTACACGAGCGCGCGAGCGCACGTGTGTGGGGCTTCGACGCGATAGTTGAGGCCATCGTAGTATTCTCGTGGGTTGGGTCGCTTGGGCCTCGATGGGCCGAAGTGGGCCCAATGGCCCGTGGGCCCTTATGAGTAAATTGTGCGATTGTGTAGTATATAGTGAACTAGACTAGGTGAATCTCATATACGTGGCTAGATTTGTGTTAGGTGGGCCACACGAGCGTGTGGGCCCGAACAATAAATTGGGCTTTAGGCCCAATAGTCCATTCGACCAGAAATGGTAGTTGGGTCGCGCGCGGGCGACACGGGGGCCTTTGGAAAGGCCATTCCGGTACGAAATTACCGATATACCCTTGGTGGGTAAATTACGAAAATGCCCTTTAGTGGGTAAAATTACGATTTTACCCTTAAAGGTTGATTAGCAAGGTAAGGGCGTGTCGGTTTTCTTTGTGCTATAGTTTTTGTCTTGGCCGAATGGCCTAAGTGTTCATTGTTTTTATGCCAAGGCCGATTGTAGGGAAGAAGAGCTCTGTCATTTGGGAACCTTTTGTAAGTCCGTTAGTTCAAGGGTGCGCGAGAATAGCGTTTGGGTTTTGGTATCATTTAGGTGCGTAATCATCGCACTATTTACGTGGTTTGGTTTGCTAACATGTTTATATGTGTATTATGTGTAATAGCCGTTTATAATGGCATAAGTGATGAGTAATCGTGATGGTAAGTTAATCTTGATATACATTTATATATGTACAATGTGGTAGTGATAAGTGATAAATACTCATTCTATATGATATTCTTGCATGATTTATTGACACATGGGCATGGGATTGGATTGAAGAAGGAAGAAGTGTACACGGGTAATACGTGGTCTAATGATAGCTCAGTTACATTAGCGCTTGAGGGTTAGCTTTGTGCTACCTCAAGGGAGGTGTTGGCTAGGTGCCCATCTCGCGGTTGATTGCTATGTGCATCACCGTAGAGACAGATTACGATATTTGGATCACTTTGGTTGATCGGTGGCTCAACCACGGCCTCGAGCAAATGAGAATGCCGAGGTAAGATTTATGGATCACGATGTGATCGGTGGCTCACCCACGCCTTGTGCAAAGCAGTCCGCCGAGGTAACATATGTGGGATCACTCGGTTTGTGATCGGTGGATTAGCCACGGCCTTAGCGCGGGAGTCCGCTAAGGTTGGTGTCACGTTGGATAGTAGGTTGGGTGAGATGCATTCTTGCATGATTTGTTTCGATGGTTGTGTGGGTATGGGCCAAGCCCATACGGATGGAAATATGTGTTGTGGTTATGCACCGAGTCGGTGGACTCACTCTTTTCATTAACCATTTCGTAGTGCATAAAGTCGACCGGATCGGAGAGGACAAGGTGGCCCATGCCGAGGATGATGTTCAATTATTCCATGCTTAATTTTGATATAAGTACTTTATTTGAATTGTTGGGTTGTAATAAAGGCCATTTTATGTTTTTGGTATTACTTTAACTATGGTTTATTTAAATTAAATTGCTACGTAAAAATGATTTATGGTTTGCAACCTATTTATTCAAATTGGATATTATAAACTAAAGTTTTAAAAATGAATGAGTTTAATAGCAAAGTTTATTCCAAAGATATGTTTTCCAAAATTCAGCAAACTACGATGTTTTATTTTAAGATTTTCAACCGTCTTTCCGCAGTGACATAACCAGATCCGGTCAAGGCTCGTGGGCCGGGTTTGGGGATGTTACATTTCAAAATGGCACTAAGAAACTATTAGAAGTCCTAAATGAAATCAACTCGTTTTAACTATATACTTGGATAAGTTTTCAAAATCTAATCAAACAAGCCTACTCAAACTTTCCTCAAATTCACTATGTTTTCACCCCACTTTTAAACGAAAAAAAATCTGATCACTCAAAGACGTTTTTCCCCGTAACATACCAGATTCGGGCGTGGTGTCTTGTCCGAGTTTGGGGTGTTACACCCATTACCACAACGACCTGGTCCACGACCTCTCGGTGGTTGCTGAATTCCTCCTGCCGGTGGTGCATCAGTATTACGAGCTTCCTGAGTTGTATCCATTCGACGAGGGCAATTCCTATATTGATGATCCATCGACCCGCATTTATAGCAAGCACCCGGTTTCTTCCCAAGACTCTCCGAATGCCTTTTCCCACAATCAACACAATCTCGACTCTGATTCATAGTTACAGGTGTTCTACCTTGAGCTGGTTCATCATTCCGAGGCCTCTTCAGAAACCTTTTTGAAGAACCCGAATACTTCATATCTCTCTTGCCTCTAGCTCGTTCCCGATTCTGACGTTCCAAGTTCTTAGCCTCTTCGGCTATCTCGGCCTTTTCCACAAGCGTGGCAAAAGTTCTAACTTGTTGTGGGGCTATCAAAACCCGCAATTCATCGTTCAAGCCATCCTCAAAGCGCATACATAACGCTCATGATCCGTTGCCACTATTGTTCGAGCATAGCGACTCAAGTGCAAAAACTCGACTTCATATGTCGCCAGCATGTCTTATTCCCTGGACCAGATTCAGAATTCCTTCCTTTGGGCATCAACATAACTCGCTCCTACATATTTCCCTTGGAAGGAAACTTTAAAGAATTCCCAATTAACTAATGCAGCTTCAAGTGCCTTCTCGGACGATAAGCCACCATTGGTATGCTTTCGTCCCTTAACAAGGACACCGCTCCCTTAGTTTTGTTCCACGGTGCACTCAAGATCGCCCATAATTCGCTCCATCGCCTCAAGCCAATATTCAGCGACATTTGAGCTACACCGAGACACCTCTCAAAACCTCAGCACCACTTGATTTCAATCGTTTCAATATCGACCCACGAGCCGTTGGCCCGATTCTAGCTCCCAATGACCCTTTCAAGGACTCGCAGCATTGCTCGTGTCACCGCATTATCTTCTTCCATATGATCATGTGATCCCGTCTCACTTTCGAGTGACGTAGGTGCATCCATTTCCGGCATATGATCCGCGCTTGATTGCGCCTCTAACACCTCGCCCTCTACCACGGCCACGTCATCGCGCCCACGACCACGCCCTCTAGTGCTCATAGTGACCGATTTAATCTGATTAAGAGTTTTATGAATCGAATACTATTTCGATGTTTATTAACGATGTTTTATGATATGAAAGAGATAGAGTTGTTTTCGCAACCATTTCCTATTGTCTCAATCTCTACGATTTTCAACACCTAAAACTAGAAGTTCTAGAGTGTTTCTTATGCTCATATCACAATGATAATAAACAATCAATATACAGATACTTACTTGACTTGGCGCGGGATGCTCATGGTGCCATACTACCTTTAAATCAAAAAGTCTAGAAATTTGAGTTGTTTCTCAAATAAATATCTTTGTTGAACCCAAACCACAGCCGAGTTTTGAAACTAGCTCTGATACCATTTAATGTAACACCCCAAACCAGGTCTATGCGTTAAGACGAGATTTGGTTTGTCACACCGAACGAACATCCAAAATTTCTCTAATGATTTAAGTAAAATAGTAATGCAAAACCTTTAGAAATAAGGTTTAATAAAAACTAAGTACAATGATTATGAATTAAGAAAAATACTTGTTTGAAATCTTATATATATATATTAGTCAAAACCTTAACGTAGTTTTAAAAGAATTTGAAAGAAATTGAAAAGTAATTTAGGTGTCCAAAATTGTTATAAAACACAATATTTTTAAGAAAACTTTATAGATTTAACATAAGCCCATATTAAGAGTCTTAAAATAAAATTAAATCCATCCACACATAAAAATCCATAAAAATATAATTAGAGGCCTTATTACATCATACCCAAAATAGTAATTTAGATAAGTAACTTAAATAAAGTTCATAATTTATAAAACCCAAGCTCGTAGTATGGCCTCCACCAAGTCATCCTCGCCCAAGTCCACATCAATTTCCATTACCGAGATGGATAATAAAACGGGGTGAGTTACAAAGAACTCAAAGTGTGTAACTCACTTACCACCATTATTGGGCCGGACCATCAAGGCATTAATTTGGGCTTGAGCCCAATTACAAAATTTCAACGATATAAATATGAAATAAATATATAAAATGCATGTAAAAATGAATTTCCCAAACCAAGCCTAATTTTCCATCCGCTACACACCCCGCACCAACCAAAGACACCTGTGGGGATCAAGTCAACCCACCCCGCCAAACACACCAATCGTAGGCATTTAGCCTTTTAAATAATATTGTAGTGCACTCATCAACTAGATTGTGACATAGTCACCAAACTAGAGGCATTAAGCCAAATTTTGTGGCAGAGCCACCGAACAAGATTCATGGCCACAGGCCTTACTTCTCTTCATCATGTATCCCATCCCATGCAATTATGTATGAATAACAAACTTTAATCATAAATAATTTATCAAGTAACCCATAAGACAAATGAGTTTTTAATTAAAATTTTCATTTGGGCCTATTAAACAAAATAGTATTTAGCCCGTAAGGCAATCCAGCGAACTTTGACCCATATTTCGAACTAGAAGGTTTTTGGCCCATTTTATCGATCTAGCAGTTTTTATGGCCCAATTTATCGATCTAGCAGTTTTATGGCCCAATTTATCGATCTAGCATTTTTATGGCCCAATTTATCGATCTAGCAGTTTTATGGCCCAATTTATCGATCTAGCAGTTTTATGGCCCAATTTATCGATCTAGCAGTTTTATGAAAATTTCTTGGTTTAGCCGTTTTCATGCATTTACACAAAAGTACTAATTACTACAACATTTCCGATTTGGCCATTTTTACGATTTATCAAATTTCTTACGGTTTAGTATCTAACCCGAAAGATAAGTGTGAAGTTACACACCTGGTTATAGTGAGAACTAGACTTTCCCGCTCGTCAACACCTATACGTATCACGATAATTAGAACACTATAATTTATTAATGAAACTGATCTAAAAAATAGCAATCTAAAATTTTACCCTCGGGTTTTCAAACTACTTCTACTTGCGGTTTCTCCCCGATTGATGGTTCGTTAACCGAATCAAATCCACGAACAAATAATGGTTCGGGAGTACGAACGACTTGAGCAGTTGATTCTCCTCGGATGAACGCCCGCAACTTGATGGGAAATCCCGGATTGTTGAAACAAATCCTTTGTTTATACTTAGGGGAATAACGGAACCACCCTCTTCCGAACACTTTTCACCGCCCTTTTCTTCCCTATTTTGATTGTCTTCAAAGACAAAAGATCGTTAATCCAATCTAATATTACATCGAAATATGACTAAGGGTTTAAGGGTGAAATTCGCTAACCACAAAGATCCTTGTTCCAAAATATGAGAATCGATCAAACGTTCCTTTATCACCTTAAATCGATTCCAACGTTCTAAGATACCCACGAACACTTGATTTTTGATCTTCCGCTATCGCACTAAAATATAACCATTGGAAACATTTAATAGATGGAATGGTAAAATTTCTATCCAAGAAATCCTTTTTACCATCATCAAAATTCGGCCAACATATTTATTAACTAATCGTAAAATAAAAAGAACCCTTACCTATTATCCACGATTGGAAAGAGACGATTGAGAAAGATGTTTGTGCAAGATGGAGGATTCGGCTATATGACCAAAGAAAATAGAAAAATGATTCGGCTATGGGTACATCAACATTCGGCCATGAGAGAAAATAATAGAGAAAGTATGAGTATCAAGAATAAAAGATGAGAGAAGAATGATGATGATGTTGTTTCAATTTTCAAAGAGAATAAAAGAGAAAGAAAGAAATAGATGAGTTTTGGGAGCAATGTATATTCAGCAATGGGGAGAAGAAAAGTAAAGAATGGCTTTTTGGTGTTGGTAGAATCGGCACTATGAGAAAGGCACAAAATTGAACACTAAAGTGAAAAGCAAAATGACCAAATGGTCAAAATAATCAAGGCTTACCAAAAGATCAATTTCGGCCAAAGGGAAAAGTTGAGAAGAGGAATGCAAAATTTTGCACAAAAACTAAAATGACCAAAAGCAAACTCCTAAACCTTACCAAGCTACTAGCAAAATTCGTAACCTTCCCCTAGCCATATTGTCAGTCCAAATTCATTGGTCAAATGACCATGAATTTGTTTCCAAAACACTTTCCTTGATACTTGCCCTATGTCTCCACATCTTTCCATATTTTCTTGATTCCCTACCATAAATTCACTCTTACCTTATTCCTTTGATAAACTAACCAAAAATAACAAGGTCAACACTTACCATAAATAAGCTTGGCCGACACTTACCATAGAAGAGCAAAATAAAAGTTGTCCAAATGTTATACAAGGGATTCGAACCACTCCCCTCATGCAATATCTCATGCGCCAACACCACCTTGCCATTTACTCATCTTATGCTACTTTTTAACACTTAATTTAACTTAAGTGTCAATGCCACTTGCTCCACTTCAATAAATTCTCAAACTAAAAATTATTCCATACCCGAATAATTCTATACTCTTCTTCATGACTATAATAGGCACGAAAAGAAATAAGAAAATTTTCCTTCATAATCTAAACACCAAAACATGCAATAAATCGATACTTGAATTTTAGGGTGTTACAGTCTGAATATACGATTCATCAAATCCATAAACACTATAAGAGCATTCGTTAGTCCGAAAGGCATAACTAAAAATAAATCACAAGCATAGATTCAACTTTCTTATCAGTCACTTTTATATCAATCACATATGTCAAATAAGCTTCGCAACCCCTTTCCTACATAGTTCAAAGCTTTTATCGCAGATACATCAACTGGTACCCCTTTCATATTACTAGATTCAATTCAAACTATCTCACCGCTTTGACTTCTCAATTCTATACTACTTTTCGTTTACAATTCACGATGGCATTATGCGAGTAAGCCAATCCATACCTGAATTATGTCAAACTCATTGAATGGTAGTATCATCAAATTAGCTTGGAAAGCATATATCCTGAAACATCAATGAACAATTCTTGCACACTTTATCCACCAAGACACACTTATCTAAGGGTTCAATACTCTAATTACCAATTCAGTAGACTCAACAGGTAGAGTCTTACTTGATACTAAATTCACACACACATACGAATGAGTAGATCCTGGGTCTATCAATGCAATCACATCAGTATCAAATAGAGTAAAACTACCATTGATGATGTCTGGAGATGAAACTTCCTCTCGTGTGCGTACTGCATAAGCTCGGGCAGGTGCTCTCACCTCTGATCTCACAGCGGTATCAGTAATCCCTCATTGACTTCCACTTACATTTTCGGCATTTCTGGGTGATCTACCCCTAGCCGTCACATTACTCAGATTCACACTCTGAACATTTTCTTCCTCAGCTAACATTGGGCAATCTCGAATGAAATGTTCTCGTGACCCACATTTATAGCAAACTATATTGTTGTATTTGCCCCAGCATTCTCCCACATGTCTTCTTCCACACTGTCTACACTCAGGTTTGTTGCTTTTAGCACTTTTGACACTTGATTCATTTAGAGCTTGAATTTTCGGACCAACACTTAGTCTTGCGTGGTCTTTATACAGATGTTCAAAGGAAGTATTTGATCGGTTGCTTGCATCTCTAAATCTCTTTGTCGAAGGTTGAGACAACTTACTCATCGATCTTTTTCTTTCATCTCGAGCTTCAGAATCGGCTTTCTTCTTTTCTTTACTTAGCTCCTCGGCTTTGCAAGCTCTTTCAACTAACACAACAAATTCATTGATATCAAGTATCCCAACCAATAGCTTAATGTCCTCATTCAGCCCTTCTATAAAGCATTTACACATTGTAACTTTGGTGAAACACATTCTCGCATATTGGCTCAATCTCACAAATTCTCGCCGTACTCGATGGCCCGACAAACGACCTGTTTCAACTTCTAAAAACTCTTTACGTTTCTAATCAATGAATCGTTGACTGATATACTTCTTTCTGAACTCAACTTGAAAGAAATCCCAGGTGATTCTCTCTCTTGGAACCACGGACGTCAACGTTTTCCACCAGTTATAAGTCGTATCTCTCAACAAAGAAACTGCACACGTAATACACTCATCAGAGGTCAACGACATCTCATCGAATACTCGAATTGTATTCTCAAGCCAAAACTCAGCTCGCTCAGCATCGTCATCAGTTGTGGCCCTAAATTATTCGGCCCCGTACTTACGAATCTTATCCATAGGAGGTTTATTTAATCTGATCGGATCTACAAGTTGAGGCACAATAGGTACTTGTGGGGGTAGAGGTTGTGGAGTAGTCGGATTTGTTCGAACGAACTCCGTAAACCATTCACTCATCATACAGAAGAAGGCTTGCTTAGCCTCTCCTCCCTCACTACCTTCATTCGGCCTAGATGTGGCGCAGACCGCCCCTTGAGCGGGAGCAGCGCATTACTCTCTACGTCGTCAGCAATTGCTCGATCGGGATCCATTACTATAAGAAAACACATTTTCAACTGTTAGCATTCATCAAACTATCGCAACTTCATATATGGCATGTATAGCTAGACTCGCACGCGCTACGTTAGTCCAAGAATCGACTAAACCGTAAAGATCGATACCAATAAATGTAACACCCTAACCCGAGACCGTCACCGAAACAGGGTTAAGAGGTATTACCGATCAATCAGAACATTTAACATCTAGAATTTATGACACAAAGTCAATCATCTTCAATCTCATTCAATTACAATCATGGTGTCCCTTATCGAGGTCTACGAGACCTAATTCACATGCTAAAGAGGGGTCGGGACTGAATTGAACACACACAGAAATTCTCGAACACTTAAAATTTTTTCTAAGATTCAAGGGAGACACGCCCGTGGGAGGAGGCCGTGTGCCCTCCACGGCTACTAGACACCCCCGTGTGTCCATCCGTGTTTATATACTATCTATTTCAACACAGTCACTAGGCACGCCCGTGTGCCCATTCGTGTCTATATACTGACTATTTTAAAATGGTCATTAGGCACGCCCGTGTGCCATGGCCGTGTAATACTAAGCTACATTCTGCCAATTCACCCACGGTCTTAGGCACGCTCGTGTGCCTCGACAGTGTAACATTATAGGCCATTTTACAATGTCAAAGTGCCACCCATTTGGGTCAATCCTACAAGCACATTTGAGCAACACCACTTCATGCTTCTAATTGCATTCAAACATACCATTTCATACACCAATTAGTCATCCACAGTATCATCTACTTCTATACATATTGGCCTCACAAATGAGTCCATCCAAGTATCAATTATACATCTCAAAACATTTATAACTCAAACATCATATAATCCATACCAAAACTCATCTTCTAATCACCTCTTTCATCAACCATAAAGTCATGAAACATACCACATTTATAGCTCATTCACAAACTCAATATTATCACACTTCCAAGCCAACTCACATGGCAAGGATTAAACATCACAAATCATACCATAACCTCTAGCCTATACATGCCATATTTAATCTATATACATCTTTCCAGAAGTACCAAAATAAATTGCCGATAGTGTGATTGATATGCCGACAATCCCTGTCATCCGAGCTAGTTTTAATCAAAGCGCAGCGAGAAAAACAAATCACCTGAAGAAGCTTTCCAAGGCTTAGTAAGTCCGTAATATATTACATGTAATTCAATAATTCAAATTAATTTACAAGAATAAGCCATCACTTGGATTAATTTATCAATGCTACACCAACTCAACTATACTCAATGTTCACATAGTACTCCATCCATATACTTTCAAAATCCACCAACACATAGATATCATACTACCTTAATCAACACATAGTTAGCATACAACCTTAGCTAATACGTAGTTATCATACATACCTTTGTCAACACATAGTTACTCACCAACCAAGCTACTCAATTGCTCAACTTTACATTTCGATCAATCTTTACTATATTTTTGATTTATTCGGACACTTAGTGCCAATTCGTAATCAAAACTTATTTATCATCGCACACTTAGTGCCAGTTCGTTAAACCGAACTTGTATCGGTATCGCACACACAGTGCCAATTCGGTAAGATGAAATTTGATTAACATTGCACACACAGTGCATCTATATCAATTCGATCTTAAATTGATATCGCACACGCAGTGCCAACCATAAAGTCTAAGCTTATATCGGTTCGCACACACAGTGCCAACCACAAAGTCTAAGCTTATATCAATTCGTACACACAGTGCCAATCTCCTCGATCATATTTCCGAATACGCACACTTAGTGCCACATGACTCAACTCTCACATAGCATCCACATTTCAATATCATTATAACATTCATTTCATAGCAATTAACATAATTAAGTGTTCGTATTATGTCTGAACTTACATCAATATCGCACACACAGTGCTAATCACAAAGTTGAAGTTTATATTATTTCGCACACACAGTGCTAATTATATCGGTCACATTTTCGAATACGCACACTTAGTACCACATAACTCAAGCTCTCACATATCATTTACAATTTGATATATCATACCATTCATTTCGTAACATTAAGCATAGTTAATTACGCACATTATGTTCGGATTTACCTCGGACGTCGAAATACCGAAACGGTCAATTAATCGAGTACTTTGTCTTTGCCTCGATCTTGATCTGAACCTCTCCTTTCTTGGTCTATACACATTTAAATTCAATCCATTCAATCATCATTTCATTCAATTTAGCCCACATACACACATTTAGGGCATTTTGCATAATAGCCCTCATATTTTCACATTTCGACACTTTAGTCCCTAGTTCACAAAATCATCAAATTCATCAAATTCCACCTAGCACAAGCTTAGCCGAATTTTTGTAATATCTATACAAACCCATACATTTCATTTATTTCACATCTTAACCCTTCAATTTGCTATTTTCACAATTTAGCCCTAATTAGCTAAATTCATCAAAACTTCAAGAACAAAACATGTTAATCCAACACCAAGTTCTCATATTTTATTATCAACTAGCACATAGCTCAAGCATTCATCAATGGCTCATCACAAAAACATCATCAATTCACAAAATTACAACATGGGTTAGCTAGAGCACGAAGCAACGATTACGAAAACATAGAAATTATCAAAAATAGATCAAAAACTAACCTTGAATCAAGATGATTAATAGCCGAACCTAGCTTGATTTTATCCCTTTTCTTTTCCTTCAAATTCGGCACAAAGATGAGCACTATCTCATCATTTTCATGTTTGTTTTATTATTATAAACATTTTACTATTCAATTACTAAAATCTCCGTTCCATTAATAAATAAAACAAACATGTAATAAGGGCATATTTTACTTTCATTCATCCATTATCTCAAAGATGGCTTATTTGCCATATAAGGCCTCCACCTTTAAGAGCCAACAACAATTTAGCACATATAAATCAACACATAGCTTTTACTCTTCACGCGATTAAGTCATTTTTCTTAATTCAACACATAAACGATTAAATTATCACACAAAAATTTCACACAGTCTATATCACATACTATTCACACAGAAAATAATATTAAAATATTTTTACGACCTCAGATTTGTGGTCTCGAACCACTGTTTTGATTAGGGTCTAAACTGGGATGTTACAGTATCGAGGGTGCTAATCCTTCCTCGTGCATAACCGACTCCCAAACCTGTCTTTCTGATTTTCGTAGACCAAAATCGTTGTTTTGATAAATCAAACAGTTTATTTAAAACAACCACTTTCGAGGTGACCCGATCACACCTCAGCAAAAAAGATTGGTGGCGACTCTCGTTTTTTATTTTCATTTTCAAAATATAAAGTCGACATTTTCGTTTTTCAAAAAAATGGTTACGACACCCGTTTCACATTGAACTCTCTTGGCTTGCAATTCACTGCCGCCTTTCTAAGCTTCACAAATCTCTTGGAGAAACATCGGTCTAGCTCTCAACTCAGCTTGAATAGAACCATCATCTGATAAAGCCAACTGTGTGTTAATAGCTCTCAATGCGAACAAAGATTTCCTACTCAAGGCATCGGCGACCACGTTCGCCTTTCCGGGGTGGTAGTCAATAACTAGCTCGTAATCCTTTATCAATTCTAACCATCTTCGTTGCCTTAGGTTCAATTCTTTTTGGGTCATCAAGTACTTTAAACTTTTGTGATCAGTGAATACCCGACATTTCTCACCATACAAGTAGTGTCTCCAAATCTTCAATGCAAATACAATGGCAGCTAACTCCAAATCATGTGTCGGGTAATTCTTCTCGTGCGGCTTTAACTGTCTAGAGGAATAAGCTATCACCTTGCCCTCTTGCATGAGTACATAACCCAATCCATTCAGGGATGCATCACTATAAACCACAGATTCTTTTCCCAGTTCCGGTTGCGCCAAAACTGGAGCCTCAGTCAACAATGCCTTTAGTTTCTCAAAACTCTGTTGGCACTTTTCTGTCCATTCAAACTTTACATCTTTTTGTAATAGCCTCGTCATCGGAGTAGCTATCATAGAAAATCCTTTGACAAACCGTCTGTAATAACCAGCTAAGCCCAGAAAAATTCTGACCTCGGATACATTCCTCGACGGTTTCTAATCAACAATAGCTGAAATCTTACTCGGATTAACCCTAATGCCATCACCCGAAACAATGTGCCCAAAAAATCTGACTTCTTTAAGCCAAAATTCAATTTTACTAAACTTGGCATATAATTGATTATCTCGTAAAATTTGTAAGACCGTTCTCAAGTGCTCAGCATGCTCATTCTCATCACTAGAGTAAATCAATATATCATCAATGAAAACTACAACAAATTTATCCAAATATGGCCGAAAGATGCGGTTCATTAAATCACTAAACACAGCAGGGGCGTTTGTTAAACCGAAGGGCATGACTAAAAATTCATAGTGACCATACCTTGTCCGAAATGCAGTTTTTGGCACATCTGCGTCTTTGACTCTCAATTGGTAATAACCTGACCTCAAGTCTATCTTGGAAAACACAGTGGCTCCCTTCAGTTGGTCAAACAAATTATCGATCCTTGGCAAGGGATACTTATTCTTTACGGTTACCTTATTCAGTTGCCGGTAATCTATACATAACCTCATAGAACCATATTTCTTTTTCACAAATAATACGGGAGCACCCCATGAAGAATAACTCGGTCTTGTGAAACCTTTATCCGTTAACGCTTGTAACTGTGCCTTCAATTCTTTCAACTCGGTTGGAGCCATCCTGTACAGAGCAATCAAAATTGGCACAGTACCAGGGACTAACTCAATTCCAAATTCAATCTCTCTAACCGAAGGTAATCCTGGCAACTCTTTCGAAAATACATCTGGATACTCACATACTATCGGCACTGATTCAATTCTTAACTCAGTCTCTTTGGAATTCATCACAAACGCAAGGTAAGCTTCATATCCCTTTCTTACGTATTTCTGAGCAGACATATAAGAAATCACTACAGGCAATCTGTCCTGTTCATCTGGTTCAACACGGAGAATATCCCCATTTTCACATTTTAATTCAATAAACTTCCTTCCACAATTTACTATCACATCATGAGCAATTAACCAATCCATACCAAGAATTAAATCAAATTCATCAAACGGCAATAGCATGAGATTTGCCAGAAAATAATGACCCCTAATCATCAAAGGGCAATCTTTGCATACCTTGTCAACTGACACGCATTTGCCTAAGGGATTTGACACTTTTATCACAAATTCAGTAGACTCTATAGGCATGTTCATACTAGATATTAATTTCATACAAATATATGAGTGGGTGGATCTCGGATCAATTAAAGCAACATCATGAGTATCATAGAGAGAAAATGTACCCGTAATCACATCAGGGGATGATGCCTCTTCACGTGCGCGAATAGCATAAGTTCTCGCTGGCGCTCTACCCTCAGGTCTTACAGTCTGCTCTCTAGATGTATTCGTACTACTCGTTCCATTTCTTAGATTTCTCTATGGCCTTCGTCTAATAGTACTTCCCGATCTTGCACTGTGAAATTTCTCTTTTTCAACCATCTCGGGGCATTCTCTAATAAAATGATCTTAAGACCCACACTTGAAACAAGCTCTCTTGTGTGCTCGGCACTCACTGGGGTGACGTCTGCCACACTGTGAACATTTTGGTCTATTAGGTCGAGCATTACCAACACTAGTAATTGAGGTGGTCTGAGCTTTAGAACCCGAGTACTGTTTACCTTTACTTTGGTTTGAAAACCCAACTGAAGTGGCTGATCGAGTAGTGAATTCTCTCGATTTCTTGGATGAGGATTGAAATGACTTACCCAATTGTCTCTTCCTCGAGTCACGGGACTCAATCTCAGCCTTTCTTTTCTCTTTGGCCAATTCCTCGACCTTGCACGCTCTCTTTACTAGCACAACAAATTCCTTTAGTTCTAGAACACCAACAAACAATCGGATATCCTCATTTAACCCGTCCTCGAACCTTTTACACATAATGGCTTCAGTGGATACACACTCCCGAGCGTATTTACTGAGCCTTACAAACTCACGTTCATATTCGGTTACCGTCATTCGACCTTGTTTTAGCTTAAAGAACTCCTTTCTTTTCTGGTCGATGAATCTTTGACTAATATACTTCTTTTGAAACTCTTCTTGGAAAAATTCCCAATTAACTTTCTCCCTTGGCACAACCGACACAAGGGTATTCCACCACTGGTAGGCCGGATCTCTTAAGAGAGACACGACAAATTTCATGCACTCTTCGGGTGTGCAAGATAGTTCATCAAATACTCTGATAGTATTTTCAAGCCAGAATTCCGCCCTCTCCGGATCATCATCTTTATTAGCTCGAAATTCCTCGGCTTATTGTTTCCAGATTTTATCAACAGGGGGCTTTTCTCTTCTTACCACTTCTACAACTTGGGGAGCTGTTGGGGTAGGCTGAGGGATAGGTGGGGGTGGAGGGGGTTGAGCGTTTGGGTTCGTTCGAACGAACTCCGTATACCAAGCGTTCATCATGTGGAGAAAGGGTTCCCTAGCCTGTTGTCCTCCTCTCTGACTCACTGTCATTGGTCTATTTTCATTTTTAGTTGGCACCGTCCCTTGAGCGAGAGCCGGTGTGTTACTTTCTACATCATCCACCACAGCTCTGTCGAGATTCATTTACTATATGAAAACATAATTTGAATCGTCAGGAGTCGTCACACTATCATTATGTAAATACTCGTATGTATGGCATGTATAGCTAGACTCGTGCATACGCTACGTTAGTCTGAGATTCGACTAAACCGTAGCTTTAATACCACTAAATGTAACACCCCTTACCCGTATCCGATGCCGGAACAGGATACGAGGTATTACTGAATTTAACAGACTTATTCATACAATATTAGGCCATCAATTTTCATTCATACTTTAAGACCCTTCGTATTTACTCATAATATCTCTAACCTAAACCGTAAACTTATAAACACTTAGAAATTTTTTTGCTTAAGACAGGGCCACACGCCCGAGTGAGAGAAGTGACACACCCGTGTGACATATCACACGCCCGTGCTTCAGGCAGTGTCCACAATAAGGGACATTCTATTTATGACATCAGCAACCATTTAGGGCCACACGGCCAGGTCACACGCCCGTGTGCTAGCTCGTGTGACGAACTAAATTTTTCGTAAATTAGATGCAAACTTCACACGGTCTGGCACACGCCCATGTCCTGAGGCCGTGGCCTTCACACGGCTGAGACACACGACCGTGTCTCTGCCCCTGTACTTACTTCTACGCATTCTGTTTTGCTAACTTTGGATGCAGGGAACACACGGCCTATCCACACGCCCACATGGCTGACTGTGTGTCACACGGCCTAGACACATGCCCGTGTATCTATCCGTGTGGACAAATATAAGGCTATTTACCAAGCCATTTGCCACCCTGAAAAGCAACCACATTCATACCATTTCATGCAACACTTAACATAACCATAGTGCACCTCTAATATTCACAATAAAGACATCCTCACCTTAACTTCACACTACGTTCATCATGTATATACTTCACACTATACTGATTCAAATTGCACAAGCTTACACTTCATGAATTTCATCATGATTGAATAGATAGAACTTAACAAGTATTGGCCAATTCCAATGGCCAATTAAAAAATGAAATAAGTAACATTAATAGCTAACACTTTGGCTAACCAATATGACATATCACAAAATGACCAAGTTCCTATACATGCCATATCCAAAATAATCAAACTTTACATACCAAAAGAATAGCTTGATAGTGTGAACCGAGCTCCGACGTCCTACGATCCCCGAGCTAGCTTGACGATACCACAAGGAAAGGGAAAAGAGAGGGAGTAAGCATAAAGCTTAGTAAGTTTGCATGAAATAAATAGCAACATAAATGCCTATGATAACATCTATACACTACATTGAGTTATAACACAAGTTCTCAAGCACATTGCCATAACTTACTCATGCTTACTCTTATCGATCACATATCACATATTGGATCCCTTTCTCCTAAGTTACTCATATGGACCTGTATCACTTCTTCATATAACTTTAGCACTTTTATCATCTCGAATATAAACTTAGCTCTTTATCCCGTTGAACCACTTGGAATATCGAAGGATACTCAAACTCGTCATACACGTAATACGATGCCACTGCCATATCCCAGATATGGTCTTACATGGGATCACATCTCGATACCGATGCCATATCCCAGATATGGTCTTATACGGGATCTCTTATCGATGTTGATGCCATATCCCAGATATGGTCTTATACGAGATCGTATATCGACGCCATTCCCCAGACATGGTCTTACACGATTTCATACTGAAGCCAGGTCCCATACATGGTCTTACACGAGATTACTACTCGATGCCGATGCCATATCTCAGATATGTTCTTATACGGGATCTCCATTCGATGCCGTGGCCATGTCCCAGACATGGTCTTACACGGGACCTCCTTAATCTCATGTCGTGACAATGGTATCCTTTCTATTCCTAAGGTTTAACCGGGACTTTCACATAATATAATTTCATAATTATAGGTCTACTAGACCCTAAACATACATCTAGACTGGTTCGGGCCTGAACCGTAAACTTACAAACACTTAGAATTTTTTTTACTTAAGACAGGGCCACACGCCCTGCGAGAGAAGTGACACGCCCGTGTGACATATCATACACCCGTGCTTCAGGCCGTGTCGACAATAAGGGACATTATATTTATGACATCAGCAACCATTTAGGGCCACACGGCTGGGTCACACGCCCATGTGCTAGCCTGTGTGACGAACTAAATTTTTTGTAAATTAGATACAGACTTCACACGGTCTGGCACACGCCCATGTCCTGAGGCCGTGGCCTTCACACGGCCGTGTCTATGCCCGTGTACATACTTCTACGCATTTTGTTTTGCTAACTTTGGATGCATGGGACACACGACCTATCCATACGCCCACAGGGCTAACCGTTTGTCACACACGGCCTAGACACACGCTCGTGTATCTATCCGTGTGGACAAATATAAGGCTATTTACCAAGCCATTTGCCACCCTGAAAAGCAACCACATTCATACCATTTCATGCAACACTTAACATAACCATAGTGCACCTCTAATATTCACAATAAAGACATCCACACCTTAACTTCACACTACGTTCATCATGCATATACTTCACACTATACTCATTCAATTGCACAAGCTTACACTTCATGAATTTCATCATGATTGAATAGATAGAAATTAACAAGTATTGGCCAATTCCAATGGCCAATTACAAAATGAAATAAGTAACATTAATAGCCAACACTTTGGCTAACTAATATGGCATATCACAAAATGACCAAGTTCCTATACATGCCATATCCAAAATAATCAAACTTTACTATACCAAAAGAATAGCTTGATAGTGTGAATCGAGCTCCGACATCCTACGATCCCCGAACTGGATTGACGATACTACAAGGAAAGGGAAAAGAGAGGGAGTAAGCATAAAGCTTAGTAAGTTTGCATGAAATAAATAGCAACATAAATGCCTATGATAACATCCATACACTACATTGAGTTATAACACAAGTTCTCAAGCACATTTCCATAACTTACTCATGCTTACTCTTACCGATCGCCTATCACATATTGGATCCCTTTCTCGTAAGTTACTCATATGGACTTGTATCAATTCTTCATATAACTTTAGCACTTTTATCATATCGAATATAAACTTAGCTCTTTATCCCATTGAACCACTTGGAATATCGAAGGATACTCGAACTCGTTATACACGTAATACGATGCCAATGCCATATCCTAGATATGGTCTTACATGGGATCACATCTCGATGCCGATGCCATATCCTAGATATGGTCTTATATGGGATCTCTTATCGATGTCGATGCCATATCCCAGATATGGTCTTATACAAGATCGTATATCGACTCCATGCCCCAGACATGGTCTTACACGATTTCATACCGAAGCTAGGTCCCATACATGGTCTTACACGGGATTACTACTCGATCCGATGCCATATCCCAGATATGGTCTTATATGGGATCTCCATTCGGTGCCGAGGCCATGTCCCAGACATGGTCTTACACGGGACCTCCTTAATCTCATGTCGTGACAATGGTATCCTTTCTATTCCTAAGGTTCAACCGGGACTTTCACATAATATAATTTCATCATACTTTCATCGATACCTCATTAATCAATTTCATAGAGATAATATACATTTCTCATGATATCAAGCATATTAAAACATAATAACATTACGTTAATTTATTACACACAAACTTATCTCGGTACCAAAATATATATATAGTTGTTCGATTTAGTCCACCACCTTGTTCTTTCCTCGGTTTCGGTCTGGACTTCGTGTTTCTTGATCTATAATGATAATTTCACTTATTTAATGATCACATTGACTAAAATAACCCATGAATCATACTTTGGCAAAATTACAATTTTGCCCCTAAACTTTCACATATTTACAAAATGGTCCCTAGGCTCGTATAATGAAATGTACTCATTTCCTTGGTTACCTAAGTCTAGCCGAACATTTATTGAGCTTATAACAGCTCACACTTTCCTTCAAAACTGATTTTTATTACATATTTTATCACTTTTACAACTAGGTCATTTTTATGAAATTTCCATGAAAATCACTGAGAAAAAGATGTTTATCATACATCAAACTTTCATATTCCTCCATTAAAAATCAAAATACATGCATATCATACATGGGTAAATTTTTGAACATGAACCCTAGCTGAAAATATAGCTAGAAATAGCTAAAATCGGGTTACGAGGATTTCAAAAATACGAAGAACATGAAAAACGGGGCTAGAGGGTACTTACAATCAAGCTTGAAAGTTGAAGAAACCCTAGCTATAGAGTCCTTGTAATTTTCGGCCAAGCATGGAGATGGACACCATTTTTTACTTTTTTTTCCCTTTTTATTAACTTATTAACCAAATGACCCAAATGCCTTTAAGGCCCCTTTCTTGAGATTTATCCTTCCCATGTCTATTTTTGTCCATCATAAAATATAATGGTCTAATTACTAAATAAGGACCTCTAATAATTTTTCTAATACTATCTCATACTTGAAACTTCTAGAATATCGTATTTTTCAATCTTTGCAATTTAGTCCTAATGAATAATTTGATCACTAAATTATAAAATTTCTTCATGAAATTTTCACACAATCATGCAAACATGTCGTAGACCTCATAAAAATCATAAAACACATATTTTTACTTCAGATTTGTGGTCTCGCAACCACTATTCTAACTAGGCCCTAAATCGGGCTGTTACACTGTAACACCCCAAACTCGGACAAGACACCACGCCCGAATCTGGTATGTTACGGGGAAAAACGTCTTTGAGTGATCAGATTTTGAAAACTTATCCAAGTATATAGTTAAAGCGAGTTGATTTCATTTAGCACTTCCAATAGTTTCTTAGTGCCATTTTGAAACATTTTAGACTTAGTAGAAAATCGAGTTTGATTTGGAAATCATTTGAGTTTATTGTATAGCAAAACATAGCGAGATACCCGATGGTATAGTTTAAAACACATTGCGATATAATTTTGAAAACGTTGTCTTTCCAAGTTTTAGTAAAATTTCATGCCAAGTTATTTGTTAAGCAGGTTGAGAATCTAATTAAAACATACCCATCATAACACATAATTTAAAGGCCTTTTACAAATCCAAATTAAAACCCAAATAATGATAATTAAACTAAAGTACCCAAATGATAGAGTTGGAGTAAAACTTTATTAAGCATGGCATGAGCACCCGAGTCCATCCGGCTCCATGTCCGCGTCACGAGTCACTGAAATGTCAAAGGAGAGGGTGAGTCGAGTGACTCGATGCATAAATCCCGCTCCGATGAAACAACATGCTAACACACATCATACATAGCAACATGATTAATGCAACCCGATCCTAACCATCCGTATCTCCTTTTTCTACCCCGTGTGGTACCAAACCCTTTGGTGGTGCCAAACCACTGGTGACATATAGTCACAATGTGTTACCAAAACACTCGGTGTCCCAAAGACACAATGTGCTACCCAAGCTTTGGTGACCGTAGTCACGATAATCGAATGATGGGGCCAACCCATCGTGTGATACCCAATCACTAGCAGACGATCCCATATCTCATGTGGGGCCAACCCACGGTGGTGTTAACCACGGGGACAAGTCGCAATGAGGTGCCCAACCTCCGTGTCCCAAAGACACAAATGTGCTACCAAAGCACTTGGTGACCGTAGTCACAATAATCGAATGATGGGGCCAACCCATCGTGTGATACCCAATCACTAGCAGACGATCCCATATCTCAAAGTGGGGCCAACCCACGGTGGTGTTAACCACTGGGGACAAGTCGCAATGAGGTGCCCAACCTCCGGTGTCCCAAAGACACAAATGTGCTACCCAAGCACTTTGGTGACCCAAAGTCACAAAGTGTGTTACCAAAACACTGGTGCTCGTCAAGACAAAAAATATTGCTCCCTCTACTCATATCACCCATCAACAAACCAACTCATGTAATCATGCATATCATACAAATTATGCATATCATGCTAATATGTTTGACTCATGCCCCATATCACATACATACATAGTCATGATACCATATAGATCATCAAGTAATCTAGTAACAATACCGACTTACCCGGATACGCACACATACCCCGTTTGGGTATCCAATAATCCATCATCTTTGTCATGATTTTAATAGGCAAACGGGTTTAATAACAATATCACTAAGTATGGGTGTGTTAGTTACACACAGTAAATCGCAAGTCTAAATCCCAAAGACCCCGACTAAATCCCTCGATCAACTTGCTCCTAGAATCGGCCAAACCAGGGGTTAGTAACCAAGACCATTCGGCTATGACCAATTAAACCAAAGGGTGTATCGCTTAATCCTTATTTGCGAGATGGTTTGGTTTCCTACCAAACCTCGAACCAATAGTGGTTATTCTTTAACAATCGGCACACCCTATTAAGACAAATAGTTAATCCTTAGTCACCTTTGACTTAATCGAAATCAAAAGATTGAACTAATAATAATAATACCAATCACTTACCCCTAACTTACCAATCGGTCACTCACGATCAAGGCTTCAATTGATCGCTTCACCCGATCACCACCACAATCCAAGGCCCTAGCAGAAAAGCGGTTCAACACAAAAGATTAACCCCTTCAACACATGCCCAAGATCGGCTATTAACCAAACCACAATCAATAGAGAACAAGAGAGGGAAAATGGCCATTCGGCCACCCACTTACCTTGTTCAATGATTGAACAACCAACCCAGATCAACCCTTCACTGATATTCGGCCAAAAGAGATCTACTAAGAGAGAGGAGAGATTCGGCCTAACCCAAGAAAGAAAGCGCAAGAAAAGGATGAAAAGGGGAGGGGTTGATATTCGGCCAAAATAAGAACAAGTGATAGAAGGCAATTTCGGAAATACCAAGGGATTCGGCTATAAACTTGAAAGCAAAACAAAGAAGTGTGGTTCAAGAAAAGAAGAGAAATTGGCCACAAGTTGCAGGAAGATTCAGCTCAAATGTTTTCAAGAAATGAGAGAATGTATGAGAGGAAAAGGATGATGGCTTCGGCTTACCTAAATGATAAAGAAAAAGAAATGATGGGGAGGATATATGGTTCGGCCAAGGAATCACAAGAAGAAAAGAAATAAAAGCAAAGTGGAAATGGTGGCACAAAAGGGCATTCGGCTATTAAGAGAACTAAAAGAAATAAACTAATTCAAAGACATGTCGCTTGCACTTTCGGTTTCCAAGAAGAAAAATGAGAGAAAACAAATGAAGTTTCGGTTGGCTATTAACAAAGGAGAGAATTCGGTTTACCCAAAATGGTGACCGAAAATACTAAGAAAATTGCCAAAAGAAATTCGGCACTACTCCTCTCCCACACTACCAAAACCGTCCACTCCCCACAAACTCTCCTAAAATTTGGCCAAATCCCCACAAACACTCCACACCATCATTTCAAATTAGTTGAACAAGTCTTCCTCCTCAATCCACTCTCCACCCACCATTCAAATGAGTAGACTAAGTCCAAGGCAGAGTTTGAACTGCCTACAACTCTCCTCCTCCATGCCGTCAAAAAGGATGCAAAATGTGGCCACTCCGCAGCTTGAACACAAGATCTCTCCCTCCTACAAATGACGCCACACACACAAGCCTTAGTGGCGCCTATACTGCCACTCCACCAGCTCCTTTCTTGTTCAACAAAACACTAAATAAAACTCTTATACCCTAGCTCCAACAGCTCCCCTAACTTAACACCCAAAAATCAAAATTTTCCCATTCACTCGTGCATACACTTAGACTTCAATTAAGCCCCCAAAACATAGAAATAGCCACGCAAAGACACTAGACACATGCAATGTCATGCAACAACAAACAGCCCCTAACCGGGATGTTACGAGTTCTACCCTCTTAAAATAATTTCGACCTCGAAATTACGATCGATCGTAAGAGTTATGTATTCTTTGTCTCATCATATCCTCGGGTTCCCACGTAGCTTCTTCTATGCCATGATTCTCGCCAAAGAACCTTAACCAAAGGCACAGACTTCTTACGCAGAACCTTCACATCTCGATCAAGAATCGCACGTGTTCCTCTTCCATAGTCAAATCTGGATTTACCTCGATCTCTTCCATTGCTACCACATGCGACGGATCTCGAACGATACCTCCAAGCATCGAAACGTGAAAGACATCGTGAATCGACTAAGCTCTGCTGGCAACTCAAGTTGATACGCTCATTTGGTCCAACTCGTCTCGTAACCTTATACGCCCAATGAACCTCGGACTTAGCTTGCCTTCTTCCGAACCTCAACACCTTCTTCCAAGGTGAGACCTTCAGAAAACTCGATCCCCTACTGGCGAACTCTATATCTCTTCGCTTAAGATCGGCATAAGACTTCTCGCGGTCAAGCTTCCTTCAATCTAGATCGAATCAACCTAACCTTGTCTTCGGTCTCAAAGAACCAACTCGGGTCCCAACAACCGACGTTCACCTAACTCCGCCCAACACGAGGTGAGCGACACTTCCTACCATACAACGCCTCTTACGGTGCCATCTTAATGCTCGCTTGGTAAGCGTTGTTGTAGGCAAACTCGCCTAATGGCAAAACTCCTCCCAACTACCTCAAATCCAAGATACAACCTCTCAAAGATATCCTCTAAGACCTGAATGACCTTTTCGATTGGACCGTCGGGCGCATCGCGGGTGAAAAGCCGTCTTTGAAATCCAAACGAGTACCCGAGCTTGATGCAACGCTTTCCGTAACCTTGACGTGAATCGGGATCCCTATCCGAGATTATCGAAACCGCACACCGTGCAACCTCACTATCTCTCGACACATACGACCGCTAGCTTCAAGTGAGTAGTCAACCTCACCGGAATAAAGTGAGCTAATTTAGTCGGTCGATCCACCACTACCCAAATGAATCCTTCTTGCTTGGCGTAAGCGGTAACCCACCGATTTAAATCCATGGTTATCCTTTCCCACTTCCACCGAGGAATATTCACAGTGAAGCAACCCCCGACGGCAATCGATGTTCACCTTCACTGCCGACAAGTCGACACTTCCCAACAAACTCTGCTCACCTTCTTCTTCAAGCCGTGCCACCAAAATCGCTCTCTAAGATCCCTATACATCTTACTACCTCCGGGATGCATAGCATGAGGATGTTATGTGCGTCTGAAGAATCTTCTCGCCTCGACTCAACATCTTTAGGCATACAAGCCTTACCTTGGAAACACAGAACCTCATCACTAGACAAGTCAGTAACCCTCCAAACCACCATCTCGCACTTGCAACCTTCGCGCACTCGTAACCTCATCCAACAAACTGTTTCTCTCGATCCGCTCAACCCAAGTAGGCTTAACTCGCAACTCGCGAGAATACTCCCATCGTCATACAAACTCAAGTGGGCAAACAATACTCTTAACTCCGAAACAACCTTACGGCTCAACGCGTCTGCCACCACGTTAGCCTTGCCCGAATGGTACTCAATCGAACAGTCGTAGTCTTTCAGCAACTCGACCCATCTGCGCTGCCTCAAATTCAAATCCTTCTGAGTCAGTAGATACTTCAGACTCTTGTGATCTGTGTAGACTATCGATCTCTCTCCGTACAAGTAGTGCCTCCAAATTTTTAAAGCGAAGACTACAGCTGCTAGCTCCAAATCGTGCGTCGGATAATTGACCTCATGTGGCCTCAGCTGCCGAGAAGCGTAAGCCACAACCTTACCCTCTTGCATCAGCACACAACCCAATCCCGTATGTGATGCATCGCAATAGACTGTGTACTCCTTACCAGCCTCAGGTTGAATTAGAACCGGAGCCTCAGTCAAAATCTTCTTTAACTTATCGAAGCTTTCCTGCCGCTTCTCGGTCCATACAAAGCAGAACTTCTTTCCTCAAAGAACTTGGTCATCGGTATTTGCTATCAACGAGAAACCCTCAACAAACCTTCGGTAGTATCCGCCAAACCAGAAAACTCCGAATCTCACCCATCGACCTAGGCGGCTTCCAATCCAAAAGCGCCTCAATCTTACGAGGATCTACTCGAATCCCCTCACCGACACTACATGACCCAAGAAAGTCACTTCTCTAAGCGAACTCGCACTTACCGAACTTAGCATAGAGCTACTTTTCCTCAAAATCGCAACACCACTCGCAAATGCTTATCATGCTCTTCCTCGTCGCCTTGAGTACACTAAGATGTCGTCTATGAAAACCACGACGAACCGATCCGGATATCGTTGAAACACCCTATTCATCATGTCCATAAACGCTTTGCGATTGCATTAGTCAACCCGAACGGCATTACGTAAATTCGTAGTGCCCATACCGAGTCCAAACGCTGTTTTATGGATATCGGCCTCCTTAACTCTTAATCGGTGATACCCGGACCTCAAGTCGATCTTCGAGAATACCGCAGCACCGCCCGGTGATCAAACAAGTCATCTATCCGTGGGGCAGCGGATACTTGGTTTTAATCGTCGACTTGTTCAATCGGCGGTAGTCTATACACATCCGCATCGTGCCATCTTTCTTCTTGACAAAGAGTACCGCGCACCGCGGCGAAACACTAGGCCTAATAAAACCTCAATCCAATAACTCCCCGGATCTCGAGCCTTAAGCTCCACCAATTCCTTTGGCGCCATCCTATACGGAGCAATAGACTTTGGCGCGCAGCTCCGGCAACAGATCAATCCCGAACTCCACCTCGCGATCTCGGCGGCAAACCCGAAGCTCCTCGGGAAAAACATCAGCAAACTCCTTAACTGTGCGAACCTTCTCCACATGCAGACTCCTTAGCCTCCAACGCATACACATGAACTACATATGCTTCACGACCCTTCCGACCATCTTCTCCGCTTTCAGAGCGGATACCACATTTGATAAGTAATCCCTCCTACTACCTATCATAGCCACCTCATCACCCTCAACCGTCTTAAGAACCATGCGCTTGGCGCGCAATCCAACCTCGCTTTGGTACTTGACCAACCAATCCATCCCAAGAATCGGATCGAACTCCCCAAACGGCGGCTCCATCGGATCGGCGGCAAACACTACCCCTTGGAGTTCTAGGGGTACCTCTCTAAACAGTTTATCTACTACTACAGAGTGACCTAGAGGGCTAATCACGGTCATCCGCCTAGAAGATATCTCGAGTCTAAATCCATGGTCTCTACTATACATCGGCAACATAAGAGTGCGTCGAACCCACATCAATCAAAGTAGTATAAGGAGAACCAAAATCAAAAACGCGTCATCGGTTATGACGTCCCGGTGCGTCGCCGCTCTCTCTCGGCGCCTCGCAAAGCATACACTAATCCAGCCGTCTAGCATCGGAACTACCCGCACCTCGCCGGTGCTCCACGGCCCCGACTGAACCATTACCACCTCGCCATTACCACGGCCCCTCTGCGGTGGCGGTCCATTACCTCTCGAGGCGACACGCCCCGACTCTCGATCGAATCCTAGCCAACCTACGCGACGGTCCCTCACACGGTGCTCAGCAGAGAACCACACTCGAAGCAACCTTTTCCTCCACCCCAGCCACCCCAATGAGATTTCCCACACCGATCACACTGCTGGCGTCCCCGCCTAGCAAAGACAACAAACCTAGCAGCTGGTTCGGCCCACTCGGTCTAGCCTCTTCTGCGGATTACCCGACGACCCGGAGGACCCAAAGCTCCTCTTATGTCTATTTCGGTCCATACCTTGTCTCATCGACTCCTTAACACCCTCGGCTACCTTAGCCTTCTCAACTAAGACAAAGAACTCAAGGCCTGGCTGAGGAGCAATCAGCGACCTCAAGTCGTCTCGCAGCCATCCTCGAAACGAACACACCTCTCATGCTCGGTGGCCACAATGCCCCTCGGCATACCTCCTCGCCTTCAGAACTCGGCCTCAGACTCAAGAACCGATTTACTCCCGAACAAGCCTCGGAAAAGCCTTCCACTGAGTCAACATAACTAGCTCCGATGTATTTCTTTTGATATGCGTACGAAATAATCCCATGTCGGATCCTCTGCGCCACATCGTCCCGAACCGTGAGCCACCATCGATATGACTCTTCCGAGAAGCGTCACGATGCCCTTGACTTCTCTTCACTGTCAAGTCCAGATCGTCCATGATCCGCTCGATTGCCTCGGCCAATATTCGGCAGCAAAGGGGAGCAACACCGAAACACCTCGGAAGAATTCGGCCCCATTGGCCCAAGTCGCTCAGAACAATTTCCTAACTCTGCGTTACCACCAACACCGGCTACTCTTTCCAACACTCGCAAAGATCGCTCTGTGACATCGCTGCGTCGCCCCGGTCCGGTCTTGGAACTCACCACCTCCGGTGGTGGCGAACCAGTATCTCATTTTCGACCAGCGACCGGATCCTACGGGCTCGAAAACTGTCATCCTACCACGACCTCGTCCACGACCACGTCCACCTCTAGCGCTCATGACTAATCTTCCTACGTATTCGATTAAAAATTTTTATGCATCAAGATTTATTCCACTTGTTTAAAAGCAAGTCTTATGAACATTTTAAGAGGATTTGTTCTCGCGAGTTCACGTAATCCTATCGGTTTCAATCTCTAAAGTAGTATACTATTGCTATTCATCAAATCATATCACATCAATTCAATTCACAAGCAATAGTACGGTACTTACAGGCGAATCGTGTGCAGGAGACTCGGTGCCATGCCTTTCAAACCATACTTTAAGAATAAAGACTAACAAAACAATCTTTTGAAAACATTTTGGGCCTCGGGCCCACAAAAGCCTTTGAACTTGGCTCGATACCACAATTGTAACACCCCAAACTCGGACAAGACACCACGCCCGAACGGTATGTTACTGGGAAAACGTCTTTGAGTGATCGATTTTGAAAACTTATCCAAGTATATAGTTAAAGCGAGTTGATTTCATTTAGCACTTCCAATAGTTTCTTAGTGCCATTTTGAAACATTTTAGACTTAGTAGAAAATCGAGTTTGATTTGGAAATCATTTGAGTTTATTGTATAGCAAAACATAGCGAGATACCCGATGGTATAGTTTAAAACACATTTGCGATATAATTTTGAAAACGTTGTCTTTCCAAGTTTTAGTAAAATTTCATGCCAAGTTATTTGTTAGCGGTGTTGAGAATCTAATTAAAACATACCCATCATAACACATAATTTAAAGGCCTTTTACAAATCCAAATTAAAACCCAAATAATAAAGAATTAAACTAAAGTACCCAAATGATAGAGTTGGAGTAAAACTTTATTAAGCATGGCATGAGCACCCGAGTCCATCCCGGCTCCATGTCCGCGCTTCACGAGTCACTGAAATGTCAAAGGAGAGGGTGAGTCGAGTGACTCGATGCATAAATCCCGCTCCCGATGAAACAACATGCTAACACACATCATACATAGCAACATGATTAATGCAACCCGATCCTAACCATCCGTATCTCCTTTTTCTACCCGTGTGGTACCAAACCACTTTGGTGGTGCCAAACCACCGGTGACATATAGTCACAATGTGTTACTAAAACTTTGGTGTCCCAAAGACACAATGTGCTACCCAAGCACCGGTGACCGTAGTCACGATAATCGAATGATGGGGCCAACCCATCGTGTGATACCCAATCACTAGCGCAGACGATCCCATATCTCATGTGGGGCCAACCCACGGTGGTGTTAACCACGGGGACAAGTCGCAATGAGGTGCCCAACCTCTGCGGTGTCCCAAAGACACAAATGTGCTACCAAAGCACCGGTGACCGTAGTCACAATAATCGAATGATGGGGCCAACCCATCGTGTGATACCCAATCACTAGCGCACGATCCCATATCTCAAAGTGGGGCCAACCCACGGTGGTGTTAACCACGGGGACAAGTCGCAATGAGGTGCCCAACCTCTAGTGTCCCAAAGACACAAATGTGCTACCCAAGCCTTTGGTGACCCAAAGTCACAAAGTGTGTTACCAAAACACCGGTGCTCGTCAAGACAAAATATCATTGCTCCTCTACTCATATCACCCATCAACAAACCAACTCATGTAATCATGCATATCATACAAATTATGCATATCATGCTAATATGTTTGACTCATGCCCCATATCACATACATACATAGTCATGATACCATATAGATCATCAAGAATCTAGTAACAATACCGACTTTACCGGATACGTACACATACCCCGTTTGGGTATCCAATAATCCATCATAATCACATGATTTTAATAGGCAAACAGGTTTAATAACAATATCACTAAGTATGGGTGTGTTAGTTACACACCAGTAAATCGCAAGTCTAAATCCCAAAGACCCCGACTAAATCCCTCGATCAACTTGCTCCTAGAATCGGCCAAACCAGTGGGTTAGTAACCAAGACCATTCGGCTATGACCAATTAAACCAAAGGGTGTATCGCTTAATCCTTATTTTGCAGATGGTTTGGTTTCCTACCAAACCTCGAACCAACAATGGTTATTCTTTAACAATCGGCACACCCTATTAAGACAAATAGTTAATCCTTAGTCACCTTTGACTTAATCGAAATCAAAAGATTGAACTAATAATAATAATACCAATCACTTACCCCTAACTTACCAATCGGTCACTCACAGTCAAGGCTTCAATTGACTACTTCACCCGATCACCACCACAATCCAAGGCCCTAGCAGGAAAACGGTTCAACACAAAAGATTAACCCCCTTCAACACATGCCCAAGATCGGCTATTAACCAAACCACAATCAATAGAGAACAAGAGAGGGGAAAATGGCCATTCGGCCACCCACTTACCTTGTTCAATGATTGAACAACCAACCCAGATCAACCCTTCACTGATATTCGGCCAAAAGAGATCTACTAAGAGAGAGGAGAGATTCGGCCTAACCCAAGAAAGAAAGCGCAAGAAAAGGATGAAAAAGGGGGTTGATATTCGCCAAAATAAGAACAAGTGATAGAAGGCAATTTCGGCAATACCAAGGGATTCGGCTATAAACTTGAAAGCAAAACAAAGAAGTGTGGTTCAAGAAAAGAAGAGAAATCGCCACAAGTTGCGGGAAGATTCGCTCAAATGTTTTCAAGAAATGAGAGAATGTATGAGAGGAAAAGGATGATGGCTTCTTGGTTTACCTAAATGATAAAGAAAAAGAAATGATGGGGAGGATATATGGTTCGGCCAAGGAATCACAAGAAGAAAAGAAATAAAAGCAAAGTGGAAATGGTGGCACAAAAGGGCATTCGGCTATTAAGAGAACTAAAAGAAATAAACTAATTCAAAGACATGTCGCTTGCACTTCGGTTTCCAAGAAGAAAATGAGAGAAAACAAATGAAGTTTCGGTTGGCTATTAACAAAGGAGAGAATTCGGTTTACCCAAAATGGTGACCGAAAATACTAAGAAAATTGCCAAAAGAAATTCGGCACTACTCCTCTCCCACACTACCCAAACCGTCCACTCCCCACAAACTCTCCTAAAATTTGGCCAAATCCCCACAAACACTCCACACCATCATTTCAAATTAGTTGAACAAGTCTTCCTCCTCAATCCACTCTCCACCCACCATTCAAATGAGTAGACTAAGTCCAAGGCGAGTTTGAAGCGCCTACAACTCTCCTCCTCCATGCCGTCAAAAAGGATGCAAAATGTGGCCACTCCGCAGCTTGAACACAAGATCTCTCCTCTCCGCAAATGACGCCACACACACAAGCCTTAGTGGCGCCTATCCCGCCACTCCACCAGCTCCTTTCTTGTTCAACAAAACACCAAATAAAACTCTTATACCCTAGCTCCAACGGCTCCCGACTTAACACCCAAAAATCAAAATTTTCCCATTCACTGTGCATACACTTAGACTTCAATTAAGCCCCCAAAACATAGAAATAGCCACGCAGCACACTAGACACATGCAATGTCATGCAACAACAAAACAGCCCCTAACCCGGGATGTTACATACATAGATTCCCTCACGGAAGCAGAGTACCCCATCACTATTCAGTCCAAAATCCGTAGTGCTACCACTTTCAACCTGTCGGAACCGAAGACCCAAAGACTCGTCCTCCAACTGCTTACCCTTAATCTGCTCAATCCATGTCAGTTTAACCTGAAGCTCGGCGAACAGACTACCATCATGAAATAAACTAAGGCGAGCAAACATCGCCCTCAGATCAATCATAGCCCGACGACTCAAAGCATTGGCCACAATATTGGCCTTGCCAGATGGTACTCAATGGTGCGGTCGTAGTCCTTAAGCAGCTCGATCCATCTATGCTGCCTAAGATTCAGCTCCTTCTGAGTAAGTAGATACTTGAGGCTTTTGTGATCTGTGTAGATGATACACTTCTCACCATATAGATAATGCCTCCAGATTTTTAGTGTAAATACCACAGCGGCTAACTCCAAATCATGCGTCAGATAGTTCGCCTCATGTTTCTTAAGCTAACGAGACGCATATTCTACCACCTTACCATCCTGCATCAACACACATCCCAAATCGACATGTGATGCATCACTATAAAATGTGAACTCCTTTCCAAATTCAGGCTGTATCAGAACAGGAGCCTTAGTTAGTAAAGTCTTGAGCTTCTCGAAACTCTCTTGCTGCGCATCAGTCCAGTTAAATGGTACCCTCTTATGTAGCAACTTGGTTAAGGGTGTTGCAATCAACGAGAAGCCTTCCACAAACCGCCGATAATAACCCGCCAGCCCCAGAAAACTACAGATCTCAAATACATTCCTAGGCTGCTTCCAGTCCAACACAGCCTTAATCTTTCGAGGGTCAACACAAATCCCCTCAGCAGAAACCTCATGACCCAGAAATGTTACTTCACGCAACCAGAACTCGCACTTGCTAAACTTAGCATAGAGCTGCTTTTCCCTCAAAGTCTGAAGAACAACTCTAAGGTGCTCGTCATGCTCATCCTCAGTCCTCGAATAAACCAGTATATCGTTGATGAACACCACCACAAATCAATCCAGATAAGGCTAAAATACTCAATTCATTAGATCCATGAAAGCCGCCAGTGCATTCGTCAGTCCAAATAGCATCACTAGGAACACGTAGTGTCCATAACGAGTCCTAAATGCCGTCTTAAATACATCAGCTTCCTTAACCCTCAGCTGATGATATCCAGAACGTAGATCAATCTTGGAAAACACAAACGGCCCTCGAAACTAGTCAAACAAATCATCTATCCTCGGAAGTGGATACTTGTTCTTAATGGTCAACTTGTTCAGCTAACGGTAGTCGATGCACATCCTCATGGATCCATCATTCTTCTTGAAAAATAGTATCGGTGCTCCCCACGGAGACACACTAGGGTGGATGAACCCACTGTCTAACAACTCCTAAATCTGAGCCTTAAGCTCTGTAAGCTTATTCGGTGCCATTCAATAGGGAGCGATGGACACCGGAGCTGTACTAGGAAGGAGCTCTATCCCAAACTTCACTTCACGATCCGGAGGTAAACCCGGTAGCTCATCAGGAAAGACGTCCGGAAAATTCTTTACTGTTCTGATATCCTTAACTATAGAATCCCCAGAATCTGAGACACTTAAATAGGCCAAGTACGCCTCACATCCCTTACGAACCAGTTTCTCAGCCACTAGTGCAGAGATCACGTTAGCCAAATAATTCCAGCGTTCTCCTATCATGAGCACCTCATTATCCTCCTCCGTTCTCAATACGACCCTCTTGGTCGCACAATCTAGACTGACACGGTCCTTAACCAACCAATCCATTCCCAATATTAAGTCGAACTCGCCAAACGGAAGCTCCATCAGATCAGTCAGAAAGGTTGCCCCTTGAACCTCTAAAGGGACGTCTCTAAATAACTTGTTAACCCTTACAGATTGCCCCAACGGACTCAGTACAGTAACCTCACTCGTAGTGCTCTCAACCAATATCCCCAAGTTTTTAGACACAGTACAGGCTATATAGGAGTGAGTGGATCCTATATCTATCAATGCAATATAAGGTACATCATGAATAAGGAACTTACCCGTAATGACGTCCAGAACATCTCCATCCTCTCGGCGACGTGCAGCATATAGTAGAGCTGGCTTCCTCGCCTCAGTTTGTCCAGCACCTCTGCCCGGTGCTCTCTTTCTAATTAAAACCCCTAGAATTGCATTAACTCAATCTATGGACTCCCATATTAGGTTTCACCCTAATCCGGAAAAATCTTGTCACGCTATCTCTAGGCGCGCGATCAACTCCGCTTAATTATGCTAGATCTACTCTTAAGTAGGGACTTTTGCTCCTCCACCTAAGCACATCAAACTTGAATCAATATCCCGGAAATATTAACACAATAATTAAGTACACATAATTAAGAACAAATCAAGTATTTATCATATAGTTCAGCAAACGATAACAAGATTCATCTAAGTTTTATCCCCTTCAAGTATCTAAAGGGTTTAGTTCATAATAATAACAGAAAACATCTCAGAAGAAAAGATAAAACAAAACATAAGAAATCCCTAAAACCCCCTGAAGGAATTGAAGGAGAAATTTGCCGTCTTGAATAGAATTCCGGCTTCTTGAGATGGACCAACTGGCTATCTTCGAGTGTTTCCCACAAATCTGACCTTTTCGTCTCAGCTAATTGGCCTAGCTCACCGCTTTCTTCTAGGTTATACTTAGGGTGTTTATATAGGCTTTTGAAATAGGTTTCTTTGCCCCTAAGTATCCTTTTCCGAGTGAAATTGCTCTTCTTTACGACAGGGACACGGCCATGGCACACGCCCGTGTGAATCATCTTTAGGCCATGTTCAGACTTTTAATGAGGTGACACGCCCGTGTAAATCGTGATCAGGCCGTCTTCTAGTCTATCAAGGAGACACGGCCGTGTTGGCTCAAGTCCAGGCCGTGTCGATTTTCACTAAGTTGGTCCGTTTTGAGCCTGTTTCTCGTTCTTTCCATCCTCCGGTGCTTTCTTGAGTATAAAACATGAAAAGAAAGGATTAAGAGCACCTTTTTACATAAATCAAGGGATAAATCATCCAAAAGTATGCTAAATGTGGGATTAAAATATATTACTTTTACGGTTTATCACATACCCCCACACTTAAGCTTTTGCTTGTCCTCAATCAAAATTCTCAACTTACAATTAAAACGAACTTTCCATGATTCAATATTCCTATCAACAATGTCTCATCATAATTCATAGATAATTTATACATGGATAATTTAACTCAAAGAGTCCTAAAGATTCAAACAATATAAGTCATACATTTGTAGCACAAAACATAGGTGTTTCCCCTCATATAAATAATTACCTCTGATCCAAAACCTACAAGGATTGACATTCTCACAAAAGATTCACTCAAATCACTCGAAGTGTTTAAGGTTCAGAATTAAGCACTCAAATGTCACACCTGAAAAGTTAATCCCATAGGCTTGCATGAAAATCAAATCTCCACCACTGTAATATGAAATGATGCACAAATCAAAAGGTCTTTATCAGGGTTGTAACGGGGCTTAGGTTAAAGGTGTGGATAAAGGCTGAATTAGAGGGTTAGAATAGAGATCGACTGAAAATTTACCTAATTAGAAACAACAAACTGAAAAATAAATAATTACATGAATTGAAACTTTGAAACTAATAATACGAGCTTCTTCTTCAATAAATAGACTTTAACTGTATAAGCTCGCTTTTCATCATACTAATACTGAATATACTTCGATGATTTTTTTTTAAGAACAAGTAATAATAAAGAACTTTAACAAATGAAATAAAGAACATAGTTAGGCAACTGGTCAAATCAAATCTCGACAAAAAGGGTAGTCAAGAAGAATGGTGATAACAAATACAAAGGGTTTTGGGTTAATATTAGTGGGTGAGTCAATAAAAAGGGTTGTTAGGATCAAAGGGGTTCACTAGGGGTTAGTTATGAAGGTAGGCTTTTTATGGAGTAAGTGGGTTAAATCCTAGGTGTACAAAGATAGATAAATAAGCATGTAATACTTAAACCAAAAGAGAATAGGAGAAGTGACACTTCCTGAATTTTGGATGGATTCCTTGAGTCGGAGGTGACAGATGACTTATGTAGCAGTGAGTTACTCCTAGTGATTTGTTCGTTATTTTTGACTGTACAATTGAAACTACGAAGTCATCAGTTAGATGTCTCTGGGGCGGAATTAAACAACTGTTTGTTAGTAATACTCTAAGGTTAGATAGCCAATGATAACATGAATAAAATAAATGTATGAAACATAAAAGGCAAAAGAGTTTAAATTAAGACAAATAAAAATTAAAACGAAATAACTAAACAGAAAAGAAAACTAAAAATAAGGAAAATAAAAGGACTCAGAGGTCCTCATCATCAGCTAGGTCCTGCGGTGGTATCGGTGAAGAAATGTGGAAGTGATGACAAATCTGCTGGAGGGTGGCCTCGATGCCGTCAAAACATCGAGTTGTGTCAGTGAATTACTGAGTACAGTACTGCTCGAACTGAGTAAGGCGTGCAGAAATGTCCGAAAGTGAAGCTGCTGCATGGGAGGGCCGCTGGCTCGGGAGTGGTGCGTTTTGTATGGGTATTTTAAAGGAGGGAAGGTGCAGGGGTTATGAGGGTCAAAATGGGGGTGATTTTATTTTATGGTGGCCGAATTAGGGAAGGAGGGGGTTGAGAGAATTGGTTTAGGGTTGTGGTTTGGGGAAGATGAGAGGTTAAGTTCTTTAAATAGGGGTGAGAGCACGGGTAGGGGCCACGCCCGTGTTCGATTTTAATCAGCCCGTGTTTTTCGTGATTTTGAATTTCGGGCACGTTCAGGGTGTTTGGCCACGGCCGTGGTCAAGGTGCCACGCCCGTGTTCTTCTTCCCACGGTTGTTTAGAACGGGCGTGTTTAGCCCGTGCTCGACAAGTCAGTATCTTCACACGGTTGTAAGGCACGGGCGTGTCTTGCTCATGTTTGGTAAGTCAGTATAGTCCACAAAAAGTCGGCACGGGTGTGGACTATTATCGCAGCCCGTGTTGGGAAAAAATTCTTCTTTGTCGTGCACGGCTACTAGCATGCCCGTGGTTTGTCCCCTGGCTTCCACACGGCCACGGGCATGCCCGTGTGCAAGGCCGTGTGGTCTAAAACCTGCGCTTTATTGGATTAATTAGTATGGGATTAAATGCTAAAAATTAAGAATCTAATGTTAGTGAGGTTAGTACTCGGGTTGCCTCCCGAGAAGCACTTGTTTAAAGTCTTAAGCTAGACTTACCCTGTTTTCATTTCTAGAAGAAAGTTCACGGAGCTGAAGATCCTCTCTCATATCCCTAAAATCTTCACCATTATAGATTTTGAGTCGGTGACCATTTACCTTGAATGTGCCTTGAGTGGGATGAGTTACCTCGATTGTGCCATAGGGAAAGATTGTTTTAATCATGAATGGGCTCGACCATCTTGATTTCGATTACCAGAAACAATTTAAGCCTTGAGTTTTATAGCAGGACCAAGTCCCCTACTTCGAATTATTTCGATTTCTTTAGACGAGCATCATGGCGTCGCTTTGTTGCCTCCTTGTATAGCTTCGAGTTCTCGTAGGCATCGATTCTCCATTTGTTTAGCCTCGTTCATCCGCATCATTCTTTTCTTTCCTGCAGACTTTAAGATCGTAATTTAAAAATTTTATAGCCCAAAAGCTTTGTGTTCTAACTCGAATGGTAGATGACATGACTTTTCCCGTAGACAAGTTTGTATGGGGATGTTCCTAAAGGGGTTTTACAGGCTGTTCTATAGGCCCATAAAGCGTCATCTACTTTTATTGCCCAATCTTTTCTGTTTGATTCAACCACTTTTTCTAGGCTGCATTTAAGTTCTCGGTTTGCTACTTCAACTTGCCCACTGGTTTGAGGGTGATATGGGGTAGCTATCCTGTGGTGTACTCCATATTTTTTTAAGACTTTGTCAAATTGAGTATTACAGAAATGAGTGCCCCTATCACTAATGATAGCTCTAGCTGTAACACCCCAAACCCGGTCAATACGCCACTACCGAATTTGGTATGTCACAGGGGAAAACGTTTTGAGGAAAAATGAGTTAGCGATTAAATTTTAGTGAAAAATTCTTTGTAATTCTATATTTGTAGAAATCAGATGTTTAATAAGTTAAAAACTAGAAATTTACTTTTAAATTCCATAAATAAAACTTTTAAACTAAGTGGATAAATCATAGGTTAGAAAACATTTGTTTCATTTTAAGAAAACTCGAATTAATACTTTGAAACCGTTTGCATTTGAATGTAGAAACTTAAAATTTTGGAAAACACTTAAGTTGTAGAAAACACTTAATTTGTAATTTTTCTATCGAACTATTCATATTACCCGATGGTAAGATTTTTAAAACCATTACGAGTTTTTAGTTTAGAAAACTTTGAGCTCAATTATTAGATTAACCAAGTAATTTATAAGCCATATTTTAAATATATTCAAAACATAAAAATAATCCAAAACCATAATTAAAAAGGCCTTATTACAAATCCATAAAATATGAAAACCAAATTAAAATAAAGTACCCAAATGGAAGTTCATGTAAAACCAAATTTTATTGCATGGCCTCCTCGAGTCCATCCGGCTCCATATCCGCGATCTCACGAATCACTTGAAAAGATAAGGGAGAAGGTGAGTCACCAAGACTCAGTGCATATTCCCTCTCCCGGGTAAATACCACATACTTACACAAATTATAACAAAGCAACATATATGTGTAATGCACCCAACCTAGCCATCCATAACTCCTTTTCTACCCCGTGTGGTACCAAACCACTGGTGGTGCCAAACCACTGGTGACCGAAGTCACGATATAAATGTGATACCAAATCACTGGTGACCAAAGTCACAAATAATCCATCTGTGGGGCCAACCCACGTGTGATACCAAATCACTGGCAGACGATCCCATATCTCAAAAGTGGGGCCAACCCACGGTGGTATTAACCACAGGGACGAGTAGCTATGAGGTGCCAAACCTTTGGTGTCCGAAGACACGAATGTGATACCAAATCACTGGTGGTGCCAAACCACTGGTGTCCGAAGACACGAATCATCAAGTTGTGGGGCCAACCCACGTGTGATACCAAATCACTGGCAGACGATCCCATATCTCAAAAGTGGGGCCAACCCACGGTGGTGGTATTAACCACGAGGGACAAGTCGCTATGAGGTGCCAAACCTCACGGTGTCAGAAGACACGAATGTGATACCAAATCACCGGAGGTACCAAACCTCTCGGTGTCCAGAAGACACGATAACAATCTTTCCTCCTATCATATTGCCCATACCAATGCAATAGATAAACAAATCATGTCAATATATTTTGATATGAACATATAACCAATACAACATATAGTAATATCATATCGAAACGGACTTACCCGTATCCTTGCTCATACCCATCAAGGTATCATATCAATATCTCATTATTTCGGCTTTAACAACATGAATAGTCATTTATCACTCATATATACATATATAAACCAAGTTATAAAGTGTGTAAGATACACACCTGATAATAGTGAGAACTACACTTTCCCGCTCGTCGATACCCTCGGAATCTCTAATAACAACTATAGGCGATTTCTCTCTGATTGATGGTTCATAACCCGATGAAGAACCACGAACGAACAATGGCTCGGGGGTACGAACGACTTCAAATAAACGAATATCGCCGACAGAGGGTCCACATCCGGTGAAAAGTCTCGAATCGCCGACACATTTCTTCGCGTTTGAAATTTGAGGGTATAGCGTAACCACCCTCTTCCAAACACTACGAATCGCTTCTTTTCGAACCCATTCTTGATTGCTCCAAAATCTAACGCCCAAGGAAAGAAGATAATAAACGGACGATAGAGTCCCCTAAAACTTAATCGATTAGAAGACCATCTAAAACGATATAACAAGCGTAAAGATCCTTACCTTAACACTTCGATTAAATTAGAAAAATCGTCACTTGCCTATGGAGTTTGTCAAAATCCTTCAATGATAATATCCTTTTCCACATGATCTTAGAATGGCTATAGTCGACTATCAATAAAGAAATAATCAACACTCCACTATACCACTACCAAAATAAAAGGTTTGTTTGAAAGAGAAGAGATAATAAATTCGGTCAAAAAGATCCTCTCAAGACAAAACAATTACTGCAATGTGGTTGAGTGAGACACAAATAGGATTCTACTGGATACAAGAAAAGAATGGAAAATAAAGTGAAAATAAAATAGGAGAAATTGGCATGAGCAAACAATGGAAGAAAAAGAAAAAGAATTGAGAGGAGGAAGATTCGGCCAAAGAAAAGTAAAAGAAGAATGAACAATATGAAAAGAGATGGGAACAAGAGAGGTTGTTTTCGGCTACAAGAAATAAGAGATGAGAGGAGGTTCCAAAGAAGATTCGGCCAAAAGCTTAAGAGGGAAGAAAAACAACTCCAATGGACATTCTGGCTATGGCTCACTTTGATGCACTAGAGAAAAGTTGGTAAAGTTTCTTTAAGAATAGGTTTTTGGTTAAGACACAAAACAAGAAAGAAGGCCAAAACTAAAACAAAAACTCACCTTATGCCCAAGACACATTCGGCTATAGGGAGTGTTTGTGGAGAGAAAAGAAAACAAAAGCCAAAACATGCACAAATGCCAAAAGTTGACTAACTATCCTCCCCCAAATCTCCTAACAAAATTCGGCCACCCCCTTAGACACCCATACCGTCTACATACATTCACTAAAGGCCTTGGAATACTTTCCAAAACATTTTCCTACAACCTAGCCTTATGTCTCCCCAACCTTCCATAACCTTAAGATTCTTATCCCCTATTTCATGCTTTCCTTTTCCAAAATTCAACTTACCAAAAACTTAAGGTCCAACCTATCATAAACATAGGTTGACCGTCCATCAATGCTAGAACACAAAATAAAGTCTTCAAAAATGCTTTCCATGATACTCGAACCTCTAACCTCAAGCCACCTTTCAAGCTCCTTAACCAACTTGCCACTTACTCCTCTTATGCTTTAATTAACACTTAAATTAACTTAAGTGCTAAGCTCACTTAATCCACTTCATTAAAAAAACCATACTAAAAATTATTCTAACTTCCTAAATAAAATCAAGCCTTCACAAGACTATGCTAACACACAAAATTCATACCCGAGCCAACACAAATAATAATACTCAAATTTTTCCTAAAGCTCAATGCCCAATCCTACTAGGCCCAATTTCGGGATGTTACACTAGGTGTTCCAAATCGAGAGAACAGTTTCTTGAGAAACTTAACTACTACTCTAGCATCATTGGTAGGTAAAGCTTCAGCTTCCACCCATTTTGACATGTAATCAACTGCCACTAGGATGTATTTATTTCCAAATGAACTAGGGAATGGACCCATAAAATCAATACCCCATACATCAAATATTTCACATAATAGGATATATGTTTGAGGCATTTCATCATGTTTAGAAGCATTACCTGTTCTTTGGCATTTATCACACGAAGCGACATACCTATTGGCATCTTTGAATAGAGTGGGCCAATAAAAACCTGATTCGAGTATTTTATGTGTTGTCTTAATGCCACTGTAGTGTCCTCCTGAAGGTCCTGAATGGCAATGTTCCAGGATTTTGCTTGCTTCCGCCCTTGTAACGCATCTCTGAATTACTTGATCTGCACATATGCGAAAAAGAAAAGGATCTTCCCAAAAATAGTTTTTGCATCAGCAAAGAATCGTTTCTTTTGATGATGTGTTAACCTTTTTGGTAAGATGTTAGCCGCTAAATAATTCGTAATATCTGCAAACCATGGTACCTTGAAGTTGGTTATAGAAAAGAGTTGTTCTTCAGGGAACGATTCGTTTATCTCTCTTTCGTCGAGCTCTTCGATATGTGGGTTCTCAAGCCTGGAGAGGTGATCTGCTGCAAGGTTTTCAGCTCCCTTCTTATCCTGTATTTCCAAATCAAATTCCTGTAAAAGTAAAATCCATCTTATGAGTCGAGGTTTTGCATCAGGTTTAGTTAAAAGATAACGAAGAGTGGAGTGGTGGTGTAAACGACAACTTTAGATAATACTAAATATTGTCTAAATTTATCAAATGCAAAGACCATGACTAGTAATTCTTTTTCGGTGGTGGTATAATTTTCTTGCGCTATTTGTTAATGTCTTCTTTGGCGTAATAGATCTTTGGAAGTGCTTGTCTCTTCATTTGCCCTAAAAGCGCACCTCATTGCAAAATCACTTGCATCACACATTAGTTCAAAAGGAAGATTCCAATCGGGGCAATTATAATTGGGGCATTTATTAACTTCTCTCTAAGAATATTAAATGCATCTAAACATTCCTGATCAAACTTAAAAGGTGTATCTTTTTCTAGCAATTTCGTTAGAGGCTTAGCTATTTTAGAAAAATCTTTAATAAATCTTCTATAAAATCTGCATGACCTAAAAGCTTCTAATGGCTTTAATCGAGCTAGAGAAGGTAATTTTTCTATGGTTTCGACCTTTGCTTTATCTACCTCGATTCCCTTACTAGAAATTTTATGTCCCAATACAATTCCCTCTTGTACCATAAAGTGGCATTTTTCCCAATTTAAAACAAGGTTTGTTTCCTCACATCTCATTAGAACTCATTTTAAATTTTTAAAGCAAAGATGGAAAGAATTAGAATCACAGAAATCATCCATAAATACCTCCATAATGTCTTCTACAAGTTCGTCAAAGATTGCCAACATGCATTTGAAAAGTAGCAGGAGCATTACATAATCCAAAAGGCATTCTACGATAAGCAAACGTACCATATGGGCATGTGAATGTTGTCTTCTCTTGATCTTCAGGTGCTATTGGGATTTGGAAATAGCCAGAGAGTCCATCTAGGAAGCAATAGTACATATGCCCAGATAACCTTTCTAACATTTGATCAATGAAGGGTAAAGGAAAGTGATCTTTTCTAGTGGCGTCGTTCAGCTTCCTGTAATCAATGCAAACTCTCCAACTTTGTGGATTGCTCGTGGGAATTAGTTCATTCTTTTCATTGGCTACCACCGTTATGCCTCCTTTCTTTGAAACAACCTGCACAGGACTTACCCAATTACTATCAGAAATAGGATAAATTATTCCAGCATCTAGAAGTTTAATTACCTCAGCTTTCACAACTTCTTTTACGTTGGGACTCAATCGTCTTTGAGGTTGCACACATGGCTTGTATTTCTCTTCCATTAAAATTTTGTGGGTGTAAAACGATGGGATTATTCCCTTAAAGTCAGAGATTTTCCAAGCTATGGCTCTTGTATGTTCTCTTAGTACCTATATCAACTCCTCTTTTTCCTTGGGTTCTAATTCTGAAGAGATAATTACCGGTAGCATAGAATTGTCCCCAGGAATGCATATTCTAAGTGTTTAAAGAATCTGTTTTAATTCTAATTTGGGCGGCTCATCAATGGAGGGTTTTTGTTTTAGTTTGTCATTGACTTTAATGCTCTCTTCTTTCATATGTCTAGATGAAGATGTATTCAAATTCAGCTCGTCAACTTCATCTTCTTCCCCCTCTTCTTGAGTCAGGCACAGTTCCATCGTGTCATCATGTATAATTTCCTGTAATGAGTTTTGAATGATATGATCAGTGGTATCAACAAAATAATTGGAATCATCTTGTTCTCTAGAATATCGCATGGCATCATAAATTTGAAAAATAATTTCCTCATCACCTATCCTTAATGCAAGTTTACCGTCACCTACATCGATAAATGACCTCTAGCAAGAGCTAAAAAGGGCACCCTAAAATTAAGGGAACCTCAATGTCCTCATCCATGTCAAGCACAACAAAATCAACAGGGAAAATAAAATTATCAATTTTTACCAAGACATCTTCGATAACTCCTCTAGGATATTTAATAGATCTATCACTAATGAATACTCATCCTAGTGGGTTTTGGTTCCCCCTGAGATCTAGTTGTTTAAACATTTTATAAGGCATTAAATTAATACTGGCACCTAGATCAGCTAATGCTTTCTTAATATTTAAACTACCAATTAAACAGGGAATAGTAAAACTTCACCGGTCTTTTAATTTGGTTGGTAACTTGTTTTGGAGGATGGCTGAACATTCTTCATTAAGCTCCACTGTTGATATTTCTTCAAGCTTCCTTTTATTCGTCAGAGTTCTTTTAAGAATTTTGCGTATGTTGGCATCTTGTGAAATGGCTTCAACAAAGGGTAGGTTAATATGTATTTGTTTAAAAGTTCAAGAAATTTACCGTATTGGGCATCTAATCGGTCTTTCTTTAACTTTGCTGGATATGGGATTTGTGGTTTACTTTCGTTACGTACTGGAGTTACATCCTCAACTCCCTCACCCATTGCTTTGTTATCTTTGTGTGGTATTTTTTTCTTTGGTTCGACTAACTCTTTTCCACTTCTCAGTGTAACTGCCTTTACCTGTTCGGTTCCTTTAGAAAAAATCTCTGATCGAATTTCAGAAACTATCTAGTAAGTTGTCCAACTGACTTAGTAAGTTCCCCAACTTGGCTCTCGATCCCTTTGATTGATGCCTGTTGATTCTTAAGGGTGGTCTCAGTGTCTTGGAGACGGTTATCTGTGGCTGGCATGAATTTTGTTAGCATCTCTTCAAGGTTCGGCCTATTTTCTTGTGGATAGGGCTGATTTTGGAAATTTTGAGGAGGTTGTTGTCTTTGAATTCCTTGATTTCCTTGACCTCCCCATGAAAAATTTGGGTGGTTACTCCAACCTGGATTATAAGTATTACTATAAGAGTTATTATTAGATATGAAATTATTACCTATATAGTTCATCTGTTCGCTTTCTGTGCCCGGTTGGTAGGGTGGGTACTCAGGACTCGCCACAGTTCCACTTGCGTCATGATTGCACATTTGGATGTACTGCGAAGAACACAAACTATCAAGCCTTTTATTCATCATCTCTACCTGTGTTGATAGCATGGTTACTGCGTCGAGGTTGAAAACTTCGGCTGATTTTGTTGGTTTTGTCCTTGTAACCTGCCACTGATAGTTATTTAGTGACATCTCTTCAATAAACTCGTAGGCTACTTCAGGAGTTCTGTTGTTCAGGGTTCCACCGGCGGCTGAATCAATTAGTTGCCTCGTTGAGGGGTTTACACCGTTATAGAAAGTTTAGACTTGGAGCCACATGGGTAAACCATGGTGCGGACATCTTCTCAAGAGATCCTTGTATCTCTCCCATGCGTCGTATAATGTCTCGAAATCCATCTGCACAAAAGAAGAGATATCATTCCGTAATTTGGCCATTTTGGCCGGTGGGAAATATTTTAATAAAAAATTTTCGGTCATTTGATCCCATGTAGTGATTGACCCTCGTGGTAACGAAGTTTAACCTGATTTGGCTTTATTCCTTAATGAAAAGGGAAATAAGCAAGAGCAGATGGTATCATCGAAAACGCCATTTATTTTGAAGGTATCTCGTAACACCCCAAACTCGGCCCAAACACTACGACCGAATTTGGTGTGCTCTGAGAGAAAGTTTTTTTTTTTTGAAAATCCTTTAGGCCAAATTAACTTTTTGATAAAAGATAGCGTCCGATTTAAAACATTTGAGGTGTATAAACACCATACTTAGGTTTATTTTAAAAATATTCATTAAGTCGATTATTTACCGATTCGGTGTGCCCGATGGCACGATAAAACATTTTGCGATTAAAATTTTAGAAAACATGTGGACTTAATTTAATGTTAAGAAATAGTTTAAACAAATTAATCCAAAACATAGAATAATAAAAATTATATCTAGGAGGCCTTATTACAACTTAATTAAAATAAAACAAACATTAAATAAAATAAAACAAAATCCAAGTTCTTCTAATTAAAATTTCCCTTTGCATGGCCACCTCGAGTCCATCCGGCTCCATCTCCGCGATCTACTCATCGCAAAATGTTAAGGGAAAGGGGTGAGTCACCGAGACTCAATGTGTAAATCCCCCACCCGGAAAATACATCTCATACACAATTCATTAATAAACATGCTCATGCAACCCAACTAGCCATCCATACTCCTTTTCTACCCCGTGTGGTCAAAACCACTGATGACTTAAAGTCACAATTTAAATGATGGGGCCAACCCATCGTGTGGTCAAAACCACTGATAACTTAAAGTCACAATTTAAATGATGGGGCCAACCCGTCGTGTGGTCAAAACCACTGATGACCATAGGTCACAATATATCAAATGTGGTCAAAACCACTAGTGGTACCAAACCACTGGGACTTAGTCGCAAATAATCAATCGTTGTGGTCAAAACCACTGATGACCATAGGTCACAAAATAGTCTGATGGGGCCAACCCATCTTGTGGTCAAAACCACTGACGACAGTCCATAATTCATCCCCCTCCTCTCATCAATCCCACCATCACATGCTTATACATCAAATTTCATAAATCATGTCATAGTTTTAAACATCATGTGATGGCATGCAAACATATATCAAAAATTAAAAGTTAGGGGACTTACCCGATATCCATGATTATGCCACAAGCTAACCACAAACAAAAGATCTAAGGCAAATAATAACATGTAAATTAATAAAGTGTGTAGAGAGATCTTACACACTGTTACTATTGTAATTCCTAGATCCCGAAAAGCCGATCTACGATGCTAGATCTTGACCCTACATTCGCCAATTGTCGGTGTTAATACCCAAGGCTTATTCGCCCTATCTACTCAATACCAAAAGTTCTTACCAAGGTTCTCTTGCGGTCCTACCTTTGAGTGGATTTGATTTCCAACAACCCCTGAAACCTTATTTAGCCCCTAAGTCCATGGCGCATATATTAGTTTGGCATTTAAACAATAAACTTTTATCAAAGGCCCTTGGCGAATGTGCTTACCAACTCACCCTTGGAAAAATAAATCCGCAAGCACACTTATTAAAAATCGGCAGCACCTTTTTCCCCAAAGGAGATTCGCCCAAGCACAATTGGAGGGTGGAATTTTGAGAAGAGGAGAAGGGGTATTCGGCTAAGAAGAAACAGCAATCTTTGGAAATTTCTAAGCAAATTTTTGGCTAAGATTTAGGAGAGAATTCAAAAAGACAATGAAGAGAGGAAGAAGAAAAGAATTTGCTGAAATTATCTCTTAAAAGAGGAGGGTAGACTCGGCTAAAGGAAGCAAGAAAAGCTGGAAGTTTTGAATAGTTTTGGCTATGAAACAATTGAGAATTCGGCAAAGAACAAAATTTGGGGAGAAGAAAAGAGTTTTGGTTGAACTTTTTGACACTTCTTTGCTATACAAACCGATTATAGATGTGACCCCAAAGAGTCCTCAATCAAGCAACCACCTTGTTTTTGTGATAATTCCAGCGTTGAATTATCCAAGATAATGCAAGGTTTAATCTTTCCTCTATCTCCTAATCTTCTTTGAACTATTTAAAATCAAATAAACTACCTACAATTACCCCCTTCCAATTAATTTGAGAGTCCAAAATTGAACCAACACTCTCCCATTCACGCCAAAGAAAGATTAAAATAATAATAATAATAATAATAAAATACCCAAAGTGCACCACTGGGGGTTCGAACCAATGACTGGTGAAGGCAAATGCAACAGCTGACCTCCCTTAATGCCCCTTTCCAACCTTCCCAATTGACTTTCATGTCAAATTACCCCACCATTTAATTATAAGTCCTTCTTCCTGGCCCTCCTCCTTTTAACATAAAAAAGCCCAAAATAAAATGCTCCATGCGCCCCTTGTGTCTCGAACCCGAGACACGCCACTCTTAAACTCTTAAGTGGCACCCCAAGCCACTCCAACCACTTGGACTTTCATGCTCAAACCTTGCAGAAATTTCTTTAAAGCCCTATCTCACCTAGCTCCCTCCTTTTAGGTACTTAAAAAAATTAATACTAAGTCGGGCCTAGCTCGGGTTTAATTCTAGAGCTTAGAACATGCCCAATAAATCATAATATTTATTTCTTCAAGCACACACACACACGGAACAATTAATTAAATTTTCAAACACCCCTAATTCAGGATGTTACAATTCTACCCCTTAAAAAAGAATTTCGACCTCGAAATTACCCGGATCGTAAAGAGTGGGGTATTGCCGCTTGATCGCATCCTCGGGTTCCCATGTGGCCTCCTCCGTACCATGGTTCCGCCACAACACCTTCACCAAAGGCACTGGCTTCCTACGTAGAACTTTGACATCCCGATCCAAGATTTGTACTGGCTCCTCCTCGAAAGACAAGTCCGAAGTTCACTTCAATTTCGCAGAATCGGCACTACGTGTGAGGGGTCCGATCGAGAAGCGCCATCATCAAAACATGGAAAACGTCATGTATCTGGCTCAACTCTGCTGGTAACTCAAGCTGGTAAGCTACTGGTCCCACTCGCTTCAACACTGTGTACAGGCCAATGAATCTTGGGCTTAGCTTCCCTTTTTGCCCAAATCTCAACACCTTCTTCCAAGGTGACACCTTCAGAAAGACTTTATCCCCTACCGCATACTCCATTTCCTTACGCTTAAGATCAGCATAAGACTTTTGTCTATTTGACGCTTCCTTGAGACGAGCCCGAATCGCCTTAACTTTATCCTCGGTTTCCGTCACCAACTCTGGACCCAAGACTTGTCGTTCACCCAACTCCATCCAACATGTAGGAGTACGACATTTCCGTCCATACAGTGCTTCGTATGGTGCCATCTGAATACTCGCTTGATAACTATTGTTATAAGCGAATTCCATGTGGTAGATACTCTTCCCAACTACCACCAAATCCAAAACACACCCTCTCAAGATATCTTCTAGAATCTAAATAACCCTTTCCGATTGCCGTCGGACGACTGGATGGAAAGTCGTACTAAAATCCAATCGTCGTGTACCTAAAGCTGGATGCAACGCTTTCGTAACCTTGACGTAAATGCGGGATCCCTATCCGAGATGATTGATCTGGCACTCCATGCAACCTCACTATTTCGACACATACTGAGCTTAGCTAGCAAGTGAGTAATCCACTCACCACAGGTATGAAGTGAGCTGATTTAGTCGACGATCCACAATCACCCAAGCTGCGTCCTTCTTCTTGGGCGTGAGGGGTAGCCCATCGACGAAATCCATAGTGATCCTCTCCCATTTCCACTGCGGGATCTTCTTTGGTTGAAGTAACCCCGATGGCAACGGTGCTCGCTTAACCTCGCGACACGTCAGACATTTTCCCACAAATTCAGTTACCTCACGCTTCAACCCTGGACTGGCCACCAGAACTGTCTCCGCAAATCTCCATACATCTTGCTACCTCCAGGATGCATAGCGTATGGGCTGCTATGTGCATCTTGAAGAATTCTTTGCCTCAATTCCACATCCTTCGGCATACAAGGCCGCCCTTGAAAACTTAATACGCCATCCTCAGTCAAACTATACCCTTCCAAACCACCATCTTGAACTTGCAACCTTATCGCATTCAACACTTCGTCTACCAACTATTTTTCCTTAATCTCCTCGATCCAAGTTGGCTTAACTTGAAGTTCGCCTAAAAGACTTCCATCGTCGTATAGACCGAGGTGAGCAAACATCACTCTTAAGTCCGTCCACGACCTTCCGACTCAATGCATCAGCCACCACGTTAGCCTTGCTCGGATGGTACTCAATTGAACAATCATAGTCCTTCAACAAGTTCAATCCATCATGCTGCCTCAAATTCAAGTCCTTCCGAGTCAAGAGATACCTCGGACTTTTGTGATCCGTATAGACTATCGACTTCTCTCCATACAAGTAATGTCTCCATATTTTCAAGGCAAATACCACGCCGCTAACTCCAAGTCGTGCGTTGGATAGTTAACCTCATGCGGTCTTAAGCGACGGGATGCATAGGCCACTACCTTCCCTTCCTGCAGATCAACACACATCCCAAACCAAGTATGGGATGCATCGTAATAAACCGTGAGCAGTTTCCTCGCCTCAGTCAGTACTAGAACCTGAGCTTAGTCAAGATTTTCCTTAGCTTGTCAAAACTTTCTGCTACATCTCCGACCAAACAAATGGAACTCCCTTCCTTAATAACTTAGTCAACGGCGCTGCGATTAAAGAGAACCCTTCCACAAACCTTCGATAGTACCTGCGGACCTGTAAAACTTCGAATTTCACCACCGACCTAGGCGGTTTCCAATCCAACACCGCTTCAACCTTGCGAGGTCCACTCTAATCCCTTCGGTGACACTCACGTGACCTAAGAAAGCCACCTCCTTATCCAAAATTCGCACTTACATCGAATTTGGCATATAATCGCTTCTCCTCAATACTTGCGGAACTATTCGCAAATGCTTATCATGCTCCTCCTCCGTCTTTGAATAAACCAATATGTCGTCTATGAACACCACGACAAATCGATCTAAGCATCTTTTGAAACACTCTATTCATTAGGTCCATGAATGCCGCAGTGCGTTGGTCAACCCAAATGGCATCACCGAAACTCGTAATGCCCATACCTTGTACGGAATGCCGTCTTGTGTACATCAACCTCCTTCACTTTAAGTTGATGATAACCCGACCTAAGATCTATCTTTGAAAACACCGATGCACCCTTCAATTGGTCAAACAAGTCATCGATCTGAGGCAACGGATACTTGTTCTTGATCGTTAACTTGTTCAAGCGGCGGTAGTCTATACACATCCGCATCGAACCGCCCCTTTTTCTTGACAAATAACACGGGTGCTCCCACGGAGATATACTTGGTCGAATAAACCCTCGATCCAAGAGTTCACGAATTTGAGCCTTCGGCTCCACCAATTCCTTTTCGTGCCATTCTGGTGCGGTGCTATAGACACAGTGCGGTTCGGGAACAAGTCTATACCGAATTCAACTTCCCGATCGGAGCGGACAGGAAGTTCTTCTGGGAACACATCAGTGAACTCCCCTACTGTTCGAACCTTCTCAACTGCTGACTCCTTAGCCTCCAAGGCACATATTCGAACCAAAAACGCCTCACAACCCTTTCTCGACCATCTTCTCTCGCCTTCAAGGCATACACCACGTTGGATGTGCAATCTCTCATTTTACCTATCATCACCACCTCATCACCCTTCTCGGTCTTTAACACCATGCGCTTAGTCGCGCAATCCGAGCTAACTTTGATACTTTACTAGCCAATCCATCCGAGGATTAGATCGAACTCGAAATGGTAGTTCCATCAAGTCGACCAAAAAACACGACCCTTGGAGTTCTAGGGTACGTCCTATATAGAGTCTACTTACTTCTACAGAGTGACCTGGGGGCTTAATGCAGTCATCTTTCTAGAAGTAAGCTCGAGTCTAGATGCAAAGTTTCCACTACGCTACTAGCAATGTACGAGTGGGTTGAGCCAATGTCTATCAAGGTATTATAAGGCACATCAAAGATCAAGAACATACGGTTATGACATCCGGTGCGTCCGCCTCCTCTTGACGCCCGCGCGGCATAGACTAAACCAGGTTGTCTAGCCTCGTACCACCGGTATTTCCCCTCGATGCCCCACGACCACTGCCGGCACCATTACCTCCTCTACCTGCGCGCGACCCTTGCTTTGGTTGTTGATTGTCCCTTCATTCGGTGCATGATCCCGCCCCTCGGATCTCGATCCTAGCGACTTTCTTAGGGATGGTCTCTAACTCGATGCTCCATAGACCCACACTCAAAGCATCCACGATTACCATTCCAACACTCCCCCTTGTGAGGCTTGCCACACCGGCACATGTGGCGCCATTGAGTATTGGCGGCAGCAGCCTAGCACTTGATCCGACCCACCAAACCTTGCCCTCTTTTGCTGATTACCAGAAAACTTTGAAGGTCCAGAGCTCCTCTTATTCCAATTCCGATCCTGGTTCCGTCTAACCGACTGCCTTACCCCTTCAGCAACCTTAGATTTATCCACTAGGATAGCAAACTCCCGCTCCTGCTGTGGAGCTATCATCATTCTCAGCTCATCTTTCAGCCCATCTTCAAATCTAACACAGCGTTCATGCTCGGTACCCACAATACCACGAGTATACCTACTCAACCGAAGGAATTCGGCTTCATACTCCGCCATCTTGTCTTATTGCCTTGAAACGAGTTCAAGAAAGCCTTCATTGTGCATCTACGTAGCTAGTTCCGATGTACTTCTTTTGATAGGCATCCTTGAAAAATTCCCGGTGAGATTTTTACGCCACCGCTCCATCCCTACGGTGAGCCACCACCGATATGACTCATCCCGAAGCGGAGAAATTACACCCTTTAATTTCTCCTCGGTAGTAAAATCTATGTCATCCATGATCCTTTCTGGGTTGCTTCCAACCAAGACTCGCCAAGCCTTTGGGTGCCACTCCGAAACTCCCCTAAATACTTCGCTCTGTTAGCTGAGTCGTTCAACCCACAGCATTTACGGGCTCCTGCACCGCGCCACCCTCCTCAAGACTTCGTTCCAATACCCGTAATCTGACTTGAGATACGACATCATCACCACCCGCCCGATCTTGAAATTGGTTTTCGCGCGGCAGATCAAGCATCTCATTTCGGCACCGTGACTGACCTTTTGCGCTTCGACAAGGTCATCCTACCCCTACCACGGCCACGCGGCGGACGTCCACGACCTCTTGAACTCATTCTAACTATCGCGCTTTCATCTGATTAAGAAATTTTTATGGATTAGTGCTTGTTCCACTTTGTTATCCGCGAAGAAATTTTATAAAGAGAGTTTAATAGAGATTCTTTCGATCAATCAAAGGTTTAAGTCCTCAATCCTAGTTTACACAGAAGAGCACATCCATTCCCTAATATCTTTCATACTTATTCACTCATCCCAGGGGTAGTTTCGTAAATTTCCAAAGTCAGGGTATTATTTATTGTGTTTGGCCTGTGACCGAGTCCTCTTGGTTTGGGTGAACCGAAGCTACGCACCAGGTAGGAATCCTGCGAAGAGGAGGTGAGTCACAAGGACTGCTTAAATACCAAGCTCTTCCGGATCCAATCCTAGACATGCGCACAGGGGTTACCACACCCTAACTCGGCGACTTGGTCGTAGGTTTGTTTAATTAAGCATTTAAAGTCTTATGTCTTTTGTTCGAGTGGACTAGTCCTAAAATTCAAACACCTATCATACTTTCTACGTTCCATACCTACCCTTCTACCAATAATAATTCATACAAAAGTCAGAAGTACTTACCTGGGCAGATAGGTGCCGGAGACTCGGTGCCATGTTGTTCAAAACCCAAAAACAATTCAAAAAGGCCTACCAAAATATTTTTGGGCCTTAGGCCCCCACAACTGAGTTTTGAACTTGGCTCTGATACCAATTTTGTAACACCCCAAACCCGGCCCAAACACTACGACCGAATTTGGTGTGCTACAGAGAAAGTATTTTTTTTTTGAAAATCCCTTTAGGACAAATTAACTTTTTGATAAAAGATAGCGTTCGATTTAAAACATTTGAGGTGTATAAACACCATACTTAGGTTTATTTTAAAAATATTCATTAAGTCGATTGTTACCGATTCGGTGTGCCTGATGGTGCCCGCGATAAAACATTTTGAGATTAAAATTTTAGAAAACATGTGGACTTAATTTAATGTTAAGAAATAGTTTAAACAAATTAATCCAAAACATAGAATAATAAAAATTATATCTAGGAGGCCTTATTACAACTTAATTAAAATAAAACCAACATTAAATAAAATAAAAAAAATCCAAGTTCTTCTAATTAAAATTTCCACTGCATGGCCACCTCGAGTCCATCCGGCTCCATCTCCGCGATCTACTCATCTGCAAAATGTTAAGGGAAAGGGGTGAGTCACCGAGACTCAATGTGTAAATCCCCCACCCGGAAAATACATCTCATACACAATTCATTAATAAACATGCTCATGCAACCCAACTAGCCATCCATACTCCTTTTCTACCCCGTGTGGTCAAAACCACTGATGACTTAAAGTCACAATTTAAATGATGGGGCCAACCCATCGTGTGGTCAAAACCACTGATGACTTAAAGTCACAATTTAAATGGTGGGGCCAACCCATCGTGTGGTCAAAACCACTGATGACCATAGGTCACAATATATCAAATGTGGTCAAAACCATCGGTGGTACCAAACCACCGGGACTTAGTCGCAAATAATCAATCGTTGTGGTCAAAACCACCGATGACCATAGGTCACAAAATAGTCGATGGGGCCAACCCATCTTGTGGTCAAAACCATCGACGATAGTCCATAATTCATCCCCTCCTCTCATCAATCCCACCATCACATGCTTATACATCAAATTTCATAAATCATGTCATAGTTTTAAACATCATGTGATGGCATGCAAACATATATCAAAAATTACAAGTTAGGGGACTTACCCGATATCCATGATTATGCCACAAGCTAACCACAAACAAAAGATCTAAGGCAAATAATAACAACATGTAAATTAATAAAGTGTGTAGAGAGATCTTACACACTGTTACTATCGTAATTCCTAGATCCCGAAAAGCCGATCTACGATGCTAGATCTTGACCCTACATTCGGCCAATTGTCGGTGTTAATACCCAAGGCTTATTCGGCCCTATCTACTCAATACCAAAAGTTCTTACCAAGGTTCTCTTCATGGGTCCTACCTTTGAGTGGATTTGATTTCCAACAACCCTGAAACCTTATTTAGCCCCTAAGTCCATGGCGCACATATTAGTTTGGCAATTAAACAATAAACTTTTATCAAAGGCCCTTGGCCGAATGTGCTACCAACTCACCCTTGGAAAAATAAATCCATAAGCACACTTATTGAAAATCGGCAAGACCTTTTTCCCCAAGGAGATTCGGCCCAAGCACAATTGGAGGGCTGGAATTTTGAGAAGAGGAGAAGGGGTATTCGACTAAGAAGAAACATCAATGCTGGAAATTTCTAAGCAAATTTTTGGCTAAGAGTTAGGAGGGAATTCGGCAGCACAATGAAGAGAGGAAGAAGAAAAAGAATTTGCTGAAATTATCTCTTAAAAGAGGAGGGTAGACTCGGCTAAAGGATGCAAGAAAAGCTGGAAGTTTTGAATAGTTTTGGCTATGAAACAATTGAGAATTCAAAGAAGAACAAAATTTGGGGAGAAGAAAAGAGTTTTGGTTGAACTTTTGACACTTCTTTGCTATACAAACCGATTATAGAACTGATTTCAAAGAGTCCTCAATCAAGCAACCACCTTGTTTTTGTGATAATTCCAGCCTTGAATTATCCAAGATAATGCAAGGTTTAATCTTCCCTCTATCTCCTAATCTTCTTTGAACTATTTAAAAGCAAATAAACTACCTACAATTACCCCCTTCCGGCCGAATTTGAGAGTCCAAAATTGAACCAACACTCTCCCATTCACGCCAAAGAACATTAAAAAAATAATAATAATAATAAAAATACCCAAAGTGCAGCCTACAGGGTTCGAACCAATGACTGGTGAAGGCAAGAGTAGCCTCCTTAACACCCCTTTCCAACCTTCCCAATTGACTTTCATGTCAAATTACCCCACCATTTAATTATAAGGCCTTCTTCTGGCCCTCCTCCTTTAACATAAAAAGCCCAAAATAAAATGCTCCTTGCGTCCCTTGTGTCTCGAACCCGAGACCGCCACTCTTAAACTCTTAAGTAGCGCCCCAAGCCACTCCAACCACTTGGACTTTCATGCTCAAACCTTGCCAGAAATTTCTTTAAAGCCCTATCTCACCTAGCTCCCTCCTTTTAGGTACTTAAAAAAATTTTAATACTAAGTCGAAGCCTAGCTCGGGTTTAATTCTAGACCTTAGAACATGCCCAATAAATCATAATATTTATTTCTTCAAGCACACACACACACATGGGAACAATTAATTAAATTTTCAAACACCCTAATTCGGGATGTTACAAAGATCAAAGAACTCTAAAAATTAGCTATATGAGTATTTGGGTCTTCGATCTCCAGTAAACCATCAAATTGAACAAATTGTTGAATCATTTGTATAGTGTTAGGCTTTAATTCAAAATTATTATGAGCTATAGAGCCTAACAATACTTGATTCTCGCTTCTCTGTTAAATGAGTTTTAGCATAATCATACATAGTATCATGAGCATTATTTTCTCGCCAAATCTTGTGGTGGTGGATTATTCTCGCCCATCCCTTCAAGTGAGGATTGGATCCGCTTTCGCTCCTTTTCGTGTAATTTAGGGCTCGCCTAATTTCTCTGTGATTCCTGCGAGCGGTAGCTTCAATATCACTATCGTATACTAGTGGCCCTCTCGAGTTCCTTCTAGTCATGAACTAGAGGTACCTGCTAGGAAAAGAAAGAAAGAAAATTTAGCAAAGTTAAAAACAAAACAAAAACAAAAATAAAAGTAAATTGCGGAAAATAATGGCTAAAGTAATAAAAATAGAGCTTTCTTAATATTTTAGTTCCCCGGCAACGACGCCAAAAACTTGATCGTTGATTTCAAAGTTTTAAATTTATAATGATCGAACCTGGAACTAACTATAACAACGATTGAGGCAAGTGCACCTATCAAACAGTAGTATAGCGTAGGCAAGACCGGATTGTCGAACCCAAAGGAACCAAAAGTACTAATACTAACTTTCTTTTTATTATCTAGCCTAAAATAAGTGAAGTTGTTATTTAATTTAAATTTAACTAACTACTAAGCTAAAGACGCAAAGACAAAAAGAATGAATTTGGGAAATCATTTGTTGGAAAAACTCGGTTGATTAAGACGATACCCTTAGGAAGAATCCACCTAGACTTCACTTGTTATCTAACTCGAACTGACGATTTATTCACTTGACTTGATCCGTAAGACTCCCTAATGTATATTAAACCCTCTCTCGAAGCTTAATAACATCTTACCCTAGGTTGATTAATTGAAATCTCTTTCTAATTAAAACCCCTAGAATTGCATTAACTCGATCTATGGACTCCCATATTAGGTTTCACCCTAATCCAGGCAAAATCTCGTCATCCCATCTCTAGCGCGCGATCAACTCGCTTAATTATGCTAGATCTACTCTTAAGCGGGGACTTTTGCTCCTCCACCTAAGCACATCAAACTTGAATCAATATCCCGAAAATATTAACACAAGAATTAAGTACACATAATTAAGAACAAATCAAGTATTTATCATATAGTTCAAATAAACGATAACAAGATTCATCTAAGTTTCATCCCCTTCTGTGTATCCAAGGGTTTAGTTCATAATAATAACAGAAAACATCTCAGAAGAAAAGATAAAACAAAACATAAGAAATCCCTAAAACCCCCTGAAGGAATTGAAGGAGAAATCCACCGTCTTGAGTAGAATTTCGGCTTCTTGAGATGGATCAACTGGCTATCTTCGAGTGTTTCCCACAAATCTGACCTTTTCGGCTCGGCTCCTTAGCCTAGCTCACCGCCTTCTTCTAGGTTATACTTAGGGTGTTTATATAGGCTTTTGAAATAGGTTTCTTTGCCCCTAAGTATCCTTTTTCGAGTGAAATTGCTCTTCTCTATGACAGGGACACGGCCATGGCACACGCCCGTGTGAATCGTCTTTAGGCCTTGTTTAGACTTTTAATGAGGTGACACGCCCGTGCAAATCATGATCAGGCCGTGTTCTAGTCTATCAAGGAGACACGACCGTGTTGGCTCAAGTCCAGGCCATGTCGATTTTCACTTTGGCCCAATTTGGTCCGTTTTGAGCCCGTTTCTTGTTCTTTCCATCCTCCGGTGCTTTCCTGAGTATAAAACATGAAAAGAAAGGATTAAGAGCAGCTTTTTACATAAATCAAGGGATAAATCATCCAAAAGTATGCTAAATGTGGGATTAAAATATGTTACTTTTACGGTTTATCAACACTCTCTAATACGGTGATCCAATGATCCACACCTCAGACACGCCCTAGTCCTCCTTCAGCACTCGCCCTGGTGGCGTCTACCATAATTAACACACGCACCGCTGTCCAAAGAGTAGAAACATGAGGGCCCAACTCTAATCGGCCCATCGGCTGCGGCCTTTTCTTAGGCCTGCATGTAACTCGAGGGCTCCAAATCACTCTTGTTGTAACACCCCAAACCTGGCCCTAAACACCACTGCCGAATTCAGAATGTTACTGGGGAAAAATGTTTGAAAAAAATTCGGCTTTGAAGACGAAAGACAATCAGTTTTAAGTTCTAAAACAGTTACTTCATTTAAGAAGGGGTTTGTCGTTCTGAAAATAGTAGTTTGCCGAGAAAACAAAACTTAGAAGGTTGTGTAAAGTTTAAATCATTATATGTATAAAAATTTGAGAGAACGAGTGCTTGTGAGTAGTCTGGGTTTGAAAACTTTAATTTGATTTTTAAGTTGTATATGTCTCGAAATCATTCCCAATTATTAATCCGCTAATAATTCTAACTCAAACCATAATAAAAATCCCGAAACATTTTAAGCGGCCTTATTACAATAAAAATGTCCCAAAATGTAATGCAAAGTTTAATATGTGAATAGAAATAAACAGCTTTTGCATGGCCACCTCGAATCCACTCCAGCCTGGTCCATCGCATCATGTCTCACCTGCATGGTTTTTGAGAAAAATAGGGTGAGTCAAACCGACTCAGTGCGTAATTAAACCACATGATCCACAAATGGGCTTGACCCCAAATCCACATCAACCACATACCATGCATAATAATGCAATATGTTAACCCAACCCAACCTAGCATCTAACCGCTACTCACCACCCGTATATCCAGCCACCACACACCTGGGGATTACTAAATCGACCCTCCATCCGCTACACACCTTTTGGGCGGTCAATGCCGTCCACCTAGTGGTCTAGCCATCGATCCACGTGATTAAAATCACCAATATCCACGATGAGACTCAAGGCCAACATCAATCCACACAGTGAGGCTCGAGGCCATCACTAATCCACGTACATAGATGTACACACTTCCCTTATTCAATATATCCGAACCCCATGCACATGCAAAGATACCATGATGGAATGACAATGTAATCATGTGAACATAACGGATATCCATATATAACATGCTTACAAAGATCCAAATATATCCATCCACATTTTAATATAGGAAATGTACTAACGATTGACACGGATTACCCAATATGGGTAACAATACCACCATGACCACTTTATCGGCTACCACACATATCATAAGCATTTGACTAATTAAACAAAGAAACAAAGTGTATTAACTACACACACGAGAACTCAAGCACTAGACTCTCGATTTCCCTAACGTCCTCACTCAAGAGACTACAATGATCCGCTTGTCTCTTTTCGACGCTGCCCACACCCGGTACAATCCCGAACCACTGAAATAGACCGTTTCTTGAACTTAGGGCTAGGGACTACGTGTCCAACCCCTTTCTCTCCTTGGCTGATATTCGAATCCATCAAACAAAGTCTTTGGTCAGAAGACCCGGGTTAATACGTTAATTCAGATCTAAACAAAACCAACCGAATGCTAAAATCGAAAGAACACTCTTACCAAAATCGACCTAAATCCCGAAGGCCCTCACTTGAACTTGAAGGTTGTCGAAATCCCTACACGAGCCATGTTAGATTCGGCCTAACATCTATGGACAAAAGAAATGGCCTTTGGCCTAACCAAATACCTTCTTACCTTGATTGATCAAGTCCCGAAAGATCCTTAATACTCGACTACTACTATTCTGATTGAGAAGATTGGTAGGAGATGAACGACAACGTCCCCTTTACAGGCTCTGAAAGATTCGGCCAAGGGATACAACTGGAGAAATAAATACAATAGTAGAAGAGAAGAAAGTATGAACGAAAAAGAGAAAGGAAATGGTGAATGGGAGATTCAGCCAAGGTATAGAAAAACTATTCAGCTTTGATGATGAAACAAGTGATGGAAGAAAAGAAGAGAAAGTTTGAGGTTAAGAGGTTCAGCTATAGGAGAAAGTGAAGGAAAAGGTTCGGCTATGGTGAAGATGGAGGGTGTATTTCGGCTTTTTAGAGAGTTAAAGAATAACCTTCGGCTTTAGACTATAGTAAAAAAAGAAGACCGAAAATGAATTACTCTTGTTGACACTTTCGGCAAGACTAGAGAAGAGAGAAAAATGATTTCAAAAGAAGGAAAAATGACCACACACACTCTACCACACACCTTATTTCGGCACCTAAGCCCCCTAACCGAACCACTCTCCTCTTGGCCAAAAATGCCACCCCTAGAACCCCACATTCGGCCAACTCTCAAGCCCCTCTCCTCATCCCTTCTTTTCCTCCTAAATTTCCTCCCTTCACCCATTCAAATGAGTTTGACTCATTCAAACCTCATGCCTCACTCTCCACCACATATTCAAAATGTTTGACCCATTCAAACTTCCACCTTCCAAGTGCCATAGCCGAATCCACTACCTCCTCCCTGCTTGACGCAAAAAAGCAACCCAAAATGCTGTCCATGCTACTCGAACCTCCTCCTCCCTTGCAACTCCTTTAACGCAAACTCCCTGCACCCAAAGTAGCGCCCCTTGCCACTCCACCACCTTGTTTGCTTGTGTCCATGCTTACCACATTTAATCCCTTAAGGCCTAGCTCCCCTCGCTCTCCTCTTAACAACTTTGAACCAAAAATTTTACTAAGGCTCCTACCTAGCCCCAAGGTTTCCCGAAGCCCCCAAACACACTCAAATAGCATACAGAGCATACTAACACATAGATATGAATTAAAATGCAAGACCCCTCAAAATCCCGGATATTACAGTTCTACCCCTCTTAAAGAAATTTCGGCCTCGAAATTACCTTGTCAAAATAGGTGAGGGTATTGCTGTTGCATTGCCTCCTCCGGCTCCCACGAAGCTTCTTCTGATCCATGGTTCCGCCACAACACCTTGACTAGAGGAACTGATTTCTTCCGTAATACCTTCACATCCCGCTCCAAAATCTGAATCGGCTCTTCCTCATAGGACAAGTCTGGTCTCAATTCAACTTCCTCAACTGGCACCACGTGAGATGGATCCGATCGGTAACGACGTAGCATTGATACGTGGAACACATCATGCATCCGCTTCAATTCTCAAGGCAACTCTCATCGATCACGCCATTGGTCCAACTCGCTTAAAAATCTGGATAAGGCCTTATAAACCTAGGACTCGACTTGCCCTTACGTCCAAATCTCATCACCTTCTTCCACGGTGAAACTTTCGTAAACACCGATCACCCACGGTAAATTCTATCTCTTTTCGCTTAAGATCCACATACGACACATGCGCGGATGCCTCATTCAACCGAGCCCGAATTACCCTAACCTTTTCTTACGATTACGCCACTATCTCTGGACCCAAAACATGACGCTTACCCAACTCTGTCCAACACGTAGGAGTGTGACACTTTCGTCCATACAACGCTTCATACGGTGCCATCCTAATACTAGCTTGATAACTGTTGTTGTATGCGAACTCGCTAAGGGTAGAAATTCCTCCCACTACCTCCTCAAGTCGATAACACATCCACTCAACATATCTTCCAATACCGAATTACCCCTTTCGGACTGGCCATCCGTTTGCGGATGAAATGCCGTGCTAAAGTCCAATCTGGTGCCCAAAGCCTGATGCAATGCCCTCCAAAACCGCGACATAAATCTAGGATCCCTATTTGATATTATTGACACCGGCACCCGTGCGACCTTATAATTTCGCCACATACGACTTCACCAACCTCTCGCAGAGAATAGTCGACTCAAGACCTTTGGTATGAAATGTGCGGACTTCGTCAACCGATCCACAATCACCCACACCGAGTCTTTCTTAGTAGGCGTAAGGGGAAGCCCACTAACGAAATCCATCGTGATTCTCTTCCACTTCCATTGTGGAATCTTCACAGTTGTAGCAACCCCGAAGGCACTGGTGTTGGCTTTGACTTGGCGACACGCCAAACATTTCCCCTACAAATTCGTGACTTCCCGCTTGATCCGAGCCACCAAAAGCGATCTCGCAGATCCCTATACTGACTTACTCCTCTAGGATGCATAGCGTAGGGCTACTATGCGATTCGAAGAATCTTTTGCCTTAATTCCACATCCTTCTAAGATACAAACCCTACCACGAAAACACAAAACTCCATCGTGCGCACACCGTAGTCCCGTAATCCCGCATGCATTCGCACTTGCGAGAAGTCTAGCACTCAGAACCTCATCCACCAACTATTTCTCTTTGACCTGACTTAACCATGTCTGGCTTCACTGCAGACTCGCTAACAAACTCCGTCGTCATAAAGACTAAGATGAGCGAGCATCGCCCTCAAATTCGACACTACTTTTCGGCTTAGCGCATCCGCCACCACATTCGCTTTACCCGGATGGTACTCAATCGAGCAATCATAATCCTTTAATAATTCCACCCACCTCCGCTGTCTCAAGTTTAGTTCCTTCTCGAGTCGCCAGATACCTTAAACTCTTATGGTAAAGTGTAGATCACCGACTTCTCCTCATACAAATAGTGCCTCCACACTTTCAAAGCGAAAACCACTGTAGCCAACTCCAAATCATGCATCGGATAGTTAACTTCATGTGGTCTCAGCTGCCGAGACGCATAGGCAACCACCTTCCCTTCCTGCATCAGCATACAACCTAACCCCGTATGAGAAGCGTCACAATACACCACAAAATCTTTCCCTGCCACAGGCTGAATTTGAACCGGAGCCTCTGTTAAAACCCTTTTTAATTTCTCAAAAATCTCCTGCTGCTTGTCCGTCCACACAAAAGGTACCTCCTTCCTCAATAACTTAGTCAAAGGTGTTGCTATCGAAGAAAACCCTTCAACAAACCTCCTATAGTAGCCTGCTAACCCCAAGAAACTGCGAATCTCCGCCATTGACTTAGGTAGTTTCCAATCCAATACCGCCTTAATCTTTCAAGGGTCCACTCTTATCCCTTCTGCAGACACCACATGACCCAGAAAAGCAACTTCCCTTAACCAAAATTCGCACTTGCTAAATTTGGCATATAACTTCTTTTCCCTTAAAACCTGCAGCACCACCCGAAGATGCGCATCATGCTCCTCCTCTGACTTGGAATATACTAGGATGTCGTCTATAAACACCACGATGAACTGGTCCAAGTAGGGTTGGAAAACCCAGTTCATCAAATCCATGAACGCAGCTGGGGCATTCGTCAAATCGAACGGCATTACTATGAAATCATAATGCCCGTATCGAGTCCGGAAAGTTGTCTTATGGATATCCGCTTCCTTCACCTTAAGCTGATGATATCCCGACCTCGGATCTATCTTCGAGAAGACCGCAGCCCCTCTGAGCTGATCAAACAAGTCGTCTATCCTTGGCAGCGGATATTTGTTCTTGATCGTCAGTTTATTCAACTGGCGATAATCTATGCACATACGCATAGATCCGTCCTTCTTCTTCACAAATAGAACCGGTGCTCCCCATGGAGACACACTGGGTCGGATAAACTCGCGATCTAGCAACTCTTTGATTTGGGCCTTCAGTTCAACCAACTCCTTTGGTGCCATCCTATAAGGAGCGATGGACACCGGCGCTGTACACGGCAGCAAGTCGATTCCAAACTCCACCTCACGATCCGGAGGCAACCCTGGAAGTTCTTCCGGAAAAACATCCACAAACTCCTTCACTGTTCTAACCTCCCCCACAGCATCTTCCTTTGCATCTAGAGCACTCACAAACATTAAGAATGCTATACACCCCTTCTTCACCATCTTCTCCGCCTTAAGAGCAGACACTACATTAGACAGGTAGTCTCTCCTCTCACCTATCACCACAACCTCATTGTCCTCGGAAGTCCTCAACGACATGCACTTAGCAGCACAGTTTAAATTCGCACGATACCCCACTAGCTTGTCCATACCTAGTATCAAGTCAAATTCTCCGAACGGCGGCTCCATCAAGTTAGTGGAAACAACGACCCACTCGAACTTCTAAAGGCATGTCTCTAAAAAGTTTATCTACCACTACCGATTGCCCTAAAGGACTAAATCTTGTCATCTTCCTAGAGACAATTTCGGGACTCACATTCAACGTCCGGACACCATGCTAGCAATATATGAGTGTGTCGATCCAACATCAATTAAAGCGGTAAAAAGGTAACCTGAAATAAGAAGCGTGCCGTTATAACGCCGATGCATCCCCTCCTCACACACGCCCGTTGCGTAAACCAACCCCGGCCGTCTAGCATCCGCACTCCCAGTACCTCTACCCGGTGCTCCACGACCTCGGCCGTAACCATTCCTCCCGGTTCGGACCACGACCCCTCGACGCTGTTGACCACCCCTTTCAGGTGGACATACCCCACCTACCGTTTGAGTCCTATCCATGTCCCGAGGACGCTTCTTAACCAAGTGATCCTTCGACCTACACTGTAACACTCTTTGTTTCCTTCCCAAAGACTCTCCTACATGAGACCTCCCACACCGGGCACACGGTCGAAACCGATTCCCACAAGAATCGGCATAGAAACACGAAAGCGTAACTCTCAACCCTAGGCTTTTTCTCAAAACCCCGGATGATCTTGACGGTCCAAAACTCCTCTTATTCCTGCCTCTGTCCCTATCCCTATTCTGCCTCTCAGTACGCTTAACCTCTTCCGCTATTCTAGCTTTTTCTACCAAAGTGGCAAGGTCCTCTCTCGCCGAGGAGCGATCAACGCCGCAGACTCATCTCATGCCCCATCCTCAAATCTAACACAGCGCTCGTGTCGTGAGCAATAATTCCCCGAGCATACCGACTCAGCCACAAAAATTTTGCCTTGTACTCCGCTACCGTCTTACCCCCTTACACTAAGTTCAGGAATGCCTTCCTCTGTGCATCCACGTAACTAGCCCCTACGTATTTCCCCTCAAACTTAATCTTAAAGAAACCCCAATCCACTCGATGCTGTGGAGTACCCTCTCTAACAAAGTGAGCCACCACTAGTAGGCCTTATCCCGAAGTATGAAGCAGCGCCTCTTCAAACTTCTCCTCACAAAGATGCGGTCCAAGTCATCCATGATCCTCTCAACCGCCTCTAACCAATACTCGCCACATTCTGAGAGCTACCCAGAGACACCTCTAAATATCTCGGCTCCATTCGCTCAAGTCGCTCGACCACGGACTTCCGAGCCCCGGTACCCATATAAGCTCCCGCAACTCTTTCCAAAACCGCGCAAAGATAGCTGCGACACCGCGTCATCTCCACCCGTTTGATCTTGAAACTCCGCTCCCACGGCCCGGTGGTGGCGCCTCGTTCTCGATCACGACTGGACCCAAGCCCGGTTACGATATAGCCATCCTGCCTCTACCACGCCCACGGGTATTACGACCACGTCCCCTAGAACTCATGTCTAACGTCGCGTCTTAATCTGAATTAAGAAGTTTTATGCATTAGCTTTCTTTCCACCCATTGATTAAAGGAGTAGTTTTATGGTATAGAATTTCGAGTTATTCTTTCGTAAAGAGCACACATCCCTAAAGTTTCATTCTCTAGAGAGAATACCCTAAATTCTATCATCCATAACAATATCCACAAAAATGCATCATATATCCACTTCCACTCAATTCATTTATACAGTCAGAGGACTTACCTGGCAGACCTAGGCCGGAAGATTCGAGTGCCATGCCTTCAAAAGTCCATTCCACAGAAAATTTCTTTTAACTAACTTTGAAATACCAAGTTTGAAAACGTTGTGGGCCTCAAAACCCATAGGCCGAGTTTAAAATTTGGGCTCTGATACCAAATTGTAACACCCCAAACCCGGCCTAAAACACCACGGCCGAATTCAGAATGTTACTGGGGAAAAATGTTTGAAAAAAATTCGGCTTTGAAGACGAAAGAGAATCAGTTTTAAGTTCTAAAATAGTTACTTCATTTAAGAAGGGGTTTGTCATTCGAAAATAGTAGTTTCTGTCGAGAAAACAAAACTTAGAAGGTTGTGTAAAGTTTAAATCATTATATGTATAAAAATTTGAGAGAACGAGTGCTTGTGAGTAGTCCGGGTTTGAAAACTTTAATTTGATTTTTAAGTTGTATATGTCTCGAAATCATTCCCAATTATTAATCTGCTAATAATTCCAACTCAAACCATAATAAAAATCCCGAAACATTTTAAGCGGCCTTATTACAATAAAAATGTCCCAAAATGTAATGCAAAGTTTAATATGTGAATAGAAATAAACAGCTTCTGCATGGCCACCTCGAATCCACTCCAGCCCGGTCTATCAAATCACGTCTCACCTGCATGGTTTTTGAGAAAAATATAGTGAGTCAAACCGACTCAGTACGTAATTAAACCACATGATCCACAAATGGGCTTGACACTAAATCCACATCAACCACATACCACGCATAATAATGCAATATGTTAACCCAACCCAACCTAGTATCCAACCGCTACACACCACCCGTATATCCAGCCACCACATACCTGGGGATTACTAAATTGACCCTCCATCCGCTACACACCTTTTCGGCAGTCAATGCCGTCCACCTAGTGGTCTAGCCACTGATCCACGTGATTAAAATCACCAATATCCACGATGAGACTCAAGGCCAACATCAATCCACAGTGAGGCTCGAGGCCATCACTAATCCACGTACATAGATGTACACACTTCCCCTTATTCAATATATCCCGAACCCTATGCACATGCAGCATACCATGATGGAATGACAATGTAATCATGTGAACATAACGGATATCCATATATAACATGCTTAGAAAGATCCACATATATCCATCCACATTTTAATATAGGAAATGTACTAACCTGATTACTGGATTACCCAATATGGGTAACAATACCACCACAGCCACTTTATCGGCTACCACACATATCACAAGCATTTGACTAATTAAACAAAGAAATAGTGTATTAACTACACACCTGAGAACCTAAAGCACTAGACTCTCGATTTCCCTAACGTCCTCACTCGAAGAGACTACAGCGATCCGCTTGTCTCTTTCTCGACGCCGCCCACACCGGTGGCCAATCTCGAACCAAAACAGACCGTTTCTTGAACTTAGGGCTAGGGACTACGTGTCCAACCCCTTTCTCTCCTTGGTCGATATTCGAATCCATCAAACAAAGTCTTTGGTCGGAAGACCGGTTTAATACGTTAATTCAGATCTAAACGAAACCAAACGAATGCTAAAATCGAAAGAACACTCTTACCAAAGTCGACCTAAATCCTGAAGGCCCTCACTTAAACTTGAAGGTTGTCGAAATCCCTACACGAGCCATGTTAGATTCGGCCTAACATCTATGGACAAAAGAAATGGCCTTTGGCCGAACCAAATACCTTCTTACCTTGATTGATCAAGTCCCGAAAGATCCTTAATACTCCACTACTACTATTCCGATTGAGAAGATTGGTAGGAGATGAAAGACAACGTCCCCTTTACAGGCTCTGACAGATTCAGCCAAGAGATATAACTTGAGAAATAAATACAATAGTAGAAGAGAAGAAAGAGTATGAACAAAAAAGAGAAAGGAAATGGTGAATGGGAGATTCGGCCAAGGTATAGAAAAACTATTCGACTTTGATGATGAAACAAGTGATGGAAGAAAAGAAGAGAAAGTTTGAGGTTAAGAGGTTCGGCTATAGGAGAAAGTGAAGGAAAAGGTTCGGCTATGGTGAAGATGGAGGGTGTATTTCAGCTTTTTAGAGAGTGAAAGAATAACCTTCGGCTTTAGACTATAGTATAAGAAGAAGACCGAAAATGAATTACTCTTGTTGACACTTTCGGCAAGACTAGAGAAGAGAGAAAAATGATTTCAAAAGAAGGAAAAATGACCACACACACTCTACCACACACCTTATTTCGGCACCTAAGCCCCCTAACCGAACCACTCTCCTCTTGGCCGAAAATGCCACCCCTAGAACCCCATATTCGGCCAACTCTCAAGCCCCTTTCCTCATCCCTTCTTTTCCTCCTAAATTTCCTCCCCTTCACCCATTCAAATGAGTTTGACTCATTCAAACCTCATGCCTCACTCTCCACCACATATTCAAAATGTTTGACCCATTCAAACTTCCACCTTCCAAGTGCCATAGCCGAATCCACTACCTCCTCCCTTCTTGACGCAAAAAGCAACCCAAAATGCTGTCCATGCTACTCGAACCTCCTCCTCTCTTGCAACTCCTTTAACGCAAACTCCGCTGCACCCAAAGTAGCGTCCCCTTGCCACTCCACCACCTCGCTACTTGTGTCCATGCTCACCACATTAAATCCCTTAAGGCCTAGCTCCCCTCGCTCTCCTCTTAACAACTTTGAACCAAAAATTTTAATAAGGCTCCTACCTAGCCCCAAGGTTTCCCGAAGCCCCCAAACACACTCAAATAGCATACAGAGCATACTAACACATAGATATGAATTAAAATGCAAGACCCCTCAAAATCCCAGATATTACACTTGTTCCTACCTCCTTCTCTATCGCGGTTTTGGCGCTTAGTGCGCTTAACCTCCTCGGCGATCTTCGCCTTCTCGACCAAGGCAGAAAAATCTTGCTCCTTCTACAGAGCTATCAGAACCCTCAAGTTATCCCTGAAGCCATCCTCAAAGCGGACACCTCGCTCGTAGTCAGATGCCACCATACCTCGCGCATAGCGGCTCAGTCTCAGAAACTCAGCCTCCTACTCGGCCACTGTTCGATCTCCCTGTGTCAGATTCAGAAACTCCATCCTACGGGCATTAACATAATTGGCTCCCACATATTTCCCTTGGAAGGCGGTCTTAAAGAACTCCTAGGTCAGACATTCGGGCTGAGTGCCCTCACTAACAGTAAGCCACCACTGATAATCCTCATCCCTGAACAGTGAGACTGCACCCTTAAATTTTTGCTCGGGGGTGCAATCCAGGTCATCCATGATCCTCTCCGTGGCCTCAATCCAGTACTCCGCCACATTAGGGGCGACTCCAGTTACACCCCTTAAGAACTCAGCTCCATTGGACCGAAGTCGTTCCGTAACCGACCCTCGGCCCCCAGATCCAGTATTGGGCCCAGCGACCCTCTCCAAAATCCTGAGCATAGCCTAGGACAATGCGTTGTCCCCAGCCATGCAATTTTGAGACCCAGTCTCAGTAGCGGGCGTCACTGGTTTCTCACTCGTATCCAAATTTGGCAGGTTGCCCGATGATAAGGACTCAGCTCGAGCCCTTCTACGGCCTCTACCTCGGCCTCTAGTACCCCGTCCGTGGATACCTCGTGTGCTCATATCTAATCGAATTTATTTGTATTAAAAGTTTTATGAATCAGTTACAGTTCCATTATTTATTAACAAATATTTTATGTAAAATAGTACCAGAAGTTCAGAGTTTGTTTTCGTTTGTCGCAGTCTCTAGTAGTTTACTATAGTTTCAGTTTAACTACAGTTTTCAATATATACTAACTAGAGTATTTTCACAGTATACTACCTATAGTAGTTTTAGAATAGCATAGCATTTTCAATTAAAGTATATATCCATTTTGGAATACTTACAGGATCGGCACTGGAGACTCGGTGTACCACATACTCAGTAGAAACATTTCAAATCATTTGAAAACTAATTCTTCAAAGACCAAATTTAAAACCCATAATCCACAGTTGAGTTTTGTAACCTGGCTCTGATACCACTAAATGTAACACTCGAAACCTGACCTAGACGTTATGGCCGGATCTAGCGATGTCACATGATAGGGTGTTTGAAAACTGTGCCGTCGCGATAAAACCATTTCCATAGAATTACTTATCTTAATATCTTATTAGTTCCAAGATCATGTTACTCATTTAGTCGATAGTTTCAAAACATTATTCGTTGCGAAAGCTTTTAAAACAGTTTTAAACAATCGGGCGTTTTCAAAAATCGTTTCTTTCTTTTGAAAACTGAGGTTTCCTACTACTAGCAGTTGTAATCCATAAGGTAAAAATAATTAAAACCCAAAACTAAACCAAAGTCCGAAAGTCCAATTACAACCCAAAAATATAAACAGTAAAAATAGACTAAAAATATAACCAATAATTATAAATTAAAACCATGACAGTCCAGAACTGTGGTCACCATCGAGTCCTCCGCCGTACCAATCCATCTAGGTCTGGAAATTACCTGTGCACATTAAACAGAGAGGGGTGAGTTTTCGTAAACTCAGTGTGTAATCCCGCAGAGAACAACAAACAATCAATAATCACAGTGCATAGTCAAACAGTCTTGGGCCTAAGCCCCTTTCAGTACCAGTAACGGTTTGGGCCTTAGCCCATCTCAATATCAGTATCAGTCATGCAGTTTTCAGTAACAAAGTCCTACCCAACCAGCCTCTACACACCATCTCCGTCCAACCCTACACTCCATGTGGGGATTAAATCAACCCACCTATCCCTACACTCTAGGTAGTACCGAATGCGGCACAAAAACAAGTTAATTTGCGGTGATTTGCACATTATATATTAGGCTTAAGAGCCTTTCAGTACACTTCCTCCAAATATAATCAACCCAACCCAATGCAATGCACACATATAATAGATGACATGCTTTTATGAAGCTACCAGTAACCTACAGTAGAGCTTACCGACCCTACAGTAGGTTCATAGTCGACTTGGGCAACCCGTGCAACCTTAGCAATCAATTCAGTGAGAATGGGCTCACACGCCCATGTGGACTGCCCGTGTAGGCCCACACGCCCGTGTGGCCCACACGGCCTAAATTGGCCTTGGCTGTGTGGATCGTACGGCCTGGCCCAGAATCCCACACGCTCGTGTAGACTACCCGTGTGGACCCACACGCCTGTGTGGCCCACACGGCCCAAATTAGTCCAGCCCATTTGTCACACACGGCCCGCCTGGGCATCACACGGCCGTGTCATGCGCGCACGGCCTGGCCTCATCGAACACACGGCCATGTTGTCGCACACGGCCTACCACACGGGCGACCACACGCCCGTGTGTGGTCGACAGTCCACTTTTTTGGCTTTTCATCGAATCCCATTTTCTGCGTTTCGGGTACACACCTGTATCGTTTATTATGCAAAAGCAACTCCAAACAATCCCGAACCTATATTAGACCAGTATTTTCACTTAGTTAATCACTTAAACAACCGAACTACCATAACCCGAAATGAAATATTCATCATCTGAGCAAAAACCTTAACCAAATTAAGGCCACATATATCCATAAAAAAATATACCAAAACACAATCCAACGCAAATGGCTATAATCACAATAAAACATATAGGCCAACATTAGCCAAAATAACCTATACATGCCATTATAACCAAACTTAAACCAACCGAAAGTACCGAGTGAGCCGATGGATAATGTGATGGATCTCTGACTAGCTTCAACCCGATCGAGCTTTCGATAATCTGAAAAGTAAAGGAAAATAACTAGTTAAGCAATGAATGCTTAGTAAGATCATATAAACCTTAATCATATCAATTCATTTCAAATATGAAATTTATACATATCAAGAATAATCCAATACTAATATCGCAAGATTCATGAAGCTATATTCAACAACTCACAAGGTGAATAAATCCACAACATCACTTATATATATCATCCCTAGCATAGTAGGATTTTAAATAACTTTAAACCCTTTCAAATTTTTCTTATTTTCATTTTCATTTCATTACTTTCCATTGTATTTACTCTTATTAGCTCAAATAACATCAATTCAATTCATCATTTCCTTTTTCATCAATCTACACTTCAGGTATGAACTTACTATTTCATTACCTTTCCACACCCGTTTTATATGCATAACACACAAGACATTAGCATATCATTCAATCATAGCAACAAGCTAGTGCATTTAAACATAATTCTTTTTGGAACTAACCACATGGTAAACCATTTCAATAGGAATTACATAATTTAAACCTTACCACCTTTTCATGATCACAAGCATATTTCCATTTAGGCATTTACCATTTCAATGCATAACTTATAAGTTTAACGTGGTATAATTCAACCACAACTTGGCCAAAGCCTAAGTACAAATACACCAACCATGTTAGTCATGTAAGTTCATATATGAATCAATAATCATGGATGAACTCAACAATTAATAAAATTTCCATATACATGTAACATCCAAATCATGTATCAATACATCATGTAAAATCATTTCCATGTATTTCATGTAAATACCTGTAATAGTTCGTATCAAACTTATATCATCTCGTAACAGAACATTGCCCGTTGAACCATTTAGAATATCGTTGGATACTCGGGATAGCTCACACATAGTGTTCTAAACTGTAATCTATCAATTCCTGTACATGTATGCTCATACAAGCTATGAAACGGTATGCTCTCACGAGCTGTGAATTGGTAAGCTCATATGAGCTGAGAATCGGTAAGCTCATAAGAGCTGTGGTGTGCCCGCAACACATGCAGGACCTCAACCAAATCGGTAACCCTAATGACATGTCATTTGTATCCTACGAATTCCTAAGGTTCAAACGGGACTCGATAATCGTCGTACGTCGTTGGATTTACGTCGTTTCATAACACGGTAAATTGCATACTAACATATATATATTTAATTACAATATAATCACATATTAACATTCAATTTAATAAAAATTATACAAAATACAATTTATACGAACTTACCTGGCTTATTTGTAGAAATACCAAAGTTTATGGGCATTTTGGTAATTTTCTATTTTCCTCGATTCTCTACCCAGTCTTGATCTAAATTAATAATTTCATAAAATATATTAATTTAGACAATAAAAAAATTCATTTTATGCAATTTGGTCTATTTGACATTTTTACAAAATTGCCCCTAAAGTTTTACTTTTATTCAATTCAGTCCCTGAGCCCAAAACAAGCAAATTAACCATTTTTACCCAAAATTGAGCTTATCCAAATGTTCATAGCTCCCAATACAGCCCATATTTATGAAAATTTCTGTAACACCCCAAACCCGTATTCATCGTCAGAACAGGGTTATGGAGCATTACTGGAGTTTACAGTTCAATTATAGTTATTTCATGTCATTTACTATTCATTTCCAAAAATCAATCACAATTGATCATAATGTCCCTTATATGGGTCCTCGAGGCCCAAAATACAAATTAGAATCGAATCAGAACTATATCAGAATCACAGAAAAAATTTCGCAAATATTGTGTAGGGGACACACGAATGACACGCCAGTGTCCCAGGCCGTGTGGGCATTCGATGTGAGGCACACGGCCGTGTTCCAGCCCGTTTCCTTACCCGTGTAACTCTCTTGCTTGGGTCACACGGCCAGCCACACGCCCGTGTGCTAGACCGTGTGGACAATTTAGTTTTCGAAAATTAGGTGCAGGGGTTACACGGCCAGGACACACGCCCATGCGCATGGCCGTGTGTCACACATGGTTGAGAACACGCCCGTGTGTCTACCCTTGTGGACAAAAATAGGCCATTTTCATGACCACTTTTCTCACCCAAATTATCTTCAACCTACACGAATACATTCATACATATACTAACCACTTCAAGTCATTAATACCAAGCCAATATTAACATTATATAAGATATATAATCACATGTATTCAAACTTACCTTTTGTAATTCATATATGCTTTCCATAATTAAATCAAATCATACCAAGCACACATATGTTAACCATATTATAACCTCATATATATATATTCACTAAACATACTAACATTAGCCATTCCAATGCCTAGATTAAAAACAACCATTATATGCCAACATTGGCCAAGTTAACCTATACATGCCATTATACCAAAATAAGTATTCTATTTATACCAAAACGGGCTGAAGGATAGTGTGATGATGCTCTGACCGATTCCAACCTTTACGAGCATTCGAGCACTATAAAATAGAGAAAAGAAAACTGAGTAAGCATTTCAAATGCTTAGTAAGTTCGTATAACATGAATTTAACTTACTATTAATTTACATTTAGGATAAGCATACAAAAATGCATCCAAGCAATTTGGCTAATAGCCGAAAACACACAACTTCACTAATCATGTTAGTCAAGTAATTCACATAATACCAAGAACATGGATGAGCTCATCACTTAATGACTTTCATATATATATATATGCTTTCCATACCATTATTCCATATTACATATATATTTCCATAACAAGTTTAGTTTAGCCCTGTCAGAACTTTGTCCGTTGAATTTATTTGAAATATCGATGGATACGCTTATGTAGTACACTTAAAGTGTACAAAACTGAAATCTGTCAATTCATATCCAGGGGTACCCAATTAGGGAACATAATCAGGAAACACACTCTCGAACCAGAAATTAGGATGCTCATGTGAGCCATGTATCAGGAAGCTTATCCGAGCTAAACAGGAAACTCATAAGAGTTTATAACAGGAAGCTCATTGAGCTTAACATGTAACTCCAAAGAGTTATTAATAGGGAGCTCCGAATAGCATAACAGGGAGTTCAAGCGAGCCATGTAAGGAAGCTCATAAGAGCCTATATCAGGATGCTCATGAAGAGCTGCGTTTGTGTCAGCAATAAATGCTGGATCACAACCGATCGAATCATGTAACAGGACGCACACAAAGAGCTGCGATAGTGCACAACACATGCAGGATCACTACTGATCAGGATGCTCGCAGGAACTATATAACAGGACACTCGAGAGGGCTTATAACAGGATTGCTCGTCCGAGCTATATTCTGTTCGCAACATATGCAAGACCACATTCAATATGGGAAATCATGTATCCATCGAATTTCATTATACAAACGGAACTTAACATTTTCTGGACATTATCAGACATGTGATTATTTCATACATTTATGACATTTATGTAATTCACATAAATACATACCACACTCAATTCAAGCATAAAAATAAACACAATTTAGTTACACGAACTTACCTCGTCACTTGTTTGTTTATGAAAATCTACTAATCTGTCACCTTTTCTTTTCCTCGATCTAACTCTTTATTTGATCTTTTCGGATCTATATAAATGAATTTAACATCAATTTAATCCATTTCATACTCAATTGAACTCAATTCACTTCACTATTTTGCCCTTATACTTTTTATAAAAGACAATTTTGTCCCTAGGCTCGGAAAATAAAATTCATGCAATTTAATCCTTATTCCAAGCCTAACCGATTTTTACATATAACATTTATAGCACATATATTTCATAAAAATTAGAAATTTTCCATGAATTTTACATCTTTACAATTTAGTCATTAAATTACAATTTCATGAAAATTCACTTTACAAAAGTTGTTTATCTATCAACAACCTTTCATTTTCTACCATAAATTTCAAATTTTTAGCATATTCATCAATGGAAAAATTTCTATACTTTAATATCTTTTCAAATTGATCCCCAAAATAGATTTATTAGGTTATTCCGATGTAAAAAATATAAGAATTACTAAAAACGAGACAAGATTACTTACCCAATTAAGCCAAGAAAGCTTGCTTTCTCTTTCCTAAGGTTTCCATGTATTTGGGGATGAAGATGATATAAAATGATGATATTAAACCTTTATTTAATTTATCATATTTTAATTTTTCCACTTTCCAATTTAGTCCTTTTCCTTTTCCAATTTTCCATGGATGATTCACCAAAAATATCTACTAACTTTTCTTTAATGGTCTAATTACCATATAAGGACCTCAATTTTTGAATTCCATAGCTATTTGATACTTATAGCTGCTAGAATTCAACTTTTGCATTTATGCAATTTGATCCTTTCCACAATTAAATATGTAATCGGTAAAATTTTCTTATCGGAATTTTCATACATTTTTCCTATCATAATGCAAACCATGCAATAATATTAAAATAAATTTTCTTTATGACTCGAATTTTTCGTCCCGAAACCACTGTTCCGATTTCACTGAAATTGGGCTATTACTCAAATCCTTGTACTTTTATTAATTGAACAATTTAGTCCCTAATCGATAAATTTATCAAAAATCACATAACAAAATACTTTTAAATACCAACTAATATTTCAAATTCATCATTTAACATAAAATATCACAAGATTCATCAATGGCAACATTCAAAATCTTTAACAGTATCAAAATCAAAGATACATGTTATTTGACCTAGTTGCAACGATCTAAAAAAACATAAAAAATACAAGAAACGAGGTTAAATCAGACTTACATGCACACAATGAATTTTGGCCGAAGCTTCAAAGCCTTTAACAATGGATTTCTTCTCCACAATACGGTGAAAGAAATGGAATAGAAAAGATGATGCAAACTTTGTTTTATTTAATTTAATATAATTATCAAATTACCATATTAACCTTAGTTAATAATTAAATAAAACATCAAATTCATGTCCATCATTGTCCACTAACACTTTGAATGGTATAATTACCATTTAAGTCCCTTTTTCTTTATTCAATAATCTATTTAATCACTCAAATCATGTAGTGATCAAATTTTGCATCTTTTACGATTTAGTCCTTTAATTAACCATCGAAACGTTAAAATTTTTCAACAAAACTTTAATACCACCTTAATGACACTCCGTAAATATTTATAAAATAGTTATAGCTCGGTTTATAGAAATGAGGTCCCGATACCTCATTTTCTACAACCACTTGGCCTAAGGGTCTTACAACTTGAAGTTAATAAATCGCTTATATAAGAAAAATCACTATATCAAAAACCTTTTTTAAAACCATGTTTGACTTGTAAATATTAAATAATAATATTTACGAACTTACTCGTCGAATTTGGTGGCCCCAAAACCACTATTTTTGACACCACTGAAAAATTGGCTGTTATAACTCTTCCCCCTTTAAGAAAATTTCGTCCTCGAAAATTCTCACCTGATATAAGCCATCAAGTTGAGTCTTTCATCCATCTTCTTAATGGTAATCCAAAAACAAGTCAATTATAACTCATCACGATTCAAAACTCGCATCAGAACTCATATTAAAATTGATACCATGTCAGAATTTAACTGAACAGTTATGGTATTGTCCCGTCATAACTTTATCATCAGTAACACAATTACAGAGAAATTCCCAGTAATCGTCTGTCGAAACATAACTGAGAAACCCATATTATCAAAATTTGACTGATGCTTCTAACATGTTTACATCTGTAACTTTTAACTCTTATTTGTTCCTCTTTCATGGAAAGCGTCAAGTAACATCATTTATCACAGGCACAACAGCTTCAACTATCAAGACGACTTAAAATCATAATGACATTTCTCGATTATAACTAATCTGATAGATATAATTCTGTATCATGTCTTTTAGAATATGAATTCCTCATTCTGACTGTCCGCCTATTTACCTGTGAATCCATAAAATTTATTCCCGTACTTGAAGATAAACTCAAAAGTAACTCAATTTACTTTTCAAATGAATTACACATTCTGACCAACACAATTGAGTCAATTTATCATTAGAATAATTAACATTTTAGAATAGTCATTCTTCTTGTTGTCAAGATAATAAAATATACCGTATATCATAATTCCCTCGGAATACCAACAGAAAATTACCACAAACTACATTAACTCAAATGAATTATGACATCTCGTTATTGACTTGTTGACATAATTTGGGATTACTTGAGAAATGAGAACCATCATGCGAGATTGAGCTCGATCTTCCACATCTATACTTTTGCCGTTACCTATCCTTTTCAAAAAAGCTAGAAATGGAATATAGAGTGAAACAATTTCAATTATTAACATCGAAACTATAAATCATACCAAAATCACCACCATCAACCATAGTGCTATAGTAAGACCGATGTTTCAACCGTATAGATAGAATAATACCTCAACATCAATAGTGCTATAATATCTGGGATTTAGGGCTTGTGCATTTTTGCTAAATTGAATGTGCTAGTATGCCTATGTGTGTTTTGATGTGTTTTATGAAATTTTGAGAACTTAAGAGTGTAGGAAAATGCCTTAGAAATTATTAGATTTTAAATCTAAAAGAGGAAGCTAAGCAGGGTGGCCTTAAGAGAAAATATAGGGGATTTATAACACAAGAATGGGCTTGGTAAAGTGGCTTGAAGGCGCCACTTAAAGCCCTAGTAAGTGACGCCACAAGCAGTACAAGGGGGCCTAGGTTCGAGCAGCACAAGCAAAATTTTGGGGCTTTTATTTTTGCGGCAATGGGGAGCAGTGGTGGACAGCATAGGGACTTTATTTAGATGAGGATTGGACTTGGTCAATCCCTTTTAAAATTCGGCTAAGATAGAGGATAAATGTTGAATTATTTTTAATTATTTTGAATAGATGAAGAAGAGAGAAAATAGGAGAAAAGCAAGGAGTAGCTAGTGTTTGAATGCTAGCCGAATTCAGGAGGGGGGGAAGTAAGTGAGGCAATCGATCATACAAGGGAGGTTATAAAATAAATTTCTTCTCTTCTCATCTCTCTATTTTGTGCCGAAAAGTCCTTAGGAATTCAATTTGCTCTCTTTGTTTCTTCTTCCCTTCCTCTTCAATTGACCAAGCTGAATATTCCTCTCTCAATCCCACCATTACCGCAACACCTCAAACCTTCCATCTCTCATTTCTTTTGTTCAAGCCGAATCTCCTTTTGTCACCAAGATAAATCGCACCACATTCCATCATTTACTTTCTCTTCTCACGAATCTTTCAAAAGCCGAATCCTCTATTTTGTGGCTATAACCGATTGCTCCTCTACCCTGTTAGAGCCGATTTGATTATAAACATTAAAAGCCGAAAACCCAACATCTCTTTCCTCTTGTCGATACATAGAGTGGGTGAACCAATTGCGTCTTGATCTTTCTATTTGGTAAGATATCTCTCTTGGGTTTAAAAAGCTCTTTTCTCTATTTTAGTCTGTCGAAATCAAGATTCTAATCCCATTTATGCTCTTTGGCTGAAACCTTGAAGGTGAGTTTCGAGATTTCCATAGTAGCCGACTTCTAGGGAGATCATTTGGGATTTCAGATCTAAGGTAAGTAAGGTGAGAGATTAGGCCGAAGGCTATGTATTCAAATGTTGGAATTGGATCTGACATAGTGCTTGTAGGGATTTTGACAGAGACCAAGGACAAGTGATACTTCGGGATTTAGATCCACAAGGTAAGTGCATGTGATATTCGGCCAAGGCCCTATTTAGTGACTTAGATCTGTTTCTTATTTATTCAAAAGCCGAAAACTAACTAGTTAAGGGAATTGGTGTCTAGCCGATTGCAAGAGGGAATATCACAGAGTTTCGGGATTTGATTAGTAATCAAATCGGCAGCAAGGAACTGAGGATCTAGAGTATTAGATCAGGATTTTCGGGATTTCAGTGAACTCGTTAAGTAAACCAGGTGTGTACCCCACACTATCTCTTAATAGATTTATGGTAATGTTTTAATGCATGTGTTACTAAGAATGTGAAAGATATGGCTAAGGTACCATGCAATGGTACAAAGTACTGTGCACGTTTACCCACTCCTACTATGAGTATAATATGACCGTTATGGCGCATATGTGAAACTATAAGAATGTGAATAAGGAATATGAGATGGTTTATGCATATTTGTATGACATGGGGCATATGGGTGATTATGAAAGGGGAAGTGATTGGTGGTTTTATACCCCAATATATGAATGTGGTGACTTCGGTCACAATATCCGAATGTGGTGACTTTGGTCACATAATTTGAATGTGGTGACTTATGTCACAAAATATATTATCCGGTGGCTATGCCACAATATATATAAGGGCGATGAGCACGTCGCTCGCAGCAAATGATCGCTTCGATGATGTGTAGCGGATGGGTGGGTCGATTTAGTAATCCCCACGGTGTGATGGTTGGTACGGGTGATGTGCAGCGGATGGTTATCTAGGTTTGGGTTCGGGGTTGCATCATTATATTTAATTGCTATTTGTATATGTATGAATTGTTATGCCTAAATCGTTGGGATTTAGTGTTGGTCTGTATACATTGAGTCTGCTTTGACTCACCCGTTGTGGGATGTTTTTCGTGTGACACTCAAGAACTGACCTGGTCTGGCAGGAGCTCCGTGGTGGCCATGCTCAGCATGTAAATTATTTTATTTTGGACTTTCTATTTTCAAGTATTTTGGATTTATTTCGGGTTTCCTTTGATGTAATAAGGCCACTAGTAGAAAACTGTTTATGCATGCATTTTAATTATTTAGTATGATACGAATTTTATCAATTTAAAGTTTAAGCAACTTTTCTTAAAAATAAATTTTAAATGTTTAGACACCTAAACACAAACGATTTTCGAATTAAAGATTAACCCCAAAACAACTCGGTATTTTTATAAAACCACCCCAAATTTTCCAAAGTAATAAACATGAAATTAAAACGTTTTACTCGAGGAACATACCAGATCCGGTCTGGGCTCGTGGGCCGGGTTTGGGGTGTTTCAAGTGCACTCTGAATTGAAAGAGGAGAACCGAATGTTGTCCCAATAATAACTAGTATAGTAATACAACCTCTATACTCTGAGATCTACATCACTGTGCTCCCATGATCGAACCAGAAATTAAAATTATAATAGATGTATTTACCTCCAGCCAATGAATACCCTTTACAGATGAACCATGTTTGATATATAAGATTAGACCATACGAATTATAAGAAAACAGAGATAATGAAATCCAAGATGTGAAGCTATACTGAATTTCCGAGAATAAAAACCACATTGAATGACAAAGAGATAGATGATATCCCAGAGAAAGTCCAGAAGAAGAATATCGCTCATACGCACTGGAAACAGTTGTGAGAGAGACAATGTAAATTGCATATATGTAATTTAGAGCACCAACCAGTAGAAGTAGAAAATAGCATCATATGAGTCTTATCATCAAGTCTTCTATCGAACATAAAGGATTAGAAAACCATAGAAAGATAGAGCAATGTTGATCAAGAATCGACCAGACTAACAATAAATCCATCTAACATTATGATTAGCTAGCCTTTCTATACGATAAGAATCACATCTTAAAATGAACAGTTACGTATATCGCTAAGAATAAAAGAACATATAGAATACCCAGAGGAGATCACTGTAAAATACTCAACTATAACAGGTGCATTAAAATATCCTTGCAATTCAAACATTATTCCGCTGACTACTAAAGTCATCGATGATCTCATATTATCCCGTTTCACTAAGGAAATTAATTCAGAAGAAATTTCGGTGTTAACCTGTACTTTAGATACCATACATGAATAAGCCTATTATCCGTCAATAACTTCTTCTATAACAACGACTTTGCGTATCTCGAATGATCTTCAGAAAAAAATTGATATCTCTTCTAGACTCCTCTTTACCTGCTAACCAATTCTCGGCACTGACCACAATATTTCTAGTTCAATCACTGAATTCACTAGCATTACTTTTTCCAACTTAATCAACATAAGCCTTGTGAATTCTGTTGTATAAGATTTTGAGGGTGAGGGGGTGGAGATTGTAAAGCCTCAAAATTTGACTCTCATAAATATATAGACACATAACATAACATTCATCATTAACATGCATTATGAAAAATTTATTCATACCTTTATGAGTCCCGACTCATCATAAGCAACTTTTTACTTATTTACAGAAGTATCATTTTCAGCATTATCAGAATTAGCTCGGTTGGAAAGCATCTGTTTAAAATGGAACAAATCTCATCAGTGTCAGGAGACATCACACTATCACAGGTTATATAATGGCATGTATTTCTAGACTTCACACATACTACGTTTAGTCTAGAACTGATTAGATCGTAGCTCTGATACCAATAAATGTAACACACCTAACCCGTATCTGTCGCCAGAACAAGGTTACAGAGTATTATCAGAGTTTAAGTACAAACAAACAAAAATTTTGAACATTACATATCTTAACAATATTCATATCAAAAACCAATCAAAATCATTCATATTGTCCCTTATACGAGCCCTCGAGGCCCTAAAATCGCGTTAGAAACAAGTCGGGACTAACTCGGGAACTTAGAGAATTTTTCAGAAAAAGATGAAAATTTACAAACTTCAGGTTCATTTACGAGACACGTATAAGATTAGTACTGAAAATGGTTCATCATATGCTTCCTGTTCTATAATAATTCAATCCAAACTAATTCATATATGTATATAAACATCTACCTTTAATCACATAAGCATCAATATGAAACATATTACAAGATCATTCTTGATACAATATTCAAATGATATACATTAATATTTCAACATTAGACACATATTTTCATAGCCCAATGAACTATAGCAACATGACTCGGATACTTGGGTTCCCCAAAACACACAAGAGAGAATCAAAATGCTAACAGAGGCACCGAAGTGTAAACCCGTACAAGCACGCGTACTAACCCTATTGGCATGCCAATCATATCCTAATCGTTTACTACGTTCAAACAGGCATTTTAACTGAGTTAATGACAATAACAAAACAGAGGCACTTCCATAATATTCGAAAACATGCTATAATTCTATTACATCCATTCCAATATCATATAATTCATACTTCAAAACCCTTTTCCAACTTTCAAGTACATACACATTCATTTTGTACTATTTATAACAATTTATAATCAAACTGTAAACACCAAATATTAATCCATTTTCAAATTTATACCATTTCAATAAACATAAATTAATAACATATGTAAATATATTTATCTACACTATGAACTTACCTAAACTGATTCTGCAGCAAACATGACTCCAATGACTAATCAATAATTTTTCCTTTTTCGCATTTGTCCATTTATTGATTCGTTTCTTGATCATGTAATAATTTAATTCAGTTATCCAATTCAAATACTTAAATTCATGTAATTTACCCTTTATAAAAAATTTACACTTTTACCCTAAACTTTCACCTTTTATTCAATTTAGTCCCTAAACATGAAACATCAATTTTAACATACTTAAACTCAAATCATGCTGACCGAATTTCTCATAGTCCCTATACAACCCATATTTATTACAATTTTCACAAGAATTTCATGTAATTTTACTATTTTAATAACTTAGTCCCTAGATACAAAATTAACAAAATTTAGTTTACAAAATAGTCCTATTTAACTTTCAAGCTTATAAATCTATCATTAAAATTTAAAAAAAAATCACAAATTCATCCATGGCATAACTTAAAATACTTGATAGTTTCACAAATTAGTCACTAGGTTAGCTTGATTAAGTTACAGCAATCTTAAAAACATTAAAAAAAATACTAAAAACGAGTTTAGATTCCATACCATGCAATAGGCCGAATGCTAAAATGTGCTTGAAGTTTCAAATTCTTCTTCCATGGTGGCTTATTTGGTAGGAGAGAAGAAATGAAAAAGATGGTATTGTTTTATTTTCTTATTTTATGTTTAATTTATTTTTAATATTATTTTAATTAAAAAAATTTAACTTAAACAATTAAAACCACTCATCCACTGTCCATTATAAGTTATAATGGCTTAATTTTCATTCAAAGCCTTGCAAAAACACTTTTTAACTCAATTAACCAATATAGTCAATAGTGATTAAATTTTTCGATTTTTACCATTTAGTCCATTTTTCTTTAATTAACTATCTAAACATCAAAATTTATGAACCAAACTTCAATATACCTAAATAATCTCTACGTAAATATTTACAAGCTTTGTTTATAGAAATGAGGTCCCGAAATCTCCTTTTCCAAAACCACTTGACTTTAGGGACAAAGCTCTTGAACTTAACTATTCATTCAAATAACAAAATTATCAAATCAAAATTTATTATAATACTATATTTGACTCGTAAATATTAAACAACAAAATTTACGAACTCACTCATTGGATTTGTGACCCCGAAACCACTGTTTCCAAAACCACTAAAAATTAGGTTGTTATAGATTGAACAAGAATGGGTTCGCTAGAGTGACGAGGTTCGCTGTTATGCAGCACAACGGGGAAACATCAAAGATCTCTTTCGAGACTATGGTATGGAAAATGGGGAAGTTTTCCAAGGATTGGTCCGACCAGGGAAGTCCGCCAAGGAAAAGTGTGTGCTAAGGATCCTTGGGCGGGGAGTCAGGAAAGTTATCATAGATGTCTCCAAACACCCTGTATGCGAGGTGTGTGAAAGAAGGACAACAAGAAGGGACTCGCTGATATGACGAGATATTTAGATTACAGTTAAGTGGAGAGTTTGATCAAAGGAAGGTTTTTAGTGAGTTGAGTAGCTCAGAGGATCGGGTGGAGTCCACCACCCTGATAAAGAACACTCGCCTTGAGCGAGTAGGAAGTTAGCTTATGTTTAGTTCATTTTGTATTACCCTTGTATGATAGGTTTAATTTATGGTACAACGATAGAACTCAATAACTTCAGTCGAACTTACAAGTTGGCTTATGTTCGCAGGATTTGTGAGGTTGATCGAGGACTCAGTGAAGAGACTAAACCAGATGGAGTGGAGATCGGGGACCGCTGTTCGGTCAAGTCATGCACATAGGAAGGGGATACTATTGGAGGCTTTGCCTTAGGATCCATAATAACGAAGCCAGATAGCATACCTAGAATTTTGATTTTTAGGACAAATAGTCCTTAGCTAAATTTTAAGGATTACTTTTTAAACAAATAGTCTGGTTAGAAACTGAAACTGTGAGGATGTAAACATTTAGTGCCTTAAGGCCCTTGGTTGTAAGAATTATTATTGATTTTATTTAAGCCTATTTTAGAGCAGTTTAGCCGATAAAAATTAAGTATAGGTGAAACTGGTCAATTTGTGATGCTCCATACCCAGATCCGGTGGATGGATCGGGCGTGGGGTGTTACATTTTTAGTGGTATCAGAAGCTAGGTTTAGCTGATCTTCTGGACCTAAGGAATTGGAAGGAGTACCCTGATGTGGATGGCGGTCGATCTCGCTAAGTCCTTCGAGTCCTTAGTGTGGTTAAGATATTGTAACAGTCCGTTTTTTAGTGGTGACAGAATAGTGGTTTCGGGACCATAAATTTCTGTTATGTTAGCTCGTAAATTTTATTTATAGAATATTTATGAGGTCATTAGAGTCGTATTAATTTTTGATAATGAAATTTTAATGTTTACCTAATTAATTTAAGAAAAAGGACCAAATTGTAAAAGATGTAAAATTAGCCACAATTGAGTTATAGTGATTAGATGGTTTAATTATAAATTTAGGAGGGATTCATATGGAAAATTATGTCATGTAATAAGCTAATGGATGGCATTGGATAATAAATAAGCTTAAATGAATGTTTATTTAAAGGCTAAAAAGGTAAATTGATAATTAATCTTAAGTAAAGTAAGTAAAATAATCATCATTTTCTAAAATTGTCTTGCTCTCCACTGAAAATTAGAAGAAACACCATTGTTAAACCCTTTTCTTCGGTCAAGCTTGATGTTGAATGCATGGTATGTATTTGTTAACCGTTTTTAGTAAATTTTATGTTTTTGAGATCTTTGCAACTAGGTACATATAATAGCCCGGTTTTAGCTAAATCAGAATAGTGGTTTTGGAACAACAAATCTGAGTTCAAAAAATTATTTTAATATTATTTTATGTGTTTACAGCATGATAGCATGTTTGTGTGAAAGTTTTGTGATTTAATTTTATCGATTGGATGTCTAATTTGATAAAAGGACTAAACCGCATAAAATGGAAAAGTTGCATTCCACTTGTTTAAAGTGCTTAATTGCTATGGTTGATTAAATTAAAAGTCCTTATGATGATATTAGACCATTAGTAGTGTTAATGGACATAAATGGGCTTAATATTATGAAATTTGGTGGCTTTTAATTAAGGTTATATTGGTAATTAATTTAATTAACATATAATAAATAAAACCAAAACCAAAATTTTGTTTTATCATTATCTTTGAACCGAAAATAGAAGAAGAAGAATAAAGCCATTTAGGGCTTGTGATATTCGACCAACTCAAAGTTTGATTAAGATCAAGAACAAAAAGAAGTCAGATTTAGATTGGGGAAAATCAAAGGTTATCGAGTAGTCGATCCAGTCCGTTTATCCCTAATACAAGGTAAGTTCATATGCAAATAAATGTCTTTAAATTGAATTATATATGTTTAATTGTCATTGAACTGCTATGAATGTTGAATGATTAAATACGAGCAAGAACCGACAAGCTTATAATATTCGAAAGTCCCGTACGAACCTTAGGAATAGTATAGGATACGAATATCATGACATTAGGATTAACAAGATGTGATTATGTGTAAGACAATGTCTGGGACATTGGCATCATTATGTGATTACGTGTAAGACCATGTCTGGGACATTGGCATCGTTATTTGATTTCGTGTAAGACCATAGCTGGGCTATCGGCATCGATATGTACTAACATGTAAGACCATATCTGGGATATGGCATTGTACGAGCTATATGTGATTTTCAAGTATCCTTAACGATTCTGAAAGGTTCAACGGGCAAAGTTAAGTCAAGAAAAAATGTGTGAATGAGTTAAATGACTCAAATACGTACGAGATTCATACAAGTTTTAAAAAGGGAAGAATTTAATGAATTCACTTGTGATATTGAATATGTATACATTGGGAAAGGTTTGTGAACTTTTGTGTGCTTATTCATAGTTAGCCTATTGAAGAAAATGATGTTGATTCATGTGGTAATTTTATTTGTATATGGCTTACTAAGCTTTTAAAGCTTACTTGGTGTGTTCTTTCCATGTTTTATAGTTAATCGAAGCTAGCTCGGACTCGGGGATCATCAGGAACATTGTCACACTATCGATCAACTTGTTGGTACTTTTGATGCTTTGTGAATATGGTATATGGCATATATAGGCTAGTGTTATGATGATGTGTTTTGAGATATGATATTAGCCATGAGATTTGGCTCATGAATGATGTAAATGTTGATGTGTATTTGGCCATTTAAGTTGGCTTAAATCATAAGTTTGATAAGTGATATATGATGTATATATTTCCTTGTGTTTTTGCATGTTTGGGATGGTTGTTGTGATGGTTATATGGTTGCTCAATTAGCTAGTTGTCAATTAGTGTATTATTGCTTGAAAAGTTACATGTTGTGGCATGATTTTAAGATGATGATTTGGTATGTTTTATGGCATGAATTAGTTGACAAAATGATGAGAAAAATGCATAGGGAAGATAATTGAAATTGTTTGTAATGATATATTGTTTTGGTATTTTTATGGTTATAATTTGAGTAGTGAAATGGTTGAAGATGAAATGGTATGATTTGTATATGAATTGGCATGTTTTTGATTGCCTATAAATGTATATGCTAGATGTGGTATTTTGGTTGTTTAGGTGAGCATGAGAAAGGGTGGCTGAAACACCCCAAACCCGGCCCACAAGCCCCGACCGGATCTGGTATGCTTCTTAAGAAAAATTCGTTTTTTTGTTTTGTAAAATGATGTGATTTTATGGTAAAGAATAGATTTGAAGTACGAACTTGTTAAAAATCGTTTTGAAATTTAAATTTCTTTATATATATATATAATCATCAAAATCTATGTTTTTAATAAAAATTATTTTATCAAAAGAAGATCCAATTTTATGAATTATTAATATTTTGAAAACCATAAGTATTTAGATGTCAAAACATTTTCATACGATTATCGAAATATTTAATTGTTTAGTTGAAATTGATCGAAGCAGTAATATAAATTAAAACGTAAAAGTAACATAGCTAATGGCGACCTTATTACAAAAACATATCCCAAATTAAATCCCAAAATATATAAGAAAACGTAGTAAGTTTAATATAAAGGAAAACCCAATTTATCGAGTTGAGCAATGGCCACCATGTCGCCCTTGTCGACCCGGTCCAAATCATTGAGTATCACGAAAAAAGATATCCCATCAAGGGTGAGTCAACAGACTCAATGTGTAACAAAGACACTAAAAACCTAATCGATCATAGCAATAAAGCCCATTTATATCACATTTAGCCATAAGCCCATAATATAGCAAATCGAGATAATCACATGTACATATAAAATGAAATGCAATCCGAACCCAACTTAGATATCCATCCGCTACACACCACCCGTACCTACCAATCACACCGTGGGGATTACTAAATCGACCCTCCATCCGCTACACACCATCGGCGCGCTTGCGATCAACATGCACATCGCCCTTATAAACGTGGCATAGCCACTCGGATAATTGTGACAGAGTCACCGGATTCATAATATCGTGACCGAAGTCACCGGATTCATAATATCGTGACCAAAGTCACCGGATTCATAATATCGTGACCAAAGTCACCGGATTCATAATATCGTGACCAAAGTCACCGGATTCATAATATCGTGACCAAAGTCACCTGGATAATGTGGTAAAACCACGGAACACTTCCCTTTCAATATTACCCATATGCCCATGCAATAACATATTATTTCATTATCATGCCATATGCCCCATTATCATATCGAATCGGACACATTTCATATTATGTATATAGCATTATTAGCGATGTAAATATTATGCCTTGTACATTATATCAAAATCATAATCAAATATCGAATATGTTTCATATTAGAATCATACATAGTACGAAGGAATAACATACCTCAATTCACCGTACCATTGAATGGTACCCGAAGCCATAAACATTTATATTTCTTTATAAACACATTTTTATCAATAAAGCTATTGATCTATTAGAAGTTTAGCATAAGTTACACACCTTGCAAACACGAAAAGCGATATAATACTTAAGATTTCCGACCCTTGCCTACAACGTCGATAGCACCTACATAACACTATATTAGAAATCGATTATCATTACAAGATATGGCCCTTGGCCGAATATCATCATCTCCTTACCTTGGATTATTCGAAACCCGAACGATCTCTCCCTAATCGTCAACTACAAGAAGCCCCGAAATCCTCCTTCAAAGATTTGGCCACGAAGGAGTAAGAGGATTAGATTCCTAAAATCGGTTAATCTAAAGGAAAATAAAGAAAATGATTGATAGATAATCCTTACCCGAAATACGGAGATTGATTTACCCTTACTTGAACTATAAAAAGGATTCGACTTTAACAATTAAAAAGAAGAGAAATGGTGATTTCGGCTTTAACAAAAGAAGAGAAAAGATGGTAGTTTCAAATATGATGGTTTCGGTTTTTAACAAAAAGAAAAGAAAGAAAAATGGTGAAAAGTATAGGATAGTTTCGGCTATGAGAAAGAAAGAGAAGAGAGAAAGAGAATGAAAAAGAAAATTGAAAATATGAGAAATGCTTTTGGTGATAGAATGAATTCGGCACTAGAGAGAAAGAAAAGAAATGATAAATGTCTTCAAAAGTAGCAATGTTTTGGTACCAAAAAGAGAGTAAAACTTGAGAGGAAAAGAAGAAATAAAAAAAATACCAATTTGGTCAAAAATGTAATGGCCAAAACAAAGCAAAGTTTTTACCAAATGCCAATTGACAATTTCGGCTAAGAGAAAATATTTGGACAAAGGAAAAAGATGCACAAATTGACAATTTTTGGTCAACTAACACCTCCCTAATCCATACCATATTTGGTCAACACATTAGCCAACACAATCCCCCTTTTTCCTCCTCAATTCTTCCCTATCAACCCCTTAATCTCCGTCCCAATTAAACCAACCCCCTTAGCCCCTTATGCCGTCTAGGTTCATGGTCAAATGACCATGGAAAAGCTTCCAAAACATCATCCACTCTTCAAGCCTTTTGTCCCCTAAACCTTCCTTAACAACTTGATTCCTTACCATAACTACTAACTTGCCTTTTCCCTTTGGTCTACTATCCAAAAAAATAAAAGAAGAGTCCATCCAATCAAGATAAGGTTTGACCGACACTATAGGAAAGAGAATAAAAATTAAAATTCCATCCTATTGCTAGCTAAGGGATTCGAACCTCTACCTTCATGCATTCACCCATGCGCCATCACCACTTTACTAATTGACTTGTCTTGTGATTAAACCTCAAATTAATTCTCTTAAGGCCAAACTTGCTTAGCTCCCCTTCTAAAACTAAAAATCTAATATTTTTCTAAGGCATTCCCCTATATTCTAAAATTCTCGAAGTCCCTAAAACTCATACAAAGAGCACACAACAAGACAATACACACATTCAAGCGAAAAATATCATAACCCCTAAATCCTGGATATTACAGTGGCAAATTGGCCTTGCAAATGGCCTATTTTTGTCCACACGGGGAGAGACACGGGCGTGTGTCTCAGCCATGTGCGACACACGGTAATGATACACGGGCATGTGTCCCCTAGTGTTGAAATTTAATTGAAGTCAGTATGCTACACACGGCCTCACACACGGGCGTGTGACTGGCCTTGTGGCACAAGTCAGTATACCCCCTAAATGGCACACGGCCTAGCACACGGGCGTGTGACTTGGCCGTGTTGCATAAGTCAGTATACCCTACAAGATTGGCACAACCTAGCACATGGCCTAGCACACGAGCGTGTGTGGCCATTTCGAAGGGCACACGGGCTAGACACACGGACGTGTGGTTAGCCGTGTGACCTAAGTCAGTATGTATGTCCTGTTTTCACACGACCTTGGACACGGGAGTGTCTTGAGCCGTGTGAGGCACACGGGCTGTTCACACTGGTGTGTGACCCTGGTATGTTTAAAAAATTTCTAAGTTTTCGACAATTTTTGTATGTTATCGGTTTAGTCCCAAACCATTTCTAAAGCATGTTTAAGGCCTCGTAGTCCCTTATAAGGGACAATGTGATTATGATTGAATGGTGTTTGAGAATGGATGCATAAATGTATGTTGTATGTTGTGATTTGATAGGTAATGCCTTGTAACCCTATTTTGATGATGGATACGGATTAGAGGTGTTACATTTATTGGTATCAGAGCTACGATTTCGTCGATTCTAGGACTAACGTAGCATGTGTGAGAGTCTAGCTATACATGCCATATATACTCTACGATAGTGTGATGATTCCTGACAGCTTAAATTGTGTTTTCGAATAGCAATGGATCCTGAAAGAACTGTAGCTGATGATGTAGAGAGTAACGTGCCCACTCCTGCTCAAAGGGCAGCGCAATCTGACTCTAGGCCTGTATCAAGTAGCCATGAGGGAGAGGCTACACAAGTCTTTTCCAGATAATGAGTGAGTGGTTTACGGAGTTCGTTCAAACGAATCCGGCTGGTCAACAACCTCCACCCCCACTTGTTCCTCTATAAATCCCTAATTATCCTCAAGTTGTAGATCTGATACGATTGAATAAGCCGCTAGTAGATAAGATTCATAAACATGGGGCTGAAGAGTTTCGGGCTACCGTTGATGATGATGCTGAGAGAGCCGAGTTCTGGCTCGAAAATACGATCCAAGTATTCGATGAATTGTCTTGTACTCCTGATGAGTGTATTAAATGTGTTGTATCTTTGCTGAGAGATAATACGTACCATTGGTGGAAAACGTTGATATTTGTGGTTCCTAGAGAACGTGTTACTTGGGAGTTTTTCCGATTTGAATTTCGAAAGAAGTACATAAGTCAGCAATTCCTTGATCAGAAACATAAAGAGTTTTTGGAGTTAAAACAGGGCCGAATGACTGTGAAAGAATATGTAACACCCCATACCCGACCTAGACGTTATGGCCGAATCTGGCGGTGTCACATTGAAGTGTTTAGCGTAAAACTTGTTGTCGTTGAAACCCTCAGAATCGATTAATTATTTTGTTATTAAACGGTGATTACAAAACGGGTTGTTAATTTCCAAAGCATGCATCATTAAAAGCTAATCACTTTTAAAACGTTATTAATTTTTAAAATCTCATTTATTATAGAAGTTTTTTTTAGAAATGTTGCGAAAACGTGGTGTCTTTGAAAATAGTTACCTTTTAAAAACTCATCTTTTTCTACAAGTAGCAGTTTATATCAAACTAAATAAATAAAAACCCCAATTTAAAGTTTATAACTTTAAAGAGGCCTTATTACATAAAAATACCCAAATTAAAAGTTAAAATTTATAAATCAAAGGCTACAAACGAAAGCTGATGCGGTTGTGTGGCCATCATCGAGTCCTCACAAAGACCGAACCCGCCTATAATCGGGGATTACTGTGACAAACTAAACAGAGGGGTGAGTTTACGAAAACTCAGTGTGTAATCCCCTAACAAGCAAACAGTCAATTAAACAGTAGATAAATGCAGTTTGGGCCTGAGCCCGTTACAATAATAGTCCAGTTAAGTGTGGGCCTAAGCCCTTTTCTGTAACAGTAAATGATTGGGCTTGAGCCTATCACAATGCCAGTAATCAGTAGGGCCTTTGCCCAATTTCAGTAATAGTATCAGTGGGGCCTTGGCCCATAACGAAGAATCGGTTATGCGCCATGAAAGGAAGTATGTAATATCATTAATCGATGCAAGAATGAAGACAAAGATCATTAATTAGTGCAGATATGCAGTCAAAAATCCTACCCAATCCAGCCTCTACATACCACTCCGTCCCACCAAACACACCATGTGGGGATAAAATCGACCCATCTAGCCAGACTCACCAAGATTAGCACCGGTTGTGGCACTAAGCAGTATTGCAGCAAAGCTGCCAGTAAAATAAACGACATATAGCCATCAGTAGGTCCACAATCATCTTGGGCGACCCGTGCGACCTTATCAGTACAGTACACTTCCTCCAAATATAACAACCCATCCCCATGCAATATGTCGTGACATAATATCATACGTGTATGCAAAATGTCATGCTCAATCATAGTCATACATACCATAGAGCAAATCAGTCATACATAACATAAGGCCATAACTGTCATTTCATCTCCTAGGGGTATAACAGTCATTTTACCCTATGGGGGTATTTCGGTCATTTTACCCTACGGGGGTATTTCGGTCGTTTTACCCTATGGGGGTATTTCGGTTGTTTTACCCGTATTTCGGTTGTTTTACCTTACGGGGCTATTTCGGTCATTTTACCCTACGGGGGTATTTTAGTCGTTTTACCCTACGGGGGTATTTCGGTCGTTTTACCCTATGGGGGTATTTCAGTCGTTTTACCATATGGGGGTATTTTGGTCATAATAGTGTAAATGGGCCCACACGCTCGTGCGGCCCATTCAGCTCAGATTTTGCCACGGTTATGAGACCTACATAGCCCAGTCCAGTATTTGTCACAAATCGTGGATTTCATCCATGTGGGACCCACGAGCCCATTGGGCCCATACGGCCCTTTTTTGGCCCAACGTGGCCCATTACGGCTAAGCCCATGAAAATGCTCATGGAGGCCTCTACAGTCATACGCCCGTGATTCATGGGCTCGGTTTTACCACACGAGCGTTCATACACTGATGTGACCTCCAAGCCCAATCTTCCGGCTTTTCAGCTTTTCGGCTTTTGCCGTTCTACAGTCAAAATAGTGTGAATACACACCTGTTTATGAAACCACTCCCAGTTCCACGAGCACCCAACCTAGATACAAACATGACCCAATGTCAGTCCCTTAATCGTTAGGGTAAAACATCCTCTTATTGACACTTAATTCAAAACCACCATCCTTACCTTGCTTGAATGAGGCGACTTTAGTCCTTCGAGACCACTAACCAGAAGTGATCACACACCTTTATAGATTATTTGTACCACAACACCGATCTCATTAACCAAGGTAGGCCATATAAGTGGCCTCAATCCACAAATGATCTCCTATAAGATCATAATTAGTATACGACCTAAACTCTAAAAATGAGGTGACACATTACCTTGATTGAACGCTGAGAACGAGGGTTACGACTATTCTGAAACAACTTACACTCCACCACTCCTCAAGGAAAATCCTAGAACCGCAACGAGTAACACATCGTGAAGAAGGAACCAACGGTCGGTAATCAAAAGATGAATAAGAGGGTATTCAGTTTTAAGAAAAAGAATAGAAGAGAACAGGTTTAATCTCAAAGTGAGGAGTATAAACACTTACCGATAATCAAAAACACTTGCAGCACTGGAACAACAAGAAGCAGCAAAGAGAAAGTCGACGCAGAGAGTGATAAAGCAAGGGTGATATTCGGCCAAACCAAAATCGATAAGGAGAGATAGAAAACGGAAAGAGAAGAATTGAACCAAGTCAAATCGATTAAGAGCAGAACCTAGAAGGTAAAAGGAGAGATATTCTGACAAAGGTAAACCGATTGGAAGGCAAGGGATATTCGGCCAAAAGAGGGTACAAATTTAGGAATAGAAGAAGAGAGAAAAGAAAAGTAAGAGTTCCTCACAAAAATGACTATTGACCGAAAAGAAGGGACTTTTGTTGGCTAATGCGCAGTAACCACAACAAATCTGAGTGAACCAAAAGCCGGTAAATGGGAGGAAAGAAAAGAGAATTCGGCAGATGCTAACCCAATACCGAAAATGACCAACATTCTCCCCCCAGTCGAATTCTCAAGGCTTGAGTTCCCCCAAACGGCACAACACCTCCTCTCACTCAAACTCCTTGATTTTCTTCTAAAATCTCTCCCCTTATCCCTCATTAAATTACTCCATTCAAATTCTATTCAAACTCCCCTTAGCTGTGTTTCAGTCGAACTCCACTATCTACACAGCTCAAGCAGCAAAATAAATACTCTATTGCGCAACCCAGGACTTGAACCTCAGACCTCACAGTTACACAACAGGCCATCTTGCCACTAGACCATAAGCTCTTTTTGTCATAAAACAAGCACTATTATTTATAAGGCCTATACGCCAGTTTCCAGATTCATTTAAGAGCAAAACTAAAAATTCTGCAAAACCCAAGACTTGAACCCCTGACTTCTCAGACACTTCCAAACACTCCTAAATCACTTAACCACTGAAGCAGACATTCCTTTATGTCACTTTCTTGCACAACTAAATATTTATGTGCAGTCTCCTAACTGTTCCCTTATTCAAAACCTATTTCTTCTAGGCCCAAAATTTGGGGCGTTACAGAATATGAAAGAGAATTTGTACGGTTAAGCAAGTATGCCCGGGAATATGTTTCCACTGAATAAATCATGTGCAAACAATCTTTAGATAGATTGAATGAAGATATAAAATTACTAGTCGGAATTCTAGAGTTGAAAGAATTTGTTGTTCTAGTCGAGAGGGCTTGTAAAGCTGAAGATCTTAGTAAAGAAAAAAGAAAGGCAGACTCAGAAGCTAAAGACTCGAGAAAAAGATCAATGAGTAAGCCGTATCAATCTCATCGAAGAAATTCTGAGTCTCGTTTAATCGTTCTAATGCATCAGTGGGACATTCAAACAGAGATTGTGAAAGGCAACATTCGAGCTTTAAAGCTTCGGCTATTTTGATAGCTAGTGTTGGGAGTGCAAAACCAAATCGTCCCGAATGTAAAGAATGTGGAAAATGGCATTTCGGTGATTGTAGATTGAATGATCGGGCTTGTTTTAAATGTGGGTCGTTAGATCATTTTATCAGAGATTGCCCAGAGTTAGCTGAAAAAGATAACGCTCAGAGTATGAGGCCGAGTAATACTGCAGTTAGAGGGAGACCACCCAAATATGCTGGTAATTTGAGTGGTAGCCAGAGAGCGACAAAAGACTCTACTGTGAGATCTGAGGCTAGAGCACCTGCACGAGCCTATGCTATTCGCGCTCGCGAAGAAGCGTCATCTCTAAATGTTATCACCGGTAGTTTCACTCTCTATGATACTAATGTGATTGCATTGGTAGATCCAGGATCAACTCATTCTTATATATGCATGAATTTAGTATCCAGTAAGACTTTGCCTGTAGAGTCTACTGAATTTGTGATTAGAGTATCGAACCCCTTAGGAAAATGTGTTTTGGTTGACAAAGTCTGCAAGAATTGTCTGTTAAAGCATCGGGATTTCTATTTTTCGGCTAATCTGATATTGTTTCCATTCGATGAATTTGATGTGATTTTGGGTATAGATTGGCTAACGATGCATAGTGCTATAGTGAATTGTAGACAAAAGACAATTGAATTGAAATGTCAGAATAATGAGATTATTAGAATTGAATATGATGATCTGAGCACTTTGCCAGTTGTGATCTCGTCTATGTTAGCTCAGAAATTTATGAGAAAGGGGTGTGAAGCTTATTTTTCTTATATACTTGATACGAAAGTAACAGAAACAAAGATTGAATCAGTACCAGTTGTGTGTGAGTATCCAGATGTATTTCCCGAAGAGTTACCGGGTTTACCACCTATCAGAGAGGTTGAGTTTGGTATTGAATTAGTACCGGGAACAACACCGATATCGATAGCTCCGTACAGATTGGCCCCGGCAGAGCTAAAAGAATTGAAAGCTCACTTGCAAGAGTTGACAGATAAAGGTTTTGCTAGACCGAGTTTCTCTCCCTGGGGTGCACCGGTATTATTTTTGAAAAAGAAAGATGGCACGATGAGAATGTGTATAGACTATCGACAACTCAACAAAGTGACGATCAAGAATAAATACCCTTCGCCACGAATAGATGATTTGTTTGATCAGTTGAAAGAGGCAACAATGTTTTCGAAAATCGATTTGAGATCGGATTATTACCAGTTAGGAGTAAAAGACTCTGATGTGCCAAAGACTGCATTTAGAACAAGGTACGGACACTATGAATTCCTTGTTATGCCTTTCGGACTAACAAATGCACCTGCTATTTTTATGGACTTGATGAACCAAATTTTTAGGCCGTATTTAGACCAATTTGTTGTTGTGTTTATTGACGATATTTTGATTTACTCTCATGATGAATCTGAGCATGCTGAGCATTTGAGAATCGTACTACAAACTTTGAGAGATAAATAGTTGTTTGCAAAGTATAGCAAATGTGAGTTTTGGCTACGAGAAGTTGGATTTTTGGGACATATTGTTTCAGCTGATGGTATCCGGGTTGATCCGAGTAAAATATCTGCGATTATAGATTGGAAGCCTCCAAGAAATGTTTTTGAGGTCCGTAGTTTTCTGGGACTAGCAAGATATTATAGATGGTTTGTAAAAGGCTTTTCGATGATTGCAACTCTGATGACAAGATTGCTTCAAAAAGATGTTAGATTTGAGTGGTCAGAAAAGTGTCAGCGGAGCTTCGAACAATTGAAAGCATTATTAACAGAGGCACCAGTGTTAGTTCAGCCTGAGTTCGATAAATAATTTATAGTTTACAGTGATGCATCGTTATGTGTTTTGATGCAGGAAGGCAAAGTTGTAGCTTATGCCTCGAGACAGTTGAAACAACATGAAAAGAATTATCCGACGCACGATCTTGAGTTAGCCGCGATAGTGTTCGCATTGAAAATCTGGCGTCATTATTTGTTTGGTGAGAAGTGTCATACTTATACTGATCACAAAAGTTTGAAATATCTGATGACTCAGAAAGAATTGAATTTACGACAGCAGAGATGGTTAGAATTGCTAAAAGACTATGAATTAGTGATTGACTATCATCTGGGGAAAGCGAACATAGTTGCTGATGCTTTAAGCTGAAAGTCCTTGTTTCCTTTACGTGCTTTGAATACACATTTGGCTTTATCTGACGATGGTTCGTTAGTAGCTGAGTTGAAAGCGAGACCTTTGTTTATACAGCAGATTTATGAGGCTCAAAAGCTTGATAATGAACTACAAGCAAAACGGGTTCAGTGTGAGTCAATTTCTGATTCAGAGTTTTAAATTTATTCCGATGATTGTTTGAGATTCAGAGATCGAATATGTGTTCTGAGAAATTCTGAGTTGATTCAGATGATTTTGAATGAAGCACATAGTAATTGTTTATCAGTACACCCGGGAAGCACGAAAATGTATAATGATTTGAAACACTTTTATTGGTGGCATGGCATGGAACGGGATATCTCAGAATTTGTTTTGAAATGCTTGATTTGCCAGCAAGTCAAAGCTGAGCATCAAGTGCCGTCAGGTTTATTACATCCTATCATGATTCCTGAGTGGAAATGGGACAGAGCAACTATGGATTTTCTTAATGGTTTACCTTTAACTCTGAGAAAGAAAGATGCAATCTGGGTTCTTGTTGACAAATTAACGAAATCAGCTCATTTCATTCCTCTACTACAGATTTCTCGCTTGATAAATTGGCTGAGTTGTATATCTCAGAAATTGTTCGATTACACGGAGTGTCACTATCTATTGTTTCGGATAGAGATTCGAGGTTCACATTGCGATTTTGGATGAAATTGTAAGAAGCTTTAGGTACAAAGCTACATTTTAGCACTGCGTTTCACCCGCAAACGGATGGTCAATCCGAGCGAGTTATTCAGATACTTGAAGATATGTTGAGATGTTGCATTATTTAGTTTGAAGGTAGATGGGAGAAATACCTACCATTGATTGAATTTGCTTACAATAATAGCTTTTAATTGAGTATAGAGATGGCACCATACAAAGCTCTATACGTTCGTAAATGTCGAACACCGTTGTATTAGAGTGAGCTCGGAGAAAATAAGATTCACGGGGTTGATCTGATCAGAGAGACTGAAGAAAAAGCGAAAGTAATTTGTGATAGTCTGAAAGTAGCGTCAGATTGATAGAAATCATATGCAAACCTGAAATGGAAAGATATTGAGTTCCAGATCGGAGATAAAGTGTTTTTAAAAGTATCGCCATGGAAAAAGATATTGCGGTTTGGTCGGAAAGGGAAATTGAGTCCGCGATTCATCAAACCGTATGAGATTATCGAGCGAGTTGGACCAATGGCATATCGACTATCTTTACCATCTGAGTTAGAGAAAATACATGATGTGTTTCATGTGTCGATGCTTCGACGATACCGATCTAACACTTCACACGTCATTTCCCCGACCGAGGTTGAAATTCAGTCAGATATATCATATGATGAAGCACTTATTCGAATTTTAGCTCGTGAGATCAAAGAATTGAGAAAAAAATCACATTAGTGAAAGTATTATGGCATCAACACGGGGTTGAAGAAGCTACGTGGGAACCCAAGGATGCTATGAGAAATCAATACCCGAACCTATTCACTGGTAAGATTTTCGAGGACGAAAATCCCTAAGGGGGAGAGTTGTAACAGTCCAATTTTAGCTAAATCTGAACAGTGGTTTCAGAACCACAAATTTAAGGTCAAAAAATTATTTTAATATTATTTTATGTGTTTACAGCATGATAGCATGTATGTGTGAAAGTTTTGTGATTTAATTTTATCGATTGGATGTCTAATTTGATAAAAGGACTAAATAGCGTAAAACGAAAAAGTTGCATTCTACTTGTTTAAAGTGCTTAATTGTTATGGTTGATTAAATTAAAAGTCCTTATGATGATATTAGACCATTAGTAGTGTTAATGGACATAAATGGGCTTAATATTATGAAATTTGGTGGCTTTTAATTAAGGTTATATTGGTAATTAATTTAATTAACATATAATAAATAAAACCAAAACCAAAATTTTGTTTTATCATCATCTTTGAACCGAAAATAGAAGAAGAAGAAAGCCATTTAGGGCTTGTGATATTCGGCCAACTCAAAGCTTGATTAAGATCAAGAACAAAAGAAGTCGGATTTAGATCGGGGAAAATCAAAGGTTATTGAATAGTCGATCCAGTCCGTTTATCCCTAATACGAGGTAAGTTCATATGCAAATAAATGTCTTTAAATTGAATTATATATGTTTAATTGTCATTGAACTGCTATGAATGTTGAATGATTAAATAAGACCAAGAATCAACAGGCTTACAATATTCGAAAGTCCCGTACAAACCTTAGGAATAGTATAGGATACGAATGTCATGACATTAGGATTAACGAGATGTGATTATATGTAAGACCATGTCTGGGACATTGGCATCATTATGTGATTACGTGTAATACCATGTTTGGGACATTGACATCGTTATTTGATTTCGTGTAAGACCATAGCTGGGCTATCGGCATCGATACGTAATAACATGTAAGACCATATTTGGGATATGGCATTGTACGAGCTATATGTGATTTCTGAGTATCCTTAAAAATTTCGAAAGGTTCAACGGGCAAAGTCAAGTCAAGAAAGAATGTGTGAATGAGTTAAGTGACTCAGGTACATACGAGATTCATACAAGTTTTAAAAAGGGAATTATTTAATGAATTCACTTGTGATTTTGAATATGTATACATTGGGAAAGGTTTGTGAACTTTTATGTGCTTATTCATAGTTTGCCTATTGAAGAAAATGATGTTGATTCATGTGGTAATTTTATTTGTATATGGCTTACTAAGCTTTTAAAGCTTACTTGGTGTGTTCTTTCCCTGTTTTATAGATAATCGAAGCTAGCTCGGACTCGGGGATCATCAGGAACGTCGTCACACTATCGATCAACTTGTTGGTACTTTTGATGCTTTGTGAACATGGTATATGGCATGTATAGGCTAGTGTTATGATGATGTGTTTTGAGATATAATATTAGCCATGAGATTTGGCTCATGAATGATGTAAATGTTTATGTGTATTTGGCCATTTAAGTTGGCTTAAATCATAAGTTTGATAAGTGATATATGATGTATATATTGCCTTGTGTTTTGGCATGTATGGGATGGTTGTTGTGATGGTTATATGGTTGCTCAATTAGCTAGTTGTCAATTAGTGTATTATTGCTTGAAAAATGACATGTTGTGGCTTGATTTTAAGATTATGATTTGGTATGTTTTATGGCATGAATTAATTGACAAAATGATGAGAAAAATGCATAGGGAAGATAATTGAAATTATTTGTAATGATATATTGTTTTGGTATGTTTATGGTTATAATTTGAGTAGTGAAATGGTTGAAGATGAAATGGTATGATTTGTATATGAATTGGCATGTTTTTTATTACCTATAAATGTATATGCTAGATGTGGTATTTTGGTTGTTTAGGTGAGCATGAGAAAGGGTGGCAAATTGGCCTTGCAAATGGCCTATTTTTTTCCACACAGGCAGAGACACGGGCGTGTGTCTCAACCGTGTGCGACACACGGTCATGATACACGGGCGTGTGTCCCCTGGTGTTGAAATTGAATTGAAGTCAGTATGCTACAGATGGCCTTACACACGGGCGTGTGACCGGCCGTGTGGCACAAGTCAGTATACCCCCCTAAATGGCACACGGCCTAGCACACGGGCGTGTGACTTGGCCGTGTTGCATAAGTTAGTATACCCTACAGGATTGGCACAGCCTAGCACAAGGCCTGGCACACGGGTGTGTGTGGCCATTTCGAAGGGCACACGGGCTAGACACACGGGCGTGTAGTCAGCCGTGTGACCTAAGTCAGTATGTATACCCTGTTTTCACACGGCCTAGGACACGGGCGTGTCTGGAGCCGTGTGAGGCACACGGCCCGTTCACACGAGCGTGTGACCCTGGTATGTTTGAAAATTTTCTAATTTTTTGAGAATTTTTGTATGTTATCGGTTTAGTCTCGAACCATTTTTAAAGCTTTTTTAAGGCCTTGTAGGCCCTTATAAGGGACAATGTGATTATGATTGAATGGTGTTTGAGAATGGATGCATAAATGTATGTTGTATGTTGTGATTTGATAGGTAATGCCTCGGAACCCTATTCCGGCGACGGATACGGGTTAGGGGTGTTACAGTACATCTAGCCCATACCTCCATTTTTGAATCTGTTAAAAATTTTAAAAGTTTCCATTGATGAACCTTGAATGTGTGAGATGATAATTATATATATGAAGCTTTGATTGTGATATCCGATTGTTTTGTGAAGTGATTTTTGTTAGATTTTGATTTAAGGATTAAATTATTAAAATGTTAAAACTTCAAGGTTTAAAGATGAATTTGATGTGTAATAGGGAATGTTAAAGGGCCTGGAATAATTAGCTATAATTTGATCTTAAGAAAATGGTCAATTTGATGATTTTCGGGTTAGAAGACTAAATTGTAAAAGTTATAAAAGTTTAAGGAAAAAGTGTAATTAATGAAAGGATAAGAGTCATATGCATTGAGTAGAATGTTAGATGTGTGTGAGATTAATATTTTGTGTTTAATTATTATATAAATCTAGATTTGAATCAAAGAGACAATAACAAAGGAAAAGGGAAAATAGAAAAATAGTCCCTGCGTGTTGACCAGAACTAAATTGTAGGTAAGTTCATAGTGTTTCAATACGCAAATGAATTTCTATTTGCATTCTTATAATACAGTTCTTTAATTAAATGATCATATTTAATTATTGAATGATTGCACTTACGTGCCCCTGTTTGTACTTCGGTACCCCTGATTGCGCTTACGTGCACTAGTTTGTACTTCGGTACCCTTGATTGCACTTACATGCCCCTATTTGTACTTCGGTACCCCTGATTGCACTTTCGTGCCCCTGTTAATACTCCGGTAACTCTGAATCAAATATTATATGAACTTTATTTAATTGTGTTTAGATTAAGTGTTAAACTATGTCCTTACTAAGCTTTGTAAACTTATCGATTTTTGTTGATCGTTTTGTAGATAACTGTAACACCCCGAATTTTGGGGTTAGAAGTTTAAGCTTTGTGGTTAGGGTCAGTGAGTAGGTTTTGCTATTGGGTTTAGTTGCGCGTTTAAGTGACAGAATGGACCTGCTGGTCTGGTGGTTCATTGTGTGTTAGTGTATCTCTAGGTCACGTGTTCTGTAACAGCCCGTTTTTAGTTAAATCAGAATAGTGATTTCGGGACCACAAATCTGAGGTCGAAATATTTATTTTAGTATTATTTTAATGTCTACAGCATGATAGTATGATTGTGTGAAAATTTCGTTAAGAAATTTTGTCGTTTGAGTACTTAATTTGATAAAAAAGACTAAATCTAGTAAAGTGTAAAACTTGTATTATATTAGTCAAAGGTATCTAATAGCTATGGAATATTAAAGTTGAGGTCCTTATGTTGTAATTAGACCATTGTTATATTGGGTGGACATTTATGGACATAAAATGGATGTTATTAAATGGTTATGTAATAAGGTTATTTTAGTAAATTATAAATACATGTTAATAAAATAATTAAACGCAAATGGTCATCATCTTTTATTTTCTTCTCCAACCGAATTTGAAGAAGAAAAGGCCATGGTTAGGGCTTGATATTTGGCCAAAGCATTGTTGTCCATTTAGGTATGATTTTTGTCTCGTTTTTAATGATTTCTATGTTTTTGAGATCGTTGCAGCTTAATCTAGCTAGCCCAGGGACTATTTTGCAAAGTTGTTAAAGGTTTAGGGTTTTTCCATTGATGAATATAAATGTATTTTGATGTTTGATGATAGAAAATGCATGCTTATTGTTAGATAAATACATTTGTAAAGTGATTTTTGACAAAATTTTCATTTAGGGATTAAATTGAGAAATGTTGAAATTTTGTGGTAAAATGTGTAATAAATGAAAAATATGGGCTGCTAGGGACTTAATTGAAATTTGGCTAGCATGGGTTTAAGTTGAATTTCATGAATTTTCATTTTTATGAGATAAGGACTAAATTGTAAAATGTTGAAATATTAGGGGCAAAAGTGTAAAGTTGCTATAAAATGTATTTTAGACTAAATTGAATTGATTGATGATTAAATAAGCTAAATTTGATATTATATAGATCAAGAAAAGCGAAATTCAAATTTAGATCGGGGGAAAAACAAGGTTTTGGACTAGTCGATCCGTTTCATCGTTTTTGCATTCGAGGTAAGTTCGTATGATAATAAGCATTTTATAATTGTGTTTTAAATGCTTTAATATTGAATATATTGTGTATATGACATTACGGATATATTCAACGACGATTCGGCAATGAGAAATCCCGGTTGAACCTTAGGAATAGATTAGGATACGAATGACATGTCATTAGGGGTTATGTGATTTGGGCGCTGGTCCGTACGTCCTACCGGTGGCTGAGTTATTCGGCATGTGTTGCGGATTCTCGTCAGCTTGTGTGAGCAGCACCGTGTAGCTTCGTCATGACCGTCAGCTTGTGGGAGCAGACCCGTTGATAGCTCGAGAGTGAGCATTATATGTGATATGTGATTGAGATAACTTCGGCTATGTATGTGGCACATAGGGTGCGAGATTCTCGAGTATTCGATAGTATTCCGAATGGTTCAACGGGTATATCAAAGATGTGAATGAGTATGAGATCGATACGAGCTTGTACAGGTATGTACGTAAATTATACAATCATCGAATTGAAGAAGTTGGTGGAAATTGAGCTTAATCTTTTGATTGAGTACATATGTTAAGTTATGATTCAATTTTAAATGCATTATATGATGTTTATGTTATTGAATTATTGGTTGGAAAGTTTTACTTATTTAGCATATGAGCTTACTAAGATTTATAGCTTACTTTGTTTATTTTTCGTGTTTTATAGTGTTTTTGAAGCTAGCTCGAATTTGGGAATCGTCGGTGTAACACCCCAAACCCGTAACCGTCGCCGGAATAGGGTTAAATGCATTACCGGACCAAACAGAAACATTCACAGACATTTCATAATATAAGTCATCAAATCCAATCAAAGTGTCCCTAGAATAGGTCAACGAGACCTTAAACATGCTTTAGAATAGGGCTGGCACTAAGCCAAACACATACAGAAATTCTTGGAAATTTAAAATTTTTTCTAAGTTACAGAGGTCACACGCCCGTGTGGGCAGGCCGTGTGCCTCCCACGGCCTCAGACACGCCCGTGTGTCTAACCCGTGTCAAAACAGGGCATACATACTGACTTGTCCACATGGCCTGAGACACGCCCGTGTGCCTCACCCGTGGTCGAGCCTGACTTGCACCACACGGCTAGTCACACGCCCGTGTGTCCAGCTCGTGGTCGAGTCTGACTTGATTTTGAAATGCAACCCCGAGGGACACGGTCGAGCCACACACCCGTGTGCTCAACCGTGTGGGCAAATATAGGCAATTTGCAAGGCCAGAATGCCACCCACACTTTGGGTCATCCCTACAAGCACATACAAGCATATTTCAAAACACAATTAGCAACCAAAAACATATCAAATGGCCATCTTATCATCCCATTCAATCTCATTTCTAAGCATACCAACTTAAATGTTAAATAGCTCAACTAATTCACAAATAAACCAAGTATGATTCATCCACAACTTACCACTTTATTTTAACCATCATTCATCAAACACATATACTCACTTTGCATCAATAAGCTTACCATTACCTTGACCATTTCATAACCATGGAATCATACCAAAACCAAACATCATATAACATGAATCTTCATTCATTAGACAACCATTTAACTAGCCATATCTAATGGCTATACACATATCTCAAACATAACTCAAGATAACTAGCCTATACATGCCATACTTTAGTATATACATTTTCAAAAGGGTACCAAAATAAGATTGAGTAGTGTGATGACAATCCTCGACAATCCCCGAGCCTTCAGTAGCTTTGACGATCTATAAAACAGAACAAACACACATAAAGTAAGCTTTCAAAAGCTTAGTAAGCCATATACAAATAAACTTAACATAAAATGTACATAATTCACATTGATGCAATGCCATTATTATTTCTCATTTGTAAATGCATATAATCTTCTTTGCCTCATTATTTAGCCATTACTTACCCATATTCCATGAAACACCCCAAACCCGGCCCACGAGCTTTGACAAGATTTGGTATTTCCTCAAGTAAACCGGTTCAAAGTTCTTTTGTTACTTTGGGAAAACTTGTGTGATTTTAAAAAAAAAAAATTGTTTGGGTTGGGCTTATGATGAAAATGAATTCGATTTTTTTTATATTGGATACCCTTTTTAATTTTAAAAGATAAATATATAGAGTATATCAAATGAAAATTTCTTAATCTTTAACTTAATAAAGTTGCAAACATAAAAAAAATAAAATAGTTCAACAGTGGCCTTATGGCCTTATTACAACAAATAAATCCATATAATTCAGAGTACTTAAATGGAATAGAAATGTCCATTAAAAAAACAAAAACTTCAAGCTGAGCATGGGCACCACAAGTTCTGCCGTCCCAGTCCATCACTGATCATCACCTGAAAAATATTCCCCAACGGGGTGAGTCAAACAGACTCAATGTGTACACAAACACTAAATCAAAATAGAATCAGGCATACAAATGTTACGCATCCATATCATAGCATACAAATTATGATGCATTCCCAAACCCAAACCTAACAAGCCATCCGCTACACTCCCGCACCAACCTGCATAATCGTGGGGACTACTAAGTCGACCCTCCTTCCGCTACACTCCATATCGCGGTCTTAGGTCACCGCGTTCGTGGTCTTAGGTCACCACATTCAGATATCGCGGTCTTAGGTCACCGCGTTCGTGGTCTTAGGTCACCACATTCGGATATCGCGGTCTTAGGTCACCGCGTTCGTGGTCTTAGGTCACCACATTCACTTCCCCTTTTCACTAACTCATATGCCCCATATAATAATATGCATAAATATGCCAGAGTTCACATTCTTATTCTTATTCTCATGTTACAATTAACGTATTTCATAATCCTAATAGGAGTAGGAAACGTACCTGAGTACTTTGTACCATAACATGGTACCTTAGCCACTTTCATATTCTTAATATCACATATATTAATTAAACATGCCATGACACATATTAAGAATGAGTGTGGGGTACACACCTGATTCGCTTAATGCTTTCCTGAGAACCCGAAACCCGATCTAACACTTTAGATCTCAATTCCTACATTTGGTCAATCACTTTGATGTTTAACAAAAGTCTATTCGGCTATGAGATTAAATCCCGAAGGATCTTAGTGACAAAAATCTTACCTTGTTGCCGATTTATTTCTTAAATAAATCTCGAAACTTGTAGTGTTTCCTCTTTATAATCGGCTAGCCACTAGATCCATTAGCTTGATTAGTTTTCGGTTTGAACAGATAAGAAACAAGTCTAAATACTGAAATAGGCCCATGGCCGAATGTACTTACCTTCCAAATCTTTGAATCCCAAAACTCCACTTGGCTATGGAGATGTTGAAATCCCTATACACATATGTTAGATCCGATTCTAATCACTTAAACATGATCCATGGCTTTTGGCCGAATACATGACTTACCGTAAATCCTTGAAATCCCGAAGATCTTCCGCCTAGAAATCGACAATAGGCCAAAATCCCGAATCTCTCCTTAAGATTTCGGTCAAAGAATAATAGTAAGAATTAGTCTTAAATTTTCGACAAGTCCTTAAAGAAAAGAATAGAAATCCAACTTGTTCTTACCTCTATTGAAGAAATCGACAGCACTTAACTTTGTCAACACAAAGGTTCGGCCTTGAGACTTGGAGAATAGTCGGCTATGGTCACCAACACAGGGGATTCGGCTTTAATAAGGAAAAGAAAAGAGAGGGTGTTGAGGCTCAAAGATTCGGCAATGGTGGATTAAAGAAAAAGTAGATTTCGGCTTGTCAAAATAAAAAGAGAAAAGAGAATATTGCTTAGGGAATTTGGCAGAGAGTAGGAGAGAAAAGAGTGAATGAAGATTGGCCTTACTCTTCCTTTCTTAGCCGAAATTACTAGGCTAGTGTCCCCTACTTGGCCACCACTCTTCATATGTGATAATTTTATCTTTTACTTATCACCTAAGAGAAAATAAAAGATAATTCAACACTTATCCTTATTTCCCTTCTTATTTCTTTATTTAAAATTAATCCCTCATTTATCCATCTTTTAGTCGAATTTTAAAGAGGATAAAACTCCTCTTTTTAAAAGCCTTGTGCCGTCCACCTCTCTGCTTCTAGAAGCAAAAATAAATTTTTTTTTATTTGCTTCCCATGTGACTCGAACCTTGGCCCAATTCCTTTGTATGTGGTGCCATTTCCAGAGGCCCTAAGTGACATCTTCAGGCCACTTTTCCAAGCCTGTTTGTGTGTCAAATTTCACATACTTTTTCTCTTAAGGCCACCTTGCCTTAATTTCCTCTTTTAAACTTTAAAACTCGACATTTCTAAGTCATTTCTAAGTTTCCAAAAATTTTCGTTCGACTCAGTAAACTTGACATTTTCTTACATTTCCAAGTTTTCAGAAATGTGCACTTTCCTATTTTGAATCATTTCCAAATCATTTCCATCCATTTCCAAGTTTCCAAAAATGTTCACTTTCCATTTTTTTAACTTAACATTTCCATACATTTTCAGTGTTTCCAAAATTGTTCAAAATTTATTCTTAGTACATAAAACATGTTACTTGCACAATTAAACCGAAAATGCATAGGCCCTTTCAGGATGTTACAATTCTACCCCTTAAAATAATTTCGTCCTCGAAATTTTCTAACTAAAATAATTGAGGGTATTGTTGTCACATTGCCTCTTGAGTTCCCCGAAGCTTCTTCCGATCCATGATTGCGCCATAACACCTTGACTAGAGGAACCGACTTCCTCCGTAGCACTTTCACATCACGTTCCAATATCCGACCGGCTCTTCCTCGTAGGATAAGCCCGGCCTTAGCTCTACTTCTTTCGACAAGTACCACATGAGACGGATCCGATCGGTAACGACGTAGCATGGATACATGGAATACGTCGTGCATCTGCCGCAACTCGGTGGCAACTCCAATTGGTATGCCCATCGCTCCAACTCGCCGAAGACTCGATAGGGCCCTATAAACCTTGGGCTTAACTTCCTCTGCGATCGAACCTCATTACCTTTTTCCAAGGCGAGACTTTCGAAACACTTGGTCTCCCACTTCAAACTCTATTTCCTTCCGCTTAAGTTCTGCGCACGACTTACGCCTATCGGAGGCTTCCTTTAACCGTGCTCGAATCATCTCAACCTTCTCTTCGATTTTGACCACTAACTCTGGACCCAAAACTCGACGTTCTCCTAACTCGGTCCAACAAGTAGGAGTTCTACACTTCCGACCATACAATGCTTCATATGGTGCCATCCGAATGCTAGCTTTCGATAGCCGTTGTTGTAGGCAAACTCGGCTAAAGGCAAATAGTCTTCCCAACTTCCTCGGAAATCCATCACACAGCCCCTCAGCATATCCTCTAACACTTGGATTACTCGTTCGGACTGCCCGTCCGACTGTGGATGAAAGGTCGTAGTGAAATTCAACTTAGTGCCTAAAGCTTGATGAAGTGCCCTCCAGAACCGAGACGTAAACCTTGGGTCTCTGTCGGAGATGATCGATACTGGTACACCATGTAACCTCACAATTTCCGCCACATATAACTTAGCCAGCTTCTGAAGAGAATAGTCAACTCTTACCGGGATGAAGTGCGCGGACTTAGTCAAACGGTCCACTATCACCCATACCGAGTCCTTCTTAGTAGGCGTAAGAGGAAGCCCACTAACGAAATCCATGGTAATTCTCTCCCACTTCCATTGCAAAATCTCGATTGGTTGAAGAAATCCTGATGGAACTTGGTGTTCAGCCTTAACTTGCTGACACGTCAAACATTTCCCCACAAATTCAGTCACTTCTTGCTTAAGATCAGACCACCAAAATTGTTCCCTTAGATCTCTGTACAGCTTAATGCCTCCGGGATGCATAGCATAAGGGCTACTATGCGCCTCCCGAAGAATCTTTTGTCTTAACTCCTTGTCCTTCGACATACAGACTTTTCCTTTGTAACACAATACTCCTTCATCATTAATGCCATAATCCTTTAATTCCCCGTTCTGCACTTGCTGTAACTTAGCACTTAGATCCTTATCAACCAACTGTCCCTCTTTCACCTCCTTCCGCCATGTGGGCTTGACTTGCAACTCTGCCAACAAGCTTCCATCATCGTACAAACTTAAGTGAGCGAACATAGCCCTTAGATCTAACACAACCTTCCGACTTAGGGCATCAGCTACCACATTCACCTTGCCCGGATGATATTCTATCGAACAGTCGTAGTCCTTCAACAACTCCACCCACCTTCGTTGCCTCAAGTTCAACTCCTTCTGAGTCAACAGATACTTAAGGCTCTTGTGGTCTGTGTGTAGATCACCGACCTTTCTCCATAGAGGTAGTGCCTCCAAACCTTAAGGGCGAAAAACCACTCTTGCCGGTTCCCGGTCATGAGTTGGGTAGTTAACCTCATGAGGCCTTAGTCGCCGAGACGCATAAGCGACTACTTTTCCTTCTTGCATTAGCACACATCCTAATCCCGTATGCGAAGCGTCACAAGACACCACAAACTCCTTTCCCGCCTCCCACTGAATTAACACTGGAGCTTCAGTCAAGACCTTCTTGAGCTTCTCAAAGCTCTGCTGTTCCTTATCCGTCCATACAAAGGGTACTTCCTTCCTTAGTAACTTTGTCAAAGGCGCGGCTATTGACGAGAATCCTTCTACGAACCTTCTGTAATAGCCTGCCAAACCTAAGAAACTTCGAATCTCAGCCACGGACCTAGGTGGTTTCCAATCCAACACTGCTTCGATCTTCCTAGGATCCACTCTTATTCCTTCTGCGGATACCACATGCCCTAAGAATGCCACCTCCTTAAGCCAAAATCCACACTTGCTGAATTTGGCATAGAGCTTCTTCTTTCTTAACACTTGTAGCACCACTCGGAGATGTTCATCATACTCCTCTTCAGACATAGAATACACCAAAATATCGTCGATGAACACAACGACGAACCTATCCAAGTAGGGTTGAAAAACTCGGTTCATCATATCCATGAACGCGGCTGGAGCGTTTGTCAATCCAAACGGCATCACCACAAACTCAAAATGGCTATATCTTGTCCTAAAAGCGGTCTTGTGGATATCTGCCTCCTTCACCTTCAACTGGTGATATCCCGACCTTAAGTCTATCTTTGAGAATACTGCGGCCCCCTTCAGCTGATCGAACAAGTCATCGATCCTTGGCAAAGGATACTTGTTCTTGATGGTCAGCTTATTCAACTGACGGTAATCCATGCACATACGGATAGTTCCGTCCTTCTTCTTTACAAACAGAACTGGTGCTCCCCATGGAGACACACTGGGTCGTATGAACCCACGATCCAACAACTCTTGGATTTGAGCCTTGAGCTCAACTAACTCCTTTGGCGCCATTCGGTATGGAGCGATTGACACATGAGCTGTTCCCGGTAGTAAGTCTATTCCAAACTCCACCTCCCTATCTGGGGGTATTCTTGGTAATTCCTCCGGAAATACATCTTCAAAGTCTTTCACCGTTCTAACTCCACTGACACCTTCTTCCTTTCTACCTAACGCACTTACGAAGGCTAAGAACGCCTTGCACCCTTTCTTAACCATTTTCTCAGCCTTCAACGCTGAAACTACGTTGGACAGGTAGTTTCTTCTCTCTCCGATCATTACTACTACTTCATCCTCCGGGGTCCTTAGTTTCATTTGTTTAGCCGCACAATCCAACACGGCTCGGTGCTCTACTAGCCAGTCCATTCCAAGTATAAGTTCAAACTCCCCGAAAGGTAGTTCCATTAAGTCAGCCCGAAAGTTCACTCCCTGAATCTCTAGGGGTACATTCCGAAAGATCTTATCCACCACTCTGATTAGGCCTAATGGGCTTACTACGATCATCCGCCTATCAAAAGGTTGAGTCTAGGCCTAGTGTTTCCACTACACTACATGCAACATAGGAATGGGTCGAGCCCACATCAATTAGAGAGAAATAGGGCTTGTCAAAAATAAAGAACGTCTGGGTTATAACGTCCGTGGCGTCTCCATCTTCCCTCCGTGAACCGCATAAACCAAACCTGGTTGCCTTGCCTCGAAGATTAGCAAAGCACCTCCGCCTTGTGTTCCACGGCCTCTACCAGCACCATTACCTCATTACTCGAACCACGACCTCGTTGAGGCTGCGGTCCTCCTCTACCGGTCGACAAACATTCCAGGTTGTTGGTCACTTTCATCCGATTGCTTAGGACAATCCTTGATCACATGGTTCTTGGACCCACATCTAAAACATCCTCCTCTTTTCTTCCAAAGACTCTCCTAAGTGCTTCTTTCCACACACATCACAAGGTCGATACGCGCCTTCCGAACCAACTTGTCGACCTCGCGGCCCATCAACTCTAGGCCTCTTATGAACCTTTCGGACGTTCCAAAACCGCTTTTGGGCCTATTCCTATCCATAGCACGCTTTGTAGAATCCTTGATTCCTCGGCCACCTTGGCCTTTTCTACCAAAGCGTAAAATTCCCGCTCAGTGCGGTGCTATCAACAATCTTAGATCGTCCCTTAGTTCGTCCTCAAAGCGGACACAACGCTCATGCTCAGTTGTCACTACTCCTCGGGCATACCGGCTCAACCTCGTGAATTCACCTCATATTTCGCCACGGACTTGTTCCTTGAACCACCCGTAAATGCCTTCCTTTGCTCATCAAGTATACCCGGTTCCTACATACTTCTTTCGAAATGCTTCCTTAACATATTCCCGTGTCGATCCTCACCGTGGCACCATCCCGAACGATCAACCACCATCGATACGCTTCATCGCGTAACAGTACCACCATTCCTTTTAACTTCTCCTCAGGGGTCAAATCAAGCTCATCCATGATGCGCTCTGTTGCTTCCAACCAGTACTCAGTTGAACTGGGTGCCACAACCGATACTCCACGAAACATTTCGGCTCTATTAGCTCGGGAGCTCTCAGTACATGACTTACGGGTTCCCGAATTTCCTCCTGCACCAACCGCCAACTCCAAAACTCGCAAAGACGCGACCGCGACACAAAGATCATCCCCGTCTCGAGCTTGCCGCTCAACACCAACAAACGGGGGTGGTGGTGGCGATTGTATCTCATTGTCGGACCCTTGACCCGATCTAACGGGTTCTGACACCGTCATCCTTCCTCTACCTCGTCCACGACGACCACGTCCTCTAGAGCTCATTTCTAACGTCAGAATCTGATCAAGAAGTTTTATGAGTTAGTGCTTTTGTTTCACTTGATTACCCGTGAAGAAATTTTATGACAAGAGTTTTAGGAGTGGTTCTTTCGTATGTACACAGTCTTTCCATTCATTCATTCATACATCCATCAAACAATTATGAACTCTCGTTCATTCAGAGAAAGGTTGTAGTTTTCATTGTTATTGTTTTTCCACTACCTGTGGGTATTTTCAGTAATTGATCTGTCCCCTCTGGTATTTTCGTAAATTTTTTCAAAAGAAAAAGTTCCTTGGTGATTTTGTCACAAAGTATTTTGGTATTTTTAAATTTCCGGGGTATTTTGGAAGAAAAATTTTGAAATCAAGGGGTATTTCGGTGGTTTTGGACCTCGAGGGTATTTCGGTGATTTTTCACAAACCGGGGTAAATTTGTAAAATCTAATAAATCAGGGATATTTCAAAAGTTACAAAACTTTGAGGGTTCTTTTTGAGAATTGTACTTTTTAAAACGGTGATGTTGCAAATATTTTTGGAAATCAGGGTCATTTTGGTAATTTTTTGTAAGTTAGGGGCAATTTTGTAATTTTCCAAAATTCAAGGTATTTTTTTTGATAGTTTGCAAATTAGGGTTTTGAACATTTATAAAATAATGAAATTTTGGCAAAACTGTTGGGTAGTTGGTCATTTTATAAACCAAGGGCATTTTTGTAATTTTACCACTAGGGGTACTTTTGTAATTTCACAAATCAGAAAATTTTTCGAGAAAATTTTGTAAAGATAGTTTTCGCAATTTAAAAGAGTAATTTTAAGAGTTTTAAAACTAGGTTTTTTGATAAAAACACAGCTAGTTCCCTTTCGGGTTTTAGTCATTGTGTTTAGCCTATGACCGAGCCCTCTTGGTCAGGGTGAACCAAAGCTACGCACCAGGCAGGATTCGAATGGAGAGGAGGTGAGTCACGCAGACTGCTTAAATACCAAGCTCCCACCGAAACCATTCCTAGTCATGCGCACAGAGGTTGCCACACCCACTGAGCCTTCTGGGTTAGGGTGAACCGAAGCTATGCACCATGTAGGATTCCTGTGAAGAGGAGGTGAGTCACTAGGACTGCTTAAATACCAAGCTCTTCCGGATCCAATCCTAGACATGCGCACAGGGGTTACCACACCCTAACTCAGTGACTTAGCCATAGGTTTGTTTAATGGTCCTTAAGTCTTATGTGTTTGTGTTTGAGTAGACTAGTCCTAGGGTTCAAGTTCCTATCATGCTATTCTACGTTCCATTCCTCTTCTACCCTTCCATAATTCATACTATAATTCACACAATAGATAGGGGTACTTACCTGGTGGACTGCGGGTCGGAGACTTGGGTGCCATGCCAAAAAAACCTGCTTATTTCTTAAGATACTTTCAAAAAGCTTACTTGGCTCGATTTGAAAATGTTTTGGGCCTTAGCCCACAGGCCGAGAGTTTTAAAACTGGGCTCTGATACCAAATTAAAACACCCCAAACCTGGCCCACGAGCTTTGACCAGATTTGGTATGTTCCTCAAGTAAACCGGTTCAAAGTTCTTTTGTTACTTAGGGAAAACTTGTGTGATTTTAAAAAAAAAAATTGTTTGGGTTGGGCTTATGATGAAAACGAATTCGATTTTTTTATATTGGAAACCCTTTTTAATTTTAAAAGATAAATATATAGAGTATATTAAATGAAAATTTCTTAATCTTTAACTTAATAAAGTTGCAAACATAAAAAAAATAAAATAGTTCAACGGTGGCCTTATGGCCTTATTACAACAAATAAATCCATATAATTGAGTACTTAAATGGAATAGAAATGTCCATTAAAAAAACAAAACTTCAAGTGAGCATGGCCACCACAAGTTCTGTCGTCCCGGTCCATCACTGATCATCACCTGAAAAATATTCCCCAACGGGGTGAGTCAAACAGACTCAACGTGTACACAAACACTAAATCAAAATAGAATCAGGCATACAAATGTTACGCATCCATATCATAGCATACAAATTATGATGCATTCCCAAACCCAAACCTAATAAGCCATCCGCTACACTCCCCGCACCAACTTTGTACACCGTGGGGACTACTAAGTCGACCCTCCTTCCGCTACACTCCATATCGCGGTCTTAGGTCACCGCGTTCGTGGTCTTAGGTCACCACATTCAGATATCGCGGTCTTAGGTCACCGCGTTCGTGGTCGCGGTCTTAGGTCACCGCGTTCGTGGTCTTAGGTCACCACATTCGGATATCGCGGTCTTAGGTCACCGCGTTCGTGGTCTTAGGTCACCACATTCACTTCCCCTTTTCACTAACTCATATGCCCCATATAATAATATGCATAAATATGCCAGAGTTCACATTCTTATTCTTATTCTCATGTTACAGTTAACGTATTTCATAATCCTAATAGGAGTAGGAAACGTACCTGAGTACTTTGTACCATAACATGGTACCTTAGCCACTTTCATATTCTTAATATCACATATATTAATTAAACATGCCATGACACATATTAAGAAAGAGTGTGGGGTACACACCTGATTCGCTTAATGCTTTCCTGAGAACCCGAAACCCGATCTAACACTTTAGATCTCAATTCCTACATTTGGTCAATCACTTTGATGTTTAACAAAAGTCTATTCGGCTATGAGATTAAATCCCGAAGGATCTTAGTGACAAAAATCTTACCTTGTTGCCGATTTATTTCTTAAACAAATCTCGAAACTTGTAGTGTTTCCTCTTTATAATCGGCTAGCCACTAGATCCATTAGCTTGATTAGTTTTTGGTTTGAACAGATAAGAAACAAGTCTAAATACTGAAATAGGCCCATGGCCGAATGTACTTACCTTCCAAATCTTTGAATCCCAAAACTCCACTTGGCTATGGAGATGTTGAAATCCCTATACACATATGTTAGATCCGATTCTAATCACTTAAACATGATCCATGGCTTTTGGCCGAATACATGACTTACCGTAAATCCTTGAAATCCCAAAGATCTTCCTCCTAGAAATTGACAATAGGCCGAAATCCCGAATCTCTCCTTAAGATTTCGGTCAAAGAATAATAGTAAGAATTAGTCTTAAATTTTCGACAAGTCCTTAAAGAAAAGAATAGAAATCCAACTTGTTCTTACCTCTATTGAAGAAATCGTGAAAGACCTAACTTTGTCAACACAAAGGTTCGGCCTTGAGACTTGGAGAATAGTCGGCTATGGTCACCAACACGGGATTCGACTTTAATAAGGAAAAGAAAAGAGAGGGTGTTGAGGCTCAAAGATTCGGCAATGGTGGATTAAAGAAAAAGTAGATTTCAGCTTGTCAAAATAAAAAGAGAAAAGAGAATATTGCTTAGGGAATTCGGCAGAGAGTAGGAGAGAAAAGAGTGATGAAGAATGGCCTTACTCTTCCTTTCTTAGCCGAAATTACTAGGCTAGTGTCCCCTACTTGGCCACCACTCTTCATATGTGATAATTTTATCTTTTAATTATCACCTAAGAGAAAATAAAAGATAATTCAACACTTATCCTTATTTCCCTTCTTATTTCTTTATTTAAAATTAATCCTCATTTATCCATCTTTTAGTCGAATTTTAAAGAGGATAAAACTCCTCTTTTAAAAGCCTTGTGCCGTCCACCTCTCTCTGCTTCTAGAAGCAAAAATAAAATTTCTTTATTTGCTTCCCATGTGACTCGAACCTTGGCCCAATTCCTTTGTATGTGGCGCCATTTCCAGAGGCCCTAAGTGACATCTTCAGGCCACTTTTCCAAGCCTGTTTGTGTGTCAAATTTCACATACTTTTTCTCTTAAGGCCACCTTGCCTTAATTTCCTCTTTTAAACTTTAAAACTCGACATTTCTAAGTCATTTCTAAGTTTCCAAAAATTTTCACTTTCCATTTTTTTTACTTAACATTTCCATACATTTTCAGGTTTCCAAAATTGTTCAAAATTTATTCTTAGTACAAAAAACATGTTACTTCGTACAATTAAACCGAAAATGCATAGGCCCTTTCCAGGATGTTACATTCCACAAATCAAATATCTAGTATACACATAACCCGTTCAAGTATGCATTTCACATATTAACTCACCAATTCAATACACATATTCACCTTAGTAAGTCCATAAAATTATACTTACCTTTTGTACACATACATGGTGTACTTTTCAAACATACCTGAATCATTATACATTTCATGTAGTCATTCATATCTCGAACTTGCCCGTTGAACTGTTCAAAATCTAATAGGATACTCGAAATGCTCAAAATAGTTATACAATGCCATCGTCCCAGACGAGGTCTTACATGTACTCAGATATCGATGCCACTGTCCCAGACAGGGTCTTACACGAATCAAATACGATGCCAATGTCCCAGACATGGTCTTACACGTAAATCTCATATCGATGCCAACATCGCAGACGTGGTCTTACACGAAATCTCGAATCAATGCCAACGTCCCAGACGTGGTCTTACATGTTATCACACTTCGGACACTATGTCATGACGTACGTTATCCTATCTATTCTTAGGTTCGTATGAGACTTTTTCGGATGTTAACATCATGTCGATTCTATCTCGGATTTCATATACATTCCATCTCAAGAATTATTCATAGCCATCTAAATTTCAAAATTTCATAAATAACTCAATTCAAATACATTTATTTGTATATCGACTTACCTCGGATTCGGGTAAACGGAAACGAACTCAGCTACTCAATTACTTTTGATTTCCCACGATCTAATTCCGTTTTCTTCGGTTCTTGATCTATACATATTCAAATTTAACTAATTTATTCACTAATTCATTCAATTCAATCCAAAAACACATATTTAGGGCAATTTACAATTTAGCCCTCATATTTTCACATTTTGACATTTTAGTCCCTATTTCATAAAATCACAAAATACACCAAATTTCATATCACCCAAGCTTAGCCGAATATTTCCATGCTCAATACAAGACCCCACATTTCATTTCTTTCACAATTTAGTCCTTCATAATTTTATTTTCTCAATTAAGTCCAATTTACTCAATTTCACTAAAATCCAAAGACAAAACATGTTAATCTAACACATATATTTCATATTTCATCATCAAGCATCACAATGCTCATGAGTTCATCAATGGAACTTTTCAAAATCTTCATCAATTCAAAAAATTGAAGCATGGGTTTTGAAGAACATGAAGCAACGATTACAAAAACGTAGAAATTATCAAAAATCGAACAAAACTCATACCTTAATCAAAGAACTTGATGGTCGAATACCCTAGCTTCTTATTTATTTTTCTTTTCTTTTTTTTTCGGTGGAAGAACACATAAAACATCCACCATCTTTTAACTTTTGTTTTTATTATAATAACATATAATATGCTGTTATTATTATTAACTAAACTTTCATAATTTATACATAAAACAACATATTATTCAATATGTCATCCACTACTATCAGTTTTGGCAAAATTGCAACATAAATCCTCATATATAAGAAGACACATCAATTAGGCCACTCAATCAAATAGAAAGCCACTTTTACAATTTATGCAATTTAGTCCTTTTCTCAAATTAAGTACATAAATGACCAAACTAAAACATGAAACTTTCACACATGCTCAATCACATATCATAGGCACGGAAAATAATATTAAAATATTTTTTGACTCGGATTTGTGGTACCAAAACCACTATTCTGACTAGGGTCTAAACCAGACTGTTATAGTCGGAGACCTCATCACACTATCAAGCTATCACTTTGGTACTTTTGAACCTATGTTTTTGGTATATGGCATGTATAGGAACTTTGGTCATTTTGGTATATAGTTTGGTAATGAATTCAGTCATTTGAAATGGCTTGTAAATGTTAAGTGTTTGGTTTGGTATATAGCCATGAAAGTTGGTTTATTTTGGTTGATTTGGTTGTGTATATATATGTAAATGGCCTTTTCTTATGTTGATAATTGATATGCAAATGTTTGTGGTGAATGGTTGATAATTGAGAATTTATATGCTTATGAGTTTTGGGCAAAATGATGAATAATTGTAAGATGCCATTTAGACGATTTGTGATTGTGAGTTTAGCATATATGAAATGGTAAAATTTGATACTTATGTGTATTGTGGTTAATGGTAATAAATTATCATGAATTAAGCTTGGTTGGAGTTGATTTAAATGCCTATTTATGCCATGTTTTGTGCCATTTGGTTTTGTGTAGGTGTATGCAAATTTGGGTGGCAAAATGGCTTGGTAAATAGCCTATTTTTGTCCACACAGACAAAGACACGGGCGTGTGTCTCAACCGTGTGTGACACACGGTCAGGTTACACAGCCGTGTGTCCCTTGGTGTTGAATTAGAAATCAAGTCAGTATGCCCCACACGGCCCAGCACATGTGTATGTGACTTGGTCGTGTAGCATAAGTCAGTATACCCTATAGGTTTGACACGGCCTAGCACACGGCCTAGCACACGGGCGTGTGAGGCCATTTCGAAGGGCACACGGGTTGGTCACATGGGTGTGTGGTTGGTCGTGTGACCCAAGTCAGAGAGTTACACGAGGTCAGACACGGTTGGGACACAGCTGTGTGATCCCATTTCGAATGTCCACACGGCCTGTGACACGGGTGTGTCTCTCACACGGCCGGGCCACACGGGCGTGTGTCCCCTGTATTTCATAAAATTTTTCTAAGTTTTCTAGAAATTTCATAAGTTATCGGTTCAGTCCTGAACCACCCCAATTGCATGTTTAGGGCCTAGTAAGCTCGTATTAGGGACAATGTGAATGATTTTGAATGATGTTTATTTGAAATTCGAAAATGTATGTGAAATGTATGGTTATTTGCAAAATAAGTTTGGTAATGCTCCATAACCCTATTTCAGCGTTGAATACGGGTGAGGGGTGTTTCATTTATTAGTATCAGAGCTACAATTTAGTCAATTTTAGGACTAACGTAGCATATGTGAGTGTCTAGCTATACGTGCCATATATAACCTGTGATAGTGTGATATCTCTTGACAGTTTTAAATCATGTTTTATATAGGAAATGGATCCCAATCGAGCTATGGGCTGATGATGTTGAGAGTAATGCACCAGCCTCCATTCATGGAGTAGCGCAATTTGAGTTGAGACCCGTATCGGGTAGTCAGTGAGGAGAGGCCAGAGAAGCCTTCTTCCAAATGATGAACGAGTGGTTTACTGAGTATGTCTGAACTAATCCGGATGCTCAGCAACCTCCACCCCCACCTAATCCCCAACTGATTCCCATAGCTCCTCAAGGTTTGGAACCTTTACGATTGAATAAGCCGCCTGTTGAAAAATTTTGAAAATATGGGGCTGAAGAATTCAAAGCTACTGTTGATTACGACCCTGAGAGAGCCGAGTTTTGGCTTAAGAATGCGATCAGAGTGTTTGATGAATTATCATGCCCGCCAGCTGAATGTATAAAATGTGTCGTATGACTTCTGAGAGACACGTCATATCAATGGTGGAATACTTTTGTATCTGTAGTACCAAGAGAACGGGTCACGTGGGAATTCTTCAAGCTGAGTTCATAAAGAAATACATCAGTCAGAGGTTTATCGATCAAAAGTGAAAAGAGTTTCTGGAGTTGAAACAAGGCCGAATGTCTGTAACTGAGTATGAGAGAGAGTTTGTGAGACTCAATAAGTATGCTCGAGAATGTGTTTCCACAGAGGAGAAATTATGTTTAAAAGATTTGAAGACAGGTTAAACGAAGATATCAGACTGCTAGTCGGGATTTTGGAGTTGAAAGAATTTGTTGTATTAGTCGACAAAGCTTGTAAAGCCGAAGAACTAAGCAAAGAAAAGAGAAAAGTTAATTTCGAGGCTAGTGATTCGAGAAAAAGATCGATGAATAAACCCTATCAATATTCATCAAAGAAATCATGGGATTCGTATACTCGTTCGAATGCTTCAGCCGGGTATCCAAATAGAGATCGTGGAAAGCAATACTCGAGTCCTAAAACTCAAGCTACATCATTATCGAGTGTCGGTAGTGTGAGAAACAATAAACTCGAGTGTCTTAACAGTATGGACGACGACATTTTGGAGAATGCTTGATGAATAATAGAGGTTGTTTTAAATGTGGCTCGCAAGATCATTTCATTCGAGATTGCCCTAAATTACCCGAGAAAGATAAATTTTAGAATGCAAAATTGAGCAACACAGCTACTAGAGAGATGCCACCTAGAAATACGGGAAATGTAACCAGTAGCAAAGGTACGACAAAAGATTCGGCTGTGAGATCTGAAGCTCGAGCGCCAGCCAGAGCTTACGCTATTCGCGCTCGCGAAGATGCGTCGTCACCAGATGTTATCACCGGTACATTTTCTCTCTATGACACTAATGTAATTGCATTGATTGATCCTGGATCGACTCATTCATATATCTGTATGAATTTAGTGTCTAGTAAGAGTTTGCCTATTGAGTCTACCGAATTTGTGATTAAAGTATCGAACCCCTTAGGCAAATATGTTTTAGTTGATAAAGTTTGTAAGGATTGTCCTTTGATGACTCGGGGTTACTGTTTTCCAGCTGATTTGATGCTTTTGCCATTTGATGAATTCGATGTGATACTGGGTATGGATTGGTTGACGCTACATGATGCTGTTGTGAATTGTAGATGAAAGACTATTAAATTGAAATGTCAGAATAGTGAAATCCTTCGAATTGAATTTGATGAGTCGAGTGGATTACCTTCTCAAATACTCCCCATTCCCCTTCTTCCATACATTTTCAGACCCCCCCTTCCATATTCTCCTTCCTTGGCCCTTTTCTAAACTCTAGATGTACACCATATCCATGTCGAAGAAGCGAAAGGATCCTAGCACAATCTCCCTCTGCGAGACCGACCTACATAAGTTAATGCCGGCCGCTTCATTAACTCGACAAGCCGAGGACATTTGAGGCCATTTAGTTTTTATTTTTCTTTTCTCTTCTCCTTTATTTTCCTTATCTTAACTTCTCTTCCACTAAATTTAGTGTATCTTATTTTAGTTTCGTGGTTTTAGGTTCTTCAGGCTATTTGGGAATCACACACCACGGCCTTAGAAATCACACCCATCTCGCCAACCATCTAACGATAAGGACTTTTCAGTCCATTAATCTTTTTTTTAATTTTATTTTACTTTCTATTTTCTTTCATTTTATCTTTCTTTTCTTTAAATACATAATTATTTTATTTTGAATTTTTCTTATTATTTCCTGGTTTTTTCTTCACGAGCTACCCAATTTCTTCATCTAGCGCAGTGATTGTGGGCAGCCACCATACCACCACTGTAACATCCTGAATTAGGGGCTTTGCATCTTTTATGCTTCTGTGTGTTTGGGTTGCCTTATCTATTGTTTGAGTGAGTTTGAGGTCCCCAGGAAGGCCCGAGGTTAAGTCGGAACCTTGGCCAAAATTTCAATTTTGGGCATTTTAGGAGGGATGCTGACTGGGGCAGGACTTAAGGATTTTTGTTTGTGTTTGGTAACAGAAGAACTAGAGTGGTAAGGTGGCAAAGAGGCGCCACTTGAGAGATAGGAGAGTGACGCCACAAGGAGCAGGGAAGGAGCATGTTCGAGGCGCACAGTTTACATTTTGGAATTTATTTTGGCGTTAGGATGAGTAGAGTTGGATTCGGCAAGGGACCTTGAAGAGGGGATGTGGAATTGGTCAAATATTTTGAATTGGAGGTCATGAGAGAAATGTGGGATTTGACTTGTTCAAATCAATTCAAATGGGAGGATGTGAGTGAAGATAGGAGGCAATCAAGGGGATGAAGGTGGAGAAGGGTGTTAGCCGAATTCTTTGAGTAGGGTAGGTGGGATAGGCATTCGGTTTTGGTTAAGGGGTGTAGGTGCTGAAATTTTGTGGAGTGTTTTCTTTTTCTCTTTGACATTCGATTCCTCTTTTTCATTACTTCTCTCTTTAGTGTGCTGAAACTCCTCAATCTTTTCTTCTTCATTCTAGTGCTTAGTTAGGCCGAAACCTGTAGGGCACTCTTTTCCCTTTCTACTTCTTTCTCTTTTTCTTCTCATATATTGTTTCTTACTCAATTGCCGAAACACTTGTGCTTCATCCTCCAGTCACTTTTCGTCACCATTTGTTGCAAAGTTCATTCCTTCAAGGCTGAAACATCTGTGCTTCAACTCTTCCTCTATCTTCTTTGGTAAGCCGAACCTCCATAGCCATCTCTTTTTGCATTTTCTCTTTGTTTCTTCATAAACCGAAACCAATCTTCTCTTCGTTCTCCCTGAGTTATTTTTATTCTCTTGTTTAACCGAATCTCTTTGGTGTTTATGTCCCTTGCTCGATTCTGTTTCAGTGAAGTGCCGCCACTCATCCTCCCATCTCTCTCTAGTCAGTTTCTTCCTGTTTTGGTGGTAGGTGCCATCTTCTTTCTCGATTCCTTCTTATTCTCTGATTGGTTGGTAACCGATGGGGTTAACTTGGTTCTGGATATTTTGGCCGAATGTAGGAAGGGGCCTTGTCTCTGTATTCTTTCTGCATCAGGACATCGATTGAAGAGTCTCTGGGAACAATCAAATTCGATCAATCAAGTGATCTATTAATTCAAGTGTAGTAGCTTCCAGGTTCTGTTGATTTAGGTAAGAACTTTTTCATCTTGAGCGTTTATTTTTGCTTCTATCTTATTCAATGTCTTAACTCGGTCTTCTGACCAAGATATCGTTTATGGAACCAAATGCCAGTCAAGCCAAGGAGGGGGTTGGACACGTAGTCCCTACCCCTAAATTCAAGAAGCCAGCGGTATCGGCAGTTCGAGATTGGCCACCGGGTTGTGGGCCGACTTCAGAAAGGGATAAGCAGATCGCTGTGATCCCTGCAAGTGAGGACGTTAGTGAGATTGATAGTTTAGTTCTTCAGGTTTACAGGTGTGTAATTACCACACTATCCCCTAATTGTATAAATGTGTATGTGTTATGTTTGAAAGTCAAAAATCGCGGCAATGGTGATTGAGTTACCCATGTTGGGTAAAACCAAAACCCCAAGTCAGTATATTATGATCGAGCCATATAATTTTTGTTGATATCATGATTGTATGGGTACACTAAGTATTACATGTATGACATCATATAACCTGTCTATTATACTATGTTGCATGTGCATGGGATATTAGGATGATAATGATATAAAGGGGAAGTGTATATCGGTGACATTGTCACACTAAATGATGGCTTGGTGCCTCATTACCGTATCGGTGATTGGATCACATGTTGATCAGTGGCTAGACCACGCGTTATATTGACTTTGAGCAGTGTGTCTGTCAGCATGACTGCCAAAGAGGTGTGTAGAGGATGGAGGGTTGATTGTAAAAATCCCCACAAGTGTGTTGAGGATGGACATATGGAGCGGTGTGTAGAGCATGGAATATTAGGCTGGGTTGGGCTATCATATTGATTATTCGATCATGTTGTAATGATTGGGCTTTGGCCGATGATATTTTGGGGCTCAGGCCCACTTGCGAAATTTTGTGGACTAATTGCACACTGAGTCTGGTGACTCACCCTATTTTCTTAAACAACTTGCAGGTAACTCTTAGTTCTTTGGATCGGGCTGGAATTGACTCGAGGTGGCCACGCAAGGGTTATTTTATTAAACTTTATTTTACTTATCGTTTGCTACTTCTGTGAATTTTTTATTTGTAATAAGGTCACTTCAAATTTGATAATTTTTCTTTGGATTTTAATTTTGGACACCTTAATTACAAACTACTCGATGGGACATTTTATAAAATACAAACCGAAGTTTTCTTTACAACCCGACAAACAACATTACTTACAAAAAGGGATTTTGCTAATAACCTTAGAGTCGATTGATCGAGAATGATTTCAAAAATCATCTAATCGCGAGGCTAGGCTAATTAGATTTCTAACTTTAATAGGATAATGGGTTTTCAATTGAATCATGAAACTTGGTTTTCTTTTATATCTAAAAGCTTGTAAAACTTTTTAAACTCTTTTCTAGTGACATGCTAGATTCGGTCGTGGTGTTTGGACCGAGTTTGGGGTGTTACAATTTAGTATCAGAGCCAAGTTTAAAAAATCGGCCTTGGGTTTTGGGTCCAAAACGTTTGAAATTTTGTATTTAAGACGGTTTAAAAAAAAAGATAATACATATGAACTTGTTCTCTGGAAGTGTGGCACCCGAGTCTCCGACCCAGGTCTGCCAGGTAAGTTTTCTGATTGTTAAGTGATTTGCATGAGGTAGTGATATGATATAGATATATCGCCATGGATGTTGGAATTTAGAAACTTTACTGTAGAGATGGAAACCTTTAGGTATGCATGTGCTTGCGAAGGAACTACTTATAACTCTATTCTCATAAAACTACTCGTTATTAAAAAGTGGAAAGAATACTAACGCATAAAATTTATAATCAAAGTAAGACGAAGCGATAGACATGAGTGGTAGAGGGCGTGGACGTGTTACACGTGGCCGTGGGAGAGGCCAGAGTACTGAGGTTGAACTCTCGGAAACGAAATGAGCACGAGGGTAAACGCCAAAGATCACCGTGGCGGGAGCGGGATCGCAAGACAGAAATGGTGGAGATGATGCCCTGTCTCAAGCAATGCTGCGGGTGTTGGAGCGTGTGGCTGGGGCAAGCACTGGAACAGCAACTCAGAAATCCATTCCTGAGCGACTCCGAGCTAATGAAGCTAAAATGTTTAGGGGTATTTCTGGGGTAGCCCCAAATGTGGCTGAGTATTGGCTAGAGGCAGTAGAGAGAATTATGGATGATTTGGACTGCACGGCAGAGGAGAAGCTGAAAGGCGCGGTGTCACTACTTCGGGATGAGGCATATCAGTGGTGGCTCACCGTAAGAGAGGGTACTCCGGCGGACCGAATTGATTGGGATTTCTTTAAGATGATGTTCCAAGGGAAGTATGTTGGGGCCAGTTATGTGGATGCTCAGAGGAAAGCATTCTTGAATTTGGTACAAGGGGGTAAATCAAGAGTCGAGCGAGTATGGCGAATTTCGAGGTTGAGCAGTGCGCCCGAGGGATAGTTACGACCGATTATGAGCGATGTGTATGGTTCGAAGACGAGCTGCGAGACGAGCTAGCTCTACAGTGGGAGAGAGATTTTGCTATCCTGGTGGAAAAAGCTAAGATACCCGAGGAGGTAAAGCGAACTGAGAAGCAAAATAAGGACAAGGATAGAGGCAGAAATAAGAGGAGTTATGGACCGTCAGGGTCATCTGGGGGTTTTCAAAAGAGGTCTAGAGTTGATGGGCCGGGTCGTGCTGCAATGCCAGCTGCTGTTGGGCAATTTTGACAGTGTGCTCATTGTGGGAGGTCGCATGTAGGAGAGTGCTGGGGAAGAAATAGGGAAAGTTTCAAGTGTGGGTCAAAGGATCATCTGATAAAAAATTGTCCGCTAGAAATGACCAGGGCACGGATGGTAGGTCAGGGGTACGTGCAGCCAGGAAGGGGTGGACAGCAGATGCCGAGAGGTCGTGGTCCAAACAGAGGAGCAAATGGTTCTGGTCGGGGTCGTGGGGCACCGGGTATAGGTACTAGGAATACAGAGGCAAGACAGCTCGGGTTAGTCTATGCAGCCAGACGCCGAGAAGAGGGTGATGCACCAGACGTTATAACGGGTACGTTCCTCATTTTCGGTTTACCCTTTACTGCATTAATTGATATTGGGTCAACGCATTCCTATGTTGCTAATGAGGTGTCTGGGGCTTTAAACATGAACTCTGAAACTGCTTCTAGGGAGATGACTGTACTCAGTCCTTTAGGACAATCCGTAGTGGTAAACAATTTTTTTAGAAATGTGCCTCTAGAAGTTCAAGGGTCTGTTTTCCTGGCTGATTTAATGGAACTACCATTTGGGGAGTTCGATTTGATCTTAGGCATGGATTGGTTGGTAAGGTATCGAGCAAACCTGGATTGTGCTGCTAAGCACATGGTGTTAAGGACTCCCGAGGATGATGAAGTTTTGGTGATAGGTGAAAGGAGAGACTACTTGTCCAATGTAGTGTCTGCTCTAAAAGCGGAAAGAATGGTGAGAAAAGGGTGCATGGCTTTCTTAACCTTTGTTAGTGCATTGGATATAAAGGAAGTGACTGTGAAGGAAGTGAGAACAGTAAAGGAATTTGTGGATTTCTTTCCTGAAGAGCTCCCATGGTTGCCTTCGGATTGTGAGGTGAAGTTTGGAATTGAGCTAATTCCAGGTACGGCTCTGGTGTCCATCGCCCCTTATAGGATGGCGCCGAAAGAGCTGGTTGAACTTAAAGCTCAGATCCAGGAGCTGTTAAATCGTGGTTTTATCTGACCCAGTGCATCTCCGTGGGGAGCGCCGGTGCTATTCGTGAAGAAGAAAGACGGGTCCATGCGAATGTGCATTGATTACCGTCAGTTGAATAAGTTGACGATTAAGAACAAGTACCCACTACCGAGGATAGATGACCTGTTTGATCAGCTCAAAGGGGCTTCGGTCTTTTCAAAGATAGATTTGAGGTCAAGATATCATCAGCTTAAGGTAAAGGAAGCGGATATTCATAAGACGGCTTTTCGGACTCGCTATGGTCATTACGAATTTTTGGTGATGCCGTTTGGGTTGACAAACGCACCAGCTGCATTCATGGATATGATGAACCGGGTTTTTCAACCCTATCTAGACCGGTTCGTTGTAGTGTTCATAGACGACATTCTGGTATATTCCAAGACAGAAGAGGAGCATGATTCGCATCTTCAGGTGGTTCTACAGATTTTGAGGGAGAAGCAGCTGTACACCAAATTTAGCAAATGTGAGTTTTTGTTAAAGGAAGTTACCTTTTTGGGTCATGTGGTATCTGCAGAAGGGATTAGGGTCAATCCTCGGAAGATTGAGGCTGTGCTGGACTGGAAACAACCTAAGTCTGTGGCGGAGATCCGAAGTTTCTTGGGATTGGCAGGTTATTATAGAAGGTTTGTTGAGGGTTTCTCCTTAATTGCGGCACCCTTAACTAAGTTGTTAAGGAAAGGGGTACCATTTGTGTGGACTGACAAGCAGCAGGAAAGCTTTGAGAAGTTGAAGAGGATTTTGACAGAGGCTCCGGTTTTAATTCAGCCTGAGGCTGGAAAAGAGTTCGTAGTGTATTGTGATGCTTCACCCACGGGGTTAGGGTGTGTGTTGGTGCAGGATGGGAAGGTTGTTGCATATGCATCTCGGTAGTTAAGACCGCATAAGATTAACTATCCCACGCATGATTTAGAGTTGGCTGCGGTAGTTTTCGCTCTGAAGATCTGGAGACATTATTTGTATGGAGAGAAGTCCGTTATCTACACCGACCACAAGAGTTTGAAATATCTTCTAACTCAGAAGGATTTGAATTTAAGGCAGCGAAGGTGGATTGAGCTGTTGAAGGATTATGACTGCTCGATCGAATATCATCCGGGTAAGGCAAACGTGGTGGCGGATGCCTTAAGCCAAAAGGTAATAACAGATTTGAGAGCAATGTTCGCTCATCTCAGTTTATATGATGACGGAAGTCTATTAGCTGAACTCCAAGTGAAGCCGACTTGGGTAAATCAGATTAAAGAGAAACAGTTATCGGATGATGTCTTGAGTGCTCGACTTCTGCAAGTACAAAATGGTGGGGTAGAAGATTATAGTTTGAACGGTGATGGGGTTTTGTGTTTTCGTGAAAAGGTTTGCATGCCGAAGGATGTGGAGTTGAGGCAGATGATTCTTCAAGAGGCACATAGTAGCCCTTACGCTATGCATCCTGGAGGGAGTAAGATGTACCGGGATCTGCGTGAACAGTTTTGGTGGCCTGGATTGAAGCGGGAAGTTACGGAATTTGTGGGAAAGTGTTTAACGTGTCAGCAAGTAAAGGCGGAGCATCAGTTGCCTTCGGGGTTATTTCAGCTGGTGAAGATTCCAAAGTGGAAATGGGAGAGGATCACTATGGACTTTGTTAGTGGGCTACCTCTTACGCCTACTAAGAAAGATTCGGTATGGGTGATTGTGGATCGATTGACGAAGTCCGCTAATTTTATACCTGTTCGTGTCGACTATTCTCTTCAAAGGTTGGCTAAGCTGTATGTGGTAGAAATTGTGTGGTTGCATGGGGTACCAGTATTGATCATATCAGATAGAGACCCTAGGTTTACGTCGCGATTCTGGAGGGCACTGCAGCAAGCTTTGGGCACAAGACTGGACTTCAGCACAGCGTTTCATCCGTAGACAGATGGACAGTCTGAGAGGGTAATTCAGATCTTGGAAGATATGTTGAGGGGTTGTGTCATCGACTTCAGGGGTAGTTGGGAAGAGTTCTTACCGTTGGTAGAATTTGCACACAACAACAGCTACCAATCTAGTATTCAGATGGCGCCCTATGAAGCGTTATATGGGCGGAGGTGTCATACTCCCACCTGTTGGACAGAATTGGGTGAGCGTCAGGTGTTGGGTCCAGAATTGGTTGCAGAGACAAAGGAGAAGGTTAAGTTAATTCGGACTCGATTGAAGGAAGCGTCAGACAGGCAGAAATCGTATGCAGATCTGAAAAGAAAGGAGATAGAGTTTGCAGTAGGTGATCGGGTTTTCTTGAAAGTTTCACCGTGGAAGAAGGTGATGAGGTTTGGACGAAAGGGCAAGCTAAGTCCCAGGTTTATCGGGCCTTATCGGGTTTTGAAAGGTGTGGGACCAGTGGCGTACCAACTGGAGTTACCTTCAAAATTGAAATAGATACATGATGTGTTCCATGTTTCAATGTTAAGACCTTACTATTCGGATCCGTCTCACGTTGTGCCAGTAGAGGAAATTGAGGTAAGGCCAGACCTGTCATTTGAGGAGGAGCCAGTGCAGATTTTGGAACGAGACGTCAAGGTGCTAAGAAGGAAATCAGTTCCTTTGGTCAAAGTTTTGTGGCGGAACCACGGTATGGAAGAGGCGACATGGGAGCCAGAGGAGGCAATGCGACAGTAATACCCCCAACTCTTCTGACCAGGTAATTTCGAGGCTGAAATTTCTTTAAATGGGGTAGAACTGTAACATCCTGAATTAGGGGCTTTGCATCTTTTATGCTTCTGTGTGTTTGGGTTGCCTTATCTATTGTTTGAGTGAGTTTGGGGTCCCCGGGAAGGCCCGAGGTTAAGTCGAAACCTTGGCCAAAATTTCAAGTTTTGGGCATTTTAGGAGGGAAGCTGACTAGGGCAGGACTTAAGGATTTTTGTGTTTGTTTGGTAACACAAGAACTAGAGTGGTAAGGTGGCAAAGAGGCGCCACTTGAGAGACAAGAGAGTGACGCCACAAGGAGCAGGGAAGGAGCAGGTTCGAGGTGCACAGTTTACATTTTGGAATTTATTTTGGCGGACCTTGAAGTGGGGATGTGGAATTGGTCAAATATTTTGAATTGGAGGTCATGAGAGAAATGTGGGATTTGACTTGTTCAAATCAATTCAAATGGGAGGATGTGAGTGAAGATAGGAGGCAATCAAGGGGATGAAGGTGGAGAAGGGTGTTAGCCGAATTCTTTGAGTGGGGTAGGTGGGATAGGCATTCGGTTTTGGTTAAGGGGTGTAGGTGTCGAAATTTTGTGGAGTGTTTTCTTTTTCTCTTTGACATTCGGTTCCTCTTTTTTGTTACTTCTCTCTTTAGTGTGTCGAAACTCCTCAATCTTTTCTTCTTCATTCTATTGCTTAGTTAGGCCGAAACCTGTAGGGCACTCTTTTCCCTTTCTACTTCTTTCTCTTTTTCTTCTCATATATTGTTTCTTACTCAATTGCCGAAACACTTGAGCTTCATCCTCCAGTCACCTTTCGTCACCATTTGTTGCAAAGTTCATTCCTTCAAGGCTGAAACATCTGTGCTTCAACTCTTCCTCTATCTTTTTTGGTAAGCCGAACCTCCATAGCCATCTCTTTTTGCATTTTCTCTTTGTTTCTTCATAAACCGAAACCAATCTTCTCTTCTTTCTCCCTGAGTTGTTCTTATTCTCTTGTTTAACCGAATCTCTTTGGTGTTTATGTCCCTTGCTTGATTCTGTTTCAGTGAAGTGCCGCCACTCATCCTCCTATCTCTCTCTAGTCGGTTTCTTCCTGTTTTGGTGGTAGGTGCCATCTTCTTTCTCGATTCCTTCTTATTCTCTAATTGGTTGGTAACCGATGGGGTTAACTTGGTTCTGGATATTTTGGCCAAATGTAGGAAGGGGCCTTGTCTCTGTATTCTTTCTGCATCAGGCCATCGATTGAAGAGTCTCTGGGAATAATCAAATTCGATCAATCAAGTGATCTATTAATTCAAGTGTAGTAGCTTCCAGGTTCTGTCGATTTAGGTAAGAACTTTTTCATCTTGAGCGTTTATTTTCGCTTCTATCTTATTCAATGTCTTAACTCGGTCTTCTGACCAAGATACCATTTATGGAACCAACTGCCAGTCAATCCAAGTTGGACACGTAGTCCCTACCCCTAAATTCAAGAAGCGAGCGGTATCGGCAGTTCGAGATTGGCCACCTGGTTATGGGCCGGCTTCAGAAAGGGATAAGCAGATCACTGTGATCCCTGCAAGTGAGGACGTTAGTGAGATCGATAGTTTAGTTCTTCAGGTTTACAGGTGTGTAATTACCACAATATCCCTTAATTGTATAAATGTGTATGTGTTATGTTTGAAAGCCGGAAATTGCGGCAATGGTGATTGAGTTACCCATGTTGGGTAAAACCGAAACCCCAGGTCAGTATATTATGATCGAGCCATATAATTTTTGTTGATAGCATGATTGTATGGGTACACTAAGTATTGCATGTATGACATCATATAACTTGTCTATTATACTATGTTGCATGTGCATGGGATATTGGGATGATAATGATATAAAGGGGAAGTGTATATCGGTGACATTGTCACACTAAATGATGGCTTGGTGCCTCATTACCATATCGGTGATTGGATCACATGTTGATCGGTGGCTAGACCACGTTATATTGACTTTGAGCAGTGTGTCTATCAGCATGACTGCCAAAGAGGTGTGTAGAGGATGGAGGGTTGATTGTAGAAATCCCCATAGGTGTGTTGAGGATGGACATATGGAGCGGTGTGTAGAGGATGGAATATTAGGTTGGGCTGGGCTATCATATTGATTTTTCGATCATGTTGTAATGATTGGGCTTTGGCCGATGATATTTTGGGGCTCAGGCCCACTTGCAGAATTTTGTGGACTAATTGCACACTGAGTCTGGTGACTCACTCTATTTTCTTAAACAACTTGCAGGTAACTCTTAGTTCTTTGGACCGGGCTGGAATTGACTCGAGGTGGCCACGCAAGGGTTATTTTATTAAACTTTATTTTACTTATCGTTTGCTACTTCTGTGAATTTTTTATTTGTAATAAGGTCACTTCAAATTTGATAAATTTCCTTTGGATTTTAATTTTGGACACATTAATTACAAACTACTTGATGAGACGTTTTATAAAATACAAACCGAATTTTTCTTTACAACCCGACAAACAACATTACTTACAAAAAGGGATTTTGCTAATAACCTTAGAGTCGATTGATCGAGAATGATTTCAAAAATCATCTAATTGCGAGGCTAGGCTAATTAGATTTCTAACTTAAATAGGATAATGGGTTTTCAATTGAATCATGAAACTTGGTTTTCTTTTATATCTAAAAGCTTGTAAAACTTTTTAAACTCTTTTCTAGTGACATGCCAGATTCGGTCGTGGTGTTTGGACCGGGTTTGGGGTGTTACAACCACCAGGGACGCCTCCTCCAACTTATCTTTCACCTCCGAATCAAGTTTCCACACTTCCAACTCAAGGAACCCATCCTAAATTCAGGGAGTTTCACCTCTATCCCTATCTTTTGATTTTCTACTATATTGTTTTATATATCTTTGTACATTGAAGACAATGTACATCTTAAGTGTGGGGGGTGAATCTTAAAAGTGCCTAACTTTTTGCATTATTCTCGAATCCTTGAATTATGTCTTGTTCTTAAGTAATTTCCTCATATTATGATTAGAATGATATTTCCTTTGATTTATGATTTTGATCGATATGTTTTGGATTAAATCATTGACAATTGTGCAGTGATGATTTAAACTTTAGGAGACTAGAGAATCAAGCATGATAAGTCCATTTTTCAGAAGTAAAAATTTTGTTAGGTTGTCTACCCGAATCTAATTATTACTTTGAAATTTGAAATTTACAAGGATTGATATCAAATAACCCATAATTTTTGTGAGATTTTGAGCCTTTTAGAGCATACATTCCTTTTCGTGCTCACTTTATTGATTATGAGTGTGTCAACATTGATCTGTTATTCTAGAACTTGCTTCGATTATACATGTCAAGACCACACCTCTGATTTGATATACTAAGATGATAAAGGCACCTAGGATTTAACCCACTTACTCCACTAAAAGCCTACCCTCACAATTAACCCCTAGTGAGCCCCTTTGATCCTAACAACCCTTTTATTGACTCACCCATTAATATTAACCCAAAACCAACTTTGTATTTGTTATCACCATTTCTCTTGACTACCCCTATATCGATAGTTGATTTGATCAGTTACGTAACTATTTTCGTTATTTCAGTTATTAAATTCTATCTTATTATTATTGTACTTGATTTGTTCTTAAAAAAATAAAAAAACGAAGTATATTCATTATTAGCTCTATGTTATTTGAGCTCAAACTATTAATTTCATTATCTTTAGAAGAAGCTCATGTTATTTGTATTAAGTTTTCGTGATGTAATTTAGTATTAGTACGACTTTTTAGTTAGATAATTTGTCAATTCAATCTCGATACTAACCCTCTAATTCAAGCCTTTATCCACACCTTTAACACAAGCCCCGTTACAACCCATAAAAGACCTTTTGATTTGTGTATCATATCATTTTACAGTGGTGGAGATTTGATTTTCATGCAAGCCTATGGGATTAACTTTTCATGTTCGACTTCTGAGTGCTTATTTTTGAACCTTAAACACTTCGAGTGATTTGAGTGAATCTTTAGTGAGGATGTCAATTTTTGTCGATTTTGAATCAGAGGTAATTATTTAGGTAAGGGGAAACTCCTATTTTTCGTACTATAAAAACTATGACTTCGATTGTTTGAATCTTTAGGAAACTTTTTGGTTAAACTATCAATGTATGAATTACCTATGAATTATGATGAGACATTATTGATAAAGGTTATGAATTGAGGAAATTCTGTTTTAATTGTGAGTTGAGAATTTTGCTTGAGGACAATCAAAAGCTTAAGAGTGGGGGTATTTGATAAACCGTAACATATTGTAATCCCACATTTAGCATGCTTTTGGATGATTTATCCCTTGAATTATGGAATTTGGTGCTCTTAATCCTTTAATTTCATGTTTTATACTTAGGAGAGCATAGGAGGATGAAAATAACGAGAAACGGGCTGAAAACGGACCAAATGGGCCAAAGTACAAAATCGACACGGCCTGGGCCCAAAGCACACGACCGTGCCCCTTTATCAGGCTCAAACACGACCTAGAGTTGATTCACACGGGCGTGCCACACGGGCGTGTCCCTGCCGTGACAAAGAGAAATTTCACTCGGATTAGGATACTTAGAGGCAAAGAAACACATTCCGAAGCCTATATAAACACCCTAAGTATGACCTAAAGGAAGGGGACGAAGCCTTCATTTGGGGCGTCCAACTAGGTAAAGGAGCCAAGCCGGAGAGGTTAGAATCGTGGGATTTACTCGAAGAAAGCCAGTTGATTCATCTCAAGAAGCCGGAGTCATACTCAAGACGAAAGATCTTCTCTTCAATTCCTTCAGGAGGTTTTAGGGTTTTTTTTTATGTTTTGTTTTATCTTTTCTTCTGAGATGTATAATTTTATGATTATGAACTAAACCCTCAGATACCTGAGGGGGATGAAACCTAAGACGTTTATTGTTATTGTTTTATGAACTATATGATAAATACTTGATTTGTTCTTAATTATGTGTTCTTAATTCTTGTTGATATTTCAGGATATTGATTCAAGTATTGATGTGCTTAGGCAGTGGAGAAAAAGTCCCTGTCTAAGAGTAGATCTAACATAGTTAAGCGGAGTTGCTCGCGCACCTAGAGATAGGGTGACAAAATTCTGCCGGATTAGGGTCAAACCTAATATGGGAGTCCATAGATCGAGTTAATGCAATTCTAGGGGTTTTTATTAGAAATAGATTTCAATTAATCAACCTAGGGTTAGACGTTAGTAGCCTCGACGGAGGTATTAATATACATTAGGGAATCCTACGGATCAAGTCAAGTGAATAAATCGTCTGGTTAAGAGTTAGATAACAAGTGAAGTCTAGGTGGATTTCTCCTTGGTTATTATCTTAATCAATTGGTTTTTCCCACAAGTGTTTCCCCAATTCATTCCCTTCGTCTTAGCATCTTTAGCTTAGTAGTTACTTAATTTTAGATTAAACAATAATTCACTTCAATTCTTAGGCTAAATAATAGAAAGAAAGTTAGTATTAGTACTTTTGGTTCCCTTGGGTTCGACAATCCGGTCTTGCCGCTAAACTATACTACTGTTCGATAGGTGCGCTTGCCTCAATCGTTGTCACAGTTAGTTTCTAGGCTAGATCATTCATTATATAAATATTAAGACTATCGATACCAACAATCAGAACTTTTCTGTAACACCCCATACCCGAGTCCGATACTAAGACTGGATACGAGACATTACCATGCTTGAACTCACTTAAACATGTACTTACGAGCTATAAAATTTCATTTCGAATTAAAAACTTATCTTTCTTAGTCAAATCAAACATTTCATGGGCCTACGAGGCCTCAGACTTACATCCCGAAACTTTCGGAACTCATCTGGAAACTTTCTCTCGAACAGGGGTCACACATCCGTGTGACTTGGGACACGCCCGTGCACCCCTAAAACATGCCCGTGTCTTTCACTCGTGGTGGATACTGGCAAATTACACACGGCCTGGACACGCCCGTGGCCCTGGCCCGTGTGCCAAACCTTGGCATTCTTACTTATTCACACGGTCTATACACATGCCCGTGTGTATTAGCCGTGTGACAATTCAATTACTAAGTGTAAAGTGCAGACTTCACACGCCCATGTGCTAACCGTGTGGTACACACGGCCTAAACACACGGCCATGTTATTGGCCCGTGGTCTATCCTGACTTAAAACACTAATGTGCATGGGACACACGGCTTAGACACACGCCCGTGTGTCCATCCGTGTGGGTACCTAGAGGTTATCTTCAAAGCCAATTTGCCACCTTGATATCAATATCAATCCAATACTCAACTCAATAACACAATTATTACATCTAATGTGACAAGAATGCATACTTCATTGATAGATAAAAACATACATACTTAATGATTCATGACCAATCTCTTTGACCATATACAAAAGAATACTAAGTTTGATAGCCAACACTTTGGCTAGGTTTAAAACATAACTCAAAATGAAATGTTTTCTATACATGCCATACTTAATATAAACAACTTGGCTATACCAAAATAGCGATTGATAATGTGCTCCGAGCTCCGATGACGATGATCCACGAGATTAGCTTGGTGGGACTACATGGAAAGAAAGAATAAAGGACGTAAGCATTTAGCTTAGTAAGTTTGCATGTAATTCTCATAGCAATATATTTGCTTAACATTAACCATTCATCATAAACAATGGCATTTTGAATCTCAAGTATTTAAGCTTACTTACTCTCATCTTGATTCTTACATATCTCATGGTACTTACTATTCTCATGCAAATGCGGTAAATAATATACCTGTATCACTTGATCACATAGATCAGTATACTTTACTATGATAAGTATAATCTCAACTTCATCATTCATACCATGAATAATACTCTTAACTAGCATAACTTGATAATAACTTTACTTTCTTACTATATCATTTGAGCTTTACTCTCTTGCCCGATGAATTTCTATGAATAACCGAGGATACTGAATCTCATCCCACATAACTCGATGCTAAAGCCATATCCTCGATATGGTCTTACATGGGATCTCTCATCTTGGTATTGATGCCATGTCTTGACATGGACTTACTCAAAGTCTTCCTTGTGTGTTCCCTTGGGAACTTACCATTGCCATGTCTTGACATGGTCTTACTTGGTATCTTTACTCACGAACTGGTCAATGCTGAGCCTTGGCTAGGACTTACATGAAATCTTTCTTGTTACTCACCAATGCCATGCCTTGTCTTGGGCTTACATGGAATCTCTACCTCATGATAGCTTTTCAATGCCAAGATTTGTCTTGGACTTACATGACATCTTTGCTTGGAGACTTACCAATGCCATGCCTTGGCTTGGGCTTACATGGGTCTTCATCTCATAATAACTCTTCAATGCCAAGACTTGTCTTGGACTTACATGATAACTTGCTTGATTTCCGATGCCATGCCTTGGCTTGGTCTTATACGGACTTTCTTATCTCGTGTGGTAGATCGAGTATCCTAAGTAATTCAACTTCAATCGGGACTTTCTCATGCTTAATCTCATTAATTTCTTTATTTAACATAGCAATAAGCATTTCTATGGTAATAATGTACATTATACTAAGCAATTCAATGATAATAATCATAAAGCTTAGAAATCATACAAACTTACCTCAATATACAAAATGTATGTAGATATGCAATTTAGTCCTCGACTTTGTTCTTGCCTCGGCTTCGATCCGGGCTTCATTTTTCTTGATCTATAATAATAATTAGATCATTTAATACTCATATTGACTAAATTGACTCTTAACTCATACTTTGGCAAAATTACTATTTTGCCCCTAACTTTCTCATATTTGCACTTTTGCCCTTAGGCTCGTAAAATAATTCTCATTCAACTTTCTTAAACATCATGTTTAGTTGATTCATTTTCTCTACTATAACAATCATCAATTGTCACTATTTCTAATAGGTATGACCAATTTCATAACTATTACAAATTAGTCCATACTATCATTTTTCATGAAATTCACTAAGGAAAAGATGTTTATCTAACATCAAACTCCCATAATCTTCCATAAAATATCATTTTACATGCATGATACACATGGGTAGATTTTTGAACATGCTTCTTAGCTCATCTTATAGCTAAAAATAGCTAATTCATAATACGATGACTCCAAAAATACGAAGAATATTAAAAACGGGGCTAGGATGACTTACTTGCAAGCTTCAAAAATTTGAAGAACGCTAGCTATGGAGTCTCCCAATTTTTGGCACAAGGAAGAAGATGAATGAAATTTTTATCATCTTTTTCCCATTTTAATCATTTAATTGGTAAATGACCAGAATGCCCTTCTCTTTAAAAATTTACAATTTACTAACTCATGTCCATTTTTGTCCAAAACTTATAATTTGGGAAAATTGCTATTTAAGGACTTCTAATTAATATTCTAAAGCTATTTCATACAAAAAGCTTCTAGAAACTCATATTTTGCAACTTTTGCAATTTAGTCCTATTTAATCATTCCATGTCAATTTCACAAAATTTCTACATGGAACTTTAATACTATCATGCAAACATGTCATAAACCTTAAGAACTCAATTTACTAACTCAGATTTGTGGTCTCGCACCACTATTCCGACTAGGCCCTGAATCGGGCTGTTACATTTTCGTTATCGAACTACTGTTTGGTTTTTGATCTGTAATTTCGTTGTTAGATACGTTTTGAACTCACACTGAGCTCGTGTAGCTCACCCCTTAGTTTTCCCCTTGCAGGTACATTTCTAAATTCTGATGCTGGACCCGGGTTGCGGAGGTCTCGAACAGTCACAGTTAAAAATTGGCTTTAATAGTATTTTTATAATTTCTGAGTTTATAATTAAACACCTTGAATTGTAAGTACTGTTTTGAAAACTGTGGTACGAAATTTTGTGTTTTACGCACGTAAGTGTCATTGGGACTGTATTTTCTTTTGAAATATCAGGATTATATAACTAAGAATTTTACTTAACTTAAATACTGTAATGTTTTTCGGTTTGTTAAACTAAATTTTTTCTACGATCACTTCGGTGATCAGTGTGACCTTCAAAATTCAGCCAAAACTTTTGGGCCGGGTATCGGGGCGTTACAATAACCGTCACTAACACTTTGGAAGGATCATTCAACCAGCTCACACTATCCATCTAAGTTGTTAGTTTTTGTGACTCTTAGAGTAGTGGCCTGTATATATAGATGAATATGGGGTTGAAGGGCATAGGATGTTTTGTATTGGTGTTTTGGTATGTTTATGCTTTGAAAGTTATGTTGGGTTGGTTTACTTTAACGCTTCACCAAGTATTGTCATTTTGGGCACTTCCAAATTCTTGTATATAAGGTTCCATGGTTGTATTTTATGATTTTATGAAAATGGTTATTTGAGATAGGTTTTGGTAAGTGTTTTGAATTATATTATATGCATGAATTAAAGTGTTGTTGGCTTATCTTGATATGTTATGTTTGGAAGTTAATTGTGGTGCCTTTGAATGGCATATTGGTTAGTTGAATTAGGATTCTTGAAATGGTATTTTGATGTGTGTTTGGGTGATGTTTAGGTCCCTTTAAAGTGAGGTTAAATGGGTTGAAATGTTATGCATGAAATGGTTTTGAAATTGTTTGAATTTAGGTAATTTTTGGGTTTACATGGCTTGTCACACGAGCATGTGACCCAGCCATGTGAGGCACACGGCCTGGCAACATGACCTTGTGTCATCTGAGAATTTCAAAGGATACAAGTCAGTGAGTTACACTGCCTAGCACATGGTCTGGCACACGGGCGTCTGGGGTAACTCAGAGAGTTACACGGCCTGTCACACGGGCGTGTGACATGGCTGTGTTACCCAACTCAGAGAGTTACATGGGTGAGGACATGGGTTGGGACACGACTGTTTGTCCTAGGTTGAAAGTTACACGGCTTCAGGTGTTTCCACATGGCTTGGCCACACGCTCGTGTGACCCTTGTTTCTAATTTTTGCAACTTTTTTCCTAAACTTCTTGTTTTATTTCAAATTAGTCTTAAATTGCTCCTAAGCTATTTTTAGGGCATTGAGGGCTCGATTTAGGGATAATATGTATGTGAATGAATGATTTATAGTATTTTAAAGTTATGAAATGATACGATGTTTAAAAGTTTCCAATTGTATAGTAATGCTCCATAACCTTAATCCGACGATAGAGACGGGTTAGGGGCCTTACATTTAGTGGTATCAGAGCTACGACTTAGTTAGTTCTAGGACTAACATAGTGGAGTAGAGTTTAGTATGTACATGCCACATATACCTTGTGATAGTGTGATGCTTTTGATCTGCTCTAATATTATTTTTTCTTATAGATTCAAGATGTTAGCTAAGTCAATTCGGACTGTAGTTAACAAAGTTGAAAGTAATGTTCAGGCTTCGAACCCTGAAGCAAGTAATAGTGCATCGGTACCACAGTTCTTTGGTGACAAAATGAAAAATGTATTTCTCGAAATGATGAACCAGTGGTTTAATGAATTCAAGCAAGCAAATCTTGGAATTTTGCCACCTCCACCCCCTACTGTGCCTCCTCCGGAACCCTTAGGTCCTCAAAATCCTGTACATGTGACTGTTACTCGAGTATCCATAGAGAAAATCCAGAATTGTGGAGTAGAAGAATTTAGAGGCAAGGTGGATGATGATCCTGCAAAAGCTTAGTACTAGTTAATGAATACAAAGAGAGGTTTTGCGGAGTTGATGTGCACTCCTGAAGATTGCTTGAGATGTGATGTCTCGTTACAAAAAGATGAAGCGTACTTATGGTGGGACACTTTTATCTCGATGACATCAAACGATCGTATTAGTTAGGATTTCTGTCAGAATGAATTCAATAAGAAGTATGTTAGTCGGCTGTTCATTGACAAGAAAAAGAAAGAATTTCTTGAGCTAAAACAAGGGAACCACTCTGTAGCTAAGTATGAACATGTAACAGCCCATTTTCAGTGAAATCAGAATAGTGGTTTTGGGACCACAAATTCGAGCCGAAAAGAAAAATTATTTTAATATTATTGCATGGTCTGGATTATGATAGGAATGTCATATGATAATTCTGATAAGAAAATTTTACTGATTATGTGCTTAATTATGGAAAGGACCAAATTTATAGAATGCAAAAGATGAATTCTAGTAGCTAGAAGGATCAAATAGCTATGGAATTCAAAATAAGAGGTCCTTATATGGTAATTAGACAATTAAATAAAAGTTAGTAGATATTATTGATGAATCATCCAAGGAAAAATTAAAAAAGGGCAAGGACTAAATTGGAAACTAAAATAATTAAAAGATGATAATAGAAAAATCTCATCATTTTATATCATCTTCCCCAAAATTTGCATGGAAACCCTAGGAGAGAGAAAGGAAACTAATCAAGCTTAATTAGGTATGTTTTCTTGTCCCGTTTTTAGTAATTTTATATTTTTGAGATCGGGATAGTCTAATCTATCTATTTTAGGGATTAATTTGAAAAGTTATCAGAGAAACAAAGTTTTTCCATGGATGAATATGCTAAAAATTTGAAATTTATGGTAGAAAATGAAAGGTTGTTGATAGATAACTAACTTTTACAAAGAGAATTTTTATGAAATCATGATTTAGGGACTAAATTTAAAAAGTCGTAAAACCCATGGAAAAATTTTGAATTTTGTGAAATGCAAGTGCTGTAAATGTTATATGAAAATTTCAGTTAGGCTTGGAATAAGGATTAAATTGCACGAATTTCATTTTCTGAGCCTAGGGACGAAATTGGAATTTATGAAAAGTTTAGGGGCAAAATGGTAATTTAGCCTAGAGTGAAAATTGAGTCCAATTGAATATGAAATGTGATAAATTGATGATTAAATTCATTTATATAGATCCGGACAACTCAAATTCGAAGCTAGATCGAGGAAAAGAAAAAGTTTTGAATTAGTAGATTTTCATACACAAACAATTGTCTAGGTAAGTTCGTGTAATCGAATTGTGTTTATTTATATGCTTGAATTGAATGTGGTATGTGATTGTATGAATTATATAAATGTTAAAAATAAATGAAATAATCATATGTTCAAACATATCCAGAAAATATAAAGTTTCGTTTGAATAATGAAATTCGATGGATATATGTAATTTCTCATATTACATGTGGTCCTGCATATGTTGCGGATAGAATATAGCTCGGACGAGCAATCCTGTTAAAGCCCTCTCGAGCATCTTGTTAAATAGTTCTTGTGAGCATCTTGATCGGTAGTGATTATGCATGTGTTGCACACTACTGCAGCTCTGTGTGAGCATCCTGTTACATGATCCGATCGGATTTGATCCAGCATATAATGCGGACAGAAACGCAGTTCTATGTGAGCGTCCTGATATAAGCTATTATGGGCTTCCTGACATGGCTCGCTTGAACTCCCTATTACCTTATCCGGTGCTCCCTGATATTAACTCTCCAGAGTTATCTGTTAAGCTCTATGAGCTCCATGAATAAAACTCTTATGAGTTTCCTGTTTGGCCCGAATAAGCGTCCCGTTACATGGCTCAACTGAGCATCCTGATATGTGGCTCGAGAGTGTGCTCCCTGATTATGTGCCCTAAAGGGTACCCCTGATTATGAGTTGACGGTTTATAGTTTTGTACACCTTGAGTGTACTACCTGAGTATCCATCGATATTTCAAAAATTCAACGGAATAAATTCCAGACATGAGAAATTGTGAGACTAAGAGAATTATGTCTCAAATGCTTCTGAAATACTTGAAAGTTTGTACATGATGAGCTCATCCATGTTTACTTGATGTACATGTGAATTATGTGACTAACTTGCTTATTTGAGTGTCTATGGTTAGGCAAATTTGCTAATTTGTTGGGAAGCATGTTATTGTATACTTATTTTAATGAATGTAATTGGTAAGTTTAATTCCAGTTATACGAACTTACTAAGCATTAAATGCTTACTAGGTTTTATTTTCTCTATTTTATAGTGTTTCAGAAGCTCTTTAAGGTTAGAGAAATGTTGGAGAACCATCACAATATCCTCCAGCTTGTTTTTGTAACACCCCTCACCCGTATTCACCGTCAGAATAAGGTTACGGAGTATTACCAAACTTACAACACTTTTAAACATACATTTCGTATACAATTTATCAATTCAAATACAATTCAATCAATACAAATCATAATGTCCCTTAAACGAGCCTACGAGGCCCTAAACATGCATTAGAAGTGATTCGAGACTAAACCAAAAACTCGAGACACTTTTCCACACTTAGAAAATTTTTCTCAAAACAGAGGACACACGCCCGTGTGGACAGGCCGTGTGTCTCACACGGCCACCAGACACGCCCGTTTCATAGGCCGTGTGGACATTCGAAATGGGAGCACATGGCCGTGTCCCAGCCCATGTCCAAACAAGTGAGGTTACTAACTTGGGTCACACGGCCATCCACACGCCCGTGTGTCTAGCTCGTGTGCCCTTCGAAGTGGCCACACACGTCCGTGTACCAGGCCGTGTGCTAGGCTGTATCAAACCTGTAGGGTATATTGACTTATGCAACATGGCCAAGTCACACGTCCGTGTGCTAGGCCGTGTGCCAATTAGGGGGTATACTGACTTGTACCAGACGGTCGATCACACACCTGTGTGTGAGACCGTGTGGAGTATACTAACTTTTTTTCAATTTCAAAACCAGGGGACACACGACAGTCTAACATGACCGTGTGTCACACACGACTGAGACACACTCCCGTGTCTCCGCCTGTGTAGACAAAAATAAGCTATTTACCAAGCCAATTTGCCACCCTCAATCTCATGTACCTAAGCAACCCAAATGGCACAAATTAATAGCACAATAGAACATCTATTCTATCCACATTTCAAGACAATTTCATACCATTTCAAATACTAATAACCAACATGCTTATATCTCAAGTTTTACTCAACCAAAACTAACTAAAATACATATACTAATAAACTAGTTAAACCATTACCTAACATCCCTCATTTTGTACCAATTCATAAGCAAGGTACCAATTCCACAAACTTCATAATATGGTCATTCACATATCCATCCAAGAACTCAATAACAACCATATATGCACACATAAACACATGACCAAATCCACCAAATTTAAGCCATATCTCATGGCTATATTTACAAACCAAAACACATACATTTACAAGCCATTATAAATAACCAAAATCTCTATCAATCCATAATCAAAAGGACTCAAAATACCTATACATGCCATATACTCAAAACATAGTTTCAAAAGTACCAAAGAGTCAGTGGATAGTGTGGTGAAGTGATACAGTCCGCCTCGGGAAGAGTCGAAATGTATGCGAGTTGCCCAATCGTCTACGAGGAGTAAAGCAAGCCTTCGGGTAATAAAGATAAAATATGGAAGAGTTGCGGAAGCTTTTAAGTAAATGGAGAAATGATGGAAACGATTTAGATGAACAAAAGGATAGGTTCAGTTTAGGATGAATGAAAAGAAGATAGTGATATGGAATGGCTCAGTTTGATATAAAGGAGTGAAGATGGATATAGGGTAAAGGATAGTTAGGTGGAACTGGACAAATGAGCTTAAACAAAGAAACGATTTAACATTAGCAAATATCACCCCGGTTTCTATATTTGCTTCATGTAACACCCCAAACCCGGTCAATACGCCATGACCGAATTTGGCATGCTACGAAGAAAAACGTTTCGAATAAAATTGAGATAGCGATTAAATTTTAGTGAAAAATTCTTTGTAATTCTATATTTGTAGAAATCAGATGTTTAATAAGTTAAAAACTGGAAATTTACTTTGAAATTCCATAAATAAAACTTTTAAACTAAGTGGATGAATCATAGGTTAGAAAAACATTTGTTTCATTTTAAGAAAACTCGAATTAATACTTTGAAACCGTTTGCATTTGAATGTAGAAACTTAAAATTTTTGGAAATCATTTAAGTTGTAGAAAACACTTAATTTATAATTTTATTATCAACAATTTAGATTACCTGATGGTAAGATAAAATACCATAGCGTTTTTATAGTTTAGAAAACTTTAGCTCAATTATTAAATTAATCAAGTGATATACTTAAACATGTTTAGAATAAATCCCAAAGCATATAAATAATCCAAAACCATAATTAAAGAGGCCTTATTACAAATCTATAAAATATGAAAACCCAAATTAAAATATAATAAGGTACCCAAATGGAAGTTCTTGTAAAAATCAAATTTTATTGCATGGCCTCCTCGAGTTCATCCGACTCCACATCCGCGATCTCACGAATCACCTGAAAAGATGTCCCACTGAAGGGTGAGTCAACAGACTCAATGTGTAACAATACACTAAAAACCCAATCGATCATAGTAACAAAGTCCATAATATAACAAATCAATAATAATATGATTAAATCACATATACATATAAATAAAATGCAATCCCGAACCCAACTTAGATATCCATCCGCTACACACCACCCGTACCTACCAATCACACCGCCGTAAGTTACTAAATCGACCCTCCATCCGCTACACACCATCGAAGGCGATTCTGCGATCAACATGCACATCGCCCTTATAATCGTGGCATAGCCACGGATAATTGTGACAGAGTCACCGGATTCATAATATCGTGACCCGAAGTCACCGGATTCATAATATCGTGACCAAAGTCACACGATAATGTGGTAAAACCACCGGAACACTTCCCCTTTCAATATTGCCCATATGCCCATGCAATAACATATTATTTCAATATCATACCATATAACCCCAAATTCATAACGAAATCATACACATTTCATATTCATGCTTATAGCATTATTAACGATGCAGATATCATGCCATGTACATTATATCAAAATCATAATCAAATATCGAATATGTTTCATATTAGAATCATACATAGTACTAAGGGATAACGTACCTCGATTCACTGTACCATTGAATGATACCCGAAGCCATAATCATTCATATTTCTTTATTAACAACTTTTATCAATAATGCTATTAATCTATTAGAAGTTTAGTGTAAGCTACACACCTTGCAAACACGAAAAGCGATATAATACTTAAGATTTCTGACCCATGCCTACAACGTCGATAGCACCTACATAACACTATATTAGAAATCGATTATCACTAAAAGATATGGCCTTTGGCCGAATATCATCATCTCCTTACCTTGGATTATTCAAATCCTGAATGATTCCCCCTAAACGTTGGCTACAAAGAAACCCCGAACTTTCCTTCAAGTTTTGGCCAAAGATAATAAAAAGGGATTAGATTCCTAGATTCGGCTAATCCAAAAGAAAAGAAAGAAAATGATTGATAGATAATCCTTACCCAGTAATACGTAGATTGATTTACCCTTACTTGAACTATAAAGGATTCGACCTTAACAATTAAAAAGAAAAGAAATGGTGATTTCGACTTTAACAAAAGAGAAGAGAAAAGATGGTGGAAATAGAGAATGGTTTCGGCTAAGAGAAAGAAGGAGAAAAGAGAAAGAGAAAGAAAAGAAAAAGAGAATATGAGATATGCCCTTGGTGCTAGGATGATTTCGGCACTAGAGAGGAAGAAAAGAAATGTGAAATGTCTTCTAAACTTTTGGTAATGGTCAAGTAAGAAAGGATGAAAGAAAAATGCCTTCAAAAGTGGTAATATTTTGGTACCAAAAAGAGAGAAAAGCTTGAAAGAAAAACAAAGAAAAAGAGTACCAATTTGGTCAAGATATGATAGCCAAAACAAAACAAAGTTTTCACCTAATGCAAATGACCATTTCGGCTAGGAAGAAAAAATTTGGAGAAAAGGGAAAAGATGCACAAATTGTTAAGATTTTGGTCAACTAACACCCCCTAATCCCATACAACATTCGGCCAACTCACAAGCCAACACAATCCCCCTTTTTCCTCCACATTTCTTCCCTATCATCCCCTTAATCACTATCACCATTAAACCAACCCCTTTAGCCCCTTATGCCGTCTAGGTTCATGGTCAAATGACCATGGAAAAGCTTCCAAAACATCATCCACTCTTCAAGCCTTTTGTCTCCCCAACCTTCCATAACTTTAAGATTCTTATCCCCTATTTCAAGCTTTCCTTAAACCAATATTCAACTTACCAAAAACTTAAGGTCCAACCTATCATAATTAGAGTTTGACCGTCCATCAATGCTAGGATACAAAAATAAAGTCTTCAAAATGCTTTCCAAGCAACTCGAACCACTTCCCTCAAGTAACCTTTCAAGCTCCTTATTCACTATGCCACTAACTCCTCATGTGTTAGAATTTAACACTTAAATTAACTTAAGTGCTAAGCTCACTTAATCCACTTCATTAAATAAACCATACTAAAAATTATCTAACTTCCTAAATAAAATCAAGCCTTCACAAGACTATGCTAACACACAAAATTCCTACCCGAGCCAACACAAAAATAATACTCAAATTTTTCCTAAAGCTCAAGGCCCAATCCTACTAGGCCCAATTTCGGGATGTTACAAATCTACCCTCCTTAAAGAAATTTCGTCCTCGAAATTTCCAATTAACTAATAGTCGTACATCCTATCTCGCCACACTACGTTCTTGCTGCGCACTCTGATCTTAATAAAACCACAATGTACTTTTAACAAAATCTTAATCCACCATAGCAAACCATTATCTAACACTTACACTTATACCAAAAATTTTCCTACAATCAACCATCACTTCCAACCAAAACATACCTGACTTGAGAGTGAGGAAACAATCCTGAGCCTTAAGCTCCTTAGACCCTGCATCTCAAGCTACTCCTATCTTCCCTCCAACATTCTCTGGATGACACCTTCCACAATAATCGCAAGCCAAAAAGTTTGACCATGCCTTGACATGTTTTACGTAACGCAGATTGTGACCCTAGAGAACCGTGATCTCTGTTCTTCTTACGATCCACGGACCCAACTCCAAGTGCTTCACCGATTCTTTAACTATATCCGAGTCACTCATCAATTCGAACCCGATCATGATACTCTGTCTCACCCACTAGCGATGCTAACGCCTCCTTCTTGGAATTATGCCTCGATCGAAAATCTAGCCCTAACACTTGGCTTTTACCACATCCACAACGCCCACGTTCTCGAGTGCTCATGTCTAACATCTCGACTTATCGATTTAAAAGTTTTATGCATTAGTCATTATTCCACTTTCTTTAAAACACGCTTTTATGAATAATTTTAAGAAGAAGTTGTTTCATGAGTACATTCAACCTATAGTTTGGGTCTCTAGAGTAGTTCCTACTACTATACTGATCATGCCAACATCATCATATCATATCATCAAAATCAACAGTTTGATGTACTTACCAGTATGATTGATGTCGAGACTCGAGGCCATGCCTTCCCAACCATATAATTTTCAACAAAACATTTTAAAATCCATTCTTTAAAACATTTTGGGCCTTGGGCCCAGTAGAAGCTTTTGAACTTAGCTCTGATACCAATTTGTAACACCCCAAACCCGGTCAATACGCCATGACCGAATTTGGCATGCTACAAAGAAAAACATTTCGAATAAAATTGAGATAGCGGTTAAATTTTAGTGAAAAATTCTTTGTAATTCTATATTTGTAGAAATCGGATGTTTAATAAGTTAAAAAGCGGAAATTTACTTTGAAATTCCATAAATAAAACTTTTAAACTAAGTGGATGAATCATAGGTTAGAAAAACATTTGTTTCATTTTAAGAAAACTCGAATTAATACTTTGAAACCGTTTGCATTTGAATGTAGAAACTTAAAATTTTTGGAAATCATTTAAGTTGTAGAAAACACTTAATTTATAATTTTATTATCAACAATTTAGATTACTGATGGTAAGATAAAATACCATAGCGTTTTTATAGTTTAGAAAACTTTAGCTCAATTATTAAATTAATCAAGTGATATACTTAAACATGTTTAGAATAAATCCCAAAGCATATAAATAATCCAAAACCATAATTAAAGAGGCCTTATTACAAATCTATAAAATATGAAAACCCAAATTAAAATATAATAAGGTACCCAAATGGAAGTTCTTGTAAAAATCAAATTTTATTGCATGGCCTCCTCGAGTTCATCCGGCCCACATCCGCGATCTCACGAATCACCCGAACAGATGTCCCATCAAGGGTGAGTCAATGAGACTCAATGTGTAACAAGACACTAAAACCCAATCGATCATAGTAACAAAGTCCATAATATAACAAATCAATAATAATATGATTAAATCACATATACATATAAATGAAATGCAATCCCGAACCCAACTTAGATATCCATCCGCTACACACCACCCGTACCTACCAATCACACCGTGGGGATTACTAAATCGACCCTCCATCCGCTACACACCATCGAAGGCGATTCTTTGCGAGTCAACATGCACATCGCCCTTATAATCGTGGCATAGCCAACAGATAATTGTGACAGAGTCACCGGATTCATAATATCGTGACCGAAATCACCGGATTCATAATATCGTGACCGAAGTCACCGGATTCATAATATCGTGACCGAAGTCACCGAATAATGTGGTAAAACCACCGGAACACTTCCCCTTTCAATATTGCCCATATGCCCATGCAATAACATATTATTTCAATATCATACCATATAACCCCAAATTCATAACGGAATCATACACATTTCATATTCATGCTTATAGCATTATTAACGATGCAGATATCATGCCATGTACATTATATCAAAATCATAATCAAATATCGAATATGTTTCATATTAGAATCATACATAGTACTAAGGGATAACGTACCTCAATTCACTGTACCATTGAATGATACCCGAAGCCATAATCATTCATATTTCTTTATTAACAACTTTTATCAATAATGCTATTAATCTATTAGAAGTTTAGTGTAAGCTACACACCTTGCAAAACGTAAAAGCGATATAATACTTAAGATTTCGACCCATGCCTACAACGTCGATAGCACCTACATAACACTATATTAGAAATCGATTATCACTAAAAGATATGGCCTTTGGCCGAATATCATCATCTCCTTACCTTGGATTATTCAAATCTGAATGATTCCCCTAAACGTTGGCTACAAAGAAACCCCGAACTTTCCTTCAAGTTTCGCCAAAGATAATAAAAAAGGGATTAGATTCCTAGATTCGGCTAATCCAAAAGAAAAGAAAGAAAATGATTGATAGATAATCCTTACCGTAACACGTAGATTGATTCACCCTTACTTGAACTATAAAGGATTCGACCTTAACAATTAAAAAGAAAAGAAATGGTGATTTTGGCTTTAACAAAAGAGAAGAGAAAAGATGGTGGAAATAGAGAATGGTTTTTGGCTAAGAGAAAGAAGGAGAAAAGAGAAAGAGAAAGAAAAGAAAAAGAGAATATGAGATATGCCCTTGGTGCTAGGATGATTTCGGCACTAGAGAGGAAGAAAAGAAATGTGAAATGTCTTCTAAACTTTTTGGTAATGGTCAAGTAAGAAAGGATGAAAGAAAAATGCCTTCAAAAGTGGTAATATTTTGGTACCAAAAAGAGAGAAAAGCTTGAAAGAAAAACAAAGAAAAAGAGTACCAATTTGGTCAAGATATGATAGCCAAAACAAAACAAAGTTTTCACCTAATGCAAATGACCATTTCGGCTAGGAAGAAAAAATTTGGAGAAAAGGGAAAAGATGCACAAATTGTTAAGATTTTGGTCAACTAACACCCCCTAATCCCATACAACATTCGGCCAACTCACAAGCCAACACAATCCCCCTTTTTCCTCCTCATTTCTTCCCTATCATCCCCTTAATCACTATCACCATTAAACCAACCCCTTTAGCCCCTTATGCCGTCTAGGTTCATGGTCAAATGACCATGGAAAAGCTTCCAAAACATCATCCACTCTTCAAGCCTTTTGTCTCCCCAACCTTCCATAACTTTAAGATTCTTATCCCCTATTTCAAGCTTTCCTTAAACCAATATTCAACTTACCAAAAACTTAAGGTCCAACCTATCATAATTAGAGTTTGACCGTCCATCAATGCTAGGATACAAAAATAAAGTCTTCAAAATGCTTTCCAAGCAACTCGAACCACTTCCCTCAAGTAACCTTTCAAGCTCCTTATTCACTATGCCACTAACTCCTCATGTGTTAGAATTTAACACTTAAATTAACTTAAGTGCTAAGCTCACTTAATCCACTTCATTAAATAAACCATACTAAAAATTATCTAACTTCCTAAATAAAATCAAGCCTTCACAAGACTATGCTAACACACAAAATTCCTACCCGAGCCAACACAAAAATAATACTCAAATTTTTCCTAAAGCTCAAGGCCCAATCCTACTAGGCCCAATTTCGGGATGTTACACTTAAGGTGGATAGATGAAGTCGAAGATGGACCAAAGACCCGTTACTTAGAGAAGTAAGAACCAATGGTATAGATTAATGGATGAGAACGACTGACGCCACAAGCAATGCTTGATAAGTCGAGATCGAAACTCGTACGAAAACGAAGAGGAGATAACTCACTCAGATGAACAAAGTTCATATAATAAGATTAATGATCAAAAGTCTAAAAGTTGTTTCCTTTACAAATGAAAATAAAAAATATTTATAGCCAACTGAAGGAGTTAGCCAAATGGTCATAGCTTAAAGGCTAAGTAAAAATTAAACTAAAATAAGCTAGAAAAATCTAGAATAAAGTCTCTTAGTGTCTTGGCAAATTTCGGATGAAAGTGGCCTTGATGTGCTTGCAAATTCGTTTGGATGTATATGGCATCAATGGCACTCCAATGGATGGGTTTCTAGAAGATTAATTGTCCCAAAAATTCGTCCAAGTCCATGTGCAGCCTTTGGGAATGTTAATGGGCAGCTTTCTAGAAGGAAAAATGAATTTTAAGTCACTTGAAGGTGCATGCAGCAGCTAGGTACGTCCCATGCAATAATTGAGCTATTAATTTGATCTCTTTTGGCTGAAAAGTGTCCAGCAATAAGGGAGAACGTGAGTAGCCCTCTTGGATATGTAAATTCAGCCATTTGGGACATTTTAAAGACATCTTAATGAAGAAGAAAGTGGCCAAACGAATTTGGACAGCAAAGGAGCTGAAAAGGCTTGTCTAGGTTCGGCCAACATTGGGGATGAGTTGCACCTTTTGTGTGAAGAATTTCCATCTTTTAAACATGTCTTTGAATGGCTAGCAAGTGTTTAATTCATCCATTAAAACTCCCTTGGACGTTTATGACTCCAACCATGCATGTATTCGTCATTCCTTCCTAAAATCGAACCTATTCTTTCATCACATAAACCATCTCTTTACTTAAACACCTCCATTCCTAACTTATCCCCTCGTCTAAATAAATTTGTAAAAATCTTCCGCAAATTTAGCTATCTTTTTCCATATTCTTCCTATTAATTCCCGAAGGCTCTGATACCAGATGATACACTTCGCCTCGGGAAGAGTCGAAAAGTATACGAATTGCCCAATCGTCTACGAGGAGTAAATCAAGCCTTCGGGAATTAATAGGAAGAATATGGAAAAATATAGCTAAATTTATGAAGCTTTTATGAATTTATTTAGAAGAGGGATAAGTTAGGAATGGAGGTGTTTAAGTAAAGAGATGGTTTAGGTGATGAAAGAATAGGTTCGATTTTAGGAAGGAATGAAGAATACATGCATGGTTGGAGTCATGAACGTCCAAGGGAGTTTTAATGGCTGAATTAAACACTTGCAAGCCATTCAAATACATGTTTAAAAGCTGGAAATTCTTCAAACAAAAGGTGCAACTCATCTCCAATGTTGGCGAACCTAGACAAGCCTTTTCAAACTCTCCTTTGTTGTCCAAATTGTTTGGCCACTTTCTTCTTCATTAAGATGTCTTTAAAATGTCCCAAATAGCTGAATTTACATATCCAAGAGGGCTACTCACGTTCTCCCTTATTGCTGGACACTTTTCAGCCAAAAGAGATCAAATTAATAGCTCAATTATTGCATGAGACGTACCTAGCTGCTGCATGCACCTTCAAGTGACTTAAAATTCATTTTTCCTTCTAGAAAGCTGCCCATTAACATTACCAAAGGCTGCACATGGACTTGGACGAATTTTTGGGACAATTAATCTTCTAGAAACCCATCCATTGGAGTGCCATTGATGCCATATACATCCAAACGAATTTGCAAGCACATCAAGGCCACTTTCAGCCGAAATTTGCCAAGACACTAAGAGACTTTATTCTAGACTTTTCTAGCTTATTTTAGTTTAATTTTTACTTAGCCTTTAAGCTATGACTGTAACAGACCAAATTTGACCCAAATTGGAACGGTGGTTTCGGGACCACGAATCCGAGCCCGAGAAATGTTTTAATAATTTATTTCATGTCTATTATATGTGAATGAAAATGTGTGAAAGTTTCGTAGAGAAATTTTATCGTTTAAGTACTAAATTTGATAAAAAGGATTTAAGAGAGAAAAGTGTAAAAGTTGCGTGCTAAAGTGAAAGGTACTAATTTGATTGTGGCTTTTTAAGTGGGTGTACTAAAAGGGCAATTAGCCCATGTGCTATAAAGAGGGACGGCAATGGGCCTTTTTAATCACAAAATTTGATGTTATTTTAGTATGATTATATGTTATATTAGTGTGTTAATAAAATGTTAAAATATATGCTTGTTTTAGCATAAAATAATAAAAACAAGTGGGAAGAAAGAGAAGCTTATCTTGCTCATCTTCTTGGCCGAAAGTTTGAAGAAGAAACTCCATTATTGGAGCTTGAAATTTCGGCACTTTGGGGCTTAATTAGGGGTATGTATTTTGCTTAGTTCTTGATAATTTTTGCATTTTTGGAATGGTTGCTTTGAATCCTATACAACCCATGTAGAAATTTTTGAGATTTTGGCACATTAAATTCGGCTATGGTTGTATATGCATGACTTGAAATACTTGAAATGTTTGATAGTAGATTTCAATTAGTATATGTTAAATCATCCTTTTTGAATTTGAAATTGTGATGAAATTGGATGCTAGGGATTTATTTGAAAAAAATAAAAAGTTTGAAGGACTGAAACATAAAATAAATGGCATGCATGGACACATATGGCTATGGGGGATATCCGGCCAAGCTATAGTGTTGGAAAATTTGGCATATTTTGTGTTTTGTGTAAATTGGACCAAATTGTAAAAATGGAAAACATTAGGGGCAAAATGGTAAATTGCCCAATTGTGTGTTTTGGGACTAAATTGAGATGAAATGCAATTAAATGAGCTAAATTTTAATGTGTTTTAGATCAAGAGCAAAGAAAAACGGAATTAGACCGGGGAAAGACGAAGGTTCTCGAATAGCCGATTCGCACGGACTATCGACAACCGAGGTAAGTCCTTTAGTTAAATCATGTCAAAGAATTAATTATGGTTATCTTGAATATTAAAAATTGAGGAATTTTAGTATTCTTTTTCACCATGGCCGAATGTATATTGGTATGTTAGATTGGTGATTTTGTTGAGTATGTGATGGGGAATTGTTAGATCGTATAGTGATAAAATGGTTTTGATGGTTCAATGTAAGTATACCCGATTGAATTAGACGAATATATATAATAGTTATGAAGTGTGTTGGGAATGTTTAACTGTATTGACATGACTCGGTTTTTTTTTTTATGCCTAGCAGGCCTTGTGCCGGTGATTCTATTCGGGCTTTCATGCCTAGCAGGCCTTGTGCCGGTGATTCTATTCGGGCTTTCATGCCTAGCAGGCTTTGTGCCGGTGATTCTATTCGGGCTTGTGATTCTATTCGGGCTTTCATGCCTAGCAGGCTTTGTGCCGGTGATTCTATTCGGGCTTTTATGCCTAGCAGGCCTTGTGCCGGTGATTCTTATCGGGCTTTTATGCCTAGCAGGCTTAATGCCGGTGATGTATTTTATGAAATAGAAATTGAAATTTGTGTTCAAGGCGAATTAAAGCAAACTTATCAAGTTAACTGCTCAGGTGAGTATGTAAAGTAGGAATGAACTTCTTACTTATATAAGACAAGGTAAATCGGTGATTTATTACAAGCGGCATGCGTTATTTAGTGTGGAATATATATATATATATATATATGGTTCTAATATATGTGTTCTCGGCTTTACTAATGAATTACATGATGTTGTATCTTGGTCTTTTAGTATGTGGATACATGGTAGGTATTCGGCCACATGAGTGGTAGTGTAATTGATGCCATGGTATAGTAATTGACATTTAAGTGTATAAATGTTGTACCTATGATTACATGATGATATTTTGGGTTTGAAAGATTTGAATATAAATAAGTAATTCGATTATGAACATGTGGGTAAAGAGATATATTTCTTACTTAATTCATACTTGCTTATATGGGTATGAAATTAAAGTTTGAAAATAAATACAGTATAAGCCTACAAGTTGAATTGTAGTAATTAAATCGTTGATTTTTAAACGTTATATTTTTTATGAAATTAGGACTTACTAAGCTAGTAAGCTTATCGTGTGTGAAGTGTTTTTTTTTTTAGATTAGGTGCAAGCTACAAGCTCGTCGGGATCGTTCGGGAAAGTCGCTCACACTATCAATCTACATTTTGGGTACTCTTTTATTTTGGTTTTAAATGAAGGCATGTATAGGAAGGACTTGGTCTTTGTCTTGATGAAATTTTAAGGTTCTTGTATATAATAGCCATGCGAATATGGCTAAATTTTTTTTGGTTAAATATGCTGTTGTGTTTTTGATATGCACGTTGGTTTATATTGGCAATGTTTATGCATTCTTAGTTGAAGTTTAATCGTTTTTGATAAGAAATTGTATGTATACGAAATGTATCCTTGAATTAGGTATATGGACATGTTCGGTTAGAAGTTAGTTTTTCATGAATTGTAACGAAACAGCTTGTAGTAACAGAAATGGTGTGACTTTGAAAAATCACCAAAAATAGGATACCTTGAATTATAAGGTGAATGAAATATGAAATTAAACCTTATTGTGTCTAGTTTTACATGAAAGAAACAGAGTAGGCAAAAGATTTATATATTCTGAGATAATTAAGTTTTAGTGAGACCTGCTCTGAATGAATTCGTGAGTCACTTTTCTGTTTTGGAAAAATTGTCAAAAATTGTAAAAAAATAATTAAGAATCATGGTTTATAATTGTAGAACCCTTAATGAGTATATTTTTCATTGGTATAAACAAGAGCATTATAGAAAATTTGTGCAACGAGATAATTGTATTTTTGTAGAGACAGGTCAGAATTGTCAGGCAGTGTAATAAGGCTAACTTTAATGAATAAACTGTAATAATTGGCCACAAGAAAAATTCTGGAAAAATTATGGTGAAAAGTTATATGAGTCTAGTTTCAAAGAAAATTTACGGATCTAAATTTCGAGTTTTGTAACTCGAGCTATGATCGATTTTGTCAGCGTGACGCAGTTAGACAGCTTTAAAACTTTACACCCCGAGTTAATAGTCAAGTCTAGTAATGCCACGTACTCGATTCCGGCAAAGGGTTTCGGGTAAGGGGTGTTACATTTGATTGGTATCAGAGCTTACGGTTTAGTCGCTTCTAGGACTACCGTAGCGCGTGTGAGTCTAGCTATACATGCCTTTATCATATATTGATAGTGTGGTGACTTCGACACTGAACTTTGTTTTATATAGTAAATGGATACCGATCCCGAAAGAGCCGTAGGCGATGATGTAGAGAGTGTAGCGCTCGACCGTGCACACGGATCAGCGCCGTGAGACTCTCGACTGTTTCGGGTAGCCACGAAGGAGAGACTAAACGAGCCTTTTATCAGATGATGAATGAGTGGTTTGCCCAATTTATTCAAAATAACCCGGCTGTACACCAACCTCCACCCCCGAATAATCCAACTCCAATTCCTTCAGCAACCCTGATGATAGATCCGATGAGATCTAGTAGGCCCCCAGTTGATAAAATTCGAAAATTTGGGGCCGAAGAATTTAAAGCCAATGATGATGATGACACAGAGAGAGCCGAAATGTGGCTGGATAACACTATTCGGGTACTTGATGAGCTATCTTGTACTCCGGATGAATGCCTGAAGTGTGCTATATCCTTACTGCGGGACACGGCATATCACTGGTGGAATACACTAGTATCAGTGGTCCCGAGAGAAAAAGTGACCTGGGATTTCTTCGAATGAATTCGCAAGAAATATATCAGCCAAAGATTCATTGATCAAAAACGAAAAGAATTCCTTGAGCTCAAACAAGGACGAATGACCGTGACGGAATATGAACGAAAATTTGTCGCTGCTCAGTGAGATATGCTAGAGAGTGTGTTTCTCTGAAGCTATTATGTGTAAAAGATTTGAAGATGGCCTGAATGAGGATATAAAGATGTTTGTTGGCATTCTTGAAATTCAAGAGTTTGTGACTTTAGTTGAGAGAGCTTGCAAAGTCAAGAGCTCGGAAAAGAGAAAAGAAAGGCCGAGATCAAGCTAGAGACATTCGTAAAAGATCTTCTGGGTAAGGTCTTTCATTCCACCACCAAGAAGTCCAGAGATGACTACAGTAGGCATAAAGCTACTACAGATCCACCTAGACGGGATCGACCTCCTATGAGCTCTCGAGCTACCTCGAGCTTGATGTTGGTAACGTTCCTCGTAATAGAGTTGAATGCGAGCAATCGTGGGAAATGGCACTCGGGAGATGTAGATTTCATGATCGGTCTTGCTATAAATGTGGATCGTCGGATCATTTTATTAGAGAGTGTCCGAGGTTAGCCGAAGCGAATACGATTCGGAATACTAAGCCGAGCAACACGTCAATCGCGAGGTAGACCACCCGGACATTCGGGCAATGTAGGTGGTAGTCGAGAAGGAACGAAGAACACTACTGATTCGATTCGAGGCTAGAGCTCCACTAGAGCTTATGCCGCACGAGCCGAGAGGATGCTTCCTCCCGATGTCATTTAGGTACTTTCACCCTTTATGACACTACTGTAATTGCATTAATTGATCCCGGTTTGACTCACTCATATGTGTGTGAAACTTTAGAATTCGGAAAGACTCGCTAGTTGAGTCTACCGAGTTTGTGATTCGTGTGTCCAACCCTTTGGGTAGGTGTGTGCTTGTTAATAAAGTGTGTAGAGATTGCCCGTTGATGATTCGGGATTATTGCTTCCCGGTGATTTAATGTTGTTGCCCTTTGACGAATTTGATATAATCTTGGGTATGGGTAGTTAACTTCACATGAGGCAAAAGTAGTAGATTGTAAAAGAAAGCTTATTGATTTGAAGTGTCGAAATGGTGAGACCATCGTAATTAAATCTTGTGATGTAAATGGGTTGCCTACTGATAATATCTTCAATGTTAGCCCTAAGTATGTGAGAAAAGGGTGTGAAGCTTATTTGGATTATGTATTGAATAATAAAATGTCCAGAAACAAATTGAATCTGTATCAGTTGTATGTGAATACCCCGATGTGTTTCCTGAAGAACTACCGGGTTTACCCCCAGTACGAGAGGTTGAGTTCGGCATTGAATTAGTACCGGGGACGACTCCGATTTCGATAGCTCCGTATCGGATGGCACCTACTGAGTTAAAAGAATTGAAAGCGCAGTTGCAAGAGCTGACAGATAAGGGCTTCGCGCGACCGAGTTTCTCTCCGTGGGGTGCACCGGTTTTATTTGTGAAAAAGAAAGATGGAACTATGCGAATGTGTATCGACTACCGACAACTAAATAAGGTAACCATAAAGAATAAGTACCCGTTACCTCGAATTGATGATTTATTTGATCAATTGAAGGGGGCTTGGTATTTTGAAAATAGATTTGAGATCGGGCTATTATCGCCATAGTCGAGATTCGGATGTGCCAAAGATCGCATTCGAACGAGGTACGGACACTATGAGTTTTTGGTTATGCCTTTTGGACTCACTAATGCATTTCTTTGTTTTTATGGATCTAATGAACGGGTCTTAAGCGCTTTTTGGATCGGTTTGTAGTAGTGTTTATTGATGATATCTTGATCTACTCCAAAAATGAAACGGAACATCTTGAGCATTTGAGATTAGTACTACAAACTTTGAGGATCAACGATTGTATGCAAAGTTTAGTAAGTGCGAAGTTCGGATGAATGAAGTTAATTTCTTGGGTCATGTTATTTCAAAGTGTCGAGTTATTGGGTGGATCCAAACAAAATAGCAACCATACTCGATTGGAAACCACCAAAGAATGTTTAGAGATCCGAAGTTTCCTAGGCTCTGCGGGTATTACTGCACGGTTTGTAAAAGGTTTTTCGTTATAGCTACACCGTTAACGAGACTCTCGCGCAGAAAGATGTCAAATTTGAGTGGTCGGGAAGGTGTCGAAAAGTTTCGAGCGATTGAAAGCCTTTTGACCGAAGCCCCAGTGTTAACTCAGCCTGAATCGGGTAGAGAATTTACTATTTTTAGTGATGCTTCCTTGAATGGGTTGGGTTGTGTTTTAATGCAAGAAGGCAAGGTGATAGCCTACGCTTCGAGACAATTGAAGCCGCATGAGAAAAATTATCCAACTCACGATCTGGAGTTAGCAGCCATTGTGTTCGCATTAAAAATTTGGCGTCACTACTTATTTGGCGAAAAATGTCATATTTATTCAGATCACAAAAGTTTGAAGTATTTGATGACTCAAGAAAGACTTAAACTTGAGACAACGCAGATGGTTAGAATTGTTGAAAGACTATGAATTAGTGATTGACTACCTCCGGGGAAAGCTAATGTTGTTGCGGATGCGTTAAGTCGAAAATCATTATTTACTCTTCGTGCATTGAGCATACGGGTGACTATGTCTGATGATGGTTCGATCTTAGCCGAGTTGCAAGAGAGACCGATGTTTATTCAGCAGATTTGTGATGTGCTGAAAGTTGACAAAAAGTTGATTGCTATTCGAATCGGTGTGGAAGTGGTACAGAATCAGATTTTCAGATAGATGCAAATGATTGCTTGAATTATAAAGGCCGATTGTGTGTTCCAAAGAACTTAGATTTGATCTGAGATGATCTGTGTGAGGCCCATAGTGGTCGACTATCGATACACCGGGTAGCACTAAAATGTATAACGATTTGAAGCAATTCTATTGGTGGCACGGCATGAAAGCAGGATATATCCGAGTTTGTTTCTAAGTGCTTAATCTGTCAAGAAGTAAAAGCCGAGCATCAGTACCGTCGGATTACTTCAACCAATCATGATACGAATGGAAATGGGATAGAATTACAATGGATTTTGTATCCGGTCTTCCTATGACACCGAGCAAGAAAGATGCCATATGGGTTATCGTTGATAGATCGACTAAATCAGCTCATTTTGTGCTTGCGTGACGCATCGACTATTCACTTGATAAGCTTGCCGAAGCGTATGTGTCGCAGATTGTAAGGTTGCACGGTGTACCGAGTTCCATTGTTTTGAGATAGGGACCCAAGATTCACATCGCGGTTACGGGAAGAAATTGCAAGATGCTTTAGGTACTAAACTTCATTTTAGTACTGACCTTCCATCCGCAAAATGCAGCGGTCGATCCCGAGTGAACTATTTTGATACTTGAGGACATGTTGAGGTGTTGCGTTCTCGAGTTTGAAGGTGCGTGGGAACGATACCTACCTTTGGTTGAATTTGCTTACACAATAAGCTTTCCAATCTAGCATAAAAATGGCACCTTACGAAGCTTTATACGGCGAAAATGTCGCACACCGTTATCTTGGGTCGAGCTCGGTGAAAATAAGATACACGGGGTTGATTGGATTAAAGAAAGCGAGCAATGAAGGTGGTTCTTATTAAGAATAATTTGAAAAGTCGCCGGATCGACAAAAGTCTTATGCCGATTTAAAACGTAAAGACATCGAATTTCAGGTTGGAGATCGGGTGTTCTTAAAAGTTTCACCTTGGAAGAAAATACTCCGATTTGGTAGGAAAGGCAAGTTGAGTCCGAGATTTATTGGACCGTATGAAATCATCGAGCGTATAGGGCCTGTTGCTTATAGATTGAAATTGCCCTTAATTTAGAAAAGATACACAATGTATTTCACGTTTGATGCTTATGCAAATATAGATCGGATCCGTCCCATGTGATTACACCGTCAGAGATTGAAATTCGATCCGATTTGACATATGATGAAGAACCGATTTGTATCTTGGCTCGAGAAGTGAAGGAGTTGAGAAATAAGAAGGTTCCATTAGTGAAAGTATTATGGAATAAACACGGAGTTGAAGAGGCTACGTGGGAGCCTGAGGAGTCAATGAGGCAACAATATCCGACCTTGTTTAACGGTAAAATTTTCGAGGACGAAAATTCTTAAGGGGGGGAGAGTTGTAACAGACCAAATTTGACCCAAATCGGAACGGTGGTTTCGGGACCACGAATCCGAGCCCGAGAAATGTTTTAATAATTTATTTCATGTCTATTATATGTGAATGAAAATGTGTGAAAGTTTCGTAGAGAAATTTTATCGTTTAAGTACTAAATTTGATAAAAAGGATTTAAGCGAGAAAAGTGTAAAAGTTGCGTGCTAAAGTGAAAGGTACTAATTTGATTGTGGCTTTTTAAGTGGGTGTACTAAAAGGGCAATTAGCCCATGTGCTATAAAGAGGGACGGCAATGGGCCTTTTTAATCACAAAATTTGATGTTATTTTAGTATGATTATATGTTATATTAGTGTGTTAATAAAATGTTAAAATATATGCTTGTTTTAGCATAAAATAATAAAAACAAGTGGGAAGAAAGAGAAGCTTATCTTGTTCATCTTCTTGGCCGAAAGTTTAAAGAAGAAACTCCATTGTTGGAGCTTGAAATTTCGGCACTTTGGGGCTTAATTAGGGGTATGTATTTTGCTTAGTTCTTGATAATTTTTGCATTTTTGGAATGGTTGCTTTGAATCCTATACAACCCATGTAGAAATTTTTGAGATTTTGGCACATTAAATTCGGCTATGGTTGTATATGCATGACTTGAAATGTTTGATAGTAGATTTCAATTAGTATATGTTAAATCATCCTTTTTGAATTTGAAATTGTGATGAAATTGGATGCTAGGGATTTATTTGAAAAAATAAAAAGTTTGAAGGACTGAAACATAAAATAAATGGCATGCATGGACACATATGGCTATGGGGATATTCGCCAAGCTATAGTTTTGGAAAATTTGGCATATTTTGTGTTTTGTGTAAATTGGACCAAATTGTAAAATGGAAAACATTAGGGGCAAAATGGTAAATTGCCCAATTGTGTGTTTTGGGACTAAATTGAGATGAAATGCAATTAAATGAGCTAAATTTTAATGTGTTTTAGATCAAGAGCAAAGAAAAACGGAATTAGACCAGGGGAAAGACGAAGGTTCTCGAATAGCCAGGATTCATACGGACTATCGACAACCGAGGTAAGTCCTTTAGTTAAATCATGTCAAAGAATTAATTATGGTTATCTTGAATATTAAAAATTGAGGAATTTTAGTATTCTTTTTCACCATGGCCGAATGTATATTGGTATGTTAGATTGGTGATTTTGTTGAGTATGTGATGGGGAATTGTTAGATCGTATAGTGATAAAATGGTTTTGATGGTTCAATGTAAGTATACCCGATTGAATTAGACGAATATATATAATAGTTATGAAGTGTGTTGGGAATGTTTAACTGTATTGACATGACTCGGGTTTTTTTTTTTATGCCTAGCAGGCCTTGTGCCGGTGATTCTATTCGGGCTTTCATGCCTAGCGTGCCTTGTTAGGTGATTCTATTCGGGCTTTCATGCCTAGCGTGCTTTGTGCCTAAGTGATTCTATTCGGGCTTTTATGCCTAGCGTGCCTTGTGCCTGGTGATTCTTATCGGGCTTTTATGCCTAGCAGGCTTAATGCCGGTGATGTATTTTATGAAATAGAAATTGAAATTTGTGTTCAAGGCGAATTAAAGCAAACTTATCAAGTTAACTGCTCAGGTGAGTATGTAAAGTAGGAATGAACTTCTTACTTATATAAGACAAGGTAAATCGGTGATTTATTACAAGCGGCATGCGTTATTTAGTGTGGAATATATATATATATATATATATATATGGTTCTAATATATGTGTTCTCGGCTTTACTAATGAATTACATGATGTTGTATCTTGGTCTTTTAGTATGTGGATACATGGTGGGTATTCGGCCACATGAGTGGTAGTGTAATTGATGCCATGGTATAGTAATTGACATTTAAGTGTATAAATGTTGTACCTATGATTACATGATGATATTTTGGGTTTCGAAAGATTTGAATATAAATAAGTAATTCGATTATGAACATGTGGGTAAAGAGATATTTTTCTTACGAATTCATACTTGCTTATATGGGTATGAAATTAAAGTTTGAAAATAAATACGAGTATAAGCCTACAAGTTGAATTGTAGTAATTAAATCGTTGATTTTTAAACATTATATTTTTTTTATGAAATTAGGACTTACTAAGCTAGTAAGCTTATCGTGTGAAGTGTTTCTTTTTTTTTAGATTAGGTGCAAGCTACAAGCTCGTCGGGATCGTTCGGAAAGTCGCTCACACTATCAATCTACATTTTGGGTACTCTTTTATTTTGGTTTTAAATGAAGGCATGTATAGGAAGGACTTGGTCTTTGTCTTGATGAAATTTTAAGGTTCTTGTATATAATAGCCATGCGAATATGGCTAAAATTTTTTTGGTTAAATATGCTGTTGTGTTTTTGATATGCACGTTGGTTTATATTGGCAATGTTTATGCATTCTTAGTTGAAGTTTAATCGTTTTTGATAAGAAATTGTATGTATACGAAATGTATCCTTGAATTAGGTATATGGACATGTTCGGTTAGAAGTTAGTTTTTCATGAATTGTAACGAAACAGCTTGTAGTAACAGAAATGGTGTGACTTTGAAAAATCACCAAAAATAGGATACCTTGAATTATAAGGTGAATGAAATATGAAATTAAACCTTATTGTGTCTAGTTTTACATGAAAGAAACAGAGTAGGCAAAAGATTTATATATTATGAGATAATTAAGTTTTAGTGAGACCTTCTCTGAATGAATTCGTGAGTCACTGTTCTGTTTTGGAAAAATTGTAAAAAAGTATACAAAAATAATTAAGAAGCATGGTTTATATGTGTAGAACCCTTAATGAGTTTATTTTTCATTGGTATAAACAAGAGAATTATAGGAAATTTGTGCAACGAGATAATTGTATTTTTGTAGAGACAGGTCAGAATTGTCAGGCAGTGTAATAAGGCTAACTTTAATGAATAAACTGTACTAATTTGCCACAAGAAAAATTCTGGAAAAATTATGGTGAAAATTTATATGAGTCTAGTTTCAAGGAAAATTTACGGATCTAAATTTCGAGTTTTGTAACTCGAGCTATGATCGATTTTGTCAGCGTGACGCAGTTAGACAGCTTTAAAACTTTACACCCCGAGTTAATAGTCAAGTCTAGTAATGCCACGTACTCGATTCCGGCAAAGGGTTTCGGGTAAGGGGTGTTACAATGACCATTCGGCTAACTCCTTCAATTGGCTATAAATATTTGTTATTTTCATTTGTAAAGGAAACAACTTTTAGACTTTTGATCATTAATCTTATTATATGAACTTTGTTCATCTGAGTGAGTTATCTCCTCTTCGTTTTTGTACGAGTTTCGATCTCGACTTATCAAGTGTTTCTTGTGGCGTCAGTCGTTCTCATCCATTAATCTATACCATTGGTTCTTACTTCTCTAATTAACAGGTCTTTGGTCCATCTTCGCCTTCATCTATCCACCTTAAGCAAATATAGAAACCGGGGTGACATTTGCTAATGTTAAATCATTTCTTTGTTTAAGCTTATTTGTCCATTTCCACCTAACTATCCTTTACCCTATATCCATCTTCACTCCTTTATGTCAAACCAAGCCATTCCATATCACTATCTTCTTTTCATTCATCCTAAACCGAACCTATCATTTCGTTCATCTAAACCGTTTCCATCATTTCTCCATTTACTTAAAAGCTTCCGCAACTCTTCCATATTTTATCATTATTACCCGAAGGCTTGCTTTACTCCTCGTAGATGATTGGGCAACTCCCATACATTTCGACTCTTCCCGAGGCGGACTGTATCATCTGGTATCAGAGCTACCAAACGAGGAGTTTTTGACGACGTACGTGAAGCCGGAAGTTAGTTCGTATTTGTAAAAAAAAAAAATAAGTTGTAATTTTTTGTTCTCTTTGTATTATTGAATGTATTTGGAGTAAAAAAAAGAAAAAAAACGAAAATTCAAAAAAAAAAGAAAAAAAATCGAAGTAAAAAAAAAACAAAAAAAAAGTGTGAAGTTTTGCAAGTTTTGCTTTGTTTACATAATCTTCTGCTATCCCCGATCCTCAAAGCCACCACTCTAGTCTCATCTTCCTACCCCGACCCTCAAAATTTTTCTTCTACCCTAATTTGGTTCCTCCTCATTTTTAACCCAACGCCACCCACCCTTAATCCATTTGCTTTCTCTTTTGTTTCAGCCTACCCGATACCCTAACGTTTACCCTTGAAACCACTTTGAAGCCAACCCTCAAGCCACGATTAGTCTTTCGAAACGAAGTATGAAATTGTGAGAGTGAGAGAGAGCGGTAAAAGGCACGAGTGCAATCATCAAAGAAAAAGCCTTATATGAGTGAAAACACGAGTGTGAGCGAATTTTTCTTTGTGAGTGACTTGTGAGGATTTTGTGGTAAGGCATTTTAAATTTTGGATTTATTTTCTTTCTTTATAACGTTCTTTCTTTTCAGCAATAAATATGTTTCAGGAAGAACTATCCGCCGAAGACTTCTAATTTTTGGTGAATGAAATGGATCGAATGCTCGAGAAGAAGCTAAGTCCCATACAAAGGCGTTTGGACCAAGCGGAGGAAAAGGCTCGACGAAAGCACACCACAACGAGTCGAGAAACGGAGCAGCGACCATCTTGGAGACCCACTTTTGATGAATACTCGAGAAAAGAATTCCGTCATGACTCCCATTCATCATCGAGCTCAAGGTCAAAGGACTTCTATCAAGATTTCTCTTCATCAAGAAGTTCATTTGATTATGTGAGAAAGGATTATCATCGAGATTCGTATTCGTCAAGACCCCCGAGACATCGAGAAGAAAGCTACGAGTACTCATCCATGAAAGATTATTCTCGAAGTGGTACATATTATGATTCGTATTCAAGGCGAAGAAAAGCGAGTTACGAGTTTGAAACCTTTGACGAAGACGAACGTGAAAGCACTAGCTACTCTTCGAACGATTCAAAGATGTCACGCTCAAAGGATCTTTCACGAGGAATCGATCGAGACATCTATGAGAATATTACTTCGATCTTAGAATCAAACCCGTCCATTTTTTATTATTTTGAATCTTCCTCTTGTTGTACTCAAAATGAAAAAGAAAACTCAAACGAAAAGGAAAAAGAGAAAGAATAAAAAGAAGTAGAAAAATAAAATAAAAGTGAAAAAAAGATTGAAAAAGAAGAAAAAGAAAGAAAAATTGAAAAAAAAGAAAATTGAAAAGAAAATTGAAATTGAGAAAAACATTGAGAAAGAAAGTGAGAAAGAAAAAGATGTTGAAAAAGAAACGAGAGAAAAGAACGAGCGAGAAAACGAGAGTGAATTTTCAACTAACCCATTTGAAATTTTCTCTTCTTCTGTTTCGTCATTTCAGGTTTTCAAGGAACCAAGCGACGACTACCAACTCCAATACCTTCCTGATAAGCGACGTTTTTCTTTGGTTGAAAAATGTAAGATTGAATCACGTGAACCGAAAGGTAAGGAAGGTAAGTGCTTTGATGAGATTCAGTCTTCACCAAATTTTCATAATGATTGTGATTATGTGGATAATACCGTTGATTGCCATCCTCCGACCATTTTTGATGTTTTAAATGATGGTAAGATGAGTTTGTCTACTAATAATCAATGTGCTGCAAAGTATGAAGGTGAAGAGACACATATCCAACAAGTACAAGACGCGAGTAAGTATGACGATGAATTTTATCTTAATCCTCATTTGTTTGATTGTGGTTATTACAAGATTTGTTCATTGTCTAATACGAAATCTTTGAGTTTTTGTAAATTCGTTTTGAAACATGTTAAGAGTTTTGATCGTTTGATCTTGAACATACATTATTCTTATTGGTCTAACATGTGTGATTTTTCAAATCATGTTGTCCCATCTTGACTTAAATAGTCAAACCCATGTTTTTAAAGGGAATCTGTTTCGATTTGCTTTGTGGGAAATTCAAGTATCACACAGTAAGTTTGAAAGACTTCTATCTTTTTGATACTTGGTTTTGAGTAAGGTTGCGAAATTTATTTATTTTGTCTACAATTTTTATTCGCTCCTTAAGCGAATTTTGTGGTTGTATTTGAGATTTACAATCCATTTGAAAGGTGTTGATTCAAACGCAAAGCTTCGACTACATTACTTGCCCGTGGAGAGAAGGTTTGTATTGCTCGACCGAGGTAAGAATGATCTTTATCTTTCCGCGCATCAAGGTAAGCCTCTTTGAAAGTATTGATACATTTTGCTCTCTTTGGATGGTGCTAAGCTTTGTGTTGCTGATTTTGTCTTTGTGAAACATTTAGATCATTACATGCTTAATCGTTCTATTCTACCTGTTTGTGATCTACCTGTTTTCTTGATTGATGAAAGGATTCTTACGTTTGATAATTTTGATAATATTCGTGTGAAAGAGTCCAAATTTCGTCACATGTGCAATCCACTTGAAGATTTTGAGACGTTTTCGTTCTCTTTGGACGTTGATAGAGATTTTGTTAATGAATTTCATTTTATAGATCATTTAGATCATGAATTGTTTGAATGCCCTATTCTGCTTAATGACGATCTATCCATTTTGGTCATTGACAAAAAGAATCTTGTGTACGATAAATTTTATAACTCATGTGCGAGTAATTTCATAAATCATTCAGCGCAAGATTTGGCTGTTCAATTTCATGTGCCATGTGCACTTTCTCACATATCTGCTTGTGATGCTTATATCTATCATCTGATGAGTTACTTGCATGTTGATTTTGACTTTTGGAATCTGTTTAAATCGTATGCATGCCAAGAAGCCTATTCACTTTTGTTGCAAACATTTGATAAGGCTTTGTTCATTTTATATGATAAAATGTTTATGCCCGTTTGCGTGCCATCTATTTGTCTTGTTTTGCTTATATTTGGTTTGCAAGAATGTTTGCTAACTTATGGTTATCTTTTTCAGGTAACGCGATTATCATCCGTCTCGTTTGATTGAGGAATATCGAGTCAAGAGGAATTTTGTTCGGAATACCAACAGGTCGATTCGAGGACGAATCGTCTTGAAGAGGGGAGGGATGATACGGGCACGCCGGGGGCACCATCGATCTTCAAGTCGACGAGGCTCGACGCCAAAGTCCCAAGTGCTGTGGAGCTTGTGTGCATCTTGGTGCACTTCCAAATTGAGCCGGATTAGCTCAATCGAGCTTAATTTGAGCTCACTCGAGCTCGCTCCAGCTCATTGAGCTGATTGCTTTTTAATTTAATGCTTTAAATAAATTGGACAATTTATTTATTTAATTTTCTACAGCAAGTTAAGTGTCTAAATATTTTATTTAGTGCCAATTTTAATTTTCCTAAGTCTAATTTAATTTGTGTCATTTTATTACAGCCTTTTAAGTGTGTTTTAATTTAAGAATTAAAGTGCAGAATTTTTCTAGTCATTTAGGGGCTGCCGAATTTTCAATGTAGCATATTGGTGTATTTAAGTTGTCCAAACGTCCCTTGAAGTGTCCATAGCATGTGTTTAATGTTATTCATCTGATTTGGAGTGAATTAATGTGAGTTCATTCACTTTGTGGGTACAGCCGAATGTACCAATGCATTAAAGGGAGGTGCATACACTTAGGTGCATTGTACTTGGCCGAATACATCCATGTATTTGGTGGGTGCATGGACGGTTGGAAGCATGGTTAAATGCTGCTGATTTTTGGATTATCAAGGTGCCTATTTGGTTAAAAAAATAATTCCATGAAGACACATGCATTGTAACATCCTTAAATCGGGGTCTTTGCATTTTTGTGTGCTTGCATGTGATAATATGATTGTTGTGCTAGTTAAGGTGTCTTGGGGTCTAGGCATGAGCGTGGGGTAGGCCTGAGCCATAGCAATTTTTTTTTTTTGTTTTGGGTACTTGGAAGGGAGAGCTGAGTGAGTTAGGTGTTAAGGGAAATTATTGGAGTGCTTTGACACAAGAATCCCAGTGGTAAAGTGGCAAGGGAGGCGCCACTTAAGCATAAGGAGTGTAACACCCCAAACCCGGCCCAAACATTACGACCGAATTTGGTATGCTACGGAGGAAAAACTTTTGAAAATCCCTTTTTAAGTCGTTTTAAATTTTGATAAAAGATATTGTTTTGATTTAAAACAGTTGAGGTGTTATGAAGAAAGCATTACTTAATGTCATTTAAAAATATACTAAGTTAGGTTGTTCTGATTTCAAGTGTACCGATGGCACAATAAAACATTTTTACGAATTAATTTGAGAAAAACATGTGTACCCATTTTAATATCATAAAATAGTTAAGCAATTTATCAAAACATAAAATAATCCAAGTGCAAATTTTAGGAGGCCTTATTACATCTTAAACAAAATAAATCAAACCCATATTAAAATAAAAATAGTTCCAAATCCACCCAGTCCATATTTTCATTGCATGGTTGCCTCGAGTTCATCAGGCTCCTTATCCGCAACTACGAGTCACTGAAAATGTTAAAGGAAAAAGGTGAGTCATCAAGACCCAATGTGTAACCCTTTTTCCGGTTTAATGTAACATCATACACAAATCATAATTAATTTAATATGCACAAGTTTAATATGCACCCAACCTAGCCATCCGCACGCCTTTCTCTACCCCGTGTGGTACCAAACCTTTGGTGGTGCCAAACCACCGTGACGTATAGTCACGAAATCCATCAATATTGTGGTACCAAAACCTTTGGTGACCGAAGTCACCGCGAGACAATCCCATATCTCAAAGTGGGGCCAACCCACGGTGGTATCAACCACGGGGACAAGTCGCTATGAGGTGCCAAACCTCCGGAGGTACCAAACCTCGGTGACCGTAGTCACAATGTGTGTACCAAAAACATCGGTGTCCGTTGACACAAATATCACCGCCCCTCCACTCATCAACCCATATCAACAATTATATACTTTTATGAAATCATGATAATAGGTTTATTTAACAACGTTCATAGATTTATCATTACCATAAACCAAATATTGCACATACCAAATGTGACATGCTTCCCAAAAGCATCAAATAATAATCTCAAAGTAATAAAGACTTACCCGTGTCCTTGTTAATACCATGATGGTATAACATCCATGTCTACACAAACCGATTAGGCATAATATAACACTTAGCATATTTAAAAGATTATAAGATGTGTATGCACACACCTGATACTAACGAGAGTCCTAAATCCCGAATAGACAAATCGCCACACAAGTTTTCCTTGCCCCTATATTCGGTCAAAAACTAGATTAGTGCCATGGCCTATTCGGCCAAACCAAAATAATTGAGAAGGGTTCCTTGTGAACCCGAAACCTTACCCAAAAGCCTTCGAACACTAGCCAGCACACCCCTATATGTGAACCGGTCTCACTTCCCTACAACCAACCATCATCATTAAGGTTATTAGCTTTCGGCTTAAACGAAAACTTAAAAGAATAATCCTTTGAAATAAACCCTTACCACCTTACCAAAATCAATTGATAGAAATGTCCCGAGGAAAACTATGCTACCTTTAATATTCGGCCAAAGTGATTCAAGATAGGAGAAGAAAATTTTCGGCACAACAAAGAGGTATATTCGGCTAAAGAACAAAAAGAAAATAATAGGAAAAGGGAATAGAGTTTCAAAGCAAAGAAGAGAGTATAGAAGATTTTTGGTGTTTAAGCAAAACAAATAGGAGAACAAGATGTTGATGAATGTTTTGGTTTTGAGAGAATGAAATGGAGAAAATAGAAGATGAGCAAAAGAAATGACCAAATGGTCAAAAGAGTTTAGGCTTATCACAAGGTAAAATTCGGCCAAAAGAAAAGAAAAGAGATTGAGAGAGAATTGCAACCTTTTTCACCAAATGCTAGGAATGACCAAAACACTCCTAAACCTTACCAATTACTAGCATATTCGGCCAAATCCTCCCCTTAGCCACATTGCCGCCCAAGTTCATGGTCAATTGGCCATGAGTTAGTTTCAAAACATTTTCCATAAACCAAGCCTTTTGTCCCTCAATTTACCATAACTTCAAGATATCCTTCCATAACCTTAGGAATCTTATCCCTTATTCCATGCTTTCCTTTAAAATAAATTCAACTTACCAAAATGAAAGTCCAACCTATCATAATCATAGGTTGACCAGGCCATTAATGCTAACATACAAAATAAACTTTTAAAAATGCTAAACATACTACTCGAACCTCTAACCTCAAGCTATAAGTTCAAACACCATAACCACTTTGCCATTAATTCCTTATGTGCTTTAATTAACACTTAAATTAACTTAAGTGCTAACCTCACATAATCCACTTCATTAAATAAACCATACTAAGAATTATCCTACTAAACCGAGCTTACTCAAGACCCCTAATTAAGTCTTATAACACCACAAATAATATCACAGAGATTTAAACACAAGAAAAAATAATTCAATCACAAATAGCCCCAATTTCGTGGATGTTACGCTTCTACTTCTTAAAATAATTTCGTCCTCGAAATTACCTCGATCGTAAAAGATGGGGATATTCTTCGCCTCATCACATCCTCGGGTTCCCACGCCGCTTCCTCCGTACCATGGTTTTGCCATAGCACTTTCACTAAGGGTACGCGCTTACGCAAAACCTTGACATCACGTTCTAAGATCCGAACTGGCTCCTCCTCGAAAGATAGATCCGAGTTAACCTCAATCTTCGCCACAGCACAACGCGGCGATGGATCGGACCGATATCGCCTAAGCATTGACACATGGAAGACGTCGTGAATTTGCCTTAACTCTACCGGCAACTCGAGCTGGTAAGCTACGTGTCCTACTCGCTTCAACACGATATACGGCCGATGAACCTTGGGCTTAACTTCCCTTTTCGCCCAAAAACGCAACACCTTTTTCCAAGGCGACACCTTCGTAAAGACTTTATCTCCTACCTCGTATTCCATTTCCTTGCGCTTGAGATCGCATGTGACTTTTGCCTATCCGATGCTTCCTTGAGACGAGCCCGAATTACCTTAACTTTATCCTCTGCTTTTGATCACCACTCGGACCCAAAACACGACGTTCACCTAACTCCGCCCAACACGTAGGAGTACGGCATTTTCGTTCATAGAGTGCTTCATATGGTGCCATTTGGATACTCGCTTGATAACTATTGTTATAAGCGAATTCCGCCAATGGTAGATACTCTTCCCAACTACCACCAAATCCAAAACGCAACCTCTCAAAGATATCTTCTAAAATCAGATCACTCTTTCCGATTGTCCGTCGGTTTATGGGTGAAAAGTCTTTGAAGTCCAATCTCGCTCCCAAGGCCCGATGCAAAACTCTCCAAAACCTTGATGTAAACCTCGGATCCCTATCCGAGATAATCGATCATCGCACACCATGCAATCTTACTATCTCGGCTACATATAGCTCGCTAGCTTCAGGCTTAATAATCTACCCTTCATGGTATGAAATGCGCGACTTAGTTAGTCGATCCACAATTACCCAAACCGAGTTCTTCTTACTAGGCGTGAGGGGTAATCCACCGACAAAATCCATAGTGATCCTCTCCCATTTCCATCGAGGAATCTTCACCGGTTGGAGTAACCACGATGGCAAATCGATGTTCAACTTTAACTTGCGACACGCGGACACTTACCCACGAATCGATTACCTCACGCTTCAACCTGTGCCACCAAAACTGCATTCCCGCAAATCTCCATACATCTTGCTACCTCCGGATGCATAGCGTATGGGCTGCTATGTGCATCTTGGAGAATTCTTTGCCTCAACTCCACATCTTTCGGCATACAAGCTCGCTCTTGAAAACATACACTCCGCGCGGACAAACTGCACCCTTCCAAACCACCGTCTTGAACTTGCAACCTCCTTGCATTCAAACTGTCATCCACCAACGCTTTTCCTTAATCTCTCTCGATCCAAGTCGGTTTAACTTGCGATTCGCCAAAAGACTTACTGCCGTCGTGATAGATCGAGATGAGCAAACATCGCTCTTAAGTCTGGCATCACGACTTTTCGCTCAAGGCATCGACCACCACGTTCGCTTTACCCGGATGGTACTCAATCGAGCGTCGTAGTCTTTTAAAAGTTTAATCCATCGATTTGTCTCAAATTCAAACCCTTACGAGTCAAAAGATACCTCAAACTTTTATGATCCGTGTAGACTATTGACTTTTCCCCATACAAGTAATGCCGCCATATTTTCAAAGCGAAAACTCATCGCCGCTAACTCCAAGTCGTGCGTTGGATAGTTAACCTCATGCGGTCTTAGCCGACGGGACGCATAGGCCACTACCTTCCTTCTTGAATCAATACGCATCCCAAACCGGTATGGGACGCGCCACAAGAAACCTTAAGTAAACAACTTTCCCGCCTCAGTCGTACCAAAATCTGAGCTTAGTCAAAATCTTCCTTAGCTTGTCAAAACTTTCTTGTTGCTTCTCCGACCATACAAATGGAAATCCCTTTCTTAACAACTTAGTCAACGGGCACTGCGATTAAAGAGAATCCTTCCACAAACCTCCGATAATACCCCGCGGACCCAAAAGCTTCAATTTTCGCCACTAACCTAGGGGTTTCCAATCCAACACCGCTTCCACCTTGCGAGGATCTACTCTAATCCCTTCCACGACACCACATGACCTAAGAAAGCCACCTCTCTAAGCCAAAATTCACACTTACCGAATTTGGCATATAATCGCTTCTCTCTCAATTGCTTGTAGAACTATACGCAAATGCATGTCATGCTCCTTCTCCTTCTTTGAGTAAACCAATATGTCGCCTATAAACACCACGACAAATTGATCCAAATCTTCTTTGAAACACTCTATTCATTAAGTCCATGAATGCCGCTTTGGTGCATTAGTCAACCCAAAAGGCATCACCAAAAACTCGTAATGCCCATACCTTGTTCGGAATGCCGTCTTGTGCACATCAACCTCTTTCACCTTGAGTTGATGATATCCCGACCTAAGATCTATCTTTGAAAATACCGATGCACCCTTGATTGGTCAAACAAGTCATCAATCCGAGGCAACGGATACTGTTCTTGATCGTTAACTTGTTCAATTGGCGGTGAGTCGATACACATCCGCATTGAACCATCCTTCTTCCTAACAAACAACACAGTGCTCCCCACGGAGATATACTTGGTCGGATAAATCCTTGGTCCAAAAGCTCCACGAATTTGAGCCTTCACTCCACCAATTCCTTTGGTGCCATTCGGTAAGGTGCTATTCACACGCAGTGCCGTTCGGTAGCAAGTCTATACCAAATTCAACTTCCGATCCTGAGGCGGACCGGAAGTTCTTCGAGGAACACATCAGTGAATTCCCCATCTGTTCGGACCTTCTCAACCGCCGACTCCTTAGCTTCCAAAGCACAAATTCGAACTAAAAACGCCTCGCAACCTTTCCCGACCATCTTTTCAGCCTTCATCGCAGACACTACATTAGATAGGTAATCTCTTCTATTACCTATCATGACCACTTCATCACCCTCAGCCATCTTAAGAACCATGCGCTTAGCAGAGCAGTCCAACCTTGCCTGATACTTAACCAACCAGTCCATACCAAGGATCAAATCGAACTCCCCAAACGGCAGTTCCATCAGATCAGCCACAAACACGACCCCTTGGAGTTCTAGAGGTACATCTCTATATAGCTTATTAACAACTACAGAGTGACCTAAAGGTCTAATTACAATCATCTCCCTAGAAGCAGTCTCGAAGTCTAAGTTCATAGTCTCTACCACACTACTAGAAACGTATGAATGCGTCGAACCCACATCAATCAAAGCAGTATATGGAACACCAAAGATTAAGAACGTACCGGTTATAACGTTCGGTGCGTCACCTTCCTCTCGACGCCTCACCGCATAGACTAGACCAGCAGCTTGCTTCTACGCTGTTTGCTCACCTCTGCCCGAAATTTCGCGACCTCGATTAGATCCATTTCCTCCTCTACCATTACCACGACCCTCCGTGGTGGTCCTACATTCCTAGCCCGAGCACGCGGTTCGACCTCGACCGATTCTTGGCTAACTTCCGAGGACAATCCCTTACACGGTGGTCCCAAGACCCACATTCAAAGCAACACTTCTCACCGGTCCAACAACCTCCCCAATGCGATTTGCCACAGCGATTACAGTGAGCGGTCTCTCGGTTAGCGACCATGGGCCTTCTCGCCGATTCGGCCCACTCGCCTCACCCTTTCTCGAACATTACCACCCGATCCAGACGACCCAAATCCTCTTTTCTCGCTTGTTCCTATCATAGTTTCGTCTCACGGACTCCTTGACCCCTTCGGCTACCTTAGCTTTTTCCACCAAGACAGCAAACTCACGCTCCTGCTGCGGAGCAATCAGCAACCTTAACTCATCCCTAAGTCCGTCTTCAAAGCGGACACAATGATCATGCTTCGTTGACACTATACCCTGAGCATAGCGGCTCAACCTCAAGAATTCTGCTTCATACTCCGACACAGACTTATTTCCTTGTACCAACCCCAGAAAAGCTTTCCTCAGTGCATCAATGTAGCTTGTGCCCACATACTTCTTTCCGATAAGCGACTTTGAAGTATTCCCAAGTCGATCATCTGCCGTAGCACCATCTCGAACCGTGAGCCACCATCGATATGACTCATCCTTGAGAAGCGACACCGCTCCTTCGGTTTCTCCTCATTCGTCGGATCTATCTCATCCATGATTCTTTTGATCGATTCTAGCCAATACTCACCAGATTGGGTGTTACACGGACACACCTCGGAAAAATTCAGCCGTTAGCTTGAAGTCTCGGTACCGACTTCCGAGCTCCTCCACCTCCACCCATTCCAGCCTACTCTCTCTAGAACCCGCAGATCGCTTGTGACATCTGCGTCATCACCCGTCCGATCCTCGCTCCTCACTCCAAAGGTTGGGGGTGGTGGTGGCGGTGGTACCTCATTCTCAAATCCACGACCCGATCCGCGAGGTTCGACATGGTCATCCTACCCCCTTCCGCGTCCCACGACGCCACGCCCTCTAAAGCTCATTCTAACTAGCGCTTTAACTCGATTAGGAAATTTTTATGAATTAGTACATGTTTCACTTGGTTATCCGCGAAGAAATTTTATGAAAAGAATTTAATAGAGATTCTTTCGATCAATCAAAGTTTTAAGTCTTCTGTCCTAATTTACATAGAAAAGTACATCCATTCCCTATACCTTTCATACCTATGCACTCTTTGGGCATTATCGTCTCAGTTTCTATCCTGTGGGTATTTTTCGTAATTTTGCCACTAGGAAATTTCAGTAATTTTGGTAAGTTGAAGAATATTTTGAAAATTTTTGAAAGTAAATTTTTGTTGCTATTGAAATGAGTATCATAACGATTTTTAAAACTTAGAGCTTTCACAAAGCAGGGTTAATCCCTTTTGGGTTTTATTTAACGTGTTTAGCCTATGACCGAGTCCTCTTGGTTAGGGTGAACCGAAGCTACGCACTGTAGGAATCCCACGAAGAGGAGGTGAGTCACGAGGATTTGCTTAAATACCAAGCTCTTTCGGATCCAATCCTAGACATGCGCACTAAGGTTACCACACCCTAACCCGGCGACTTGGTCACGGGTTGGTTTTAATTAGGCCATTAAAGTCTTATGAGTTTTGTTGGGGTGGACTAGTCCTAAGGTTCAACACCTATCACACTAACTACGTTCCCTTCTTACCCTTCTATAATAATAATCCATACAAAAAGTTAGAGGTACTTACTCAGGCGGATCGGTGTGGGAGACTCGGTGCCATGCTTATTCAAAACCACAATATTTCAAATAGACCTACCAAAACATTTTTGGGCCTTGGGCCTCCACACCGATGAGCTTTGAACCGGCTCGATACCAATTTGTAACACCCCAAACCCGGCCCAAACATTACGACCGAATTTGGTATGCTACGGAGGAAAAACTTTTGAAAATCCCTTTTAAGTCGTTTTAAATTTTGATAAAAGATATTGTTTTGATTTAAAAGCAGTTGAGGTGTTATGAAGAAAGCATTACTTAATGTCATTTAAAAATATACTAAGTTAGGTTGTTACAGATTTCAAGTGTACCCGATGGCACAATAAAACATTTTTACGAATTAATTTGAGAAAAACATGTGTACCCATTTTAATATCATAAAATAGTTAAGCAATTTATCAAAACATAAAATAATCCAAGTGCAAATTTTAGGAGGCCTTATTACATCTTAAACAAAATAAATCAAACCCATATTAAAATAAAAATAGTTCCAAATCCACCTAGTCCATATTTTCATTGCATGTTCGCCTCGAGTTCATCCGGCTCCTTATCCGCAACTACGAGTCACTGAAAATGTTAAAGGAAAAGGTGAGTCATCAAGAACCAATGTGTAACCCTTTTCCCGGTTTAATGTAACATCATACACAAATCATAATTAATTTAATATGCACAAGTTTAATATGCACCCAACCTAGCCATCCGTCACTTTCTCTACCCCGTGTGGTACCAAACCACCTTTGGTGGTGCCAAACCACCGGTGACGTATAGTCACGAAATCCATCAATATTGTGGTACCAAACCACTTTGGTGACCCGAAGTCACAATCAAATGATGGGGCCAACCCATCGTGTGATACCAAATCACCGTGACGATCCCATATCTCAAAGTGGGGCCAACCCACGGTGGTATCAACCACGAGGGACAAGTCGCTATGAGGTGCCAAACCTCCTGAGGTACCAAACCTCCGTGACCGTAGTCACAATGTGTTACCAAAACACGGTGTCCGTCGACACAAATATCACTGCCCCCTCCACTCATCAACCCATATCAACAATTATATACTTTTTATCAAATCATGATAATAGGTTTATTTAACAACGTTCATAGATTTATCATTACCATAAACCAAATATACCACATACCAAATGTGACATGCTTCCCAAAAGCATCAAATAATAATCTCAAAGTAATAAAGACTTACCGTGTCCTTGTTAATACCATGATGGTATAACATCCATGTCTACACAAACCGATTAGGCATAATATAACACTTAGCATATTTAAAAGATTATAAGATGTGTATGCACACACACGATACTAACGAGAGTCCTAAATCCCGAATAGACAAATCGGCCACACAAGTTTTCCTTGCCCCTATATTCGGCCAAAAACTAGATTAGTGCCATGGCCTATTCGCCAAACCAAAATAATTGAGAAGGGTTCCTTGTGAACCCGAAACCTTACCCAAAAGCCTTCAACACTAGCCAACACACCCCTAAATGTGAACCGGTCTCACTTCCCTACAACCAACCATCATCATTAAGGTTATTAGCCTTCTGGCTTAAACGAAAACTTAAAAGAATAGTCCTTTGAAATAAACCCTTACCACCTTACCAAAATCAATTGATAGAAAAGTCCCTAGGAAAACTATGCTACCTTTAATATTCGGCCAAAGTGATTCAAGATAGGAGAAGAAAATTTTCGGCACAACAAAGAGGTATATTGGCTAAAGAACAAAAAGAAAATAATAGGAAAAGGGAATAGAGTTTGGCAAAGAAGAGAGTATAGAAGATTTTTGGTGTTTAAGCAAAACAAATAGGAGAACAAGATGTTGATGAATGTTTTGGTTTTTGAGAGAATGAAATGGAGAAAATAGAAGATGAGCAAAAGAAATGACCAAATGGTCAAAAGAGTTTAGGCTTATCACAAGGTAAAATTCGGCCAAAAGAAAAGAAAAGAGATTGAGAGAGAATTGCAACCTTTTTCACCAAATGCTAGGAATGACCAAAACACTCCTAAACCTTACCAATTACCAAAGCATATTCGGCCAAATCCTCCCTTAGCCACATTGCCGTCCAAGTTCATGGTCAATTGGCCATGAGTTAGTTTCAAAACATTTTCCACAAACCAAGCCTTTTGTCCCCTCAATTTACCATAACTTCAAGATATCCTTCCATAACCTTAGGAATCTTATCCCTTATTCCATGCTTTCCTTTAAAATAAATTCAACTTACCAAAATGAAAGTCCAACCTATCATAATCATAGGCTGACCGGCCATTAATGCTAACATACAAAATAAACTTTTAAAAATGCTAAACATACTACTCGAACCTCTAACCTCAAGCTATAAGTTCAAACACCATAACCACTTTGCCATTAATTCCTTATGTGCTTTAATTAACTCTTAAATTAACTTAAGTGCTAACCTCACATAATCCACTTCATTAAATAAACCATACTAAGAATTATCCTACTAAACCGAGCTTACTCAAGACCCCTAATTAAGTCTTATAACACCACAAATAATATCACAGAGATTTAAACACAAGAAAAAATAATTCAATCACAAATAGCCCCAATTTCAGGATGTTACAAGGAGTGTGACGCCACATGCAAGAGGGAGAGCCTTGGTTTGAGCTGCAGGAATCCCTTTCTGCTTATTCCTTTTTGACGCCAAGACCAGGGGAGTTGTCCTCAGGATGGACTCTGGTGGATGACTGTTGAAGGGGTCAACAGATTCAAACGAGAGGAGGAGAGAAATGTTAGGAGGTTGAAGTGTTCAAACTTGTTTGAATGGGTGATCAAGAGGAAAGCAAGGAGAAAAAGAAGGGATCGGGTTGGGGGAGTGTGTTAGCCAAATTTTGGATGGTGGTAGGTGGTGTGAGCATTCGGTTGAGGGTTTCTAAGGGGGTGGCCGAATGTGGCAAGTAGGCTTTGGTGAAGTGTGGCATTCGGCTAGTTAGAATGCACTTATGGCCTTTTCTTTTATTTTCTTTTGTGCCGAATTGAACCACTCCCATATTTCACTTTTGGCAATTGTTGCTTCTTCGTCTTTTCTCTCAAAAACCCAAGCCGAATTCTTCCCACTCTTCTTCTCCATCTTTGTTCTAAAACCGAAACCATCACCCCTCCCTCTTCTTGCGATTTCTTTTGATCACCTTAGCCGCATCATCATTTACTTTCTTTTGTTTCAAAGCCGAAAACCCCTAACCCCATCATCATCATCTTCAAGCTCTGTGCCATAGTCGAATATCTCCATCCAAGGTTCTCATCTCTGATTTTCTTCCATAAACCGAACTCCTGTGGCTAACTCTTCTTCATCTTTTTCTTTTGTTACCTCTAAAACTGAACATTTGTAAGATCCTTGGGGTGGCACCTTAACGATTCTTGCATTTTTTTTTCCCGATTTACCGAAATCTATTTCCCTTCCTTGGTTCTCAAAGCCAAAATCTCAACCCATAAACAAGTAAGATCTCACCATTTTCCTCTTTCTTTTTCCTCTTTTTTTTTCTTTTCTTTTGTTCTTATGGCCGAATCTTCCTAGCATTCTCTTATCTCTATTCCTTTCTCTTATCCGCTTGCTATGGTAGGAAAAGCCAAAATCTCTGGCACTCAAACCTTTCTTGTTTGACTCTTGTTGCAGTAGATCATTAACGTTGGGTTACCATTACTTCCAATCGATTCTGCTAGAGTGTGATCTTGGCCGATTGAAGGGTGTTAAGGAAGGCTTGGTATTAGTCGATTGGGTGCTCGATCTGTGTTGTGGTCTGCGGCACTGAATCTTCAGGATTTGTCAAGCTAGGTAAGGAATCTACTCTTTCGGGTTTGATATCTTTATGAATCGTTAGTCACTGTATTAATCCGATTTAGTGACCAAAGGTTTTATGGACCCTAGTGCCAGCCAAGCGTTAGGTGGGGTTAGATTTGAGACCCTAGCCCCTAAGTTCAAAAAGAGGGCGGTGTCGTTACATTCGCGATTGCCACCGGGTGTGGGCGCGCATCCGAGCAAAGCGATGAGCGGATAGCGTGAGTGTCGATTAACGATAGTGTCGACGTAGAGAGCATCGTACTACGGGTAATCATGTGTGTAACTCTTACACACTTCATTAGTTAATATGTTTATCATGTATGTTGCCAAAAGCCGGATTTACCGTCTAAACTGTTATGTTACTCTTGTGGGTAAGAGCGAGGACTCCGGGTAAGTCCACTATTGATTGATTAACGATAAATGCCTCTACAGTATTTGCATATGCCATGCCATGTGATGTTAGTATGTTAAGCATAATTGTTATGCCATGAAAAGTATGCTCATAAAGTTGGGTATGATGAGAGGAGGGGGGAAGGCATGATTCTAGACTGTCACCAGTGGTTTTGACCACACAGTGGGTTGGCCCCACTTTCTATATTATTATCGTGACTAAGTCTCAGTGGTTTTGACCACCAGTGGTTTTGACCACCAGTGGTTTTGACCACATATGTATTATTTGTGACTACGGTCACCAGTGGTTTTGACCACCAGTGGTTTGGTACCACACGGGGTAGGTATAGGAGTTCGGATGGTTAGGTTGTGGGTTGCATGACTTGCATATTGGCTTATGAAATTGTGTAAGGGCACTGATATTATCGGGATGGGGATTTATACACTGACTCTCGGTGACTCACCCCTTCCTTTACATTTTGCAGATGAATCATAGATCGCGGATGCAGAGCCGAGGCAGACTCGAGGTGGCCATGCACAGTATTTCGAGTTTTTGTTTTGAACTATCATTTCGGTTTTTACTTTGCTTTAAATTTGGTTTTGGGTTGTAATAAGGCCACTAGCTTTTATTTTTGGGTTTTATTTATCTGCTTTGAATTTACATTATATTTTGCTTAAGTTAGACAAAATGGCATGCCTAACAATCTATTAATGAATGTTTTCTAAACTTTTTTTTCAAAGTATCGGGTTTTCTAAAATTTACCATCGGGTAACAACAAACAAGTGGTGACAACAAGCTAACTCAATTTCTTTCAAGACTAAGTTTTACTCTAAGACCAAAGAGCGAAACGGCTTTTAGCTTTATTACTTAAACTAATTCGGGTTTCACGAAGATCAATAGTTTTCCTAAAATAAGATACGGCAACTTGTTTTCAATAACGATTCTCTACAAAATCAAAACAACCTCCTGTCTTCTTTAAAAACATTTTTCCTGTGACATGCTGGATTCAGTCGTAGCATGTTGACCGGGTTTGGGGTATTACATGCATGGAGGAGTTAAATGCATGATGCATGAACAACCAGTTTCAACGAATGAAGAAATACATGCATGGTTAGAGTCATGAACGTCCAAGGGAGTTTTAATGGCTGAATTAAACACTTGCAAGCCATTCAAAGACATGTTTAAAAGCTGGAAATTCTTCAAACAAAAGGTGCAACTCATCCCCAATGTTGGCCGAACCTAGACAAGCCTTTTCAGCTCCTTTGCTGTCCAAATTCGTTTGGCCACTTTCTTCTTCATTAAGATGTCTCTAAAATGTCTCAAATGGCTGAATTTACACATCCAAGAGGGCTACTCACGTTCTCTCTTATTGTTGGACACTTTTCAGCCAAAAGAGATCAAATTAATAGCTCAATTATTGCATGGGACGTACCTAGCTGCTACATGCACCTTCAAGTGACTTAAAATTCATTTTTCCTTCTAGAAAGCTGCCCATTAACATTCCCAAAGGCTGCACATGGACTTGGACGAAATTTTGGGACAATTAATCTTCTAGAAACCCATCCATTGGAGTGCCTTGATGCCATATACATCCAAACGAATTTGCAAGCACATTAAGGCCACTTTCAGCCGAAATTTGCCAAGACACTAAGAGACTTTATTCTAGATTTTTCTAGCTTATTTTAGTTTAATTTTTACTTAGCCTTTAAGCTATGACCATTCGGCTAACTCCTTCAGTTGGCTATAAATATTTGTTATTTTCATTTGTAAAGGAACAACTTTTAAAACTTTAATCAAAATATATCGACTTTTGTTCATTGAGTGAGTTTATCTCCTCTTCATTTTTGTACGAGTTTCGTCTTTGACTTATCAAGCTTTGCTTGTGGCGTCAACCGATCTCATCCATCAATTTATACCATAGGTTCTTATCTCTATAGATAACGGGTCTTTAGTCCATCTTCGAATCCATCTATCCACCTTAAACGTTATAGAGACCGGGGTGACACATATTTGTGTTGAATCAGTTCTTGTTTAAGATCTACTATCCATTTCCTTAAACTAGCCTAAATTACTTTTCCTTTGCTTAATCCTTAAACCGAATCCCATATTCTTCATTCCTTCCTAAAACCAAACCTATTCTTTCATCACCTAAACCATCTCTTTACTTAAACACCTCCATTCCTAACTTATCCCCTCTTCTAAATAAATTCGTAAAAAGCTTCCGCAAATTTAGCTATCTTTTTCCATATTCTTCCTATTAATTCCCGAATGCTTGATTTACTCCTCGTAGACGATTGGGCAACTCGTATACTTTTTGACTCTTCCCGAGGTGGACTGTATCATGAAGTCTCCGACGGTCCTCGAATCCGAGCTAGCTTTGAAATCACTATAAAACATGGAAAAAACAAAAACAAAGTAAGCTATATAGCTTAGTAAGCTCATATGTTAACAATGATCAACTATCATCATTCATAAATCATTCATATAATGGGAAACAATGTACAACAATTCTATTAAATCTCAAGCTATCAAATGATTATTCATATAACTTACCAAGGAACTCATCAATTTCATAGTTTTCAATACTCAATTCATTTCCGTACGTACCTTTACCATCTCGTACTAATCTCATATTCAACCACATCCTTATTTTTCCCATTGAACCATTCGGAATAGAAGTCGGATACTCAAGGTCTCACACGATAAGTACCTATATCATGGCCCGAAGCCAAATCAAGGTAACTTATCCGAAATTCTAATATCATGGCCCAAAGCCAAATCAGCTGATATGCATGGCCCGAAGCCAAATAGGTTTATCTCGCACACAAAGTGCTAATAACATGGCCCGAAGCCAACTCAAATATACCTAATGACATGTCACTAGCATGCTAAACTATTCCTAAGGTTCAATCGGGTTTCCAACTGTCAAATCTTCATCGAACCATTTTCGAACTCGTCCGAAATCACATAAACACAATTCATGCTATACCGAAGCATATAAAATACATTTGAAATGAAATTATAACATACGAACTTACCTCGGATGTTAAAACGGCGAATCGAGTCGATTAGTCGATAACTTTAACTTTTCCCCAATCCAAGTCGGTATTTCACTTTTTTTAATCTAAATATATTCAAAATTAACTTATTTAATCATCTATTCATTCAATTTAGTCCAAAACACTCTTTAAGACACATTTACACTTTTACCCCTAAACTTTCACATTTTCACAATTTAGTCCTTATTTCATAAAATCACATATTCCTGCAATTTAGTCACCACCCATTCTAGTAGAATTTCTCTAGTACTCATATTAGCCCATATTTCTCATTTATTTCACATTTTAACCACTAACTTTACACATTTCTCAAATAAATCCCTATTTTGCATTTTTACTCAAAATCACTTTACAAAACTTGTTTAACTATTAACAAACATTCAAAATCTATCATCAATCATCAAAACTCATACATATTCATCAATGGCAACATTCAAAATCTTTAACAGTTTTGCAAATTAGTCCCTGGGCTAGCTAATACTAGTTGCAACGATCACAAAAACATAGAAATCATTAAAAACGGGACCAAAAATGGACTTACATGCTCAAGATACCATGCCCAAATATTCCAAGCTCTCAAATGGTGTTTTTCAAGCCCTAATTTCGATGGTGGTGCTTAATGAAGATCAAGACGTAATGTTTTTAATATTTTTAACTTAAGTTATAATATAATTACTATATTAACCTTAAATAATTAACCTTTAAAACAATTTATAACATGTCCATTATAACACCCCTAACCCGTAACCGTCGCCGGAATAGGGTTAAGAGGCATTACTAATCATTTCCAAATATTTCAAATCATTTTACAACACAAAGTCAACCATAATTCAAACATATCAAGATGTAAGCATATAGTCCTTTAATGAGGTCTACAAGACCCTAAACACGTGTTAGAAAGGGGTCGGGACTAAACTGAACTCATACGAAAATTTCTAAAAATTTAACATTTTTCTAAGTTAAAGAGGTCACACGCCCGTGTGGGTAGGTCGTGTGCCTCACACGGCCTCGGACACGCCCATTTGTCCAAGCCGTGGCAAAACAGGGCATACCTACTGACTTGTCTACACGGCCTGAGACACGCCCGTGTGCCTCACCCGTGGTCGAGCCTGACTTGCACCACCCGGCCAGTCACACGCCCGTGTATCCAGCCCGTGGTCAAGTCTGACTTGATTCGAATTACAATCTCGAAAGACTCGGTCGAACCAGACGCCCGTGTGCTCAATCATGTGGGCAATTATAGGCCATTTTCAAGGCCAAACTTGCCATCCACACTTAGGTTCACCTACACATCTCAAATCACATACATTTATACATCAAATGGCAACCAAAACATGCCAATTCACACACTAACAAATCACTAACCATTTCATCTATGTCTATATTCAATTTCCACTCAAATATGTTCATTCAAAAATACTAATTTCATGTACCAAATCATATAATACAAGCATCATGTTATATATACCACAAAATCACATTCGAACCACAAAACTCATCAACCATTTAAGCAAGATCATACCATTTCCATTTTCACTAACTCATGCCATATTCATCATTCATATAATCCACACATGCAATCCAACACCAAACAACTTTCAAGCCATATCACATGACAAACTTATACATCTCAAATACATGCCATATTAACTAGCCTATACATGCCATACACCAAATATATACATATTTCAAAAGTACCAAAAAAGGTAGCCGTGTAACACCCCTTACCCGTGCCCGAAGCCGGGACTGGGTTTGAGATATTACCTAACAAATCTCACTTGACATCTCAAAACGGGCTATAAATTTTGCATAAACCTTTCTCTTGCTCAATCCTCGGCCCACGGGGCCCTAAACATACCTCCGAGAGGTCTTGGAACTTATCTGGGGGCTTTCGCGAACTTGGAAAACTTTTTTTCAAAACAGGGGCCACACGCCCGTGTTGGTCTATGGACACGCCCATGTGCCCCTAAGACATGCCCATGTCTTCTACCCGTGGTCGATCCTAACTATGACGTCATCATCTCACTAAGGTCACACAGCTAAGGCACACGCCCGTGTCCTTAGCCCGTGTGTCAAATTAAATTCCACATTTAAGGTGCAGACTTCACACGGCCTGGGCACACGCCCGTGTCCCTAGCCCGTGGAGCATACTGACTTGCAAACCTAGCATGCAAGGGGACACACGGTCGATCCACACGCCTATAGGGCTGACGGTGTGTCACACACGACATAGACACACGCCCGTGTGTCTATTCGTGTGGACAATTAGATGGCTATCAACCAAGCCCTTTGCCACCCTACATAGCACACATACACACACCAATTCAATTCAACACAATTCATAACCCAAAGGCATATCTAAGTACTCAATTCAACATCCATACACAAGGGCATACACTTCAAGAAAATCACTTTCATTAAGCATAAGAGTTTGCCAAGTATCAGCCTGACTTAATAGACCATTACAAAAAGACTTTAATGCTTTACAAAGCCAACACTTTGGCCAACAATTACCTAACAAAATACTCGAGTCCTACACATGCCATACTCAAAATAAGTCCAAATTGTTATACCAAAGTGATGTTGATAGTGTGATTTCTGAACTCCTACGTCCACGTTCCTCGAGTTATCTTGGCAATACTACAAGGGGAAAGAGCAATGAAAGGGGTAAGCATAAAGCTTAGTAAGTTTGCATGGATATAAATAGCAACAATAAGCTCATTAAATAATCCATCCATGGCATTAACTAACCATACACAAGTCTTAGGCTTCTTGCCATACTTACTCACAATTGCTCTTATTTAGCACATACCATGCCACATATCGTAATCGTTTCTTCGTGACTCATTCACGAGTACCTGTATTCACTCATTCACAGGACTTTAGTGCTAATCTCATTTACATTTCTAAACTCATCTAATCATCCCATTAATCACTAGGGATACTCAAAGACGCATAATATCGTCATTATTAAAAATACGAGGCCAATGCCACATCCCAGAGATGGTCTTACATGGAGTTACCTCTAAATGCCGATGCCATATCCCGGATATGGTCTTATACAGGAATTCACATTTAAAATCGATGCCACATCCCGGATATGGTCTTACATGATTCTTACATTCAATACCGAAGCCTTATTCCAAATATGGTCTTATACGAAAATCTCAATTCGGTGCCGAGGCCATGTCCCGGACATGGTCTTATACGGGACCTTATTCATTCTTCATCTCGATGATATCATTTTCATATTCGTTATAGTCCACTAGGACTCCAACATCTTATTCAACATCAATTTAGTAGAGTATCATGCATCAATATGATACCAATCATTCTCAATTATGCTAACATAAATGTTGAAACTATACATACAAACTTACCTCGATTTCAAAATGAGCTAGCTTGACGGTTTAGTCTGAGACTTTGTTCTTTCCCTAATCGAGGCAAATTCTCGGTTCTTCTTGCTCTATAATAGAAATTTAGCTCATTTTAATCATCTCATTACTAAAAGCATTTCAATAATCATGCTTAGGCAAAATTACTATTTTGCCCCTAGACTTTGGCAAAATGACTATTTTGCCCCTAGGCTCGGAAATTAATTCTAATCACATTTCCACTTTCAACAAGCCTAGGTGAACATTTAATACTCTTATAGCTATCATCAAAACTCAACATTTCACATAGTTACTACAAATTTTATAACCTTTTTAACAAGGTTCAAATAGGTGTTTTCAAAACAACACCTTTCACAAAAGTTGTTCATCTAACAACCGAGACTCAATTTCTTCCGAAAATGTAGAAAATAACAATGAAAGCTCTCATGGTAAAACTCTAAACTTTTCATCGTATTGCACATTAGTCCCCTCATTTGAAAGCTTAAGCTCTAGGGATCTCAAAAGTACAATTATCATAAAGAAAAATCATCAAAATCACTTACTAGAATGAAGGAGAGCTTGATGAAAATTTTGAGCTTTCAAACCTCTCTTTTGCTTGCTAATTTCAGTGGAGAAAGATGGAGAGAAAGATGATATCTTCTCTTTCTTTATTCTAATATTAAACTAGTCAAACAAGTCACCAACTACTACTAACTTTGACCAAATTTTTGTCTATCTTTGTCTCCAATGATAGCCTATGGCCGGCCAAGCATTTACAAGGGCTAAATTGCCTTTTAAAGACCTCAAATTTACAATCTATGGCTATTTGGTACCTTTAGCCTATAGAATGGAACTTTCTCACTTTATGCAATTTAGTCCTTTTTCGCGATTAATCGAGAAATCGCTAAAATTAAAGTACCAAAATTCTCATGTACTTATACAATCATATACTAACTCATAAAATATCATGAAAATAATTTCCCAAATCTCGGATTAGTGAACCCGAGATCACTGTTCCGACTAGCCCCTAAATCGGGCTGTTACAAGCCGATACTGTGATAAAGCCGCTGACGATCCCCTGATCTGAGGTAGTGTAACACCCTTAACCCGTATACGTCGCCGAATTAGGGTTACGGGCATTACCAAACAAATCATAACTTTACTCGATCAATTAAATTATAATTAAATAAACTTATATAATGGTATGCACATAAGCACAATTACATATGCATAAAACATACCTATTTTACTAAATTCAAATCACACCATTATTTACTTATGAGATACTCAAGCAATAAACCCAACCGTATCTGTATGATTGAATAACATGATTCAATAAACATCATATGAGTATATATCAACTTGATCAAAAATACAAAGTTACAAATATGTAATTATATATATATAGATATATAGATATACCTAGCTCATACCAAAGTTCAGATAGATCCAAATAATCGATCAAATCAATATTCACACGAGTTCGTTTGCATGCACATAGTTGAACAGAGAATAACTATACAGTATATACATAACATGTCACTATGATCTTATTTTTACATTTTGCCAAAATGATTATAAGTCCTTATCAAACATAATTGAATACAAAACATAAACATAACAACACATCACTCATATGTTCCATGATTAATCCCATATTATTAAAACATTATCATAGCCTTTAATGCCATTACTCACAAGACCAATGTATACCTACTATATGCACCTAGACCATAACCGAATATAAGCTAAATAAAATCCATATCATCCTTGCATCATAATGACATAAATATATATATACCACTTGAACATAAAAAAAACATATATCTCAACATCAAACTAAACACAAGATAAAAGCCATATTCGTATGGCTATAATACATATAAGACAAGTTTCCAACCCAAAACATGGACATTATCCATCCTATACATTCCTTTATCCAAAATAAACCAAACTAAAGGTGTACCAAATAGATGATAGTGTGGTTGACTTTCTTGACGATTTCAGAGCCCGTAGCTTGACCAAAATCTATAAAACAGAACATTGAACACCCACAGAGTAAGCTTACTAGCTTAGTAAGTCTTAAGCAAGTTCTATGCAACAATTAAACATTTTAATCACTAGGTTTATGGCATTAGGTATAAATATTTCAATGTGTAATTTAATCATAGCCGAATGCTATCATTGCCCTTAACCTAAGCATTAGTATTTTATTACCATAAAACACATACATCTTCACAACACATAATTATCACATGTGTTTGCATAATCCAAGTCAAATGAATAAATCACACATAACGTTTACATATACTCATTTGAACACACCTACAAACACATCCAAAACTATTCCACCATTAACCTTTCCACTTATAGCCAATTCTTCAAAATGATGTATTTAAACTCAATTTCATATATATATAATGTTCATACTTAACTCAAATGATGGTATATCAACTTACCTCATTCCTTAATAATATAAAAGGTTTATAGTTACCCGAGATTTTAGCTCAATGCATTAGAGATGTCTCACCTTGTCTGATTCACAAATTCCTTGTCTATAACGTATCACCGCGTTAAGCTAAGCGCTAGGCATCAAAGCCCAAAAATACACACCGGCATTAAGCACGCTAGACCAGAGGTCCGTGATTTAAACACTCGGCATTTAGCACGCTAGGCAATAAGCCCGATATAATTCACCAAAGACAAGGCACGCTAGGCATTTAGCCCGATATAGATCACCGGCACGAGGCCTGCTAGGCTCGAAGCCCGAATATCAACATCATTAACCATTCCGTGCACATTTATTAATACCAAAATGACATATAACACATATACATATTTTTCATAATACTATCACATATCACACTTGGATAAACTTAATCACTTACATCAAATAAAAATTCAATTCATGGTTGTAATACTAACATTCGGCCATTCCACATTTATATTCCCAAAATTTCCAAATTTCAACATTTGTTATACTATGTAAATAGTTTCCGACATATAATCGCTTAAAGACTTACCTCGACTTTCGACGGACAACGAAAACCGGCTATTCGATAACCTTTGCCTTTCCCCGATCCAAATCCGTTTTTCTTTGTCCTTGATCTAAACACATTAAAATTTATCTCATTCAAGCACATTTCATCTCAATTTAGTCCCAAAATACATAAATGGGCAAATTACCATTTTACCCCTAATGCTTCACATTTTTACTATTTAGTCCTATTTGCACAAAACACAAAATACACAAAATTTCACTACACCACCTAAGGGCCGAATGTTCATAGGGACTATACAATCCATTTATTTCATTTATTTTTTTCATTTTAGCCCCTCAAAAATTTATTTTTTCAATTTAGCCCTAATTACTCAAAATCACCAAAAACCTCAATACAAAACATATTAATCTAACATATATTTTTCATAATTCATCAACTATCATCATAAAACTCATGAACTCATCAATGGCACATTTCAAAATATTCATCAAAATAAAAAATTCAAGCATGGGTCTTAAAGTATTCGAAGCAACGATTACAAAAACGTAGAAATTATCGAAAACCGATTAAAAACTAACCTTTAATTTAGCTTGTAAATAGCCGAATGTACAAAGCTCCAAAAACTTTTTCTTTTCTTTGTGTTATTCGGTGGAAGAAAGCATGAATAAAATTCCACGTTCATGTTGGTTTTATTATAATATAGTTATAAATTATAAAATAAATATAATATAACCTTTAACATATAAAATAATACATAAAAACATGTTATATCACCATGTTGCCGTCCACTATAACTTAAAATGGGCATATTGCCCTTTAAGGACTTCACTAAAATAAAGCCACATCAATTTAGCCATAAATCAAATAAAAGGCCACTTTTACCACTTACGCGATTTAGTCCTTTTTACTTAATTGAGCACACAAACGATCAAATTTTCATACAAAACTTTCACACATAATAATTCACATATAATAAACACCGAAAATAATATTCAAAAAATTTTTCGGACTCGAATTCGTGGTCCCAAAACCACCATTCCGATTAGGGTCAAATTCAGAATGTTACAACTCTCCCCCCTTTAAGGATTTTCGTCCCCGAAAATCTTACCGTTAAACAAAGTCGGATATTGTTGCCTCATTGAATCCTCAGGCTCCCATGTAGCCTCTTCAACTCCGTGCCGATTCCATAGCACTTTCACTAATAGAATTTTCTTATTTCTCAACTCTTTCATTTCCCGAGCTAAAATACAGATCGGTTCTTCCTTATACGTCATATCGGATCAGATTTCAATCTCGGACGGAACAATCACATGTGACGGATCTAATCTATATCTACGAAGCATCGAAACATGAAATACATTGTGTATCTTTTCTAATTCAGAGGGCAACTTCAATCTATAAGCAACAGGCCCAATATGTTCGATGATCTTGTATGGTCCGATGAATCTCGGACTTAGTTTGCCTTTCCGACCAAATCGGAGTACTTTCTTCCACGGAGAAACTTTCAAGAATACCCGGTCTCCGACTTGGAACTCAATGTCTTTACGTTTTAAATCAGCGTATGACTTTTGATGATCCGAGGCAGCTTTCAAACTATCTCGATTATAGCCACTGCATTCGTCTCTTTAATTAAATCAACCCCGTGTATCTTATTTTCACCGAGCTCGATCCGAAGATAACGGTGTACGACACTTACGGCCATATAGAGCTTCGTAAGGTGCCATTTTGATACTAGATTGAAAACTGTTATTATAAGCAAATTCAATCAAAGGTAAGTATCTTTCCCACGTACCTTCAAACTCAAGGACGCAACATCTCAACATGTCCTCAAGTATCTGAATGGTTCGTTCAGACTGACCGTCTGTCTGCGGATGAAAGGCTATGCTAAAGTGGAGTTTAGTACCTAAAGCATCTTGCAACTTCTTCCAAAACCGCGATGTGAATCTCGAATCTCTGTCTGAAATAATGGAACTCGGCACACCATATAATCTCACAATTTGAGATACATACAACTCAGCAAGTTTATCGAGCAAATAGTCCGCATTTAACCAGGCACAAAGTGAGTGATTTGGTCGAGCCTATCGACTATAACCTGCATCGCATCTTTCTTGCTCGGTGTCATAGGCAAACCGGATACAAAATCCATAGTGATTCTATCCCATTTCCATTCGAAGTATCATGATCGGTGAAGTAACCTGTAAGGCACTTGATGCTCGGCTTTTACTTGGCGACAAACTAAACACTTTGAAACAAATTCAGATATATCCGTTTCATGCCGTGCCACCAATAGAATCTGTTTCAAATCATTATACATTTTCGTGCTACCCGGATGTACCGATAGTCGACTATTATGAGCCTCGTTCAAAATCATACGAATCAAATCCACATTCCTCGGAATACATATTCGGCCTTTGAAGTTCAAACAATCATTTGTATCAATTCGAAACTTTGACTCTGCATCATTTTCACACTGAACCCGTCTAGCAATCATATCTTTGTCAATTTTCTGTGCATCACAAATTTGCTGAATAAACATCGGTCTTGCTTTCATCTTGGCTATGATCGAACCATCACCAGACATAACCATATGTGCGTTCAATGCACGGAGAGCAAACAATGATTTTCGACTTAAGGCATCCGCAACAATGTTAGCTTTCCCCGGATGGTAGTCAATCACTAATTCATAGTCCTTCAACAGCTCTAACCATCTGCGTTGTCTCAAGTTCAAATCTTTCTGAGTCATCAAGTACTTCAGACTTTTGTGATCTGAATAAACATGACATTTCTCACCGAATAAGTAATGACGCCAAATTTTTAATGCGAAAACAATGGCTGCTAATTCCAGATCATGAATCGGATAATTTCTTTCATGAGGCTTCAATTGTCTCGAAGCATAGGCTATGAAATTTCCTTCCTGCATCAAAACGCAACTCAAACCATTCAAAGAAGCATCACTAAAAACAATAAATTCTTTACCCGAATCAGGCTGAGCTAGCACTAGAGCTTCGATCAAAAGGGCTTTCAACTGATCGAAGCTTTTCTGACACTTTTCCGACCATTCAAATTTAACGTCTTTCTGTAATAGCTTTGTCAACGGGGTAGCTATTATAGAAAAACCTTTCAAAAATCGTCTGTAGTAACCCGCAAGTCCTAGAAAACTTTGAATTTCAGAAACATTCTTCGGTGGTTTCAAATCAAGTATAGCCGATATTTTATTCGGATCAACCCGAATGCCTGATGCTGAAACGACATGACCCAAAAAGATGACTTCCTTCATCAAAAATTCACACTTACTAAACTTTGCATACAACTGTCGATCTCACAAAGTTTGTAGCACCAATCTCAAATGCTCAGCATGCTCGGTTTTATCTCTGGAGTAGATCAGGATATACACTACCACAAACCGATCCAAATACTGTCTGAAAATCCGATTCATCAAATCCATAAAAATAGCAGGTGCATTAGTAAGTCCAAAAGGCATAACCAGGAACTCAAAATGTCCGTACCTCATCTGAAATGCAGTCTTTGACACATCAAAATCTCTCGACTTCAGAATCATTAATAACACGATCTCAGATCTATCTTCGAAAACACTGAAGCCCCTTTCAACTGATCAAATAAGTCATCAATCTGAGGCAACGGGTATTTATTCTTTATTGTCACCTTATTTAACTGCCGGTAATCAATACACATTCGCATAGTCCCATCTTTCTTTTTCAAAAATAGAACTGGTGCACCCCAAGGAGAAAAGCTCGGTTGTGCAAAGCCCCTATCTGTCAACTCTTGCAACTGTGCTTTCAACTCTTTTAATTCAGTAGGTGCCATCCGATACGGAGCTATCGAAATTGGAGTCGTCCCTGGTACTAACTCAATACCAAACTCTATTTCTCAAACTGGCGGTAAACTCGGTAATTCTTCAGGAAACACATCTGGGTATTCACACACAACTGGTATAGATTCAATCTGCTTTTCAGACACTTTATTATCCAACACATAGGCTAAGTAAGCTTCACATCCTTTTCTCACATACATACGAGCTAACATCGAGGATATTACTACCGGTAACCCACTCAGATCATTAGATTCAACCCGGATGATCTCACCGTTCTGGCATCTCAAATCAATAATCTTTCTTTTGCAATTCACCACTGCATCATGCAAAGTTAACCAGTCTATTCCCAAAATTATGTCGAACTCGTCGAAAGGTAACAACATTAAATCAGCTGGAAAGCGTAAATCCCGAATCATCAACGGGCAACCTTTACACACTTTGTCGACTAGAACACACCGACCCAAGGGGTTTGATACAAGAATCACAAAGTCAGTAGACTCAATAGGCAGAGTCTTACTGGATACTAAAGTTTCACACACATATGAATGAGTCGAACCGGATCAATCAATGTAATCACAGTAGTATCATAAAGAGTGAAAGTACCGGTGATAACATCTGGGGAAGAAACATCCACTCTGGCACGTATAGCATATGCTCTAGCTGGTGCACGAGCCTCCGATCGAACTACAGTGTCTTTAGTTCCTTTCTGACTGCCACTTACATTTCCCGAATGCCTGGGTGGTCTGCCTCGTGCTGACGCATTGCTCGTTTAGTGTTCTAAGCCGTATTTTGCTCGGCTAGCATCGGACACTCTCTAATAAAATGATCTGACGATCCACATTTAAAACAGGACCGATCACGGAATCTACAACTCCCGAATGCCATTTACCACAATGCTTGCATTCAACCCGATCCGGGTGGACATTACCAACAGCCGCCATCAAGTAGCGGGAACTCCTCGAGGTCGATCTCGTCTAGACATGTGCGAAGTAGCTTTATGTCGGTCGAAGTCATCTTTGAACTTCTTAGATTTGAATGGAAAGTCTTACTCGATGATCTTTTACGAGTGTCTCTAGCTTCTATTTCAAACCTTTCTTTCTCTTTCCCAAGCTCTTCAGCTTTGCAAGCTCGTTCAACAAGTACCACGAACTCTTTGATTTCAAGTATGCCAACTAGAAACTTTATATCCTCATTTAAACCGTCTTCGAATCTTTTGCACATAATGGCTTCAGTTGATACACACTCTCGGGCATATCGACTCAATCTGATAAACTTCCGCTCATACTCAGTCACAGTCATGCGACCCTGTTTCAATTCTAGAAATTCTTTTCATTTCTGATCGATGAATCTCTAACTGATATACTTCTTACGGAACTCGATCTGGAAGAAATCCCAAGTCACTTTTTCTTTCGGAACCACTGATACTAGTGTATTCCACCAGTGATATGCAGTGTCCTGAAGTAGAGATATAGCACACTTCAGGCATTCATCTGGAGTACAGGATAGCTCATCAAGTACCCGAATAGTGTTATCAAGCCACATCTCAGCTCGCTCTGCGTCATCATCATCATTAGCTTTGAATTTTTCGACCCCATATTTCCTGATTTTATCAACATGAGGCCTACTGGATCTCATCGGATCTATTACCGGAGGTGCTGAAGGTACCGGAGATGGATTATTCGGGGGTGGAGGTTGTCGTACAGCTGGGTTAGTCTGAATAAATTGGGTAAACCATTCATTCATCATCTGATAGAAGGCTTGCTTAGCCTCCCCCTCATGGCTACCCGAGACAGGTCGAGAGTCTACCGGCGCTGACCCGCGTGCGAGATCAGGCACTACACTCTCTACATCATCCGTTACGGCTCAGTTAGGATCCATTTACTATATAAAACATAGTTTGAAATGTCAGAAGTCACCACACTATCGTATATATAATAAAGGCATGTATAGCTAGACTCACACGCGCTACGGTAGTCCTAGAATCAACTAAACCGTAAGCTCTGATACCAATCAAATGTAACACCCTTAACCCGTATACGTCGCCGAATTAGGGTTACGGACATTACCAAACAAATCATAACTTTACTCGATCAATTAAAGTATAATTAAATAAACTTATATAATGGTACGCACATAAGCACAATTACATATGCATAAAACATACCTATTTTACTAAATTCAAATCACACCATTATTTACTTATGAGATACTCAAGCAATAAACCCAACCGTATCTGTATGATTGAATAACATGATTCAATAAACATCATATGAGTATATATCAACTTGATCAAAAATACAAAGTTACAAATATGTAATTATATATATATAGATATATAGATATACCTAGCTCATACCAAAGTTTAGATAGATCCAAATAATCGATCAAATCAATATTCACACGAGTTCGTTTGCATGCACATAGTTGAACCGAGAATAACTATACAGTATATACATCGTATGTCACTATGATCTTATTTTTACATTTTGCCAAAATGATTATAAGTCCTTATGAAACATAATTGAATACAAAACATAAACATAACAACACATCACTCATATGTTCCATGATTAATCCCATATTATTAAAACATTATCATAGCCTTTAATGCCATTACTCACAAGACCAATGTATACCTACTATATGCACCTAGACCATAACCGAATATAAGCAAAATAAAATCCATATCATCCTTGCATCATAATGACATAAATATATATATACCACTTGAACATAAAAAAAAACATATATCTCAACATCAAACTAAACACAAGATAAAAGCCATATTCGTATGGCTATAATACATATAAGACAAGTTTCCAACCCAAAACATGGACATTATCCATCCTATACATGCCTTTATCCAAAATAAACCAAACTAAAGGTGTATCAAATAGATGATAGTGTGGTTGACTTTGCTGACGATTTCCCGAGCCCGTAGCTTGACCAAAATCTATAAAATAGAACATTGAACACCCACAGAGTAAGCTTACTAGCTTAGTAAGTCTTAAGCAAGTTCTATGCAACAATTAAACATTTTAATCACTAGGTTTATGGCATTAGGTATAAATATTTCAATGTGTAATTTAATCATAGCCGAATGCTATCATTGCCCTTAACCTAAGCATTAGTATTTTATTACCATAAAACACATACATCTTCACAACACATAATTATCACATGTGTTTGCATAATCCAAGTCAAATGAATAAATCACAGACAACGTTTACATATACTCATTTGAACACACCTACAAACACATCCAAAACTATTCCACCATTAACCTTTCCACTTATAGCCAATTCTTCAAAATGATGTATTTAAACTCAATTTCATATATATATAATGTTCATACTTAACTCAAATGATGGTATATCAACTTACCTCATTCCTTAATAATATAAAAGGTTTATAGTTACCCGAGATTTTAGCTCAATGCATTAGAGATGTCTCACCTTGTCTGATTCACAAATTCCTTGTCTATAACGTATCACCGGCGTTAAGCCTGCTAGGCATCAAAGCCCGAAAATACACACCGCAGGCATTAAGCTCGCTAGACTGCAGGTCCGTGATTTAAACATCGGCATTTAGCCCGCTAGGCAATAAGCCCGATATAATTCACCAAAGACAAGGCTCGCTAGGCATTTAGCCCGATATAGATCACCGGCACGAGGCCTGCTAGGCTCAAGCCCGAATATCAACATCATTAACCATTCCATGCACATTTATTAATACCAAAATGACATATAACACATATACATATTTTTCATAATACTATCACATATCACACTTGGATAAACTTAATCACTTACATCAAATAAAAATTCAATTCATGGTTGTAATACTAACATTCGGCCATTCCACATTTATATTCCCAAAATTTCCAAATTTCAACATTTGTTATACTATGTAAATAGTTTCCGACATATAATCGCTTAAAGACTTACCTCGACTTTCGACGGACAACTAAAACCTGGCTATTCGATAACCTTTGCCTTTCCCGATCCAAACTGCTTTTCTTTGTCCTTGATCTAAACACATTAAAATTTATCTCATTCAAGCACATTTCATCTCAATTTAGTCCCAAAATACATTAATGGGCAAATTACCATTTTACCCCTAATGCTTCACATTTTTACTATTTAGTCCTATTTGCACAAAACACAAAATACACAAAATTTCACTACACCACCTAAGGGCCGAATGTTCATAGGGACTATACAAGTCCATTTATTTCATTTATTTTTCCATTTTAGCCCCTCAAAAATTTATTTTTTCAATTTAGCCCTAATTACTCAAAATCACCAAAAACCTCAATACAAAACATATTAATCTAACATATATTTTTCATAATTCATCAACTATCATCATAAAACTCATGAACTCATCAATGGCACATTTCAAAATATTTATCAAAATAAAAAATTCAAGCATGGGTCTTAAAGTATTCGAAGCAACGATTACAAAAACGTAGAAATTATTGAAAACCGATTAAAAACTAACCTTTAATTTAGCTTGTAAATAGCCGAATGTACAAAGCTCCAAAAACTTTTTCTTTTCTTTGTGTTATTCGGTGGAAGAAAGCATGAATAAAATTCCACTTTCATGTTGGTTTTATTATAATATAGTTATAAATTATAAAATAAATATAATATAACCTTTAACATATAAAATAATACATAAAAACATGTTATATCACCATGTTGCCGTCCACTATAACTTAAAATGGGCATATTGCCCTTTAAGGACTTCACTAAAATAAAGCCACATCAATTTAGCCATAAATCAAATAAAAGGCCACTTTTACCACTTACGCGATTTAGTCCTTTTTACTTAATTGAGCACACAAACGATCAAATTTTCATACAAAACTTTCACACATAATAATTCACATATAATAAACACCGAAAATAATATTCAAAAAAATTTCGGACTCGGATTCGTGGTCCCAAAACCACCGTTCCGATTAGGGTCAAATTCAGAATGTTACAGGTAGCTTTACTGACACTGTAAAACAGAGAAACAATCACACAGTAAGCTTTCAAAGCTTAGTAAGTTCGTTCATAATACATTCAAATTAATAACTCAATTACAATGCATAAAATGAATCCATCACATAGATTAACTCTCAAATGTTCACACCATGTCATCCATAGCTAGTATGCTCATTCAACCATTCATAAATCCATATAAAATCTCATCAACCACAAAGGTTCAATACATACCTTAGCCAACACATAGTTACTCACCATCCATACTAATTCAAGCTCGATTTTGCATTTCGACCAACGTTTATCTTTCATTAGGTTTAATCGCACACTTAGTGCCCAAATTATAACCGAAATTTAAATAACATCACACACTTAGTGCCTTAGTGTAAAATCGAACTTAATTTGGTATCGCACACACAGTGCCAATTCATTAAGCCAAAGCATCTATTATTTCGCACACACAGTGCTAATCATCTCTCTATCATTTCTAAATTCGTACACTTAGTGCCATATAACTCCATTCCTCACATAGCATTTATAACTCAATAATCTCATAACTATTCGTTTCATAACATTTAAACATAGTTAAGTACAAGTATTATATCTGAACTTACCTCGGACATCGCAAATACCGAGACAAGCCGATCAATCGAGCACTTTATCTTTACCTTGATCTCGATCCGAACCTCTCCTTTCTTGGTCTAAACACATTCAAATTTAACTCATTCAATCACCAATTCATTCAATTTAGTCCAAACACACATATTTAAGGCATTTTACAAAATAGCCCTCACATTTTCACATTTTGACACTTTAGTCCCTATTTCATAAAATCATAAAATACACATAATTTGCTTGTACCCATGCTTAGCCAAATTCTCCCTATGTCCATACAAGCCCACACATTTCATTTATTTCACAATTTAGTCCTCAAATTTCTTATTTTCATAATTTAATCCAAATTACTCAATTTCACCAAAAATTCAAAGACAAAACATGTTAATCTAACTCTAAGCTTTCATATTCCACCAACTAACAACACAAAGCTCAAACATTCATCAATGGCATATCTCAAAATCACCATCAATTTCTAAAATTTAAGCATGGGTTTGAAAGAACACAAAGAAACGATCACAAAAATGTAGAAATTATCAAAAACCGAGCTAAAAACATACCTCAATCAAGATCAAAATGTGCCGAACCCTTATGTTCTTTTTCTTTTCTTTCCCTTTGTATTTTTTAGCAATGGATGATGATATTTGAGTTAATTTTTGTTTTGTTTAATTAATATTAACATTAATAGCTATTTTACAATTTTAACCTTAATGAATTTTAATAATAACACCTTATGCCATGCCATTATCATCCATTAACTATTTAATGGTTTAATAACAACATAAGGAATCCTCACTTTAAAAGCCATAACAATCTAACACTTTAACATTCAGCACATAGCTTTTGCATTTTAAGCGATTAAGTCTTTTTTCGTAATTCGACACACAAACGATAAAATTTCCACACCAAATTTTCAAACATGCTCAATCACATATTATAAACATCTAAAATAATATTAAAATATTTTTTTGACCTCAGATTTGTGGTCCCGAAACCACTATTCTGACTAGGGTCTAAACCGGGCTGTTACATCCATAAATGTCCACTCACCAATATAATGGTCTAATTACAACATAAGGACCTTAACTTTAAGGTTCTATAGCTATTTGACACCTTTAGCTAATAGAACAACACTTTTGCATTTTACGTGATTTAGTCCTTTTTATCAAATTGATCAACTAAACGATAAATTTTCTTAACGAAATTTTCACACAATCACATTATCATGTTGTAAATATTAAAATAATAATAAAATAATATTTTGACTTTAGATTTGTGGTCCCGAAACTACTGTTCCGATTTGACTAAAAACGGGCTGTTACAGTTTTAGTATAAAAAGTAATCTTATTTTGATATAATGGCATGTATAGGTTAACTTGGCCTATGTTGGCATGTAATTAGTTTTTTGTAACTTAGCCATTGGAATGGCTAAAAATGGATTGTTTTGGAATGTTATTATAAGGTTATATATCATGTTTAGCTTATATGTATGTGGTTTGGTTAAATTGAATTACCGTAAAATATAAATCATTTCAAGAAGGTAAGTTTGATCATATGAATATGTTATACTATTTCATACATGTTAATGATGTTTGCTTGATTTATATGACTTGAATTGGTTGGAAAATGTATGCAAATGTTATTGTAGGTTGAAGGTTAAATTTGGGTGAGAAATAAGGCTAAGAAATGGTTTATTTTGTCCACACGGCTAGATACATGGGCATGTGTCTTGACCGTGTGTGTCACACGGCCTAGCACATGGGTATGTGGTTTGGCCGTGTGTCCCCTGCATCTTAAAATTTAGGAATAGAATGCTCAGAATTTGGCACACGGGCAGAGACACGGGCATGTGTCTTAGCCGTGTGTGCTACACAGCCTAGAACATGGGTGTGTGTCTTGGCCGTGTGAAACCTGCACCTAATTTGTGAAAATTAAATTAAACACATGGCCTAGCACATGGGCGTGTGCCAGGCCGTGTGGCACAAGTCAGAGAGTTACACGGGTAAGGACACAGGCTGGGACATGGTCGTGTGCCTTACATCGAATGCCTACATAGCCTGAGACATGGGCATGTCACTTGGCCGTGTGAGTCACAGGCCTACTCACACGGGTGTGTGACCCCTATATTAAAGAATTTTTTTTAAATTTTATGAAAAATTCTCTGAGATTCCGATTTAGTCCCAACTTGATTCTAATGTTTAAATTGGGCCTCGAGGTCCATTCAAGGGACAATATGATTAGTTTTGGATATGAAAAGTAAATGACATGAATTATAGTAAATTACACTGTAAACTCCGATAATGCTTCGTAACCCTGTTTCGGCGATGGATAGGGTTAGGGGTGTTACATTTATGGTATCAGAGCTACGATTTAGCCGATTCTTGGACTAACATAGTAAGTATGAGTTTAGCTATACATGCCATTATATAATTTGTGATAGTGTGATATCTTCTGACCATTTCTAAATGTGTTTTTCATATAGTAATGTCATCCAACCAAGCTAGAGCTGAATTTGAGGAAGCTGAGAGCACTGCTCAAGCTTCCGTTCAACGAGCTGTATCTAGTAGTAGTAGAAGGCCTGTATCTGAGGGCCGAGGTGAGGAGGCAAAAGAAGCCTTCTTTAAAATGATGAATGAGTGGTTCACTGAATATTTGAGATCAAATCCTGCTATACAACAACCTCCCCCACCTGCTCCTCAACTTGTTCCTATGATGCCACAGGCTGTTGAACCTGTTAGAATTGGTAAGCCTCCGGTGGATAAAATCCGTAAGTATGGGGCTGAGGAATTTAGGGCTACTATCGATGATGATCTAGAGAGAGCTGAGTTTTGGTTGGTAAATACCATTAGGGTTCTAGATGAATTATCATGCACACCATCTAAGTGTTTAAAATGTGCAATTTCTTTATTAAAAAACACAACCTACCCTTGGTGGAATACATTGATTTCAGTTGTACAGAAAGAAAATGTTACATGGGAATTCTTCCAGACTGAATTTAGAAAGAAGTACATTAGTCAGAGATTTCTGGATCAGAAAAAGAATGAATTTTTAGAGCTCAAACAGGGAAACATGACTGTATCTGAATATGAGCGAGAATTTGTTCGGTTAAGCAAGTATGCCAGAGAATGGGTCTCGAATGAGGCTGATATATGTAAACATTTTGAAGAAGGTTTAAATGAAGATATCAAATTGTTGATTGGAATTATTGAATTAAGGTAATTTATGGTACTGGCTGATCGAGCACACAAAGCCGAGGAATTAAGTAAAGTAAAGAAGCAAGTAGAGAGAGAAGCTCAGGTATCTGGTAAAAGATTTAAGGGCAAGTCACAATATTCTACTTTAAAGAAATCAAAGAAGTACCATGATTGTTCTACCACCTTTACGGGATATTCTGGGAAAGAGCGAGGCTCTCAACATTCTAACCCGAGATCTTCGTCTCCGTCTATAACGAGTGTGGGAAGTGTTGGTAATCCCCAACTGAAATGTAAATATTGTAACAAATTTCATTATGGGGAATGCCATTTGAGAAGTGGAGCATGTTATAGATGTGGTTCTCTTGACCATTTCCTCAAAGATTGCCTGGAAATGATTGAAAAAGATATTGTTAAAACTTCAAAGCCAAGTAATCCCGCCTCGAGAGGCAGACCACCCCGTCACCCTGGCAATGTCAATAGCAGCTGAGGTGGTACAAAAGACTTAACAGTTAAATCTGAGGCACGAGCACCGGTAAGGACATATGCTATACGTGCAAGAGAGGATGCCTCTGCACCAGATATCATTACTGGTACATTTTCTCTTCTTGATACTAATATTACTGCTTTGATTGATCCTGGTTCCACACATTCATACATATGCACAAATTTAGTGTCTGTTCAAAATTTACATGTTGAATTCACTGAATTTGTTGTTAAAGTATCAAACCCTCTGGGCCAGTATGTTATGGTGAATAAAATTTGTAAAAATTGTTCGTTGATGGTAAAGGGTTATTGCTTTTCGGCTGATCTAATGTTGTTTCCCTTTGATGAATTTGATGTGATTTTGGGAATGGATTGGCTAACTCAGCATGATGCTGTGGTAAATTGTAAACAGAAATATATTGTGTTGAAATGTCAGAATGGTGAGTTACTCCATATTGAATCTGATAAACTTGATGGGTTATCTAATGTGATTTCAGCAATTTCAACACGAAAATATATCAGAAAAGGGTGTGATGCTTATCTTGCATATGTTTTGGATACTAAAGTATCTGAGTCGAAGATTCAGTCAGTGCCGGTTGTTTGTGAATTTCCTGATGTATTTTTGGAAGAATTACCTGGTTTACCACCAGCTAGAGAAGTGGAGTTCTCTATAGACCTTGTTCCGGGGACAACACCGATATCCATAGCACCCTACAAATGACTCCTACTGAATTGAAAAAAATTAAAGCACAGTTTCAAGAATTGATTGACAGAGGCGTTGCTCAACCCAGGTTTTCACTTTGGGGTGCACCGGTTTTGTTTGTAAGGAAGAAATATGGATCATTGAGATTGTGTATTGATTACAAGTAGCTCAATAAAGTCACAATAAAGAAAAAGTATCCATTGCCTCGTATTGATGATCAGTTTGACCAGTTGAAAGGTGCCACTGTATTTTCAAAGATTGATCTTCGTTCTGGCTATTATTAGCTACGGGTGAAAGGATCTGATGTTCCAAAGACATCTTTCAGAACCAGGTACGGGCATTATGAGTTTCTTGTGACGCCGTTTGGTTTGACAAATGCACCTGTGATATTTATGAATCTGATGAATAGAATCTTTAGACCGTATCTAGACAAGTTTGTAGTGGTATTTATTGATGATATTCTAGTATATTCCCGAGATGAAAATGAACATGCTGATCATGTGGGAATAGTGCTGCAAACACTGCGTGAGAAACAATTATATGCCAAATTCAGTAAATGTGAATTTTGGCTACGGAAAGTTGGTTTCCTTGGACATATAGTATATGTAGAAGGTATTCGGGTGGATCCGAATAAAAATTTAGCCATTCTTAATTGGAAGCCACCGAAAAATGTGTTTGAAGTCAGAAGTTTTCTGGGACTAGTAGGGTATTATCAGAGATTTGTTAAAGGATTTTCAATGATAGCTTCTCTGATGACTCGATTGTTGCAGAAAGATGTGAAATTCAAGTGGTCTGATAATTGTCAGTAGAGGTTTGACAGATTGAAAGCTTTATTGACAGAAGCACCTGTGTTGATTCAACCTAAATCAGGTAAGGAATTTGTAATTTACAGTGACCCGTCATTAAATGGTTTAGGTTGTGTATTGATTCAAAAAGGTAAAGTAATAGCCAACATTTCAAGACAACTAAAACCACTTGAAAAGAATTACCCGATACATGATTTAAAATTAGCAGCCATTGTGTTTGCATTAAAAATCTGGCGACACTATCTATTTTGTGAAAAATGTCACATATTCACTGATCACAAGAGTTTAAAGTATTTGATGTCACAAAAAGATTTGAATCTGAGACAGCGCAGATGCCTTGAATTGTTGAAAGATTATGATCTTGTTATTGATTATCATCTGGGAAAAGCTAATGTGGTTGCTGATGCCCTAAGCAGAAAGTCTTTACTTTCCTTGCGAGTAATGAATACTCGGTTGTCACTGTCAGATGATGGTTAAATAATAGCTGAGTTAAAAGCTAAACCGACATTTCTGCAACAGATCTGTAAAGCTCAGAAAGATGATAGTGAGTTACAAGTAAAACGGATACAGTGTGGATCGACTTCTGATTCAGAATTTCAGATTGGGTCTGATGATTGTCTGTTATTGAAAGACAGAATATGGGTACCAAGGAATTCAGAACTGGTACAAAAGATTTTCCATGAAGCTCATAATGGTAATATGTCTATTCATCCTAGCAGTAATAAAATGTATAATGATTTGAAAAAGATGTACTGGTGGCCGGGAATGAAACAGGATATTTTTGAATTTGTATCTAAATGTTTGATATGTCAGCAAGTAAAAGTTGAACATCAAGTGCCTTCGGGATTATTACAGCCAGTTACGATTCCAGAATGGAAATGGGAAAGAATTACCATGGACTTTGTATCGAGATTACCTCTGTCTCCGAAGAAGAAGGATGCTATTTGGGTAATTGTCGACCGGTTGACAAAGTCTGCACACTTTATTCCGGTACGTATGGATTTTTCTCTAGATAGATTGGCTGAATTATATATTTATAAAATTGTTAGATTGCATGGAGTGTCGGTATCCATTATTTCAGACAGAGATCCTAGATTTACATCTCGATTCTAGAATAAGCTGCAAGAAGCTTTGGGTACACAGTTACATTTCAGTACCGTATTCCATCCTTAGACTGATGGACAATCTAAATGTGTTATACAGATTTTAGAATATATGCTTCGGTGTTGTGTGCTTGAATTTGAAGGTAACTGGGAAAAGTATCTGCCTTTAGTTGAATTTACCTATAATAACAACTATTAGTCCAGTATTAAAATGGCACCGTATCAGGCTTTGTATGGTCGTAAATGTAGAACTCCATTGTATTGGATAGAACTCAGTGAGAAAAAGATACACGAAGTTCACTTAGTGTAACAGCCCGTTTTTAGTTAAATTGGAACAGTGGTTTTGGGACCACAAATTCGAAGTCAAAATAATTATATTATTATTATTTCGAGGTCTAAAGTATGATAATATGAATGTGTGAAATTTTCGTTAAGAAATTTTATCATTTGAGTGCTTAATTTGATAAAAAGGACTAAATCGCGAAAGTGTAAAAGTGATGTTCAAATAGCTAAAGGTATTAAATGGCTATGAAATTAAATAGTGGAGGTCCTTATGTTGTAATTAGACCATTATTTAATTTAGTGGACATTTATGCACATGGTTTAAGTGATTTTTAATGGTTTAATTTGAGGGTATTTAAGTAAATTAATTATTAAAGGTTAATTATAATAAAACAAAATTTTGTATCATCTTCCATTATCAATTCTTCAACCGAATTATCAAAGATTAAAAGCCATGGGAATGAGCTAGGGTTCGTGTAACACCCCTTACCCGTGTCTGACGCTGGGACAGGATACAATGCATTACCGAACTTAAACAAAAAAAAACCTTTATACAAAACCGGCTATAAAATTTCATTCAATTTAACATTCCTCATTCATATGCAAATCGCCCTTATATGGGCCCACAAGGCCCAAAACATACATTGGGAACTGTTCGGGACTAAACCGAGAACTTAGGAAACTTTAAGAATACTTAGAAATTTTTTCATCAAAACAGGGGTCACACGTCCGTGTGGCTTGGGACACGCCCATGTGGGTAGGCCGTGTGGTCACACACGCCCTTGTCCTTAGCCCGTGTGACTCTCTGTTTATGAAGTCATCAACAAAATTGGATCACACGGCCAAGTCACACGCCCATGTGCTTAGGCCGTGTGGCGAATTAAATTCTGAAAAGTAAATGCAGACTTCAACGCCCTGGGCACACGCCCATGTCCCGAGGTCGTGTTCTCCACACGGTTGAGACACAGGGCCATGTCTCTGCCCGTGTGGCCAAGAAAATGGCTATTTTCCAGACCAATTGGCACTCTCATTTGCACATACTTAAACACAACTTCAATCCATCCATCCCAAACACACGTAACCACATCACATAAAACCTTTAGTATAAGCACACACGTATAAATAGGCATTACAACTCATTAACCAATATGCACCAACACATTTGGCCAAATCAAATGACACATACACAATTGACTAAGTCCATATACATGCCATAGACTCAAAACGTTTTGCATTCACTTATACCCAACATGATAGCTTGATAGTGTGATAGCATCTCCGGCGATCTCCAACCCGAGCTAGTAAAAAACCCTACATGATATGAGAAAGGAACGGGAGTAAGCTATAAAGCTTAGTAAGTATGTATGTAAATATTAAACAATTTATTACCATGCTTTTAACAATCCTTATTTTGAGTTCTCAAGATAATGCCATCATTATTGCATAAAATTTCTCAATTCACTTATGTTCATCTTGAGCTGTCTACTCGAGTTACAGTCACTAAATTATTTTTATCCAGAGCTACGAAACTCCAAATTAAGATACGCTAATTTTCCTTGAAACTAGACTCACATATCTTCTTACCATAATATTTACAGAATTTTTGGTTCATCCAATCAGTACAGTTTATTCTTTAAAGTTTTCCCTGTTTCGCTGTCCGACAGTTCTGACCCCTCTTCACTAAATTTTTATTTTCTCATTGCTAAGAACTCAAAAGATTTTTCCATTTGTTTCTCTTGAAAATAATAATTAAGAAATTCAAGAATATAAATTTTATCCCTTGATTATTTTTTTACAATTTTTAATGAATTTACAAAGTCAGAACAGGGGATTCCGAAATCATTCTGACCCTGTCTTATAAAAATTAAATTATCTCATAGTCTGAAATTCTTTTGCTTACACCGTCTCTTTTAAACAAAAATAGACTCAATAAGATTTAATTTCATATCTTATTCAACTTCTAACTCAATTTCCACCATTTTTGGTGAATTTTTAAAGTGATTCAACTGCTACTGTCCAAACTGTTTTATTGCTAATTTTACTCTATCATGTTTTCTTCGTATTAATTCTCATTTACACACTTATAATACTAAAGCATATCCATAGTTAGCCATGCCAATAAATAGTCATCATCAAATATTTACAAGCCATTCATTGGCCAATTTAACTTATACATCAACAACAAAAACTTGAACATTTCATTTCTCAATTTAATTTGGCTTAAAGGCCTCACACATGATCAGAATCCACATTTCCCACATATTCTTACATCATAAGCATGGACTTAGCTCTTTGTTATTGATGCATAAACTTAGCTCTTTGTCATTGATGCATAAACTTAGCTCTTTGCCAGTCGAACTACTCGGAATATCAAAGGATACTCAATCTCATCATACATGTATCACGATGCCAATGCCATATCCCAGATATTGTCTTACATGGGATCACAACTCGATGCCGACGCCATATCCCAGATATGGTCTTACACGGGATCTCATGATGCCATATCCCAAATATGGTGTAACACCCCAAACCAGGTCTATGCGTTAAGACGCGATTTGGTTTGTCACACCGAACGAACATCCAAAATTCTCTAATGATTTAAGTAAAACAGTAATGCAAAACCTTTAGAAATAAGGTTTAATAAAAACTAAGTACAATGATTATGAATTAAGAAAAATACTTGTTTGAAATCTTATATATATATTAGTCAAAACCTTAACGTAGTTTTAAAAGAATTTGAAAGAAATTGAAAAGTAATTTAGGTGTCCAAAATTGTTATAAAACACAATATTTTTAAGAAAACTTTATAGATTTAACATAAGCCCATATTAAGAGTCTTAAAATTAAATCCATCCACACATAAAAATCCATAAAAACATAATTAGAGGCCTTATTACATCATACCCAAAATAGTAACTAAAATAAGTAACTTAAATAAAGTTCATAGTTTATAAAACCCAAGCTCGTAGTATGGCCTCCACCAAGTCATCCCCGGCCCAAGTCCACATCAATTTCCATTACCTGAGATGGATAATAAAACGGGGTGAGTTACAAAGAACTCGATTGTGTAACTCACTTACCACCATTATTGGGCCGGACCATCAAGGCATTAATTTGGGCTTGAGCCCAATTACAAATTTTAACAATATAAAATGAAATAAAATATATAAAATGCATGTAAAATGAATTTCCCAACCAAGCCTAATTTCTATCCGCTACACACCCCCGTACCAACCAGCACACCTGTGGGGATCAAGTCAACCCACCCCGCCAAACACACCAATCGTAGGCATTTAGCCTTTTAAATAATATTGTAGTGCACTACCGAACTAGATTGTGACATAGTCACCGAACTAGAGGCATTAAGCCAAAATTTGTGGCAGAGCCACCGAACTAGATTCATGGCCACAGGCCTTACTTCTCTCCATCATATATCCCGTCCCATGCAATTATGTATGCATAACACACTTTAGTCATATAATAATTTATTAAGTAACCCATATTACAAATGAGTCTATAAATAAACTTTTCATTTGGGCCTATTAAACAATATAGTATTAAACTTTGGCCCATATTTCGAACTAGAGGGTTTTTGGCCCATTAGCGATCTAGCAAACTTTGGCCCATATTTCGAACTAGAGGGTTTTTGGCCCATTAGCGATCTAGCAAACTTTGGCCCATATTTATCGATCTAGCAGTTTTACGGCCCAATTTATCGATCTAGCAGTTTTATGGCCTAATTTATCGATCTAGCAGTTTTATGGCCCAATTTATTGATCTAGCAGTTTTTCGTAAATTTCTCGATTTTAACCATTTTCATGTATTAATACAAAAGTATTAATTACTACATAATTTCCAATTTTGCCGTTTTTACGATTTATCAAAATACTTACGGTTAAGTTACACACCTGGTTATAGTGAGAACTAGACTTTCCCACTCGTCAACACCTATAAGTATCACGATAATTAGAACACTATAATTTATTAATGAAACCGATCTAAAAATAACGATCTAAAATTTTACCCTCGGGTTTTCGAACTACTTCTACTTGCGGTTTCTCCCCGATTGATGGTTCGTTAACCGAATCAAATCCACGAACAAATAATGGTTCGGGAGTACGAACGACTTCGAACAGCTTGATTCTCCTCTGATGAACGCCCACAACCCGGTGGGAAATCCCATTGTCAAACAATCCTTCGCTTAAACTTAGGGGAATAACGGAACCACCCCCTCTTCCGAACACTATTCACCGCCCCTTTTCTTCCCTATTTTGATTGTCTTCAAAGACAAAAGATCGTTAATCCAATCTAATATTAAATCGAAATATGACTAAGGGTTTAAGGGTGAAATTCACTTACCACAAAGATCCTTGTTCCAAAATAAGAGAATCGAGCAAATCGTTTCTATGATAGTCACGAACACTTGAGTCCTGGTCTTCCACTATCGCACTATTATCCACTATTGAAAGAAAGGATTGAGAATGATGTTTGTGAATGATGGAGGATTCGGCTATGTATAACCAAAGAAAAGAGAAAATTGGTCGGCTATGGGCACACTAACATTCGGCCATGAGAGAATTAATGGAGAAAATTTTGATTGAAAAGAAATAAAAGAAAGAAATAAAAGATGGAAGAAAAAGATGATGATGAGGATTCGGTTTTCAAAGAGAAGGAAAAGAGAAAGAAAAAGATGTGATAAGAAGCAAGGTACATTCGGCAATGGGAAAAAGAGAAGGAAAAAGAATGGTCTTTTTGGTGTTAGCAATTTCGGCACTATGACAAAGCAAACAAAAGAGTACTAGTGTGATATGCAAAAATGACCAAATGGTCAAAAGATTAAGGTTTACCAAAAGCTCAATTTCGGCCAAGGGAGAAAGGTTGAGAAAGAATTACAAAACTTTGCACAAAAGTTGCTAGGAATGACCAAAACAAACTCCTAATCCTAGCCAACTACTAGCATATTCGCCAACCCCTGCATCACATTGCTGAGTCCAAATTCATGGTCAAATGGCCATGAATTAGTTTCCAAAACCTTTTCCTTGATACATGCCTTATGTCCCCTTATCTTTCCAAATTTTCTTGATTCCATACTATAAGTTAGCTATTTCCTTATTCCTTTAGTCTACTTACCTAAAAATGAAAAGTCCAACCTTACCATATCTATTGCTTGGCCGACACTTGCTATACAAGTGCAAAAATAAAAGTTGTCTAAATGCTATACAAGGGATTCGAACCACTCCTCATGCAATATCTCATGCGCCAACACCACCTTGCCATTTACTCATCTTATGCTACTTTTTAACACTTAATTTAACTTAAGTGTCAATGCCACTTGCTCCACTTCAATAAATTCTCAAACTAAAAATTATTCCATACCCGAATAATTCTATACTCTTCTTCATGACTATAATAGGCACTAAAAGAAATAAGAAAATTTTCCTTCATAATCTAAACACCAAAACATGCAATAAATCGATACTTGAATTTTAGGGTGTTACAACTCTACTCTTCCTTAAAGAAAATTTCGTCCTCGAAATTTACCAGTTGAAAGAGGTGAGGGTATTGTTGCCGAATTGCATCCTCAGCTCCCACGTAGCTTCCTCCGCTCCGTGATTACGCCATAAAACTTTGACCAACGGCACGGTTTTCTTTCTTAGCACCCTAACATCTCGGTCTAAGATTTCCACCGGTTCTTCCTCAAAAGACAAGTCGACTTCAACTCCACTTCTTCTACCAAAGACTATGTGCGAAGGATCCGATCTATAGTGCCTCAAAGATGGAAACATGAAAAACATTATGAATTTGGCTCAACTCCGAGGTAATTCGATCGATAGGCCATGGACCAACACGCTTCACCACACGATATGGTCCAATGTATCTAGGACTCAATTTGCCCTTCTTTCCAAACTCGAAAATCTTCTTCCAAGGTGAAACCTTCAAGAAAACTTGATCCCCACAAAGATACTCGATACTTCTACGCTCAGACCAGATACAACTTTTGTCTATCCAAGCTTCCTTTAACCGTGCTCGAATAGCTTTTACTTTTTCTTCCGCTTCGCAGATCACTCAGACCTAACATCTGCTGCTCGCCCAATTCGGTCCAACAACTAGGAGAACGACACCTACGCACCATATAATGCCTCGTAGGGTGCCATCCGAATGCTAGATCGATAGCTATTGTTGTAAGCAAATTTACGCCAACGGCGTAAAATCCTCCCAACTACCTTTGAAGTCGATTACATCCCCTTAACATGTCTTCCGAATCGAATTACTCTTTCGATTGACCATCCGATCGAGGATGAAAAAGTCAGATCAAGTTTAGCTTTGTTCCCAAAGCTTCATGCAAAGCTTTCCAAAACCGTGACGTAAACCTAGGATCCCTATCTCGATATAATAGACACAGTACCCCATGCAACCTCACGATTTCGGATAATGCATAGCTTAGCCAACTCGTAACGAGTAATCCTGCATTTAACCGGTAGAAAATGAGCGGTCTTCACAAACGATCAACAATTACCCAAACGGAATTTTTCTTAGTAGGTGTTAAAGGTAACCCACTAACAAAATCCATTGTTATCCGCTCCCATTTCCAAAGAGGAATCTTTACGGTTGTAATAATCGACGGCAATTGATGCTCGCCTTCACTTGGCGACAAGTTAAACATTTTCCCACAAATTCGTAAATCTCACGCTTCAACCCCGGCCACCAATATTGTTCACGAAGATCCCGATACATCTTATTTCCTCAGGGGTGCATAGCATAAGGGCTACTATGCGCCGCCTCTGTAGAATCATTTGTCTCAGATCCGAGTCCTTAGGCATACAAACTCTCCCACTAAAACATAACACACCTTCAAGCGCTTATGCTAAAATCCTCTATTCCACCATTTTCAACTTGTTGAATTAAAAGTCCCAACTTCTTATCCGATATCTGCTTTTCCTTGATTTGCTCTAACCACGAGGCTTCACTGAAGTTCCGCTATCGACTACCATCCTCGTACAAACTCAAATGGGCAAACATTTTCCTCAAATCGAGATACCACCTTACGACTTAACGCTGCTCTGCTACCACATTAGCTTTTCCAGGATGATACTCGATTGAGAAATCATAGTCCTTTAATGACTTCACCCATCTTCGTTGTCTCAAGTTTAATTCCTTCCGAGTAAGAAGATACTTAAGACTCTTGTGATCCGTATAGATGATAGACTTTTCACCGTAGAGGTAATGCCTCCAAATCTTTAGAGCAAACACTACTGCAGCCTAACTCCAAGTCATGAGTAGGGTAGTTTACTTCGTGCGGTCTCAAATTGACGAAGCATAAGCCACCACTTTCCCACTTTGCATCAATACACATCCTAAGCCGTGTGTGACGATCGCGAAGAAACTATAAACTCCTTTCCGACCTCAAAGTTGAATCAAGATCTTGGCGCTTCAAGTTAAAATCTTCTTCAATTTCTCAAAACTTTCTTGTTGTTTATCGGTCCATATATATGGTACTCCCTTTCGCAAAAGCTTAGTTAGGTGCAAAGAATCAACGAAAACCCTCAACAAAGCGCCTATAGTAACCAGCCAAACCCAAGAAACTCCGAATCTCGGCTACTAACTTTGGTGTTTTCCAATCCAATCACACCTCAATCTTCCGAGGATCCACCCTTATTCTTCTGGTGATACCACATGACCCAAAAAGTCACTTCCCTTAACGAATTCACATTTACATCGAATTTGGCATACGATTGATTATCTCAAGTAATCGCAATACAATTCGCAAATGCGAGTCATGCTCCTCTTCATTCCTTGAATATACCGTAATGTCATCTATGAATACCACCACAAACCGATCTAAATATGGTTGAAAGACTCGGTTCATCATATCCATAAATGCAGCTGGTGCATTGGTCAACCCAAACGGCATCACCAAAAACTCATAATGTCCATAACGAGTTCGGAAAGCCGTCTTGTGAATATCCGCTTCTTTTCAACTTAAGTCTGGTGATAACTCGATCTCAAATCAATTTGGAGAAAACGGAAGCTCCCTTCAATTGATCAAACAGTCATCAATTCTCGGTAGAGGGTACCTATTCTTGATCGTCAATTTATTTAATTGCGTGTAGTCAATACACATACGCATTGACCCATCTTTCTTCTTAACAAACAAAACGGTGCTCCCATCGAGACACACTCGGTCGAATAAAACCCCGATCCAACAATTCTTGAATTTGAGCTTTAAGCTCCGCTAACTCCTTCGGTGCCATTCTATAAGGAGCAATGGACACCGGAGCTGCTCCTGCAAGAGCTCAATACCAAATTCCACTTCCGATCCGAGGTATGCGGAAGTTCTTCAGAAATACATCCGGAAATTCCTTCACTATTCTCACATCTTCCATCGACAACTCTTTGGCATCTAAAGCACTAATAAAAGCTAGAAATGCTCCATACCCTTCCGCATCAACTTTTTCGCGCTTTAACGCAGATACCACATTTGCCAAGTAATTCCTTCGCTCGCCTATCATAACTATTTCTTTATCCTCCACCGCCCTTATTGACATCCGCTTTCAAAGACAATCCAATTTCGCCCGGTGCTTAACCAACCAATCCATGCCCAAAATGATATCGAACACGTAAAGGCAATTCCATCAAATTCGCCAAAAATATTTCTCCTTGAATTTCTAAGGGCACATCTCTAAACAGCTTTATTTACCAACACCGATCGTCCTAAAGGACTAATTACCTTCATCTCACTATCGGAAATTTCGTGAGTCTAAATTCAAGTTTCCAGATATGGTGCTAGCAACATACGAATGGGTAGAACCAATATCTATCAAAGCAATAACAGTACATCAAAGATGAAGAACGCATCAGCTTATCACATCAGTGCATTGCCATCCTCACGGCGCCTAATCGCATATACCAATCCCGCCGCCTTGCATCCGTGTTGCCTCTAGGACCATTGCCTCGACCGGCGCACCTTGACCACGTCCCACCCCATTACCACCACGACTGGTCCACGACCTCTCGGTGGTTGTTGAATTCCTCTGCCGGTGGTGCATCAAGATTACGAGCTTCCCGAGTTGTATCCATTCGACGAGGGCAATTCCTATATTGATGATCCATCGACCGCATTTATAGCAAGCACCCGTTTTCTTCCAAAGACTCTCCGAATGTCTTTTCCCATAATTAGCACAATCTCGACTCGATTCATAGTTACTGGTGTTCTACCTGAGCTGGTTCATCATTCCGAGGCCTCTTGAGAAACCTTCTTGAAGAACCCGAATACTTCATATCTCTCTTGCCTCTAGCTCGCTCCCGATTCTCGACGCTCCGGAGTTCTTAGCCTCTTCGGCTATCTTGGCCTTTTCCACAAGCGTGGCAAAAGTTCTAACTTGTTGTGGGGCTACCAAAACCCGCAATTCATCGTTCAAGCCATCCTCAAAGCGCACACATCGCTCATGATCCGCTGCCACTATTGTTCGAGCATAGCGACTCAAGCGCAAAAACTCACTTCATATCTTTGCCACTGTCTTATTCCTTGGACCGATTCGTGAATTCCTTCCTTCCGGCATCAACATAACTCGTTCCTACATATTTCCCTTGGAAGGAAACTTTAAAGAATTCCCAATTAACTAATGCTAATTCGACGGTGCCTTCTCGGACGAGAAGCCACCATTGGTATGCTTCATCCCTTAACAAGGACACCGCCCTTAGTTTTTGTTCCGTGCACTCAAGATCGTCCATAATTCGCTCCATCGCCTCAAGCCAATATTCAGCGACATTTGGAGCTACACTGAGACACCTCGAAAACCTCGGCACCACTTGATTTCAATCGTTCCGATATCGACCCACGAGCCGTTGGCCTAGTTCTAGCTCCGGCTGACCCTTTCAAGGACTCGCAGCATTGCTCACGCCACCGCATTATCTTCTTCCATATGATCATGTGATCCCGTCTCACTTTCAAAGTGACACAGTGCATCCATTTCCGGCATATGATCCCGCGCCTGGATTGCGCCTCTAACACCTCGTCCTCTACCATGGCCACGCCTACTACCGCGCCCACGACCACGCCCCTCTAGTGCTCATAGTGACTAATTCGATTTAATTTGATTAAGAGTTTTATGAATCAGAATAATATTTCAGTGTTTATTAACGATATTTTATGATATAAAAGAGATAGAGTTATTTCCGCAATCATATCCTATTGTCTCAATCTCTACAGTTTCAACACCTAAAACTAGAAGTTCTAGAGTGTTTCTTATGATCATATCACAATGATAATAAACAATCAATATCTGAGATACTTACTTGACTTGGCGCGGGATGCTCATGGTGCCATACTACCTTTAAATCAAAAAGTCTAGAAATTTGAGTTGTTTCTCAAACAAATATCTTTGTTGAACCCAAACCACAACCGAGTTTTGAAACTAGCTCTGATACCATTAAATGTAACACCCCAAACCAGGTCTATGCGTTAAGACGAGATTCGGTTTGTCACACCGAACGAACATCCAAAATTCTCTAATGATTTAAGTAAAATAAAGAATGCAAAACCTTTAGAAATAAGGTTTAATAAAAACTAAGTACAATGATTATGAATTAAGAAAAATACTTGTTTGAAATCTTATATATATATTAGTCAAAACCTTAACGTAGTTTTAAAAGAATTTGAAAGAAATTGAAAAGTAATTTAGGTGTCCAAAATTGTTATAAAACACAATATTTTTAAGAAAACTTTATAGATTTAACATAAGCCCATATTAAGAGTCTTAAAATTAAATCCATCCACACATAAAAATCCATAAAAACATAATTAGAGGCCTTATTACATCATACCCAAAATAGTAACTAAAATAAGTAACTTAAATAAAGTTCATAGTTTATAAAACCCAAGCTCGTAGTATGGCCTCCACCAAGTCATCCCCGGCCCAAGTCCATATCAATTTCCATTACCTGAGATGGATAATAAAACGGGGTGAGTTATAAAGAACTCAGTGTGTAACTCACTTACCACCATTATTGGGCCAGACCATCAAGGCATTAATTTGGGCTTGAGCCCAATTACAAATTTTAACAATATAAAATGAAATAAAATATATAAAACGCATGTAAAATGAATTTCCCAACCAAGCCTAATTTCCATCCGCTACACACCCCGTACCAACCAAAGACACCTGTGGGGATCAAGTCAACCCACCCCGCCAAACACACCAATCGTAGGCATTTAGCCTTTTAAATAATATTGTAGTGCACTATCGAACTAGATTGTGACATAGTCACGTAACTAGAGGCATTAAGCCAAAATTTATGGCAGAGCCACCGAACTAGATTCATGGCCACAGCCTTACTTCTCTCCATCATATATCCCCGTCCCATGCAATTATGTATGCATAACACACTTTAGTCATATAATAATTTATTAAGTAACCCATATTACAAATGAGTCTATAATTAAACTTTTCATTTGGGCCTATTAAACAATATAGTATTAAACTTTGGCCCATATTTCGAACTAGAGGGTTTTTGGCCCATTAGCGATCTAGCAAACTTTGGCCCATATTTCGAACTAGAGGGTTTTTGGCCCATTAGCGATCTAGCAAACTTTGGCCCATATTTATCGATCTAGCAGTTTTATGGCCCAATTTATCGATCTAGCAATTTTTCGGCCCAATTTATCGATCTAGCAGTTTTTCGTAAATTTCTCGATTTTAACCGTTTTCATGTATTAATACAAAAGTATTAATTACTACATAATTTCTAATTTTGCCATTTTTACGATTTATCAAAATTCTTACGGTTTGGTATCTAACCCGAGAGATAAGTGTGAAGTTACACACCTGGTTATAGTGAGAACTAGACTTTCCCGCTCGTCAACACCTATAAGTATCACGATAATTAGAACACTATAATTTATTAATGAAACCGATCTAAAAATAACGATCTAAAATTTTACCCTCGGGTTTTCGAACTACTTCTACTTGTCGTTTCTCCCCGATTGATGGTTCGTTAACCGAATCAAATCCACGAACAAATAATGGTTCGGGAGTACGAACGACTTCGAACAGTTGATTCTCCTCGGATGAACGTCCACAACCCGGTGGGAAATCCCGAATTGCTGAAACAGTCCTTCGCTTAAACTTAGGGGGAATAACGGAACCACCCCTCTTCCGAACACTATTCACCGCCCTTTTCTTCCCTATTTTGATTGTCTTCAAAGACAAAAGATTGTTAATCCAATCTAATATTACATCGAAATATGACTAAGGGTTTAAGGGTGAAATTCGCTTACCACAAAGATCCTTGTTCCAAAATAAGAGAATCGAGCAAATCGTTCTATGATACTCACGAACACTTGAGTTCCGGTCTTCCACTATCGCACTATTGTCCACTATTGAAAGAAAGGATTGAGAATGATGTTTGTGAATGATGGAGGATTCGGCTATGTATAACCAAAGAAAAGAGAAAATGGGTCGGCTATGGGCACACTAACATTCGGCCATGAGAGAATTAATGGAGAAAATTTTGATTGAAAAGAAATAAAAGAAAGAAATAAAAGATGGAAGAAAAAGATGATGATGAGGATTCGGTTTTCAAAGAGAAGGAAAAGAGAAAGAAAAAGATGTGATAAGAAGCAAGGTACATTCGGCAATGGGAAAAAGAGAAGGAAAAAGAATGGTCTTTTTGGTGTTAGCAATTTCGGCACTATGACAAAGCAAACAAAAGAGTACTAGTGTGATATGCAAAAATGACCAAATGGTCAAAAGATTAAGGTTTACCAAAAGCTCAATTTCCGCCAAGGGAGAAAGGTTGAGAAAGAATTACAAAGCATTGCACAAAAGTTGCTAGGAATGACCAAAACAAACTCCTAATCCTAGCCAACTACTAGCATATTCGGCCAACCCCCCTAGACCACATTGCCGTCCAAATTCATGGTCAAATGGCCATGAATTAGTTTCCAAAACCTTTTCCTTGATACATGCCTTATGTCCCCTTATCTTTCCAAATTTTCTTGATTCCATACTATAAGTTAGCTATTTCCTTATTCCTTTAGTCTACTTACCAAAAATGAAAAGTCCAACCTTACCATATCTATTGCTTGGCCGACACTTGCTATACAAGTGCAAAAATAAAAGTTGTCTAAATGCTATACAAGGGATTCGAACCACTCCCCTCATGCAATATCTCATGCGCCAACACCACCTTGCCATTTACTCATCTTATGCTACTTTTTAACACTTAATTTAACTTAAGTGTCAATGCCACTTGCTCCACTTCAATAAATTCTCAAACTAAAAATTATTCCATACCCGAATAATTCTATACTCTTCTTCATGACTATAAGTTAGCTATTTCCTTATTCCTTTAGTCTACTTACCAAAAATGAAAAGTCCAACCTTACCATATCTATTGCTTGGCCGACACTTGCTATACAAGTGCAAAAATAAAAGTTGTCTAAATGCTATACAAGGGATTCGAACCACTCCCCTCATGCAATATCTCATGCGCCAACACCACCTTGCCATTTACTCATCTTATGCTACTTTTTAACACTTAATTTAACTTAAGTGTCAATGCCACTTGCTCCACTTCAATAAATTCTCAAACTAAAAATTATTCCATACCCGAATAATTCTATACTCTTCTTCATGACTATAATAGGCACGAAAAGAAATAAGAAAATTTTCCTTCATAATCTAAACACCAAAACATGCAATAAATCGATACTTGAATTTTAGGGTGTTACATATGGTCTTACACGGGATCTCATATCTCGATGTCGATGCCATGTCCCAGACATGGTCTTATACGAGATCGTATATAGATGTCGATGCCATGTCCCAGACATGGTCTTACACGAGATCTTTCTTTGGTGCCGAGGCCATGTCCCAGACATGGTCTTATACGGGACCTCCTTCATTTGGTGCCGATGTCATGTCCCTGACATGGTCTTATACGAGACCTTATTCATTTGGTGCCGATGCCATGTCCTAGACATGGTCTTATACGAGACCTTCTTCATTTGGTGTCGATGCCATGTCCTTAACATGGTCTTATACTGTAACAGTTTGATTTAGGGCCTAGTCGAAATAGTGGTTGCGAGACCACAAATTCGAAGTAGAAAAATGTGTTTTATGATTTTTATGAGGCTTATGATGTGGTTTCATGATTGTGTGAAAATTTCATGAGGAAATTTTATTTATTAGTGATCAATTTGTCCATTAGGACTAAATTGCAAAGATTAGAAAATATGAGATTCTAGAAGATTCAAGTATGAAATAGAATTATAAAAATTACTAGAGGTCCTTATTTAGCAATTAGACCATTAAATGTCAAGATGGACAAAAATGGACATGGGAAGGAAAAATCTCAAGAAAAGGCCTTAAGGGCATTTTAGTCATTTGGTTAATTAATGAATTAAAAAGGGAAAAATAAGTCAAAATCTTGTCCATCTTCTTCCTCTAAGTGCCAAAATTTGCAAGGATCCATAGCTAGGGTTTCGTCATCTTTCAAGCTTGATTGTAAGTGTCTCCTAGCCCCGTTTTTAATGTTCTTCGTATTTTTGAGATCCTCGTAGCTCGATTTAGCTATTTCTAGCTATATTTTGAGCTAGGGTTTATGTCCAAAAATTTACCCATGTATGAAATGCATGTATTTTGATGATTTATGGAAGAATATAAAAGTTTGATGTATGATAAACATCTTTCTCTAAGTGATTTTCATGAAAAATGCATAAAAGGACCAAATTGTAAAAATTATAAAAATGGTCATACATGAGTGAAATAGTGGAAATTAGAGATTGTTGTAGTTAAGAAAAAGATTCGGCTAGGCTTAAAATACATGAAAGTTGAATAAATATCATCTTACGAGCCTAGGGGCAAAAGTGTAATTATGTGAAAGTTTAGGGGCAAAATCATAATTTTGCCAAAGTATGATTCAAGAGTAAATTTAGTCAATGTGAGTATTAAAAAGGTGAAATTGTTATTATAGATCAAGAAACACGAAGCCCGGACCAAAACCGAGGTAAGAACAAGGTTGTGGACTAAATCGAATATCTACACACATTTTGAGTATCGAGGTAAGTTTGTGTGGATTTATAGCTACATGATATTAATATGCTTTTAATTACTTTATTTTATGAGAAATGCATATTATTTCGATGAAGTTGATTTATGAAGTCTCAACAAATCTATAATGAAATCATGTTAAGTTGAAGTTCCGGTTGAAGATTCAGAATAACGAGAATACCTATGTCATGACATGAGATAAGGAAGGTCCCGTATAAGACCATGTCTGGGACATGGCATCGGCACCGAATGTAGGTCTCGTATAAAACCATGTCTGGGACATGGCATCGGCACCGAATGTAGGTCTCGTATAAGACCATGTCTTGGACATGGCATTGGCACTGAATATGTAACACCCCTAACCCGTAACTATCGCCAGAATAGGGTTAAGAGGCATTACCGAACAATCGGAACATTTACCATCATTTCTCAACACAAAGTATAACACAATTCAAACATATCAAAATATATACATATAGTCCCTTAACGAGGTCTACGAGACCTTAAACATGCACTAGAAAGGGGTCGGGACTAAACCGGGATCATACAAAATTTTTCCAAAAATTAAACATTTTTCCAAGTTACAGAGGTCACACGCCCGTGTGGGCAGGCCGTGTGCCTCACACGGCCTCAGACACGCCCATGTGTCCGAGCCGTGGCAAAACAGGGCATACATACTTACTTATCCACACGGCCTGAGACACGCCCATGTGTCCAGCCCGTGGTCGAGCCTAACTTGTTTCAATTTGCAAACTCGAATGACACGGTCCAGCCACACGCCCGTGTGCTCAACCGTGTGGGAAATTATAGGCCATTTGCAAGGCCAACTTTGCCACCCACACTTCGGTCACACTTACATGCATCAAACCAATTTCAAACCATGCCTCAAATGCAATCAAAACATACCAATTAGTCATCTTTATAACCTTATAACAACATAAATCATTTTCCTATACAAATCCTTCTCAACATATTATCATAAACATCAATTACACATACAAAGACATGTAATTTAAACATCAATTAATCCTTACAAAATCCATCATGAAACATACCATATCCATTCCACTAATTATACCAAATGATTTCTCACATAGATCACATATGCATATCTTTAACCATCTTTTTACAAATCCAAGGAAAATACCAAAATCATCATACTACCAAGCCATATCACATGGCAAGGCTAAACAGTCAAAACATATCATGGTCACTAGCCTATACATGCCATATACCATATATATACATCTTCCAAAAGTACCAAAATAGATTACCGTTAGTGTGATTGAGTCGCTGACGATCCCCGGATCCGAGCTAGCTTTAAATACACTGTAAAATAGAGAATCACTTCACACAGTAAGCTCTAAAGCTTAGTAAGTTCGTAATATAATACAATTAACTCATTGAATCAAATCAATATACAAATTAAACCATCACATAGATAACTTAACAAAGATAGACATGCTCAATTATATCCAATACTCACATAACCATCCATTCATCTACTTTCAAATTTATCAACCACTTAGGTTTCATACATACCTTTGCCAACACCTAGTTTACAACCAATTTTGCTACTCAATGCTCGATACCACATTTCGATCAATCTTCATTATCTCTTCGATTCAATCGCACACTTAGTGCCCAATTCATAGTCAAAGCTTAAATAACATCACACACTTAGTGCCTCTATATCAAACCGAACTTGATTCGGTATCGCACACACAGTGCCAATCAGTATAGTCGATACTTTCTCTATTTCGCACACTTAGAACCACATTTCTCATATTCACAATTAACATTAATAATTCATCAATCACATATTCATTCATTTCATAGTACATGATTATAAATTATACGATTTGCATTATACACGAACTTACTTCAGACGTCGAAGTAACAAAACGGGTCGATTAATCGAGCACTTTATCTTTGCCTCGATCTCAATCCAAATCCCTATTTTCTTGATCTATACATATTCAAATTTAGTTCATTCAATCACCAATTTATACAGTAATTGTGCAGTGATGATTTAAACTTTAGGAGACTAGAGAATCAAGCAAGATGAGTCTCAAACACACATATTTAGGGCATTTACAAAATAGCCCTCACATTTTCACATTTTGACACTTTAGTCCCTATTTCATAAAATCATCAAATTCACATAATTTCATCTCACACATGCCTAGCCGAATTTTCCTCATGTTCATACAAGCCCACATATTTCATTTATTTTACATTTTAGTTATTCAATTTTTCATTTTCACAATTTAGCGCTAAATAGCCAATTTCATCAAAATTTCAAAGACAAACTATGTTAACCCAACATTAAACTTTCATATTCCACCAACTATCATCACAAAGCTTACATATTCATCAATGTCATATCTCAAAATCTTCATCAAATTCTAAAATTAAAGCATGGGTTTGATAGAACACAAAGCAACGATCACAAAAACATAGAAATCATTAAAAGCCGATCAAAAACACATACCTGATTGAGCTATGAATGAGCCGAAATCAAAGGAGCTTCAAACCGTTACTTTCTTTCTCAATTTCGGTGGAGTATGAACACTAATGCCACTAATTTCATGTTTTTTTATTAACATTAACTTAATATTTCAATTACCATTTTAACCTTATTAATTTCATTTAAAACCCACTAACCTTAACCCATTTTTGTCCATCCATTCTTTTAATGGTCTATTATCAAAAATAAGGACTTCTCATTTAGAAAGCCATGCCAATTAGGCACTTTAACAATTAGCACACAGCTTTTGCATTTTATGCGATTAAGTCCTTTTTGCAATTTAAGCACACAATCGATAAAATTTTCACATAGAAATTTCATACATGCTTAATCACATACTGTAAAAACCAAAAATAATATTAAAATATTTTTTCGACCTCAGATTTGTGGTCCCGAAACTACTGTTCTAACAAGGGTCTAAACCGTGCTGTTATAGAATAAGGAAGGTCCCGTGTAAGACCATGTCTGGGACATGGCCTCGATACCAAAGGAAGATCTCATGTAAGACCATGTCTGGGACATGGCATCGACATTGAGTTAAGAGATCCCATGTAAGACCATATCTGGGATATGGCATCGGCATCAAGATGTGATCCCATGTAAGACCATATTTGGGATATGGCATTGGCATTGTGATACATGTATGATGAGATTGAGTATCCTCCGATATTCTAAATAGTTCAATGAGCAAAAGAGTTAAGTATGCAAAGATGACAAAGAGCTAAGCTATACAAAGCTATACAAAGATGACAAAGAGTTACTTTTAAGTGAAGGATGATTATGATTTAAGTTTATGTTCAAGATAGCATATGTGCTAAATTATGTGATGAAGTGAACAGGTACCATGAGTAAAATACGAGTTATGAAACCGTAATGTGATATGTGATGGGTAAGCGTAAGTATGAGTAAGTATGTCAAAGTACTTGAGAACTTCTGTTGTTATTGTTCTATGAGATGAATGGATTTTATCATGAGTACTTATGTTGTCATTTTATTCATGCAAACTTACTAAGCTATATGCTTACCCCTTTCTTTTCCCTTTTCCTTGTAGTATCGCCAAGCTAGCTCGGGGATCGTAGAACGTCGGAGCTCGGATCACACTATCAATCATTCTTTTGGTATAGTTGTAACATCCCTTACCCGAGACCGTTGGCGGAGTCGAGCATGAGGCATTACTAGACTTAACTACTAATTCGAGGCATAAAAATTGAAACTATCCATCTGCATCATGTTGACTAAATTGACTATAAATCGTGTTATGAAACTCAAAATTTAGATCCGTAAATTTTCCTTGAAACTAGACTCATATATATTCTTACTATAATTTTTCCAGAATTTTTAATGTGGCAAATTAGTACAGTTTATTCATTAAATTTTCCCCTGTTTCACTGACCAACGGTTCTGACCTCTCTTAACCTAAATTCAAATATCTCATTGTACAGTTTTCATATGATGTTACCACTTGTTTCTATTGAAAATAGACTCACTAATGAATCTATACATCTAAAATATAACTCATAATTCATTTTTTAAAATTTTTAATGATTTTATAAAGTCAAAATAGGGGACTTCAAATACCATCTTGACCCTGTCTCACTAAACTTCAAATATCATAGAATATAAAATTTCTTTTCCTACTCTGTTTCTTTCATATAAAAGTAGACACAATAAGATTTAATTCTATATCTTATTAACTTTCTAATTCCATTTCTCCTATTTTTGGTGATTTTTCAAAATCATGTCACTGCTTCTAACCAAAAACTGTTTCATTGCAAAAATATGGTTAACTAGTTTATAACATCTTTACTCCATTTCATTTAAACTCTATACATTAACCATACCTATATATACCAAAACCAAATCAACCAAAACCACAACCAAACATAATCATCAAGCGAAAATATAAATTCCAAGATTAACAAGATGGACAAGCCATTTTCGCATGGCTTATACAAATATATACAACTTCAAAACCAAACATAAGATTACTAGCCTATACATGCAATATATGTTCATGGTTTCAAACTTTTAAAATACCGAAATAGCGATCGATAGTGTGACGATGTTCCAAAATGATCCCCGAGATTGTAGCTAACTTCCAAAATCTATGAAACAGAATGACAAAAACACACGAAGTAAGCTAACTTAGCTTAGTAAGCTTTAAGCAATTTAAACAATCTTATGATATAATCAACTCATTTTAAGCCAATCCAAATTTCATTATCATTATCAATCTTAACCTCAAATCTACAAATGAGATAAATAATACATTTTTACACACAAAATTTACCTTGGCCGAATGCTCATTTAATCAATATGACCTAATATTAATCAACTTTCAAGGCTAAAATGTCTTTATATGATCAAACATACACAAACGCATTTATATAAACTTAAGAACTATAATACCACATCTTGTACATATACCACTTAAATGGCCGATTATACATGAACACATATATGCCCATATCCAAAAATCAATTCCACAATATCCATACTATTTATTTACAAGGCCGAATACACTTACTAAAATTCACATAAAATCTTCAATTGTATCACATATAATTAGTAACAAATATCAAGTTACTAATTTACCTTATCTCAAACAACCAATAGGCTTACACATACCTGAACATTGAGCTCATTTACCGAATTTAAATTCCACATTAGCAAGAATCTTTTTTAAGCATACACTTATAATAAATTCACCAAGCATAAAGCACTGCTAGGCATAAAGCCCGACATCTTTCAGGCACAGACAAAGCTGCTAGGCTTAAAGCCCGATATTATTAACAAAGACAAAGCCCGCTAGCTAGGCTTAAAACCCGATGTCTTTCACCAGCACAAGGCTTGCTAGGCTCAAAGCCCGAATATCATATTTATAAAGCTGTCTCACAACCAATTCATATATCAAACTTTTCTTATACTTCATAATCTTCATTCGAACTTTCAAATATTATAACTCAATCGAACTAAACTTAAACATATTAATTCACATTCGGCTAACTCAATACTAATTCCACAATTTCCAAATCAGCATATTACTACATACATAATTTACAATGTTTAATTGCTTAAAGACTTACCTCGAATATCGACGGACTACAAAAACCGGCTATTCAACTATTTTCGCTTTTCCCCGATCCAAGTCCAATTTCTTTGGTTCTTGATCTAAATATATTCAAATTAAGCTCATTCAAACATATTTTCATTCAATTTAATCCAAAAACACATAAATGAGCATTTTGCACTTTAACCCCTAATATTTCACATTTTCTCAATTTAGTCCCAATTTCAAAACAACACAAAATACACAAAATTTCCTTACACCCATGCTTGGCCGAATCTTCCATAGGTCCCTAGCAGCCCATTAATTTCATTTATTTCACATTTTAACCCCTTAATTTACAAATTTCACAATTTAATCCTTAATATGCATTTTTATCAAAAATCACTTAATTAACTATGATAATCTACCAACATTTATTTATTTTTCATCATCAAACAACAAAAACATCAAGCTTTCAACAATGGAAAATCACAAAATCATCATCAAATCTGAAAATTAAAACATGGGCTAGCTAGTATACGAAGCAACGATCTCAAAAACGTAAAAATTATCAAAAAAACGAATAACTATCATACCTTAATTAAGCTTCAAATGACCGAAACTTTCCTAGCTTTTTCTTTCTTCTTCTTAAGCTCACATTCGGCCAACATTAAAAGATGGAGAAGGTGGATTTGTTTTCTTTTTCTTTTTATGTTATTATAACATATATTATAAATTTATAACTAGTTTACTATTTTAACCATATTATGTTTTCATTATAAAACATAATAATATGGACAAAGTTGTCCCATGCCGCCCACTATCTTCTAAAATGGGCTATTTTCCCTTTAAGGATCCCATATTAAAAAGCCACTATCAATATGGCACTTTACACTTTAGTTTGTAACTTTCACATTTAACGCGATTACGTCCTTTTATATAATTAAGCACGCAAACAATCAAATTTTTATACGAAACTTTCACACATGCTAATTTACATATAATTAACACAGAAAATAATATTTAAATATTTTTTGACTCAGATTCGTGGTCCCGAAACCACCGTTCCGATTAGGGTCTAAATCGGGCCGTTACAATAGTACAGTTGATTTATTTTGAGTATGGTGGTCATCTTGTGTTATGTCATATTTTGAAGCCAAAGTGTTGGCTACTAATGTTAAACAATCATTTTGTAAATGGCTATTGGGAATTGGCCAATATTTGTCAAGTTTCATATTATTAATGATGATGAGTTTCATGAAGTGAAAGTTCATGCAATTGATGGAGTAAAGTGTGAAGTGTATGAATGATGATTAGGGATTCTTCATAGTGTATTTTTTCCATGTTATGAGTTGCTTGTGTTGGTATATGCGTGTTTATGTTTCAGGGTGGCAATTGGCTTGGAAAATAGCCTTCTAATTGTCCACACGGCCAGCCCCATGGGTGTGCTGATAGGTCGTGTGTCCCCTGCATCAAATTTGCGAGAATTTGATTCGCCACACGGGCCTGCACACGAGCGTGTGCCTCGGTCGTGTGCCCTTAAGAGGTTGCTGACGTCATAAACATAATACCCAGGTTTTTCACACACGGGTGAGGACACGGGCGTGTCTAGGCTGTGTGAGGGACACGGGCCACAGACACGGGCGTGTGTTCGGCTGTGTTGAAACCCCTGTAGGTTCGAAATGAAAAATAAATTCTACACGGGTTAGGAACATGGGCGTGTGTGACCACACGGGCGTGTTCCATTTCACACGGGCGTGTGGCCCTATTTAGGCAAAAAAATTTTAAGCATGCAAAAAATTCTGATTAAATTTTGAAACCGTCCATATGTATGTTTAGGGCTTCATAGGCCCTAATATGGATGTTATGAATACGAATGAAATGTTTTAAGTTGAAATGAAATTTTGTATCTCAATGTTGTATGTTTAAGCAAGTTAAGTTCGGTAATGCCTCGTATCCTGTCCCGATGTCAGACTCGAGTAAGGGATGTTACATTTAGTGGTATCAGAGCTACGGTTTAGTTGATTCTCAGACTAGCGTAGCGTATGCATGAGTCTAGCTATACATGCCATACATATGAGTATTTATGTAATGATAGTGTGACGATTGCTGACGATTTAAATTGTGTTTTCATATATTAAATGGATCCTGATAGATCTATGGAGGATGATGTAGAAAGTAACGCACCAGCTCCCGCTGAAGGGATGGTGCCAACTGAAAATGAGAATAGACCTACGACTGTAAGTTAGAGAGGAGGAGAAGAGGCTAAGGAAGCCTTTCTCCACATGATGAATGCATGGTATACGGAGTTCATTCGTACGAACTCGAATGCGCAACCCCCTTCTCCCCCACCTATTCCTCAACCTACCCCAGTAGCTCCCCAGGTGGTAGAAGTGGTAAGAAGAGAAAAGCCACCGGTTGATAGAATCTAAAAACAAGTAGCCGAGGAATTTCGAGCTAGTAAGGATGATAATCCGGAAAAAGCAAAATTTTGGCTTGAAAATACCATCAGGGTATTTGATGAATTATCTTGCACACCTGAAGAGTGCATGAAATGTGTAGTTTCTCTTTTGAGAGATTCCGCTTATTAGTGATGGAACACCATTGTGTCGGTTGTACCAAGGGAAAGGATCACATGGGAGTTTTTCCAAGAAGAATTCTGAAAGAAGTATATCAGTCAAAGATTTATTGATCAGAAAAGAAAGGAATTCCTTGAACTGAAACAAGGCAGAATGATAGTAACCGAATATGAGCGTGAGTTTGTAAGGCTCAGCAAATACGCTCAGGATTGTGTATCCTCTGAAGCCATCATGTGTAAGAGGTTTGAGGACAGATTAAATGAAGATATCAAATTATTTATTGGTGTCGTTGAGTTAAAGGAATTTGTTGTGCTAGTGGATCGGGCCTGTAAAGCCGAGGAATTGGTGAAAGAGAAAAGAAAAGCTGAGATGGAGTCTCGTGACTCAAGAAAGAGACAAATGAACAAGTCATTTCAATCTTCATCCAATAATTCAAGAGACTTCCCTACCCGATCAGCTACTTCTGCCAGGTTTTCAAACAGAAGTAAGAATAAACAGTACTCGGGGATTAAAGCTCAGACTACCTCAGTTGCTAGTGTTGGGAACATTCGACCAAATAGACCGAAATGTCAACAATGTGGCAGACATCATCCTGGTGAGTGCTGAGCCCATGAGAGAGCCTATTTTAAGTGTGGTTCTCAAGATCATTTTATTAGAGAATGCCCTGAGATGGTTGAAAGAGAGAAAATTCAGAGTACAAGGTCGGGAAGCACTACTAGAGGGAGACCATAGAGAAATCTGGGAAGTGGAACGAGTAGTAAGAGTACACACAGAGAGCAGGCTGCAAGGTTTGAGGGTAGAGCACCTGCGAGGACTTATGCCATTCGTGCTCACGAAGAGGCGTCATCCCCTGTTGTAATTACGGGTACATTTTCTCTCCATGATACTAATGTTGTTGCTTTAATTGATCTAGGATCTACCCACTCATATATTTGCATGAAATTAGTATCTAGTATGAGCATGCCTGTAGAGTCTACAGAGTTTGTGATAAAAGTGTCCAATCCTTTAGGCAAAAGTGTATTAGTTGATAAGGTATGCAAAGATTGCCCATTGATGATTAGAGGTCATTATTTTAAGGCAAATCTCATGCTATTGCCATTTGATGAATTTGATATAATTATTGGTATGGACTGGTTAACCGCTCATGATGTGACAGTAAATTGTGGAAAGAAATACATTGAATTGAGATTTTAAAACGGGGACACTCTTCGTGTTGAATCAGACAAACAGGACAGATCGCCTGTAGTGATTTCTCATATGTCTGCCCAGAAATATGTAAGAAAATGGTATGAAGCCTATCTTGCCTTTGTGATTAATGCCAAAGAGACTGGATTAAGAATTGAATCAGTGCTGATAGTATGTGAATATCCAGATGTATTTCCAGAAGAATTGCTAGGGCTACCTCCGGTTAGAGAGGTTGAATTTGGCATCGAGTTAGCCCCTGGTACTGCACCTATATCGATTGCTCCATACAGAATGGCTCCAACTGAGTTAAAAGAATTGAAGGGACAACTACAGGAGTTAACGGACAAAGGCTTTGCACGACCGAGTTATTCTCCGTGGGGTGCTCTAGTGTTATTTGTGAAAAAGAAAGATGGTTCCATGAGATTATGTATAGATTGCCGACAGCTTAATAAGGTTACTGTGAAGAATAAGTACCCATTGCCAAGGATCGATGATTTATTTGATCAATTGAAGGGAGCCACTGTGATTACCAGTAGAGGGTCAAAGACTCAGATGTGTCGAAAGCTGCATTTCGAACAAGGTATGGGCACTATGAATTTTTAGTCATGCCTTTCGGCTTAACAAATTCCCCTGCTGTGTTTATGGATTTAATGAACTGTATATTTCAGCCATACTTGGATAAGTTTGTTGTGGTTTTCATTGATGACATATTGATATATTCTCGTGGTGAGAATGAGCATGCTGAGCACTTGAGGACGATTTTGCAAATTTTACGAGATAATCAGTTGTATGCTAAGTTTAGCAAAAGTGAATTTTGGCTCAAAGAAGTTGGGTTTTGGGGGCACATTGTCTCAGGAGATGGAATCCAAGTTGACCCGAGCATGATTTCAGCTATTGTTGATTGGAAACCACCAAGAAATGTATCAAAGGTTAAAAGTTTTCTAGGCCTAGCTGGCTATTACAGACGGTTTGTCAAGGGATTTTCCATGATAGTGACTTCGATGATGAGGCTATTATAGAAGGATGTAAAGTTTGAATGGACAGAAAAGTGCTAACAGAGTTTCGAGAAACTAAAGGCATTGTTGACTGAGGCTCCAGTTCTAGTGCAACCTGAATCGGGAAAAGAATTTGTGATTTACATCGATGCATCCTTGAATGGATTGGGCTGTGTGCTTATGCAGGAAGGCAAGGTGATAGCATATGCCTCTAGACAGTTAAATTCGCATGAGAAGAATTACCTGACACATGATCTAGAATTGGATGCCATTGTGTTTGCTTTGAAGATATGGAGACACCATTTGTATGGTGAAAAATGTCGGATATTCACAGATCATAAGAGCCTAAAGTATTTGATGACTCAGAAGGAATTAAGTTTAAGGCAGCGAAGATGGTTAGAGCTGATAAAGGATTATGAGCTAGTCATTGACTACCACCCGGGGAAGGCGAATGTAGTCGCCGATGCTTTGAGTAGAAAATCCCTATTTGCATTGAGGGCTATGAATACATGGGTGACTTTTTCAGACGATGGTTCCATTCTAGCTGAGTTGAGGTCTAGACCGATGTTCCTTCAAGAGATTTATGAGGCTCAGAAAGATGACAGTGACTTACAAGCCAAAAGAGTTCAGTGCAAGTCAGGTATTGAGTCCGACTTTCGGATTAATTTTGATGGATGTTTGATGTTTAGAGACAGAATCTGTGTACCGAGGAATGAAGAGCTTATTCAAAAGGTTTTACACGAGGCACATAGCGGATGTCTATCTGTACATCTAGGCAGTACAAAAATGTATAATGATTTGAAGAAATGGTATTGGTGGCCAAGTATGAAGAAAGATATTTCTGAGTTTGTATCCAGATGCTTGATTTGTCAACAAGTGAAAGCTGAACACCAAGTACCTTCGGGTTTGCTTCAACCTATTATGGTTCCTGAGTGGAAATGGGACCGTGTTACTATAGACTTTGTAACGGGTTTGCCGTTTACACCGAGCAAGAAAGATGCCGTATGGGTGGTGGTAGATAGGCTTACGAAGTCGGCCCACTTCATATCGGTACGTGTTAATTATTCACTTAATAAGTTGGCAGACTTGTATGTTTCTGAGATTGTAAAGCTTTATGGAGTGCCTTTGTCGATCATATCGGACAGAGATCCGAGATTCACATCCTGATTTTAGAAAAAGTTGCAAGAAGCTTTGGGCATAAATATGAGTTTTAGTATGGCTTTTCACCCACAAACTGACGGACAGTCAGAGAGATTAATACAAATACTTGAGGATATTCTTTGGTGTTGTGTTCTTGAGTTTCAGGGCAGCTGGGAAAAGTATTTATCGTTGGTAGAATTTGCATACAATAACAGTTTTCAGTTGAGCTTGAAAATGGTGCCTTATGAGGCTTTGTATGGGCGTAAGTGCCGAACGCCTTTGTATTGGACTGAACTCAAGGAAAATCAGATTCACGGGGTCGATCTGGTTAAAGAGGCTGAAGAGAAGGTAAAAATAATCTGTGATTGCTTAAAAGCTGCTTCCGATAGACAAAAATCCTACTCGGACTTGAAACGAAAAGAGATTGAGTTTCAAGTTGGTGATAAGGTATTTTTGAAAGTATCACCATGGAAGAAAGTTCTCAGATTTGGCTGGAAAGGCAAATTGAGTCCTCGTTTTATCGGACCATATGAGTTTACCGAGAGGATAGGGCCGGTAGCTTATCGATTGGCTTTGCCATCTGAGTTGGAAAAGATACATGATGTGTTCCACATGTCTATGTTACGACGTTACCGATCTGATCCTTCGCATGTGATTACACTGACCGAGGTTGAAATTTAACCCGACATGACATATGGCGAAGAATCAGTTAAGATTCTAGCACGGGAAGTTAAACAGCTAAGGAATAAAAGTATAGCTCTCGTGAAAGTATTATGGAAAAGACATGGGATAGAAGAGGCTACATGGGAGCCTGAGGAAGCTATGAGAAACCAGTACCCAAACCTTTTTACCGATAAGATTTTCGGGGACGAAAATCCCTAAGGGGTGAGAATTGTAACAACTCGATTTAGGACCTAGTCAGAATAGTGGTTGCGAGACCACAAATCTGAAGTAAAAAAATGTGTTTTATGATTTTTATGAGGCTTATGATGTGGTTGCATGATTGTATGAAAAATTCATGAGGAAATTTTATTTATTAGTGATCAATTTGTCCATTAGGACAAAATTGCAAAGATTAGAAAATATGAGATTCTAGAAGATTCAAGTATGAAATAGAATTATAAAAATTACTAGAGGTCCTTATTTAGCAATTAGACCATTAAATGTCAAGATGGACAAAAATGGACATGGGAAGGAAAAATCTCAAGAAAGGGCCTTAAGGGAATTTTAGTCATTTGGTTAATTAATGAATTAAAAAGGGAAAAATAAGTCAAAATCTTATCCATCTTCTTCCTCTAAGTGCCAAAATTTGCAAGGAGCCATAGCTAGGGTTTCTTCATCTTTCAAGCTTGATTGTAAGTGTCTCCTAGCCCCGTTTTTAATGTTATTCATATTTTTAAGATCATCGTATCTCGATTTAGCTATTTCTAGCTATATTTTGAGCTAGGTTTATGTCCAAAAATTTACCCATACATGTATTATGATGATTTATGGAAAAATATGAAAGTTTGATGTATGATAAACATCTTTCTCTAAGTGATTTTCATGAAAAATGCATAAAAGGACAAAATTGTAAAAATTATAAAAATGGTCATACATGAGTGAAATAGTGGAAATTAGAGATTTTTGTAGTTAAGAAAAAGATTGAGCTAGGCTTAAAATACAAGAAAGTTGAATAAAAATCATTTTACGAGCCTAGGGGCAAAAGTGTAATTATGTGAAAGTTTAGGGGTAAAATCGTAATTTTTCAAAAGTATGATTCATGAGTAAATTTAGTCAATGTGAGTATTAAACAAGTGAAATTGTTATTATAGATCAAGAAACATGAAGCCCAGACCGAAATCGAGGCAAGAACAAGGTTGTGGACTAAATCGAATATCTACACACATTTTGAGTACCGAGGTAAGTTTGTGTAGATTTATAGCTACATGATATTAATATGCTTTTAATTACTTTATTTTATGAGAAATGCATATTACTTCCATGAAGTTGATTTATGAAGTCTCAACGAATCTATAATGAAATCATGTTAAGTTGAAGTCCCGGTTGAAGATTCAGAATAACGAGGATACCTATGTCATGACATGAGATAAGGAAGGTCCCGTATAAGACCATGTCTGGGACATGGCATCGGCATCGAATGTAGGTCCTGTATAAGACCATGTCTGGGACATGGCATCGGCACCGAATGTAGGTCCCGTATAAGACCATGTCTGGGACATGGTATCGGCACCGAATGTAGGTCCCGTATAAGACCATGTCTAGAACATGGCATCGACACTGAATAAGGAAGGTCTCGTGTAAGACCAAGTCTGGGACATGGCCTCAGCACCAAAGGCAGATCTCATGTAAGACCATGTCTGGGACATGGCATCGACATCTATGTATGATCTCGTATAAGACCATGTCAGGGATATGGCATCGACATCGAGTTAAGAGATCCCGTGTAAGACCATATCTGGGATATGGCATCGGCATCAAGAGGTGATCCCATGTAAGACCATATCTGGGATATGGCATTGGCATCGCGATACATGTATTATGAGATTGAGTATCCTCCGATATTTTGAATAGTTCAATGGGAAAAGGAGTTAAGTATGCAAAGATGACAAAGAGCTAAGCTATACAAAGCTATACAAAGATGACCAAGAGTTACTTTTAAGTGAAGGATGATTATGATTTAAATTTATGTTCAAGATAGCATATGTGCTAAATTATGTGATGAAGTGAATAGGTACCATGAGTAAAATATGAGTTATGAAACCGTAATGTGATATGTGATGGGCAAGCGTAAGTATGAGTAAGTATGTCAAAGTACCTGAGAACTTGTGTTGTTATTGTTCTATGAGATGAATGGATTTTATCATGAGTACTTATGTTGTTATTTTAATTCATGCAAACTTACTAAGCAATATGCTTACCCCTTTCTTTTCCCTTTTCCTTGTAGTATCGCCAAGCTAGCTCGGGGATCGTAGAACGTCGGAGCTCGGATCACACTATCAATCATTCTTTTGGTATAGTACAGTTTATTTATTTTGAGTATGGCATGTATAGGAACTTTTTCATCTTGTGTTATGTCATATTTGGAAGCCAAAGTGTTGGCTACTAATGTTAAACACTCATTTTGTAAATGGCCATTGGGAATTGGCCAATATTTGTCAAGTTTCATATTATTAATGATGATGAGTTTCATGAAGTGAAAGTTCATGCAATTGATGGAGTAAAGTGTGAAGTGTATGAATGATGATTAGGGATTCTTCATAGTGTATTTTTGCCATGTTATGTGTTGCTTGTGTTGGTATATGTGTGTTTATGTTTTAGGGTGGCAATTGGCTTGGAAAATAGCCTTCTAATTGTCCACACGACCAGCCCCACGGGTGTGCTGATAGGCCGTGTGTCCCCTGTACCAAATTTGCGAGAATTTGATTCGCCACACGGGCCAGCACACGGGCCTGTGCCTAGGCCATGTGCCCTTAAGAGGTTGCTGACGTCATAAATAGAATACCCAGGTTTTTCACACACAGGTGAGGACACGGGCGTGTCTAGGCCGTGTGAGGGACACTGGCCACAGACACGGGGGTGTGTCCGGCCGTGTGGAAACCCCTGTAGGTTCGAAATGAAAAATAAATTCCACACGGGCTAGGAACATGGGCGTGTGTGACCACACGGCCTGCCTACACGGGCATGTTCCATTTCACACGGGTGTGTGGCCTTTCCAGGCAAAAAATTTCTAAGCGCGCAAAAGTTTCCTGTTAAATTTCGAAACCCTCCGTATGTATGTTTAGGGCTTCATAGGCCCGTAATATGGATGTTATGAATACGAATGAAATGTTTTAAGTTGAAATGAAATTTTGTAGCCCAATGTTGTATGTTTAAGCAAGTTAAGTCCGGTAATACCTCGTATCCTATCCTGGCGTCAGACTCGGGTAAGGGGTGTTACATATATGGGACCTAAATTCGGTGTCGATGCCATGTCCCAGACACGATCTTATACGAGACCTTCCTTATCTCAGGTTGTGACATTAGTATCCTTGCTATTCCGAATGTTCAACCGGGACTTCAACTTAACATATTTTCATCATACTCTTATCGAGGCATCATTAGTCGATTTCATAGAAATAATATTCATTTCACATGATATCTAGAAATTAAAAATATAAAAACATTATGTAGCTTTAATTTCACACAAACTTACCTCGATATCAAAATGGCAAGAAGGGACCAAACCGTCAGTAACTCGTTTTCCCCCCGTTCTAAGTCTGAACCTCGTTTTATTTGATCTATAACATCAAGCTTACTTATTAGTCACATTATTCATTGTGACCCAAAAATCATACTATGACAAAATTACGTTTTTGTCCCTAAACTTTGTCATATTTACACTTTTGCCCCTAGGCTCGTAAAATGATTTTTATTCAATTTCCTTGTATTTTAGGCCTAGACGAACCATTTTCATAACTATAGCAGTCCACAATTTGCATTCATTCACACATTTTTCATACATTTTTCAACTTTTTACAAATTAGTCCTTTTATGCGATTTCATCGAAAATCACTTAGTAAAAGTCGTTTACTACACACCGAGCATTCATATTCTACCATTAGACATCAAAGCACATGCATATCATCCATGGGTAAATTTTTAAACACAAACCCTAGCTCAAAACAATGGTAGAAATAGCTAAACCGAGTTACGGGGATCTCAAAAATGTAAAAAACATTAAAAACGGGGCTTGGATGCACTTACTATTGAGCTTGAAAGCTTGAAAACCCTAGCCATGGCTTCCTCCATGCTAAATTCAGCCAAGGAAGAAGATGGACAAAGGTTTTTGGCTTTTATTTTGTCTTTTAGTCCATTTAATTACCAAATTACCAAAATACCCCTAACTTAAAAATATCCTATTTCACTTTTCTAATGTTCATTTTTGTCCAAAAATTTAACCAATGGTCTAATTTCCATTTAAGGACCTCCAATTTAAAATTTCATAGAAATTGGACACTTCTAACATGTGGAACTCAACTTTTGCACTTTTTTACATTTAGTCCTTTTGACTAAATTGAGTGCCCAAACGTCGAAATTTTTGAACGAAATTTTCACGGAATCTTTCCATGAAATCGTAGGCCATAAAAATATAATAAAAATAAGATTTTTCCTCATCGGATTTGTGGCCCCAAAACCACTGCTCCGACTAGGCCAAAAATCGGGCTGTTACAATTCTCCCCCTCTTTAGGGATTTTCGTCCCCGAAAATCTTACCATGTAACACCCCCAAACCCGGCCCACGAGCCTTGACCGGATCTGGTATGTTACTACGGAAAACGGTTGTAAAGAATTTGACTTAAAGGTAAAATCGTTAAAATCTATTGTCATTTGTAAAACATTGTGTATTTAAAATTCTAAGTAAAACTTTGATGTTACAAAGTATCCGAGTTGAGAACTTTAATATAAGTCTGCAATGTGTAAATTGCCGAAATTAAAAACATTTCCCCAAATAATAATTTAATCGTCAAACCAACATAAACATAATAACAATTTCCCGAATACTTAAAGCGGCCCTTGTTACAATAAATGATTGATCAAAATACTGAAAATATAAAAGTACGTAAACAAATAACTTCTGCATGGCCACCTTTTGTATCCACTCCAACCCGGTCCAAGAATCATGATCATCTGCGATGTTGATAAATATTTGGGTGAGTCACACGGACTCAGTGTGCAATTAGACCACTGAATTCCACCCACAAATTAAACCATATATCAACCCGCATAACAGTTAACAAGGCAACTTATTCACATAATATCACAATTCAGGCTTGGCCCATATCCATACCACATATCGGATCATAATGTAATTAACCACATGATTCCACATATTGGGCTTGGCCCATTTCCACACTGATCCACATTCACATATTGGGCTTGGCCCATAACCACATCAATAACCACAATGCCACACATAATCATGCAAAGTGCACCCAACCCAACCTAGGGTCCATCCTGTACACACCCCCGTATCCAGCCACCACACACCAGGGGATTACTAAATCACCCTCCAACCGCTACACACCATTTCGACATTTAATGCCATCCCCGATGTAGCTCGTAGCTAACATCAAACCACGATGAGGCACATAGCTACTCATCAACCACGATATGGCACACAGCCGATATCAACCACGATGAGGCACAGAGCCACTCATCAATCCACGTGAACTTAATCACAAGTAATCCACAACGCGACCTCAGTCAGCGCCAATCCACGATGTAGCTCATGGCTAACATCAAACCACGTACTCGAAGTACACCCGTACCTTCTTTCATATTCATAACCCATCCCATGCACATGCAACATATAATAATTTCATGATAAATAATGCATGTACATGTTATCCAAGCATTCAATCGTATTCACATTCATAATCCACATTTCATCGATTTGGTACTAACTCGATTATTGACATACCCCTTTAAGGGACCATTTCATAATTGCCACGCACTTATTAGCACATATATAACACATATACAACACATGCAAGTATCACATAAATCCCGGAAAAGCGGTAGGCTAACTACACACCTTATCACTTGAAGCATTACGCTCGATCCCGATGCTATCGCTAAACGAAACTACAAACAATCGCCTATTTTCCCGCTCTGCTCACTGCCCACACCCGGTGGCCAATCCCGAGCGTAAACCGATCTCTTCTTAAACTTCGGGATAGGGACTATCCCTTTACCTTCTTGACCGGCATCCATGTCCATTAATGATATCTTAATCGTAACCAAATGGTTAACCGATAACATCATAATCTAAATATACCAAATCTAAACCATACTTACATCGAATATTCTTACCAACGAATCGAAATCCCGGAAGCCTTGCTTACTACATCGATTTTCCCTAAACATCCATAGACAGAATCGGTCAACACTAGAATACCAAAATGGCCTATGGCCGAATATTACAAACCACTTACCTAGCTTACCTGAATCCCGAAACACCACTTGTTCCTGTCGATTTGCTCCTAAGAACCATAGTACACAATCGATCATCACTAATAGACAAAATGGCCTCATGGCCGAATATTACAAGTCACCCTACCTTGTTTAACTAAATCCCGAAATACTTGCTTGCTCCTTGAGATTGTCGAAATCCTATGTGCCATTGTTAGAATCGGCCATACACAATAAATCCATGAAGATGGCCTTTGGCCGAATAGCACCTATCACTTACCTTTGTCGAAATCCCTTGATCACTTCAAATCCCAAAAAAACCTCCTTTAACGCTCCTTGATGTTATCACATACAAAAGAAACACAAAGTTATGCCACTATACAGATTCGGCCAACATTAGAAGTCAAGCCCTACCCTTGATTTCGGCACACTAAAAGGATAGGAACCCAAATCGATTGCTAAGGGTGAATACACTTACCACTACACACGTTGCTTACCACTTATGAACAACTTCCCGAATCACCCTCCTAGGTTCGGCCACAACCAAGAAATAGAGTTATCTCTCCAACTTTCGGCTTTGAAGAGAACAAAAGAAGAAAAGAAGTGATAAGGGGTTCCAAATAAATATTCGGCTATGGCTCAACAAATGGTGATTGCACATTCGGCTAACACAAAGAACATGTTTGGAGTTGGAGAAAAGAAGAAATAGAAGGATGGAGAAGGCTTAGGAGAATTCGGCTTCAAGGAGGTGTGAAGAAGAAAAAGATGTGAAAGGAAGAAAATAAATGTATCAAAAGTTTCAACTTTCGGCTTTTGTCAAAGAGAAAATAAGGTGCAAATTCGGAAAGCAACTAAAAGGAGAAAAAGATGAATGCTTAATTAAAAGGAATTTCGCACACACTCTTTACTAAACATCAAAGCCGAAAATGCCACCCCAAGGAGTCCTATATTCGGCCACTAGCTCTTCCCATATCAAATCCCTTGATAATCTCCTATTTTATCTCTTTAACACCCATTCAAAAATAAACAAATAAATCTACAATTATCTTCTATCTACCAACTTAAAATAAATCAACCTTTATCATATATCCTAGCCGAATTTTTTTAAAAAGAAAAATCAAGCCTTATCCTTATCTTTCAAAGCCCCCATGCCGTCCAACACTCCCCCTCTCCCTTAACGCCAACATGTAAAAATAAAACACACTTAACGCTGCCATCAAGACTCGAACCTCCTCCCTCCCCCTTGCTTGAGGCGTCATTCACCAAGGCCCTAAGTGGCGCCTTCAAGCCACTTTACCAAGGCACTCTTTTGTCATAACTCCTCCACTTATTCCTTTAAGGCCTCCTTAGCCTAGCTTCCCTTCTTAAGCTTGAAATCTCATAATTTCTTAAGGCACTCTCCTACATCCCAGGGTTCTCAAAACTGCTAAAACCCCTCCATACTCACTCAAAGCCTACTAGCTTATGAGTTATGCATTAAATGCATAACCCCTAATCCCTGGATGTTACAGTTCTACCCTCCTTAAAATAATTTCGTCCTCAAAATTACTCACTAACTAACAGTCGTGCAATCCTACTCACCGCACTACGCTTATGCTGCGCACTCTGATCTTAACAAACTATCATACTTCCTAGGCAAAGTTTCTAAGTTCACATCCAAGGTTTCAGGCACTTCACTAGCAACACCAGAATGAGCTAACTCTAAAACAAGCAAAGCAATTAAGGGTATTCCAGAAACAAGGAACTTACCCGCTATCTCATCTGGCACATCTTCCTCCTCGCGACGACTGACTGCCTAAGCCAACCCTGATTGTCTTGCATCTGAACCTTCAGCACCCCTACTTGGTGTTCCACGACCTCTGCCGAAACCATTTCCTCCATGGTTTGGACCACGACCCTTCGTCCTCTGAGGACAATTTTTAACCAAATGAGCCTTAGACCCACAACGGAAACATTCTTTACTATTTCCCCAACACTCTCCAGCATGAGCTCTTCCACACCGAGCACATGTACGACTCGATTCTCGTAAAGCGCACAGTGTACGCGTCTGCAATTCTCAATCCTTGGTCTCTTCCGAAAATCCTCAGATGATACCGATGGTCCAAAACTCCTCTTGTTCCAACTCTTATTCTTCTCTCGGTTCTATTTCACGGTTCTCTTAACTTCCTCAGCTATCCGAGCTTTCTCCACTAGAATAGCAAAGTCCCTTTCTCTTTGCGGAGCAATCAACACTCGTAGCTCATCTCGCAATCCGTCTTCGAATCTAACACACCTTTCATAATCAGTGGCCACGATCCCCTTGGCATACTGACTTAACCGCACATATTCCGCTTCATACTCTGCCACCGACTTACTTCCTTGAACCAAGTTTAGAAACGCCTTCCTTTGCGAGTCTAAATGGCGGCTCCAACATACTTCCCTTCAAACTTAAGCTTAAAATACTCCCAATCCAATCGATCTGCGGGACACCTTGCCCGACGGTGAGCCACCATCGATAAGCCTCGTCTCGAGCAACGAGGCAAAGACCTTTCGACTTTTCCTCAAAGCGGTATAGTCCAAATCATCCATGATTCTTTCGACCGCTTCTAACCAATATTCCGCTACATTCGAGCTACTCCGATACTCCTCTAAAAACCTCACTCCGTTTGACCTTAGTCTTTTCGACACCACGACTCCGAGCTCCATTTCCCATACCGGCTCTTGCCACTTGCTCTAGTAGTACTCGCAAAGATAGCTGCGATATCGCGTCATCTCTTCCTATCGGATCTTGATCCTCCGCGCCCCTTCTTTGGCGGCGGCAAAGACATCATTTTTTGACCCATGGCGGACTCTATTGGTTCCGATACAGTCGTTTGACCACGTCCTCTAGAACTCATATCTAACGTCGCAATTTAATCTGATTAAAAGTTTTATGCATTAGTAATTTGTTCCACTAATTATCCGCGAACGATTTATGCAAAGACGCTTTAGAAGTAGTTCTTTCGATCAATCAAAGTTTGACTCAAGTTCACTATTCTAATTCGAGAATCACATTCACATTCATCAATAGAGACACATTCATTCATCCACCATACTACTATGGCATTTTATCCATTCCCAACCCAAGGGTAATTTCGTCATTTATCCTATAAGGGTATTTTGGTAATAAATCGGGATCAATTTGAAAATCTTTACAAAGGTATTTCAAAATTTTCAAAGCTCAGGTTATTTTAAAAATTCTCTCAAATCAAGGTATGGTAGAAATTTTGGAAATCGTGGTCATTTTGGTAATTTTGTAAGTTAAGGGTATTTTAGTAAATTTCCAAATTAGGGTATCTGGATATTTTTCAAATAGATTTTCTGGGTATTTCTGTAAAGCAAGGTTATTTTAGTAAAAATCGAGGGTAGTACGGTAAATTTATAAACCAGGGGCATTTTAGTAATTTTACAAACTGGGTATTTGGGTAATTTTGTCAACCAGAATAATTCAAAAATGTTTCTCTCAAAATCTAATTTTGTGTTTTCAAATTAAAAGAGCAATTTGGAGATTTAAAAACTAAGGTTTTTATAAGCAAAGAAGGCTAGTCCCTTTCGGGTTTTAATTATCGAATTTAGTTGGTGACTAAGTCCTCTTGGTTAGGGTGAACCGTAGCTACGCACCATGTAGGATTCGAGTAAAGAGGAGGTGAGTCACTAGGACTGCTTAAGTACCAAGCTCTTACTGAATCCACTCCTAGACATGCGCACAACTATTGCCACACCCTAACTCGACGACTTAGTTCACAGGTTTGTTTAATGATTCTTAAGTCTTATGCATTCTGTGTTGGAGTAGACTAGTCCTAGGGTCCAATAGCCCTAATCTACTAATCTACGATCCTTAATGCCTACATAGTTCACATATTCAAATCACTTCAATAGTCAGAAGTACTTACCTGGTGGACCTCGGGCCGGAGATACAGGTGCCATGCCAGAATAACCTGAAATAAAAGTCCATATTTTGAAAAGCCCATCTTAGAAAATGTTTTTGGACCCAAAACCCTCAAAGCCAAGTTTTGAACCGGGCTTTGATACCAAACTGTAACACCCCCAAACCCGGCCCACGAGCCTTGACCGGATCTGGTATGTTACTACAGAAAACGGTTGTAAAGAATTTGACTTAAAGGTAAAATCGTTAAAATCTATTGTCATTTGTAAAACATTGTGTATTTAAAATTCTAAGTAAAACTTTGATGTTACAAAGTATCCGAGTTGAGAACTTTAATATAAGTCTGCAATGTGTAAATTGCCGAAATTAAAAACATTTCCCCAAATAATAATTTAATCGTCAAACCAACATAAACATAATAACAATTTCCCGAATACTTAAAGCGGCCCTTGTTACAATAAATGATTGATCAAAATACTGAAAATATAAAAGCACGTAAACAAATAACTCGCAAGGCCACCTTTTGTATCCACTCCAACCCGGTCCAAGAATCACGATCATCTGCGATGTTGATAAATATTTGGGTGAGTCACACGGACTCAGTGTGCAATTAGACCACTGAATTCCACCCACAAATTAAACCATATATCAACCCGCATAACAGTTAACAAGGCAACTTATTCACATAATATCACAATTCAGGCTTGGCCCATATCCATACCACATATCGGATCATAATGTAATTAACCACATGATTCCACATATTGGGCTTGGCCCATTTCCACACTGATCCACATTCACATATTGGGCTTGGCCCATAACCACATCAATAACCACAATGCCACACATAATCATGCAAAGTGCACCCAACCCAACCTAGGGTCCATCCTGTACACACCCCCGTATCCAGCCACCACACACCAGGGGATTACTAAATCACCCTCCAACCGCTACACACCATTTCGGCAATTAATGCCGTCCACGATGTAGCTCGTAGCTAACATCAAACCACGATGAGGCACATAGCTACTCATCAACCACGATATGGCACACAGCCGATATCAACCACGATGAGGCACAGAGCCACTCATCAATCCACGTGAACTTAATCACAAGTAATCCACAACGCGACCTCAGTCAGCGCCAATCCACGATGTAGCTCATGGCTAACATCAAACCACGTACTCGAAGTACACCCATACCTTCTTTCATATTCATAACCCATCCCATGCACATGCAACATATAATACTGTCATGATAAATAATGCATGTACATGTTATCCAAGCATTCAATCGTATTCACATTCATAATCCACATTTCATCAGATTTGATACTAACCTGATTATTGACATACCCCTTTAAGGGCAGCCATTTCATAATTGCCACTGCACTTATTAGCACATATATAACACATATACAACACATGCAAGTATCACATAAATCCCGGAAAACGGTAGGCTAACTACACACCTTATCACTTGAAGCATTACGCTCTCGATCCCGATGCTATCGCTAAACAAAACTACAGCTATCTACCTATTTTCCTGCTCTGCTGCTGGCCCACACCGCCGTGGCCAATCCCGAACGGCAGAAACCGATCTCTTCTTAAACTTCGGGATAGGGACTATCCCTTTACCTTCTTGACCGGCATCTATGTCCATTAATGATATCTTAATTAGAACCAAATGGTTAACCGATAACATCATAATCTAAATATACCAAATCTAAACCATACTTATCGAATATTCTTACCAACGAATCGAAATCCCTAAGCCTTGCTTACTCATCACGATTTGCCCCTAAACATCCATAGACAGAATCGGGCAACACTAGAATACCAAAATGGCCTATGGCCGAATATTACAAACCACTTACCTAGCTTACCTGAATCCCAAAACACCACTTGTTCCTGTCGATTTGCTCCTAAGAACCATAGTACACAATCGGTCATCACTAATAGACAAAATGGCCTCATGGCCGAATATTACAAGTCACCTTACCTTGTTTAACTAAATCCCGAAATACTTGCTTGCTCCTTGAGATTATCGAAATCCTATATGCCATTATTAGAATCGGCCATACACAATAAATCCATGAAGATGGCCTTTGGCCGAATAGCACCTATCACTTACCTTTGTCGAAATCCCTTGATCACTTCAAATCCCAAAAAAACCTCCTTTAACGTTCCTTGATGTTATCACATACAAAAGAAACACAAAGTTATGCCACTATACACATTCGGCCAACATTAGAAGTCAAGGCCTACCCTTGATTTCGGCACACTAAAAGGATAGGAACCCAAATCGATTGCTAAGGGTGAATACACTTACCACTACACACGTTGCTTACCACTTATGAACAACTTCCCGAATCACCCTCCTAGGTTCGGCCACAACCAAGAAATAGAGTTATCTCTCCAACTTTCGACTTTGAAGAGAACAAAAGAAGAAAAGAAGTGATAAGGGGTTCCAAATAAATATTCGGCTATGGCTCAACAAATGGTGATTGCACATTCGACTAACACAAAGAATAGGTTTGGAGTTGGAGAAAAGAAGAAATAGAAGGATGGAGAAGGCTTAGGAGAATTCGGCTTCAAGGAGGTGTGAAGAAGAAAAAGATGTGAAAGGAAGAAAATAAATGTATCAAAAGTTTCAACTTTCGGCTTTTGTCAAAGAGAAAATAAGGTGCAAATTCGGCAAAGCAACTAAAAGGGAGAAAAAGATGAATGCTTAATTAAAAGGAATTTCGGCACACACTCTTTACTAAACATCAAAGCCGAAAATGCCACCCCAAGGAGTCCTATATTCGGCCACTAGCTCTTCCCATATCAAATCCCTTGATAATCTCCTATTTTATCTCTTTAACACCCATTCAAAAATAAACAAATAAATCTACAATTATCTTCTATCTACCAACTTAAAATAAATCAACCTTTATCATATATCCTAGCCGAATTTTTTTAAAAAGAAAAATCAAGCCTTATCCTTATCTTTCAAAGCCCCCATGCCGTCCAACACTCCCCCTCTCCCTTAACGGCAACATGTAAAAATAAAACACACTTAACACTGCCATCAAGACTCGAACCTCCTCCCTTCCCCCTTGCTTGAGGCGTCATTCACCAAGGCCCTAAGTGGTGCCTTCAAGCCACTTTACCAAGGCACTCTTTTTGTCATAACTCCTCCACTTATTCCTTTAAGGCCTCCTTAGCCTAGCTTCCCTTCTTAAGCTTGAAATCTCATAATTTCTTAAGGCACTCTCCTACATCCCAGGGTTCTCAAAACCCCTAAAACCCCTCCATACTCACTCAAAGCCTACTAGCTTATGAGTTATGCATTAAATGCATAACCCCTAATTCCTGTATGTTACATACCAGAAGAAGTTTCTTTCAACTCTCCTCAAACAGTTTCACTAATCTTCTCAGAATTACAAATCAATTTAATCTCATATATCTCTTTCCAATATCCTTTAAACTTTAGCACACAGTGCCGGAGTACACCGTCAAAATTTGAACTACCCTCTTAGACTTATCATTTATATAAAAACAAATTACTGTGCCAAAATGCAATTGCATACTCAAAGTTCCCTATGGCTCATCCCATAATTGCGATGTAACTTTTAGATCTCTATCCGACATAATGGTACTGGCACTCTGCATAATCGAGTAACCTCAGAAACATATTACTCGGCTAATCTGCCAAATAAGAAATCTGTACATAATGAAATGATCATACGGATCTTTCTTTGTCAAATGATCAACCATAAACCAATTAACATCTTACTTTTCGAGGATAATGACAATCCTGATATGAAATCTATGGTAACTCTATCTCATCATCACTCCCTTACCATCACTAACTATATTAGTCCTGCATATACTTGATTTCGGCTTACTTGCTAGCAAATAGACATCTGAACATAAAGTAAAAAATATCGTGATACATACTCAATCACCAGAACATCTACTCCTATAACTGCACATTTTATTATTCTTGGATGAATCGACTAGCTACTACTGAGTCTCGTACAAAACTTCTGTACAAACTCTAGGTTACCCAGTATGCGAATTCTATCTCAGAACAATAATAATAACAAGAATCAGGTCCAACCGATATTCAGAATAGAAAGTCATTTCACACTGTACTCGTTTAGTTCACCACTCTCTATCACATATCTGAGCTTCTCAATTCACAAAGAAAGAATCAAGTAAGATCAATCAAGTAACCAGTACTCACAAAAATAAACAAAAATTTTCTATTCAAGCATCTGTAACCATACTTGCTTTCCAAAAGGTAAGTCGATAATTACTCACAGTCTTTTAACATCTCAAAACATTCACGTTGTCTTAGTTTTAGATATTTCTACGACATTAGATACTTTAACCCATTAGGATTAGGAAGCATATGACACTTTTCGCCAAACGTACAAAATCATCCAGTTCACAACACAGATATAAAAGTGGTCGTCTCTAAATCATTAGTCGAATAGTTCTTTTTCATGTGACTTTAGCTGTCTAAAAGTGCAAACTGCTTCTTTACATTCTTGTATTAAAACATATTCCGATCTGTTCAATAGTACATCATTGAAAAATCGCAAATTCCTTACTCAATTCAATCTGAACTCAGAACTAGAGCTTTGGTTAATAATACTTTCAACTATTTAGAACTTTGCTAACATGCATAGATCATTTGAATTTTCATAAATGTGATGACTTTATCAATCGGTACAGCTTTAACTCATAATAACATCATTTGATTAGAACAATCCAATAGGCATATCTCTATATCATACTTTCTAGAATATAATTTCTTCATTCAGACTATCCGTCTATATACTCATGAATGTACAAAATTCATTACTATACTTGAGGATACTTTAAATACACATAACTCAATTGAATCGAATAGCCGAGACTAGCTTCTTCTTTATCTGTGACATTGCATAATCTATGTAATCTTTAGAACATTCTGGTATTTCTTCTAAAGCTGTTTTCACTTTCCAACTATTCTCATCTCTGTATACATTACTAATTATTTCATCACTGAACTCTTTAGTTTCACACTTATGAACTTATTCAACATGGTTCTCGTAAAATTTGGTCATAAAGTATCACTAGTAATGGGGTGAGGTCGTAAAGCCTCTAACTTGACTCTCATTAATACACACATATGACTTAGCATTCGTCATTAACGTAATATCATCATAATAACATAATTCACTTCAGACAATTTAATATACTTATTCATTTTACGAATGTTTTTTGCCATTCACAATTTTAAACAATGAATTTACTTACTAACATTTGTCAAATTAGAGAACGCCTTACGGGTTCGAGTACGTCGTTTACTTGATGCCATAGTCCAACTATGGTCTTACACGTACACACATGTACTGCCATAGTCCAACCATGGTCTTACGTCCACAATGCCATAACCCAGTTATGGTCTTTTAACTGAAATGCCATAGCCCAGCTATGGTCTTACATTCCATACTTTGCCATGGTCCAACCATGGTCTTATCCGTCAATTCATCATTGAACGATCGTACTCATCTCCTGCGTTCTACTTAATTTGATCTTCTAATTCAACTCCCATACTATTATAATATTTGTGGTTTCATAACAGAGTCATAAAACAAAACATTATATATTCTCTAATTTAATAATTAAACATGAGATTCAACTATGTGTACATACTGATTATACATTATTCAAACAAGTGTACATACACACATGTTCCGTCCATTGGGTAAGTTTACTTATCATTTTCACTTATTCAAATAGGTTGGGTATATATCATCATATGCATGCCAAGCTAACATGAATGGGCTTATCACCACATAAACTTTCATTTTATTCCATGTTTCCACATTTCTCAACTCATGGTTATCTCACTTCGTACATTAACACATACATATCATGAACTTCTATTCATACCTTTCTAAGTTTTGTCTTATCACAAACACATTTCAATCACCTCAATATCATTTTTCAGCATTATCGAAAATAGTTCAGTTGGAAGTCATCTTTATCTTAACAAAACAATTTAGTTAGAGCCGGGAGATATCACACTATCACGAGTAGTAATATGGCATGTATAGCTAGACTCACATACGCTAGGTTAGTCCGAGAATCGACTAAACCATAGCTCTGATACCACTAAATGTAACACCCCTTACCCGTTTCCGACGCCGGGACAGGATACGAGGCATTACCGAACTTAAACAAAAAAAACCTTTATACAAAATTGGCTATAAAATTTCATAAAATTTAACATTCCTCATTCATATGCAAATCGCCCCTTATATGGGCCCACAAGGCCCAAAACATACATTGGGAACTGTTCGGGACTAAACCGAGAACTTAGCAAACTTTAAGAAGACTTAGAAAATTTTTCATCAAAACAGAGGTCACACGTCCGTGGCTTGGGACACACCCATGTGGGTAGGCTATGTGGTCACACAAGCCCATGTCCTTAACCTGTGTGACTCTCTGTTTATGATATCATCAACAAAATTGGGTCACAAGGCCAAGTCACAGGCCCGTGTTGTAACAGTCCGATTTAGACCCTAGTCGAAATAGTGGTTTCGGGACCACAAGTTCGAGTCAAAAAATATTTTCATATTATTTTCTGTGTTTGCAGTATGTGATTAAGCATGTGTGAAAGTTTCGTTAATTAATTTTGTTGTTTGTGTGCTTAATTTGAGAAAATGATTAAATCACATAAAATGTAAAAGTAGCCTTCTATTTGAATAATGGCCAAAATGATGTCTTTATAAAAGGGAAGTCCTTAAGATGAAATTTAGCCATTATACTAGTTAGTGGACGGTAAAGGTCATTGAATATACATATTTTATATGTTAATTAAAAGGGTAAATTTGTAAAAGGATTAATAATGTTAATATAATAAAAACAAAGCTTAAAATAAGCCATTTATTTTGTGTTCATCCACCGAAAATAAGAAAAGAGAAAGGGTTTTAAGCTTCCATGATATTCGGCCATTGAAGATCTTGATTAAGGTATGGATTTTGATCGGTTTTTGATAATTTTTACGTTTTTGTAATCGTTGCTTCGAGTACTACAAAACCCATGCTTTAATTTTGGAATTTGATGAAGATTATGAGATGTGCCATTGATGAATTTTTAAGCTTTTTGATGTTAAATGATGAAATATGAAATATATGTGTTAGATTAACATGTTTTGTCTTTAGATTTTTGGTGAATTTGAGTAATTTGGATTAAATTATGAAAATAATATTTTGAGGGACTAAAATGTGAACTAAATGAAATGTATGGACTTGTATGACCATGAGAAAAATTTGGCTAAGCTTGGGTACAAGGGAATTTTGTGTATTTTGTGATTTTGTAAAATAGGGACTTAAATGTCAAAATATGAAAATGTGAGGGCTAATTTGTAAATTACCCTAAATGTGTGTTTTTGGATTGAATTGAATGATTTGGTGAATAAATGAGTTAAATTTGAAAATGTATAGATCAAGAACCAAAGAAAACGGACTTAGATCGAGGAAAATTAAAAGTGATCGAGTAGTCAAATCCGTTCGTTTATTCCGAATACGAGGTAAGTCTATATACAAATAAATGTATTTGAATTGATTTATTTATGTTCGTAAGAAATTTAATTGTGATGAATGATTACGGAAGATATACACATGAGATCCAAGAAAGTATCAACAAGGTGTCAAAGTCTGAAAAGTCCCGTACGAACCTTAGGAATAGATAGGATTCATATGTCATGACATAGGTTTCTGATATGTGATATCGTGTAAGACCACGTCTGGGACGTTGGCGTCGATTTGAGATTTACGTGTAAGACCATGTTTGGGACATTGGCATTGTAGTTGATTCGTGTAAGACCCTGTCTGGGACAGTGGCATCGATATTTGGTTACATGTAAGACCACGTCTGGGACGTTGGCATTGTATGAGTATTCTGAGTTATCCGAGTATCCCATTTGATTCTGAATAGTTCAACGGGAAAATCTGAGAAATGAAAGGTTATGTGAAATGTGTAGTCTATTCAGGTATGTTTGAGTAAGAAAGGTAAGTATATATGTGAATTTGTAAAAGATATATATGTGCATAGATTCAAAGAGATAAACTTGTGATGAATGTATGAATTGTGTTATGATCAAAAGAGATCATTGGAGATATGATTTGTTTGAAGCATTGGCTAAACACATGAGCCAAAGAAGAATTATGAATTTGCAAATGAGATATATAAATGATCTTGCAAATGATATGGTTATGAATGTTTATATGTTAAGTTTATTTGTATATGGCTTACTAAGCTTTTGAAAGCTTACTCTGTGTGTGTTTGCATTGTTTTATAGATCGTTAAAGCTACGGAAGGCTCAGGGATCATCGAGGATCATCACCACACTATCAAACTCTACGTTGGTACTTTTGAATATGTACATAGTTAAATATGGCATGTATAGGCTAGTTAGTTTGGATTATGTTTTGAGTTGTATATAAATAGCCATGTGATATGGCTAGATAATGATTATGATATGAATGAGTAGTTCATGCTAAATGATGCATAGTTTGGTATGGTTTGATGGCTAATGTTTGAGCTAATGAAATGGTCAAATCTATGATAAGTTCTATGATGCAAAAGTTAGCATATTGTTAATGATGGATTGACACATTGAGTTGGTAAGTTTTTGAATGGTTTATACTTTGAAATGCTTGTGATTAGATTGAGCTAAATGATACATAAGTTGGTGTGTTTAATATGCTTTTGAATAGCTATAAATGATGATCATTTTGGTATGTTTTGGTCATTTGTGGTATGTGTTGTTTACATTGGAGATATGATTTGAATTGGTATAATGCTTATAGGTAAAATCCAAAGTGTGGGTGGCAAATTGGCCTAATAAATGGCTTATATTTTGTAACACCCCTAGCCCGTGTCCGTCGCCGGATTAGGGTTACGGGTATTACCTTGTAAGTTAAAACTTCAGTTCAATCGATTGAATCTCCGTTAATCATCTTTATCAAATAATTTAATCATAAATAGACAAATCACACATGTGTAACACATACTTGATATATTAATCCAAGTCATATACGATATAATCATCGATGAACACAAAATGACCATACTACAAATGTCAATGCATAATGCTTTCTATTAAGACCAATTTCACATGGCATAAAACCTATTCTCACATAATCGAATACATGCAACATATTACACATCACCTATGTGCTTAAATATTTGGCCGAATGTACAAGGTCTCATTCATAACATTTCATGTTCGTTACCTAGCACAAATCGAGTTTGGTAGTTTCATGCACTCAATTAAGTTAAGCGATCTCACAAGCCAAATATATATATAATGAATACATCATGGTTATACACATTTTCCATATTTGACTATGAGCCTAAGCAATTACTTATTTAAACATGTTGACTACATTTGCAACTATCACCTAGGTTTGGCCGAATACACATATATGCATTACTCAATATAATTCATACTTAAGTAATTCGACATAAAGTTCACATGCATACATAAATTCCGAATGATGCTCAACTACACATACCTACCTTGAATTATACCTACGAATATTAACTTAAATGCCCACCCACTTGACTAATTTAACACAAACATTGACATTACAAACAAGCAATCATATAGTACGCATAATATGTAAGTGGAAATAAAAGAACAAAACCCTAGCCGAATAGTTGAACCAAATATATTAATCACATAGTCAAGGGTAAATAGAACCGAACTTAATATGAAAATTTAAGCCATTTTCGCATGGCTATAATACATCATCAAAACGATATTCGGACATAGAGTTAGCCTATACATGCCTTAAGTTCAAAATCTAAATTTCAAAATACCAAAACAAGTCGATAGTGTGGATGACTTCACTAATGATCCTCCGAGCTCGTAGCTTGATAAAAATCTATAAAACAGTAACATTGAACACACACAGAGTAAGCTTACTAGCTTAGTAAGTCTCAAAAAAGGATAATATAACAATTAAACACTTAAACCTTTAATATTTAAGCTTATGGCATTGAATATAAACATTTTCATATGTGAATTTAAACATGGCGAATTCTATTAATTCATTAACCTAAATGTTTGCACATTATTTCCATAAACATATAATTCATCAAAACCAAAGAAATATACCATATGTATTCGCATACTCCAAGTCATATGAGTACAACAATAATATCAACCTTATAAACTTATTTATGCACATATGCAAACATTCAAATTCTTTCATCCTTAACACTTTCACTTATAACCGATTCCCCAAAATAGCACATTTAAACTCAAATTCTATTATATAATGTTCATACACATCAATAATAATCTCAATAAAATATATCATAATTCTTATCAAATCATCAACCATATCATATCATACTTAATTCAAATAATGCTATGCCAACTTACCTTACTCTTTATAATTATAAAAGAAAAGGCTTACTTACTTACCGAGCTTTTAGCTCATTGCATTAAATATGCTTCACTTTGTATGATACATAATTTCTCCATTTATAACACATCACCGAGCAATAAGCCCGCTAGGCATCAAAGCTCGAAATGTACACCCGGCATTAAGCCCGCTAGACCGTAAGTCTAAAATTTAATCACCTGCATTCACTCGCTAGGCAATAAGCCCGAAACATTTCACCCGGCACAAGGCCCGCTAGGCAATAAGCCCAAACATTTATTTCCAAACCAACTCATTCACACTACACATTAACAAAGATCACAAATATCACATATAATTCACATCACTATCACATAATTAACTCAATGAATTCGATTATATACATGGCTAAATTTCTTTCTCACATTCGGCTTTAACATAATTAATTCCACAATTTCATGATTCAATATGTATTCTATGTTACAATCAATTCTTACGAAAATTACTTTGCTTAAAGACTTACTCTCGATGTCGACGGACAACGAGGCCTAGCTTATTCGGTAACCTTCGCCTTTCCCCGATCCAAACCGTTTTTATTTGTTCTTGATCTAAACACATTAAAATTTAGCTCATTCAAGCACGTTTCATCTCAATTTAGTCCCCAAAACACATAAATGGGCAAATTACCATTTTACCCCTAATGTTTTACATTTTACAATTTAATCCTATTTGCACAAAACACAAAATACACAAAATTTCACTATAATTCCTTAGGGCCGAATTTTCATAGGGACTATACAAGTCCATTTCTTTCATTTATTTTGCATTTTGGTCCCCTCAAAAATTCATTTTTGCAATTTAGCCCAAATACTCAAATTTACCAAAAATCCAAAGACAAAACATATTAATCTAACATATATCTTTCATTTAAAATCATCTAACATCAAAACCACATGAACATGTCAATAGCCGAACATCAAGCATGCTTAGATTAAAAAATTTAACATGGGTCACCATCGCTCAAGCAACAATCTCAAAACGTAAAAATTTACAAAAACGACCAAGAATTTACCTTGAATTTGGCTTGAATGTAGCCGAAATTTCAAAGAACCTAGCTCCCTTTCTTTCCTCAATATTCGGCCAAGAGAAGATGAGTAAACATGTTCATTTTTTTATGTTTTAATTAACATATAATATGGCTTTAATTTATTTACTTATTTAACCTTATATCATAAAATTATATAATATAAAACTTAAGGTTAATCTTGCCATATACCACCCACTAACTTAGAAATGGGTTATTTACCCCTTTAATACCTCATATTAAAAAGCCATCATCATTCTAGCACTTTACACTATAGTATGCAACTTTTACACTTTACGCGATTTAGTCCTTTTTGTTAAATTGAACACACAAACGATTAAATTTTTCTACGAAACTTTCACACACATTAATTCACATATAATAAACACAAAATATAATATTTAAATATTTCTCAGACTCGGATTCATGGTCCCGAAACCACCGTTCCGATTAGGGTCAAATTCGGTCTGTTACAACTCTCCCCCCTTAGGGATTTTCGTCCCCGAAAATGTTACCATTAAATAAAGTCGGATATTGTTGCCTCATTGAATCCTCAGGCTCCCACGCAGCCTCTTCAACTCCGTGCCGATTCCATAGTACTTTCACTAATGGAATTCTCTTGTTTCTCAACTCTTTCATTTCCCGAGCTAAAATACGGATCGGTTCTTCCTCATACGTCATATCGAATCGGATTTCAATCTCAAACGGAGCGATCACATGTGACAGATCTGACCTATATTTACGAAGCATCGAAACGTGAAATACGTTGTGTATCTTTTCTAATTCAAAGGGCAAATTCAATCTATAAGCAACAGGCTCAATACGCTCGATGATCTCGTACGGTCCGATAAACCTCGGGCTTAGTTTACCTTTCCGACCAAATCGGAGTACTTTCTTCCACAGGGAAACTTTCAAGAATACCCGATCTTTGACCTGAAACTCAATGTCTTTGCGCTTCGAATCAGCATAGGACTTTTGACGATCCGAGGCAGCTTTCAAACTATCTCTGATTATAGCCACTTTCTGTTCTGCCTCTTTAATCAAATCAACCCCGTGTATCTTATTTTCACTGAGTTCGGTCCAGTACAATGAGGTACGATACTTGTGGCCATAAAGAGCTTCATATGGTGCCATTTTGATACTAGATTGAAAACTGTTAATATAAGCAAATTCAATCAAAGGTAAGTATCTTTCCCACGTACCTTCAAACTCAAGGACGCAACATCTCAACATGTCCTCAAGTATTTGAATGGTTCGTTCAGACTGACCGTCTGTCTGCGGATGAAAGGCTGTGCTAAAGTGGAGTTTAGTACCTAAAGCATCTTGCAACTTCTTCCAAAACCGCGATGTGAATCTCGGGTCTCTGTCTGAAACAATGGTACTCGGCACACCATGTAATCTCACAATTTGAGATACATACAACTCAGCAAGTTTATCGAGTGAATAGTCTGTACGAACCGACACAAAGTGAGCTGATTTGGTCAGTCTATCCACTATAACCCAGACTGCATCTTTCTTACTCGGTGTCGTAGGCAAACCGGATACAAAATCCATAGTGATTCTATCCCATTTCCATTCAGGTATCATGATCGGCTAAAGTAACCCAGAAGGCACTTGATGCTCTGCTTTTACTTGCTGACAAATTAAACACTTTGAAACAAATTCAGATATATCCCATTTCATGCCAGGCCACCAATATGACTGTTTCAAATCATTATATATTTTCGTGCTACCCGGATGTACCGATAGTCGACTATTATGAGCCTCGTTCAAAATCATCTGAATCAAATCCACATTCCTCGGAATACATATTCGGCCTTTAAAGTTCAAACAATCATTTGCATCAATTCGAAACTCTGACTCTGCATCATTTTCACACTGAACTCGTCTAGCAATCATATCTTTGTCAATTCTTTGTGCATCACAAATTTGCTGAATAAACATCGGTCTTGCTTTCAACTCGGCTATGATCGAACCATCACCAGACATAACCATATGTGCATTCAACGCACGAAGAGCAAACAATGATTTTCGACTTAAAGCATCCGCAACAACGTTAGCTTTCCCCGGATGGTAGTCAATTACTAATTCATAATCTTTCAACAGCTCTAACCATCTGCGTTGTCTCAAGTTCAAATCCTTCTGAGTCATCAAGTACTTCAGACTTTTGTGATCTGAATAAACATGGCATTTTTCGCCGAACAAGTAATGACGCCATATTTTCAATGCGAAAACAATGGCTGCTAATTCCAAATCATGAGTCGGATAATTTCTTTCATGAGGCTTCAATTGTCTCGAAGTGTAGGCTATGACTTTGCCTTCCTGCATCAAAACGCAACCCAAACCATTCAAAGAAGCATCACTATAAACAATAAATTCTTTACCCGACTCAGGTTGAGCTAACACTGGAGCTTCGATCAAAAGGGCTTTCAACTGATCGAAACTTTTCTGACACTTTTCCGACCACTCGAACTTGACATCTTTCTGAAGTAGCTTTGTCAAAGGTGTGGCTATCATGGAAAAACCTTTGACGAATCGTCTGTAGTATCCCGCAAGTCCCAGAAAGCTTCGAATTTCAGAAACATTCTTTGGTGGCTTCCAATCAAGTATAGCCGATATTTTGTTCGGATCAACCCGAATACCTGACGCTGAAACAACATGACCCAGGAAGCTGACTTCTTTCATCCAGAACTCACACTTACTAAACTTTGCGTACAACTGTTGATCTCGCAAAGTTTGTAGCACAAATCTCAAATGCTCGACATGTTCGGTTTCATCTCTGGAGTAGATCAGGATATCGTCTATAAACACTACCACAAACCGATCCAAATACTGTCTAAACATCCGATTCATCAAATCCATAAAAACAGCAGGTGCATTAGTAAGTCCAAAAGGCATAACTAGGAACTCAAAATGTCCGTACCTCATTCTGAATGCAGTCTTTGGCACATCGGAATCTCTGACTCGCAACTGAGAATAACCCGATCTCAAATCTATCTTCAAAAACACTGAAGCCCCTTTCAACTGATCAAACAAGTCATCAATCCGAGGCAACGGGTATTTATTCTTTATAGTCACCTTATTCAGCTGCCGATAATCAATACACATTCGCATAGTTCCATCTTTCTTTTTCACAAATAGAACTAGTGCACCCCAAGGAGAAAAGCTCGGTCGTACAAAGCCCCTATCCGTCAGCTCTTGTAACTGTGCTTTCAACTCTTTCAATTCAGTAGGTGCCATCCGATACGGAGCTATCGAAATCGGAGTCGTCCCCGGTACTAATTCAATACCAAACTCTATCTCTCGAATTGGCGGTAAACCCGACAATTCTTCAGGGAACACCTCTGGGTATTCACATACAACTGGTACGGATTCAATCTACTTTTCGGACACTTTATTATCCAACACATAAGCCAAGTAAGCTTCACATCCTTTTCTCACATACTTACGAGCTAACATCGAGGATATTATCATCGCCAGAACCCATTCAAGTCATTTGATTCTATCAGGATGATCTCACCGTTCGACATCTCAAATTAATAATCTTTCTTTTGCAATTCACCACTGCATCATGCAAAGTTAACCAGTCCATTCCTAAAATTATATCGAACTCGTCAAAAGGCAACAACATTAAATCAGCTGGAAAGCAGAAATCCCGAATCATCAACGGACAACCTTTACACACTTTATCAACGAAAACATATCTACCCAAAGGGTTGGACACACGGATCACAAACTCGATGAGACTCAACAGCGAGTCTTCATCGATACTAGTGTTTCACACACATATGAATGAGTCGAACCAGGATCAATCAATGCAATCACAGTAGTATCATAAAGTGTGAAAGTACCGGTAATGACATCTGGGGAAGAAGCATCCTCTCTGGCTCGTATAGCATAAGCTCTAGCTGGTGCTCGAGCGCCCGATCGAACTACGATTGTCCTTCGTCCCTCTCTCGATCGCCACCTACGATTGCTCGAATGTCCGGTGGTGGTCTGCCTCATGCTGACGTGTTGCTCGGTTTAGTGTTCTGAACCGTATTTTGGTCGGCTAGCATCGGGCACTCTCGAATAAAATGATCCGACAATCCACATTTAAAGCAGGACCGATCATGGAATCTACAACTCCCAGAATGCCATTTTCGACAATGCTTGTACTCAGCCCGGTTCTGTTGAATATTACCAACACTAGCCATCGAAGTGGCTCGGGAACTCACTGGAGGTCGATCTCGTCTAGACTGGTCTAAAGTAGCTTTATGTCGGCCGAAGTCATCTTTGAACTTCTTAAACGTTGAATGGAAAGTCTTACTTGATGATCTTTTTCGAGTGTCTCTAGCTTCTATTTCAGCCTTTCTTTTCTCTTTCCCAAGCTCTTCAGCTTTGCAAGCTCGTTCAACAAGTACTACGAACTCTTTGATCTCAAGAATGCCCACTAGCAACTTTATGTCTTCATTCAGACCGTCTTCAAATCTTTTGCACATAATGGCTTTAGTTGATACACACTCTCGGGCATATCGGCTCAATCTGACAAACTTTCGCTCATATTCTGTCACAGTCATATGACCCTGTTTTAGTTCCAGAAATTCTTTTCGTTTCTGATCAATGAATCTCTGATCGATATATTTCTTACGAACTCGATCGGAAGAAATCCCAAGTCACTTTTCTTTTGGAACCACCGATACTAGTGTATTCCACCACGGTGATATGCACGGTGTCCGTAGTAGAGATATAGCACACTTCAGGCATTCATCTGGAGTACAGGATAGCTCATCAAGTACCCGAATAGTGTTATCAAGCCACATCTCAGCCCGTCCGCATCATCATCATCATTAGCTTTGAATTCTTCGGCCCCATATTTCCTGATTTTATCAACAGAGGCCTACTAGATCTCATTGGATCTAACATCGGAGTCTTGCCAAGGTACCGGAGTTAGATTATTCGGGGTGGAGGTTGTTGTATGTCGGGTTAGTTCGAATGAACTGGGTAAACCATTCATTCATCATCCGTAGAAGGCTTGCTTAGCCTCCCCCTCATGGCTACCCGAGACAGGTTGAGAGTCAACCGGCGCTGACTCGCGTGCGCGATCAGGCGCTACACTCTCTACATCATCAGCTACGGCTCTGTCAGGATCCACTTACTATATATAACACAGTTTGAAATATCAGAAGTCACCACACTATCGTTTATATAATTAAAGCATGTATAGCGAGACTCACACGTACTACGGTAGTCCTAGAATCGACTAAACTGTAGCTCTGATACCAATAAAATATAACACCCCTAGCCCGTGTCCGTCGTCGGATTAGGGTTACGGGTATTACCATGTAAGTTAAAACTTCAGTTCAATCGATTGAATCTCCGTTAATCATCTTTATCAAATAATTTAATCATAAATAGACAAATCACACATGTGTAACACATACTTGATATATTAATCCAAGTCATATACGATATAATCATCGATGAACACAAAATGACCATACTACAAATGTCAATGCATAATGCTTTCTATTAAGACCAATTTCACATGGCATAAAACCTATTCTCACATAATCGAATACATGCAACATATTACACATCACCTATGTGCTTAAATATTTGGCCGAATGTACAAGGTCTCATTCATAACATTTCATGTTCGTTACCTAGCACAAATCGAGTTTGGTAGTTTCATGCACTCAATTAAGTTAAGCAATCTCACAAGCCAAATATATATATAATGAATACATCATGGTTATACACATTTTCCATATTTGACTATGAGCCTAAGCAATTACTTATTTAAACATGTTGACTACATTTGCAACTATCACCTAGGTTTGGCCGAATACACATATATGCATTACTCAATATAATTCATACTTAGAATTCGACATAAAGTTCACATGCATACATAAATTCGAATGATGCTCAACTACACATACCTACCTTGAATTATATACTGCGAATATTAACTTAAATGCCGACCCACTTGACTAATTTAACACAAACATTGACATTACAAACAAGCAATCATATAGTACGCATAATATGTAAGTTGGAAATAAAAGAACAAATTTCTAGCCGAATAGTTGAACCAAATATATTAATCACATAGTCAAGGGTAAATAGAACCGAACTTAATATGAAAATTTAAGCCATTTTCGCATGGCTATAATACATCATCAAAACGATATTCAGACATAGAGTTAGCCTATACATGCCTTAAGTTCAAAATCTAAATTTCGAAAATACCAAAACAAGTCGATAGTGTGGATGACTTCACTAATGATCCTCTGAGCTCGTAGCTTGATAAAAATCTATAAAACAGAACATTGAACACACACAGAGTAAGCTTACTAGCTTAGTAAGTCTCAAAAAAAGGATAATATAACAATTAAACACTTAAACCTTTAATATTTAAGCTTATGGCATTGAATATAAACATTTTCATATGTGAATTTAAACATGGCCGAATTCTATTAATTCATTAACCTAAATGTTTGCACATTATTTCCATAAACATATAATTCATCGAAACCAAAGAAATATACCATATGTATTCGCATACTCCAAGTCATATGAGTACAACAATAATATCAACCTTATAAACTTATTTATGCACATATGCAAACATTCAAATTCTTTCATCCTTAACACTTTCACTTATAACCGATTCCCCAAAATAGCACATTTAAACTCAAATTCTATTATATAATGTTCATACACATCAATAATAATCTCAATAAAATATATCATAATTCTTATCAAATCATCAACCATATCATATCATACTTAATTCAAATAATGCTATGCCAACTTACCTTACTCTTTATAATTATAAAAGAAAAGGCTTTTACTTACCTGATCTTTTAGCTCATTGCATTAAATATGCTTCACTTTGTATGATTCATAATTTCTCCATTTATAACACATCACCGGCAATAAGCCTGCTAGGCATCAAAGCCCGAAATGTACACCGGCATTAAGCCTGCTAGACCAGAAGTCTAAAATTTAATCACCGGCATTCAGCCTGCTAGGCAATAAGCCCGAAACATTTCACCCAAGCACAAGGGCACGCTAGGCAATAAGCCCGAAACATTTATTTCCAAACCAACTCATTCACACTACACATTAACAGTATCACAAATATCACATATAATTCACATCACTATCACATAATTAACTCAATGAATTCGATTATATACATGGCTAAATTTCTTTCTCACATTCGGCTTTAACATAATTAATTCCACAATTTCATGATTCAATATGTATTCTATGTTACAATCAATTCTTACGAAAATTACTTTGCTTAAAGACTTACCTCGACTGTCGACGGACAACGTAGGCCGGCTATTCGGTAACCTTCGCCTTTCCCCGATCCAAATCTGTTTTTCTTTGTTCTTGATCTAAACACATTAAAATTTAGCTCATTCAAGCACATTTCATCTCAATTTAGTCCCAAAACACATAAATGGGCAAATTGCCATTTTACCCCTAATGTTTCACATTTTTACAATTTAATCCTATTTGCACAAAACACAAAATACACAAAATTTCACTATAATTCCTTAGGGCCGAATTTTCATAGGGACTATACAAGTCCATTTCTTTCATTTATTTTGCATTTTGGTCCCCTCAAAAATTCATTTTTGCAATTTAGCCCAAATACTCAAATTTACCAAAAATCCAAAGACAAAACATATTAATCTAACATATATCTTTCATTTAAAATCATCTAACATCAAAAACCACATGAACATGTCAATAGCCGAACATCAAGTATGCTTAGATTTAAAAATTTTAACATGGGTCAGCTACTGTTCGAAGCAATGATCTCAAAAACGTAAAAATTTACAAAAACCGACCAAGAATTTACCTTGAATTTGGCTTGAATGTAGCCGAAATTTCAAAGAACCTAGCTCCCCTTTCTTTCCTTAATATTCGGCCAAGAGAAGATGAGTAAACATGTTCATTTTTTTATGTTTTAATTAACATATAATATGGCTTTAATTTATTTACTTATTTAACCTTATATCATAAAATTATATAATATAAAACTTAAGGTTAATCTTGCCATATACCACCCACTAACTTAGAAATGGGTTATTTACCCATTTAATACCTCATATTAAAAAGCCATCATCATTCTAGCACTTTACACTATAGTATGCAACTTTTACACTTTACGCGATTTAGTCCTTTTTGTTAAATTGAACACACAAACGATTAAATTTTTCTACGAAACTTTCACACACATTAATTCACATATAATAAACACAAAATATAATATTTAAATATTTCTCAGACTCGGATTCATGGTCCCAAAACCACCGTTCCGATTAGGGTCAAATTCGGTCTGTTACATATTTGCCCACACGGTTGAGCACACGGGCGTGTGGCTCGACCATGTCCTTCGTGGTTGCATTTGAAAACAAGTCAGTTTCGACCACGGGCTGGACACAGGGGTGTGTGACTAGTCGTGTGGTGCAAGTCAGTGTCGACCACGGGTGAGGCACACGGGCGTGTCTCAGGCCGTGTGGACAAGTCAGTATGGATGCCCTGTTTTTCCACAGCTTAGACACACGGGCGTGTCTAAGGCCGTGTGAGGCACACAACCTGCCCACACGGGCGTGTGACCTCTGTAACTTTGAAAAATGTTTATTTTTTTGAAAAATTTTGTATGATCCCGGTTTAGTTTCGACCCCTTTCTAATGCATGTTCATGGTCTTTTAGACCTCATTAAGGGACTATATGCTTGTATGTTGCTATGATATGACGATGATATATGTATTGATGTGTAATGTTCGTAAAAGTTTCTGATTAGTCCGGTAATGCGTCTTAACCCTAAACTGGCGATGGTTACGGGTTAGGGGTGTTACATTTGATTGGTATCAGATCTACGATTTAGTCGATTCTAGGACTAACGTAGCATGTGAGAGTTTTGATATACATGCCATATATACGAACTGTGATAGTGTGATGAATCCTGACGTATAAAATGTGTTTTTTCGTATAGTAAATGGATCCCGAAAGAGCTGTTGCTGACGATGTTGAAAGTAATGCGCCTGCACCCGCTCAAGGGACTGCGCCATCTGATTCGAGACCGGCTACTAGTGATCAGGAAGGAGAGGATAAACAAGCCTTCTTCCAAATGATGATTGAGTGGTTCACTTAATACATTAGAACAAATCCGACTGTTTCACAATCTCTGCCCCCGCCTAATCCTCCCCAAACTTCTGAGGTACCTCCGGTTATGAATTTGAATCTGTTGAATAAGCCTCCGGTCGATAAAATCCGTAAATATAGGGCTGAAGAGTTCAGGGCCACTGATGATGATGATGCTGAGAGAGCTGAATTTTGGCTCGAGAATACAATCTGAGTGTTTGATGAAATGCCATTGACTCCTGATGAATGTATGAAATATGACATTTCCTTGTTATGAGATGCAGCTTATCAAAGGTGGAAGACTTTGATCTCTGTTGTTCCAAAAGAACAGGTTACATGGGATTTCATTCAGTCTGAATTTCGAAAGAAATATATCAGTCAGAGATTTATAGATAAAAAATGGAAAGAATTTCTGAAATTGAAATAGGGTTGCATGTCTATCACTGAATACGAATGAGAATTTGTGAGATTAAGTCAATATGCTCGGGAATGTGTTTCAACCGAAGTGATAATGTGTAAAAGATTTGAAGATGACCTAAATGAAGATATCCATTTGTTAGTTGGAATTTTGGAAATAAAATAATTTGTCGTGCTTGTTGATCGAGCATGTAAAGCTGAGGCACTCGGGAAAGTTAAAAGAAAAGCTGAGTCTGAAGCTAGAGATGTGAGAAAGAGATTTTCGAGTAAATCATTTTAATCTGCATCAAAGAAATTCAGAGATGAGCATAGCCGTTCAAAGGCTAATGTGGGACATCTGAACAGAGATCAAGCTAGATCGCAGTCGAACTTCAAAGCTCCAGCTGCTTCGATGGCTAGTATTGGAAATGTCCGATCAGAACGACATGAATGTAAACATTATGGTAAAAGACATCCGGGACTGTCCTGAATCTGTTGAACAATAGATTGTACAGAATCCGAAGTCAGATAATGCTTCAGCTAGAGGTAGACCTTCTAGAAACATAAGAAATGTCAGTGGTAGTCAGAGGTAGGAAAGATACAGTTGCAAGATCTGAAGTTAGAGCACCTGCTAGAGCTTACGCTATTCGAGCCCGTGAGGAAGCTTCGTCTCCAGATGTTATTACGGGTACATTTACTCTTTATTATACCTTTGTGATTGCATTGATAGATCCAGGGTCTACTCATTCATATATATGCATGAACTTAGTATCCAGTAAGACTTTGCCGGTGGAGTCTACTGAATTTGTTATTAGAGTATCGAACCCCTTGGGTAAATGTGTCTTGGTTGACAAAGTATACAAGAATTATTCGTTAATGTTCCGAGATGTTTATTTTCCGGCTGATCTGATGCTATTACCATTTGATGAGTTTGATATAATTTTGGGTATGGATTGGTTAACATTGCATGATGCCGTTGTGAATTGTAAACGAAAAACTATTGATTTGAGATGTCAGAACAATGAAATGGTACGGATTGAGTCTAATGATTTGAATGGGTTACCAGCTGTGATATCAGTGATGAAAGCTTAGAGTTATGTGAAAAAGGGTTGCGAAGTTTATTTTTCCTATGTGATCGATTTGAAAGTGAGTGAAAAGAAAGTTGAATCCGTGCCATTTGTTTGTGAGTTTCCTGATGCATTTCCTGAAGAATTACCGGGATTGCCTCCGATACGGAAAGTTGAATTTGGTATTGATTTATTACCGAGGATGACACCTATCTCGATAGCTCCGTATAGGATGGCACCAACAGAATTGAAAGAGTTGAAGTCTCAGTTGCAAGAGTTGACCGATAGAGGATTTGCACGACCAAGTTTCTCACCTTGGGGTGCTCCCGTTTTATTTGTGAAAAAGAAAGATGGCACGATGAGAATGTGCATTGACGACCGTCAATTAAACAAAGTGACAATAAAGAATAAATATCCTCTATCGCGAAATGATGATTTGTTTGATCAGCTGGAAGGAGCCACCGTGTTTTCAAAGATAGATCTGAGATCGGGATATTATCGATTCATAGTAAAGATTCGGACATTCCAAAATCGATTTCGTAACGAGGCGGGCATTATGAGTTTTTAGTTATGCCTTTCGGACTAACAAATGCTCCTGCTATTTTTATGGATCTAATGAATAAAATTTTTAGACCGTACTTAGATCGATTTGTTGTTGTATTCATTAATGACATTTTGATTTATTTGCATGATGAAATTTAGCATGCTGAACATCTGAGAATTATGCTACAAACTCTGCGAGATAAGCAATTGTATGAGAAGTTTAGTAAATGTGAGTTCTGGTTGCGAGAAGTTAGTTTTCTGGGGCATATTGTGTCAGCATCTGGTATACGAGTTGATCCGAGCAAGATTTCAGCCATTTTGGAGTGGAAGCCTTCGAGAAATGTTTCTGAAGTTCACATTTTTCTGGGACTTGCTGGTTATTATCAACGATTCATAAAAAAGGCTTTTCGATGATTACAACTCCTATGATGAGATTGCTTCAGAAAGATGTGAATTTTGAATGGTCCGATAAATGTCAGAAAAGCTTTGATCAGTTGAAAGCCCTTTTGACTGAAGCTCCAGTTTTGGTACAGCCAGAATCGGGTAAAGAATTCATAATCTATAGTGATGCTTCGTTGAACGGATTGGGATATGTTTTGATGCAGGAAGGAAATGTTATAGCTTATACCTCGAGACAATTGAAATGCATGAAAAGAATTATCCGACACACGATCTTGAGCTAGTAGTGATTGTATTTGCATTAAAGATTTGGCGTCATTATCGTCATTATCTTTTCGGTTAAAAATGCCATGTGTTTTTAGATCATAAAAGTCTGAAATATTTGATGACTCAGAAAGATTTGAATCTGCGACAAAGGAGATGGTTAGAACTGTTGAAAGACTATGAGCTTGTGATAGATTATCATCTAGGTAAGGCAAATGTTGTTGCTGATACATTGAGTCAGAAATCATTGTTTGCATTACGTGTGATGAATGCTCATTTAGACTTGTCTGATGATGGTTCAGTTTTGGCTAAATTGAAATTGAAACCGTTGCTTCTACAGCAAATATGTGATGCTTAGAAAGTTGATAATGAAATGTTAGCGAAACAAGCTCAATGTGATTTGAAATCTGATTCAGAATTTCGAGTTGATAAAGATGATTGTTTGAGATTTCGAGATCAGATTTGTGTTTCGAGAAATCGAGAGTTGATTCAGTTAATTTTGAAAGAAGCACATAACAGTCGCTTATCTGTTTATCCGCGAAGTACAAAAATGTACAATGATTTGAAGCGACTCTATTGGTGGCCTGGAATGAAGCCGGATATCTCAGAGTTTGTTACAAAATGTTTAGTCTGTCAGCAAGTTAAAGCTGAACATCAAGTGCCATCTGGTTTGTTACAACCGATTATGATTCCTGAGTGGAAATGGGATAGAGTAACAATGGATTTTGTTTTAGGGTTGCCATTGACTCCGAGAAAGAAAGATGCAATTTGTGTCGTAGTTGATAGATTGACAAAATTAGCTCATTTTATTCCGGTGAGAATGGATTATCCGCTTGATAAGTTAGTTGAATTATACATTTCTGATATTGTGAGATTGCACGGGGTGCCACTATCTGTTGTGTCTAACAGAGATCCGAGGTTTACTTCGCGATTTTGGAAGAAACTGCAAGAGGCTTTAGATACTAAATTGCATTTTAGTATAGCTTTTCACCCACAGAAGGATGGTTAATTCGAGCGGATTATTCAGATACACGAGGATCTGTTGAGGTGTTGCATTCTTGAGTTTGGTGGTACGTGGGAACAGTATTTGCCATTGATTGAGTTTGCATACAATAATAGTTTTCAGTCGAGCATCAAAATGGCACCTTATGAAGCTTTGTACGGACGCAAATGTCAAACACCTTTGTATTGGACTGAGCTAAGTGAAGATAAGATACACGGGGTCGATTTGATCAAAGAAACTGAACAGAAAGTGAAAGTGATTCGTGATAGTCTGAAAGCCGTGTCAGATCGTCAGAAATCTTACGCAGACTTAAAACGGAAAGATATAGAAAATTGTAACAGTCCGGTTTAGACCCTAGTCAGAATAGTGGTTTCGGGACCACAAATTCGAGTCAAAAAATATTTTAATATTATTTTCTGTGTTTGCAGTATGTGATTAAGCATGTGTGAAAGTTTCGTGAATTAATTTTGTTGTTTGTGTGCTTAATTTGAGAAAAGGATTAAATCGCATAAAATGTAAAAGTAGCCTTCTATTTGAATAATGGTCGAATTGATGTGTCTTTATAAAGAGGAAGTCCTTAAGATGAAATTTAGCCATTGTACTAGTTAGTGGACGGTAAAGGTCATTGAATATACATGTTTTATATGTTAATTAAAATGGTAAATTTGTAAAAGGATTAATAATGTTAATATAATAAAAACAAAGCTTCAAATAAGCCATTTATTTTGTGTTCATCCACCAAAAATAAGAAAAGAGAAAGGGTTTTTTAAGCTTCCATGATATTCGACCATTGAAGATCTTGATTAAGGTATGGATTTTGATCGGTTTTTGATAATTTTTACGTTTTTGTAATCGTTGCTTCGAGTACTACAAAACCCATGCTTTAATTTTGGAATTTGATGAAGATTATGAGATGTGCCATTGATGAATGTTTAAGCTTTTTGATGTTAAATGATAAAATATGAAATATATGTGTTAGATTAACATGTTTTGTCTTTGGATTTTTGGTGAATTTGAGTAATTTGGATTAAATTATGAAAATAATATTTTAAGGGACTAAAATGTGAACTAAATGAAATGTATGGACTTGTATGACCATGAGGAAAATTCGGCTAAGCTTGGGTACAAGGGAATTTTGTGTATTTTGTGATTTTGTGAAATAGGGACTTAAATGTTAAAATATGAAAATGTGAGGGCTAATTTGTAAATTTCCCTAAATGTGTGTTTTTGGATTGAATTGAATGATTTGGTGAATAAATGAGTTAAATTTGAATTTGTATAGATCAACAACCAAAGAAAACGGACTTAGATCGAGGAAAATCGAAAGTGAACGAGTAGTCGAATTCGTTCGTTTATTTCGAACACGAGGTAAGTCTATATACAAATAAATGTATTTGAATTTATTTATTTATGTTCGTATGAAATTGAATTGTGATGAATGATTACGGAAGATATACACATGAGATCCGAGAAAGTATCAACAAGGTGTCAAAGTCTGAAAAGTCCCGTACGAACCTTAGGAATAGATAGGATTCATATGTCATGACATAGGTTTCTGATATGTGATATCGTGTAAGACCACGCCCGGGACGTTGGCGTCGATTTGAGATTTACGTGTAAGACCATGTCCGGGACATTGGCATCGCACTTGATTCGTAAGACCGCTCAGGACAAAGTGGCATCGATATTTGGTTACATGTAAGACCACGTCTGGGACGTTGGCATTGTACGAGTATTCCGAGTTATCCGAGTGTCCCATTTGATTCTGAATGGTTCAACGGGAAAATCTGAGAAATGAGAGATTATGTGAAATGTGTAATCTATTCAAATATGTTTGAGTAAGAAAGGTAAGTATATATGGGAATTTGCAAAAGATAGATATGTGCATAGATTCAAAGAGATAAACTTGTGATGAATGTATGAATGTGTTATGATCAAAAGAGATCATTGGAGATATGATTTGTTGGAAGCATTGGCTAAACAAATGAGCCAAAGAAGAATTATGAATTTGCAAATGAGATATATAAATGATCTTGCAAATGATTTGATTATGAATGTTTATATGTTAAGTTTATTTGTATATGGCTTACTAAGCTTTTGAAAGCTTACTCTGTGTGTGTTTGCATTGTTTTATAGATCGTTAAAGCTACGGAAGGCTCGGGGATCATTGAGGATCATCACCACACTATCAAACTCTACGTTTGTACTTTTGAATATGTACATAGTTAAATATGGCATGTATAGGCTAGTTAGTTTGGATTATGTTTTGAGTTGTATATAAATAGCCATTTCATATGGCTAGATAATGATTATGATATGAATGAGTAGTTCATGCTAAATGATGCATAGTTTGGTATGGTTTGATGGCTAATGTTTGAGCTAATGAGATGGTCAAATCTATGATAAGTTTTATGATGCAAAAATTAGCATATTGTTGATGATGGATTGACACATTGAGTTGGTAAGTTCTTGAATGGTTTATACTTTGAAATGCTTGTGATTAGATTGAGCTAAATGATACATAAGTTGGTGAGTTTAATATACTTTTTAATAGCTATAAATGATGATCATTTTGGTATGTTTTGGTCATTTGTGGTATGTGTTGTTTACATTGGAGATATGATTTGAATTGGTATAATGCTTGTAGGTAAAATCCAAAGTGTGGGTGGCAAATTGGCCTAATAAATGACCTATATTTGCCACACAGTTGAGCACAAAGGCGTGTGGCTCGACCATGTCCTTCGTGGTTGCATTTCAAAACAAGTCAGTTTCGACCACGGGCTGGACACACGGGCGTGTCACTGGCCGTGTGGTGCAAGTCAGTGTCGACCACGGGTGAGGCACACGGGCGTGTCTCAGGCCGTGTGGACAAGTCAGTATGTATGCCCTGTTTTGCCACGGCTTAGACACACGGGCGTGTCTGAGGTCGTGTGAGGCACACGGCCTGCCCACACGGGCGTGTGACCTCTGTAACTTTGAAAAATGTTTGACTTTTTTGAAAAATTCCGACCCCTTTCTAAAGCATGTTTAAGGTCTTTTAGACCTCATTAAGGGACTATATGCTTGTATGTTGCTATGATATGACGATGATATATGTATTGATGTGTAATGTTCGTAAAAGTTTCTGATTAGTCTGGTAATGCCTCTTAACCCTAAACCGGTGATGGTTACGTGTTAGGGGTGTTACACGTGTGCTTAGGCCGTGTGGCGAATTAAATTCTAAAAAGTAAATGCAAACTTCACATGCCCTGGGCACACGCCCATGTCCCAGGGTCGTGTTCTCCACACGGATGAGACACACGGCCGTGTCTCTGCCCGTGTGGCCAAGAAAATGGCTATTTTCCAGACCAATTGGCACCCTCATTTGCACATACTTAAACATAACTTCAATCCATCCATCCCAAACACACGTAACCCCATCACATAAAACCTTTAGTATATGCACACGCGTATAAATAGGTATTACAACTCATTAACCAATATGCACCAACACATTTGGCCAAATCAAATGACACATACACAATTGACTATGTCCTTATACATGACATAGACTCAAAAGGTTTTGCATTCACTTATACCAAACATGATAGCTTTATAGTGTGATAGCATCTCCGGCGATCTCCAACCCGAGCTAGTATAAAACCCTACATGATATGAGAAAGGAAGGGGAGTAAGCTATAAAGCTTAGTAAGTATGTATGTAAATATTAAATAATTTATTACCATGCTTTTAACAATCCTTATTTTGAGTTCTCAAGATAATGCCATCATTATTGCATAAAATTTCTCAATTCACTTATGTTCATCTTGAGCTGTCTACTAGAGTTACAGTCACTAAATTATTTTTATCCTGAGCTACGGAACTTAAAATTAAGATCCACTAATTTTCCTTGAAACTAGATTCACATATCTTCTTACCTAAATATTTCTAGAATTTTTGGTTCAGCCAATCAGTACAGTTTATTCTTTCAATTTTCCCCTATTTCGCTGTCTGACAGTTCTGACCCCTCTTCACTAAAAATTTATTTTCTCATTGCAAAAAACTCGAAAGATATTCCTGTTTGTTTATCTTGAAAATATACTCATTAATAAATTCAAGCATATAAAATTTTTCCCTTTATTATTTTTTTACAATTTTTAATGAATTTCCAAAGTCAGAACAGGGGATTCTGAAATCATTCTGACCCTATCTTATAAAAATTCAAATATCTCATAATATGAAATTCTTTTGCTTACACCGTCTCTTTTATGAGAAAATAGACTCAATAAGATTTAATTTCATATCTTATTCAACTTCTAATTCAATTTCCACAATTTTTGGTGAATTTTCAAAGTGATTCAACTGCTGCTGTCCAAACTATTTTATTGCTAATTTTACTCTATCATGTTTTCTTTGTATTAATTCTCATTTACACACTTATAATACTAAAGCATATCCATAGTTAACCATGCCAATAGCTAGTCATCATCAAATATTTACAAGCCATTCATTGGCCAATTTAACTTATACATCAACAACAAAAACTTGAACATTTCATTTCTCAATTTAATTTGGCTTAAAAGCCTCACACATGATCACAATCCACATTTCCCACATATTCTTACATCATAAGCATGGACTTAGCTCTTTGTCGTTGATGCATAAACTTAGCTCTTTTTAATTGATGCATAAACTTAGCTATTTGCCCGTCGAACTACTCAAAATATCAAAGGATACTCAATCTCATCATACATGTATCACGATGCCAATGCCATATCCCAGATATGGTCTTACATGGGATCACATCTCGATGCCGATGCCATATCCCGGATATGGTCTTAGACAAGATCTCATATCTCGATGTCGATGCCATATCCCAGATATGGTCTTACACGGGATCTCATATCTCGATGTCGATGCCATGTCCCAGACATGGTCTTATACGAGATCATATATAGATGTCGATGCCATGTCCCAAACATGGTCTTACACGAGATCTTTTTTTGGTGCCGAGGCCATGTTCCAGACATGGTCTTATACGGGACCTCCTTTATTTGGTGCCGATGCCATGTCCCAGACATGGTCTTATACGGGACCTACATTCGGTGCCGATGCCATGTCCCAGACATGTTCTTATACGGGACCTTCCTTACCTCATGTTGTGACATTAGTATCCTTGCTATTTCGAATGTTCAACCGGGACTTCAACTTAACATATTTTCATCATACTCTCATCGAGGCATCATTAGTCGATTTCATAGAAATAATATTCATTTCACATAATATCTAGAAATTAAAAATATAAAACATTATGTAGCTTTAATTTCACACAAACTTACCTCGATACCAAAATGGCAAGAAGGGACCTAACCGTCAGTTACTCGTTCCCCCCCCCCCCGTTCTAAGTCTGAACCTCATTTTCTTTGATCTATAACATCACATTTAGCTTACTTATTAGTCACATTATTCATTGTGACCCAAAAATAATACTATGGCAAAATTACGTTTTTACCCCTAAACTTTGTCATTTTTACATTTGTGCCCCTAGGCTCGTAAAATGATTTTTATTCAATTTCCTTGTATTTTAGGCCTAGCCGAACCATTTTCATAACTATAGAAGTCCACAAGTTGCATTCATTCACACATTTTTCATACATTTTTCAACTTTTTACAAATTAGTCCTTTTATGCAATTTCATCGAAAATCACTTAGTAAAAGTTGTTTACTACACACCGAGCATTCATATTCTACCATTAGACATCAAAGCACATGCATGTCATCAATGGGTAAATTTTTAAACACAAACCCTAGCTCAAAACAATGGTAGAAATAGCTAAACCGAGTTACGGGGATCTAAAAAATGTAAAGAACATTAAAAACGGGGCTTGGATGCACTTACTATTTAGCTTGAAAGCTTGAAAACCCTAGCCATGGCTTCCCCCATGCTAAATTCGGCCAAGGAAGAAGATGGACAAAGGTTTTTGGCTTTTATTTTGTTTTTTAGTCCATTTAATTACAAAATGACCAAAGTGCCCCTAACTTAAAAATATCCTATTTCACTTATCTAATGTCCATTTTTGTCCAAAAATTTAACCAATGGTCTAATTTCCATTTAAGGACCTCCAATTTAAAATTTCATAGAAATTGGACACTTCTAACATGTGGAACTCAACTTTTGCACTTTTTACAATTTAGTCCTTTTGACTAAATTGAGTGCCCAAACGTCGATATTTTCGAACGAAATTTTTACGGAATCTTTTCGCGAAATTGTAGACCATAAAAATATAATAAAAATAAAATTTTTCCTCATCGGATTTGTGGCCTCAAAACCACTGTTCCGACTAGGCCCAAAATCGGGTTGTTATAGTTCAGCTACTTTAAAGCTCAATTGGTGAGTGTATTTTGTTCCATTTTAATGATTTTTACGTTTTTGAGATCGTTGCAGCTTAGTCTAGCTAGCCCAGGGACTATTTTGCAAAACTGTTAAAGGTTTAGGGTTTTGCCATTGATGAATGTTGGTGTGTTTTGATGTTAAAAGATAGAAAATGCATGCTTGTTGTTAGATAAACAACATTTGTTAAGTGATTTTTAGTAAAATGTCCAATTAGGGATTAATTTGTGAAATATTGAATTTTGGTGGTTAAATTGTGAAATAAATGAAAAAATATGGACTGCTAGGGACCTAATTGAAATTCGGCTAGCATGGGTTGTGGTTGAATTGCATGAATTTATGATTTTATGAAATAAAGACTAAATTGTAAAAATGTGAAATGTTAGGGGCAAATGTGTAAATTTGCCTTAATGTATAATGTAACACCCCAAACCCAGCCTAGAAGTTAGGCCCGAATCTGGTGTGTCACATGGAAATAAAAAAACCATCTTTGCGATTATTAAAAACTTGCTTGAGAAATACAGCCTCTTTGTTAAAACCAAAAACACTTAAGCAATTGTTAACTACTTGAAAACATAATAATCTTTAAAAAAAACCTTTTTAGTAGCGAAAGGATATTTGAAATGAACAAAATAAAAATGTGATGTTTAGAAATAGAGTTGTAGAAGCATTTTGAAATCGTTGCGGAAACGTAGATAAAATACAAGTATTTTTGAAAGATTGATTGATGAGTCAACAATCAACGTAGTGAACTTTAAAACCGTGTCTTTTGAAAATATCGTTTGAAAGTTCGAGTGAAACCTTCCGTGTTAAAATATTTATAAAAGTTTATTATGAAATCCATTTGTTAATCGATTTTGGAAAACCTTTATTTAAGTTTTTAGAAATTTCTCATTTTAAACAATTTAAGTAAAATAATAAGTATAACAACCATAAAGCAAATAATAAAATACTCCAGAGGCCTTATTACAACATAAAAACCCAAAATAGTAAAGTGAACGGAATTAAAAATCTAAAGTTCAAAATAAAACACCGTTTCTGAAGTATGGCCTCCACCGAGTCATCCATGGGCCCAAGTCCTCGTCACTGAGCATTAACTGCAAGGGTTAAGAAAAAGGGGGGTGAGTTACAAGAACTCAGTGTGAAATCCCCTTACCGTCATCCACTGGGCCTGAACCCGCTTAGAAATATCTTGGGCCTAAGCCTATTTAAGATAATCTTGGGCCGAAGCCCAATTACAAAACAGTATATATATATGAATGCAAAGTATGCAACCCAACCCATCCTAATAATCCATCCGCTACACACCACCCGTACCATCCTTCACACCTGTGGGGATCAAGTCAACCCACCCCGCCAAACACACCAATCGCAGGCAAGTTGCCATTTATAATAATTCGCAGGCAAGATGCCATTTAATTCGCAGGCAAGATTCCATTTAATTCACAGGCAAGATGCCATTTAATTCGCAGGCAAGATGCCATTTAATTCGCAGGCAAGATGCCATTTAATTCGCAGGCAAGATGCCATTTCATAATATTTGTGGCTGAGCCACCAAATTTCACTTCCCCGATCATCAATATCCCAATCCCATGCAACTTATGTAAATGCAACATAAATCATAAATCATAATATAAACATTATAACCATGATAATTAATAACTCAGAGATTTATTACAAACAATTTGGCCCATTAACACTTTACAAAATCGGCCCATTAGGGCATTATATCAAATCGGCCCATTAAGCCATATATCAGATCGGCCCATTTAGCAATATATCAGATCGGCCCATTAAGCAATATATCAAATCGGCCCATTATGGCTATATATCAAATCAGCCCGTTAAGGCAATATATCAAATCGGCCCGTTAAGGCAATATAACAAATCAGCCCATTAAGGCAATATAACAATTTAGCCCATTAAGGCAATATAACAAATCAGCCCATAACAATACATCAGATCGGCCCATTAGGGGCATTTTCTTAATTCGGTAATCTTACCCACTAAGGTTTATTTGGTAATCTCGCAATCCAGGGATATTTCGGTAATTTACCCTCTAAGGGTATTATGGTAATTCCGCAACCTAGACTTAACTACTAATGTGGGGCATAAAAATTGAAACTGTCCATCTGCGTCATACTGACTAAATTGACTATAACTCGAGTTAGGAAACTTGAAATTTAGATCCATAAAATTTCCTTGAAACTAGACTCATATATCTTCTTACTACAATTTTTCCAGAAATTTTGGCTTATCCATTTACTACAGTTTATTCATTAAAGTTTCCCTTGTTTCACTGTCCAATGATTCTAACCTCTCTTACCTTAATTTCAAATATCTCACTGTACGGTTTTCATATATTGTTCCCACTTGTTTCTATTGAAAATAGATTGTTGGATGAATAATAATAATAAAGCCTATTTTAGATGTGGTTCGCAAGAACACTTTATTCATGATTGTCCTCAGTTATTAGGGAAAGATAATATTCAGACTTCACGGCCGAGTAATACAGTTGCTAGGGGTAGACCACCTTGAACTACTGGAAATGTGACTAGTAGTAGAGGAACAACAAAGGATTCCACTGTGACTTCTAAGGCCAGAGCACCTGCTAGAGCTTACGCTATTTGCGCTCGTGAAGATGCGTTGTCACCTGATGCTGAGTTTGTGATTAAAGTATCTAACCCATTAGGCAAGTATGTCCCAGTAGATAAAGTTTACAAGAACTGTCCTTTAAAGACTCAGAGTTACTGTTTTCTGGTTGACTTGATGCTTTTGCCATTTGATGAGTTTGATGTAATTTTGGGTATGGATTGGTTATTTCTACATGATACCGTTGTGAATTGTAAACGAAAGACAATTGAATTGAAATGCCAGAATAATGAAATCATTCGAATTGAATCAGATGAGTCGAGTGAATTGTCTGTTGTGATTTCGTCTATGTCAGCTTAGAGATGTGTGAGAAAAGGTTGCGAAGCTTATCTTGCTTATGTACTGGATACGAAAGTGGCTGAATTGAAGATTGAATCAGTGCCACTAGTCTGTGAGTATCCGGATGTATTTTCAGAAGAATTACTGGGGTTGCCACCGATCAGAGAAGCTGAGTTTGCTATTGAATTAGTAACAAGAACATCACCGATATCTATAGCTCTGTACAGAATGGCTCCGACAGAGTTGAAAGAGTTGAAAGCTCAGTTGCAAGAGTTAACGGATAGAGGTTTTATGCGACCTAGTTTTTCGCCCTAGGGTATGCCAGTGTTATTCGTAAAGAAGAAAGATGGATCAATGAGACTTTGTATTGATTATCGCCAGCTCAACAAGGTTACGATAAAGAACAAGTATCCTTTGCCGAGAATTGATGATTTGTTTGATCAGTTGAAAGGGGCAACAGTGTTCTCGAAGATTGATTTGAGATCTGGTTATTATCAGTTATGAGTGAAAGATTCGAATGTGCCGAAAACTGCGTTCAGAACAAGGTACGGGCATTATGAATTTCTTGTTATGCCTTTCAAATTAACTAATGCTCCTACAGTTTTTATGGATTTGATGAATTGAATCTTTAGACTGTATTTAGATAGATTTTTTGTTGTATTCATTGACGACATTCTGATCTATTCACAAGATGAGTCTGAGCATGCCGAGCATTTGAGGATTGTGTTACAAACGTTGAAAGATAATCAATTATTTGCTAAATTTAGAAAATGTGAGTTTTTGCTCCGAGAGGTCAGATTTTTGGGACATATTATTTCAGCGAAAGGTATACAAGTTGATCCGAGCAAGATTTCAGCAGTTGTTGACTGGAAACCACCGAGAAATGTATCCGAAGTAAAAAGTTTTCTGGGATTAGCTTGCTACTATCGATGTTTTGTAAAAGGGTTCTCGATGATTTCTACACCGATGACTCAATTGTTATAGAAAGATGTGAAGTTCGAATGGTCTGAGAAATGCCAACAAAGTTTTGAAAAGTTGAAAGCACTGTTAACTGAAGCACCAATTGTAGTTCAACCTGAGTCAGGTAAAGTGTTTGTAATTTTTAGTGATGCGTCATTGAACGGTTTGGGTTGCATTTTGATGGAAGAGGGTAAAGTGATAGCATATGCTTCCAGACAGTTGAAACCACATGAAAAGAATTATCCAACACACGATTTAGAATTGGCTGCTATAGTTTTTGCATTTAAAATTTGGTGACATTATATATACGGTGAAAGATGCCATATCTTTACCGATCACAAGAGCTTAAAGTATATAATGACTCAGAAAGATCTGAATTTGCGACAACGAAGATGGCTTGAGTTACTGAAAGACTATGAGTTGGTGATTGATTATCATCCGGGGAAAGCGAACGTAGTCGCGGATGCTCTGAGTAGAAAATCATTATTTGCTTTGCGAGCTATGAATACACAGTTATCTTTGTATGATGATGGTTCGATTTTAGCTTAATTAAAAGCTAAGCCGTTATTTCTTCAGCAAATTTGTGAAGCTCAGAAGTTTGATAAGGAGTTACAAGCTAAAAAAGTACAATGTGAATCGACTAGTGATTCAGACTATCAGATCGGATCCGACGATTGTTTAATGTTCCGAGATAGAATTTGCGTACCAAAGAATTTTGAGCTCATTCAGAAAATTCTACATGAAGCACACAATGGTTGTTCATATGTTCACCCGAGGAGTACTAAAATGTATAATGGTTTGAAACAGTTGTATTGGTGGTCGGGTATGAAACGAGACATTTCAGATTTTGTGTCGAGATGTTTGGTTTGTAAGCAAGTTAAAGCTGAGCATCAGGTACCTTCGGGATTACTACAACTAGTGATGATACCTGAGTGGAAATGGGATAGAGTTACGATGGATTTTGTATCGGGATTACCCCTGTCTCCAAAAAAGAAAGATACTATTTGGGTTGTCGTTGATCGACTGATGAAATTGACGCATTTCATTTCGGTACGTACAGATTATTCGCTTGATAAATTGGCTGAATTGTACATCTCTGAGGTCGTTAGATTGCACGGTGTGCCAGTTTCGATTAGTTTGGATAGAGATTCGAGGTTTACGTCACAATTCTGGAAGAAATTACAAGAAGCTCTGGGTACGCGGTTGAATTTTATTATCGCATTTCATCTACAAACTGATGGTCAGCCTGAGAGAGTGATACAAATTCTCGAAGATATGCTTCTTTGTTGTATTTTAGAATTTGAAAGCAACTGGGAGAGATATTTGTCATTGGTTGAGTTTGTAACAGCCCGTTTTTAGTCAAATTGGAACAATGATTTCGAAACTACAAATCTGAAGTCAAAATATTTATTTTATTATTATTTTAATGTTTACAACATGATAGCATGTATGTGTGAAAATTTTGTGAAGAAATTTTATTGTTTGTTTGGTCAATTTGATAAAAAGGACAAATCGCATAAAGTGCGAAAGTGCTGTTCTATTAGTTAAAGGTATCAAATGCCTATGAAATTAAATAGTGGAAGTCCTTATGTGGTAAATATACCATTTTAATTATGAGTGGACAATTATGGGTATATATTAAGTGACCTCTAATGTTTTTAAACAAGGTTAATATGGTAATTTGTAAAATAACTTAAGTTAAGATAATAGAAATCATAATTCATCATAATCTTTCCTTCATTCCACCGAAATTCAAGAAAATAAAGAACCAATAGAGCTTGCTAGGGTTCAGCCATTTCGATGCTCAATTGTAAGTCCATTTTTTCTCGGGTTTTTAATGATTTCTATGTTTCTGTGATCATTGCTTCGTATTCTAGCTAGCCCGTACCTTAGATTTTGAAACTGTTAAAGATATATCATGTTGCCATTGTTGAATTATTGAGTAATTTGATGAATTATGATAGATTTGGAAGGTTTAATGTTAAATTAGTAGTTTTTGTAAAGTGATTTTTGACAAAAATGTCAAAAAGGGATTAAATTGAGAAAATGTGAAATGTGGTGGTTAAAAGTGTAATGAGAAATATGGGCTAATATGAGTACTAGAGAGATTCAGCTAGCATGGGTTGTGGTTAAATTGCATTAATTTGTGATTTTATGAAATAAGGACTAAATTGTAAAAGATGTAAAATATCAGGGGCAAATGTGTAAAAATGCCTTAAAGTGAAATTTGGACTAAATTGAATAGAACGACTACTGACTGTGCTAAATTTGATAATATATAGATCAAGATAAGCTGAGATCGGGATTAGATCGGGGAAAAGGAAAAGTGGACGAATAGTCGATAATTTCCATCCGAACAACTCGAGGTAAGTTCATATTATTAGAATTGAATCTTTAAATACTTGTAAGTTATTTGAAATGAAAGTATAATTGAGTAATTGGTATTACTGAGCTCGAATGCCTAATTGATGAGAATTAATGAATATCGAGTCCCGTTTGAACCGTAGAAAGTCGTAGGACACAATTGACATGTCATTAGGGTTACCATTTTGGTTAGACCTTGCATATGTTGCGGACTAACCACAGCTCGTATGAGCTTACTGATATATCAGCTCATAAGAGCTTACTGTTTTTAGCTCGTCAGAGCTTACCGTTTCAGCTCAATAGAGCTTACTGGCGATTAGCTCAGGAGTAGCTTACTGGTCATTGCTCGAAAGAGCGGAAATGATAATGAATTGATGGATTACCAACTTATACGTAATGTATATCACCCGAGTATCCCTCGATATGCAAATAGGTTCAACGGGCATAAATTTTGCTATTGGTTATGTGATAAAACTATGTGTTTATACGGATGGATTACTATTTATAAGGACAAGTTACTGTTATCAAATGAATTATTGATTATATTATTGAGAGTGAAATGTTACAAACGATGTACATGATATATGAATTTGATATGATACAATGTACTGAGTACTAAATTGAGATAATGGATGATTATATGCACTTATGTGACTAACTTGTTGATGAATGCTTGTGTTTAGGCATTTGGTAATTTAATTGAGTATACCTTATTTGTTGAGTTGATTATGTATAAATGGTAAGTTTAATTCTAAATTATACAGGCTTACTAAGCTATAAAGCTTACGTTGTTTCTTTTCCGTGTTTTATAGAGGTTCGATAGCTCGCTCGATTCGGATAAAGTCGGAGATACGCATCACACTATCCAGTTGCCGATTGGTACTTTTGAACTCATGGATATATGTAAATATGGCATGTATAGGCTAGTTATAAAGATGATAGTTATGGTTACCTAAGCTAGTGATTTTGGTACATATTGTGGTATATGATAAAGCCATTTGATTTGGCTTAACTTGGTATAATGCTTTGGTTGCATATAAGTATTCAAATATGTGTATGAAATACTATGGATTGGCTGCTTATTGAGTTACAAAATGTTGCAAATTATGCTTGTGCAGGTATGTAAAAATAGGGTGGAAAAAATGGCTTTGCAAATAGCCTATTTTTGTCCACACGGGCAGAGACACGGGTGTGTTTCTCAGTCGTGTGTGACACACGATTATGTTACACGGTCGTGTGTCCCCTGGTGTTGAAATTAAAATGTAGTCAGTATGCTCCACACGGTCTCACACACGGGCGTGTGATCAGCTGTGTGGCACAAGTCAGTATACCCCCTAATTGGCACACGGCCTAGCACACAGGCGTCTGACTTGGCCGTGTTGCATAAGTCAGTATACCCTACAGGTTTGACATGGCCTAGCACACGACCTGGCACACGGGCGTGTGTGGGCACTTCGAAGGGCACACGGGCTAGACACACGGGCGTGTGGTTGGCTGTGTGACCCAAGTCAGTATGTACCCCCTATTTTCACATGGCTGGTGACACAGGCGTGTCTAGTGGCCGTGTGAGACACACGGCCTGCCCACATGGGCGTGTGTCCCCTGTTTGAAGCAAAATTTTTTTTTCTAAGTATCACAAATTTGTTCTGAATTATCGGTTTGGTCCCGAACCATTTCTAAAGTATGTTTATGGACTCGTAGGCCATTTAAGGGATAAAGTGATTGTATTTGAATGAGATATGAATGATGAATGATTGAATTGAACAAATGTATGTTTAAGTAGTTGTTTAACTATTTCGTAAGTTTGATAATGCTCCGTAACCCTATTCCGGCATTGAATACGGGTGAGGGGTGTTACATTTATTGGTATCAGAGCTACGATTTAGTCGATTCTAAGACTAACGTAGCGTGTGTGAGAATCTAGCTATACATGCCATATATAAATTGTGATAGTGTGATGACTCCTGACACTTAAAATGTGTTTTTATATAGCAAATGGATCCCAATCGAGCGATAGCTGATGAGGTTGAAAGTAATGCGCCTGCTCCTACGCAAGGGACAGCGCCGTCTGAATCTAGACCCGTGATGGGTAGTCAGGAAGGAGAGGCTAAAGAAGCCTTCTTCCAATTGATGAATGAATGGTTCATGCAGTATGTTCGAGCTAATCCAGCTACGCAACAACCTCTGCCCCTACCTATTCACGAACCGGTCCCTGTAGTTCCTCAAGGTATGGATCCTTTGAGATTGAATAAACCACCTTTTGATAAGATACGAAAATACAGGGTTGAGGAATTCAGAGCCACTATTAGCAATGACCCTGAGAGAGCCGAGTTTTGGCTTGAGGACACGATTCGGGTATTTGATGAACTTTCTTGCACCCCTGAAGAATGTTTAAAATGTGCTGTATCACTGTTGAGAGACACTGTGTATCAATGGTGGAATACCTTGATATCCGTAGTTCCGTGAGAAAGAGTTACTTGGGAATTCTTTCAAGTTGAATTCAGAAAGAAATACATCAGCCAAGGTTCATCTATCAGAAATGAAAAGAATTTCTTGAACTGAAATAAGACCGTATGTCGGTAACAGAATACGAAAGAGAGTTTGTACGACTCAACAAATATGCTCGTGAATGTGTTTCTTCTGAGGCTATAATGTGTAAAAGGTTCGAAGATGGATTAAATGAAGAAATCAAACTGTTAGTTGGGATTCTTGAGCTGAAAGAGTTTGTCGTTCTAGTTGACAGAGCTTGTAAAGCCGAAGAGCTTAGCAAAGAGAACAGAAAAGCCGATTCTGAGGCTAGAGACTTTAGAAAGAGATTTGTGGGCAAATCACATCAGTCAGTATCAAAGAAATCTAGAGAATATCATCCTCGTTCTACTGCTTCTATGGGGATTTCGATCAAAGATAGAGATGCGAGACATTTTAGCTCTAAACCTCAGACGACATCTATTACCAGTATGGGTAGTGTTAGAAATGTTGAACCTGAATGTAAGCACTGCAATAACCGACATTACGGTGAATGTAGAATATTGAGCAGAGCTTGTTTTGGATGTGGATCTCTTCATCATTATCTCCGAAATTGTCCAGAAAAGTTTATAGTTGAAAGAGATCCATCGGTGAAAGCAAGTAATACGGCTACTAGAGGGAGATCACCCCGAAACACTGGAAATACGAGTGGTAACCGAGGTGCTACGAGAGATTTTGCTGTGAGATCTGAGGCACGAGCACCTACTCGAGCTTATGTTATCCGTGCATGGGAGGAGGCATCATCGCCAGACGTTATTGCCGGTACTTTTTCTCTTTTCGATACTGATATAATTGCGTTGATAGATCCTGGATCAACCCATTCATATATCTGTATGAATTTAGTATTTAAAAAGAGTTTACATGTCGAGTCTATAGAGTTTGTAATTAAAGTATCGAACCCCTTAGGCAAGTCTGTTTTAGTTGATAAGATTTTTAAGAATTGTCTTTTGATGACTTGGGGTTACTATTTTTCAGCTGACTTGATGCTTCTACCGTTCGATGAGTTTGATGTGATTTTGGGTATGGACTGGCTGACTATGCATGATGCAATTGTGAATTGTAGACGAAAGATTATCGAATTGAAATGTCAGAATGGTGAAATTCTTCGAATTGAGTCTAATGATTCTAGTGAATTACCTACTGTGATATCATCTATGTTAGCTCAGAAATGTATGAAAAAAGGCTATGATGCATATCTTACATACGTACTGGATACAAAGGTGTCTGAATCAAAGATGTTGTTTGTGAGTTTTTGGATGTATTTCTAGAAGAATTACCGGGTTTGCCACCAATCAGAGAGGTTGAATTTGGTATTGAATTAGTACCGGGAATAACACTGATATCGATAGCACCGTACAGAATGGCTCCAACATAATTAAAAGAGTTGAAAGCTCAGTTGCAAGAATTGGTAGATAGAGGTTTTGCATGACCGAGTTATTCGCCCTGGGGTGCACCGGTATTGTTTGTAAAGAAGAAAGATGGCACGATGAGAATGTGTATCGATTACAGGCAGTTGGATAAAGTGACTATAAAGAACAAATACCCTCTACTGAGGATTGATGATTTATTTGATCAGTTGAAAGGGCCTACAATATTTTCAAAGATTGATTAGAGATCGGGTTATTATCAGTTGCGAGTTAAAGAGTCGGATGTGCCGAAAACCGCATTCAGAACAAAGTATGGACATTATGAATTCCTTGTTATGCCTTTTGGGTTAATGAATGCTCCTGCAGTTCTTATGGACTTGATAACTAGATATTCAGACCGTATTTAGACAGATTCGTTGTTGTATTCATTGACGACATTCTGATCTATTCGCGAGATGAATCTGAACATATCGAGCACTTGAGAATTGTGTTGCAAACTCTACGTGATAAGATATTGTTTGAAAAGTTCAGTAAATGTGAGTTTTGGCTTCGAGAGGTTGGATTTCTGGGGCATATCGTTTCAGCCGAAGGTATTAGAGTTGACCCGAGTAAGATTTTCGATATTGTTGATCTGAAACCTCGAGTAAATGTGTCCAAGTCCGTAGTTTTACGGGTTTAGAGCTATTACAGAAGATTCATGAAAGGATTTTTGATGATTGCGACACCGATGACACGACTACTTCAGAAAGATGTGAAATTTGAATGGTCAGAAAAATGTCAGCAGAGTTTCGAACAGTTGAAAGTACTACTAACTGAAGCACCAATTCTGGTTCAACCTAAATCAGGGAAAGAGTTTGTGATTTATAGTGACGCGTCATTAAATGGTCTAGGATGTGCTCTGATGTAAGAAGGAAAAGTTATAGCTTATGCTTCCCGACAATTGAAACCGCATGAAAAGAACTATCCGAAAAAGTTATAGCCTGTGATGATTTTCGAGTGAAAATGGGATAGAGTTACAATGGATTTTGTATCGAGATTGCCCGTAACTCCGAAAAAGAAAGATGCTATCTAGGTTGTCGTTGATCGACTAACGAAATCTTCTCATTTCATACCAGTACGTATAGGTTACTCACTTGATAGACTAGCTGAATTGTACATCTCTGAGATTGTTCAATTGCACGGGGTGCCACTATCTATTATTTCTGATAGAGATCCGAGATTTACGTCGTGATTCTGGAAGAAACTGCAAGAAGCTCTGGGAACAAAGTTGAATTTTAGTATTGCTTTTCATCCTCAGACTGACGGTCAGACCGAGAGAGTTATCTAGATTCTTGAAGACGTGTTGAGATGTTGTATTGTAGAGTTTGAAGGCAGTTGGGAAAAATACTTACCGTTGTTTGAGTTCGCGTATAACAACAGTTTTCAGAAAAGTATAAAGATGGCACCGTACGAAGCTTTATACGGTCACAAATGTCGAACTATTATACTGGACTGAACTAAGTTAGAAAAAGATTCACGGGGTTGAATTGATCAGAGAAACTGAAGAAAAAGTGAAAACGATTCGCAACAGTTTAAAAGCAGCTTAAGATCGACAGAAATCATACGCGGATTTGAAACGAAAAGAAGTTGAGTTTCAAGTCGAGGATCGAGTGTTTCTAAAGGTGTCACCGTGGAAAAAGGTTCTTCGATTCGGCCGTAAAGGAAAGCTGAGCCCGCGATTTATCGGACTTACTGAACTTTGCGTACAACTGCTTCTCCCTCAGAATTTGTAACACCACACAGAGATGTGCATCATGCTCCTCCTCAGACTTGGAATAAACCAGAATATCGTCGATGAACACCACCACGAACCGGTCAAGGTATGGTTGAAACACCCGGTTCATCATATCCATAAATGCTGCTGGTGCATTCGTTAACCCAAACGGCATCACCAAAAACTCATTGTGACCGTAGCGAGTTCGAAACGCCGTCTTATGAATGTCTCCTTCCTTTACCATTAACTGATGATATCCCGACCTTAAGTCAATCTTAGAAAAGATCGAAGCTCCTTTGAGCTGATCGAATAGGTCGTCAATTCTTGGCAGCGGGTAATTGTTCTTAATCATTAGCTTATTCAGCTGTCGGTAGTCCATGCACATACGCATGGATCCGTTCTTCTTCTTCACAAATAGGACCGGCGCTCCCCACGGAGACACACTCGGTCGGATAAAACCACGATCCAACAATTCCTGGATCTGAGCTTTGAGTTCCACCAACTCCCTCGGTGCCATTCTATAAGGAGCAATGGACACCAGAGCTGTACCCGGAAGTACCTCTATTCCAAACTCCACTTCGCGATCCGGGGGTAACCCTGGCAGTTCCTCAGGGAAGACATCCGCGAAATCTTTGACTGTTCGAACCTCATCGACAGTCACCTCCTTAGCATCCAAAGCACTGATAAAAGCTAGAAACGCGTTACACCCTTTCCGAATCATCTTAACAGCTTTCAGGGCAGATACCACGTTGGACAAATAATTCCTTCCTTCTCCTAACACAACCACCTCCCCGCCTTCCGGGGTATTCAACACCATGCGCTTAGTCTCACAATCCAAATTAGCACGATGTTTCGTCAACCAATCCATTCCTAGGATAAGATCAAACTCTCCAAACTGTAATTCCATTAAGTCCGCGGGAACACTACTACCTTGCGTCTCTAAAGGTACGTTCCTAAACGGTTTGTCCACTACCCTAGATTGTCCTAAAGGACTAACCACAGTCATCTTCCTAGAAGTTGTTTTAGAGTCTATACTTAGGGTCTCAGATACCGAGCATGCAACGTAAGAGTGGGTTGATCCAATATCAATCAAAGCAAGAAATGGATTATCAGCTATAAGAAACGTACCGGTTATGACGTCCGGTGCGTTACCATCCTCCCGCTGACGAGCTGCATACACTAGACCCGGCTGTCTCGCGTCTACATTGCCTGCACCCCTACCAGGTACTCCACGTCCCCGACCAGACCCATTTCCTCCTCTGACTGGGCCACGACCCCTTGGTAATGGCTGACCACCCCTCCTAACCTGATCAGAACCTCGTCCAGCTGGCTGTACCTGATCCACCTGTGGACAGTCTTTCACCATATGATCCATAGACCCACACCTGAAGCATCCACCAGTTCTCCTTCTGCACTCCCCGAAATACACTTTCCCGCACAAGTTACATGATCGATTCTGACTCCCAGTAGCAGATGTCGGAGCACGAGCTGGCCCATCAAACCTAGGCCTTTTCTGAGAACTCCCAGATGATCCCGACGACCCAAAATTTCTCTTATTCCTATTCCGATCCTTATCCTTATTTTGCTTCTCAGTCCGCTTCACCTCCTTAGATATTTTAGCTTTCTCAACCAGAATGGCAAAGTCCCTTTCTCGCTGCGGTGCTACCAACACTCTCAACTCATCCCGCAATCCATCTTCGAATTGTACACAACGCTCATAGTCAGTCGCTACAATTCCTCGAGCGTAACGGCTCAAACGCAGAAATTCCGCCTCATACTCGGACACAGATTTACTTCCCTGCACCAAATTCAAAAATGCCTTCCTCTGTGCATCCACATAGCTGGCCCCAACGTACTTTCCCTGAAATGACTCCTTAAAGAAATCCCAGTCAATCCGGTCTGCGGCAGTACCCTCCTTTACCGTGAGCCACCACTGATAAGCCTCGTCTCGAAGAAGAGACACGACCCCCTTAAACTTCTCCTCTGCAGTGAAGTCAAGGTCATCCATTATACGCTCACTTGCCTCTAACCAATACTCAGCTGTATTAGGGGCTACGCCAGAAACACCCCTAAACATCTCTGCTCCATTGGCTCGGAGTCGTTTCGACACAGATTTCTGAGCTCCTGAACCTGTGCCTGCCCCAGCAACTCTTTCGAGGACCCGCAACATCGCTTGAGATACCGCATCACCTCCAGGCGCCCGGTCCCCAAATTCTCCCTCCACAGTCGGCATATCCGGCATCTCGTTTCCTGACCCGTGGCCAGACCCTGCTGGCTCTGACACGGTCATCCTACCCCTACCACGACCACGCGGCGGACGTCCTCGACCCCTTGCACTCATTCTTCCGATTGACGTTTATCTGGTTAGAAATTTTATGAATTAATAGTTTTCTTCCACTAATTAACCACGAACAGTCTTATGAACAGTAGTTTAAGAGTAGTTCTTTCGAATTCGAATTACATCTACAAGTTTTGATCTTAAGTTTGTCTCCTAGTTCTAGGAACCACACACATCAACCATCAACATACAGACGACATCCATGAACCCACATTCAACACATAGGGTATTTTAGTCATTTCACTACCCAGGTATTTTTAGTAATTTTATCCTCTGAGGTATTTTTGTAATTTTCTCGAAATAGGGTTCCTTGGTGATTTTGTGAAAGAAGGGTATTTTGGTAATTTTTACAATCTAGGGGTATATTGGTAATTTTACAATCCGGGGGTATTTCGGTAATCCTACAAATCAGGGATCTTTTGGTCACTTATAAATCAGGGGTAATTTAGTAATTTCACAAAATAAGAGGGCTGGTCCCTTTCGGGTTTTAGTTATAAATTTTGGCCTGTCAACAAATCCTCGTGCCTAGGGTGAACAGTTACTACGTACCAGGTAGGATTCCAGCGAAGAGGAGGTGAGTCACTAGGACTGCTTAAGTACCAAGCTCTCCCTGAATCCAATCCTAGACATGCGTATGCTGTTGCCACACCTAGTCTTGTGACTTGTTTACTGAGTTTGTTCGGTTGAATTAAGTCTTATGGAATTGAAGAGTTGTTTAACTAGGCCTAAGGTCCATCAAGCTCTAACTAGAATAATCTACGTCCCTTAAAGCCCATCAAGCCCACATACATATATAACACACAGTGAGTTCTGAATACTTACCTGGCGGACTTGGGCTGGAGACGCAGGTGCCATGACGAGAAAACCATCCTGTGTTATTTATAAACATGCATGTTTCCAAAACCCATCTTTAGAAAACGTTTTGAGCCCAAAATCCCCAAAGTCGAGTTTTGAACCGGGCTCTGATACCAATTTGTAACACCCCAAACCCGGCGCAAACACTCTGATCGGATCTGGCATGTCACTAAGAAGATTTTAGAAAACTTGTCGCATTTATTATTTTTTTAAAAGCATAGTTTAAACGTTTATCGGGAAAAACTTAATAATTTGAAAATTTTGTAAAAGAAATAAATTTTAATTAATGCCTTAATGAATAAAAACCGAAATTTTGCCTCTGAGTTCTATTATTTAAACATGTGCCTTAATTTCAATTAATCATAAAATCTAAATGTATGAAAACCCGAAAACGAGCACATAAAACCAATAATCAATAGCCGGTGGCCTTATTACAATAAAATATAAAACCAGACAAATTGAAAATACTAAGGGAAAATAATTAAAACAACGTCCTTTATTGAACCAAAATAAATCCATGCATGGCCACCTTGCTCTCCTCTCCAGCCCGGTCTGATGTACTATGTGTTACCTGAAAAATGTTAAACAACGGGGTGAGTCACAAGACTCAGTGTGCAATCCCTTGTGCACCATCAGGCTGAGCCTTAGCCCCACAGAATCAGAATAACAGAATATTGCATATCAGAATAAACAAAGCCCATCCCAAATCCTAGATCCATCCGCTACACACCACCCTTACCTGCCAATCACACCAAATGGGGATTTCTACAATCACCCTCACCGCTACACACCACCAATGGCAGTCATGCTGCAGTTAGCTGCTCATCGTCAGATTTGTGACATAGTCACGGAGCAGATCGTGGCGAGCCACTACAATGAGATCATGTGAGCCACGAGCAGAACACTTCCCCTTTCATCAATCACCCAACCCCGTGCATACATAGAAATCGGCATACATATAAAACATATCATCTCAACAGAAACATTCACTTATGAATGACAGAAATCACTAACTTGGTGGTTCGCCTTTACCCTCCACGGGTTTTCAACAACCATGCCGGATTTTGGCATTTAACGAATATAGGCAGATTCATGCATATATATATCGGACAACAAAGATGGTGTGAGAAATTACACACACGATTACTGGATAAAATGATACTTCCTATGTCGATGCTATCCGTAGTCGACACAAGCGCTATCCGCTAAGGTGTTGTTGTTCGTGGCCGGTCCACAACCCGGTGGCCAATCTCGAACAGCCCGACCTTTGCACGTTTCTTAAACTTAGGGATTGGGTTTTACAGACCCAATCCTCTCCTTTGCCTGATCCATATTCGGTTCCATCAAAAGTCCTTGTCAAAACTACTATAACAAAATAGGGTTGTTAAACCATAACATATGGTTAAGATCTCAAATGTGTTAGCAAATCTAACGAAAATCTAAAGAGAACTCCCTTACCTTAAAATCCCGAAATTAGAGACTAGCGATTTCCGGCTTTTAGATCTAGACGATCAGGTTTCCTTCAAATCCCAGAATGCCACCCAAAACGCGAAAAGAGGGAAAGTATTAGCCTCCATCGATAGCCTTAACAAACCAAGTGGCCATTCGGCCGTGACTCCTAAAAATCGAAAGAGATCATAAGAAATAACAAGAGTCGACACCTACCTTAATAGAGGAGATTCGGCTACTCTTAGGAGATTTTGGCTTTTAAGAAAATCTCGGAAAAGATGAACGAGAGGAATACAGATGCGTTTTAGGCTTTTGGAAGAACTAGGAATTGAAAAGATGGGCAAGGAAGTAGATAGAGAGATTCGGCCAAAGAGTTTGAAAGAGAAGAGAAGGTAAATTGCAGGGGTTTCAGTTTCTGACAGAAAGAAAATAAAAAGAATAAAAGATGATTCTAGTTGCCGAAAAAGAGAGAAAACTTGAGACTATTCTCAGGAAACACAATAAAAAATTTGGCACACCCCCCTTGCCTATACTGAACCGATTTTACCCCTCTCCTGTGTTTGATTTTCGGCCAACTCTGCAACCAAGAGATCACTCTTATCATTCTATCCCTTATCCTTAACAGAACACTCATCCAACAGAGACCCATACCACATCACTACTTCCCCTTTATCAGCATTATATCCACATAATTTAAAACATAAAATCCCCTATTTTGTAGCCACATTGCCGTCCCCCCTAGCTCTCCTTGGGTTGTCGAAATTAGCCCAATTTCTTGGGCTCCAAGCGGCCATACTGAGGCCCCCCCATCTTTGCCTATTGGCGCCACTTATAGCTCCCTCCTACTGCGCCTCTTGTTCCTGGGCCACAAGCCCATTATGCCTATTTCACTCTTAATACTTTATTTAAACCCCATAGTCCCTAAACAAAATATTTAGCCAAGACCTCGGCCCATTCCCGAGCCCAATTTGCACCTCTAATTCTCATATTAACCCATTAAACATGTCTACACATTAAACGCATAAGCCCATTGATTCGGGATGTTACATGTCTGATATTTCGAGATAGGGTCTGTGTACCCAGAAATGACGAGCTTATTCATAAAATCTTACATGAAGCGCATAGCGAATGTTTGAATGTACACCCAGGCAGCACGAAGATGTACAATGCTTTGAAGAAATTGTATTGGTGGCTTGGTATGAAGAAAGATATTTCCAAGTTTGTATCGAAATGCCTGATCTGTCAGCAAGTAAAGGCTGAACATCAAGTACCTTCGGGTTTACTTTAGCCCATTATGGTTCCTGAGTGGAAATGGGACCGTATTACCATGGACTTCGTGACGGGCTTACCGATGACTCCAAAGAAGAAAGTTGCAGTATGGGTAGTGGTTGATAGACTCACAAAATCAGCCCATTTTATACCAGTACGAGTCGACTATTCACTTGATAAATTAGCAGACTTATACATGACAGAGATAGTAAGACTCCATGGTGTACCGTTGTCGATCATATCGGATAGAGATCCGAGATTCACGTCATGGTTTTAAAAAAAGTTGCAAGAGGCCATGGGCACAAAATTAAATTTTAGTACAGCCTTCCATCCATAAACCGATGTGCAGTCGGAGAGGGTAATTCAGATACTTGAAGACATGCTTCGGTGTTGTGTTTTAGAATTCCAAGGTAGTTGGGAGAAATACTTACCACTTGGTGGAATTCGCCTACAGCAACAGTTTTCAGTCAAGTTTGAAGATGGCGCCTTATGAGGCATTGTATGGGCGTAAGTGCCGAACACCCTTGTATTGGTCAGAGCTCAAAGAGAAGCAAGTACACGGAGTCAACTTGGTTAAGGAAACTGAAGAGAAAGTAAAAGTGATACGTGACTGTCTGAAAGTCCTATTCGAATTTGAAAAGGAAAGAGATCAAATTCAAAGTCGGTGATAAAGTGTTCTTGAAAGTATCACCTTGGAGGAAAGTCCTCAGATTTGGCCGGAAGGGCAAATTGAGTCCGCGTTTTATCGGACCTTATGAAGTTACCGAGAGGATAGGACCGGTAGCTTATCGGCTAGCCTTGCCACCCGAACTAGAAAAGATTCATGATGTCTTTCATGTATCCATGTTGCGCCGATACCATTCAGACCCTTCACATGTCATAGTGCCGACAGAAATAGAGATACAACCGGATTTGACTTATGGCGAAGAGCCGGTTAAGATTTTGGCGCGAGAGGTCAAGCAGTTAAGAAACAAAAGCATAGCCCTAGTGAAAGTCTTATGGCAAAGGCATGGAATAGAAGAGGCTACATGGGAGCCCGAAGAAACGATGAGAAACCAGTATCCCAACCTTTTCACCGGTAAGATTTTTGGAGACGAAAATCCTTAAGGGGGGAGAATTGTAACAGCCCGATTTAGGGGCTAGTCAGAATAGTGATCTCAGGATCACTAATCCGAGATTAGATAAAATTATTTTGATGATATTTTGTGAATTAGATTATGATTGTGTATGTACATGAGAATTTTGGTACCTTAATTTTAGCTATTTCTTGTTTAATCGCGAAAAAGGACTAAATCGCATAAAGTGCAAAAGTTCCATTCTATAAAATAAAGGTACCAAATAGCCTTAGAATATAAATTGGAGGTCTTTAAAAGAAAATTAAACCCCAATATATGCTTGGCCGGCCATAGATTACATAGGAGACAAAGATGGACAATTTTGGTCAAAGTTGGTGATAGTTGGTGACTTATTTGACTAGTATTAATAAAATAAGGAGAGAAAAGATATCATCTTTTGTCCTTCACTCTTCCACCAAAAATTATCAGAAAATAGGAGGTAGAAAGCTTCAAAATTTCATCACACTCATCTCTTCACAAGTAAGTGTTCTAGTGAACTTTTCTTAGAAATAATTGTACTTTTGTGATCCCTAAAGCTTAAGCTTTCAAATGAGGGGACTATTGCGCATGATAGTGAAAAGTTTAGAATTTTTACATGAGAGCTTCCACTATTATTTGCTGCATTTTTATGGAAGATATTGAGTTTTGGTTGTTAGATGAACAACTTTTGTGAAGGGTGTTGTTTGAAAACACCTATTTGGACCTTGTTGAAAGGGTTAAAAAATTTGTAGTAACTATGTAAAATGTTGAGTTTTAATGATAGATATAAGAGTATTAAATGTTCACCTAGTCTTGTTGAAGGTAGAAATGTGATTAGAATTAATTTTCGAGCCTAGGGGCAAAATGGTCATTTTGCCAAAGTCTAGGGGCAAAATAGTAATTTTGCCTAAGCATGATTATTAAGATGCTTTTATTAATGTAGTGATTAAAATGAGCTAATTTGCTATTATAGAGCAAGAAGAATTGAGAATCCGCCTCGATCGGGGAAAGAACAAAGTCTTGGGCTAAACATGTAACACACAATACCCAAGTCCGAGACTGAGACTGGATACGAGACATTACCATACTTGAACTTAAGGAAACATGTACTTACGGGCTGTAAAATTTTGTTTCAAAATAGAAACTTCTCTTTCTTAATCAAAACATACGTTTCATGGGCCTACGAGGCCTTAAACACATATCCAAAAACTTTCGGATCTCAATTGGGAACTTTTCCTCGAAACAGGGGTCACACGCCCATGTGACTTGGGACACGCCCGTGTACCCCTAATACATGCCCGTGTCTTCCACCAGTGGTTGAAACTGACTAATTTCAGACGGCCTTGACACAACCGTGGCTTTGGCCCGTGTGCTAAACTTTGGCATTCTGACTTTTCCACGGTTCATACACGCGCCGTGTACTTCAGCCGTGTGGTAATTCCATTTACAAGTGTAAGGTGCGAGACTTCACGCGGCGGGGCACACGCCCATGTGCTAACCGTGTGGCACACACGGCCTAAACATACGGCCGTGTGATTGCCCGTGGTCTATTCTCGACTTAAAACACTAATGTGCGGGGACACACGGCTTAGGCTGCGCCGTGTGTCTATCCGTGTGGGCACCTAGAGGCTATCTTCCAAGCCAATTGCCACCACGATATCAAGATCAATCCAATACTAAATTCAATAACTCAAGTATTACATCTAACATGAACAAGGATGCATACTTCATTGATAGATAAAAACATACATACTTAATCATTCATGACCCATATCTTTGGCCATATACAAAAAGAATACTAAGCTTGATAGCCAACACTTTGGCTAATTCTAAAACATAACTCAAAATGAAATGCTTCCTATACATGCCATAATTAATATAAACAACTTGGCTATACCAAAATAGCGATGGATAGTGTGCTCCGAGCTCCGATGACGATGATCCACGAGATTAGCTTGGCGGGACTACATGGAAAGAAAGAATTAAAGACGTAAGCATTTCGCTTAGTAAGTTTGCATGTAATGCATATAACAACGTATATAAATATATATACTTAACATACTCATTCATCATAAGCAAAGGCATTGCTAAGTTCACATGCTTGAGCTCACTTACTCTTAATGATTCTTACACTTATCATGGTACTTACTAGTCTCGTGCTTGTAAGTTAAACAAGGTACCTGTATCACTTAATCATATAGATTAGCATACTTTGTTAAGGTAAGCATAATCTTAACTTCATCATTCATAACATGAATAATACTCTTAGTTCACTATGACTAGCATACTTTTATGATAGCTTTACTTGCTTAACTTTCTTGCTTTCTCATTTATTCTTTACTCTTTTGCCCGATGAATTACTATGAATAACCGAGGATACTGAATCTCATCCCACAAATATCTCGATGCCAAAGCCATACCCTAGATATGGTCTTACATGGGATCTCTCAACTTGGTATTGATGCCATGTCTTGACATGGACTTACACGAAGTCTTCCTTGTGTGTTCCATTGGGAACTTACCATTGCCATGTCTTGACATGGTCTTACTTGGTATCTTTACTCATGAACGGGTTAATGCCGAGCCTTGGATTGGACTTACATGAAATCTTCCTTGTTACTCGCCAAAGCCATGCCTTGGCTTGGACTTACATGGGATCTCTATCTCATGATAGCTTTTCAATGCCAAGACTTGTCTTGGACTTACATGACATATTTACATGGAGACTCACCAATGCCATGCCTTGGCTTGGGCTTATATGGGTCTTCATCTCATAATAACTCTTAAATGCCAAGACTTGTCTTGGTCTTACACGATAACTTGCTTGATTGCCGATGCCATGCCTTGGCTTGGTCTTATACAGACTTCCTTGCCTCATGTGATAGATCGAGTATCCTAAGTAATTCAACTTCAATCGGGACTTTCTCATACTTAATCTCATTGATTTCTTTGTTTAGCATAGCATCAAAAATCTCATGGAAATTAAGATATATTCTACATCATACTAAGCAATTCAATGATATTAATCATAAAGCTTAGAAATCATACAAACTTACCTCAATGTACAAAATGTATGTAGAAATACAATTTAGTCCTTGACTTTGTTCTTGCCTCGGTTTCGATCCGGGCTTCGTTTTTCTTGATCTATAATAATAATTTAGCTCATTTAATACACACATTGACTAAATTGACTCTTAACTCATACTTCGGCAAAATTACCATTTTGCCCCTAAACTTCCTCATAATTACACTTTTTCCCCAAGGCTCGTAAAGTGATTTTTATTCAACTTTCGTGAAATTCATGCTTAGCTGATTCATTCTCTTAACTATAGAAACAATCAATTCTCACTATTTCTATCATGTATGACAAATTTCAGAACTTTTACAAACTAGTCCTTACTAGCATTTTTCATGAAATTCATTTAGGAAAAGATGTTTGTCTAACATCAAACTCTCATAATCTTTCATAAAGCATCATTTTACAAGCTTGTCTTACATGGGTAGATTTATGAACATGAATTCTAGCTCAACTTATAGCTATAAATAGCTAATTCATAATACGAGGACTCCAAAAATACGAAGAATATTAAAAACGGGGCTAGGATGCACTTACTAGAAAGCTTCAAAAAATTGAAGAACCCTAGCTATGGAGTCTTTCAAATTTTCGGCACAAGGGGAAGAAGATGAATAAGATTTTTGTCAGATTTTTCCCTTTTTAATCATTTAATTGATAAATGACCAAAATGCCCTTCTCACTAAACTTTCAAAATTTCTAACTCATGTCCATTTTTTTTCCAAAAATTATAATTTGGGAAAATTGCTATTTAAGGACTTCTAATTAATATTCCAAAGCTATTTCATACTAAAAGCTTCTAGAATCTCAAATTTTGCAACTTTTGCAATTTAGTCCTAATGGACCATTCAATGACAATTTCATAAAATTTCTACATGAAACTTTTATACTATCATGCAAACATATCTTAAACCTCAAAACTCATTTTACTACTTCGGATTTGTGGTCTCGCACCACTGTTCCGACTAGGCCCTAAATCGGGATGTTAAAATTCTCCCTCTCTTAGGAATTTTCGTCCTTGAAAATCTTACCAGCAAATAGGTTTGGGTCTTTGGTTTCTCATGCTCTCTTACGGTTCCCACGTAGCTTCCTCTATCCCATGTCTTTGCCACAACACTTTCACTAGGGCAATACTTTTATTTCTTAGCTGTTTGACTTCCCGAGCTAAAATCTTAATTGGTTCTTCACCATAAGTCATGTCGGGATGAATCTCTATCTCTGACGAGGTAATTATATGTGAAGGGTCTGATCGGTAGCGTCGCAACATGGACACGTGAAACACATCATGTATCTTTTCTAACTCCGATGGAAAATCCAATTGATAAGCTACTGGCCCAACTCTCTTAGTAATCTCGTATGGTCTGATAAAACGTGGACTCAACTTGCCTTTACGGTCGAATCTGAGAACCTTTCTCCATGGTGACACTTTCAAGAAAACTTTATCCCCGACCTGATACTCTTATCTCTTTTCTTTTTAAATTCGAGTAGGATTTTTGTCTGTCAGAAGCAGCCTTTAAACTTTCTCGAATTACTTTCACCGTCTGTTCGGTTTCTCTAACCAAATCAACCCCGTGAATCTGGTTTTCCTTGAGTTCAGTCCAATATAAAGGCGTTCGACACTTACGCCCATATAAAGCCTCATAGGGCACCATCTTCAAGCTCATTGAAAACTATTATTGTAGGCAAATTCTACTAATGGGAGAAACTTTTCCCAAGCGCCTTGGAATTCAAGAATACAACACCGAGCATATCTTGAGTACTTGTATTAACCTCTCTCATTGATCGTCAATTAGAGGATGAAAAGTCAGTACTAAAACTCAATTTTGTACCCAAGGCCTCTTGTAACTTCTTCCAAAATCTGGAGGTGAATCTCGGATCTCTATCAGATATGATTGACAAAGGAACTCCATGTAGCCTTACTATTTACGAAACATACAAGTTTGCCAAATTGTCGAGTGAGTAATCCACTGCATGCGGGTATGAAATGGGCCGACTTCGTAAGTGCGTCAACCACAACCCATCTGACATCTTTCTTGCTTGGTGACAACGGTAAACCCGTTACAAAATCCATGGTGATACGGTCCCATTCCCACTCGGGAATCGAAATGGGTTGAAGCAAACCGAAGGTACTTGGTGTTCGACCTTTACTTGCCGCGACAAATCATGCATTTGAAACAAACTCGAAATATCTTTCTTCATTCTTGGCCACCAATACTATTGCTTCAAGTCATTATACATCTTGGTACTACCCGGATGTACAGATAAACATCCTTTATGTGCCTCATGCAAAATTTTCTGAATAAGCTCCTCATTTCTCGGTACACAAGTTCTATCATTGAACATCAAACTTCCATTGGGACTAATCTGGAAATCGGACTCAACATCTGTCTCGCACTGAGCTCTCTTGACTTGCAATTCACTAGCTTTTTCTTGAGCTTCAATGATCTCTTGGAGAAACATTGGTCTAGCTCTCAACTCAGCTAGAATAGAACTTTCGTTGGATAAATTCATCCGCGAATTCATTGCCCTTAATGCAAATAGGGACTTTCTACTCAAAGCATCAGCGACCACATTCGCCTTTCTTGGATGGTAGTCAATGACCAACTCATAGTCTTTTATCAACTCTAACCATCTCCGTTGCCTTAAGTTCAACTCTTTCTGCATCATCAAGTACTTCAAACTTTTGTGATCGGTGAAAATTCGACATCTTTCACCATATAAATGGTGTCTCCAAATCTTCAATGCGAAGACTATGGCAACCAACTCTAAATCGTCCGTCGGATAATTCTTCTCATGGGGCTTTAGCTGTCTTGAGGCATAAGCAATCACTTTGCCTTCTTGCATAAGTACACAACCTAATCCGTTTAAGGATGCATCGCTGTATATCACGAACTCTTTCCCTGTCTCAGGTTGTACTAAAACCAGAGCTTCTATCAATAATGCCGTTAGTTTCTCAAAACTTTGTTGGCATCTTTCTATCCACTCAAACTTCACATTTTTCTGTAACAATTTCGTCATCGGAGTTGCAATCATGGAAAACCCCTTGACGAATCGTCTATAATAGCTAGCTAGGCCAAGAAAACTTCTAATCTCAGAGACATTCCTCGGTGGATTTCAGTCCATTATGGCCGAAATCTTACTTGGATCTACTCGGACTCCATCTCCCGAGATAATATGTCCCAGAAATCCTACTTCCTTGAGCCAAAATTCACTTTTACTGAACTTGGCATAAAGCTGATTTTCTCATAGAGTCTGCAAGACCGTTCGTAGATGCTCAGCATGCTCATTCCCATCTCGGGAATAAATCAATATGTCGTTGATAAAAACGACTATAAACTTGTCGATGTATGGCCTGAAGATGCGGTTCATTAGGTCCATGAATACCGCAGGAGCATTGGTCAATCCAAAGGGCATGACTAAAAATTCATAATGCCCATACCTCATTCGAAAAGCGGTCTTGGACACATCTGAATCCTTTACTCTCAACTGGTAGTACCCAGATCTCAAGTCTATCTTAGAGAACACAGTGGCCCCCTTCAATTAATCGAACAAATCATCGATCCTTGGCAATGGGTACTTGTTCTTTACTATCACTTTATTAAGCTGACGGTAATCTATGCACAATCTCATGGTGCCATCTTTCTTTTTCACAAATAAAACTGGAGCACCCCATGGAGATCAACTTGATCTTGCAAAACCTTTATCTGTCAAGTCTTGTAACTGTGACTTTAACTCTCTCAACTCCGTTGGAGCCATTCTGTAAGGAGTAATAGATATTGGTACGATGCAGGAGCTAGCTCAATCTTTGAACTCAATCTCTCTAACTAGTGGTAGTCCTGGTAATTCCTCGGGAAAAACATCTAAGTACTTACATACTATAAGTGATCGACTCAATCTTTAACTTTGTTTCTCTATCATTCATCACAAAGGCCAAATATGCCTCATACCCTTTTCTTATGTATTTCCGTGCCATCATATGAGAAATCATTACCGGCGATCTACCTTGTTCGTCTGATTCTACATGGAGAGTGTCCCCATTCTCACATCTCATCTCAATATATTTCTTCCCACAATTTACTATTACATCATGAGTGGTCAACCAGTCCATACCAAGAATGATGTAAAACTCATCAAATGGTAACAACATAAGGTTTGCTTTAAAATAATGACCTCTAATCATCAATGGGCAATCATTACATACTTTATCGACCAGCACACTTTGGCCTAATGGATTAGACACTTTAATCACAAATTCTATAGACTCTATAGGCATACTCATATTTGATACTAGTTTCATGCAAATGTAAGAGTGTGTGGATCCGGGATCTATTAAAGCAATAACTTTAATATCATGAAGAGAAAAGGTACCCGTAATAACATCAGGAGAAGATGCCTCTTCGCGAGCGCAAATGGCATACGTCCTTACAGGTGCCCTACCCTCGGGTCTCGCAACCTGCTCTTTAGGGTTACCTCTACCACTTGCTCCACTACCCGGGTTCTTCTGCGGTCTTCCTCTGACCATACTCCCAGATCTCGGGTTCTGTGCTCTCTCTTCCTTCATCGTCTAAGGGCAATCTTTTATAAAGTGGTCTTGGGAACCACATCTAAAACAAGAATTTTCATGCGCTCGGCACTCACCAAGATGACGTCTACCGCACTATGGGCATTCCGGTCTATCAGATCGAATGTTCCCCACACTAGCGACTAAAGTAGTCTGTGCCTTCTTTTATGAATACTGTTTACCCCTGTTTCTACATGAAAACCCTGTGGATGAAGCCGATCGGGTGGAGAAATCTCTTGACTTCTTGGAAGAGGGTTGGAATGACTTATTCCACTGTCTCTTTCTCTAGTCACGAGACTCTATTTCAGATTTTTCTCTTCTCTTTTACTAGCTCTTCGGCTTTACAAGCCCGCTCCACTAACACAACAAATTCTTTTAATTCTAGGACAGCAACAAACAACTTAATGTCCTCATTTAGTCCATCTTCGAATCTCTTGCTCATGATGGCCTCAGTGGATACACACTCTCGAGCGTATTTACTGAGTCGTACAAACTCAAACTCATAATCAGTTACGGACATCTTGCCTTGCTTCAGTTCTAGAAATTCCTTTCTCTTCTGATCGACAAATCTTTGACTGATATACTTCTTTCTGAACTCTTCTTGAAAGAACTCCCACATGATATTTTCTCATGGTACCACTGACACTAAGGTGTTCCACCATTGTTAAGAAGAATCTCTTAAAAGAGAGACTACACACTTCATGCATTCCTCAGACGTGCATGACAATTCATTGAATACCCTGATGGTATTCTCTAACCAGAACTCGGCCTTTTCCGAATCATCATCCTTTTTAGCCTGAAATTCTTCTGCCCCATGTTTCCTGATCCTATCAATCGGAGGCTTCTCTCCTCTTACCACCTCTAATACTTGAGGGGCTACTAGGATATGTTGAGGAATAGGCGGGGGTGGAGGGGTTTGAGCATTCGGGTTCGTACGAACGAACTCCGTATACCACGTGTTCATCATATGGAGAAAGGCTTCTCTAGCCTCTTCTCCTCCTCCCTGACTCACCGTAGTGGCTCTATTCTCATTCTCGTTAGGAACCGTCCCTTCAGCGGGAGCCGGCCCGTTACTTTCTACGTCATCCGCTACAACTCTTTCGGGATTCATTTACTATATGTATAAACATAATTTAAGTCATCAGGAGTCGTCACACTATCATTATAAAAACATTCTTACGTATGGAATGTATAGCTAGACTCGTGCTCGTGCTATGTTAGTCCTAGAATTAACTAAACCGTAGCTCTGATACTACTAAATGTAACACCCCATACCCAAGTCTGAGACTGAGACTGGATACGAGACATTACCATACTTGAACTTAAGGAAACATGTACTTACGGGCTGTAAAATTTTGTTTCGAAACAGAAACTTCTCTTTCTTAATCAAAACATACGTTTCATGGGCCTACGAGGCCTTAAACACCTATCCGAAAACTTTCATATCTTAATCGGGAACTTTTCCTCAAAATAGGGGTCACACGCCCATGTGACTTGGGACACGCCCATGTACCCCTAAGACATGCCCGTGTCTTCCACCCGTGGTTGACACTGACTAATTTCACACGGCCTTGACACGCCCGTGGCTTTGGCCCCGTGCTAAACTTTGGCATTCTGACTTATCCACACGGTCCATACACACGCCCGTGTACTTCAGCCGTCTGGTAATTCAATTTACAAGTGCAAGGTGCAGACTTCACACGGCCAGAGCACACGTCGATGTGCTAACCGTGTGGCACACACAGCCTAAACATACGGCCGTGTGATTAGCCCGTGGTCTATTCTGACTTAAAACACTAATGTGCAGGGGACACACGACTTAGACACATGCCCGTGTGTCTATTCGTGTAGGCACCTAGAGGCTATCTTCCAAGCCAATTGCCACCCTGATATCAAGATCAATCCAATACTCAATTCAATAACTCAAGTATTACATCTAACATGAACAAGGATGCATACTTCATTGATAGATAAAAAACATACATACTTAATCATTCATGACCCATCTCTTTGGCCATATACAAAAAGAATACTAAGCTTGATAGCCAACACTTTGGCTAATTCTAAAACATAACTCAAAATGAAATGCTTCCTATACATGCCATACTTAATATAAGCAACTTGGCTATACCAAAATAGTGATTGATAGTGTGCTCCGAGCTCCGATGACGATGATCCACGAGATTAGCTTGGCGGGACTACATGGAAAGAAAGAATTAAAGACGTAAGCATTTCGCTTAGTAAGTTTGCATGTAATGCATATAACAACGTATATAAATATATATACTTAACATACTCATTCATCATAAGCAAAGGCATTGCTAAGTTCACATGCTTGAGCTTACTTACTCTTAATGATTCTTACACTTACCATGGTACTTACTAGTCTCGTGCTTGTAAGGTAAACAAGGTACCTGTATCACTTAATCATATAGATTAGCATACTTTGTTAAGGTAAGCATAATCTTAACTTCATCATTCATAACATGAATAATACTCTTAGTTCACTATGACTAGACAACTTTGATGATAGCTTTACTTGCTTAACTTTCTTGCTTTCTCATTTATTCTTTACTCTTTTGCCCGATGAATTACTATGAATAACCGAGGATACTAAATATCATCCCACAAATATCTCGATGCCAAAGCCATACCCTAGATATGTTCTTACATGGGATCTCTCAACTTGGTATTGATGCCATGTCTTGACATGGACTTACACGAAGTCTTCCTTGTGTGTTCCATTGGGAACTTACCATTGCCATGTCTTGACATGGTCTTACTTGGTATCTTTACTCATGAATGGGTTAATGCCGAGCCTTGGCTTGGACTTACATGAAATCTTCCTTGTTACTCGCCAATGCCATGCCTTGGCTTGGACTTACATGGGATCTCTATCTCATGATAGCTTTTCAATGCCAAGACTTGTCTTGGACTTACATGACATATTTACATGGAGACTCACCAATGCCTTGCCTTGGCTTGGGCTTATATGGGTCTTCATCTCATAATAACTCTTCAATGCCAAGACTTGTCTTTGTCTTACATGATAACTTGCTTGATTGCCGATGCCATGCCTTGGCTTGGTCTTATACGGACTTTCTTGTCTCATGTGATAGATCGAGTATCCTAAGTAATTCAACTTCAATCGGGACTTTCGCATACTTAATCTCATTGATTTCTTTGTTTAGCATAGCATCAAAAATCTCATGGAAATTAAGATATATTCTACATCATAATAAGCAATTCAATGATATTAATCATAAAGCTTAGAAATCATACAAACTTACCTTAATATACAAAATGTATGTAGAAATGCAATTTAGTCCTTGACTTTGTTCTTGCCTCGGTTTCGATCCGGGCTTTGTTTTTCTTGATCTATAATAATAATTTAGCTCATTTAATACACACATTGACTAAATTGACTCTTAACTCATACTTCGGTAAAATTACCATTTTTCCCCTAAACTTCCTCATAATTACACTTTTGCCCCAAGGCTCGTAAAGTGATTTTTATTCAACTTTCGTGAACTTCATGCTTAGCTGATTCATTCTCTTAACTATAGCAACAATCAATTCTCACTATTTCTATCATGTATGACAAATTTAACAACTTTTACAAACTAGTCCTTACTAGCATTTTTCATGAAATTCATTTAGGAAAAGATGTTTATCTAACATCAAACTCTCATAATCTTTCATAAAACATCATTTTACAAGCATGTCATACATGGGTAGATTTATGAACATGAATTCTAGCTCAACTTATAGCTATAAATAGCTAATTCATAATCTGAGGACTCTAAAAATACGAAGAATATTAAAAGCAGGGCTAGGATGCACTTACTAGCAAGCTTCAAAAAATTGAAGAACCCTAGCTATGGAGTCTCTCAAATTTTCGGCACAAGGGGAAGAAGATGAATAAGATTTTTGTCATCTTTTTCCCTTTTTAATCATTTAATTGATAAATGACCAAAATGCCCTTCTCACTAAACTTTCAAAATTTCTAACTCATGTCCATTTTTGTCCAAAAATTATAATTTGGGAAAATTTTTATTTAAGGACTTCTAATTAATATTCCAAATCTATTTCATACTAAAAGCTTCTGGAATCTCAAATTTTGCAACTTTTGCAATTTAGTCCTAATGGACCATTCAATGACAATTTCATAAAATTTCTACATGAAACTTTCATACTATCATGCAAACATATCTTAAACCTCAAAACTCATTTTACTACTTTAGATTTGTGGTCTCGCCCCACTATTCCGACTAGGCCCTAAATCGGGATGTTACAAAAACTGACGAACTAGCTCATTTTGAAAACGAGGTAAGTTTGTATGTAAATAATGAAATATTTATGTTAGCATAATTGAAAATGCTTAGTATCACAATGATGTATGATACTCCATTGAAATGAGAAATTGATGTTTAATATGATGTTGAAGTCCTAGTGGACTATAATGAATATGGGATTTTTATCATCGAGATGTGAATTAGATAAGGTCCCGTATAAGACCATGTCCGGGACATGGCCTCAGCACCGAGTCAAGATCCTGTATAAGACCATATCCGAGATATAGCTTCGGAAATGAACATGAAAATCATTTAGGACCATATCCGGGATGTGGCATCGATACTTGATGTGAGAGTCCATATAAGACCATGTTCAGGATATGGCATTGGCATTTAGTAGTGATTCCATGTAAGACCACCTCAGGGATGTGGCATTGGCCTCGTAGCTAGCTTAATGACGATGTATATGCGTCTTTGACTATCCCTAGTGATTAATGGGATAAGTAGTTTGGTTTAGAAGTATAAATGAGACTTGTACTAAAGCCATGTGAATGAGTGAATACAGGTACTCGTGAATGAGTCACGAAGAAACAATTACGATATGTGGCACGATATGTGCTAAATAAGGGCAATTGTAAGTAAGTATGTCAAGAAGCCTTTGACTCGTGTATGGTTAGTTAATGTCATGGATGGGTTATTTTATGAGCTTATTATTGCTATTTATATTCATGCAAACTTACTAAGCTTTATGCTTATCCCTTTTATTTCCCTTCTTCCATGTAGTATTGCCAAGATAACTCGAGGATCGTGGACGTAGGAGTTTGGAAATCACACTATCGACATCACTTTGTTATAACAATTTAGACTTATTTTGAGTATGGCATGTATAGGACTCAAGTATTTTGTTAAGTTGTAATTGTTAGCCAAAGTGTTGGCTATGTATGTTACTAAAGTCATTTTGTAAATGGCCTTAAGTTAGGCGAATACTTGGCAAATTCTTTTGCTTAATGAAAGTGATTTTTCTTGAAGAGTATGTCCTGGTGTATGGATGTTGAATTGAGTATTTAGATGTATCTTGGGTCATGAATTATGTTGAACGAAATTGGTGTATGTATGTGTGCAATGTAGGATGGCAAAGTGCTTGGTAGATAGCCTTCTAATTTTCCACCTGGGTAGACACACGGGCGTGTGTCTAGACCGTGTGAGCGGCATGGCTAGCACATGGGCGTGTGCCCAGGCCGTGTGAAGTTTGCACCTTGACTTGGAATTTAAATCACCACACGGTTGAAACACACGGGCGTGTGTGTGGGCCGTGTGGATTAGTCAGAATGCCAAGGTTTGGCACACGAGCCAAAGCCACGGGCGTGTCGAGGCCGTGTGAAATTAGTCAGTTTCGACCACGGGTGGTAGACACGGGCATGTCTTAGGGACACACGGGCGTGTCCCTAGACTCACACGGGCGTGTGACCCCTGTTTTGTTGAAAAGTTTCTCGAACGTGTAAATGTCCCCGGAATAGTCCCGATATCTCTCGAAAGTATGTTTAGGGCCTCTTAGGCCAAGTATAAGCAAGTGATGGGTTTAAACGAGACTTTGTAACCCTATTCGAGATCTGTAAGCAAGATTAGTAAGGAAATGCCTCGAACCCTGTCCCGGCTTAAAGACGGGTAAGGGGTGTTACAAGCATATCTTCAAGAATCTGTATTACTCTCTCAGAATGACCGTCGGTTTGCAGATGAAATGCAGTACTAAAGTTCAACTTCGTACCTAAAGCTTCTTGCAATTTCTTCCAAAATCACGACGTAAACCTTGGATCTCTATCTGAAATAATCGGAACTGGCACTCCGTGTAATCTAACAATCTCAGAAATGTACAACTTAGCCAATTTATCAAGAGAATAATCATTACGTACCGGAATGAAATGTGCAGATTTCGTCAGTCGATCAACAACAACCCAAATAGCATTTTCTTCTTTGGAGACAGGGGTAATCCCGATACGAAATCCATCGTAACTCTATCCCATTTCCACTCTGGTATCATTACAGGCTGTAGTAAACCCGAAGGCACTTGATGTTCAGCTTTGACTTGTTGACAAATCAAACACCTCGATACAAACTATGAAATGTCTCATTTCATACCCGACCACCAATACGATTTCTTCAAATCATTGTACATTTTAGTACTCCCCGGGTGAACAGATAGGCAACTACTGTGCACTTCGTGCAAAATTTTCTGAATGAGCTCAGAATTCTTTGGTACACAGATTCTACCTTGGAACATTAAACAATCATCGGATCCAATCTGAAAGTCAGAATCACTAGTCGATCACATTGCACTCTTTTGGCTTGCAACTCATTATCATATTTCTGAGCTTCGCAAATTTGTTAAAGAAATACCAGTTTAGCTCTCAACTCTGCTAGAATCGAACCATCATAAGAAAAGGTTAATTGAGTATTCATCGCTCACAAAGCAAATAGAGATTTTCTACTCAAAGCATCTGCAACTACATTTGCTTTCCCCAAATGATAATCAATCACTAACTCATAGTCTTTAAGCAACTCGAGCCATCTTTGCTGTCGCAAATTCAAATATTTCTGGGTCATTAAATACTTTAAGCTTTTGTGATTGGTAAAAATGTGGCATTTCTCACCGTACAAATGATGTCGCAAAATCTTTAATGCAAATACAATAGCAGCCAACTCTAAATCATGCGTCGAATAATTCTTTTCATGTGGCTTTAACTGTCTGGAGGCATAAACTATAACTTTTCCTTCTTGCATCAAAATGTGACCCAAACCATTCAATGACGCGTCATTGTATATCACAAACTCTTTACCCGATTCAGGTTGAACTAAAACTGGTGCCTCAGTTAACAATGCTTTCAACTGATCAAAACTTTGTTGACATTTCTCTGACCATTCGAACTTCATATCTTTCTGTAGTAATCTGGTCATCGGTGTACCAATCATCGAGAATCCTTTAACAAAACGTCGATAATAACCAGCTAACCCCAGAAAACTTCTAATTTCAGATACATTTCTCGATGGTTTCCAGTCAACAAATGTGGAACTCTTGCTCGGATCAACTCGTATGCCTTCAGCTGAAACAATATGTCCCAAAAATCCTACTTCCCGGAGCCAGAATTCACATTTACTGAATTTAGCAGAGAGTTGTATACCTCTCAAGGTTTGTAGCACAATCCTCAAATGCTCGGCATGTTCAGACTCATCTCGTGAATAGATCAGAATGTCGTCAATGAACACAACAACAAATCTATCTAAATACGGTCTAAAAATTCGATTCATCAAATCCATAAAGACTGCAGGAGCATTAGCCAATCCGAAAGGCATAACAAGAAATTCATAATGTCCGTACCTCGTTCTGAATGGAGTTTTCGGCACATCTGAATCTTTAACTTGCAATTGATAATAACCAGACCGTAGATCAATCTTTGAAAACACTGTTGCGCCATTTAACTGATCAAATAAATCATCTATTCTCGGTAACAGATACTTATTCTTTATTGTAACCTTATTAAGCTGTCGATAATCAATACACATTCTCATCGATCCGTCTTTCTTCTTCACAAATAACACTGGCGCACCCCAGTGTGAAAAACTAGGTCGTGCAAAACCTCTATCTATTAATTCTTGCAACTGAGCTTTCAACTCTTTCGACTCTATTGAAACCATTTGTATGGAGCTATCGATATCGGTGAAGTTTTCGGTACTAACTCAATAGCAAATTCAACCTCTCTGATCGGTGGTAACCCCGGTAATTCTCTAGGAAACACATCCGGATATTCACAGACAACTGGCACTGATTCAATTTTAGATTCAGACACTTTTGTATCTAAAACATAAGCAAGATAAGCTTCACACCCTTTTCTCACACATTTCTGAGCTGACATAGACGAAATCTATAGGCAATTCACTCGATTCATCTGATTCAATTCAAAGAATTTCATTGTTCTGACATTTCAATTCAATAGTCTTTCGTCTACAATTCACTACAGCATCATGCAACGTCAACCAGTCCATACCCAGAATTACATCGATCTCATCAAATGGAAAAAGCATCAAATCAGCCAGAAAACAGTAACCCCGAGTCATTAAAGGATAGTTTTTGCAAACTTTACCAACTAGAACATACTTGCCTAAGGGGTTCGATACTTTAATCCCAAACTCAGTAGACTCAACAGGAAAACTCTTACTAAACACTAAATTCATACAGATATATAAATGAGTTGATCCAGGATCAATCAATGCAATCACATTAGTGTCATAAAAAGAGAATGTACCGGAGATAACATCAGGTGACGCTGCCTCTTCGCGAGCGCGAATAGCGCAAGCTCTAGCAGGTGCTCTAGCCTTGGATCTCATAGCAGAGTCTTTCATCGTACCTCTACTACTGGTCACATTTCCTGCATTTCTCGGTGGCCTCCCTCTAGTGGTTGTATTATCGGGTCTTGCATTTTTGAATTGATCTTTCTCAACTAACTCAGGACAATCACGAATAAAATGCTTTGGTCAACTACATCTGAAGCAAGTTTTATTACTTTTATTCCAACATTCTCCAAAATGTCGTCTCCCACACTGTTGACACTCGGGTTTATTGTTTCTCACATTGCCAACACTCGATACTGATGTAGCTTGAGTTTTAGGACTTGAGTATTGTTTTCCACGATCTCGGCTCGAATACCAAATTGAAGCATTTGGACGATTAAACGAATCTCTGGATTTCTTTGACAAAGACTGATATGGCTTATTCATCGGTCTTTTTCTTGAATCTCTAGCCTCTGAATCTTCTTTTCTCTTTTCTTTACTAAGCTCCTCAGCTTTGCAAGCTCTATCAACCAGGACAACAAATTCTTTAAATTCTAGAATTCCAACTAGAAGTTTAATATTCTCGTTCAACCCATCAAAAAACCGTTTACACATGATTTCTTCAGTAGAAACATACTCCCGAGCATACTTACTCAATCTTACGAACTCTCTCGTACTCGGTCACAGTCATATAGCCCTGTTTCAATTCTAGAAATTCTTTGTGCTTTTGATCGAGAAACCGTTGGCTTATATATTTCTTCCGGAACTCAGTCTGACAGAATTCCCAAGTAACTCTTTCTCTCGGCACCACAGACACTAAAGTATTCCACCACTGATACGTTGTATCTCTTAATAAAAAAATAGCACACTTTAAACACTCATATGACATGCACGACAATTCATCAAATACTCGAATAGTGTTTTCAAGCAAAAATTCAGCTTTCTAAGGATCATCATTGTAACGCCCCTTACCCGTGTTCAATGCCGGAACCGGGTACGAGGCATTACTGGACTTAACTTGCTTGAACATACAACTTTGGGCTATAAATTGTCATTCCCACTTAAAACTTCCCATTCACATTCAAAACATCCTTATTGTGGGCCTACGAGGCCTTACACATGCAAACGGAGGCTCTCGGAATCAAACCAAAAACTTTTGTATACTTAGAAAATTTTTGCGTAAACAGGGCCACACACCCGTGTGAAATGGGACACGCCTGTGTGGGCAGGCCGTGTGGTCACACACACCCATGTCCCTAGCCCGTGTGGAATTTATTTTTTATTTCGAACCTATAGGGGTTTTCACACGGCCGAGCACACGCCTGTGTCTTTGGCCTGTGTCCTTCAACGGCCTAGACACGCCGTGTCCTCACCTGTGTGTGAAAACCTGGGTATTCTGTTTATGACGTCAGCAACCTCATAAGAGGCACACGGCCTAGACACACGCCCATATGTCTACCATGCAGGGGACACACAGCCCAGTCACACACCCATGGGACAGACCGTGTGTCACACACGGCCTAGACATACGCCCGTGTGTCTACCCGTGTGGACCAATTCAAGGCTATTTTCCAAGCCATTTTGCCACCCTCACTTACACACTTTCACACATCACCACATATCATTCTCAATTCATCAATTATAATACTTAAATTTTCACATTTAAACCATGGAAACCAAACTATCTTCCCATATACGACAGAGTACTACCACTAGCACAAATACAAATGGCATAAGCCATCATCCATGGCTATGACCATCGAACCATCAACTATTTTAAGCCAACACATTTGGCTACATTAACTATGACTTAATTAAATAAAAGATAAGATCCCTATACATGCCATATCTCAAAAAGACTTGAAAACTTATACCCAAGTGACTGCTCGACAGTGTGAAAGCATCTTCGGTGGTCTCCAACCCGAGCTAGTTAAGTTAACCTATAAGAGATAGGAAAGGAAGAAGAGTAAGCAATAACGCTTAGTAAGTTCATATGCAAATAATAATCAACTATTGGCATTCATTTATTTTACTCAACCACAAAGGTATTATTATGATATTTACATTTAAGCTCATGGCTACCCATTCAATCAATCATAATGCTTACTCATCCCAAACCTTCGCATATCACAAACCCATATCATAAAATGTTGTTCACCTTTGCTTGCATTTATACTCTGCATTTATCACCACAAAGCCACATGCAAATTTCACTTAGTCAAGTTTCTCGGTACACCTCGGAATAATAATAAATACTCGGTGATTTCGCACACAGTGCACCATTTAATAATTAATAAGGTGGTATTGCACACAGCCCACCATTAATACTAATCACGATGGTATCGCACACAGCCCATTGATAATGAATAATAAGGTGGTATCGCACACAACCCACCATTGATAATAAATACGATGGTATCGCACAAAGCCCATCGATAATGAATAATAAGGTGGTATCGCACACAGCCCACCATTGATAAAAAATACGATGGTATTGCACACAACCCATCGATAATGAATAATAAGGTGGTATCGCACATAGCCCACCATTGATAATAAATACGATGGTATCGCACAAAGCCTATCGATAATGAATAATGAGGTGGTATCGCACACAGCCCACCATTTGTCTCACATTCACGGATATTTATTCACACCCATTTCCTATTTTGAATATTCATCCGAGGATTTCTCTCTCTTTATCATTTTTAGTATATCTCTACAATGATTATACGCATTCACGCAATGCATTAATGAGTAAAACATATGCAATAATGAATGCATCATTTACACATAAACTTACCATGGATTCATCATACACTGAAATCACTTCATATGAATTCTGGGTACATACATGTACCACTCATGACATATCCACATACTTCCATATTTTCAACATAACTGTTGAATCACTCAAAATGCTACAAGAAGCTATTGGGTCTCATACATGCGGTATCGCATCAACGTCATATCCCCGATAGGGTCTTACATGAAATATCATATCGATTCCATGTCCCTGACATGGTCTTATAAGAAATCTCACACCGAGGCCATATTCCAAATATGGTCTTACACGGGACCTTAATAACCTTAATACTTAGTATTTGCATTCTATTCATTCTTAAAGTTCGATTGAAGACTTTCATTCCTTGACATCTCGTCAAAATCATAAATAATATATTTCATAAAGACAATATACAATTCACACAATGTTGAAACATCAAATACCTCACATAAGATTGCATTATTTGCACACGAACTTACATCGATACCAAAAGGGTAAAAAGGGACATATTTGTCCATATTTCTCTTTTCTTCCCGTTCTAGGTTCGAACCTCGTTTGCTATGATCTATAACAATAAAATTTACTCATTTAATCACCATACTAATCAATACATTTTAAAATTTCTAATTTGGCAAAATTACCATTTTGCCCTTAGGCTTTGGCAAAATTACAATTTTGCCCCTAGGCTCGTATATAGATTTTTATCCAATTTCTTTGTTAATCAAGCCTAGCCAATTCATATTCCCTCCTCTAGCAACTCAATATTTCAACTATTACACACATTTACCACTTATTTCACAACTTTTACAAAAAGGTCCTTTTAGGTGTTTTCATGGTTTCACCTTTCACAAAAGTTGTTCATCTAACAACTAAGACTCATTTTCTTCCATAAAAATGCAGCAAACAACTTAATTGCTTTCATGGAAAAACCCTAGACTCTTAACCATTTTGCAAAATAGTCCCCTCATTAGCTAGCTTAAGCTTTAGGGGTTCCAAAAGTACAAAAATTTTCAAGAAAGGCCACCAAAATCACTTACTTGCAAGGAGGAAAGCTTGGCTAAAATTTTTGAGTTCTCAACCCCCATTTTGCCGCTCATTTTCAGTGGAGAATATGGAGAGAAAAGATGATATTTTCTTTTCTTTATTTATGATAAAAATAAATTTTTTATCACCAAATTTCACCTAACCAAATGACAAAGTCTATTCTTTGTCCCCTATGGCCGGCCATCACTTCCCCCATAGCCTATTTGCACTTTAAGGACCTCTAATTTTATATTCTATTGCTATTTGGCACCTCTAGCAAATAAAATAGAACTTTCACACTTTATTCGATTTAGTCTTTTTTCGCGATTAAGCATGAAATCGCTAAAATTAAAGCACCAAAATTTTCATGCACCTTTATAATCATGCTGTAACTCATAAAATAATATAAAAAATATTTCCACCAACCTCGGATTAGTGGTCCCGAGACCATTGTTCCGACTGGCCCCTAAATCAGGCTGTTACAATTCTCCCCCCTTAGGGATTTTCGTCCCCGAAAATCTTACTAGAAGAAGTTGCTTTCTACTTTCATGAAATGTTTCCACCAACTTTTCAGAATCACAAATTGATTTATCCTCATATATCTCTTGCTAATGACCTTTAAAATTTAGTACACAATATTGAAGCACATCTTTAAAATCTAAATCACTCTTTTTCTGAAACACATATACTCAGTAGTCTGTCAAGTAATATTTATGTACATGCTAAAATGATCATACAGATCTTAATCAAACAATTTACTACAATCCAAATGATATCTTTCTTTTTGGGAGTCATGACAACCAAATTCAAAGTCTATAGTATTTTCATCCCACTTTCTCCTTAGAATCTTCACCGACTGTAATAGTCTTGAATTTGAATACTCTTAAAATTTAGCTTTTACCGGTCGAAAAATCTCTGAACATAAACTCAAACATATCATGATGTATACTCAGTTACCCAAAACATTTACTCATATATCTGCACCTTTTCTTATTCTTGAATGAGCAGACGTGCTACTACCGAGCCTCGTACTAAATCTTCTGCATAAGTTCTGGATTCATCAATATGCAAATTCTATCTCGAGATAACAATAATAATGGAAATTCTTATCCGACCTGAATTTTAACATCAGAAGTAAACTCATTCTGAACTCATTTAGATTACCATTCAGTATTACACTTCTGAACTTCTCTGTTTCACAAGGAAAAACTTGTTTTAGAGTCTAACATTGCTAAATTTAGGATATTGTCAACTAAGGTCAATCGAGTAACCAACTCGTATCAATTGAACGAGGGTTTTCCATCTAGATATCTTTACTACATCTGCTTCTCAAAAGGTAACTCAATAACTACACATTTTTCTTACAATAGCTCAAACCATCATCACTATCTTACATTCAAATATTTCTACCACATTAGATACTTTAGCTCATCAGGATTCAGAAAGCACATGACGTTTTCCATAGATCATACTATATCATCGATTTCACAACACAGACATAAAAGTGATCGTCTCTGAATCACCAGTCAAAAGTTCTTTTTTGATGTAACTTTAACCATCTAAATATACAAACTACCTCTTTACACCCTGGTATTAAAACATATTCCAATTTATTCAATAGCACATCACTGAATATCATAAATTCATTTTCTCGATTCAAACTGAACTCTGAACTAGAACTTTTAGTTAATAATACTTTCAATAGCTTTCGACTTTGCTAACCTGTAACAGACCATTCAAACTTTCATAAAGGTGATAACTTTTCAATCAGAACAACTTCAACTTGTAATTAACATCATCCGGTTAGAATATTTCAATAGACATATCTCTGTATTATGCTTCCAAAAATCTAATTTCCCCATTCAGACTATCCGTTTTCATACTCGTGAATACACAGAGTTTATTCTCTTTGTTGAGGAATGCTAAAATATACACATAACTCAAATTATATCTCAGCAATCAATCTACTCTTTTCTTCATACTGAGAATACAGTCCAAACACACAATCTCTTGAAATCCTCTTGTTATGCTAATCAAAAACCTTTACTATCGTCTTAGCTCAGAGTAACAAGGATATCTTGATTGAATGCATTGACTTTAATTCAGCTTACTTGAAAAGTCCACCGCACAAATTGAAACTTGTGGTTTCATTACTTATACTGTTGTCGATATTAATTTCTTATACAAAAATTAGAGGTATCCAAATACTAGAATCATCACTTTTCTATGTTCGAATTAAAAGCATTATCATAGTAGATATAACTATCACAAACTGAAGAATACACTTTAAAGATAAACCATGATCAGCAGAAACATAAGAATGGTCTCACATAATTTTTTTTATTTTTTTATTTCTTTTTTTTTATCACCGACTTCACTCTAAAATACCGAAATAGAATTACGAAGAGATAAAAAATGCCGATCATGAACCAACCAAATCGACAACAATCTCGTCTAATTTTACAATCAGCTAACATTCTCACACGATCATAATTTCATAAAATGAACAACCACATAATCCCTGAAGGGAAATAGATATCTATACAGAATACTCAAAGAGATCATTATAATCTATTCAACCATGGTTATCATAGTTAAACATTTTTACAACTCGAATATTGTTTCTCTGACCATTTCGTCATCATAAACCCCTTTATTATTCATTTCACTAATGAACATCAATTCGGAAAGATCTCGGTGAGTACATACTTTAGGCTTCATACTCAATTGAGTCGAATAGTCGAGACTAGCTTTTTCTTTACTCGTAACATTGTATAATCGGTGTGATCTTTAAAACATTTTAATATTCTTCGCAAAACTGTTTTCACTTTCCAACTACTTTCATCTTTGTATACATTACTAATTGTTTCACCACCGAACTCTTTAGTTTCACACTTATGAACTTATTCAACTCGACTCTCGTAAAAATCTCGTTATAAATTAACATTGGTAAGGGGGTGAGGTCGTAAAGCCCCTAACTTGCCTCTCATGACTACACACATGTGACTTAACATTCATCATTAATGAAATATCATCGTATTTACACAACTCGCTCCAAGCAAATTTTTCACACTTACTCATGTTACAAATGTTTCTATCATTCAAAATTTTGAACGGTGATTTTACTTACTCAAACGCCATATTAATATCTATTCAAATACTCAACATTTAAACCCAATTTCTCTTACCAACGCTTATCAAATTAGAGGACATCTTACGGGTTTGAGTACGTCATTTACTTAGTTGCCATAGTCCAACTATGGTCTTACTCATATCACAACATCATAGCCTAGTTATAATCTTACATGTCGTCATTATGCCATAGTCTCGCTATGGTCTTACACGAAATCTCATATCAATACCAATGCCATATCTCAGATATGGTCTTACATAGAAACACATGTCGATGCCGATGCCATATCCTAGGTATGGTCTTACACGGGATCATGTATCGATGCCAATACCATGTCCCAGACATGGTCTTATATGGGATCACATGTATTGCCATGGTCCAACAATGGTCTTATTCATCGATTCATCATTGAACGATCGTACTCATCTCCTGCGTTCTACTTAATTTGACTTCCCAGTTCAACTTCCATACTATCATAATATTTGTGGCTTCATAACAGAGTCATAAAACAAAACATTATACATCCACTAATTTAACAGTCACACACGAGATTCAACTATGTGGACATACTAATTATACATTATTCAAAGAAATGTACATACACACATATCCCGTTCACTGGGTAAGTTTACTCATCATATTCACTTAATCAAGTAAGTTGAGCATATAACATCGTATGCATGTCGAACCAACATGGATAAGCTTATCACCATATAACTTTCATTTCATTCCATATTTTTCACATTCCTTAACTTATGATTATCTCTTTTCGTACCTTATTACACATATGTCATGAACTCCTGTTCATACCTTTCTGAATTTCGACACATCATAAGCACATTTCAATTATCTCATTATCATTTTCAGCATTATCGAAAATAGCTCGGTTGGGAATCATCTCTATCTTAACAAAACAATTTCGTTAGAGCCGAGAGATATCACACTATCATGAGTAGTAATATGACATGTATAGCTAAACTCTCATACGCTAGGTTAGTCCGAGAATCGACTAAACTATAGCTCTGATACCACTAAATGTAACACCCCTTACCCGTGTTCAACGCTGGAACCGGGTACGAGGCATTACCGGACTTAACTTGCTTGAACATACAACTTTGGGCTATAAATTTTCAATCCCACTTAAAACTTCCCATTCACATTCAAAACATCCTTATTATGGGCCTACGAGGCCTTAAACATGCAAACGGAGGGTCTCAAAATCAAACCGAAAACTTTTGTATACTTAGAAAATTTTTGCCTAAACAAGGCCACACGCCCGTGTGAAATGGGACACGCCCGTGTGGGCAGGCCGTGTGGTCACACACACCCATGTCCCTAGCCCGTGTGGAATTTATTTTTCATTTCGAACCTACAGGGGTTTTCACATGGCCGGGCACACGCCCGTGTCTTTGGCCTGTGTCCTTCACACGTCCTAGATACGCCCGTGTCCTCACCCGTGTGTGAAAACATGGGTATTCTGTTTATGACGTCAACAACCTCATAAGAGGCACACGGCCTAGACACACGCCCATGTGTCTAGCCCGTGGTCGACACTGAGTTACAACCCTAACATGCAGGGGACACACAGCCCAGTCACACACCCATGGGACAGACCGTGTGTCACACACGGCCTAGACACACGCCCGTGTGTCTACCCGTGTGGACCAATTCAAGGCTATTTTCCAAGCCATTTTGCCACCCTCACTTGCACACATTCACACATCACCACATATCATTCTCAATTCATCAATTATAATACTTAAATTTTCACATTTAAACCATGGAAACCAAACTATCTTCCCATATACAAGGGAGTACTATCACTAGCACAAATACAAATGGCATAAGCCATCATCCATGGCTATGCACTATCGAACCATCAAATATTTTAAGCCAACACATTTGGCTACATTAACTATGACTTAATTAAACAAAAGATAAGATCCCTATACATGCCATATCTCAAAAAGACTTGAAAACTTATACCCAAGTGACTGCTCAATAGTGTGAAAGCTTCCCCGGCGGTCTCCAACCCGAGCTAGTTAAGTTAACCTATAAGACATAGGAAAGGAAGAGGAGTAAGCAATAACGCTTAGTAAGTTCATATGCAAATAATAATCAACTATTGGCATTCATTTATTTTACTCAACCACAAAGGTATTATTATGAGATTTACATTTAAGCTCATGGTTACCCATTCAATCAATCATAATGCTTACTCATCCCAAACCTTCACATATCACAAACCCATATCATAAAATGTTGTTCACCTTTACTTGCATTTATCACCACAAAGCCACATGCAAATTTCACTTAGTCTAGTTTCTCGGTACACCTTAAAATAATAATAAATACTCGGTGATTTTACACACAGCGCACCATTTAATAATTAATAAGGTGGTATTGCACACAGCCCACCATTAATACTAATCACGATGGTATCGCACATAGCCCATCGATAATGAATAATAAGGTGGTATCGCACACAGCCCACCATTGATAATAAATACGATGGTATCGCACACAGCCCATCGATAATGAATAATAAGGTGGTATCGGACACAGCCCACCATTGATAATAAATATGATGGTATCTCACACAGCCCATCGATAATGAATAATAAGGTTGTATCGCACACAGCCCACCATTGATTATAAATACGATGGTGTCGCACACAGCCTATCGATAATGAATAATGAGGTGGTATTGCACACAACCCACCATTTGTCTCACATTCAAGGATATTTATTCACACCCATTTCCTATTTTGAATATTCATCCGAGGATTTCTCACTCTCTATCATTTTTAGTAGATCTCTACAATGATTATAGGCATTCACGCAATGCATTAATGAGTAAAACATATGCAATAAAGAATGCATCATTTACACATAAACTTACCATGGATTCATCATACACTGAAATCACTTCATATGAATTCTGGGTACATACATGTACCACTCATGACATATCCACATACTTTCATATTTTCAACATACCTGTTGAATCACTCAAAATGCTACAAGATGCTCTTGGGTCTCATACATACGGTATCGTATCAACGTTATATCCCCGATAGGGTCTTACATTAAATATCATTTCGATGCCATGTCCCTGACATGGTCTTATACGAAATCTCACACCGAGGCCATATTCCAAATATGGTCTTACACGAGACCTTAATAACCTTAATACTTAGTATTTGTATTCTATTCATTCTTAAAGTTCGATTGAATACTTTCATTCCTTGACATCTCGTTAAAATCATAAATAATATATTTCATAAATACAATATACAATTCACACAATGTCGAAATATCAAATACCTCACAGATGATTGCATTATTTGCACACGAACTTACCTCGATACCAAAAGGGTGAAAAGGGACCTATTTGTCCATATTTCTCTTTTCTTCCCATTCTAGGTCCGAACCTCGTTTGCTATGATCTAATAAAATAAAATTTACTCATTTAATCACCACACTAATCAATACATTTTAAAATTTCTAATTTGCCAAAATTACCATTTTGCCCTTGGGCTTTGGCAAAATTACCATTTTGCCCTTAGGCTTTGGCAAAATTACAATTTTGCCCCTAGGCTCGTATATCGATTTTTATCCAATTTCTTTGTTAATCAAGCCTAGAAGATTCATATTCCCTCCTATAGCAACTCAAGATTTCAACTATTACACACATTTACAACTTATTTCACAACTTTTACAAAAAGGTCCTTTTAGGTGTTTTCATGGTTACACCTTTCACAAAGTTTGTTCATCTAACAACTAAGACTCATTTTCTTCCATAAAAATGCAGCAAACAACTTAATTGATTTCATGGAAAAACCCTAGACTCTTAACCGTTTTGCAAAATAGCCCATCATTAGCTAGCCTAAGCTTTAGGGGTTCCAAAAGTACAAAAATTTTCAAGAAAGGCCACCTAAATCACTTACTTGCAAGGAGGAAAGCTTGGCTGAAATTTTTGAGTTCTCAACCCCCATTTTTTTTTCCTTATTTTCGGTGGAGAAGATGGAGAGAAAAGATGATATTTTCTTTTATTTATTTTATGATAAAAATAAATTTTTTTATCACCAAATTTCACCTAACCAAATGACAAAGTCTATTCTTTGTCCCCTATGGCCAGCCATCACTTCCCCCATGGCCTATTTGCACTTTAAGGACCTCCAATTTTTTATTCTATGGCTATTTGGAACATCTAGCAAATAAAATAAAACTTTCGCACTTTATGCGATTTAGTCTTTTTTCGCGATTAAGCATGAAATCGCTAAAATTAAAGCACCAAAATTTTCACACACCTTTATAATCATGTTGTAACTCATAAAATAATATAAAGATAATTTTCCCCAACCTCGAATTAGTGGTCCTGAGACCACTGTTCTGACTGGCCCCTAAATCACGCTGTTACAATCATCAATGGTAGCTCTGAACTCTTCGGCCCCATATTTTCGAATCTTATCAACTGGAGGCTTATTCAGTCGTTGAAGTTCCACAACTTGAGAAGCTATGGGAACCGGTTGAGGATTAAGTGGGGGTAGAGGTTGTTGAGCAGCCAGATTTGTCCGGACAAATTGTATGAACCATTCGTTCATCATTTGTAAAAAGGCCTCTTTAGCCTCTTCTCTGTGACTACTCGATACATTTCTAGATTCAGAAGGCGCTGTCCCTTGAGTGGGGGCTGGCGCATTACTCTCAGCATAGTTAGTGACAGCTCGATTGGGATCCATTTGCTATACGAAAACACAGTTTAAATTCTCAAGAGTCATCACACTATCACAGTTTATATATGGCATCTATAGCTAGACTCTCACATACGCTACGTTAGTCCTAAAATTGACTAAACTGTAGCTCTGATACCAATAAATGTAACACCCCTCACCCGTATTCAATGCCAAAATAGGGTTTCAGAGCATTACCAGACTTATAACACAATTACACATACATTTACTCATACATTTTAAAATTTCATTCAAATAACAATCAACACATTCATATCGTCCCTAATACGAGCCTACGAGGCCCTAAACATGCATTAGGAGTGGTTCGGGACTTAACCGATATACTTGGAAACTTTTTAAACATTTAGAATTTTTTTCTCAAAAACAGGGGACACACATTCGTGTGGCCCGGTCGTGTGTCTCACAAGGCCAACAGACACACCCGTGTAATAGGTCGTGTGGACATTCTAAATGTGAGCACATGGCCATGTCCCAGCCCATGTTCGACCCCGTGTAACTCTCTGACTTGGGTCACACAGCCAACACACACGCCCGTGTGGCTAGTTCGTGTGCCCTACAAATGGCCATACACGCTCGTGTGCCAGGCCGTGTGCTAGGCCGTGTCAAACCTGTAGGGTATACTGACTTATGCCACATGGCCAAGTCACACGCTCGTGTGTGAGGCTGTGTGGAGCATACTGACTTGGTTTTAATTTCAACACCAGGGAACACACGGCCGTGTACATAACTGTGTGTCACACACGGCTGAGACACACGCCCGTGTCTCTGTCCGTGTGGACAAAAATAGGCAATTTACCAAGCCATTTTGCCACCCAACTTGCACAAACCTATTCCAAACCAAATTTGCACCCAAAACATAACATAATTTGGCATTTAAACCAACCAATTCAAGCCTAAATTATCCATATTCTATACCATTTCCAACATCAACCAATACAAAAAACATAAATACCACAATATGCCATACAAATTCATACCCAATTCAAATGTGCATCAATGCCTAAAATGCTCTAGTATACCAATGTTCATAACCCAACCATTTGCTATCCATAATACTAATTATCTACAAGGATTATCTATCCAACATTCAAAACATTACACAAGCCACATACATATATATATGTACATGATTCAATCATGCTAAAATAAGCCAACTTATATAGCAATATACCAAACCAAACTTAGAACATTTACAAGCCAACTCAAATGGCTACATTCATCATCAATTCATGAACCAAAATGACCAAAGTCCCTATACATGCCATATACTCAAAACATAAACTCAAAAGTACCAAATTGATAGATGGATAGTGTGATGGAGTCTCCGACGGTCCCCGAATCTGAGCTAGCTTTGAATTCACTATGAAACATGGAAAAATAAACAAAGTAAGATTTATAGCTTAGTAAGCTTGTATGAAAATAATAAGCAAGCTTCACCACTCAGTTACCATTAAAATTAAATGACATAACATAAAACAATGCATTAATCCCAAACTCACATGAACTTAACTACATACTTGATCATAAACTCACAACTTCAATTGATTCAATGCTCGTATGGTTTTTAGTACATACCTGTACCGTTACTTATCTATTTCTCACCAATTCATACCTTCAATGTACCCGTTGAACCATTTTGCATAGAAGTCGGACACTCAGGAGTCTCACACACTAAGTGCCAATATCATGGCCCAAATCCAACTCAATATATCTCGCACCCGAAGTACCGATATCATGGCCCGAAGCCAAATCAAAGTAACTCACACCTGAAGTACTGATATCATGGCCCGATGCCAAATCAATGTATCCCCTAATGACATGTCACTAGTATCCTAATTTATTCCTGAGGTTCAACCGGGATTCGAATACCGAATTGTTGTCGAACCACTATCAAACATATCCATAGTCTCGTATTCACAGTTTATGCAATATCAAAGCATAGAAAATACATTTGTAATGAAAGTTATAACATACGAACTTACCTCGGACGTGAAAACGACGACACAGGTCAACTAATCCGAGACTTTATTTTTTCCCCGATCTAAGTTCGTATTTTGCTTTTCTTGATCTATATAATATCAAATACAACTTATTTAATTATCTCTCTATTCAATTTAATCCAAAACACTCATTAAAGCACATTTACACTTTTGCCCCTAATATTTCAACATTTTTACAATTTAGTCCCTAGGCTCGTAAAACAAAATTCATTAAATTTCATCAAAACCCAATCCTAGTTAAAAATTTATCATGCTTATAGCAGCCTAAAATTTTCATTTATTACACATTTTAACCACTAAATTTACACATTTAACAATTCAGCCCCTAATTTGCATTTTCATTAAAAATCACTTAACAGAACTTGTATATCTATCAACAATCATTCATAATCTATCAAGAAATTTCAAAATACATGCTTATTCATCATTGGAAACATTTAAAATCTTTAACAATTTTGCAAATTAGTCCCGGGGCTAGCTAGACATAGTTGCAACGATCTCAAAAACATAGAAATCATTAAAAACGGGACAAAAATCGTACCTTAATTGATCAAAAATAGCTTGGTTGAATGAACCCTAAAAGAATGGCTTTTCTTCTCTTTAAAAATCAGTGGAGATGAAGAATAAAAGATGATAGTCATGTTATTTTTATTTAATATTGTCTTTATTAACTAAATTACTAATTTACTCTTTATTAAAATTCATTAAAATTCATTTAATCATGTCCATCTTTGTCCACTCAGACTAATAACGGTCTGGTTACAACATAAGGACCTTTAATTTATGATTCCTTAGCTATTTAATACCTTTAACTATTAGAACATCAATTTTGCACTTTACGCGATTTAGTCCTTTTTATCAAATTGACCAATCAAACGATAAAATTTCTTAACAAAATTTTCACACAAACATATTATCATGATGTAAACATTAAAATAATAAAAAATAATTATTTTGACTTTGAATTTGTGGTCCCGAAACCACTATTCCAATTTGACTAAAAACGGGTTGTTACATTTTGTGTTAAATGATGGATATGTGATGCTTGTTGACTATAGGTGATGTGGATGTCAATGGTTGATGAATTGAGAATTAGTATACTTGTGAACTTAGTTGAAATAGTGCATGTTTAGAATATGACTATATTGATGATTTGAGAATGTGAAATTGGTATAAAATTGAATGGTGTGTTGTGAGATTGTGTGCCTTGTGTTGTTGGTATTATGTTTGTTTGAGTTAGATGAATGCCTATATATATGCTATGTTTTGGTTCCAAATGGCTTGGTGTAGGTACATGCAATTTGGGTGGCAAAATGGCTTGGTAAATAGCCTATTTGAAATCAAGTCAGTATGCTCCACACGGCCCAGCACACGGGCGTGTGTCATGGCCGTGTGGCATAAGTCAGTATACCCTACAGGTTTGGCATGACCTAGCACACGAGTTGGGACACGGGCGTGTGTGGCCATTTCTAGGGCACATGGGCTAGTCACACAAGCGTGTGTGTTGGCCGTGTGACCCAAGTCAGAGAGTTAGACAGGGTCGGACACGGGCTTGGACACGGCCATGTGATCCCATTTCGAATGTCCACATGGCCTGTGATACGGGCGTGTCTCTGGCTGTGTGAGACACACGGCTGGGCCACACGGGCGTGTGTCCCCTGTATTTTTGAAAATTTGCTAAGTGTTTCAAAAATTTCTTGAGCTATCAGTTTAGTCCCGAACCACTTTTAAAGCATGTTTAGGGCCTCGTAGGCTCGTATTAGGGACAATGCGATTGAGTTTGAATGATGATTGCATGAAATTTGAAAATGTATGTGAAATGAATGTTTGATTGTTTTATAAGTCCGATAATGCTCCATAACCCTATTCCGGCGTTGAATACGGGTGAGGGGTGTTACACTTATTCCGTGAAACAGAGGAAAAGGTAAAAGTGATTCGAGATAGTTTGAAAGCAGCCTCTGATCGTAAAAATTCTTATGCCGATCTTAAACAAAAAGAAATAGAGTTTCAAGTTGGCGCCAAGGTATTCTTGAAAGTATCACCTTGGAAGAAAGTTCTCCGGTTTAGTCGTAAAGGAAAATTGAGTCCACGATTCATCGGGACATATGAGATTACTGAAAAAATCAGACCTGTTGCATATCGATTAGTGTTACCACTAGAACTTGATCGAATTCATAATTTTTTTCATGTGTCTATGTTGTGACGGTATCGGTCGGACCCTTCACATGTGATTTCTCCGACAGAAGTGGAGATTCAATTTGATATGACTTACAGTGAGGAACCGATCAGAATCTTGGCACGTGAAACAAAAGAGTTAAGAAATAAAAAGGTAGCATTGGTAAAAGTTCTCTAGCAACGACATGGTATTGAAGAAGCTACCTGGGAACCGGAGGATACCATGAAGAAATAGTACCCAAACCTCTTTACTGGTAAGATTTTCGAGGATGAAAATTCTTAAGGGGGAGAGTTGTAACAGCCCATTTTCAGTGAAATCGAAACAGTGGTTTCGGGACCACAAATCCGAGCTGGAAATAAAATTTATTTTAATATTATTTCATGGTCTGCATTATGATAGGAATGTCATATGTGTAACATCCCAAATGTGGGGTTATTCGGAATTTGATAATTTTTCTTATGTATGAACTGCTGTGTCATTATTTATGGAATAATAATGATCAATTTAAGGCCTTGAGTTGGCTCGGTTTAATGGAAAATTCAGTTTTTAATTTAAAAGGTAAGGAGCCTTAGCGGAGGGGTGTTAAAAGAATAAGTGGGGATAAGTTAACACTAAAAAGCCCTTGGTAAAGTGGCAAAAAGAAGCCCACTTAAGAGCTACATGTGACGCCACCAAGGAGCAAGGGAGAGCCTTGGTTTGAGTCACAAAATCCTCTTGTTTTTGTTTTTATTGGGACGGCACAAGGGGGAGAGTTTTCTCCTTCAAACTCTTTTATTAGGTGTAATTAATTAGGGATAATAGAAGAGTTTTATTTGTCTAATTATAGTAATAATGAGAAGATATTTAAGGATATTGGTTGGATTATTATTTGATAAAAGGTGAATTAATTCAAATTAGTTTGAATTAATTTAAATGGGTGGCCTAGAGAAAAACTAGGTGATGGCCGAATGTGGGACTCCTTGGTGAAGAGGAGTGGACGGCTAGGAGTTGAACTCCTTGTTGCCTAGGTTGGATGGCAAGCTTGAAGGGGGAGGCCGAATGCTTATAAAAACCCCACCCTAGCTCATTGTTTTGGTTTTTTCATTCTTGCTAAGTTGCCGAAAAACCCTAACCCCTCTCCCTTGTGTTCTTTTATTTTCCTTGTTCTCTCAAACCCTTGGCCGAAACACTCTCTACTTCTCTTAGCCGAATTCCCTAGCCCTCTTTTGCTCTTGCGTTTTCACCATTCTCTCAAGCTCTCAAAGCCGAATCTTCTACCACCTTCCTCCCCCATTAATTTCTTTCCCCCTTGGCCGAATATGCTCTAGTGGTGTACCGAAACTCTCTTTCCCTCTCTGTTTCTTTTCTTTCTTCTCAAAACCGAATCCCTATCTCCCTTTTCTCACTATTTTCTTTCTACTCTAGCCGAATTCTTTTCTCCTTGTTTTGTGAAGTTTTGGCCGAATATCAAGCAAGGGTAATCCTTTTTTTGTGTTTCCAATCGGTCATAGAAGAAGGTAAGTATGCCGAAACTCTTCTCCCACATTCTCTTCTCTATCGACTATCAACAAGGGTAAGAGCCGATTTCGGCATTAGATTGCAAGTATGAATCATCTGATTCGGAATCGGTTGTTGTAGGGCCTTCGAGGTGTTGATCTAGTGAAGCCGTCACCCTCGAGCAATTGGTTGGTAAGTCGTGGTAAGGATGTGGTAATAGTTTAATCTCTTTAAGTATCAAAAGCCGAAAAGCTTTGGTTATGGGTAATGTTCACTAATCAATTATTTGGTAAAACAGATCTGTGAATCGAGTGGGGTGGATAGTAGCAAAGAGTTAAAGGTAAGGCTTTGGGATCAAAAGATAAACCCCTAGGATTGTTTGGGTTGGCCGAATGGGCCATGATACTAACCCATGTGTTTGGCCGAATATAGGGACCAGTAGATCTAGGTGGCCGACATCTCTTTTCGGGATTTAGACAATTCAGTGGTGACAGGTGTGTACATACACACTTATAATAGCTAATTAAGTGTATTAAGTGTATGTTATGTGTAAACCGCTCTATGTAGATGTGGCAATAGTACCTTAATGGTACAAGCGAGGATCCCGGTAAGTCTCTACTTGTATGAGATTGATAATAATGCTTTTGGGAAGCATGGATTATTGGATACATGTGATGTATGTATGTTTCGTTATTAACCGCTTGATATGGGTTGATGAGAGGAGGGGCGGTGATATCGCGGTCGACGAGCACCGGTGCTTTGGTAGCACACTCGTGACTATATGTCACCAGAGGTTTGGTACCTCCAGAGGTTTGGTACCTCATAGCGACTTGTCCCCGTGGTTAACACCACCACCGGGTTGGCCCCACTTGAGATATGGGATCGTCGCGGTGATTTGGTATCACACACGATGGGTTGGCCCCATCACCCAATTTGTGTCTATGGACACCAAAGTGCTTTGGTAGCACATTGTGACTATATGTCACCAAAGTGGTTTGGCACCACCAGTGTTTTGGTAACACATCGTGACTACGGTCACCGGTGGTTTGGTACCACATGGGGTAGACAAAGGTGTTTGGTTGGCTAGGTTGGGTACACGATACTCTGCTTATTGACTGTTATATGTTGTGTATGAAACGTTGTTTTTCAAATGGGGAAAGGGTACATATCGAGTCTTGGTGACTCACCTTCTCCTTTAACATTTTTCGTGTGACCAGTAGATGGCGGTGGAGGAGAGTTGGACTCGAGGTGGCCATGCGGTGGATTCAAATTTATAGAACTTTAAATTTCTTTATTTTTACTTGGGTTGTAATAAGGCCTCCTTAAACTACATTGGTGTTATTTTCTTTTATGTTGGATATTTGCTTAAAACCATATCATTAAATTGAATTAAATCACATGTTTTCTTAAATTAACACGAAAAAGTTTATTCGTGCCATCAAGCACACTTGAAACCGAGTATAACAATTGGACTTAATTAAAATTCCAAATTAAACCTAAGGGTAGCTTTTTGGCAAGACAACCAAAACGAGGGGTTTTCAATGAAAATTTAATGTTTTTCAAATGGTGTTCACAAGGTTTTACTCAGTAACAAATCAAATTCGGTCGTAGTGTTTGGGGCGGGTTTGGGTTGTTACTGAACTGGTATCGAGCCCAGTTCAAAGCTCGGTGTGTAGGGCCCAAGGCCCAAAAATGTTTTGGTAGGCCTTATGGTATGATTTTTGGGTTTTAAGCAAAGATGGCCCGAGTCTCCGGCAGACCGATCCGCCTGTAAGTACATCTAAACCTTTTTGTGAAATATATTCTGTAGAAGGGTAGGAAGCATGGAACGTAGATAGATTTATAGGACTTGGACCCTAAGGCTAGATTACTCAAACACAATGAAGCATAAGACTTAAAGAACTAAACCAACCTATGACTTAGTCAATGAGCTAGGGTGTGGTAACCCACAGACGCATGTCTAGGATTGGATCGGAAGAGCTTGGTATTTTAGCGGTCCCTCGTGACTCACCTCCTCTTCGCAGTATCCTACCAGTGCGTAGCTTCGGTTCACCCTAACTCGAAGGTTGGTGGTGTGGTAACTTCGTGCGCATGTCTAGAAAGGTTCAAAGTGAGAGCTCGGTATTTAAGCGGTCCGCGTGACCCACCTCCTCTTCACTTGAATTACCGCACAGTGCGTAGCTTTGGTTCACCCTGACCAGGAAGGCTCGGTCATAGGCTAAAAACAATGATTAAAACCCGAGAAGGGAATTAGCCTTGTTTTTCGAAATAGAATGAATAACCAGCCCTAATGTTTTCAAAACTTATCCAATAACCCTCTCAAACCCTAGAACACTTAGTATACAATGTTTTTCTCGGAAAACTTGATTTGTGAAAAATTACAGAAATACCCTTAGGAGTAAAATTACCAAAATGCCCATGACCCATAAAATATTAATTCGACGGTTTTGCTTAAAAATTTCAACTATTTTACAAATATCAAGTAGCTTAGCTCTGGAAATCATCAGTAAAATATTTTGGTTCTGGAAAATTACGGAAAATACCCCTGTAGGAAAAAAGACGAAAATACCCCTGGGTTAGAAATGGGCAGAAATGTCCGATGAGTGAATAAGTATGGAAAGTATTAAGGAATGGATGCATGGACCTCTTTGTGTGAACTAGGATAGGAAACTGAAACCTTGTTTGCTCGAAAGAATCTCTGATTAAACCTTATCCATAAAATTTCTTCTTGAGTAATAATAAAGTGAAACAAATGCTAACGCATAAAATTTTTCTTAATCAGATTAAAAGCGCGGTAGATAGAATGAGTTCTAGAGGACGTGGGACGCCGTGGACGTGGTAGGGTAGGATGACGGTATCTCGAACCCGTCAGTCGGGACAAGGTTCGAGAAAATGAGGTACCATCGCCACCACCACCTCCTACTTTTAGAGCCGAGGAGCCGGAGCGCACCGGTGGCGAGTCGAGATCGCAAGCCGTGTTGCGAGTCTTGGAGATGGTGGTCGGGTGGTGGAAATGTGGGAGCTCGGAAATTGTCCCCGAGCGACTCGATCTAACGGAGCGGAGGTATTCCGAGGTGTGTCGAGTGGCACCAGTCAGCGGCAATGGAATCACCGCTAGAGTCAACCGAAAGGATCATGGATGACCTTGACTCGACCGAGGAAGAGAAGTCGAAAGGGCGTGTCGCTTCTAAAGGATGAAGCATATCGCTGGTGGCTTACGGTTCGAGATGGGGCTACAGCCGATGATTTGACTTGGGAGTATTTCAGAACCGCCATCGAGAAAAAGTATGTGGGCATTAGCTACACGACGCCAGCAGAGAAAGGCTTTTCGGGATTAGTTCAAGGAACTAAGTCCGATCGGAATATGAGGCGGAATTTCTAAGGTGAGTAGATATGCGAGAGGCATCGTGCTCTATCGAACATGAGCGCCGTGTCCGCTTTGAGGACGGACTCAGAGATGATTTAAGTTACCGATTGCCCCACAAAGCAGGTTCGTGAGTTCTCATCTCTAGTGGAGAAGGCTAAGGTAGCCGAAGGAATCAAGGAGGTCGTGTGAGGCGAGCTATAGCAAGAACAATCGTAAGAGAAGTTTTGGGTCAGCTGGGTCAAGCGGAAGTGCTCAGAAAAAGGCTAGGCCAAGTGGGCCCAATCAGGCAGCAAGGCCCACAACTGCTAATCAGAGGCCGACTCAGTGCAATCGCTGTGGAAAGACCCATTGGGGAGGGTGTTGGACCGGTGATAAAGGATGCTTTGAGTGTGGATCTTTGGAGCATCGCGTCAGAGATTGTCCCCAAAAACTAGCTAAGAAGCGACGGAATGGGTAACCGTGCTCGGGATAGAAATGTAGGACCACAGAGGGGTCGTGGTAATGGTAGAGGAAACAACGGTCCTAACCGAGGTCGTGGAACTCAAGGCAAGAGGTTCGGGCAACACAGAGGCTAGGCACTGGCTTAGTCTTACGCAGCAAGGTGTCGCGAAGAAGGTGACGCACCGGATGTCATAACCGTGACGTTTCTAATTTTCGGCTTTCCTTATGTTGCATTGATTGATGTGGGCTCGACACACTCGCACATTGCTAGTAGTGTGGTAGGAACAATGGACCTAGACTCAAAGCGCTTCTAGGGAGATGATGTAGTTAGCCCCTTAGGTCACTCCGTAGTCGTAGATAAACTCTATAGAGGCGTACCCCTAGAACTTCAAGGGTAGTATTTGTAGTGATCTAATGGAACTACCGCTTGGGGAGTTCGATTTGATCCTTGGTATGGATTGGTTGGTTAAGTACCAAGCGAGTTTGGATTGCGTGGCTAAGCGCATGGTCCTTAAGACGATCAAGGTGATGAAGTGGTTATGATAGGAGATAGAAGGAATTATCTCGTCCAACGTAGTGACCGCCTTGAAGGTCAAAAGATGGTCAAGAAGGGTTGTGAGGCGATTTGGTTCAAATCGGCTTTGGAAACTAAGGAGTTAGTAATTGAAAAGGTCCGAACGGTGGGGAATTTCTTTGATGTATTCCCGTAAGAACTTCCGGTTTGCCTCGGATCGAGAAGTCGAATTCGGTATAGACTTGCTACACCGGCGGCACTCGTGTCCATAGCACCATACCGAATGGCACCAAAGGAATTGGTGGAGCTAAAGGCTCAAATTCGGGAGCTCTTGGATAGAGGGTTTATACGACCAAGTATATCTCCGTGGGGAGCACCTGTGTTGTTTGTCAAGAAGAAGGGCGGTTCTATGCGGATGTGCATCGACTCACCGTCGATTGAACAAGTTAACGATCAAGAACAAGTATCCGTTGCCTCGGATTGACGACTTGTTTGATCAATCAAGGGTGCCTCGGTGCCAAGATAGACCTTAGGTCGTTATCACCAATTAAGGGTGAAGGAGGGTGATGTTCACAAAGCGGCATTCGAACTCGGTATGGGCATTTCGAGTTCTTGGTGATGCCATTTGGGTTGACTAATGCGCCGGCGGCATTCATGGACTTGATGAATAGAGTATTCCAAAGAAGACTTGGACCAGTTTGTCGTGGTGTTCATAGACGACATATTGGTTTATTCAAAGACGAGAAGAGGAGCATGACAAGCATTTACGGATAGTTTCGCAAGTATTGAGGAGAAGCAGGTTGTATGCCAAATTCGTAAGTGTGAATTTTGGCTTAGGAAGTGGCTTTCTTAGGTCATGTAGTATCAATTTGAAGGAATTAGAGTAGACCCTCGCAAGATTGAGGCAAGATTGGAATGGAAACCACCTAGGTCTCTGTGGTGAAATACGAAGTTTTTCGGGTTTAGCAGATACTATCGGAGATTCGTGGAAGGATTCTCTCTAATAGCAGCGCCGTTAACTAAGTTGCTAAGGAAAGGTGTCCCATTTGTATGGACGGAGAAGCGACAAGAAAGCTTTGATAAGCTAAGGAAGATTTTGTGGAAGCTCCGGTTTTGGTGCACTGAAGCAGAAAGTTATTCACGGTTTATTGTGATGCATCTCACACCGGTTTGGGATGTGTGTTGATGCAGGATGGGAAGGTAGTAGCCTATGCATCCCGTCAATTAAGATCGCATGAGGTTAACTACCCAACTCACGACTTAGAGTTAGCAGTGGTCGTCTTCGCTCAAGATATGGAGACATTACTGTATGGAGAGAAGTCGATGGTCTACACGGATCACAAAAGCTTGAGGTATCTTCGACTCGGAAGGATCTCGAATCGAGCGGCGTCGGTGGATTGAACTACTAAAGGACTATGATTGTTCAATCGAGTACCATCCGGGTAAGGCTAATGTGGTAGCCGACGCATTGAGCCGGAAGCGTGAACGGACTTAAGAGCAATGTTCGCTCGGTTAAGTCTCAGTATGATGATGGGAGTCTTTTGGCGGAACTTCAAGTAAAGCCGACTTGGATTGAAGAGATTAAAGAAAAGCGGTTAGTGGATGAAGGCTTGAGCTCTAAGAGGGTACAAGTTCAAGACGGTGGTTTGGAAGGGTCTGATCTGTCTAGTGATGGAGTGCTTTGTTTTCAAGGACGAGTATGTATGCCAAAGGATCCAGAATTAAGGCGAGAAAATTCTCCAAGATGCACATAGCAGCCCATACGCTATGCATCCCGGGGAAGCAAGATGTATGGAGATTTGCGGAAAGCTTGAGCTCGTGGCAGGTTGAAGCGTGAGATAACGGAATTCGTAGGAAGTGTCCGACGTGTCGTGAGGTTAAGGGTGAACATCGGTCACCATCGGGACTACTTCAACCGATAAAGATCCTCAATGGAAATGGGAGAGGATCACCATGGATTTTGGTAGTGGGCTACCCCTTACGCCCACCAAGAAGGATGCGATGCGGGTAATTGTGGATCGCCTAACTAAATCAGCTCACTTCATGCCGGTGAGAATGGATTACTCTCTCCGAAGCTAGCAAAGGCGTATGTGGGTGAAATAGTGAGGTTGCATGGCGTGCGATGTCGATTATCTCGGATAGAGATCCCAGATTTACGTCAAGGTTCTGGAAAGCGTTGCATCAAACTTTGGGTACACGGTTAGATTTCAAGACGGCTTTCCATCCACAAATCGACTGGACTGATCGGAAAAGGGTGATCTGATTTTAGAAGACATGTTAAGAGGTGTGTCTTGGATTTTAGTGGTAGTTGGGAGGAGTACCTACCATTAGCGGAATTCGCTTATAACAATAGTTATCAAACGAGTATTCAAATGGCTCCATACGAGGCCCTATATGGGACGAAAGTGTCGTACTCCTACTTGTTGGACGGAGTTGGGAGAAAGACAAGTTCGGGTCCAGAATTGGTAACCGAGACGGAAGACAAAGTCAAGGTGATTCGGTCTCGTCTCAAGGAAGCATCGGATAGGCAGAAATCTTATGCCGATCTCAAACGCAAGGAAGTGGAGTATGCTGTGGGAGACAAAGTTTTTCTGAAAGTGTCGCCTTGGAAAAAGGTGTTGAGATTTGGACGGAAAGGGAAGTTAAGCCCAAGGTTCATTGGGCCATATACTGTTGTGAAGCGAATAGGACCGGTAGCTTATCAGCTAGAGTTGCCGGCAGAATTGAGTCAGATTCATGACGTATTTCATGTATCGATGTTGAGACGGTATCGGTCAGATCCTTCGCACGTTGTGCCAGTAGCAGAAATTGAGGTGAGCTCGGATTTATCTTTTGAAGAAGAACCGGTTCAGATTGTAGACCGAGATGTGAAAGTTCTACGTAGGAAGGCAGTGCCTTTAGTAAAAGTGTTATGGCGGAACCACGGAGTGGAAGAAGCTACGTGGGAGCCCGAGGAGGTGATGCGGCAGCAATACCCCCATCTCTTTTGATCAAGGAATTTCGAGGACGAAATTTATTTTAAGGGGGGTAGAACTGTAACATCCCAAATGTGGGGTTATTCGGAATTTGATAATTTTTCTTATGTATGAACTGCTGTGTCATTATTTATGGAATAATAATGATCAATTTAAGGCCTTGAGTTGGCTCGGTTTAATGGAAAATTCAGTTTTTAATTTAAAAGGTAAGGAGCCTTAGCGGAGGGGTGTTAAAAGAATAAGTGGGGATAAGTTAACACTAAAAAGCCCTTGGTAAAGTGGCAAAAAGAAGCCCACTTAAGAGCTACATGTGACGCCACCAAGGAGCAAGGGAGAGCCTTGGTTCGAGTCACAAAATCCTCTTGTTTTTGTTTTTATTTGGACGGCACAAGGGGGGAGAGTTTTTCTCCCTTCAAACTCTTTTATTAGGTGTAATTAATTAGGGATAATAGAAGAGTTTTATTTGTCTAATTATAGTAATAATGAGAAGATATTTAAGGATATTGGTTGGATTATTATTTGATAAAAGGTGAATTAATTCAAATTAGTTTGAATTAATTTAAATGGGTGGCCTAGAGAAAAACTAGGTGATGGCCGAATGTGGGACTCCTTGGTGAAGAGGAGTGGACGGCTAGGAGTTGAACTCCTTGTTGCCTAGGTTGGACGGCAAGCTTGAAGGGGGAGGCCGAATGCTTATAAAAACCCCACCCTAGCTCATTGTTTTGGTTTTTTTCATTCTTGCTAAGTTGCCGAAAAACCCTAACCCCTCTCCCTTGTGTTCTTTTATTTTCCTTGTTCTCTCAAACCCTTGGCCGAAACACTCTCTACTTCTCTTAGCCGAATTCCCTAGCCCTCTTTTGCTCTTGCGTTTTCACCATTCTCTCAAGCTCTCAAAGCCGAATCTTCTACCACCTTCCTCCCCCATTAATTTCTTTCCCCCTTGGCCGAATATGCTCTAGTGGTGTACCGAAACTCTCTTTCCCTCTCTGTTTCTTTTCTTTCTTCTCAAAACCGAATCCCTATCTCCCTTTTCTCACTATTTTCTTTCTACTCTAGCCGAATTCTTTTCTCCTTGTTTTGTGAAGTTTTGGCCGAATATCAAGCAAGGGTAATCCTTTTTTTGTGTTTCCAATCGGTCATAGAAGAAGGTAAGTATGTCGAAACTCTTCTCCCACATTCTCTTCTCTATCGACTATCAACAAGGGTAAGCCGATTTTCGCATTAGATTGCAAGTATGAATCATCTGATTCGGAATCGGTTGTTGTAGGGCCTTCGAGGTGTTGATCTAGTGAAGCCGTCACCCTCGAGCAATTGGTTGGTAAGTCGTGGTAAGGATGTGGTAATAGTTTAATCTCTTTAAGTATCAAAAGCCGAAAAGCTTTGGTTATGGGTAATGTTCACTAATCAATTATTTGGTAAAACAGATCTGTGAATCGAGTGGGGTGGATAGTAGCAAAGAGTTAAAGGTAAGGCTTTGGGATCAAAAGATAAACCCCTAGGATTGTTTGGGTTGGCCGAATGGGCCATGATACTAACCCATGTGTTTGGCCGAATATAGGGACCAGTAGATCTAGGTGGCCGACATCTCTTTTCGGGATTTAGACAATTCAGTGGTGACAGGTGTGTACATACACACTTATAATAGCTAATTAAGTGTATTAAGTGTATGTTATGTGTAAATCTGCTCTATGTAGATGTGGCAATAGTACCTTAATGGTACAAGCAGATCCCGTGAAGTCTCTACTTGTATGAGATTGATAATAATGCTTTTGGGAAGCATGGATTATTGGATACATGTGATGTATGTATGTTCGTTATTAAGCGCTTGATATGGGTTGATGAGAGGAGGGGCGGTGATATCGTCTTGACGAGCACCGGTGCTTTGGTAGCACATCGTGACTATATGTCACCGGAGGTTTGGTACCTCAGAGGTTTGGTACCTCATAGCGACTTGTCCCCGTGGTTAACACCACCGTGGGTTGGCCCCACTTGAGATATGGGATCGTCGCGGTGATTTGGTATCACACGATGGGTTGGCCCCATCACCCGATTTGTGTCTATGGACACCAGTGCTTTGGTAGCACATTGTGACTATATGTCACCAGTGGTTTGGCACCACCAGTGTTTTGGTAACACATCGTGACTACGGTCACCAGTGGTTTGGTACCACATGGGGTAGACAAAGGTGTTTGGTTGGCTAGGTTGGGTACACGATACTCTGCTTATTGACTGTTATATGTTGTGTATGAAACGTTGTTTTTCAAATGGGGGAAAGGTTACATACTGAGTCTTGGTGACTCACCTTCTCCTTTAACATTTTTCAGGTGACCCGTAGATGGCGGTGGAGGAGCCGGTTGGACTCGAGGTGGCCATGCAGTGGATTCAAATTTATAGAACTTTAAATTTCTTTATTTTTACTTGGGTTGTAATAAGGCCTCCTTAAACTACATTGGTGTTATTTTCTTTTATGTTGGATATTTGCTTAAAACCATATCATTAAATTGAATTAAATCACATGTTTTCTTAAATTAACACGAAAAAGTTTATTCGTGCCATCGGGCACACTTGAAACTGGTATAACAATTGGACTTAATTAAAATTCCAAATTAAACCTAAGGGTAGCTTTGGCAAGACAACCGAAAACGAGGGGTTTTCAATGAAAATTTAATGTTTTTCGAAATGGTGTTCACAAGGTTTTACTCGGTAACAAATCAAATTCGGTCGTAGTGTTTGGGCCGGGTTTGGGTTGTTACAATATGAAAATTCTGATAAGAAAATTTTACCGATTATGTACTTAATTATGGAAAGGACCAAATTTCATAGAATGCAAAAGATGAATTCTAGTAGCTAGAAGGATCAAATAGCTATGGAATTCAAAATAAGAGGTCCTTATATGGTAATTAGACCATTAAATAAAAGTTAGTAGATATTTTTGATGAATCATCCATGAAAAAATTTAAAAAGGGTAAGGAATAAATTGGAAACTAAAATAATTAAAAGATGATAATAGAAAAATCTCATCATTTTATATCATCTTTCCCAAAATTTGCATGGAAACCCTAGGAGAGAGAAAGGAAACTAATCAAGCTTAATTAGGTATGTTTTCTTGTCCAGTTTTTAGTAATTTTTATATTTTTGAGATCGGGATAGTCTAATCTATCTATTTTGGGGATTAATTTGAAAATGATCAAAGTAACAAAGTTTTGCCATGGATGAATATGCTAAAAATTTGAAATTTATGGCAGAAAATGAAAGGTTGTTGATAGATAAACAACTTTTACAAAGAGAATTTTTATGAAATCATGATTTAGGGACTAAATTGAAAAGTGGTAAAACCCATGGAAAAATTCTGAATTTTGTGAAATACAAGTGCTGTATATGTTATATAAAAATTTTAGTTAGGCTTGGAATAAGAATTAAATTGCATGAATTTCATTTTCCGAGCCTAGGGATAAAATTGGAATTTATGAAAAGTTTAGGGGCAAAATGGTAATTTTGCCTAGAGTGTAAATTGAATCCAATTGAATATGAAATATGATAAATTGATGATTAAATTCATTTATATAGATCCGAACAACTCAAATTCGAAGCTAGATCGAGGAAAAGAAAAAGTTTCGAATTAGTAGATTTTCATACACAAACAAGTGTCTAGGTAAGTTCGCGTAATCGAATTGTGTTTATTTATATGCTTGAATTGAATGTGGTATGTAATTGTATGAATTATATAAATGTTAAAAATAAATGAAATAATCATATGTTCAAACATATCAGGAAAATATAAAGTTCCGTTTGAATAATGAAATTCGATGGATATATGCGATTTCCCATATTACATGTGGTCATGCATATGTTGTAGATAGAATATAGCTCGAATGAGCAATCCTATTAAAGTCCTCTCGAGCATCCTGTTAAATAGTTCTTGTGAGCATCCTGATCTGTAGTTATAATGCATGTGTTGCACACTACCGCAGCTCTGTGTGAGCGTGTTGTTACATGATTCGATCAGTTGTGATCCATCATATAATGCGGACACAAACGTAGCTCTACGTGAGCATCCTGATATAAGATCTTATGGGCTTCTTGACGTGGCTCGCTTGAACTCCCTGTTCCTTTATCTGGTGCTCCATGATATTAACTCTCTAGAGTTATTTGTTAAGCTCTATGAGCTCCCTGAATAAAACTCTTATGAGTTTCTTGTTTAGCCCGGATAAGCATCCTGTTACATGGCTCAACTGAGCATTGTAACACCCCTCACCCATATTCAACGCCAGAATAGGGTTACAGAGCATTACAAGATTTACAACACTTTTAAACATACAATTCATATACAATTTATTAAACCAAATATAATTCAATCATAACCAATCATAGTGTCCCTTAAACGAGCCTACGAGGCCTTAAACATGCATTGGGGTGGTTCGGGACTAAACCGATAACTCGGGAAATTTTTAAACACTTAGTAATTTTTTTCTCAAAATAGGGAACACACGCTCGTGTGAGCAGGCCGTTTGTCTCACACGGCCACTAGACACGCCCGTGTCACCAGCCGTGTGAAAACAGGGGGTACATACTGACTTGGGTCACACGGCCAATCACACGTCCGTGTGTCTAGCCCGTGTACCCTTCGAAGTGACCACACACGCCCATGTGTTAGGCCCTGTGCTAGGCCGTGTCAAACCTGTAGGGTATACTAACTTATGCAACACGGCCAAGTCACACGTCCGTGTGCTAGGCTGTGTGCCAATTAGGGGGTATACTGAGTTGTGCCACACGACCGATCACACACCCGTGTGTGAGACCGTGTGGTGCTGTAACATCCTTAAATCGGGGTCTTTGCATTTTTGGGTGCTTGCATGTGATAATACGATTGTTGTGCTAGTTAGGGTGTTTTGGGGTCCAGGCATGAGCGTGGGGTAGGCCTGAGCCATAGCAATTTTTTTTTTGTTTTGGGTACTTGGAAGGGAGAGCTCAGTGAGTTAGGTGTTAAAGGAAATTATTGGAGTGCTTTGACACAAGAATCCCAGTGGTAAAGTGGCAAGGGAGATGCCACTTAAGCACAAGGAGTGTGACGCCACATGCAAGAGGGAGAGCCTTGGTTCGAGCTGCAGGAATCCCTTTCTGCTTATTCCTTTTTGACGCCAAGACTAGGGGAGTTGTCCTCAGGATGGACTCTGGTGGATGACTATTGAAGGGGTCAACAGATTCAAACGAGAGGAGGAGAGAAATGTTAGGAGGTTGAAGTGTTCAAACTTGTTTGAATGGGTGATCAAGAGGAAAGCAATGAGAAAAAGAAGGGATCGGGTTGGGGGAGTGTGTTAGCCAAAATTTGAATGGTGGTAGGTGGTGTGAGCATTCGGTTGAGGGTTTCTAAGGGGGTGGCCGAATGTGGCAAGTTGGCTTTGGTGAAGTGTGGCATTCGGCTAGTTAGAATGCACTTTGGGCCTTTTCTTTTATTTTCTTTTGTGCCGAATTGAACCACTCCCATATTTCACTTTTGGCAATTGTTGCTTCTTCGTCTTTTCTCTCAAAAACCCAAGCCGAATTCTTCCCACTCTTCTTCTCCATCTTTGTTCTAAAACCGAAACCATCACCCCTCACTCTTCTTACGATTTCTTTTGATCACCTTAGCTGCATCATCATTTACTTTCTTTTGTTTCAAAGCCGAAAACCCCTAACCCCATCATCATCATCTTCAACCTCTGTGCCATAGCCGAATATCTCCATCCAAGGTTCTCATCTCTGATTTTCTTCCATAAACTGAACTCCTGTGGCCAACTCTTCTTCATCTTTTTCTTTTGTTACCTCTAAAACTGAACATTTCTAAGATCCTTGGGGTGGCACCTTAACGATTCTTGCATCTTTTTTTTTTCGATTTGCCGAAATCTATTTCCCTTCCTTGGTTCTCAAAGCCGAAATCTCAACCCATAAACAGGTAAGATCTCACCATTTTCCTCTTTCTTTTTCTTCTTCTTTTTTCTTCTCTTTTGTTCTTATGGCCGAATCTTCCTAGCATTCTCTTATCTCTATTCCTTTCTCTAATCCGATTGCTATGGTAGGAAAAGCCGAAATCTCTGGCACTCAAACCTTTCTTATTTGACTCTTGTTGCAGTAGATCATTAACGTTGGGGTGCCATTACTTCCAATCGATTCTGATAGAGTGTGGTAAGTGCTCTGTCATTTCAGCATTGCTTATTGCGTTAAGTGCTGAAGGCAGTAGCTGATTTTGTAGATCTTGGCCGATTGAAGGGTGTTAAGGAAGGTTTGGTATTAGTCGACTGGGTGCTCGATCTGTGTTGTGGTCTGCGGCACTGAATCTTCGGGATTTGTCAAGCTAGGTAAGGAATCTACTCTTTCGGGTTTGATATCTTTATGAATTGTTAGTCACTGTATTAATCCGATTTAGTGACCAAAGGTTTTATGGACCCTAGTGCCAGCCAAGCGTGAGGTGGGGTTAGATCTGAGACCCCAGCCCCTAAGTTCAAAAAGAGGGCAGTGTCGGCTGTTCGCGATTGGCCACCGGGGTGTGGGCCGGCATCTGAGTAAAGCAGTAGACAGATAGCAGTAGTGTCGATTAATGACAGTGTCGATGTAGAGAGCATCGTACTACGGGTAATCAGGTGTGTAACTCTTACACACTTCATTAGTTAATATGTTTATCATGTATGTTGCCAAAAGCTGGATTTATCGTCGAAACTGTTATGTTACTCTTGTGGGTAAGAGCGAGGACTCCGGGTAAGTCCACTATTGATTGATTAACGATAAATGCCTCTACAGTATTTGCATATTCCATGCCGTGTGATGTTAGTATCTTAAGCATAATTGTTATGCCATGAAAAGTATGCTCATAAAGTTGGGTATGATGAGAGGAGGGGAAGGCATGATTCTAGACTGCCGTCAAGTGGTTTTGACCACACGATGGGTTGGCCCCGCTTTCTATATTATTATCGTGACTAAGTCTCAAAGTGGTTTTGACCACCAGTGGTTTTGACCACATATGTATTATTTGTGACTACGGTCACAAGTGGTTTTGACCACGGTGGTTTGGTAGTACACCACGGGTAGGTCTGAGGGAGTTCGGATGGTTAGGTTGTGGGTTGCATGACTTGCATATTGGCTTATGAAATTGTGTGAGAGGCACTAATATTATCGGGATGGGGATTTATACACTGAGTCTCGGTGACTCACCCCTTCCATTACATTTTGCAGATGAATCATAAATCGCGGATGCGGAGCCGGGGCGGACTCGAGGTGGCCATGCACAGTATTTCGAGTTTTTGTTTTGAACTATCATTTTGGTTTTTACTTTGCTTTAAATTTGGTTTTGGGTTGTAATAGGGCCACTAGCTTTTATTTTTGGGTTTTATTTATCTGCTTTGAATTTACATTATATTTTGCTTAAGTTAGACAAAACGGCATGCCTAACAATCTATTAATGAATGTTTTCTAAACTTTTTTTTCAAAGTATCGAGTTTTCTAAACTTTACCATCGGGTAACAACAAACAAGTGGTGACAACAAGCTAACTCAATTTATTTCAAGACTAAGTTTTACTCTAAGACCAAAGTGCGAAACGGCTTTTAGCTTTATTACTTAAACTAATTCGGGTTTCATGAAGATCAATAGTTTTCCTAAAATAAGATACGACAACTTGTTTTCAATAACAATTCTTTACAAAATCAGAACAACCTCCTGTCTTCTTTAAAAACATTTTTCCTGTGACATGCCGGATTCGGTCGTAGCATGTTGATCGAGTTTAGGGTGTTACAATTTTGGTATCAGAGCCAGGTTCAAAAGCTCAGCTGTGGGCCCGAGGCCCAAAATATTTTTAATAATGGGTTACGAAATGATTTTGATGAAAAATGCTTGATTTGGGGAAAGCATGGCACCGAGTCTCCGGCACCGATCCGCACAGGTAAGTACCCCTAACTACTGTTTATATGATTGTGATTGTGACATGACTGGTAGTAATAGGAAATTACTTTAGAGACTGAAACTTGTAGGATTGTGTGAACTTACGAGAACGGCCCCTATAATAAACTGTTCATAAAACTGTGCTGTAATAACAGTGGAATGAATCTAATGCATAAAATTCTGAAATCAGATTAATTCGTGAACGGTAGTCATGACCAGCCGAGGACGTGGGCGTAATACGCGTGGTCGTGGTAGAGGTAGGATGACTGTGTCGGAACCGGTAGGGTCTGGCCATGGGTCGGAAAATGAGGTACCACCGTCGCCAGCTGTGGGTGTAGAATTTCAGGATCAGACGGGTGGTGATGACGCAGTGTCGCAGGCGATGTTGAGGGTTTTGGAGAGAGTCGCGGGTGCAAGCGTCAGAACGAGAGCTCGAAAATCTGTGTCCGAACGAATCCAGGCTAATAGAGCAGAGGTATTCAGGGGTGTATCTGGTGTAGCTCTCAATACAGCTGAGTATTGGCTGGAGGCGACAGAACGGATAATGGATGATTTGGACTTTACGGCTGGGGAGAAGCTGAAGGGGATAGTGTCTCTTCTCCGAGATGAGTCTTATCAGTGGTGGCTCACGGTCAGGGATGGAGCAATGGTCGACGACATCACCTGGGATTTCTTCAAGGCAGCTTATCAGAGGAAGTACGTTGGGGCCAGTTACATTGATGCACAGTGTAAGGCGTTCCTAAATTTGGTCCAGGGGAGTAAGACAGTATCGGAATATGAGGTAGAGTTTCTTCGGTTAAGTCGCTATGCTCAGGGTATTGGACTGGAAACCACCTAAGTCAGTAGCAGAGATTCGGAGTTTTCTAGGTTTGGCAGGATATTACAGAAGATTTGTGGAAGGGTTTTCCTTGATTGCAGCGCCGTTGACCAAGTTCCTGAGAAAAGGGGTTCCATTTGGTTGGTCATGTAACACCCCAAGCCCGGTCAACACACCACGACCGAATCTGGCATGTTACAGAGTGAAACTTTTTTTTTAAAAAAACAAGTTGTCGGTTTAATTCTAGTGAAAAAAAAACTCTTTGTATGTTTGCAAAAATCAGGTGCATGTATAGTTGAAATCGTTAAGTTGCTTTGAAATCCTGAAAATCTTTTTTTTAAAACTCGTTCGTGATTCATAACTTAAGAAAACGTTTATGTCTACAAAAACCCCGAGTGATTCTTACTTAATTACTTTGAAAACCGTTTGTATTTAAGCTTTGAAAACTTAGATTTGAAAGATTATTTAAGTTAACTTTGTAATCACCTTGTGAATGTTGTTACCCGATGGTAACGTTTAGAAAACTCGATGCGAAGTAAAGATTAGAAAACTTTGGTTATCAGGTAGTTTAAAACATGTTTAAGCAATTTATTTAGTAACATCCGAAAAATTAAAGCAGATATAATAAAACCCAAAATAAAAATACTAATGGCCTTATTACAAACCCAGATAAAAAAACCCGAAATTTAAAATAAAGTACCCCAGTCAAAAGTCCATGTAAAACCAAAACAATTATCGCATGGCCACCTCGAGTCCACCCGGCTCCTCATCCGCGATCTACGAATCACCTAAAAAGATAAGGGAGAAGGTGAGTCACCAAGACTCAGTGCATAATCCCCCTCCCTATTATTGCAACATGCTTACACAAATCATAATCAAGCAAACATATCATGCACCCAACCTAACCATCCATAACTCCATTTCCTACCCCGTGTGTTACCAAACCACTGGTGGTGCCAAACCACTGGTGACCCAAAGTCACTGATATCAATAATAATGTGGTGCCAAACCACTGGTGACCCAAAGTCATGAATAATCCAATTGTGGGGCCAACCCACGTTGTGATGCCAAATCACTGGTGACAATCCCGTTTATCAAATGTGGGGCCAACCCACTGTGGTGCTAAACCACTGGGACGAGTCCCTATGAGGTGCCAAACCTCTGGTGACCCAAAGTCACGAAATCAACTGTGGTACCAAACCACTGGAGGTGCCAAACCTCTGGAGGTGCCAAACCTCTGGTGACCCAAAGTCACAGATATCAATCTTCCCCCTCCTCTCATATCACCCACCATAGTGCTCATGTACATGCAAATCATGCTATCATGCTTAATCATTAAACATACAGTGAAACATAGCATATGCGATTTCAACCGAATCAATTGTCTTAAACTTATCAAACGGACTTACCCGAGTCCTTGCGCATACCCAAAAGGGTACCAAATCGAAATCTACACTGTTTTAGCTTTTAATAAAGTTTAGGTTATTAACAAGTTTACGACGATTAAGAAGTGTGTAAGGTACACACCTGATTACTAACGCGACATCGAATCCACAAGGTCCCGATCTATCGCACTAGATCCCCTGTTCCTACATTCGGCCCACACTAAGATCATTAGCAAAAGCCATTCGGCTATACTAGCAAATCCCGAAGGGTGAGATAACGCATAACCAAACACAACCCTTACTTCATCGCCTTTGACGCTAACCACAACCCGAGATGTGCGAGGGCGATCTTTCCCCTATAATCGGCCAACATTAACACTTAATCTTAATAGCCTTGGCTTTTCGGATCGAATCGGCATGAAACCTTACCACTGACTTACCAAAATCGCTTGACAGGAAATAGATGACCCCGATCTACTGCTTTAAAATCCCGAAGGTCCTATAAGAAACCAATTGCATGGTTGATTAAAAGCCAAGAAAAATGCCGAAATTCGGCTTTTGTCTACACATGACGACAGAGAAAAAGAGAAAGTGAGAATAGAGTTTCGGCCAAGATTACTTACCCTCTTCAAATCTTATTAGAGAAGAACCAAGGAGATCTATGCTTGGTTGATATTTGGCCAAAATAAAACAAGAAGAAAGTAGGAGATTTGGCAATGGTGATGGACTTTAATGTGATCCGGCTATGGTGAAAAGAAGAGAAAAGCAAATAAGATTTGGCTAAAGTGAAAGGAGAGAATGGGAGAAAGATGAATGGTATTCGGCTTTGGTTTAAAGAAAAGAGATTAAGGGAGTTTCGGCAAAAGGAGGAAGAAAAGAAGAAGATTCGGCACAAAAGAGAATGAAGAGAAAGGAAAGTTGTTGATTTGAGAAGAAGAGATCTGTTGATGCGGTTTTGAACAATTATGAGAGAAAGAAAAAGAGAGATGGGAGAGAAGGAGATTGCCAAGCACTTGAGAAGAAGAAGAAAAGAAATAAAACTAAGGAAGTTTAGGTGGACATTCGGCTAGGTGCTTTCAAGAGAATTCGACAGTGCAAAAAGGGATTTCGGCTTTTGCTTCAACATGGTGCGTTAAGGGAAAATCGATGAGCAAAGAGGAGTTTCGGTTTGCTTCTCAACCGAATGCACTATAGCCTAGACTAGCCGAAAATGTCCTCCTAAGCTAACTATGGAGGGACGGCACACCTAGCAAGTTCCCCAACCGAACACTCCTCCTCCACTATTCAAAATTCGGCAAACACCTCAAATTTCTCCTGGCCAACAATTCAAATGTGTTTGAATTCCACAAGCTCCTAAATTTTCTCTTCTCCACCAGTTTAAATTAATTTGACTTAATCAACAAATCATGAGTTTGAGCTGAGCACAACTCTTCCCTCCTTGGCGTCAAAATGGTAAGCAGAAAATGGGATCTCCGCTGGTCGAACCTGAGCTTCCCCTTCCCTGCATGTGGCGTCACTCTCAAGGCCCTAAGTGGCACCTCCTTGCCACTTTCCCAAGCCAATTCTTGTGCTTAATTTCACCCCGAAATATATTTAACCCCTCGCTCCTTCAGCTCCCCTTGACCAAAGCTTAAAAACAAAATTTTTCTTATAGCTTGGGCCTACCCTCGGCTTATACCTAGACCCTAGAACACCTCAATTAATACCACAATCAATACATACACATGCAAGAACAATTTAAACACAATAGCCTATATTTAAGGATGTTACAGGTCAAATAAGCAACAGGAAAGTTTTGACAAGTTAAAAAGGATTCTGACAGAAGCTCCGATTTTGATTCAGCCTGAAGTAGGGAAGGAGTTCACGGTGTATTGTGATGCGTCGCATACCGGATTGGGATGTGTGCTGATGCAAGAGGGGAAAGTTACGGCGTATGCCTCTCGGCAGTTGAGACCTTACGAAGTGAACTACCCGACACATGATCTGGAGTTGGCTGTAGTGGTTTTTGCCCTGAAAATTTGGAGGCATTACTTGTTTGGGGAGAAGTCCATAGTCTACACGGATCACAAGAGTTTGAAGTACCTCTTGACTCAGAAGGAATTGAATTTGAGGCAGCGGAGGTGGATCGAGTTATTGAAGGACTACGACTGCTCGATTGAATACCATCCAGGTAAGGCTAACGTAGTGGCTGACGCATTGAGCCGCAAGGTGGTAGTGGACCTGAGAGCAATGTTTGCCCACCTTAGCCTGTATGACGACGGGAGTCTGTTGGCGGAATTGCAGGTGAAGCCGACTTGGGTGAATCTGGTTAAGGAGAAACAGCTAGTGGATGAAGTCTTAAGTGCTCGATGTGTACAAGTGCGAAATGGTGGAATGGAGGGTTATAGCTTGAGCAGCGATGGAGTGTTGTGTTTTTAAGGGAGAGTTTGTATGCCGAAAGACGTTGAGTTAAGGCAGAGGATTCTTCAGGAAGCTCATAGCAGTCCATACGCTATGCACCCTAGAGCTAGCAAGATGTACCGAGATTTGCGGGAACAGTTTTGGTGGCCGGGTCTGAAGCGGGAAGTAACCGAATGTGTAAGTAAGTTTCTGACGTGTCAGCAAGTCAAAGCTGAACATCAGTTACCATCGGGTCTGTTGCAGTCGGTAAAGATTTCGCAGTGGAAGTGGGAAGGGATTACGATGGATTTCATCAGTGGGCTACCTCTTACGCCTAGCAAGAAGGATTTAGTCTGGGTGATTGTGGATCGTCTGAAAAAAGCAGCTCATTTTATACCGGTTTGGGTTGATGACTCACTCCAAAACTTGGCTAAGTTGTATGTAGCGAAAATAGTGAGACTGCATGGAGTGCCGGTGTCGATTATCTCAGATAGGGATCCCAGATTCACGTCAAGGTTTTGGAAAGCGTTGCATCAGGCGTTAGGTACAAGGTTGGATTTCAGCACGGCATTTCATCCGTAGTCAGACGGGCAATCAGAAAGGGTGATTCAGATCTTGGAAGATATGTTAAGGGGTTGTGTTTTGGATTTCAGAGGTAGTTGGGAGGAATATTTACCGTTGGCAGAGTTCGCGTACAATAATAATTACCAGGCGAGTATCCAGATGGCACCGTATGAAGCATTATATGGGCGGAAGTGTCGTACCCCACGTCTTTGGGCGAGTTGAGTGAACGTCGGATGTTGGGTCGAGTTGGTTCTTTGAAATAGAGGATAAGGTTAAGGTGATTCGAGCTCGTCTGAAGGAAGCTTCGGACAGGTAGAAGTCTTATGCCGATCTTAAGCGTAGGGATGTAGAGTTTGCTGTGGGTGACAAGGTCTTTCTGAAAGTGTCGCCATGGAAGAAGGTGCTGAGGTTTGGTCGGAAGGGCAAGCTGAGCCCTAGGTTTATCGGACCTTATACGGTGTTGAAGCGGGTAGGACCAGTAGCTTATCAGCTCGAGTTACCATCGGAGTTGAGTCAGATTCACGACGTGTTTCATGTCTCCATGCTTAGGCGCTATCGATCAGATCCGTCGCATATTGTGCCAGTGGAAGAGATAGAAGTGAGCCCGGATTTGTCTTTTGAGGAGGAACCAGTACAGATCCTGGATCGAGATGTTAAGGTCTTGCGTAGGAAATCAGTTCCTTTGGTAAAAGTGTTATGGCGGAATCATGGAACGGAAGAGGCCACGTGGGAACCAGAGGATGTGATGCGACAGCAATACCCTCAACTCTTTTGACCAGGTAATTTTGAGGTCGAAATTATTTTTTAAGGGGGTAGAACTGTAACATCCTTAAATCGGGGTCTTTGCATTTTTGTGTGCTTGCATGTGATAATATGATTGTTGTGCTAGTTAGGGTGTTTTAGGGGTCCAGGCATGAGCGTGGGGTAGGCCTGAGCCATAGCAAATTTTATTTTGTTTTGGGTACTTGGAAGGGAGAGCTGAGTGAGTTAGGTGTTAAGGGAAATTATTGGAGTGCTTTGACACAAGAATCCCAGTGGTAAAGTGGCAAGGGAGGCGCCACTTAAGCACAAGGTGTGTGACGCCACATGCAAGAGGAGAGCCTTGGTTGAGTGCGGGAATCCCTTTCGCTTATTCCTTTTTGACGCCAAGACCGGGGAGTTGTCCTCGGGATGGACTACGGTGGATGGTATCATTGAAGGGTCAACAGATTCAAACGAGAGGAGGAGAGAAATGTTAGGAGGATGAAGTGTTCAAACTTGTTTGAATGTGTGATCAAGAGGAAAAGCAAGGAGAAAAAGAAAGGATCGAGTTGGGGGAGTGTGTTAGCCGAAATTTGAATGGTGGTAGGTGGTGTGAGCATTCGGTTGAGGGTTTCTAAGAGGGTGGCCGAATGTGGCAAGTTGGCTTTGGTGAAGTGTGGCATTCGGCTAGTTAGAATGCACTTAGGGCCTTTTCTTTTATTTTCTTTTGTGCCGAATTGAACCACTCCCATATTTCACTTTTGGCAATTGTTGCTTCTTCGTCTTTTCTCTCAAAAACCCAAGACGAATTCTTCCCACTCTTCTTCTCCATCTTTGTTCTAAAACCGAAACCATCACCCCTCCCTCTTCTTACGATTTCTTTTGATCACCTTAGTCGCATCATCATTCACTTTCTTTTGTTTCAAAGCCGAAAACCCCTAACCCTATCATCATCATCTTCAACCTACGTGCCATAGCCGAATATCTCCATCCGGGGTTCTCATCTCTCGATTTTCTTCCATAAAGCCCGAACTCCTGTGGCCAACTCTTCTTCATCTTTTCTTTTGTTACCTCTAAAACCGAACATTTCTAATATCCTTGGGGTGGCACCTTAACGATTCTTGCATCTTTTTTTTTTCGATTTGTCGAAATCTATTTCCCTTCCTTGGTTCTCAAAGCCGAAATCTCAACCCATAAACAGGTAAGATCTCACCGTTTTCCTCTTTCTTTTTCCTCTTCTTTTTTCTTCTCTTTTGTTCTTATGGCCGAATCTTCCTAGCATTCTCTTATCTCTATTCCTTTCTCTAATCCGATTGCTATGGTAGGAAAAGCCAAAATCTCTGGCATTCAAACCTTTCTTGTTTGACTCTTGTTGCAGTAGATCATTAATGTTGGGGTGCCATTACTTCCAATCGATTCTGCTAGAGTGTGGTAAGTGCTCTGTCATTTCAGCATTGCTTATTGCGTTAAGTGCTGAAGGCAGTAGCTGATTTTGTAGATCTTGGCCGATTGAAGGGTATTAAGGAAGGCTTGGTATTAGTCTACTGGGTGCTCGATCTGTGTTGTGTGAGTCTGCGGCCTTCGAATCTTCGGGATTTTTCAAGCTAGGTAAGGAATCTACTCTTTCGGGTTTGATATCTTTATGAATCGTTAGTCACTGTATTAATCCAATTTAGTGACCAAAGGTTTTATGGACCCTAGTGCCAGCCAAGCGTTAGGTGGGGTTAGATCTGAGACCCCAGCCCCTAAGTTCAAAAAGAGAGGCGGTGTAATTTTGTTCGCGATTTATTGCGGGTGTGGGTCGACATCTGAGCAAAGCAGTAGATAGATAGCGGTAGTGTCGATTAACGACAGTGTTGACGTAGAGAGCATTGTACTACGGGTAATCAGGTGTGTAACTCTTACACACTTCATTAGTTAATATGTTTATCATGTATGTTGCCAAAAATTTGGATTTCTGTCCGAAATCTGTTATGTTACTCTTGTAGGTAAGAGCGAGGACTCCGGGTAAGTCCACTATTGATTGATTAACGATAAATGCCTCTACAATATTTGCATATGCCATGCCATGTGATGTTAGTATGTTAAGCATAATTGTTATGCCATGAAAAGTATGCTCATAAAGTTCGGTATGATGAGAGGAGGGGGGAAGGCATGATTCTAGACTGTCACCAGTGGTTTTGACCACACGATTGGGTTGGCCCGCTTTCTATATTATTATCGTGACTAAGTCTCAGTGGTTTTGACCACCAGTGGTTTTGACCACATATGTATTATTGTGACTACGGTCACGAGTGGTTTTGACCACGGTGGTTTTGGTACCACACGGGGTAGGTACAGGAGTTCGGATGGTTAGGTTGTGGGTTGCATGACTTGCATATTGGCTTATGAAATTGTGTAAGGGCACTGATATTATCGGGATGGGGATTTATACACTGAGTCTCGGTGACTCACCCCTTCCTTTACATTTTGCAGATGAATCATAGATCGCGGATGCGGAGCCGGGGCGGACTCGAGGTGGCCATGCACAGTATTTCGAGTTTTTGTTTTGAACTATCATTTTAGTTTTTACTTTGCTTTAAATTTGGTTTTGGGTTGTAATAAGGCCACTAGCTTTTATTTTTGGGTTTTATTTATCTGCTTTGAATTTACATTATATTTTGCTTAAGTTAGACAAAACGACATGCCTAACAATCTATTAATGAATGTTTTCTAAACTTTTTTTTTCAAAGTATCGGGTTTTCTAAACTTTACCATCGGGTAACAACAAACAAGTGGTGACAACAAGCTAACTCAATTTCTTTCAAGACTAAGTTTTACTCTAAGACCAAAGTGCGAAACGGCTTTTAGCTTTATTACTTAAACTAATTCAGGTTTCATAAAGATCAATAGTTTTCCTAAAATAAGATACGGTAACTTGTTTTCAATAACGATTCTTTACAAAATCAGAACAACCTCGTGTCTTCTTTAAAAACGTTTTTCCTGTGACATGCCGGATTCGGTCGTAGCGTGTTGACCGGGTTTGGGGTGTTACAGGTGCATACTGACTTCACTTCAAATTTAACACCAGGGGACACAAAGCCGTGTGTCACACACGGCTTAGACACACGCCCGTGTCTCTGCCCGTGTGGACAAAAATAGGCTATTTACCAAGCCAATTTGCAACCCACATTTAAGCACACCTACACAACTCATATGGTACATAACATAGCATCAATAGGCATGTAATTCAATACTAAAACAAGCATGACTTATACTATATCAAACACCAATCAATACATAACATAATTATCACATCATATCATTCAAAGTTATACTAAACCTTATCTTCCAAAATCAACAAAATGATCATTAATAAGTATGCATTATTAGGCCTAATTTCACAAGCATGCCAACATCCACAAATCATCAATTTAACATTCATAATACCTATTAGCAACAATGACAACAATTCTCATAATATAAGCCATTCCCATATCCATCCATGAACTTAAATATCAACATATATGCACATATAAGCACATAACCAAATTCACCAAATTAAGCCAAATCTCATGGCTATATTTACAAACCAAAACATATACATTTACAATGCCAATTCATTTGGCCAACATCTTTACCAAAACATAATTAACATGACTCAAACACCTATACATGCCATATACTTAAAACATAGTTTCAAAAGTACCAACGAGTCAGTAAATAGTGTGGTGAAGACTCTGACGATCCCCGAATCCAAGCTAGCTTTGAAATCACTATAAAACATGGAAAAGCAAAAAAGTAAGCTATATAGCTTAGTAAGCTCGTATGTTAACAATGAGCAACTATCATCATTCATAAAATGGAAAAAAATGTACAACAATTCTATTAAATCTCAAGCTATCAAATGATCATTCATATAACTTACCAAGAAACTCATCAATTTCATAGTTTTCAATACTCAATTCATTTCCGTACGTACCTGTACTATCTCGTACCAACCTCATATTCAACCACTTCCTTCTTTTACTCGTTGAACCATTCAAAATAGAAGTCGAATACTCAAGGTCTCACTCAATAAGTACCTATACCAAGGCCCGACGCCAAACCAATGTCACTTATCTGAAATTCTACTATCATGGCCCGAAGCCAAATCAGCCGATATGCATGGCCCGAAGCCAAATCGGTTTATCTCACACACATAGTGCTAAATCATGGCCCGAAGCCACCTCAAGTATACCTAATGACATGTCACTAGCATCTTAAACTATTCCTAAGGTTCAATCGGGTTTCCAACTGTCGAATCTTTATTGAATCATTTCCAAACTTGTACGTAATCACATAAACACAATTCATGCTATATCGAAGCATATAAAATACATTTTAAATGAATTTGTGAAAAATTCAGTTCATCACACGGGCCAGCACACAGGCATGTTGCTAAGCCGTGTGCCCCTAAGGGTCCGCTGACGTCATAAACAGAATATCCCTTATTTTGGACACGGCCTGAACCACGGGCGTGTGACTTGCCACACGGGCGTGTCAATTCTCTCACACGGGCATGTGGCCCTGTTTTAAGCAAAAAATTTCTAAGTGTTCGTAAGTTTCCGGTTCAGTTCCGAATCACTCCTATAACACCCCTAACCCATATCCGTCGCCGGATTAGGGTTAGAGGCATTACTCGACCAAACACAACTTTTATTCTATCATTTAATCACTTAAATCATAATAAATATAATAATGTATTCACACAGCATTTACAGATTTTTATCTCAAAATTTCCACTGAATTAAAACCGAACACATATACATAAATATTTAACATTTTATTTCCTAATAATAATATACATGTACTTACTAAACCAAAATCATATGTGGCATTATTATTTAGAACCATAACCACACATGCTATATATAACCATATTAATTTGAATCATTTTCAAACATTCATATTAAATCATACATACTAAATTCGTATACTAGTATCATGTTCATGTATTACTTCCATAACCTCATATAATCTATACCTAAAAACCGCATATTCTACCAACTATTTATTACACTTATTTCACATGCCCAAACACCATAGTTAGAACACAAACACTTAACCGATAATTTAACTACCTATTCGATTATACAAGAAACCTTTATTACATCATATTTATAAGCCTAGCATACACTATATCACATATGTTAATAAACCAAATATACTAATGCACTTGGTAAACCGGAACTAAGGATCAAATAACATATCTGAATCATGAGTAGATCGTATCCATCTCCTATTTTTAAATCACACACAAACCATACCTTCAAATGTACTTCCAATCAAATTATCTACAAAGCTGAATAACCTTAACATTTTCACTACTCAAAATCAACCTAAACCAACTATTTCACATAGTAATATGCCATTCATAATCTCATTAAACATACCTACCCAAATCAAGCTATATTCAAAACTGAAATTTCACAAACATATATATACCAACTCAAACATATTCACTCAATTCAAGGATAGAAGTGAAGCCATTTTTGCATGGCATTATATACATTAATTTCAGGATATAAGTTCAAAAGATTAGTTTAGCCTATACATGCCATAGACTTTAAGTTTATTCACAAAAAGATACCAAAATAGTTGATAGTGTGCTTGACTTTGACGATGAATACCCGAGCTCGAGCTTTGACTTTAAGATCTATAAAATATTAAAATAACACATAGAGTAAGCTTACGTAGCTTAGTAAGTTTTTAAGCAATGGTAAAAACATGCAACTAATCAATATACAATTTAATTAATCCAATACGGTCACTAACGAGTTCATAAGCACAATATACATAACTAGATACCATTCAACAAACCCATATCTAATATGTCTCAAAAACCGAATACCCAAGTACTATATAACTTTTTCGAACAAAAACAACTTACCTCACTAATACCTGGATATTAAGCTACCATGCAATACTTACTCATGTATTATTTCTCGTTTATCTCCCTTCATCAGTTCATGTCTCCGAAGTCTTTGTAATCCCGCACACATAGTGCAAATTTCGTAACGTATCGCACACTTAGTGCCGTTACTTTAGAAAGAGCATACATAGTGCCATTTAATAGTAATGTACCGTATACTTAGTGCCATTACTTATTATTCCGCACACATAGTTCCATTTAATAGTAATGTATCGCACACTTAGTGCCATTACTTATTATTCTGCACACATAGTGCCATTTAACCGATTTCGCACACACAGTGCTCGGTAATTTTAGTTCGCACACATAGTGCCCTTTTACAGACCTTTCCTTTGCTCCTCCAAAACATTTATAATTCCATTCCCATTCATACATACTCAATTTACCTTTTTCAAATATTCACACATTCGGCATACTCAATTTACATATATCTATCTATAGCATACATATATTTATCAACAACTCAATTTGCCTTCTTCACTTACCTTTACATTCGGCAATCTCAAATATATACCTACACACATATCCGAATATTCATTTACCATCACTACTCACATTCCATTTCCATACATATATGTACATATCTATCTCTTAACCCTAGTACATATATTTAGCCAATTCATTCATTCAATAGTTATACATATATACTCATATTTATAAACCCACATTCGACTATTATATATATATATACACATTTCATTTCATTTCATGATACATTCGGCAATAGGGGAATTAATATGCTTATAATTTACAATCAAATACACATTAGTATATAATCAACTTTATTTCATCCAACTGCTTAAAAACTTACCTCGGAAATTGTCGGATTAAGGTTTCCCAGCTATTCGTTCAACTTTGCCTTTCCCCGATCCAATCCCATTTCCTTTTATTCTTGATCTAAATAATTCCAAATTGAACTCATTCAAATACATTTTCATTCAATTTGATCCAAAATCATATAATTATGCAATTTACCATTTTACCCCTAACATTTGCAACTTTTACAAATTAGTCCCTAATACGCAACTCAAAAATTACTCAAAATTTGAACATCTTCCATAAGGGCCAAATTTTCCTTCTCCCATCACAAGCCTAAACAACTCATTTCTTTGACATTTTAACCTCTAAAATTTTTCTTTTTACAAATAAATCCTTGATTAACAACATTCATCAAAAACTCAAGAACAAAATATGTTCATCTTGCTCCAATCTTTCATTTAATACCAATAACCATCACAAAAATCAACCTATCATCAATGGCATATCTCACAAACATCACCGTTGCACAGAATTAATACATGGGCTTGATAGTAAAGTAAACAACAATCTCAAAATTATGAAAATCATCAAAAATCTATAGCAAACACATACCTAATTTTGCTTGTGAAGGGCCGAATATGAAAGAGCTCAAGTTCTTTCTTTTTTCCTTAGAGTTTCGGTGATGAGAGGATAAAAAAAAGATGAACATGCAATGGTTTCCTTTTTTTTCTGTTTTATTATAACATGTTTATAATATATAATATGATATTATTATCACCACTTAATATATAAAACTAATAAATAATCACATAGTGGAAGCATGGTGCCGTCCACTTATATGACAAATTGATAAATTGCAATTTAAATCCACACAATAAAGAAGACAAGTCAATTTAGCCACCCAATTTAAATAAAAGCTATTTTTACCAACTTTGCAATTTAATCCTCTCTCTTAAGTTAAACACACAAACGAATAAATTCAATTCGCGAGATATTAGCACATGCTCAATCATACTTATGTAACACGAAAAATAATATTAAAATATTTTTCTAACTCGGATTCGTGGTCCAGAAACCACCATTCCGATTAGGGTAAATGTCGAGAACATTACAACTCTCCCCCCTTAAGGGATTTTCGTCCCCGAAAATGTTACCGTTGAATAATTGTGGGTAGCGTTCTTTCATTGATTCTTCGATTTCCCAGGTCGCTTCCTCAACCCCGTGCTTATGCCACATAACTTTAACCAACGAGATTTTCTTATTTCGCAACTCTTTCACTTCACGAGCTAAGATGCGAATCGGTTCTTCCTCATAAGTCAAATCGGGTTAAATTTCAATCTCTGATGGTCTGATCACATGAGAAGGATCGGATCGGTAGCGTCCAAGCATTGATACATGAAAGACATTGTGAATCTTGTCTAGCTCAGATGGCAACATAAGTCTATACGCAACCGGCCCAATACGCTCAATGACTTCGTACAGTCCAATAAATCTCGGACTTAGCTTTCCTTTACGGCCAAATCTAAGTATCTTTTTCCACGGCGAGACTTTCAAAAATACTTGGTCACCCACCTGGAACTCTATATCTTTATGTTTCAAGTCCGCATACGACTTCTGACGATCTGAGGCGGCTTTCAAACTTTCTCGGATTACTTTTACTTTCTGCTCAGTCTCTCTGATTAAATCAACCCCGTGTATCTTGCTTTCACTTAGCTCGGTCCAATATAGAGGTGTACGACATTTACGACCGTACAAAGCTTCATAGGGTGCCATTTTGATACTTGATTGAAAGCTATTATTGTACGCAAATTCAATCAAAGGCAAGTATCGTTCCCACGTACCCTCAAACTCGAGAACGCAACATCTCAACATATCCTCGAGTATTTGAATAACACGCTCGGATTGACCATCCGTCTGAGGGTGAAAAGCAGAACTAAAATGCATCTTGGTACCTAGAGCATCCTGCAATTTCTTCTAAAACCGCGATGTAAACCTCGGATCTCTATCCAAAATAATAGAAACAGGTACTCCGTGCAATTGTACGATCTGCAATATGTACAACTCGGCTAACTTATCAAGTGAGAAATCCATACGTACCGGAATAAAATGGGCCGGTTTCGTCAATCTATCAACAATAACCCATATTGAATCTTTCTTACTTGGCGTCAACGGCAAACCCGATACGAAATCCATCGTGACTCGATCCCATTTCCACTCAGGTACCATAATCGGTTGGAGTAGTCCCGATGGCACCTGATGCTCGGCTTTCACTTGTTGACATATTAAACACTTCGACACATAGTCTGAAATGTCTCGTTTCATACCATGCCACCAGTAATGCTGTCTCAAGTCGTTATACATTTTTGTACTACCCGGATGAATCGAAAATCTACTATTATGAGCTTCGTCACAAATCATTCGAATCAATTCAGGGTTCATCATTCGAATCAATTCAGGGTTCTTAGGCACACATATTCGATTCTTAAACCGTAGACATCCCTCAACATCTATCTGGAAATCTGAATCGGTACTCGAGCCACATTGACTCCTTTTTGCTATTAAACCATCATCAACCTCTTGAGCTTCAAGAATCTGTTGTACAAACAGTGGTCTCGCTTTCAATTCTGCAATGATCACACCATCATCGGTCATAGCTATATCTGCATTCATTACATGTAGAGCAATTAGTGACTTTCGGCTAAGTACATCAGCAACCACATTAGCCTTCCCTGGGTGATAATCAATCACAAGCTCGTAGTCTTTTAACAGTTCCAACCATCATCGATGTCTCAAATTCAGATCCTTCTGAGTCATTAAGTACTTTAGACTCTTGTGATCCGAATAGATGTGGCATTTTTCACCGAATAGATAGTGGCGCCATATTTTCAAAGCAAAAACTATGGCGGCCAACTCAAGGTCGTGTGTCGGATAGTTCTTTTCGTGCGGCTTCAACTGTCTCGAGGCGTAGGCTACCACTTTACCCTCTTGCATCAAAACACAACCCAGCCTATTTAAGGATGCATCGCTGAATATAACGAACTCCTTACCCGACTCAAAGTTGAACAAGCCTTTGGAGCTTAGTTAGCAAAGTTTTTAGCTGATCAAAACTCTTCTGGCACCTCTCTGACCACTCAAATTTAACGTCTTTCTATAATAGCTTTGTCATCGGGGCTGCTATCATAGAAAACCCTTTCACGAAACGTCTGTAATATCCGGCAAGTCCCAGAAAGCTACGTATCTCAAAAACATTCCGCGGAGGTTTCCAATCAAGTATAGCTGAAACTTTGCTCGGGTCAACCCGAATACTCGATGCTGAAATAACATACCCCAGGAAGCTAACTTCATTCAACCAAAACTCACATTTGCTAAATTTCGCGTACAACTGCTTATCACGCAAAATCTGTAACACCAGCCTCAAATGCTCAGCATGCTCGGTTTTGTCACGTGAATAGATCAGTATGTCATCTATGAATACAACCACAAACCGATCTAGATACGGTCTAAATACCCGATTCATCAGGTCCATGAAAACAGCAGTGGCATTAGTGAGTCCAAACGGCATCACTAAGAACTCGTAATGGCCGTATCTCGTCCAAAAAGCAGTCTTCGATATATCCGAGTCTCTAACTCGCAGCTGATAGTAACCTAACCTCAGATCGATTTTCGAAAATACTGAAGCTCCCTTAAGCTGATCAAATAAATCATCAATACGCGGCAACGGATATTTATTCTTTACCGTCACTTTATTAAGTTGTCGATAATCGATGCACATTCTCAAAGTTTCGTCCTTTTTCACAAATAGGACTGGCGTACCCCGGGGTGAGAAACTCGGTCGCGCGAAACCTCTATCTGTCAATTCTTGCAACTGAACCTTCAACTCTTTTAATTCGGTCAGTGCCATTCTATAAGGAGCTATTGAAATCGGAGTTGTCCCTGACACTAGCTCAATACTAAACTCTACCTCCCGAACAGGTGGCAATCCCGGCAATTCCTCCGGAAACACATCCGGATACTCACAAACAACCGATTCAGATTCAATCTTCTTTTCGGTTACCTTGCTGTCAATCACATACGCAAGATAAGCTTCGCAACCCTTTCTCAAATACTGTCGAGCCAACATCGAAGATATCACTGATGGTAGCCCATTCATATCCGCAGATTCAATTTGAATTATCTCGTTATTCTGGCACCTCAAATCAATAGTCTTTCGTCTGCAATTCACTACTACGTCGAGTACAGTTAACCAATCCATACCAAGGATAATATCGAACTCGTCAAATGGTAGCAACATCAAATCAGCCGAAAAATATGAGTCTCGAATCATTAAAGGGCATTTCTTGCACACTCTATCGACTAGCACACACCGACCCAGGGGGTTCGAAACCCGAATCAAAAACTCAGTAGAATCAACAGGTAGAGTCTTGCTGGATACTAATGTTTCACACACATACGAATGAGTTGAACCGGGATCAATCTAGGCAATTACATTAGTATCAAAGAGAGTGAAAATACCGGTGATGACATCCGGAGATGAAGCCTTATCTCTGGCACGGTGCACGGGCCTTTGATCGAATAGCCACATCTGGAATCCCCCTCTGCGTGCCACTCCTACCTCCCACATTACGAGATTGTCTACCTCTAGCTGCAGTGCTGCTCGGTCTCACACTCTGGCAATACTCTTTTCAGCGATCTCCGGGCAATCCCGAATGAAATGATCCTGCGAACCACACTTGTAACAAGTGCAATTATTAGATTTACCCCAACACTCGCCAAAATGCTGTCTACCGTACTGTTGAAACTCAGGCCTATTCGGCCGGGTATAGCCAACACTAGCAACTGATGTAGCCCAAGAACTCACTGGTGGTCGTTCTCGTATAGAGATCCTTGTGTTAGGTTTGGACCAGCTACCTTCATTCTTGAACTTCTTTGTTGACATTTGAGAAAATTTACTCGCAGATCTCTTTCGGAAGTCTCTAGCTTCAATCTCGGCCTTTCGCTTTTCTTTCCCTAGCTCCTCGGCTTTACAAGCTCGTTCAACAAGTACTACGAACTCGTTTATTTCAAGTATGCCAACCAGTAGTTTTATGTCTTTATTTAGCTTTTCTTCAAATCTTCGGCACATAGCAGCCTCGGACGAAACGCACTCGCGAGCATAGCGACTAAGTCTCACAAACTTGCGCTCATATTCAGATACGGTCATACAACCCTGCTTAAGCCCAAGAAATTCTTTGCATTTGGAGTCTATGAATCGCTGACTAATGTATTTCTTACGGAATTCCGTCTGAAAGAAGTCCCAGGTAACTCGCTCCTTCGGAACAATCGATACGGGAGTATTCCAATAATAGTAGGCAGAGTCCCGTAACAAAGATATGGCGCACTTCAGGCACTCATCCGATGTGTAAGACAGCTCATCAAAAACACGAATAGTATTATCGAGCCAAAATTCAGCTCGCTCAGCATCATCATCATCTTTGGCTCTAAATTCTTGAGCCCCGTGTTTTCTAATGCAGTCAATCGGAAGCTTGCTTGCTCTCTCAGGATTTACAATCGGGGGTACCACCGGTACTACAGGGGGTATGTTCGGATTCAAAGGTTGTAACAGACCGAATTTGACCCTAATCGGAATGGTGGTTTTGGGACCACGAATCCGAGTCCGAGAAATATTTTAATATTATATTTTGTGTTTATTATATGTGAATTAATATGTGTGAAAGTTTCGTAGAAAAATTTCATCATTTGGGTGCTTAATTTGATAAAAAGGATTTAATCGCGTAAATTTTAAAAGTCTCAAGCTATAGTGAAAAGTGCCTATTTGATGATGGCTTTTTAAAGTGGAGTATTAAAAAGGTAAATAACCCATTTTTTGAGTTAGTGGGTGGCTTATGTCAAGAATAACCTTAAGTTATATGTTAGTTTTATTTTATTTTAAAGGTTAAATTAGTAATTGAATAATTACTTATAATATATGTTAAAATAACATAAACAAAGCCATCATCTTTTCACTCTCTCATGGCGAATATTGAAGGATGAAATAAGCTTTGGGGTTCTTTGATTTTTGGCACTTCTAGGCTAAAATTCAAGGTGAGTTTTACTCGGGTTTTGTTAATTTTGACGTTTTTGAGATCGTTGCTTGAACGGTAGCTTACCCATGTTGAAATTTTTGAATCTAAGCATGTTTGATATTCGGCCATTGATGTGTTCATGTAGTTTTGATGTTTGATAATTTCATTTTAAAGATATGTTAAAGATTAGTATATTTTGTATTGGAAATTTTAGTGAATTTGAGTATTTTGAACTAAACTGAAAAAAAAAATTTAGAGGGGCTTATTTGCGAAATAAATGAAAGAAATGGACTTTTATAGTCCTTATACATATTCGGCCCTTAAGTAGTGTTGAGAAATTTTGTGTATTTTGTGTTTTATGCAAATAGGACTAAATTGTGAAAATGTGAAATAGTAGGGGTAAAATGGTAAATTGCCTAATTATATGCTTAGGGACTAAATTGAGATGAAATGTACTTGAATGAGCTAAATTTTAATGTGTTTAGATCAAGAACAAAGAAAAATGGATTTGGATCGGGGGAAGACAAAGGTTCTCGAATAGCCGGTCTACGTGATCCGTCGACAGTCGAGGTAAGTTCTTAAGTTAAAGTTCATTAAGTTGATAATTAAAAATGTATGAAATCAAATTATGTGATTAATTTGGGTAAATAGCATGTGATAGCCGAATGTGTATGTTTAATTTTGGAATGAATATGTTTTTAAATACAATGTGAATTAGTATATTTGACATGACAGGTGAATTGATTTTGTGAATACGATTTGATAGTAAAGTATGTGTTAAGAAATGTGAGTTGATGAATTGAGTTGTAACATTTGGGCTTTAAGCCTAGCGAGGCCTTGTGCCGGTGTTATATATCGAGCTTTGTGCCCAGCGAGTGCCTTGTGCGGTGTTATATATCGAGCTTTGTGCCTAGCGAGCCTTGTCTTGGTGTTGTATATCGAGCTCTGTGCCTAGCGTGCTTTGTGCCGGTGTTACATTTCGGGCTCTGTGCCTAGCGGTGCTTTGTCTTGGTGTTACATTTCGGGCTTTGATGCCTAGCGAGCTTGATGCCGTGACGCGTTTTTAAATGGAGAAACCTTAAATTACTCAAGGTGAAATGCGATTAATGTATCGAGTAAACGCTTGGGTAAGCGTAAGTCCCTTTTTCATTTACGAGAGTAAGGTAAGTTATGTTTAATATTAATTGAATTTGAATAATACGGTAGAAATGGTATTATGTGAAATTGAGCTTATGATCAAAGAGTATGAGTAGTATGTGATTGAAATTGAGATTGAATACAATACTTTGGTAGATTCGATTATGAATAGAAATGTCTAATGTAATATGATTTTGATTGGGATAACATAGACAATGTGAATGGTGGATTTATATGATTCGAAACAATGTGATTAATGTAATACATATACCTTGTATTTTGATAAAATATAAGTTTAAGGTAAAGAAGTGAAACAATTAGGTTAATGAACTATGGTATTCGGCCTTATATGAATTTGTGTATTGAAATGTTTATTTTTCATTGTTATTGGTAACTATTATAGATGTATAAGTGTTTGGACGTTGTATTACCATTAACTTAACACTTACTAAGCTAGTGAGCTTACTCTGTATATGTTTGTCTTTCTATTTTATAGATCGTTGATTCAGCTACGGACTCAGAGGATCATCAAGAAAGTCGACCACACTATCACTCTCTTTGGTATAAATGTTTACTTTTCGAATCAAAGGCATGTATAAGCTGAATTATGACTTGAATGAATGATGTTCGGTTTGGTAAATGTATATATGTATATATGGCCTTGCGAATAAGGCTATTACTTTTGGTTAAGTATCGTTTGTATGTTTGATATAATGGTTTGTTTTAATCTTTGATATAAGATGTGTGCATATTATGCTTGGAAGTTAAATGTGGTTATATAGTAATAATCATTTATATGTATTATATATATATGTATGAGTATGCATATTAAGTCGTGTGAATTTTTCTACTTAGATTATTATGTGCTTGGTTATAATTTAAAGATGATCATGAAAATGTTTATAATTATGTTTTGGGTTGATCATTAGAGTTTTAAATTGAGGATCGAATATATGGTCAATGAATTGGTTGTATTTATATTTTTTTTTTCTTTGGACTAGTTACATATCATATGTGTGTTTGGTAGGTTATTCAATAATCTTGTGTCCATTAATTAATAAGGTAGGATGAATTGATAATTAGGGTTTGACATGGCTTTTGTTTTAGGGACATTGCGCATATTACAATAGCATGATGTGTTGCATTATGAAACCTGGTTTGTAACGTAAGTCTTGAACATTATTTGTTGATATGGAAAATTTTAAATATGCGTATTGGGTTTATTCCATAAATGATCGTGCTAAATCGTGTCTAGTTCGGTGCGCCTCATAACCGTAGTTAGTTCGATGGATACGGGTTAGGGGTGTTACATTTTATTAATATCGAGCTACGGTTTAGTCGATTCTAGGACTACCGTAGTGTGTATGAGTCTAGCTATACATGCCTTTGAATTGTATATATGATAGTGTGGTGACTTCGACAATTTCAATTGTATTTTATATAGTAAATGGATCCCAATCTCGATAGAGCCGTAATGATGATGTGGAGAGTGTTGCGCTGGTCTCGCAAGTGGATCGGTGCCATTAGACTCTCGACCGTTTCGGGTAGCCATGAGGGGGAGGCTAAACAAGCCTTCTATCGGATGATGAGCGAATGGTTTACCCAGTTTATTGGACTAATCGTTTGTACAACAACCTCCACCTCCGAATAATCCAACTCCGGTACCTTCAAGACTTCGATGATAGATCCGATGAGATCTAGCAGCCTCCGTTGATAAAATCAAAAATATGGGGGTAGGAATTCAAGGCCAATGATGATGATGACGTAGAGCGAGCCGAGATGTGGCTTGATAACACTATTCGGGTACTTGATGAGCTATCTGTACACGGATGAATGCCTAAAGTGTGCTATATCTCTACTTCGTGACACTTCGCCTATCACTTTGGTGGAACACACTTGCGTATCTCGTGGTTCCGAAAAGAAAAAGTAACTTGGGACTTCTTCCAAATTGAGTTAAAGTAAGAAATATATCAATCGAGATTCATCGATCGTAAAGCGAAAAGAATTTCTCGGAATTAAAAGCAGGTCGCATGGTGTGATGAATATGAGCGGAAGTTTGTCAAATTGAGCCGTTACGCTCGGGAGTGTATATCTACCGAAGCCATTATGTGTAAAAGATTTGAAGACGGCCTGAATGAAGACATAAAGTTACTTGTTGGCATTCTTGAAATCAAAGAGTTTGTGACATTAGTCGAGCGAGCTTGTAAAGTCGAAGAGCTCGGAAAGGAGAAAAGAAAAGCTGAAGTAGAAGCTAGAGACACTCGGAAAAGATCATCGAGTAAAACTTTCCATTCCGTGCACAAGAAGTTCAGAGATGACCCCAGTCGACATAAAGCCACTTCAGACTTGCCTAGACGTGATCGACCTCCGGTGAGTTCCGAGCCGCCGGTAGCTAGCATTGGTAATGTTCCACAGAACCGGGCCGAGTGTAAACATTGTGGGAAATGGCATCCTGGGAGTTGTAGAGTTCGTGATCGGTCTTGCTTTAAATGTGGATCGTCAGATCATTTTATTCGAGAGTGTCCGATGTTAGCCGAGCAAAATGCGACTCGAGAACACTAGACCGAAGCGATTAGTGTGCCAAAGACGGGTAGGCCACTCGGACATTCTGTGCAACGTAGGTGGCGATCGAGAGAGGGACGAAGGACACCGCAATACGATCGAGGCTAGAGCTCCGGCTAGAGCTTATGCTACACGAGCCGAGAGGATGCGTCTCCCACGATGTCATTACCGGTACTTTCACCCTTTATGATACTCACTGTGATTGCATTGATTGATCCTGGTTCGACTCATTCATATGTGTGTGAAACTCTAGTATTGATAAGACTCTTCCATTGAGTCTCACCGAGTTTGTGATTCGTGTGTCCAACCCTTTGGGTAGATGTGTACTTGTTAATAAAGTGTGTAAAGGTTGCCCGTTGATGATTCGGGATTCTTGTTTCCCAGCCAATTTAATGTTGTTGCCCTTTGATGAGTTCGATATAATTTTGGGAATGGATTGGTTAACTTCGCACGATGCAGTGGTGAATTGGAAAAGAAAGCTTATTGATTTGAGATGTCGAACAGTGAGATCATCGAATTGAATCCAGTGATTTAAGTGGGTTTCCCTCTGATAATATCCTCGATGTTAGCCCGGAAGTATGTGAGAAAAGGGTGCAAAGCTTATTTGGCCTATGTACTGGATAATAAAGTGTCCTGAAAAGTAGATTGAATCATGCAGGTTGTGTGTGAATACCGGATGTGTTTCTGAAGAGCTACCGAGTTTACCACGAAGACGAGAGATTGAGTTCGGCATTGAATTAGTACAGGAACGACTTGATTTCGATAGCCCGTATCGGATGGCACCTCTTGATTTAAAAGAGTTGAAAGCACGATTGCAAGAGTTAACAGATAGGGGCTTTGCACGACCGAAGTTTCTCTCCTTGGGGTGCACTAGTTCTTTTTGTGAAAAGAAAGATGGAACGATGCGAATGTGCATTGATTATCGGCAGAAGCTGAATAAGGTAACTATAAAGAATAAGTACCGCTACCTCGGATTGATGATTTGTTTGATCGGTTGAAAGGGGCTTCGTATTTTCGAAAATAGATTTGAGATCGAGTTATTATCGATTCTGCGAGTCGAGAGATACTGAGATGTCCCAAAGATCGCATTCGGACGAGGTACGGACATTTTGAGTTTCTGGTTATGCCTTTTGGACTCACTAATGCACTGCTGTTTTTATGGACTTAATGAATCGAGTTTTGAGACGCAGTTTTGGATCGGTTTGTAGTAGTGTTTATTGATGATATCTTGATCTACTCTAAAGATGAAACCGAACACGTTGAACACTTGATATTAGTATTACGAGACTTTACGGGATCAGCGGATTGTATGCAAAGTTCGGTAAGTGTGAGTTACGGATGAAGGAAGTCAACTTTTTGGGTCATGTTGTTTTTCACAGTGTATCGGGTTGATCCGAACAAAATATCGGCTATACTTGATTGGAAACCACCGAAGAATGTCTCTGAAATTCGGAGCTTTTTGGGACTTGCGGGATACTACAGACGATTCGTCAAAGGCTTTTCCATGATAGCTACACCTTTGACAAGGCTACTACAGAAAGATGTCAAGTTTGAGTGGTCGGAAAAGTGTCAGGAAAGTTTCGAGCAGCTGAAAGCCCTTTTGACCGAAGCTCCAGTGTTAGCTCAGCCTGAATTGGGTAAAGAATTTGTTGTTTTTAGTGATGCTTCTTTGAATGGGTTGGGTTGCGTTTTGATGCAGGAAGGCAAAGTTATAGCCTACGCTTCAAGCTTGATTGAAGCCGCACGAAAGAAATTATCCGACTCACGATCTGGAATTAGCAGCCATTGTTTTCGCATTAAAAATTTGGCGTCATTACTTATTCGGCGAGAAATGTCACGTTTATTCGGATCATAAAAGTCTAAAGTATTTGATGACTCAGAAAGATCTGAACTTGAGACAACGCAGATGGTTAGAAGCGTTGAAAGACTATGAGTTGGTGATTGACTACCATCGGGAAAAGCTAATGTTGTTGCAGATCGTTAAGTCGAAATCATTATTTGCTCTTCGTCGCGATGAACGCATACAGATAGTTATGTCTAGTGATGGTTCGATCATAACTGAGTTACAAGCAAGACCGATGTTTATTCAGCAAATTTGTGATGCACAGAAAGTTGACAAAGATTTGATTGCTAGACGAATTCAGTGTGAAAAAGGTGCGGAATCAGAGTTTCAAATTGATGCAAATGGTATTTGAACTTTAAAAGTCAAATGTGTGTTCCAAAGAACTCGGATTTGATTCAGATGATTCTGAGTGAGGCTCATAGTGGTCGATTATCGATACATCCGGTAGCACGAAAATGTATAATGATTTGAAGCAGTTTTATTGGTGGCACGGCATGAAGCAAAGTATATATCCGAATTTGTGTCAAAGTGCTTAATTTGTCGGCAAGTAAAAGCCGAGCATCAAGTGCCTTACAGGTTGCTTCACGATCATGATACTGAATGGAAATGGGATAGAATCACTATGGATTTTGTATCCTGGGTTGCCTATGACACCGAGCAAGAAAGATGCGATTTGGGTTATAGTAGATAGATCGACCAAATCAGCTCATTTTGTACCGGTTCGCATGCATTATTCACTCGATAAACTTCTTTGAGTTGTATATATCTCAAATTGTGAGATTACATGTGTACCGAGTTCTATTATCTCAGACAGAGACCCGAGATTCACATCGCGATTATGGAAGAAGTTGCAGGATGCTTTAGGTACTAAACTCCATTTTAGCACCGCATTTCACCCGCAGACAGACAGTCAGTCTAAGCGAACTATTCAAACACTTGAGGACATGTTGAGATGTTGCGTTCTTGAGTTTAAAGGTACGTGGGAAAGGTACTTACCTTTGATTGAATTTGCTTATAATAACAGTTTTCAATCAAGTATCAAAATGGCACCCTATGAAGCTCTATATGGCTGCAAGTGTCGTACGCCTTTGTACTGGACCGAGCTCAATGAGAATAAGATACTAGGGGTCGATTTGATTAAAGAGACTGAACAGAAAGTGGCTATAATCAAAGATAGTTTGAAAGCTGCATCAGATCGTCAAAAGTCTTACGCTGATTTGAAACGTAAAGATATAGAATTTCAAGTAGGAGATCGGGTATTCTTGAAAGTATCTCCGTGGAAGAAAGTACTTCGTTTTGGTCGGAAAGGCAACCGAGTCCGAGATTTATCGGACCGTATGAAATCATCAAATGTATTGGGCCTGTTGCCTATAGATTGAAGTTACCTTACGAGTTAGAAAAGATACACGATGTATTTCACGTTTCGATGCTTCGTAGATATAGATCAGATCCATCACATGTGATAACCCCGTCTAGAGATTGAAATCGACCGATATGACGTATGAGGAAGAACCGATCCGTATCTTAGCTCGGGAAATAAAAGAGTTAAGAAACAAAAGGATTCCATTAGTGAAAGTACTATGGAATCGCAAGACGAGTTGAAGAGGCTACATGGGAGCCCGAGGACTCAATGAGGCAAACATATCCGATGTTGTTTAACGGTAAGATTTTTTGGGACGAAAATCCTTAAGGGGGAGAGTTGTAATGATTGAATTTGACCCTAATCGGAATGGTGGTTTTGGGACCACGAATCGAGTCCAGAAATATTTTAATATTATATTTTTTTATTATATGTGAATTAATATGTGTGAAAGTTTCAGTAGAAAAATTTCATCATTTGGGTGCTTAATTTGATAAAAAGGATTTAATCGCGTAAATTTTTAAAAGTCTCAAGTTATAGTGAAAAGTGCCTATTTGATGATGGCTTTTTAAAGTGGAGTATTAAAAGGTAAATAACCCATTTTTTGAGTTAGTGGGTGGCTTATGTCAAGAATAACCTTAAGTTATATGTTAGTTTTATTTTATTTTAAAGGTTAAATTAGTAATTGAATAATTACTTATAATATATGTTAAAATAACATAAACAAAGCCATCATCTTTTCACTCTCTCATGGCCGAATATTGAAGGATAAAATAAGCTTTGGGGTTCTTTGATTTTCGGCACTTCTAGGCTAAAATTCAAGGTGAGTTTTTAGTCGGTTTTGTTAATTTTGGCGTTTTGAGATCGTTGCTTGAACGGTAGCTTACCCATGTTGAAATTTTTGAATCTAAGCATGTTTGATATTCGGCCATTGATGTGTTCATGTAGTTTTTGATGTTTGATAATTTCATTTTAAAGATATGTTAAAGATTAGTATATTTTGTATTGGAAATTTTAGTGAATTTGAGTATTTTGAACTAAATTGAAAAAAAAAAAAAAAATTAGAGGGCTTATTTAAGTGAAATAAATGAAAGAAATGGACTTTTATAGTCCTTATACATATTCGGCCCTTAAGTAGTGTTGAGAAATTTTGTGTATTTTGTGTTTTATGCAAATAGGACTAAATTGTGAAAATGTGAAATAGTAGGGGTAAAATGGTAAATTGCCTAATTATATGCTTAGGGACTAAATTGAGATGAAATGTACTTGAATGAGCTAAATTTTAATGTGTTTAGATCAAGAACAAAGAAAAGCAGTTTGGATCGGGGAAGACAAAGGTTCTCGAATAGCTAGGTCACGTGATCCGTCGACGATCGAGGTAAGTTCTTAAGTTAAAGTTCATTAAGTTGATAATTAAAAATGTATGAAATCAAATTATGTGATTAATTTGGGTAAATAGCATGTGATAGCCGAATGTGTATGTTTAATTTTGGAATGAATATGTTTTTAAATACAATGTGAATTAGTATATTTGACATGACAGTGAATTGATTTTGTGAATACGATTTGATAGTAAAGTATGTGTTAAGAAATGTGAGTTGATGAATTGAGTTGTAACATTTCGGGCTTTAAGCCTAGCAGGCCTTGTGCGGTGTTATATATCGAGCTTTGTGCCTAGCGTGCCTTTGTAGGTGTTATATATCAGGCTTTGTGTGCCTAGCGTGCCTTGTTGGTGTTGTATATCTCTGCTCGTGCCTCAGTGTGCTTTGTCTTAGGTGTTACATTTCGGGCTCTGTGCCTAGCGGTGCTTTGTCTTGGTGTTACATTTCGGGCTTTGATGCCTAGCAGGCTTGATGCCGGTGACGCGTTTTTAAATGGAGAAACCTTAAATTACTCAAGGTGAAATGCAGTTAATGTATGAGTAAACGCTTGGGTAAACGTAAGTCCCTTTTTCATTTACCGAGAGTAAGGTAAGTTATGTTTAATATTAATTGAATTTGAATAATACGGTAGAAATGGTATTATGTGAAATTGAGCTTATGATCAAAGAGCATGAGTAGTATGTGATTGAAATTGAGATTGAATACAATACTTTGGTAGATTCGATTATGAATAGAAATGTCTAATGTAATATGATTTTGATTGGGATAGACAATGTGAATGGTGGATTTATATGATTCGAAACAATGTGATTAATGTATTACATATACCTTGTATTTTGATAAAATATAAGTTTAAGGTAAAGAAGTGAAACAATTAGGTTAATGAACTATGGTATTCGGCCTTATATGAATTTGTGTATTGAAATGTTTATTTTTCATTGTTATTGGTAACTATTATAGATGTATAAGTGTTTGGACGTTGTATTACCATTAACTTAACACTTACTAAGCTAGTGAGCTTACTCTGTATATGTTTGTCTTTCTATTTTATAGATCGTTGATTCAGCTACGGACTCAGAGGATCATCAAGAAAGTCGACCACACTATCACTCTCTTTGGTATAAATGTTTACTTTTCGAATCAAAGGCATGTATAAGCTGAATTATGACTTGAATGAATGATGTTCGGTTTGGTAAATGTATATATGTATATATGGCCTTGCGAATAAGGCTATTACTTTTAGTTAAGTATCGTTTGTATGTTTGATATAATGGTTTGTTTTAATCTTTGATATAAGATGTGTGCATATTATGCTTGGAAGTTAAATGTGGTTATATAGTAATAATCATTTATATGTATTATATATATATGTATGAGTATGCATATTAGGTCGTGTGAATTTTTCTACTTAGATTATTATGTGCTTGGTTATAATTTAAAGATGATCATGAAAATGTTTATAATTATGTTTTGGGTTGATCATTAGAGTTTTAAATTGAGGATCGAATATATGGTCAATGAATTGGTTGTATTTATATTTTTTTTTTTCTTTGGACTAGTTACATATCATATGTGTGTTTGGTAGGTTATTCAATAATCTTGTGTCCATTAATTAATAAGGTAGGATGAATTGATAATTAGGGTTTGACATGGCTTTTGTTTTAGGGACATTGCGCATATTACAATAGCATGATGTGTTGCATTATGAAACCTGGTTTGTAACGTAAGTCTTGAACATTATTTGTTGATATGGAAAATTTTAAATATGCGTATTGGGTTTATTCCATAAATGACTGTGCTAAACTGTGTCTAGTTCGGTAACGCCTCATAACCGTAGTTCAGCGATGGATACGGGTTAAGGGGTGTTACAAAGGTTGTTGAATAGCCGGATTGGCTCGTATATACTGACTGAACCAATCATTCATCATGCTATAGAAGGCTTGTTTAGCCCCCTCATCAGGATTACTCGCAGCTGGTCGAGATTCCTCTGGCTCGGTCCCTTGCGCGGGAACAGGCGCCACGCTCTCGACATCCTCAGCTATAGCTCTCTCGGGAACAGGATCCATTACTATATGAAAGAAATAAACACATTTCACTATCAGAAGTCATCACACTATCACATTATAAAATATGGCATGTATAGCTAGACTCACACACGCTACGTTAGTACGAGAACCGACTAAACCGTAGCTCTGATACCAATCAATGTAACACCCCTAACTGGTATCCGTCGCCAGATTAGAGTTACGAGGCATTACTTGACCAAACACAACTTTTATACTATCATTTAATCACTTAAATCATAATAAATATAATAATGTATTCACACAGCATTTACAGATTTTTATCTCAAAATTTCCACTGAATTAAAACCGAACACATATACATAAATATTTAACATTTTATTTCCTAATAATAATATACATGTACTTACTAAACCAAAATCATATGTGGCATTATTATTTAGAACCATAACCACACATGCTATATATAACCATATTAATTTAAATCATTTTCAAACATTCATATTAAATCATACATACTAAATTCGTATACGAGTATCATGTTCATGTATTACTTCCATAACCTCATATAATCTATACCTAAAAACCGCATATTCTACCAACTAATTATTACACTTATTTCACATGCCCAAACACCATAGTTAGAACACAAACACTTAACCGATAATTTAACTACCTATTCGATTATACAAGAAACCTTTATTACATCATATTTATAAGCCTAGCATACACTATATCACATATGTTAACAAACCAAATATACTAATGCACATGGTAAACCGAAACTAAAGATCAAATAACATATCCGAATCATGAGTAGATTGTATCCATCTCTTATTTTTAAATCACACACAAACCATACCTTCAAATGTACTTCCAATCAAATTATCTACAAAGCCGAATAACCTTAACATTTTCACTACTCAAGATCAACCTAAACCAACTATTTCACATAGTAATATGCCATTCATAATATCATTAAACATACCTACCCAAATCAAGCTATATTCAAAACTGAAATTTCACAAACATATATATACCAACTCAAACATATTCACTCAATTCAAGGATAGAAGTGAAGCCATTTTCGCATGGCATTATATACATTAATTTCAAGATAAATGTTCAAAAGATTAGTTTAGCCTATACATGCCATATACTTTAAGTTTATTCACAAAAAGATACCAAAATAGTTGATAGTGTGCTTGACTTTGACGATGAATCCCCGAGCTCGAGCTTTGACTTTAAGATCTATAAAATATTAAAATAACACATAGAGTAAGCTTACGTAGCTTAGTAAGTTTTTAAGAAATGGTAAAAACATGCAACTAATCAATATACAATTTAATTAATCCAATACGGTCACAAACGAGTTCATAAGAACAATATACAAAACTAGATACCATTCAACAAACCCATATCTAACATGTCTCAAAAACCGAATACCCAAGTACTATATAACTTTTTCGAACAAAAACAACTTATCTCACTAGTACCTAGATATTAAGCTACCATGCAATACTTACTCATGTATTATTTCTCGTTTATCTCCCTTCATCAGTTCATGTCTCCGAAGTCTCTGTAATCCCGCACACATAGTGCAAATTTCGTAACGTATCGCACACTTAGTGCCGTTACTTTAGAAAGAGCATACATAGTGCCATTTAATAGTAATGTATCGCACACTTAGTGCCATTACTTATTATTCCGCACACATAGTGCCATTTAACAGTAACGTATCGCACACTTAGTGCCATTACTTATTATTCCGCACACATAGTGCCATTTAATCGATTTCGCACACACAGTGCTCGGTAATTTTAGTTCGCACACATAGTGCCCTTTTACAGACCTTTCTTTTGCTCTTCCAAAACATTTATAATTCCATTCCCATTCATACCTACACAATTTACCTTTTAAATATTCACACATTCGGCATACTCAATTTACATATATCTATCTATAGCATACGTATATTTATCAACAACTCAATTTGCCTTCTTCACTTACCTTTACATTCGGCAATCTCAATTATATACCTACAAACACATCCGAATATTCATTTACCATCACTACTCACATTCCATTTCCATACATATATGTACATATCTATCTCTTAACCCTAGTACATATATTTAGCCAATTCATTCATTCAATAGTTATACATATATACTCATATTTACAAACCCACATTCGACTATTATATATATACACATTTCATTTCATTTCATGATACATTCGGAAATAGGGGAATTAATATGCTTATAATTTATAATCATATACACATTAGTATAATCAATTTTATTTCATCCAACTTCTTAAAAACTTACCTCGAAAATTATCGGATTAAGGTTTCCCAGCTATTCGTTCAACTTTGCCTTTCCCCGATCCAATCCCATTTCCTTTTGTTCTTGATCTAAATAATTCTGAATTGAACTCATTCAAATACATTTTCATTCAATTTGATCCAAAATCATATAATTATGCAATTTACCATTTTACCCCTAACATTTGCAACTTTTACAAATTAGTCCCTAATACGCAACTCACAAATTACTCAAAATTTGAACATCTTCCATATGGGCTGAATTTTCCTCCTCCCATTACAAGCCTATACAACTCATTTCTTTGACATTTTAACCTCTAAAATTTTTCTTTTTACAAATAAAGCCTTGATTAACAACATTCATCAAAAACTCAAGAACAAAATATGTTCATCTTGCTCCAATCTTTCATTTAATACCAATAACCATCACAAAAATCAACCTATCATCAATGGCATATCTCACAAACATCACCATTGCACAAAATTAATACATGGGCTTGATAGTAAAGTAAACAACAATCTCAAAAATATGAAAATCATCAAAAATCTAAAGCAAACACATACCTAATTTTGCTTGTGAAGGGCCGAATATGAAAGAGATCAAGTTCTTTCTTTTTTCCTTAGAGTTTCGGTGATGAGAGGATAAAAAAAAAAGATGAACATGCAATGGCTTCCTATTTTTTTTATGTTTTATTATAATATGTTTATAATATATAATATGATATTATTATCACCACTTAATATATAAAACTAATAAATAATCACATAGTGGAAGCATGGTGCCGTCCACTTATATGAAAATTGCTAAATTATAATTTAAATCCACACAATAAAGAAGACAAGTCAATTTAGCCACCCAATTTAAATAAAAGCTATTTTTACCACCTTTGCAATTTAATCCTCTCTCTTAAGTTAATCACACAAACGAATAAATTCAATTCGTGAGATATTAGCACATGCTCAATCATATTTATTTAACATGAAAAATAATATTAAAATATTTTTCTAACTCGGATTCGTGGTCCCGAAACCACCGTTCTGATTAGGGTCGTAATAGGGCTGTTACAACTCCATGTTTATGTCTTGAGTCTCGTAGGCCCATAATGAGGACGTTAAGAGTTCAAATGAAAAAGTTTAAGTTGAAAAGAAAGTTCATTGCCCGATTTTGTACGAATAAGTAAGTTAAGTCTGGTAATGCCTCGTACCCTGTTCCGGCATTGAATACGGGTAAGGGGTGTTACATAATTACTATTATACCCTTAGCAACCCATATTTTTCATTTATTTCACATTTTAACCACAAATTTTCAACATTTCTCAATTCAATCCCTAATTTGCATTTTTACTCAAAATCGCTTAACAAAACTTGTATTACTATCTTCAACCATTCAAAATCTATCATCAACTATCAAAATACATGCTTATTCATCAATGGAAACTTTCTAAATCATTAACAGTTTTGCAAAATAGCCCCTGGGCTAGCTAGTACTAGTTACAACGATCTCAAAAACGTAGAAATCATAAAAAATGGGACAAAATGGACTTACAATTGCACAAATGAGATTGGCCGAATGTGAGTTTTCAAAAATGGAGTTTGCCCTCTAATATTCGGTTGATGAAGAAACTAAAAGATGATAAAGGTTTTGATTTTATTTATTTTATCATTTACGAACTATTTTACCATTTTAACCTTAAAATTAATTCAAAATTTCATTTATGCCAAACCATTAACATCCACTAACATATTAATGGTATATTTACCACTTAAGGACCTAAACTGTAAGTTTCTATAGCTATTTAACACCATTAGCTAATAGAACAGCACTTTTGCACTTTAGGCGATTTAGTCCTTTTTATCGAAATAACCAACCAAACGATAACATTTTTAAATGAAACTTTCGCACAATCACATATTCATGCTATAAACATTAAAATAATAATAAAATAAATATTTTGACCTCATATTTGTTGTTTCAAAACCGCTGTTCTAATTTGACCAAAAACGGGCTGTTACAATCCTGATATATGGCTCAAGAGTGTGCTCCCTGATTTAGTGCCCTAAAGGGTACCCCTGATTATGAGTTGACGGTTTACAGTTTTGTACACCTTGAGTGTACTACCTGAGTATCCATCGATATTTCAAAAATTGACCGGAATAAATTCCTGACATGAGAAATTGTGAGACTAAGAGAATTATGCCTCGAATGCTTCTGAAATACTTGAAAGTTTGTAACATGATGAGATCATCCATGTTTACTTGATGTACATGTGAATTATGTGACTAACTTACTTATTTGAGTGGATGTGATTAGGAAAATTTGCTAATTTGTTGGGAAGCATGTTATTGTATACTTATTTTAATGAATGTAATTGGTAAGTTTAATTCCAGTTATACGAACTTACTAAGCATTAAATGCTTACTGGGTTTTATTTTCTCTGTTTTATAGTGTTTCGAAAGCTCTTTAAGGTTGGAGAACGGTCGGAAAACCATTACACTATCCTCCAGCTTATTTTGGTATAAAAAGTAATCTTATTTTGATATAATGGCATGTATAGGTTAACTTGGCCTATGTTGGCATGTAAATAGTTGTTTGTAACTTAGCCATTGGAAAGGCTAAAAATGGATTGTTTTGGTATGTTATTATAAGGTTATATATATGTTTAGCTTATATGTATGTGGTAGGTTAAATTGAATGAGGGTAAAATATAAATCATTTCAAGAAGGTAAGTTTGATCATATGAATATGTGATACTATTTCATACATGTTAATGATGTTTGCTTGATTTATATGACTTGAATTGGTTGGAAAATGTATGCAAATGTTATTGTAGGTTGAAGGTTAAATTTGGGTGAGAAATAAGGCTAAGAAATGGCCTTATTTTGTCCACACGGGTAGACACACGGGCGTGTGTGTGTCACACGGCCTGGCACATTGGCATGTTGTTTGGCTGTGTGTCCCCTACATCTTAAAATTTAGAAACAGAATGCTCAGAATTGGGTACACGGGCAAAGACACCGCCATGTGTCTCAGTTGTGTGTGCTACACGGCCTAGAACACGAGTGTGTGTCTTAGCCGTGTGAAACCTACACCTAATTTGTGAAAATTAAATTAACCACACGGTCTAGCACACGGGTGTGTGGCAGGCCATGCGGCACAAGTCAGAGAGTTACACGGGTAAGGACACGGGATGGGACATGGGCATGTCACTTCGCCGTGTGAGTCACACGGCCTACTCACACGGGCGTGTGACCCTTCTATTAAAGAATTTTTTTTAAATTTCGTGACAAATTCACTGAGATTCTGATTTAGTCCCGACTTGATTCTAATGTTTTAATTGGGCCTCGAGGGTCCATTCAAGGGACAATATGATTAGTTTCAGATATAAAAAGTAAATGACATGAATTATATGAAATTACTCTGTAAACTCCGGTAATGCTCCGTAACCCTATTCTGGCGATGGATATGGGTTAGGGGTGTTACAGAACAGGAATTTGTACAGGTAAGCAAATATGCTTGTAATATAGTATCAAGCGAGGAAGAAATGTGTATTAGATTTGAAGACAGGTTGAATGATAATATTCATATGTCGGTGGCAGCATTAAAGTTATGGGAATTTGTAGAACTTTCGCAATGGGCTCAGAAAATTGAAGAAATGTAACACCCCAAACCCGACCTAGAAGTTAGGCCCGAATCCGGCGTGCCACATTGAAGTGTTTTTCGAAAACCATGTTTTCATTGAAAACCCTTCTTAATTAAAAGCTTGAGTAAAATCCCAGTTACGTCAGTTTATTATTATTATTTTTTCGAGGTTTATTAAAAAGTTGTTACCTTCAAAACCTTATTGTTGCAGAAGCTTAATTTAAGACAAATGATTTACGAAAATGTGATATTTACAAATTTAGTTGCGAAAGCATAGTATTTTGAAAACAGTTATTATTTTGGAAAACCGCGATCTACTTTTAACAGATAGAAAACGTAATAACCAAAAATCCCAAATTAAAAGCCAGCAATTAAAAGAGGCCTTATTACAACCCAATAAGAAAGCGGTTTAAGTAAGGTAATAGAATACTAAAATTTATAGTTGTTCGTAGTGTGGCCACCTCCGAGTCCTCCAGTACGTCGAACCGCTTACTGAGTATTACCTGAAAAATTAAAAAGAGGGGGTGATTTTACGAAAACTCAGTATGTACAACCCTCATCGATCATAAAGCATGCATCACATCAATCCGGGCCTAAGCCCATTACAGTAACGGTGGCATTTGGGCCTTAGCCCATAATAGCCTCAGTTGGGTCTTAACCCATATCAAATGTCACAGATCACATCTATCTGGGCCTAAGCCCCTCCCAATACAGAACAAGTGTATGCAATGCATTAATGCCCATACCAACCTTGCACTCCGTCTCCTGTCCAACCCTGCACTCCTGTGGGGATTTAATCGACCACCCACCCATCCCTACACTCTTTATGTAGCATCGGTTGCAGCACTAACCAATGTTGCAGCAGAGCTGCCAATCACATAATCAGCTTAAAGCCATCGGTGGATCCACAGTCGTCAAGCGGCCATGCGACCCTCAAAATTCATATACTTCCTCTAGATCAATAATCCCATCCCCCATGCAGCATAATATCACATGAATGCAGACATACCATAAATAGCATACCATAATAATCATATAACATGTAGGGGCATTTTAGTCATTTTGCCCTTCAGGGGCATAACGGTCATTTTACCCTACAGGGGTATTTCAGTCAATTTACGACCTTTCTGAAGGTCTACAGTCGCCTCGAGAGACACCGATAACATATATAGTCAAAACAGTGTAATCGGGCCCAAGGCCCATTATTCGGCCCAAATGGGCCCACACGCTCGCGTGGCCCATTTAGCCCAAAACTGCCTTTGGCCATGTGATCGTCATGGCCGGCTCATTAATTCCTATCTATCTGCAAAATTTACTCGCGTAGGGCCCACGGGCCTATTGGACCCACTCGGTTCAATCCGGTCTATTCGGCCCCAAAAACGGCCTAAGCCCACGAGGACGCTCATGGTGGCCTCAACCATCTTAGGCCCATATTCGTGGGCTTGGTCCACCACACGTCCGATCGCACGCTCATGGGGCATCTTTCACCGGTATTTTGGCTTTTCAACATTTCAGCATTTCGGCATTTGCCGATCTACAGTTGGAGTGGTGTGCGTGTACACACCTGTTATGGGTTGTAGTTGAAGTGCTTCCAAGATTAAACACCTATCATAACAACAACCCCATCAATCAGTCTCAAACCCTTGTTAATCCATCACCATAATATTGAAAATGCTTTAAACAAACTAACACTACTTACCAGTCACAACTGCAATCTCCTCTAGTCCCAAAACCACGTATTCTTTTCAATGCTATTACCTTCCCAAGAACCGTTAACTGATTCATAAGAATCTACAATCCCATAAGAATATATATATACTATGCTTAAAGCACTTACCACGAACCAAAAGATCCCTTGCAGGGGAAAAGAAATCGGCCTACCCCTTGGTTAAGGAAAACGAGTCCCTAGCAACATTCGAACTAAAAAAGAGGTGTTAGATAAACTTATCTCCATGGCAAGCAAGGAGGAAACATCCCTTCGGCCCAAGAGATACAAAACCGAGCATGGAGAAAGAAGCCAACCAAGATTCGGCTAGAGTAACCACTTACCAATAAATCAAAGAGATTAAGAAACAGTTAGGAATGAAGAAAAGAAGGTGATGAGGCCTTAACAGATTTGGTCAACACAAGAAGAACATTGGTTTTGAGAGAGAAGTATTCGGCTATCTTGAAAAGAAAAGAAACAATGAGAGGGAAAAGAAGAAGTTGAGTTCGGCTAGAAGAAAGGAATGGCAACAGATATTCGGCTATGAGTGATTCGGCAGCTTTTGAAACAAGGAAGAGAGAAAAAGTTTAAGAAGAAACGACACAAGACTTTCGGGATTTTGGCACTTACGATTCGGCACAAAGACTTGCACTAAAAATCCCGAAGAAACACAAGTGATCACCAAGAAATCGACACTAGAGAGGAAATGAGCCAAAAACACAAAAACCCCAAAATGGCTAAAAGGAAATTCAGCACTTACTCAAAACACCATTTCTCGAAATGCACATCCCAAACCCCTTAGCCGAATTTTGCACAAACAAGCTACGCATAGAGTCCTTATTCGGCTACAACACACCAACTTTGAAATTCCTTGATTTCCTCCAATTATCACTCCATAATCCACTCCTTGAATCACTCACTTGACCAATTTAAACTCTCCAACACAGAGTTCAAATCCAACACAAACTCATGCCCACACAAGAGTAAAATAAATAATCCCTTTTGCATGTAGTGAGACTTGTACCTCTGTCCTCCTTGCCATACCTGTGATGCCACAACCACTCCACCACAGGCTCTCTTGTGTCTCTTTTTAATCACAATTACTTAAAAGGCTTAATACCAGGAGTCAGGGTTCCCCTAATGATAAAAATAAAAATTTCCCATATGACATGGCTTGAACCCAGGACTTTATAGAAGCCCCAAAACCTTCGAAAATCACTCTCCCAATAGATCCATCATGCAATTGTGGCATTCTCTTGTTCTCAAAAAATTTAAACGCTCCCATGCCCAAGGCCCAATAGGCCCAATTTTAGTGTGTTACAAGAAATTTGTAAAAGTAAACGACAGTCATATTCGAGATTTTGATATTTTAACAAAAGAGGATCGTTCAAGCCTGTACAAATGTCTCTGTCGAAGAAATTTAGAAATGAGATAAATTAATCGGCTACCCCTTCAGAGTTCACTGGCAGAGATAAACCAAGGTAAAGCAATTTTAAGTCTATCAATTCTCCAGCGACTAGTGTCGAAAGTGTAAAGAATGTTGAGAGAACCGTTAGTGTTTGTGATGATTGCAATAAAAAGCATTTTGGTGAGTGCTGATCAAAGTTGGGAGCTTGTTTTCGTTGTGGATCTACTGACCATTTCCTTTGTGATTGTCCAAAAAGGCAAAATGATTTTGGCAATCAATCAAACAAGCCTGAAGCAACCCTACAAAGAGGCAGACGATCTAGAAATGCTAGAAACATTACTCCTAGTTGAGGGAAGAATAGCGAGATGAATGAACTATCTGAAGCGAGAACACCAGTTAGAGCCTAAGAAATCAGAGCTCGTGAGGAATCTACTACCCTAGATGTTATTGCAAATACTTTTTCTCTCTTTGATATTAATGTATATGCATTGATTGATCCCAGATCAACTCACTCGTATATATGCACTGCATTAGTAGACAAAACGATATTACCTGTTGAGTTCACTGAATATGCTGTCAAAGTTACGAATCCACTGGGTCAGTGTGCTTTAGTTAATTAGATTTGTAAATCTTGTCCCACTGAATATACTGTCAAAGTTACGAATCCACTGGGAATGGATTGATTGTCTAAGCATGATGCCATAAAGAGTTACTGAAAGAAGCAAGTTTGTTTGAATCGTTTAAATGGTGAATTTATTTGTGTTAGGGCAGATGGAGTCGATTGTGTTACAAATGTAATTTTAGCACTGTCAGCTCTAAAATTGATTAAAAAAGGATATGAAGCTTATTTGGCCTACGTACTTGATTCGAAAGTGACTGAATCTAAAATTAAACAAGCGCCAATAGTCAAAGAATATGCAGATGTTAATCCTGAAGAATTTCCTAAAGAATAGCTTGAAAATAATAAGATAAAATATAATAGTGAGAAATTGGGATCCCCAATATGAATATTCAACAGAATACTAAGTGCTCACAAGGTAAAAAGGATAGGTGATTATAGATGCATTAAAGTGCAATGAATATCTTACCAAGCTTAACTTCTATATTTAATCTAAGACTTAAACATGTACATTAACCACACCTTTCGACACTGGCAATGGAACACTATTAAGAACAAGTGGATTAAATTCCTCTAATCCTCAAGCAACTTCTATTGTCATGCTTGTTAGCTTTAACTGTCGCTGCACTTTCCAGTCTCAGTGACCGTAATAACATTTCCATGCTAAAAACATTCAAACTTAAAGATTAAAAAGTATAAGCAAGATTGAATAAAATAACATTTAACCCAGAAATCATGTGTACTTCCATACAAACATGAAATATAAAGCAATCACCATCGTTTAGAAAAGAAATATAAAAGAAATAAGTGGAGAGCACTATTACTAGAAAATCTCTACTTGATCTCTGAAATTTCTCTTGTGTTGCACTTAGGGCTCCTCGTCAAGAGCTAACCTGCATCCTGTTCATGCCAGTTCACCCCTAGGAGATTTAGGCTGCCATAGCTAAAAAGCTTCAAAAGAAAGGTTGAAGAAAAATTATCCTCTCTCCTCCTTTTTTCACGTAAATATATTGATATTTATCCAAACAGCATAGGTGTCCTTTCATCAGACTCATGCTGCCTCTGTACGTACAAGTTAGTTGTACCAGACTGGACAACTCACACTTCTTTATTGTTATCTGGACAGCTGTCAGGTGCGGCGCCAATTTTGAGCGCAATCTAAAAACACTTATGCAGTGACATCAGTACCAAAACATGACAAAATTAAGGATAAATAGGCTGAGATCCACTGCCTTATAAAATGCAATTTAGTAACTGAAAATGCTAAAATATGTGCTAAAGATAACTAAATGGGTACAAATTAACCAATAAGTAGGGAAAAAACATATGTTCTTTCTAGTACTATTACACCCCCAAACTTAAGTTTTTACTTGTCCTCAAGTAAAACAGAAACTAGCAAGGCTACACAAGAATTCACTAAGGCAAATGATCATTCTAACAACTTGAATCACCTAAAATCCCAATGAATGAGTCACATTCAAATGACAGAATATTGCATCGACAATACATAAGTATGAATGAATAAGATTTCAACTTCATTAAAATTAGTATCATGCTTTAAATCTTAAATTTTATCTACCAATACAACATTTATTGTACAATATATGTCTCTTTTTTTGTGAATAAGGGATATCGTTGAATTAATGTACCCTTGTTCCTGAGAAGTAACGATAGAGTGCAATAAACCCCTAGGGAGTACGTAATTGCGCCGACACACACTAATGCAGTGACAGCCTTGGCCAGATTCATCTTTCTAACGCTTGCATTGGAGTGTTCCCTTTTTAACATTTCACCATACACCCACTTTGGAGTGTCTCTTATTCATAACTATGTATACATATGAGTAGCTATAAAAGGCAAATTCATTCAAGATTCAAGGAATGCTACTAGTCATCCATTACTAATGCAGCCTAAATCATTCATCAAAGAATTGAAGATACAACATTCAGTCAAATTTATCCAACTCATTCATTGATAGTTCAAATGATTCAAGAATTAAGCATCGAATGTAACAAAAATTTTCAACACATTTGTATTATCTACAAATAAACCTTGCATGTTTCATTAATATAAAAAAAAATTGAAATGTGGGTGTATTTCTAAAACCCATATGCATTCCCCCACACTTAAAGTTTGCATTGTCCCAAATGCACTAAGATTAAAATGCGATGACAATAAAAATGCAATGACAATGTTCACTAACAAAATGAAAATTACAGATACATGTAATGCATGAATACTACAGCTAAAACTTAAAATAAACTAACTCAGTTTTCCTCGGCCATCAATCTGGCTGCACGATGTTTCCTCTTCCTCCTCTTTTTCTCCTCTTTCTTACGCTTTTTTTCTTTGGAGCACTTTCTCTTCTTTTCTTTGGGCTTTGCACAGTCCTCGTATTGCTCCTAAGGTTCTAGCTCTGCCCCGGCATCATCGGCTGCTTCTTGTGTAGGAGGGGCACCTTGACTGGTCTGGTATAAAACACTATCGCCAATGAGTTGTGGTGTTCCTTACTGGTCACCTCTACAGCTTCCACTGATCTAGCCCGATATCGATCCAGATTATCAGTAGTTGTACCCACAAACTCGGATGCATTGACAATGTCCTCAATAGATTCTTTCTCAGTAGCTTCTGTCTCAGTATTTTCTTCCTCGGCCTTCTCGTTCACAACTTCAACACGAACGTCCTCCTCTTCCATAGCAACTTCTTCCTCAACAGCAGGTGCTTCTTGACCAACAACGAAGTCACCATTGACCATGCTATCAATCCGTCGCATGCACTCCTCAACGCCCCTTGAGTCTTCTTTTTTCTTAACATCAGAGATGTGCACAATGGGAGGGGATTCCACCGATCTATCTCTATCCCCTAGGTCATCTTCCTTGGAAGAGGGTTCATACTCTCGGATAATCGGTGGGAACACTGAAAATTCTGGGAGTGGGGTCGGGCTTAATTGTCATAATGTGGCTACAATAGAGTTTTTATTGGCCCTGGTATAAGCGTAGAACAAATTTTGTGATCTGTCCATATCTTCTATTGTAGCGACATGCCTGATCTGCTTATTGCTGATGGAATTGGCCAACTTCTCGATATCCTTCATTTTGCGCAACAACGATATCTCTGCAGTCAGGTTCTGTAACAACCCGATTTAGGGTCTAGTCAGATTAGTGGTGCGAGACCACAAATTCGAGTTAGTAAAATGAGCTTTTAAGGTATTTGAAATGTTTGCATGATATTATGAAAATTTCCATTGAAGGGTCCATTAGGACTAAATTGTAAAAGTTGTAAGATATGAGTTTCTAGAGGCTTTTTGTATAAAATAGCTTTGGATTGGTAATTAGAAGTCCTTAAGTAGCAATTTTCCCAAATTATAATTTTTGGAAAAAAATGGACATGAGTTAGTAATATTTGAAAGTTTAGTAAAAAGGGCATTTTGGTCATTTGGCTTTTTATTGATTAAAAAGGATGAAATAAGTCAAAATTTATGTTCATCTTCTTCAAGCTTGGCCGAAACTTTGAAGAACTCCATAGCTAGGGTTTATTCAATTTTTCAAGCTCATAGTAAGTGCATCCTAGCCTCGTTTTTAATATTCTTCGTATTTTTTGAGTTCTCGTAACATGAATTAGCTATTTTTAGCTATAAGATGAGCTAAGATGCATGTTCAAAAATCTACCCATGTATGGTATGTTTGTAAAATGATGTTTTATGGAAGATTATGAGAGTTTGATGTTAGATAAACATCTTTTTCTAAGTGAATTTTATGAGAAATGCTAGTAGGGACTAGTTTGTAAAATTTATGAAATTTCTCATACATGGTAGAAATTGTAAGAATTTGATATTGCAATAGTTGAGACTATTAATCAGCTAAGCATGAAGTATTAGAAAGTTGAATGAAAATCACTTTACGAGCCTTGGGGCAAAAGTGTAATTATGAGAAAGTTTAGTGGCGAAATAGTAATTTTGTCAAAGTATGTGTTAAGAGTCAATTTAGTCAATATGAGTATTAAATGAGTTAAATTATTATTATAGATCAAGAAAAACAAGCCGGACTGGCGAGGCAAGAACAAAGTGGAGGACTAAATTGCATATCTACCTATATTTTGTACATTGAGGTAAGTTTGTATGATTTCTAAGCTTTATGATTAATATCATTGAATTGCTTAGTATAATGTACAATATTACCATGAAAATGTTTAATGATATTTTAACAAAGAAATCAATGAGATTAAGCATGAGAAAGTCCCGATTGAAGTTGAATTACTTAGGATACTCGATCTATCACATGAGACAAGAAGTCAAAGTATAAGACCAAGCCAAGTCATGGCATCGGCAATCAAGCAAGTTATCATGTAAGACCAAGACAAGTCTTGGCATTGAAGAGTTATTATGAGATGAAGACCCATATAAGCCCAAGCCAAGGCATGGCATTGGTGAGTCTCCAAGCAAAGGTGTCATGTAAGTCCAAGACAAGTCTTGGCATTGAAAAGTTATCATGAGATAGAGATTTCATGTAAGTCCAAGCCAAGGCTCGGCATTTACCAGTTCACGAGTAAAGATACCAATTAAGACCATGTCAAGACATGGCAATGGTAAGTTCCCAAGGGAACATATAAGTAAGACTTTGTGTAAGTCCATGTCAAGGCATGGCATCGATACCAAGATGAGAGATCCCATGTAAGACCATATCTAGGATACAGCTTTGGCATCGAGTTAGATGTGAGATGAGATTTAGTATCCCCGGTTATTCATAGTAATTCATCAGGAAAAATAAGTAAAGCTATTATCAAGTTGAAAATGAGTATTATTCATGTTATGAATGATGAATTAGAGATTATGATTATTATAGTAAAGTATACTGATCTATGCGATCAAGTGATACAGGTACCTTGTTTACCTCATGAGCATGAGACTAGTAAGAATCATGAGTTATGTAATAATCAGTAAGACTAAGTAAGCTTTAATAGCTGAAATTTATGATGCCAAATGGTTTATGTTAAGCGAGTATGTTTCTATGTGCATTATTTGCAAACTTACTAAGCTAAATGCTTACGTCTTTATTTCTTTCTTTCCATGTAGTCCCGCCAAGCTAATCTCATGGATCATCGTCATCAGAGCTCGAAGCACACTATCAATCGCTATTTTGGTATAGCCAAGTTGTTCATATTAAGTATGGCATGTATAGGAAACATTTCATTTTGAGAATATGTCTTAAAAAGGGGAAATAGTATGGGCTATCAAGTTCATTATTCTTTTGTATATGGCTAAGCGATTTGCCAAGATTGACTAAGTATGTATGTTTATTGATATCAATGAATCATGTAGTGTTGTTCATGAAAGATGTAGTAATTTGAGTTGTTGAATTGAGTATGAGATTGATCATGATTCAGGGTGGCAATTTGCTTGGTAGATAGCCCACATGTGCCCACACGAATGGACACACGGTCGTGTGTCTAGGCCGTGCGTCCTCTGCACCTTAGTACCTTAAGTCAGAATAGACTACGGGTTAGTCCCATGGCCGTATGTTTAGGCCGTGTGTGACTTAGCACATGGGCGTGTGCCCTGGCCGTGTGAAGTCTGCACCTTGCACTTGTAATTTGGATTGCCACACGGCTGAAGTACACGGGCATGTGTATGGAACGTGTGGATAAGTCAGAATGCCAAAGTTTGGCACACGGGCCAAAGCCACGGGCGTGTCAAGACCGTGTGAGATTAGTCAGTGGCGACCACGGGTGGAAGACACGGGCATGTCTTAGGGGTACACGGGCGTGTCCCAAGTCACATGGGCATGTGACCCCTGTTTCAAGAAAAAGTTCCCGATTGAGCTCCAAATGTTTCCGGATAGATGTTTAAGGCCTCATAGGCCCATGAAACGTATGTTTTGATTAAGAAAGAGGAGATTTTGTTTTGAAACAAAATTTTACAGCCCGTAAGTACATGTTTCCTTAAGATCAAGTATGGTAATGTCTCGTATCCAGTCTCAGTCTCGGACGTAGGTATGGGGTGTTACAGGTTCGTTCCTTGGTCTCTGCCTTGGTTTTACCTTTCCTTGTCTTGCTGGTCTCTGCCTCCTTCATTGTCAGCGTAGCTTTACCACGTGTCATTCTTTCAATAGATGCTTCATTGATCGAGCCCTTATTTTCCAAGATCTTTTCATCATCACGGGGCATGATCCCTTTCTGTTGGCACAATAGCATCACCAACGACGGGAAAACCAAAATTCCATTTTGCCTTGCGATGCAGTCAGCAATTTTCTGGTGGAGTACTGCGTCGAGATCAATCTTTCTGCCATTGACAATTGAATGCATCAGGCACATTCTATCCAGGTTGACTGTGGTGCTGTGAGTGGAGGGTAGTAGCCTGCAGTTAACAAAATGAAACAAAATTTTACTTTGTAGTGTCAGGAAGTGGCGGTGCATCGTATAGTTCCTTTGGTGTGAACCTGTCCACAATGCTCCTTCGACACATAAATCTTTCACAGCAGGTCCCTTTTGTCGTCTGTGATATCCTCAATAAACTTGGAGTGTTCATCGACATCCACCTTAATGTTGTACAGCTCATTGATTTTTGTAGCATCCAATGGGATTAAACCTTCTCGAACAAAGATAAACTCCAACTCATGGTCATAAATGTTAGCATAAAACTCACGTACCAATGAAGGAGAGTAGATTCCAGGATGCGTGCAGAAAGTTTCCCACTTCAACTTAGAGATGGTTCTAGAAACTTGTTTGCCCAAGTCTTTCTATTACGAAAGGAGAATGCCCTGTTCTGGGTGGAAGTTTTACTTTAAGATGTTGTTTTGAAATCCGTCTTTATCCATTTTCGTTAAAAAGATCACCGGCTCTTTTTTCTTTGTTGGCATCAAGGATTCCGACTCACGAACAACAGTTGCAGACGATGAGTGTTCTTCAGCAGGTTTGGTGGCTTTATTGACTGATCCTCTCGTTCTTGCCATAGTTTTCTTATTTTGTGGAGTGAAGATGGTTTAAAGGTGTAAAGGTACTAACTTCAGAAAGGAAAAGTGAATAAAAATTGCTACTTGGGTGTTTCACAGTTGGCACAGTGAAGAGGGGTTTATAGTGAGTAATAGAAGAAGATGGAAAGACGTGATTTTCTGAAGGGAAATAAAGCTGGCAGGAATAAATACCTCCAATAAGAATTGCGCCTACTCAGACAGATCAGACGGCTAGGGGAATTTTGAACAAACAGTGGGATCTAAAATTTTTTATCTGCCCTCATTTTTGCTAAGTCAGAAGTGACAGTACAATAGTACGAACTACGTCGACAATGGTACCTAATTATTCTGCAAAAATAAAATAAAATAAAATAAACTTGAGCAAAAACAATAAAATAAAACAAAATAATGATAAATTCAAATAAAAAATAAAATTTTTCAACCAATTTAATGGTTTCTGCCTTCTTTTCATCAATATTCCCAAGATAATGTTTCAATCGTTGACCATTCACATTGAATTGGTGTCCATCATGTAAATCTCTGATTGTGACCGCACCATGAGAAAATACCTCAACAACTTCGAAAGGTCCAGACCAACGTGAGCGCAATTTACCCGGGTGCAGTTTCATTCTAGTATTGAATAATAAAACTTGTTGGCCCGCGATAAATTCTCGCTGCAGACTAATTCTGTCAAGCCATCGTTTGGTCTTTTCCTTGTAAATTGCAGCATTTTCATAAGTATTTCGTCTAATCTCCTCTAGTTCAGTGATATCCAATAACCTTTTCTTTCCACCAGCTTCATAGTACATGTTCACTTGCTTAATTGCCCACATTGCTTTGTTTTCCAGTTCAACTAGCAAGTGACATGCTTTCCCAAAAACCAATTGATACGGTGACATCCCTAATGGAGTTTTATATGCTGTTCGCAATGCCCATAAAGCGTTATCTAGTCTGGAAGACCAATCTTTCCTCAAAGGGTTCACAACCTTCTCAAGTATGGTTTTAATTTTTTGATTTGACACTTCGGCTTGTCCATTAGTTTGTGGATGATAAGTAGTAGCCATTCTATGATTGTCTCCATATCTTTTCAATGCGACTGTAACTTGGTTGCAATGAAAGCATGTACCCTGATCACTAATCAATGCCTTTGGTGTGCCAAAGCGGGTGAGTATATGCTTGTGAAAAAAATTAAGCACTGTCTTTGTATCATCCTTTAGGACTGCAACAGCTTCAACCCACTTCGAGACGTAGTCAACATCTACTAATATATAAAGATTTCCAAATGAACTTGGAAATGGTCACATAAAATCCATACCCCAAACATCAAACAATTCAACTTCCATAATTGGCTACTGTAACATTTCATTGCGTTGGGATATAGAACTCGTGCGCTAACATCTATCACATTGATTCACAAAATTTTGGGCGTCTTTAAATAATGAAGGCCAGTAGAATCCTGATTGGAGAATTTTAGCAGCAGTTTGCGTGCCATCGAAATGACTACCATAAGGAGCATCATGATAGTGCTTCAGGATTGAAAGCATCTCCACTTCCAAAACACAATGCCGAATAATGTTGTCATTGCATACCTTGAATAAATACAGTTTGTTCCAATGATACTTCACTACTTCATGAAGAAATCTTTTTTTTTATGGTCTGTGACACCCAATAAGAATTTTCCACACACTAGATAACTAACCAAATCCGCATAAAAACGGGTTGTAGATACAACAAATAACTTCTCATCTGGGAATGTGTAGACAATTTGAAGTATGTTTCCATCTTCGCTGCCAATTTCCAATCAAGACAGATGGTCTACAACTTGATTTTCTGAACCCTTGCGGTCTTTTATCTCGATGTTTGATTCTTGCAATAGTAATATCCAGCATATCAATCTTGGTTTTGCATCCTTCTTCACAAAAAGATATCTCAATGCCGAGTGATTAGTAAATACGGTAACCTTTACGCCACAAGATAAGAACAAAACTTATCGAAAGTAAAGACTACAGCAAACAATTCTTTCTCTATAGTGGTATAGTTGATTTGAGCCTCTATAAGAGTTTTGCTAGGATAATAGATGGCGTGAAATATTTTTCCCTTACGCTGCATAGTAAAGTCGCTTGCATCGCACATAACTTGAAAAGGTTGAGACCAATCGGGTGCAACGACAATGGGTGCATTTACTAGCTACGTCTTCAATTGAATGAATGCATATAGACATGCATCATCAAAGAGGAATTTTCTATTCTGTTCCAGCAATGAGCATAAGGGCTTTGCAATTTTTGAGAAATCTCTAACGAATCTTCGGTTAAACCCCGCATGCCCAAGAAAACTGTGAATACCTTTCACATTTTTCGGTGGAGGTAATTTCTCAATGATTTCCACTTTAACTTTGTCTACTTCAATGCCTTGATGAGAGATACTGTGGCCTAACACAATGCCTTCAGTTTCCATGAAATGGCATTTTCCCAATTTAAAACAAGATGTGTGTCTTCACATCACTGCAATACTTTATCCAAATTGTCAGCGCAATGATCAAAATCATTCCAAGAGACTGAGAAATCATCCATAAAAACCTCTAAAGAATCTTCAATCATATCCGAGAATATTGCCATCATGCACCTTTGAAATGTGGCTGGTGCGTTGCAAAGACCAAAAGGCATACGCCGAAAAGCAAAAGTACCAAAGGGACAGGTAAAATTTGTTTTCTCTTGATCTTCCGGTGCAATCGCAATTTGATTGTATCCAGAATAGTCGTCTAAGAAACAGTAATAGGCTTTTCCAACAAGCCTATCCAACATTTGGTCAATGAAAGGAAGTGGGAAGTGGTCCTTCCTTGTGGCAGCATTAAGTTTGCGATAATCCATACAGACTCGCCATCCCGTAGGAATACGTGTAGGAATTAATTCGTCTTTGTCGTTGGTAACCACTGTGATGCCACTCTTTTTAGGAACGCATTGCACTTGACTTACCCAATTGCTATAAAAAATAAGGTAAATAATTCCAGCATCAAGCCATTTTATAGTTTATTTCTTAACAACTTCATTCGTCTTCTCGTTTAACCTTCTTTGTTGCTCAATCGATTGCTTGCCTTCATCTTCCAAATTGATATTGTGCATCTAAAAAGATGGACTGATGCCTCGAATATCAGCAATACTCCAAGCAATACCTCGTTTATGTTGCTTAAGAATATGGACCAATTTCTTTTCTTGAGTTACAGCCAGTGTTGCGGAGACAATAACTGGAAGAGTATTATTATCACTAAGAAAGACGCATTTAAGATGAGTAGGTAGTGGTTTCAATTCCAAAGTAGGAGCTTCGTCAATAGATGGCTTGAAAATTTTAGTTGTTCTGTTGGCTAAGTCTAATAACTCAATCTGCCATCCATACCTGAGTTTAATATTATTAGCGTCAACCCTGTTGTCACAATTATCGAAGAATTCATCATGAAATGTCATTGCAAATCCTCAGAAAGTATTGTACTTTGGTCTTTGAATTCTTCCGCAATTAAATCATCTAGCACATCGACAGTATGGCATTCTTCTTTATCCTTGCATTGAATAGATTTGAAAACACTAAATGTAACATGCTCATCATTAAGTCACATGGTCAGTTCACCTTTATATTCATCAATAAGAGTTCGTCTGGTGGCTAAAAATGGTCATCCCAAGATTATGGGAACCTCCTTGTCTGCCTCGCAGTCAAGTATGATAAAATCAGCCAGAAAAATGAATTTATCCACATGAACTAAAATATCTTTAATTTGCCCTTCAGGTTGAGTAAAAGATCGATCAGCTAGTTGCAATGTCACTACAGTAGGTTTCATGTGACCAATTCCCAACTTTCTGAAAGTTGATAGTAGCATTAGGTTAATGCTAGCTCCCAAATCGTATAAAGCTTTGCCCAAATAATGGTTACCAATTGAACATGGGATAGTAAAGCTCCCAGGATCTTTCATTTTTGGGGGGCAACTTATTTGTCAAAACAGCACCATAGCCCTCTATGAGTGCAATAGTTTCAATATCACTGAGCTTCTTTTTCTTGGACAAGAGCTCCTTCATAAATTTCTCATAATTCAGAATTTTCACAAGAGCGTCTACTAAAGGAATATTGACCTGAAGTTGCTTCAGTGTGTTCAGGAACTGTTGGTACTACTTTTCATGCTCATTCTCCCTGAATCTTTGTGGGAAACGTAAAGGTATAGATACATTTGATTGCGTCGACACCCTTGATTGCATCAACAGTAGAGTCTGTAGTCGGCTAGCCAGTTTGTTTACCACTCCTAAGCGTGATAGCCTTGCAGTGTTCTTTCCCCCTCGAACTGGGATATTTCGTGTCACTAGGTTATGTGCCTGGTGGTCGAGTATTCAAATTCGAAGCCCTCCAACACCCGAATAGAAGATGAATTCCCTTGCACAATAGCTTCTATGCGAGTCATATGCTCTCGCATTAAAACTTCAAGAGTTGTTAACAGGTCAAAAGGAGAAGCATGTATGTACTGTTGTCCTCGATGTTCTTGACCATGCAGATTCAGCATTGAAGAGTGTTGTGGCGGCGTCTGATTTTGGTGTGAATTCATCTAGCCTTGTTGTGGATGTATCGGAGGGTGCTGATTGTAGTTCTACTATTGTTGATTGTAATTCCCTAGCCTTGGATTATAACTACCCTGAGTAGATATATTCCCATATTGAAATGGTGCAGCATTTTGTCCAGCATTCTGAGTTCCCCAAGACTATTGGTTGCATGCAGAATTATTATAAGAGGTGCCATAAGAATTGTTACGGATGTTACTGACATAAATGGCATTTTCTTCATGTTGTAGACAATCTTCATAGCTGTGGTTGTCACTGCAAATCTCACAACAAAAGGTCGAAATATCAACTTGTTGAGCGACTTGTATAGGTGCAACGTCACTAGTCCTTTGCATATTTTTTATCATATTTGCAAGAGAAGAAAATTGAGCACTAAGTGCAGATATTGCATCCAATTCAATAACTCCCGGAGTAACTTTTGCTAGTGCAGCTCTAGGGGTAGGATATTGATAATCGTTCTGAGCAATTCTCTCAAGAATTCCAATAGCATCATTATAAGTATAATCCAGCAAAGAACCATTGGCTGATGCGTCGACAAGATTCCTTGTGTGTGAATTCAGCCCATTATAGAAAATCTCAATTTGTGTTTCCTGTTGAATGTCGTGCATGGGACAACGTCGAAACAAAGATTTATAACGTTCCTATGTGGTGTGAAGATTTTCATCATCCAGCAGATGATAAGCTGTAATATCATTTCGAAGACGAGCATTCATTGTCGGTGGGTTAAATCACAAAACAAACTGTGTTGCTAGTGCATTCCAAGAAGTAATTGATCCAGCAGGTAACCCAAGGAACCAAGTATGAGCTCTTCCCAACAAGGAATAAGGGAATAACTGCATTTTCAAAGCGTCATTAGGAACGCCTTATTGACTAAAGGAAGCACAAATTAATAAAAATTATCTTAGATGTTCTCGTGCATTTTCATGTGGCAGTCCAGCATATTGCCCATTAGAATTCAACATTTGGAACATTACTTGCTTGAGTTCAAAATTCCTAGCTTGAATTGCTAGCCTAACAACTCCCGGTTGTAAGTCATCCAAGACAGGTACTACAAAATCTCGTATAGGCCTATTTTGTATTTGAGCATCTTACTGGAACGGTGGGTCATTAGCATTTTGGTTCTGCATTAGAGGTATGACTGCATTGTTTCTTGGCAAAGCCATATTCCTTTGTTCTCAAAGTCTCCTCCAAACGGTTCTTTCAATTTCTGGATAAAAATCGGCAATAAACTCTGAATTGCTTTGAGTCATACAACACCTAAAATAAAATATGAAAATAACGAAAAAAAGAAAACGAGTTAGTAATAATGAAATATTATGAAATAAAAATAAAACAAAATAAACATCAAATAAACGCCATCCCCGGCAACGACGCCAAAACTTGGTCGACTGTTTAACGTCACAACAATAATGTGCAAGCGTACACAGTTGATGCAAGTATAGTAGATAGATTGAGTCTTTTGGATATCAATCCCACAAGGATGGTTGTCTTTTATCTATCAATGTCAATACAATAAATAGATAAAATGAGATAAATTGTGAGAGTAGTTTTCGAAGAAATAACTTGAAAATTGTAACACCCCTTACCCACGTCCGACACCGAAACAGAGTACGAGGCATTTCCAGACTTAAACATACACATTCATGCAATACCAAGTCTAGATTTCATATTTCACCCTCATAAGACTTGTTATTTTGATGGCCACTTTTACCATTATAATATGATTACCAACTTATCCATCAAGCACTTGATAAACCGAAATAGTAACATATTTTAATCCCACATTTAGCATACTTTTGGATGAGTTATCCCTTGATTTATGTAAAAAGTGCTCTTAATTCTTTCTTTTCATGTCTTATACTCAGGAAAGCACCCAAGAATAAAAAGAACGAGAAACGGACTCAAAATGGGCCAAAGAAGAAATCGACACGGCCTGGACTAAATCCCACACGGTCGTGCCTCCTCAAATATACTAGAACACGGCTTGAAGTCGATCTACACGACCGTGCCTCATTAACGGAGTCCAACACGGCCTGGCCACGATTCACACGGGCGTGCGCCATGGCCGTGCCCCTGCCGTGGAGGAGAGTAATTTCACTCGGAAAAGGATACTTAGGGGCAAAGAAACCTATTTCAAAAGCCTATATAAAGACCCTAGGTATAACCTAAAAGAGGCGGTTAGCTAGGCCAAGGAGCCGAGCCTAGAAAGGTCGATTTGTGGGAAACTCTCAAGGATAGCCAGTTGATCCATCTCCAGGCGGAATTCTACTCAAGGCGGAGGATCTCTCCTTCAATTCCTTCAGGAGTTTTAGGGATTTCTTATGTTTTGTTTTATGTTTTCTTACGAGATGTTTTTCTTTATTATTATGAACTAAACCCTTGAGATACCTAAAGGGGATGAAACCTAGATGAATCTTGTTATTGTTTTTGAACTATATGATAAATACTTGATTTGTTCTTGATTATGTGTGCTTAATTCTTGTGTTGATATTTCGCATGAGATATTAATTCAAGTTGAATGTGCTTAGGTGGTGGAGCAAAAGTCCCCGCTAAGAGTAGATCTAGCATAATTAAGTGGAGTTGATCGCGTGCCTAGAGATAGGGTGACGAGATTTTTGCGGATTAGGGTGAAACCTAATATGGGAGTCCATAGATCAATTTATTGCTATTCTAGGGGTTTTAATTAGAAAGAGATTTCAATTAATCAACCTAGGGTTAGGCGTTATTCGCCTCGAGAGAGGGTTTAATATAAATTAGGAGTCCTACGGATCAAGTCAAGTGAATAAATCGCCTGGTTGGTGTTAGATAACAAGTGAAGTCTAGGTGGATTCTTCCTAAGGGTATCGTCTTAATCAACCGAGTTTTTCCCAAGTATTTCCCCAATTCATTCTTTTTGTCTTTGCGTCTTTAGCTTAGTAATTAGTTAATTTAGATTAATAAACAACTTCACTTATTTTAGGCTAAATAATAGAAAGAAAGTTAGTATTAGTACTTTTAGTTCCTTTGGGTTCGACAATCCGGTCTTGCCTAAGCTATACTAATTGTTCGATAGGTGCACTTGCCTCAATCGTTGTTATAGTTAGTTCCAGGATCGATCATTATAAATTTAAAACTCAAATACAACGATCAAGTTTTTGGCGCCATTTCTTAGGGAACTAAAATATTAAGAACTCTCTATTTTTATTACTTTAGCCATTTTTTTATTTTTGCAATTTACTTCTATTTTTATTTTTTTATCTTAGTTTTAACTTTTCAAATTTTCTTTCTTTCTTTTTCCTAGCAGGTACCTCTAGTTTATGACTAGAAGAAACCCGAGAGGACCACTAGTATACGATAGTGATATTGAAGCTACCGCTCGTAGAAATCGCAGAGAAATTAGGCGAGCCCTAAATTACACAGAAGAAGAGCGAGAAGACAGATCCAATCCTACTGAAGGGATGGGCGAAAATAATCCTCAACCACAAGATATGGGAGAGAATAATGCTCCGCGTACTATGTATGATTATGCTAAACCTCATTTAATAGGAGCAGAATCTAGTATTGTTAGGCCTGCTATAGTTGCTAATAATTTTGAATTAAAGCCTAACACTATACAAATGATTCAACAGTTTGTTCAATTTGATGGTTTACAGGACGAAGATCCAATTACTCATATAGCTAATTTTTTAGAGTTCTGTGATACCTTCAAAATAAATGGCGTTTCTGATGATGCTATACGACTTCGGTTATTTCCCTTTTCATTAAGAAATAAAGCCAAACAGTGGTTAAACTCGTTACCACGAGGGTCAATCACTATATGGGATCAAATGACCGAAAAAATTTTATTAAAATATTTCCCACTGGCCAAAACGGCCAAATTACGGAATGATATCTCTTCTTTTGTGCAGATGGATTTAGAGACATTATATGACGCATGGGAGAGATATAAGGATCTCTTGAGAAGGAGTCCGCACCATGGTTTACCCTTGTGGCTCCAAGTCCAAACTTTCTATAATGGTGTAAACCCCTCAACGAGGCAACTAATTGATTCAACCGCCGGTGGAACCCTGAACAATAAAACTCCTGAAGTAGCCTACGAGTTTATTGAAGAGATGTCACTGAATAACTATCAGTGGCAGGTTACAAGGACCAAACCAACAAAATCAGCCGGAGGTTTCAACATAGATGCAGTAACCATGCTATCAACACAAGTAGAGATGATGAATAAAAAGCTTGATAGTTTGTGTTCTTCGTAGGTACATCGAAAGAATGGTCATGCGCGTAAGTGGGAACCGTGGCGAATCCTGAGTACCCACACTACCAACCGGGCACAGAGAGCGAACAGATGAACTATATAGGTAACAATTTCAGATCCAATAATAATCCTTATAGTAATAATTATAATCCAGGTTGGAGGAACGACCCAAATTTTCGTGGGGAGGTCAAGGAAATCAAAGACAACAACCTCTTCAAAATTTCCAAAATCAGCCCGATCCACAGGAGAAGAAGCCGAACCTTGAAGAGATGCTGACAAGATTCATGGCATCCACAGAAAACCGTCTCCAAGACACTGAAACCACCCTTAAGACCCAACAAGCATCGATCAAAGGGATCGAGAGCCAAGTTAGGGAAGTCACTAAGTCAGTTGGGGAAATTACTAAGTCAGTTGGGCAACTTACTAAGATAGTTTCTGAAATTCGATTAGAGATTTTTTCTAAAGAAAGCAATGTAAAAAAGCGATTACATCGAGAAGTGGAAAGGAGTTAGTCGAACCGAAGAAAAAAATACCACATGAAGATGACAAAGCAAAGGATGAAGGAGTTGAGGATGTAACTCCAGTGCGCAAAGAAAGTAAACCATCAATCCCATGCCCAGCAAAGTTGAAGAAAGACCGATTAGATGCCCAATACGGTAAATTTCTTTAACTTTTTAAACAAATACATATTAACTTACCCTTTGTTGAAGCCATTTCACAGATGCCGACATACGCAAAATTCTTAAAAGAACTCCTGACGAATAAAAGGAAGCTTGAAGAAGTATCAACTGTGGAGCTTAATAAAGAATGTTCAGCCATCCTCCAAAACAAGTTACCAACCAAATTAAAAGACCCAGGAAGTTTTACTATTCCTTGTTTAATTGGTAGTTTAAATATTAAGAAAGCATTAGCTGATCTAGGTGCCAGTATTAATTTAATGCCTTATAAAATGTTTAAACAACTAGATCTAGGGGAACCAAAACCCACTAGGATGAGTATTCAATTAGCTGATAGATCAATTAAATATCCTTAGAGGAGTTATCGAGGATGTTTTGGTAAAAATTGATAAATTTATTTTCCCTGTTGATTTTGTTGTGCTTGACATGGATGAGGATATTGAGGTTCCCTTAATTTTAGGGCGCCCTTTTTTAGCTACTGCTAGGGCTGTTATCGATGTAGGTGACGGTAAACTTGCATTAAGAATAGGCGATGAGGAATTTTTTTTTCAAATTTATGATGCCATGCGATATTCTAAAGAACAAGATGATTCCTATTATTTTGTTGATACTACTGATCATATCATTCAAAACTCATTACAGGAAATTATACATGATGACACGATGGAACTATGCCTGCCTCAAGAAGAGCGAGAAGAAGATGAAGTTGACAAGCTGAATCTGAATACATCTTCATCTAGACAAACGGAAAAAGAGAGCATTGAAGTCAATGACGAACTAAAATAAAAACCCTCTATTGATGAGCCGCCCAAATTAGAATTAAAACAGTTGCCGAAACACTTAGAATATGCATTCCTAGGGGATAATTCTACGCTACCAGTAATTATCTCTTCAGAATTGGAACCCAAGGAAAAAGAGGAGTTGATACAGGTACTGAGAGAACATAAAAGAGCCATAGCTTGGAAAATCTATGACATTAAGGGAATAAGCCCATCGTTTTGCACCCTCAAAATTTTAATGGAAGAGGAATACAAGCCATGCGTGCAACCTCAAAGACGATTGAATCCCAACGTAAAAGAAGTTGTGAAAGCTGAGGTAATTAAACTTCTAGATGCTGGAATAATTTATCCTATTTCTGACAGCAATTGGGTAAGTCCTGAGCAGGTTGTTCCAAACAAAGGAGGCATGACGGTAGTAGCCAACGAGAAGAATGAACTAATTCCCACTAGAACAGTTACAGGTTGGAGAGTCTGCATTGATTACAGGAAGCTGAACAACGCCACTAGAAAAGATCACTTTCCTTTGCCCTTCATTGATCAAATGTTAGAAAGGTTATCTAGGCATATGTACTATTGCTTCCTAGATGGACTCTCCGGCTATTTCCAAATCCCAATAGCACTTGAAGATCAAGAGAAGACAACATTCACATGTCCATATGGTACGTTTGCTTATCGTAGAATGCCTTTTGGATTATGTAATGCTCTTGCTACTTTTCAGCGTTGCATGTTGGCAATCTTTGACGAACTTGTGGAAGACATTATGGAGGTATTTATGGACGATTTCTCGGTATTCGGTAATTCTTTCCATCTTTGCCTTAAAAACTTAAAATGAGTTCTAATGAGATGTGAGGAGACAAATCTTGTCTTAAATTGGGAAAAATGCCACTTTATGGTACAAGAGGGAATTGTATTAGGAATTAAAATTTCTTGTAAAGGAATCGAGGTAGATAAAGCAAAGGTCAAAACCATAGAAAAATTACCTCCTCCTAGTTCAGTTAAGACTATTAGAAGCTTTTTAGGACATGCAGGATTTTATAGAAGATTTATTAAATATTTTTCTAAAATAGCTAAGCCTCTAACGAAATTTCTAGAAAAAAGATGTACCTTTTAATTTTAATCAGGAATGTTTAGATGCATTTAATATTCTTAAAGAGAAATTAATAAACGCCCCAATTATAATTGCCCCTAATTGGAATCTCCCTTTTGAACTAATGTGTGATGCAAGTGATTTTACAGTAGGTGCAGTTTTAGGACAACGAAAAGACAAGCACTTCCAGCCGATTTATTACGCCAAACAAGACATTAATGATGCACAAGAAAATTATACTACCACTGAAAAAGAATTACTAACTGTGGTCTTTGCGTTTGATAAATTTAGACAATATTTAGTATTATCTAAAGTTGTCGTTTACACTGACCACTCTGCTCTTCGTTATCTTTTAACTAAACCTGATGCAAAACCACGACTCATAAGATGGATTTTACTTTACAGAATTTGACACGGAAATACAGAGGATAAGAAGGAGCTGAAAACCTTGCGTGAGATCACCTCTCCGAGCTTGAGAACCCACATATCGAAGAGCTCGGCGAAAGTGAGATAAATGACTCATTCCCTGAGGAACAACTCTTTTCTATAACCTACTCCGAGGTACCATGGTTTGCAGATATTGCGAATTATTTAGCCGCTAACGTCCTACTGAAAAAGCTAACACATCATCAAAAAAGGCGATTCTTTTCTGATGTGAAGAACTATTTCTGGGAGGACCCCTTTCTTTTCCGCATTTGTGCAGATCAGGTAATTTGGAGATGCGTTACAAAGACAGAAGCGAGCAAAATCCTACAACATTGCCATTCAAGACCTTCAGGAGGACACTACAGTGGCATTAAGACAGCACATAAAATACTCGAATCAGGTTTTTATTGGCCCACTCTATTCAATGATGCCAACAGGTATGTCGCTCCATGTGATAAATGCCAAAGAACAGGTAATGTTTCTAAACGTGATGAAATGCCTCAAACATATATGCTATCTTGTGAAATATTTGATGTATAGGGTATTGATTTTATGGGTCCATTCCCTAGTTCATTCGAAAATAAGTACATCCTAGTAGCAGTTGATTACATGTCAAAATGGGTGGAAGCTGAAGCTTTACCTACCAATGATGCCAGAGTAGTAGTTAAGTTTCTCAAGAAACTGTTTTCTTGATTCGGAACACCTAGAGCCATCATTAGTGATAGGGGTACTCATTTTTGTAATACTCAATTTGATAAGGTCTTAAAAAAATATGGAGTACACCATAGGATAGCTACCCCATATCACCCTCAAACTAGTGGGCAGGTAGAAGTAGCAAACCGAGAACTTAAGCGGATCTTAGAGAAAACAGTTGAATCCAACAGGAAAGATTGGGTAATAAAAGTAGATGACGCTTTATGGGCCTATAGAACAGCCTTTAAAACCCCTTTAGGAATATCCCCGTACAAACTTGTCTACGAGAAAAGTTGTCATCTACCATTTGAGTTAGAACACAAAGCTTTCTGGGCTATAAAATTTTTGAATTACGATATTAAAACTGCAGGTGAGAAGAGAATGACGCAAATGAAGGAGCTCGACGAATGGAGAGCTGATGCCTACGAGAACTAAAAACTATACAATGAGGTAACTAAGCGACGCCATGATGCTCGTCTAAAGAAATCAAAACAATTCGAAGTAGGGGACTTGGTCCTGCTATACAACTCGAGGCTTAAACTGTTCCCTGGGAAACTGAAATCAAGATGGTCAGGTCCATTCATGATCAAAACAATTTTTCCCTATGGCACAATCGAGGTAACTCATCCCACTCAAGGCACATTCAAGGTAAATGGTCACCGACTCAAAATCTATAATGGTGAAGATTTTAGGGATATGAGAGAGGAGCTTCAGCTCCGTGAACTTTCTTTTAAAAAATGGAAATAGGGTAAGTCTAGCTTAAGACTTTAAATGAGCGCTTCTCGGGAGGCAACCCGAGCATTAACCATACTAACATTAGATCCTTAATTTTTAGCATTTAATCCCATACTAATTAATCCAATAAAGCGCAGGTTTTAGACCACACGGCCTTGCACACGGGCGTGCCCGTGGCCGTGTGGAAGCCATGGAACGAAACACGGGCGTAATTATAGCCGTGCTCGACAAAGGTGACTTTTATCCCCAACACGGGCTACGATAATAGCCCCACGCCCGTGCTGGGCAACCGTGGACTATACTGACTTGTCGAACACGGGCGGAACACGCCCGTTTTGAACAACCGTGTGAAGAAGAACACGGGCGTGTCACTTTAACCACGGCTGTGGCCAAGCACCCTGATCACACCCAAAATTTGAAAATTGCGAAAAGCACGGGCTGAAAAGAATCGAGCACGGGCGTGTCGTTTGCTCGTGTCCGATCCCCTATATATAGAACATGACACTCATCTTCCCTAAATTTCATAACCCTAAACTGATTTCTCCCAAAATCCCTACCCCCACTCCGGCCATCACTCACAAAACTCATCCCCATTGCCTCCCACCACCTCCTCAACCCTCTCCCTTTCATATAAACACAAAAATTCAAAGCCACGCCCGTGTTAGCAGAGCCAGCGGCCCTCCCATACAGTAGCTTCATTATCGAACATTTCTGCACGCCTCGATCGATTCAAACAGTACTGTACCCAGTAATTTCAATGCTTTGACGGAATCGAGGCCACCCTCCAGCAGATTTGTCACCACTTCAAAATTTCTACACCACCACCACAGGATCCAGCTGACGATGAGGACCTCTGAGTCCTTCTATTGTCCTTATGTTTATTTTCTTTCTTTTTATTTGTCTTAATTTAAACCCTTTTGCCTTTATGTTTCACACCTCTATTTTATTCATATTATCATTGGCTATCTAACCTTAGAGTATTACTAACAAACACTTATTTAATTTTGCCCCCGAGACATCTAACTACTGACTTCACAGTGTCAATTGAACACTCCAAAATAACAAATAAATCAATAGGACTAATTCACTGCTACATAAGTCATCTGCCACCTCCGACTCAAGGAATCCATCCCTAATTCAGGAAGTTTCACTTCTCCCTATATCTTATGATTTTCTTATTATCATGCTATTATCTATCATTGCACATTGAGGGCAATGTACATCTTAAGTGTGGGGGGTGAATCTTAGACGTGCCTAATTTTTTTCATTATTCTCAAAATCCTGAATTTAGTCTTGTTTTTAAGTAAATTCCTCATATTACTAATTAGGATGAAATTTCTAATGATTTATGATTTTTATTGATATGTTTTAGATTAAGTCATTAATATTTGTGCATTGATAATTAAATTTTAAGATACTAAAGAATCAAGCATGATAAGTCCATTTTTTTCAATTAAAATTTGCTAGGTTGTTGAACTGAATTTAAATATTACTTTGAAGTTTGAAATTTACGAGGTTGATGTCAAAAATACCCATAATTTTTGTGAGTTTTTGAGCCTTATAGAGCATATATTCTTTTTCATAATCACTTTACTGATTATGAGTATGTCAACATTGATTTGTTATTCTAGAACTTGCCTCATTTATACATATCAAGACCACACCTATGATTTGATATACAGAGATGATTAAGGCACCTAGGTTTTAACCCACTAACTCCATTAAAAGCCTACCTTCACAATTAACCCCTAGTGAACCCCTTTTAATCCTAACAACCCTTTTTTATTGACATAACCACTAATATTAACCCAGAAACCCTTTGTTTTTGTTATCCCCATTCCTTTTGACTACCCTTATATTGAGATTTGATTTGATTAATAGCCTAACTATGTTTTTATTTCAGTAATTTATCCTTTGTTATGTATTTATGATTCGTTCTTAAAATATATATATATATTCAGTATTAGTACGATGAAAGGCGAGCTTGTACAGTTAAAGTCTGTTTATTGAAGAAGAAGCTCGTATTATTAGTTTAAAGTTTCAATCCATTATGTAATTATTCAGTTTATTATTTCTAGTTAGGTAATTTATCAATTCAATCTCGATTCTAACCTTCTAATTCAGCCTCTATCCACACCTTAACCCTAGCCCCGTTACAACCCTAATTAAAGACCTTTTGATTTGTGCATCATCTCATATTACAGTGGTGGAGACTTGATTTTCAAGCAAGCCTATGGGATTAACTTTTCATGTTCGACTTTTGAGTGCCTAAATTTTGAACCTTAAACACTTTGAGTGATTTGAGTGAATCTTTTGTGAGGATGTCAATCCTTGTCAGTTTTGAATTAAAGGTAATTATTTAGATAAGGGGAGACGCCTATATTTTCGAGCTACAAATCTAGGACTTAGATTGTTTGAATCCTTAGGACTCTTTGAATTGAATTATCCATGTATAAATTATCTATGAATTATGATGAAACATTGTTGATAGGAATTATGAATTATAGAAAGTTCGTTTTAATTGTAAGTTGAGAATTTTGCTTGAGGACAAGCAAAAGCTTAAGTGTGGGGGTATTTGATAAACCGAAATAGTAACATATTTTAATCCCACATTTAGCATACTTTTGGATGAGTTATCCCTTGATTTATGTAAAAAGGTGCTCTTAATCCTTTCTTTTCATGTCTTATACTCAGGAAAGCACCCAAGAATAAAAAGAACGAGAAACAGACTCAAAACGGACCAAAATGGGCCAAAGAAGAAATCGACACGGCCTGGACTAAATCCCACACGACCGTGCCTCCTCAAATATACTAAAACACGGCCTGAAGTCGATCTACACGGCCGTGCCTCATTAACGGAGTCCAACACAGCCTGGCCACGATTCACATGGGCGTGCGCCATGGTCGTGCCCCTGCCGTGGAGGAGAGTAATTTCACTCGGAAAAGGATACTTAGGGGCAAAGAAACATATTTCAAAAGCCTATATAAAGGCCCTATGTATAACCTAAAAGAGGGCGGTTAGCTAGGCCAAGGAGCCGAGCCAAAAAGGTCAGATTTGTGGGAAACTCTCAAGGGAGATAGCCAGTTGATCCATCTCCAGAAGCCAAAATTCTACTCAAGACGGAGGATCTCTCCTTCAATTCCTTCAGGGAGTTTTAGGGATTTCTTATGTTTTGTTTTATCTTTTCTTCTGAGATGTTTTTATTTATTATTATGAACTAAACCCTTCAGATACCTAAAGGGGGATGAAACCTAGATGAATCTTGTTATTGTTTTCTGAACTATATGATAAATACTTAATTTGTTCTTGATTATGTGTGCTTAATTCTTGTGTTGATATTTTGCGGATATTAATTCAAGTTGAATGTGCTTAGGTGGTGGAGCAAAAGACCCTGCTTAAGAGTAGATCTAGCATAATTAAGCGGAGTTGATCGCGCGCCTAGAGATAGGGTGACGAGATTTTGCCGGATTAGGGTGAAACCTAATATGGGAGTCCATAGATCAATTTACTGCTATTCTAGGGGTTTTAATTAGAAAGAGATTTCAATTAATCAACCTAGGGTTAGACGTTATTTGCCTCGAGAGAGGGTTTAATATAAATTAGGGAGTCCTACGGATCAAGTCAAGTGAATAAATAAATGCAGTTCGGTGTTAGATAACAAGTGAAGTCTAGGTGGATTCTTCCTAAGGGTATCGTCTTAATCAACTGAGTTTTTCCCAAGTATTTCCCCAATTCATTCTTTTTGTCTTTGCGTCTTTAGCTTAGTAATTAGTTAATTTAGATTAATAAACAACTTCACTTATTTTAGGCTAAATAATAGAAAGAAAGTTAGTATTAGTACTTTTAGTTCCTTTGGGTTCGACAATCCGGTCTTACCTAAGCTATACTACTGTTCGATAGGTGCACTTGCCTTAATCGTTGTTATAGTTAGTTCCAGGATCGATCATTATAAATTTAAAACTCTGAAATACAACGAGCAGCACTCATGTCATATTACTAACCATGCATGGCAACAAACATAATCACATTATAAACATTAAGTTATGACATGAATAACTCAGCTTACAAGCCATAATCAATATAAGCCACATCTCATGACCATATGCATATAACTTAATATAAACCTACACATTTGGCCAAAGCAAAACAATGCATGTCAATCAACTAAATCCCTATACATGCCACTCACTTGAAATTTCTAATATATGCTTCATTATATCAAAGGTAGCGACTTGATAGTGTGATGCTGCCTCCAACGATCTCCAACCCCGAGCTAACCTGAAAACACTAAAGGAAGTGAAGGGAGGGAGTAAGCTTTATAGCTTAGTAAGACCGTATGAAAATAAAAAAAAAACAATTTATCCCCTTGTTTCTCATGGTAATACAACCCAATTTGCATTTTTACTCATATTCCAGACAAGCTATTTTCTCGAATTACAGTCACTAAATTATTTATATCTGGAGATATGGAACTCCAAATTAAGTTCCACTAATTTTAATTGAAACTAGACTCATATATCTTCTTACCATTAAATTTTCATAATTTTTGGTTCGGCTAATTAGTACAGTTTATTCATTAAAATCTCCCCTGTTACATTGTCCAACGGTTCTGACCTATCTTTACTAAAAATCAATTATCTCATTATACAGTTTTTATATGCTTTTACCATTTGTTTCTAATGAAAATATACTCATTTAAGATTTCAAGCATATAAATTATATCTCATAATTGTTGTTTTACAATTTTTAATGATTATCCAAAGTTGAAACAGGGGATTCCGAAACTCATCCTGACATTGTCTCACTAAAATTCAAATATTTCAGAATATTAAAATTCCTCTTACACTGTTTCTTTCATATGAAAATAGACACAATAAGCTTTAATTCTATATCTTTTTAACTTTCTAATTCTATTTCTCCTATTTTTGGTGATTTTTCAAATTCACATAATTGTTGCTATCTAAACTGTTTTAATGCTAATTTCACTCTTTCATGTTTTCTTTGCATTCACTTCTATTTAAACATACATAACACCAAAGACTTAAGCTTGTAATTAGCATAACAATGATTTCATGAGTATCACTAACATTTTATGTTTTCACAAATATCCAAAGCATCATAAAACAAATATACTAAGCATCTTATCTCTCAATTTTATATGGCTCCAAAGCCTAATACATGATTCTCAACCAAATACATACATCATCAACATAATTACTTATTCCTAAGATTCACTTAAGGTCACTTTTATAATGATAATAACTCATAATATCATAAGACCAACACTTATAAAATTTATGTACATACTTGTACCATTTGTACATACAATTTCATGCTTACATGCATACCTACACATTACTTATATATACAATTACATGCTTTCTCATCTTATGTATCATCAATTTACCCGTTGAACCATTTGGAATACTAAAGGATACACAGAAATCTTGCACATAAGTGCCACACTGATATGTAGCCGAAGCTACCACTGAAATGTATCGAAGCTACCATCGATATGTATTTGGAGCTACCAGCGATATGTAGCGGAGCTACCCACGTCGATACGTAGCTTGAAGCTACCAGCGATATGTATTTGGAGCTACCACTTATCACTAAAGTATTCCTAAGGTTCAACCGGATTTCACTTATTTGTTCAAGTATCACTTATACATACAATTTCATTTCTCAAAACAATACACATTTCACGTACTAATTTTACAACTATCAAATAATCGTAATGACAATCATAATATCACATGTATAACCATTTAACAATACATAAATTTATTTAAACATAATAGTGCATTATTTACACATAAATGTTATTTACACTTGACATCACTTTCTCATATACATTATCATCAACATAAACTTTAATACAATCATGGCAAGATAGATTCTCAAGTATAATAACAATGAAATCAATATCATGCTCATTTAATCACACGGACTTACCTCAAATGCCGAAACGACTAATTTCCCCAACTTAGCCCACAACTTCGTTCTTCCCCGATCTTAGTCCAAATTTCATGTTTTCTTGATCTAACATGTCAAATTAACACTCATTTAATACATTTTATCAACACACTAATCAATTCAATTCACATATCAAATTTTGGCAAATTTACAATTTTGCCCCCTAACTTTTCAAAAAATACACTTTTACCCCTAAACTCGTAAAATAATTTTTATTCAATTTTCTCATGTTTCATTACATGCTGAACATTTTTCTCTTCTATGAAAACTTCAAATTCTCACTAATTCACACACTTATGACCAATTTATAACTTTTACAATTTAACCCCTTTTATACGATTTCATCGAAAATCATCTAATAAAACTCGTTTCTCTAATCATAGACATGCATAATCTACCATAATTCATCAAAATACACAATTATTCAACATGGGTCAATTTTTAAAATTAAACTCTAGCTCAAAATAATGGTAGAAATAGCTAAACCAAGTTACCGGGATTTCAAAAATACGATGAACATTAAAAACAGGGTCGGAATCACTTACTATGAAGCTTAAAAAAACTTGAAACCCTTAGCCATGGAGTCAAGCAAATTTCGGCAGCCCCCTTGAAGAAGATGAGCAGATTTTTTTTTCTTATTTTGTCTTTTTATTCATTTAAAACACTAAATGACTAAAATACCCTTAAGGATTTCCTTTCAATTTTGTCCTATTCATGCCCATTTTTGTCCATCAAGTTATCCAATGGTCTAATTACCCTTTTAAGGACCTCCAATTTAAAACTCATAGCAATTTGACACCTCTAATATATAGAACTCAGCTTTTTCACTTTTACAATTTAGTCCTTTTGACTAAATTGAGTGCTCAAACGTCGAAATTTTTGAACGAAATTTTTACGAAATCTTTCCGTAAAATTGTAGACCATAAAAATATAATAAAAATAAAATTTTCCTCATCAGATTTGTGGTCTCGAAACCACTGTTCCGACTAGACCCAAATTTGGGTTGTTACAACTCTCCCCCCTTTAGGATTTTCGTCCGCGAAAATCTTACCGGAATGAAGTTTAATATCTTTCTCACGATTTCCAACATCACTAAATAACCCTTTTCAAGACGATACTTTCAAAAACACTCTGTCATCGATCTAAATCCCAATATAACTCAGTCAATTCTGTCAAATAAAGAATCGATACATACTGAAATAATTATGCTAATTTCGTCAAACGCTCAGAAACAGTCTACTAGCATTTCTCTTGATATGAAGATTGAGGAAAATCTGATTCGAATTTCACAATAGTCCTGTCTCATTATCATTTTAATATTATCACTACATTACTAATCTTGAATACACTTAACATTCAACTTAATCCTATCGACAAATCAACATCTGAATACAGAGTCAGAAGTACCAGGTTCATATTCGTATGCTTAAAACATTTGCTTCAAATCACTGTACTTATTTATTACTCCTTGAATGGATAAACCAAATATTACTACTATAAATTCTAAATAGAATTCTCTGCATAAATCCGGAGTTCCACAATACATGAAGTCCACCTCAGAATAATGATGATAATAATAATAATAATAAAAATAATAATAATAATCAAGTCCAACTTAAAGTTCGGAATCAAAAGTTGATCCTCACTGTACTTATTTAGCTAATCACCCACTAACACATCCTGAGTTTCTCAAATTTGCAAGTATATATCACTTTAGCTTTTTACTTAACTAAAATTAAACTATCATTTAATATGATCCATCTAAAAACATGTACTATTACTTTACTTTCTAGCAGATAAACACATTCTAGTCCATTCACTAGTGCGTCAGTGAGAAATCATAATTCCATTGCTCAATTCAAACTAAACTCAGAACTAAAGCTTCAGTTAATCATACCTTCAACTGCTTCAACTTTGCTAGCATGCCCAAATTGTTCAAACTTTCACAATTGGAATAACTTTATCAACAGAACAACTTTAATTCAGAATAACATCACCTATTTAAGATAAATCCAATAGGTATTAACTCAGACGAAACGTAACATCTTACTTGAGCTCATTGAAAAATATCATAATTACCCGAGGAAACAAAATCATTATATCATTTGAATTTGACTGTCACAATTCACACTTTTGTCGATTTCGATTCAATGATAAATCACACTTGATAAGTTAAACAATAAGGATGGAAAAGAAAACCAAGATAATGAAATCCAAGATACAAGACCATACTGAATGTCCGAGAACACCATTCATACGAAATAATAGAAATCTTGACAATTCCGTAAAGAAAACCAGAAGAGAAAGAAACACGGTTCATATGTCCTGAAATCGATTGTAACAGAAATAAGATATATTCCATACACATATAAACAGAACAATAGTGTAACATCCCCAATTGTAACACCCTGGTTTAGGGGATGTTACAGTTTGGTATCAAAGCCAAGTTCAAAACTCGGCTTTGAGGGTTTTGGGCCCAAAAACATTTTCAAAGTGGGCTTTTCAAAAATATGGGTTTTTATGAAAAGGTTTTCGAGGTTAGGTGGCATGGCACTGTACCTCGACCGAAGTCCACAGGTAAGTACCCTTACTATTGCTTGTGAGTTATTGATGTGATCGGATGATTGCAATAGTGGATTACTTTAGAATCTGAAACTTTGATTGCTCGAAAGAACGACTTCCGAAACTTGTTCATAAAATTTGCTCGTGGATTAAATGGAACAAAATTTCTAATGCATAAAACTTTTAATCGAGTTAAATCGCGACGCTAGATATGAGTTCTAGGGGCGTGGTCGTACTTCTCGTGGACGTGGTAGAGGCGGTTTTGGGATTTGTTTGTTTTGTTGCTCGTAAAGTATGTTAGCTCTTGGAGATCGAGAGCGCGCAGCGATAGCGTAGTGGAGAGAATTGGATCGTTAGTTTAGACAAGTAATTTCGAGGACGAAATTATTTTAGGAGGAGGGTAGAATTGTAACACCCTGGTTTAGGGGATGTTACAAATAGCCAGAAGAAACAGAAGAACAATTTCATGTAAGCTCACTATCAACTTTTATCTCAGTCTTAACGGAATTGAATTCCAATAGAAGATAGTGGAATGCTGATCATATATCAATCAGACTAACGATACTTTCATCATAAAACAAACAATCATAATTGTCTCTGCGAATATATGAACACATACAATACCCAAAAGAGATAGTCGTAAATTTCTCAACTGTGACTATCATACTTAAACATCTTCACATTTCAACATCATTCTTCTGCCTAATTCTGCCCTCACTAATTTCCACATTATTCCTTTCACTAAAGAAAATCAGTTCAGAAAAATTTTAATTAATACATCCTTTCAGTATCGTATCTGAATAAATTGATTTATCAAAGTTAACTTCTTTACTAATTATGATATTGTATAAACCGAATAATTCTTGGGTCAATCTAATATCTTTCTAACTCTGTCCTTCACTTGTCAACCATTTTCAGTCTTTGATCATATCTATAGTTATTGTAATATCCGGGATTTTGGGCTTGTGCATTATTGTTTAATCATGTGAAGTAGCATGCCTGTGTGTGTTGTAAATATGTTTATGAATTTTGAGAACTTCAGAGTGTAGGAAAATGCCTTAGAAATTATTTGATTTTAAGTTTCAAAGAGAGAGTTAAGCCTGATAGGCCTTAAGAGAATTTGTAGGAGAATTGAGACATAAAAATCAGCTTGGTAAAGTGGCAGGAAGGCGCCACTTAAGGCTTTAGTAAGTGACGCCACAAGCAGTACAAGGGGGCCTAGGTTCGAGCGACAAGGGAGCAATTTTTGAGCTGCTTTTTGCGTCAAGCTAAGAGGGGAGTTGGACGGCATTAAAACACTAAGGAGATGAGCACTAGATGTGGTCAAATTCCTTTTAAAATTTGGCTAAAGGGAGGAGATAATTGTTGATTTATTTAAATTATTTTAAATGGGTAAAGAAGAGGAGAAATAGGAGAAAAATAAGGGATAGGGAGTGAGGTTGAGGAGTTGGCCGAATATGGGACTTTAGGGGGGCAAAATTCTGTCATTCAAGGGGAGCTAGGTGCCGAATTTACCTAGTGTAGTAATAGGCATCTTTTTGGTGATTTTTTTCTCTCTTCCAAAAGCTCCATTCCCTTTCTCTTTTCTTTTGTGACCAGAAACCGAAAACCTCTCAAACCTTAGTTCTTTTCTTCTCCATCTTCTCGCGATCCAATCATCTTCAAAAGCCGAATGAGCTTTTTTTCTTTTATGAAGTTATAGCCGAACCTCTTATGAGTATCACCCTTATTTCTTCTCTTTCATTCTTTTCTAGAACGTTGATTCTCAAGGGTTGTTATCAAGCCGAATCCTCTATTTTGGTGGCCATAGCCGATTGTTCTTTTGAGAAGGGAGCCGATTCCTTCACTAGATCAAAAGCCGAAACTTAAGTGATCAACGTCTAGCCTATAGTCGAATACCTCTGTGGATCTAAGCAAGGGTGCCGTCGAATACAGCAGTAGGGGTAAGAGCAAGTGGTATTCGATTTTCTTTCCTTTATCTTTGAGATTAAATCGAAAGTAGGAATCTAATCCCATTAATGTTCTTGGCCGAAACTTTGAAGGAGGCTTCGGAAGTTGGTTGTTGTCGACTACAAAGAGGAAATCATTCGGGATTTCAGGATCTAAGGTGAGCAAGTGGGATTTTGGGCCGAAGGCCATTTACTGTGTTTAAACGTTAGAATTGGATCTAACATAGTGCTTGTAGGGATTTCGACAGATACCACAACTAGGGATCAATTTCGGGTTTTAGATCCACAAGGTAAGTGAATCTGATATTCGGCCAAGGGCCATTTTCATAGATCTTGTGCAATAGGCTGACCCTAACATGTACCATGTAGGATTTCGACATCTTCATAGCCAAGTGACGATTTTCGGGATTTAGATCCGCAAGGTAAGAGAGTATCAATATTCGGCCAAATCCATTTTAAGTGTTAGTGATTGGCCGATTCTAACTTTGATTTTTAGGAAGAGTTCAATCTATTTCGGTAGACTTTTGGATTCAAAGTGAATACAATAGTAACGGTGTGTATCCCACATCGAATCTTGATTGAGTTACGGTATTATTTTAATATATGTGTTAATAATAATATGAAAAGTGGGCTAAGGTACCATGCAATGGTACAAAGTACTCAGGTACGTAATCTTAACATCATGTTAATAAATGTTATGAACATGTGGAATATGGCATGTATGTGAATATTGATAAGAATGTGAAATAAGGCCTAAGCCATGATATTTGCGTGATTGTATGACATGGGGCATATGGGTTATATGGAAAGGGAAGTGATCTCGGTGGTTTATACCACAATATCTCGAATGTGGTGACTTCGGTCACATAATCCGAATGTGGTGACTTCGGTCACATAACTCGAATGTGGTGACTTATGTCACAAAATATATTATCGGTGGCTATGCCACGAATATATAAGGGCGATGTGCTAGTAAATGCGCAAATGATCGCTTCGATGATGTGTAGCGGATGGGTGGGTCGATTTAGTAATCCCCACGGTGTGATGGTTGGTACGGGTGATGTGTAGCGGATGGTTATCTAGGTATGGGTTGGGATTGCATCATTATTTATATTCGTTATATGTGTATGATTTGATGTGCCTAAATCGTTGGGATTGGTGTTGGTTATACACACCGAGTCTGCTGTTTGACTCACCCCGTTGTGGGAATATTTTTCAGGTGACACTCGGTGATGGACCAAGGTCGCGCAGAAGCTTAGTGGTGGCCATGCTCGAAGACGGATTAATTTTATTTTGAACTTTTTATTGTTTTTAGTATTTCGAATTTATTTTGGGTTTTCTTTGATGTAATAAGGCCACTAGTATGAAACTGTTTATGCATGCACTTTTAATTATTTAGTATGATACGAATTTTATCAATTTAAAGTTTAAGCAACTTTTCTTAAAAATAAATTTTAAATGTTTAGACACCTAAACACAAATGATTTTCGAATTAAAGATTAACCCCGTAACAACTCGGTATTTTTTTATAAAACCACCCCAATTTTTCCAAAGTAATAAACATGAAATTGAAACGTTTTACTCGAGGAACATACCAGATCCGGTCAAGGCTCGTGGGCCAGGTTTGGGGTGTTTCAGTTTGGTATCAGAGCCCAGTTTTAAAACTCTCGGCCTTGGGTTTAAAGCCCACAATATTTTCAAGATTTGGCCCAAATAAATTTTGTGAAAATTTTTGTGAAATGAGCAGGTTTTCTGGCATGGCACCTAAGTCTCCGACCCGAAGTCCACCAGGTAAGTACTCTTAACTGTTGTGTGAATTATAGTATGATTTGTAGAAGGGTATATCGGGAACGTAGATTAGTATATTAAGTTCTTGAGCCCTAGGACTAGTTTACCCCAACATAAGAATTACATAAGACTTAATGCCTAACTAAACAAACCTGTGACTAAGTCGCCGAGTTAGGGTGTGGCAACCATTGTGCGCATGTCTAGGATTGGATTCAGGAAGAGCCTGGTATTTAAGAAGTTCTAGTGACTCACCTCCTCTTCGCTCGAATCCTACCTGGTGCGTAGCTACGGTTCACCCTAACCAAGAGGACTCATTCACAGGCTAAACTCAATAATTAAAACCCGAAAGGGACTAGCCGTATTTTTATAAAAACCCTAGTTCTAAAAATCAACAAATTACCCCTTTGATTCATAGCGAAATTATTTTGAAAATTTTTCCAAAATATTTCTGACTTACAAAATTACCTAAGTACCCCTGGTTGTAAAATTACTAAAATGCCCTTGGTTTGAAAATTTTAAACTACCATATTACCTTTGACTTTTACTAAGATATTTTTCCAAAATACCAGAAACCCCTATTTTACAAAACATTAAGATACCCTGAATTGGAAAATTTATGAAATTACCCCTGATTTACAAAATTTTCAAATTGACCCCGATTTATTACCAAAATACCCTCAGTAGGAGAAATGACGAAAATAATACAGGATAGGAAGCAGACGAAAATGTTTGAATAGTGAATGTGTGCAGAGGTACTTGAATGATTGTGTTTCTACGAATTAGGATAGAAAACTTGGAACCAAAACTTTGAAATGAGCGAAAGAAGCGCTATTAAACTTCTTTTCATAAAATTTCTTCGCGGATAATCGAGTGGAACAAAGACTAATGCATAAAATTCCTTAAAAAAGCAGTTAAAGCGCGATCGTAGAAATGAGTTCTAGGGACGTGGTCGTAATGTGCGAGGACGTAGTAGAGGCAGAATGACCGTATCGGAACCCGTTAGGAAGTGCGGACAAGGGTCCGAAAATGAGGTACCACCACCCCACCCACCAATTTGTTGGTGTTGAGCAAACAAGATCGGACGGGGATGATACGAAGCTCGCAGCGATCTTTGCGGGTTCTTGAGAAGGTGGTCGGAGCAGTGGAGGTGGGGAGTTCGTAAATCTGTACCGAGCGCGACTCCGAGCAAATGGAGTGAAGTATTCCGTGGCGTATCACGGTGTGGCACCAAAGACGGTGAGTATTGGCTGGAGGCGACGGAACGAATTATGGATGAGTGGATCGACCGCCGAGGAGAAATCGAAGGAATGGTGTCGCTACTTCGCGATGAGGCATATCAATGGTGGCTCATAGTTCGGGATGGTGCCACAGCTGAGGATCTCACTTGGGAGTATGTTAAGGTGGCGTACCAGAAGAAGTATGTTGGATCTAGTTATACCGATGCTGAGAGGAAGGCATTTCGGAGTGGTTCAAGGGAACAAGTCCGTAGCGGAGTACGAGGCTGAATTCTTAAGGTTGAGCAAGTATGCTCGAGGTATCGTGGCTACGGAGCATGAGCGATGTGTCCGGTTTGAGGACGGACTGAGGGATGACCTGAGGTTGTTGATAGCTCCACAGCAGGAGCGAGAGTTTACAGTGTTGGTGGAAAAGGCTAAGGTAGCCGAAGGAGTTAAGGAATCTATAAGGCAGAATACGGACCGGAACATGCAAAAGAGAGGTTTTGGGTCGTCAGGGTCATCTGGGAATGCGCAGAAGAGGCCTAGAGTTGATGGGCCGCGAGGTCAGCAAGTTGTGACAGGAGGGCAGTATCGTACTTGTGATCAGTGTGGGAAGAGGAACCTAGGAGAGTGTTGGAAGAAGACAGGGGGATGTTTCAAATGTGGGTCCAAGGACCACATGATTAAGGATTGTCCTATAAAAATAGACGGGGGCCGACCAGCAGGTCAAGGTTCTAATCAGGCTGGAAGAGGGGGACAGCAGCCTCAGTGGGGTCGTGGTCCAAATGGCAGAGGAAATGGTGCTAGAAGAGGACGTGGAACACCAGGTAGAGGTGTTGGTAATACTGAGGCTAGACAGCCAGGACTGGTATATGTAGTTCGTTGGAGGGAAGACGACGATGCACCTGATGTTATAACGGGTACGTTCCTTATTTCGGAGTTACCCTTTATTGCTTTGATAGACATAGGGTCAACTCATTCCTATGTTGCTAGTAAAGTATTCGAAACTTTGCATGTGAACTTTGAGACTGTACCTAGGAAGATGGCTGTACTTAGTCCTTTAGGGCAGACTGTGATAGTAGTTAAACTCTTTGAGGAAGTGCCTTTAGAAGTTCAGGGGACGTAGTTCCCAACTTACTTAGTGGAACTACCATTCGGGGAATTTGATCTAATCTTAGGCATGGATTGGTTAGTGAAGTATCGTGCGAATGTGGATTGCGCCGCTAAACGCATGTCGTTGAGAACTCCTGACGATAAAGAAGTTGTGGTGATGGGCGAAAGACGGAACTATTTGTCGAATGTAGTATCCGCCCTTAAGGCGAAGAAGATGATAAGGAAAGGATGTCCGGTTTTTCTTATGTGGGTCAGTGCCTTGGACACTAAGGAAACAAGTGTGGAAGGGGTTAGAACGGTAAGGGAATTTGTGGATGTCTTTCCGGAGGAATTACCTGGAATACCCCCGGATAGGGAGGTGGAGTTTGGAAATGACTTGCTACCGGGAATAGCTCCTGTGTCAATCGCCCCGTATAGAATGGCACCAAAGGAATTGGTTGAGCTCAAGGCTCAAATCCAAGAGTTGCTTGATCGTGGGTTTATTCGACCCAGTGTGTCTCCATGGGGAGCACCGGTCTTGTTTGTGAAGAAGAAGGATGGAACTATGCGTATGTACATAGATTATCGTCAGTTGAATAAGCTGACCATCAAGAACAAGTACCCGTTGCCGAGGATAGACGACTTGTTCGATCAACTGAAGGGGGCAGCAGTATTCTCGAAGATAGATCTAAGGTCTGGATATCATCAAGTTAAGGTGAAGGAAGCAGATATCCATAAGACAGCCTTCTGAACAAGATACGGGCATTATGAGTTCGTAGTAATGCCGTTTGGATTGACGAACACCCCAGCCGCGTTCATGGATATGATGAACCAGGTTTTTCAACCTTACTTGGATAGGTTCGTCGTTGTGTTCATAGACGACATCTTAGTATATTCCAAGTCTGAAGAGGAGCATGATGAGCACCTCCGGGTTGTGTTGCAAGTATTAAGGGAGAAGAAGCTTTATGCCAAATTCAGCAAGTGCGAATTTTGGCTGAAGGAAGTCGCATTCTTAGGGCATGTAGTGTCTGCAGAAGGGATAAGAGTGGATCCTAGGAAGATTGAGGCAGTGCTGGATTGGAAACCACCTAAGTCGGTGGCAGAGGTTCGCAGTTTCTAGGGATTGGCAGGCTACTACATAAGGTTCGTAGAAGGGTTCTCATCAATAGCCGCACCGTTGACGAAGTTGTTGAGAAAGGAAGTACCTTTCGTTTGGACAGATAAGCAACAGGAGAGCTTTGAGAAGCTTAAGAGGGTTTTGACTGAAGCTCCGGTCTTGATTCAACCGGAGGCAGGAAAGGACTTTGTGGTGCACTGTGACGCTTCTCACATGGGATTAGGATGTGTTCTGATGCAAGACGGGAAGGTTGTTGCTTATGCATCTCGACAATTAAGGCCACATGAGGTTAACTACCCGACGCATGATTTGGAATTGGCGGCGGTGGTCTTTTCTCTTAAGGTGTGGAGGCATTATCTTTATGGAGAAAAGTCAGTGATCTACACGGACCACAAGAGCCTTAAGTATCTGCTGACTCAGAAGGAGTTGAACTTGAGACAGCGAAGGTGGGTGGAGTTATTAAAGGATTACGATTGTTCTATAGAGTATCATCCGGGCAAGGCAAATGTAGTGGCAGATGCCATAAGTCGGAAAGTAGTGTCGGATCTGAGGGCGATGTTTGCACATCTTAGCTTGTATGACGATGGAAGTTTATTGGCAGAGTTGTAAGTCAAACCGACATGGTTGAATGAGGTGAAGGAAAGTCAGTTAATGGATGAGGATCTAAGTGCTAAGCTACGGCAAGTGCAGAGTGGAGAGTTGGAAGATTACGGTATTAATAACGAGGGAGTATTATGTTTCAAGGGCAAGGTCTGTATGCCGAAGAATGAGGACTTAAGGCAGAGAATTCTTCAGGAATCGCATGGTAGCCCCTATGCTATGCATCCTGGAGGTACTAAGTTGTACAGGGATCTAAGGGAACAATTTTGGTGGCCTGGTCTTAAGCGGGAAGTTACAAAATTTGTAGGGAAGTGCTTGACGTGTCAGCAAGTCAAGGCTGAACACCAAGTTCCGTCAGGATTGCTTCAGCCGATAAAGATTCCGCAGTGGAAGTGGGAGAGAATCACCATGGACTTCGTTAGTGGGCTTCCCCTTACGCCTACTAAGAAGGACTCGGTATGGGTGATAGTGGATCGGTTGACAAAGTCCGCGCAATTCATTCCAGTGCGGGTTGATTATTCTTTGCAGAAGTTGGCGAAGTTGTATATGGCGGAGATTGTGAGGTTGCATGGAGTGCCGGTGTCAATTATTTCAGATAGGGATCCAAGGTTTACGTCTCGGTTTTGGAAAGCACTGCATCAAGCTTTAGGCACCAGATTGGATTTCACTACGGCTTTTCATCCGCAGTCGGACGGTCAGCCGGAACGAGTGATCCAAGTGTTGGAAGATATGTTGAGGGGCTGTGTAATAGACTTTAGAGGAAGTTGGGAAGAATATTTGCCGTTAGCGGAATTTGCATACAACAATAGCTATCAAGCCAGTATTCGGATGGCACCATATGAAGCGTTGTATGGACGGAAGTGTCGCACTCCGACGTGTTGGACGGAATTAGGGGAACGACGAGTTTTGGGTCCGTAGATTGTGGCGAATCAAGAGAAAGTTGAGGTAATTCGCACGCAGTTAAAGGAAGCATCCGTGAGCGAAGTCGACGCAGATCTTAAGCGGAAGGAAATAGAATTTGATGTGGGGGATCAAGTGTTTCTTAAAGTTTCGCCTTGGAAGAAGGTGATGAGATTTGGTCGCAAAGGGAAGTTAAGTCCAAGGTTTATAGGACCTTATTGGGTATTGAAGCGAGTTGGACCAGTGGCATACCAGCTAGAGTTGCCACCGGAGTTGAAGCAGATGCACGACGTATTCCATGTTTCTATGTTACGTCGTTATCGATCGGATCCATCTCATGTAGTATCGGTTGAAGAGGTGGAGCTAAGGCCAGATTTTTCCTACGAGGAAGAGCCGATTCAGATCTTGGAACAAGATGTGAAAGTGCTACGAAGGAAATCAGTTCCTTTGGTCAAAGTGTTATGGCGTAATCACGAATCGGAAGAAGCTTCGTGGGAGCCAGAAGAAGCAATGCGACAGCAATACCCTCACTTATTTCAGCCAGGTAATTTCGAGGACGAAATTATTTTAAGGGGGGTAGAACTGTAATATCCGGGATTTTGGGCTTGTGCATTATTGCTTAATCATGTGAAGTAGCATGCCTGTGTGTGTTGTAAATATGTTTTATGAATTTTGAGAACTTCAGAGTGTAGGAAAATGCCTTAGAAATTATTTGATTTTAAGTTTCAAAGAGAGAGTTAAGCCTGATAGGCCTTAAGAGAATTTGTAGGATAATTGAGACATAAAAATCAGCTTGGTAAAGTGGCAGGAAGGCGCCACTTAAGGCTTTAGTAAGTGACGCCACAAGTAGTACAAGGGGGCCTAGGTTCGAGCAGCAAGGGGAGCAATTTTGAGCTACTTTTTGCGTCAAGCTAAGAGGGGAGTTGGACGGCATTAAAACACTAAGGAGATGAGCACTAGATGTGGTCAAATTCCTTTTAAAATTCGGCTAAAGGGAGGAGATAATTGTTGATTTATTTAAATTATTTTAAATGGGTAAAGAAGAGGAGAAATAGGAGAAAAACAAGGGATAGGGAGTGAGGTTGAGGAGTTGGCCGAATATGGGACTTTAGGGGGGCAAAATTCGGTCATTCAAGGGGAGCTAGGTGCCGAATTTACCTAGTGTAGTAATAGGCATCTTTTTGGTGATTTTTTCTCTCTTCCAAAAGCTCCATTCCCTTTCTCTTTTCTTTTGTGACCAGAAACCGAAAACCTCTCAAACCTTAGTTCTTTTCTTCTCCATCTTCTCGCGATCCAATCATCTTCAAAAGCCGAAGGAGCTTTTCTTCTTTTATGAAGTTATAGCCGAACCTCTAATGAGCATCACCCTTATTTCTTCTCTTTCATTCTTTTCTAGAACATTGATTCTCAAGGGTTGTTATCAAGCCGAATCCTCTATTTTGGTGGCCATAGCAGATTGTTCTTTTGAGAAGGGAGCCGATTCCTTCACTAGATCAAAAGCTGAAACTTAAGTGATCAACATCTAGCCTATAGCCGAATACCTCTGTGGATCTAAGCAAGGGTGCCGTTGAATACAGCAGTAGGGGTAAGAGCAAGTGGTATTCGATTTTCTTTCCTTTATCTTTGCGATTAAATCAAAAGTAGGAATCTAATCCCATTAATGTTCTTGGCCAAAACTTTGAAGGAGGCTTCGGGAGTTGGTTGTTGTCGACTACAAAGAGGAAATCATTCGGGATTTCAGGATCTAAGGTGAGTAAGTGGGATTTTGGGCCGAAGGCCATTTACTGTGTTTAAACGTTAGAATTGGATCTAACATAGTGCTTGTAGGGATTTCGACAGATACCACAACTAGGGATCAATTTCGGGTTTTAGATCCACAAGGTAAGTGAATCTGATATTCGGCCAAGGGCCATTTTCATAGATCTTGTGCAATAGGCTGACCCTAACATGTACCATGTAGGATTTCGACATCTTCATAGCCAAGTGACGATTTTCGGGATTTAGATCCGCAAGGTAAGAGAGTATCAATATTCGGCCAAATCCATTTTAAGTGTTAGTGATTGGCCGATTCTAACTTTGATTTTTAGGGAAGAGTTCAATCTATTTCGGTAAACTTTCGGGATTCAGTGAATACAATAGTAACCAGGTGTGTATCCCACACTGAATCTTGATTGAGTTACGGTATTATTTTAATATATATGTTAATAATAATATGAAAAGTGGGCTAAGGTACCATGCAATGGTACAAAGTACTCAGGTACGTAATCTTAACATCATGTTAATAAATGTTATGAACATGTGGAATATGGCATGTATGTGAATATTGATAAGAATGTGAAATAAGGCCTAAGCCATGATATTTGCGTGATTGTATGACATGGGGCATATGGGTTATATGGAAAGGGAAGTGATCGGTGGTTTATACCACAAATATCGAATGTGGTGACTTCGATCACATAATCCGAATGTGGTGACTTCGGTCACATAATCGAATGTGGTGACTTATGTCACAAAATATATTATCGGTGGCTATGCCACGAATTTATAAGAGGCGATGTGCTAGTCGTGCTCAGCAATGCGCGCCGATGATGTGTAGCGGATGGGTGGGTCGATTTAGTAATCCCCACACTGTGTGATGGTTGGTACGGGTGATGTGTAGTGGATGGTTATCTAGGTATGGGTTCGGGATTGCATCATTATTTATATTCGTTATATGTGTATGATTTGATGTGCCTAAATCGTTGGGATTGGTGTTGGTTATACACACCGAGTCTGTTTGACTCACCCCGCTGTGGGAATATTTTCAGGTGACACTCGGTGATGGACCAGGGTCGCGTGAAGCTTAGTGGTGGCCATGCTCAAGACAGATTAATTTTATTTTGAACTTTTATTGTTTTTAGTATTTCGAATTTATTTGGGTTTTCTTTGATGTAATAAGGCCACTAGTATGAAAGCTGTTTATGCATGCACTTTTAATTATTTAGTATGATACTTAATTTTATCAATTTAAAGTTTAAGCAACTTTTCTTAAAAATAAATTTTAAATGTTTAGACACCTAAACACAAACGATTTTCGAATTAAAGATTAACCCCAAAACAACTCGGTATTTTTTTTATAAAACCACCCCAATTTTTCCAAAGTAATAAACATGAAATTGAAACGTTTCACTCGAGGAACATACCAGATCCGGTCAAGGCTCGTGGGCCGGGTTTGGGGTGTTTCAGTTATTCTATCATTAAACTCTTTGATTCCACACATGGGAACTTAATCAACATGATTCTCATGAATTTCCATTATAAACACCTTATCGGTAAGGGGGTGAGGTCGTACAGCCTCTAACTCGATTCTCACAATTTTATACATATGACACATCTTTCATTATCAACATATGTCATTATAATTATACTATCCACTTCAAGCAATTTATCATTCATATTTGTCTCACACAAAATTTCCAATCATCTCGTTCAAACAAGTGCACTCATTCCTACATTCTATGAAATTTAAATAACTTTACTTATCACATTCACTAATCAGTTTTAGTCAGCATACAACAGCATATGAAGGCCAAACAAATATGAATAAGCATATCACTATATAAAATTTCAATTCACACATTATCACATATGCACATTACGAATTCTTATTCATACCTTTCCGAGTTTAACTCATCATAACTACACTTTATTCAAATACTTCAGTAGCACTATCAAGTGGTTGGATATAGCTCGGTTGGAGAGTACTTTTGTTTTAACAAGATGGTCCTCAATCGTGTCGGAAAACATCACACTATCACATATTGGTGGCATGTATAACTAGACTCTCACACTTGCTATGATAGTCCAAAAACCGGCTAAACCATAGCTCTGATACCACTAAATGTAACACCCCTTACCCACGTCTGACACCGAAACAGAGTACGAGGCATTACCAGACTTAAACATACACATTCATGCAATACCAAGTCTAGATTTCATATTTCACCCTCATAAGACTTGTTATTTTGATGACCACTTTTACCATTATAATATGATTACCAACTTATCCATCAAGCACTCATGTCATATTACTAACCATGCATGGCAACAAACATAATCACATTATAAATATTAAGATATGACATGAATAACTCGGCTTACAAGCCATAATTAATATAAGCCACATCTCATGGCCATATGCATATAACTTAATATAAACCTACACATTTGGCCAAAGCAAAATAATGCATGTCAATAAACTAAATCCCTATACATGCCACTCACTTGAAATTTCTAATATATGCTTCATTATATCAAAGGTAGCGACTTGATAGTGTGATGCTGCCTCCGATGATCTCCAACCCCGAGCTAACCTGAAAACACTAAAGGAAAGGAAGGGAGGGAGTAAGCTTTATAGCTTAGTAAGACCGTATGAAAATAAAAAATAATAATTTATCCCTGATCGCTGTAAATCAGAGTTTTAAAATTTATAAAATATGATCGAACCTGGAAACTAACTCTGACAATGATTGAGGCAAGTGCACCTATCGAACAGTAGTATAGTTTAGGCAAGACCGGATTATCGAACCCAAAAGAACTAAAAGTACTAATACTAACTTTCTTTTTATTATTTAGCCTAAAATAAGTGAAGTTGTTTATTAATCTAAATTAATTAACTACTAAACTAAAGACTCTAAGACAAAGAAGAATGAATTTGGAAAATAACTTGGGAAAAACTCAGTTGATTTAGACGATACCCTAGGAAGAATCCACCTAAACTTCACTTGTTATCTAACCTTGAACCATATGATTTATTTACTTAGTTTGATCCGTAAGACTCCCTAACGTATATTAAACCCTCTCTCGAGGTGAATAACGTCTAACCCTAGGTTAATTAGTGGAACTCTCGTTCTCTTATAATAACCCCCTAGAATAGCAGTAAATTGATCTATGGATTCCCATATTAGGTTTCACCCTAATTCGGCAAAATCTCGTCATCCTATCTCTAGGCGTGTGATCAACTCCGCTTAATTATGTTGGATCTACTCTTAGGCAGGGTCTATTCCTCCTCCACCTAAGCACATTAAATTTGGATTAAGCTCACATAATTAAGAACAAACTAAGTATTTATCACATAATTCAAATAATCAAATAACAAGATTCATCAAAGGTTTCATCCCCTTCGGGTATCCGAAGAGTTTATTTCATAACAATAAAGGAAAACATCTCAAGAGAAAAGATAAAACAAAACATAAGAAATCCCTAAAACCCCCTGAAGGAATTGAAGAGGAGATCCTCCGTCTTGAGCAGAATTTCGGCTTCTCGAGATGAATCAACTGGCTATCCTTGAGTTAATCCCCACAAATCTGCCTTCTCTGTCCTAGCACGACGCCCCTAGACGATAGCTTTGGGCTCCCTCGACAGAGGGTTTCTGCCGAACTCCCCGAATAAGTTGCCCCCTAGGGTGTTTATATAGGCTTTGAGATGTGTTACTTGGCCTCCAAGTATCCTTATTTGAGTGCAACTCCTAATTGGGGGTTTAATTAGACTTTGGAGTGTGTTTCTTTGCCTCCAAGCATCCAAATCCGAGTGAAATTGCTCTTTCCAGTGACAGAGACACGGCCATGGCACACGCCCGTGTAAATCGTGGCCAGGCCGTGTGGACTTCGTTGATGAGGCACGGCCGTGTAAATCGTGGTCCAGGCCATGTTCGAGATCCATGTGGGCTAAGGTCCAGGCCGTGTCGATTTCATGCTTTGGCCCATTTATCCCATTTTAAGCCCGTTTTGCGTTCTTTTCATCCCTGGTGCTTTCCTGAGTATAAGGCATGAAAAGAAATGATTAAAAGCACCTTTTTACATAAATCAAGGGATAATTCATCCAAAAGCATACTAATTGTGGGCCTAAAATATGTTACTAACTTAAGCTTTTGCTTGTCGTCAAGAAAAATTCTCAACTTACAATTAAAACGAACTTCCTGTAATTCATAATTCCTATTGACAGTGTCTCATCATAATTCAGAGATAATTTATACATGGATGATTCAACTAAAAGCGTCTTAAAAATTGAAACAGTATAAGTCATAGATTTTGTAGCTCGAAAACTTAGGCGTCTCCCCTTATCTAGATAATTACCTTTAATTTGAAATCGACAAGGATTGACATCCTCACAAAAGATTCACTCAAATCACTCAAAGTGTTTAAGGTTCAGAATTTAGGCACTCAAAAGTCAAACATGAAGAGCTAATCCCATAGGCTTGCATGAAAATCAAATCTCCACCACTGAAATATGAGATGAAACACAAATCAAAAGGTCTTTGTTAGGGTTGTAACGGGGCTAGGGTTAAAGTGTGGAATAAGGCTAAATTAGAGGGTTAGAATCGAGATTGAATTGACGAATTACCTAACTAAGAACTAACGAACTAATAATAATAATTACATCAATTGAAAACTAATAATACTAATAATACGAGCTTCTTCTTCAATATTTGGAATTTATGTATAAGCTAATAATGAATAATGGATATACTTCATTTTTTTTTATTTAGAACAATCATAAATACATAATAAAAGATAAATTATTGAAATAAAAACATAGTTAGGCTATTAATCAAATCAAATCTCGATATAAGGGTAATCAAAAGGAATGGTGATAACAAAAACAAAGTGGTTCTGGGTTAATATTAGCGGTTATGTCAATAAAAAGGGTTGTTAGGATTAAAAGGGGTTCACTAGGGGTTAATTTGTAAAGGTAGGCTTTTAATGTGGAGTAAGTGGGTTAGATCCTAGGTGCCTTTATCATCTCTGTGTATCAAATCAAAAAATATGCTCTCGACATGTATAATCGATGCAAGTTCTAGAATAACAAATCAATGTTGACACACTCATAATCAATAGTGAGCAAGAAAAAGAATATATGCTCTATAAGGCTCAAAAACTCACAAAAATTATGGGTATTTTGATGTCAACCTCGTAAATTTCAAACTTCAAAGTAATATTTGAACTCAATTTGACAACCTAGCAAATTTTTTTATTTCTGAAAAATAGACTTATCATGCTTGATTCTCTAGTATTCTTAGAAGTTAATTATCAATGCACAATTATCAATGACTTAATCTAAAACATATCAATAAAAATCATAAATCATCAGAAATTTCATCCTAATTAGTAATATGAGTAAATTACTTTTAAGACAAGGCATAATTCAGGGATTTTCAAATAATACTTAGTTAACCCCCCCACATTTAAGATGTACATTGTCCTCAATGTACAAAGGTAGATAATATCAAAATAATCATAAAATCGTAAGATGGGAAGAGAAAGGAAACTTCCTGAATTTTGGATGAAGCCAATGAAAAGAAACCGGATAGGATTGGAGGTAAGCGTAGGGAAGCGTCTCGAACTGGTTGAGTCCTCGAAGTAGCCATCCTAATTTCTTTTGTATCCTAAGCTAAATCTAAATGGAATGAATAACAATAAGAAAAGAATAAAGAAAATAAAAGAAAGGAAATAAAAATAAAAATAACAATAAAAAAAATAAAAATGAAAATAAAAATGAAAATAAAAATAAAACTAAAAATAGAAATAAAAGTAAATATTTAAATAGTGATACGGTCCACGCCCTTGTTCGAGTTTAATCAGTCTGTGTTTTTCGTGATTTTGAATTTTGGGTGCATTTAGGTGTTTTACCACGGTCGTGGGTCTCGTAGCACACCCGTGTATTCTTCTCACGGTCCTTTAGAACGGGCGTGTTTAACCCGTGCTCGTCAAGTCAGTAACCTCGCACGGTTGTAGGGCACAGCCGTGTCTCGCCCGTGCTCAATAAGTCCGTAACCTCACACGGGAAGTCGGCATAGGCGTGGCTTTTTATCGCAGCCTGTAACACCCCAAACCAGGTTTATGCATTAAGACGAGATTTGGTTTGTCACACCGAACGAAAATCCAAAATTTCTCTAATGATTTAAGTAAAACAGTAATGCAAAGCCTTTAGAAATAAGGTTTAATAAAAACTAAGTACAATGATTATGAATTAAGAAAAATACTTGGTTGAAATCTTATATATATATATTAGTCAAAACCTTAACGCAGTTTTTTTTTTAAAAGAATTTGAAAGAAATTGAAAAGTAATTTAGGTGTCCAAAATTATTATAAAACATACTATTTTTAAGAAACTTTATAGATTTAACATAAGCCCATATTAACAGTCTAAAAATAAAGTTAAATCCATCCACACATAAAAACAATCCATAAAAACATAATTAGAGGCCTTATTACAACATACCCAAAATAGTAATTAAAATAAGTAACTTAAATAAAGTTCATAGTTTATAAAACCCACGCTCGTAGTATGGCCTCCACCATGTCATCCCGGCCCAAGTCCACATCAATTTCCATTACGAGATGGATAATAAAGCGGGGTGAGTTGCAAAGAACTCAGTGTGTAACTCACTTACCACCATTATTGGGCCAAACCATCAAGGCATTAATTTAGGCTTGATCCTAATTACAAACTTTAACAATATAAAATGAAATAAAATATATTAAAATGCATGTAAAATGAATTTCCCAACCAAGCCTAATTTCCATCCGCTACACACCCCCGTACCAACCAGCACACCTGTGGGGATCAAGCAACCCACCCCGCCAAACACACCAATCGTAGGCATTTAGCCTTTTAAATAATATTGTAGTGCACTACCGAACTAGATTGTGACATAGTCACCGAACTAGAGGCATTAAGCCAAAATTTGTGGCGAGCCACCGAACTAGATCACGTGGCCATGGCCTTTCTTCTCTTCATCAAATCCCATCCCATGCATTTATGTATGAATAACAAACTTTAATCATAAATGATTTATCAAGTAACCCATAATACAAATGAGTTTTTAATAAAACCTTTCATTTGGGCCTATTAACAATATAGTATTAAACTTTGGCCATATCTCGAACTAGAGGGTTTTTGGCCCATTAGCGATCTAGCAAACTTTGGCCCATATTATCGATCTAGCAGTTTTATGGCCCAATTTATCTATCTAGCAATATTTCGGCTCAATTTATCGATCTAGCAATATTTCGGCTCAATTTATCGATCTAGCAATATTTCGGCTCAATTTATCGATCTAGCAATATTTCGGCTCAATTTATCGATCTAGTAATTTTTCCGACTTTAACCGTTTTCATGCTTTTACACAAAAGTGTTAATTATCACATAAATTTCGATTTTGCCATTTTTACGATTTATCATAATACTTATTGTTTAGTATCTAACCCGAAAGATAAGTGTGAAGTTACACACCTGGTTATGGTGAGAACTAGACTTTCCCGCTCGTCAACACCTATACATATCACGATAACTTATGATCATTATAATCTAATAATAAAACCGATCTAAACATAACGATCTAAAATTTACCCTCGGATTTTTGAACTACTTCCACTTGCGGTTTCTCCCCGATTGATGGTTCGTTAACCGAATCAAATCCACGAACAAATAATGGTTCGGGAGTACGAACTACTTCAAACAATTGATTCTCCTCGGATGAACGTCCACAACCAAGTGGGAAATCCTGATTTGCGTCTGATCCTTTGTTTATACTTAGGGGATTAATGGTACCACCCTTCTTCCGAACACTATATACGGCCCGTTTCTTCTTCCTATCTTGATTGTCTTCAAAGACAAAGATCGTTAGAACGTCCTAATCATATATATATATCGATTATGACTAAAGGCTTTGAGAACGAGATTTTCTTACCACAAATATTCTTGTTCCACAAGGAAATCGATCCAAGCGTTCTATGTCACACACGACCTCTTGATTTCCAATCTTCCGTTATCGCACTAAAGTATAACAAAAATAAACGTTAATAGAATGAACGTTTATTTTGATCTAAGAAAGCCTTCAAACCACCATCAATATTCGCCAAATACTATAAACTAATCGAAGACGAAAAAGAACCCTTACCTATTTTCCACGGTTGAAAAGAAAGCGATTGAGAATGTTGCTTATGAATAGAGAGATATTCGGCTATGAATAATCAAAGAAAAAGAAAATGGTTTGGTTAAGGTACACTAACATTCGGCCATGAAGAGATTAAAGGAGAAAGTATTGATTGAAAAGAAATCAAAATAAGAGAATAGGGATGATGATAATTCGGTTTTCAAAGAAAACAAAAGAGAAAGAAAGAGATGAGTTTAAGATCAAGGCACATTCGGCAATGGAGAAAAGGAGAGAAAAGAAAGGAATGGTCTTTTGATGTAGGTGATTTCGGCACTAATGAGAAAAAGGCACAAAAAGAATACCAAATGATGTGCAATAATGACCAAATGGTCAAAATAATCAAGGCTTACCAAGGATCAAATTCGGCCAAGGGAGAGAGGTTGAGAGAATTTGCAAAACTATGCACAAAACTAAGAATGACCAAAAAGAGACTTCAAATCCTAGCCAAACTAACACCAAAAATTGGCTCCCCTAGACCATATTGCCAGTCCCTATGCATGGTCAAATGGCCATGATTTTATTTCCATAACCTTTTCCTTGATACTTGCCCCATATCTTCATATCTTTCCTTAATTCTTGATTCCCTTCCATAAGTTAACAATTTCCTTAATCCTTTGATATACTAACTAAAAATAACAAGGTCAACACTTACCATATATGCACTTGGCCGACACTTGCTATACATGTGCAGAAAAATTAAAAATAAAATTCATCTAGATGCTAAACAAGGGATTCGAACCTTCTCCCTCATGCACTAACTCATGCGCCAACACCACTTTGCCATATACTCATCTTAAGCTACACTTTGACACATTAATTAACTTATGTGTCAATGCCACTTGCTCCACTTCAATAAATTTTAAAAACTAAAAATTATTCCATCCCCGAATAATTCTAATTCTTCTTCAGGACTATAATAAACACGAAAAATAATAAGAAAATTTTCCTTCATAATCTAAACACCAAATCATGCAATAATCGATACTCGAATTTTAGGGTGTTACAACTCTACCCTCCTTAAAAAAATTTCGTCCTCGAAATTTACCTGTTTGAAAAAGGTGAGGGTATTGTTGCCGAATTACATCTTGGGCTCCCACGTAGCTTCCTCCACTCGTGATTTCGCCATAAAATCTTGACCAACGGCACGGTTTTCTTTCTTAGCACCTTAACATCTCGGTCTAAGATTTCCACTGGTTCCTCCTCAAAAGACAAGTCTGAATACAACTCCACTTCTTCTACAGGTACTATGTGCGAAGGATCCGATCTATAGCGCCTCAGCATGGAAACATGAAAAACATTATGAATCGACTCAACTCGGAGGTAATTCGATCGATAGGCCACTGGACCAACACGCTTCACCACACGATATGGTCCAATGTATCTAGGACTCAATTTGCCCTTCTTCCCAAACCTAAAAATCTTCTTCCAAGGTGAGACCTTCAAGAACACTTGATCCCCCACAGCATACTCGATACTTCTACGCTCGGATCTCGCATACGACTTTTGTCTATCCAAGCTTCCTTTAACCGTGCTCGAATAGCTTTTACTTTTCTTCCGTTTGAGAGATCGACTCTGGACCTAACATCTGTCGTTAAGCCCAATTCGGTCCAACAACTAGGAGAAGCGACACCTACGACCATATAATAGCTCGTAGGGTGCCATCCGAATGCTAGATCGATAGCTATTGTTGTAAGCAAATTACGCCAATGGTAGAAAATCCTCCCAACTACCTTTGAAGTCGATTATACAACCCCTTAACATGTCTTCCGAATCTGAATTACTCTTTCGATTGACCATCGATTGAGGATGAAAAGCCGTCTTGAAGTTTAGCTTTGTTCCCAAAGCTTCATGCAATGCTTTCCAAAACCGTGGCGTAAACCTAGGATCCCTATCGATATAATGACGCAGGTACCCCATGCAACCTCACGATTTCGGATACGTGCGCTTAGCCAACCACGTAACGAGTAATCCGTCTGAACCGGTAGAAAATGAGCGGTCTTCGTCAAGCGATCAACAATTACCCAAAGCGAGTTTTTCTTAGTAGGTGTTAAAGGTAACCCACTAACAAAATCCATTGTTATCCGCTCCCATTTCCAAAGAGGAATCTTTACCGGTTGTAATAATCCTCGACGGCAATTGATGCTCCGCCTTCACTTGGCGACAAGTTAAACATTTTCCTACAAATTGAAATCTCACGCTTCAACCCCGGCCACCAATATTGTTCACGAAGATCCCGATACATCTTATTTCCTCCGGGTGCATAGCATAAGGGCTACTATGCGCCTCTCGTAGAATCATTTGTCTCGATCCGAGTCCTTAGGCATACAAATTCTCCCACGAAAACATAACACACCTTCGCGTTTATGCTAAAATCCTCTATTCCACCATTTTCAACTTGTTGAGTTAATGATCCCAATTTCTTATCGATATCTGTTTTTTCCTTGATTTGCTCTAACCACGGAGGCTTCACACTGAAGTTCCGCTATCGGACTACCATCCTCGTACAAACTTAAATGGGCAAACATTGCTCTCAAATCGAGATACCACCTTACGACTTAATGCGTGCGCTACCACATTAGCTTTTCGAGGATGATACTCGATTGGGAAATCATAGTCCTTTAACATGACTCCACCCATCTTCGTTGTCTCAAGTTTAATTCCTTACGAGTAAGAAGATACTTAAGACTCTTGTGATCCGTATAGATGATAGACTTTTCACCGTAGAGGTAATGCCTCCAAATCTTTAGAGCAAACACTCTGTGAGCTAACTCCAAGTCATGAGTAGGGTAGTTTGCCAATGCGGTCTCAAGCGACGAGAAGCATAAGCTACCACTTTCCCACTTTGCATCAATACGCAACCTAATCCCGTATGCGACGCATCACAATAAAGCGTAAACTCCTTTCCGGCCTCGAGTTGAATCAATACCGGCGCTTAGTCAAAATCTTCTTCAATTCATCGAAACTTTCTTGCTATTTTTCAGTCCATATAAGCGGTACTCCCTTTCGTAAAAAGCTTAGTTAGGGTGCGGCAATCAGCGAAAACCCTCAACAAAGCGTTTATAGTAACCAGCCAAACCCAAGAAACTCCGAATCTCGACTCTCGACTTTGGTGGTTTCCAATCCAATCTGACCTCAATCTTCCGAGGATCCACCCTTATTCCTTGGTGACACCACATGACCCAAGAAAGTCACTTCCCTTAACGAATTCACATTCTTGAATTTGGCATCTGATTGATTATCTCGAATTAAGCGCAATACAATTCGCAAATGCGAATCATGCTCTTCTTCATTCCTTGAATATACGAATGTCATCCACAAACCGGTCTAAATATGGTTGAAAGACCGGTTCATCATATCCATAAATGCGGTGGTGCATTGGTCAACCCAAAGCGGCATCACTAAAAACTCATAATGTCCATAACGAGTTGGAAAGCCGTCTTGTGAATATCCGCTTCTTTCACCTTAAGGCGATGATAACCCGATCTCAAATCAATTTTGGAGAAAAGCTGAAGCTCCCTTCAATTGATCAAGCAGTCGTCAATTCTTGGCGGAGAGGGTACCTATTCTTGATCGTCAATTTATTTAATTGCACGTAGTCAATACACATACGCATCGACCCATCTTTCTTCTTAACAAACAAAACCTGCTGCTCCCCGGAGACACACTTGGTCGAATAAAGCCTCGATCTAGCAATTCTTGAATTTGAGCTTTAAGCTCCGCCAACTCCTTTGATTGCCATTCTATAAGGAGCAATGGACTTTGGAGCTGTTCGGGGCAAAAGCTCAATACCAAATTCCACTTTCCGATCTGGAGGTACAGGGAAGTTCTTCAGAAATACATCTGGAAATTCCTTCTTTGTTCTCACATCTTCCACTTGACAACTCTTTGGCATCTAAAGCACTAATAAATGCTAAAAATGCTCCATACCCTTTTCGCACCAACTTTTCTCGCCTTAAGTGCGAGATACCACATTTGCCAAGTAATTCCTTCGCTCGCCTATCATAATTATTTCTTTATCCTCCACCGTCCTTATTGACATCCGCTTTTCAAAGCACAATCCAATTTCGCCTGGTGCTTAACCAACCAATCCATGCCCAAAATGATATCGAACTTCGCCAAAAGGCAATTCCATCAAATTTGCCAAAAATATTTCTCCTTGAATTTCTAAGGGCACATCTCTAAGCAGTTTATTTACCAATCCGATTGTCCTAAAGGACTAATTACCTTCATCTCATTATCGAAAATTTGAGTCTAAATTCAAGTTTCGGATATGGTGCTAGCAACATACGAATGGGTAGAACCAATATCCATCAAAGCAATAACGGTACATCAAAAATGAAAAACGTGCAGTTATCACATCAGTGCATTGCCATCCTCACGGCATCTAAGCGCATATACCAATCTGGTTGTCTTGCATCTGTGTTGCCTCTAGGACCATTGCCTCGACCCGCTGCACCTTGACCACGTCCAGCCCCATTACCACCACGACCTGGTCCACGACCTCTCGGTGGTTGCTGAATTCCTCTTGCCGGTGGTGCATCAGTATTACGAGCTTCCTGAGTTGTATCCATTCGACGAGGGCAATTCCTATATTGATGATCCATCGACCCGCATTTATAGCAAGCACCCGTTTTCTTCCAGCACTCTCCAGAATGCCTTTTCCCACAATCAGCACAATCTCGACTCTGATTCACAGCTACAGGTGTTCTTCCTTGAGCTGGTTCCTCGTTCCGAGGCCTCTTCAGAAACCTTCTTGAAGAACCTGAATACTTCATATCTCTCTTGCCTCTAGCTCGTTCCCGATTCTGACGTTCCGAGTTCTTAACCTCTTCGGCTATCTTGGCCTTTTCCACAAGCGTGGCAAAAGTTCTAACTTGTTGTGGGGCTATCAAAACCCGCAATTCATCGTTCAAGCCATCCTCAAAGCGTACACAACGCTCATGATCCGTTGCCACTATCGTTCGAGCATAGCGACTCAAACGTAAGAACTCAGCTTCATATGCTGCCACCGTCTTATTTCCTTACACGGGTTCAAGAATTCCTTCCTTCGGGCATCCACATAGCTTGTTCCCACATATTTCCCTTGAAAGGAAGCCTTGAAGAATTCCCAATTAACTAATGCAGCATCAGTGCCTTCTCGGACAATAAGCCACCATTGGTATGCTTCATCCCTTAACAAAGATACTACTCCTCTTAGTTTTTGTTCCACAGTACACTCAAGATCGTCCATAATTCGCTCCATCGCCTCTCAAGCCAATATTGGCGACATTTGGAGCTACACTTGAGACACCTCACGAAAACCTCGGCTCCACTTGATTTCAAACGTTCGATATCGACCCACACAGTGTTGGCGGTTCTAGCTCCGGTGACCCTTTCAAGGACTCACGGCATTGCTCGCGTCACCGCATTATCTTCTTCCATATGATTATGTGATCCCGTCTCACTTTCGAGTGACGCAGGTGCATCCATTTCCGGCATATGATCCGGTGATTCGGTTGCGCCTCTAACACCTCGCGTCCTCTACCACGGCCACGTCTACCGCGTCCACGACCACGTCCTCTAGAGCTCATAATGACCTGATTTAATCGATTAAGAGTTTTATGAATCAAAATACTATTTCGCTTGTTTATTAACGATGTTTTATGATATGAAAGAGATAGAGTTGTTTTCGCAACCATATCCTATTGTCTCAATCTCTACGGTTTTCAACACCTAAAACTAGAAGTTCTAGAGTGTTTCTTATGATCATATCACAATATAAACAATCGATATACAGATACTTACTTAACTTGGCGCGGGATGCTCATGGTGCCATACTACCTTTAAATCAAAAATCTAGAAATTTTGAATTGTTTTTCAAACAAACATCATTATTGAACCCAAACCACAGCCGAGTTTTGAAACTGTGCTCTGATACCATTAAATGTAACACCCCAAACCAGGTCTATGCGTTAAGACAAGATTTGGTTTGTCGGACCAACGAACATCCAAAATTTCTCTAATGATTTAAGTAAAACAAGAATGCAAAGCCTTTAGAAATAAGGTTTAATAAAACTAAGTACAATGATTATGAATTAAGAAAAATACTTGGTTGAAATCTTATATATATATATTAGTCAAAACCTTAACGCAGTTTTTTTTTTTAAAGAATTTGAAAGAAATTGAAAAGTAATTTAGGTGTCCAAAATTGTTATAAAACATAATATTTTTAAGAAACTTTATAGATTTAACATAAGCCCATATTAATGATCTAAAAATAAATTTAAATCCATCCACACATAAAAACAATCCATAAAAACATAATTAGAGGCCTTATTACAACATACCCAAAATAGTAATTAAAATAAGTAACTTAAATAAAGTTCATAGTTTATAAAACCCACGCTCGTAGTATGGCCTCCACCATGTCATCCCGGCCCAAGTCCACATCAATTTCCATTACCGAGATGGATAATAAAGCGGGGTGAGTTACAAAGAACTCGAGTGTGTAACTCACTTACCACCATTATTGGGCCAAACCATCAAGGCATTAATTTGGGCTTTAGCCCAATTACAAACTTTAACAATATAAAATGAAATAAAATATATTAAAATGCATGTAAAATGAATTTCCCAACCAAGCCTAATTTCCATCCGCTACACACACCCGCACCAACCAAAGACACTGTGGGGATCAAGTCAACCCACCCCGCCAAATACACCAATCGTAGGCATTTAGCCTTTTAAATAATATTGTAGTGCACTCATGAACTAGATTGTGACATAGTCATCTGAACTAGAGGCATTAAGCCAAAATTTGTGGCAGAGCCACCGAACTAGATACGTGGGCCACAGTGCCTTTCTTCTCTTCATCAAATCCCATCCCATGCATTTATGTATGAATAACAAACTTTAATCATAAATGATTTATCAAGTAACCCATAATACAAATGAGTTTTTAATAAAACCTTTCATTTGGGCCTATTAACAATATAGTATTAAACTTTGGCCATATCTCGAACTAGAGGTTTTTGGCCCATTAGCGATCTAGCAAACTTTGGCCCATATTATCGATCTAGCAGCTTTATGGCCCAATTTATCTATCTAGCAATATTTGGCTCAATTTATCGATCTAGCAATATTTGGCTCAATTTATCGATCTAGCAATATTTCGGCTCAATTTATCGATCTAGCAATATTTGGCTCAATTTATCGATCTAGTAATTTTTCCGACTTTAACCGTTTTTATGCTTTTACACAAAAGTGTTAATTATCACATAAATTTCGATTTTGCCATTTTTACGATTTATCATAATACTTATCGTTTAGTATCTAACCCGAAAGATAAGTGTGAAGTTACACACCTGGTTATGGTGAGAACTAGACTTTCCGCTTCGTCAACACCTATACATATCACGATAACTTATGATCATTATAATCTAATAATAAAACCGATCTAAACATAACGATCTAAAAATTACCCTCGGATTTTTGAACTACTTCCACTTGCGGTTTCTCCCGATTGATGGTTCGTTAACCGAATCAAATCCACGAACAAATAATGGTTGGGAGTACGAACTACTTCAAACAATTGATTCTCCTCGGATGAACGTCCACAACCAAGTGGGAAATCCGGATTCTTCGTCTGATCCTTTGTTTATACTTAGGGGATTAATGGTACCACCCTTCTTCCGAACACTATATACGGCCCGTTTCTTCCCTATCTTGATTGTCTTCAAAGACAAAGATCGTTAGCACGTCCTAATCATATATATATATATATCGATTATGACTAAAGGCTTTGAGAACGAGATTTCCTTACCACAAATATTCTTGTTCCACAAGGGAAATCGATCCAAGCGTTTTATGTCACACACGACCTCTTGATTTCCAATCTTCCGTTATCGCACTAAAGTATAACAAAAATAAACGTTAATAGAATGAACGTTTATTTTGATCTAAGAAAGCCTTCAAACCACCATCAATATTCGGCCAAATACTATAAACTAATCGAAGACGAAAAAGAACCCTTACCTATTTTCCACGGTTGAAAAGAAACGATTGAGAATGTTGCTTATGAATAGAGAGATATTCGGCTATGAATAATCAAAGAAAAAAGAAAATGGTTCGGTTAAGGTACACTAACATTCGGCCATGAAGAGATTAAAGGAGAAAGTATTGATTGAAAAGAAATCAAAATAAGAGAATAGGGATGATGATAATTCGGTTTTCAAAGAAAACAAAAGAGAAAGAAAGAGATGAGTTTAAGATCAAGGAACATTCGGCAATGGAGAAAAGGAGAGAAAAGAAAGCAATGGTCTTTTGATGTAGGTGATTTCGGCACTAATGAGAAAAAGGCACAAAAAGAATACCAAATGATGTGCAATAATGACCAAATGGTCAAAATAATCAAGGCTTACCAAGGATCGAATTCGGCCAAGGGAGAGAGGTTGAGAGAATTTGCAAAACTATGCACAAAACTAAGAATGACCAAAAAGAGACTTCAAATCCTAGCCAAACTAACACCAAAAATTCGGCTCCCCCCTAGACCATATTTAGTCCCTATGCATGGTCAAATGGCCATGATTTTATTTCCATAACCTTTTCCTTGATACTTGCCCCATATCTTCATATCTTTCCTTAATTCTTGATTCCCTTCCATAAGTTAACAATTTCCTTAATCCTTTGATATACTAACTAAAAATAACAAGGTCAACACTTACCATATACGCACTTGGCCGACACTTGCTATACATGTGCGCAGAAAAATTAAAAATAAAATTCATCTAGATGCTAAACAAGGGATTCGAACCTTCTCCCTCATGCACTAACTCATGCGCCAACACCACTTTGCCATATACTCATCTTAAGCTACACTTTGACACATTAATTAACTTATGTGTCAATGCCACTTGCTCCACTTCAATAAATTTTAAAACTAAAAATTATTCCATCCCCGAATAATTCTAATTCTTCTTCAGGACTATAATAAACACGAAAAATAATAAGAAAATTTTCCTTCATAATCTAAACACCAAATCATGCAATAATCGATACTCAAATTTTAGGGTGTTACACAGCCCGTGTTGGGAAAAGAAATCATTATTTGTCATGCACAGTTACTAGCACTTCCGTGGTTTGTCCTTCTAGCTTTCACACGGCCATGGCCACGGTCGTGTGCAAGGCCGTGTGAGCATGGAAATCTGTACCTTGGTTAGTTTATGGTTAGGTGCTAAAATGAAAAATAAAAGTAAAATAAAAAATGTAAAAATTAATTGGGTTAGTGCTCGGGTTGCCTCCCGAGAAGCGCTCGTTGATAGTCTTAAGCTAGACTTTACCTCTCATTCGTATGGTCAAGGTGGTTTGAGGAGGTGAAAATCCTTCCTCATGCGATCAGCTCAATTTTTGATATAAAATTTAAGTCGAGTAGTGTTTACCTCAAAAGTATCTTTGAATTTAGGATTGCTTACCTCGATCGCCCGTATAGGAAGACATTAAGTACCTCAAAAGTGATTTCTTCGGTTGTCTTGAGGTCTGAATTGGCGATTCAAGGGTCTTCCTTATTCAACAATACCTGATCCCCTATTTTGAAGTGATTTATTGTTCCTATCAGCTCGTCTGGGGGTTCCTTCAGTTTTTCTTCGTGCAGTCTCGGCTCCTCTTTAAAGTGTGTCTTCCCCTCTTTTAGTTTGTTGATCTCAAGGCCGTTCCTCATATGCTTCTTCTTTGTTGACACAAGGTTCTGTTTTGGCTCAGGTTCGTAGTTACGTGGTTGTTCTGTTGTGAAATTTGAGCAGATTGATTATCAAGCGATTTTACTTTCTCACCTTCATCGATCGATGTTCGCCGAGTCAAGAGCTTGTAAACCGATTGATTCGTCACCTATACGAAGAATGAGTTCTCTGTACCAACATCAATTTTAGTCTTGGCGGTTGCTAGAAAGGGTCTTCCTAAAATTAAAGGGATCGAATTGTCCTCATCCATGTCTAAAACGACAAAGTCTCTTTGGGAATACGAATTTATCAATTTTGATTAGAACATTTTCAATTATACCCCTACAAATTCTCGATAGTTTTATCGGTTAATTTAATGCTCATCTGGTTTGTCTCGGTTTCCCTAGACCTAGTTGTTTAAACATTTTATAAGGCATAACATTGATGCTTGCCCCTAAATCAGCTAAAGCATTATCAATAGATAAACTACCAATTAAACATGGAATTGTAAAACTCCCTGGATCTTTTAATTTCTGTGGCAGTTTATTTTGTAGAATTGCTGAGCACATTGCGTTTAGCTCCATATGTGATTCCTCATCTAGCTTCCGTTTTTTTGTCAACTACTCTTTTAAAAATTTTCTATAATCGGGTATCTGCGAAAGAGCTTCGAGAAATGGTAAGTTAATATGTAATTTCTTTAAAAGTTTAAGAAACTTACCAAACTGTTCCTCTGTGTTGTCCTTCTTCATTACTTCGGGATATGGCACACGAGGATGGTACTCTGTAATTGCCGATTTTGGTATTCCATGGCTCACCTCAACCTTACCTTCACTTACCACAGGATCTTGCCTTGGGTCAGATTCCACTAATCTTTCACTGTCATGATTTGTTACAGCTTGAATTTGATCTTTTGGGTTAGTTTCAGTGTTGCTTGGCAAGCTTTCTTGTGATTGTTCTAAGATTAGCTTAACAAGCTGACCTAAATGATCCTCGATCCCTTGAATCGATGTTTCTTGTTTCGTTTCTATATTTTGGAGACGTGCTTCTGTGTTTGCTATGAATTTTGCTAGCGTCTCTTCAAGGTTCGAATCATCTTCTTGTTGGTGAGGTGGTTGTTGAAAATTTGGAGGAAGTTCCTCTCTTTGGCTGCCTTGATCGTCCCACGAGAAATTGGGATGGTATCTCCAATCTGTATTATAAGTGTCACTATAAAAATTATTTTGAGGTCTAGAATAGTTACCCATAAGTGGACTTGTTCGTTCTTCATGCCATATCTGTAGGGTGGGTACTCAGGATTCGCCACGCCTCCTAGATTCGAGTCATATTGCATAACTGGATGTACCTGCGAGAGACTACACAAACCATCAATCTTTTTATTCATCATCTCTAACTGGTTTGATAGCCTGGTTATTGCTTCGAGGTTGAAGACACTGGCGGCTTCTGTTGGTGTTGTCCTCATAACTCGCCACTGATAGTTATTTAGTGCCATCTTCTCTATAAACTAAAATTATCTAACAAAAATAACTAAAATAAAAAGTAGCAAAGTAAAAATTTAAACTAAAAATAAAAAGAATGGCTAAAGTAATAAAAAGAGAGCTTTCTTATTATTTTAGTTCCCCGGCAACGGCGCCAAAAACTTGATGATTGTAAATTAGAGTTTTAAAATTTATAAAAGAATGATCGAACACGAAACTAACTCGACAACGATTGAGGCAAGTGCACCTATCGAACAGTAGTATAGTTTAGGCAAGACCGGATTATCGAACCCAAAGGAACTAAAAGTACTAATACTAACTTTCTTTTTATTATTTAGCCTAAAATAAGTGAAGTTGTTTATTAATCTAAACTAATTAACTACTAAACTAAAGACTCTAAGACAAAGAAGAATGAATTTGGAAAATAACTTGGGAAAAACTCAGTTGATTTAGACGATACCCTAGGAAGAATCCACCTAAACTTCACTTGTTATCTAACCTTGAACCATATGATTTATTTACTTAGTTTGATCCGTAAGACTCCCTAACGTATATTAAACCCTCTCTCGAGGCGAATAATGTCTAACCCTAGGTTAATTAGTGGAACTCTCGTTCTCTTATAATAACCCCCTAGAATAGCAGTAAATCGATCCATGGATTCCATATTAGGTTTCACCCTAATCCGGAAAAATCTCGTCACCCTATCTCTAGGTGTGCGATCAACTCCGCTTAATTATGTTGGATCTACTCTTAGGCAGGGTCTATTCCTCCTCCACCTTAGCATATTAAATTTGGATTAAGCTCACATAATTAAGAACAAGCTAAGTATTTATCATATAATTCAAATAATCAAATAATAAGATTCATCATAGGTTTAATCCCCTTCGGGTATCCGAAGGGTTTAGTTCATAACAATAAAGGAAAACATCTCAAGAGAAAAGATAAAACAAAACATAAGAAATCCCTAAAACCCCCTGAAGGAATTGAAGAGGAGATCCTCCGTCTTGAGTAGAATTCCGGCTTCTCGAGATGAATCAACTGGCTATCCCTGAGTGAAACCCCACAAATCTGCCTTCTCTGGCCTAGCACGACGCCCCTAGACGATAGCTTTGGGCTCCCTCGACAGAGGGTTTCTGCCGAACTCCCCGAATAAGTTGCCCCCTAGGGTGTTTATATAGGCTTTGAGATGTGTTACTTGGCCTCCAAGTATCCTAATTTGAGTGTAACTCCTCATTTGGGGTTTAATTAGACTTTGGAGTGTGTTTCTTTGCCTCCAAGCATCCAAATCCGAGTGAAATTGCTCTTTCCAGCGACAGGGACACGGCTATGGCACACGCCCGTGTAAATCGTGGCCAGGCCGTGTGGACTTCGTTGATGAGGCATGGCCGTGTAAATCGTGGTCCAGGCCATGTTCGAGATCTTTTAAGGAGGCACAGCCGTGTGGGCTAAGGTCCAGGCCATGTCGATTTCATGCTTTGGCCCATTTGTCCCGTTTTAAGCCCGTTTTACATTCTTTTCATCCCCTGGTGCTTTCTTGAGTATAAGACATGAAAAGAAAGGATTAAGAGCACCTTTTTACATAAATCAAGGGATAATTCATCCAAAATAATACTAAATGTGGGCCTAAAGTATGTTACTATTTCGGTTTATCAATCCCCTTGTTTCTCATGGTAATACAACCCAATTTGCATCTTTACTCATATTCGAGTCAAGCTGTTTTCTAGAATTACAGTCACTAAATTATTTATATCTGGAGCTACGGAACTCCAAATTAAGTTCCATTAATTTTAATTGAAACTAGACTCATATATCTTCTTACCATAAAATTTTCAGAATTTTTGGTTTGGCTAATTAGTACAGTTTATTCATTAAAATCTCCACTGTTACACTGTCCAACGGTTTTGACCTCTCTTCACTAAAAATAAATTATCTCATTGTAAAGTTTTTATATGATGTTTCCACTTGTTTCTAATGAAAATAAACTCATTTAAGATTTCAAGCATATAAATTATATCTAATAATTATTTTTATACAATTTTTAATGATTATCCAAAATTGAAACAGGGGATTACGAAACTCATTCTGATATTGTCTCACTAAAATTCAAATATTTCATAATATATAATTACTTTTCTTACACTGTTTCTTTCATATGAAAATAGACACAATAAGCTTTAATTCTATATCTTATTCACTTTCTAATTCAATTTTTCCTATTTTTGGTTATTTTTCAAATTCACATAACTGTTGCTATCTAAACTGTTTTAATGCTAATTTCACTCTTTCATGTTTTCTTTGCATTCACTTCTATTTAAACATACATAACACCAAAGACTTAAGCTTGTAATTAGCATAACAATGATTTCATGAGTATCACTAACATTTTATGTTTTCAGAAATATCCAAAGCATCATAAAACAAATATACTAAATATCTTATCTCTCAATTTGATATGACTCAAAAGCCTAATACATGATTCTCAACCAAATACATACATCATCAACATAATTACTTATTCCTATGATTCACTTAAGGTCACTTTTATAATGATAATAAATCATAATATCATAAGACCAACACTTATAAAATTTATGAACATACCTGTACCATTTGTACATACAGTTTCATGCTTACATGCATACCTACACATTACTTATATATACAATTACATGCTTTCTCATCTTATGTATCATCAATTTACCCGTTGAACCATTTGGAATACTAAAGGATACACAGAAATCTTGCACATAAGTGCCACACTGATATGTAGCCGAAGCTACCACTAAAATTTAGCCGAAGCTACCACTGATATGTAGCCGGAGCTACCACTTATATGTAGTCAAAGTTACCACTGATATGTAGCCAAAGCTACCACTGATATGTAGCTGAAGCTACCACTGATATGTAGTCGGAGCTACCACTTATCACTAAAGTATTCTTAAGGTTCAACCGGGATTTCACTTATTTGTTCAGTATCACTTATACATGCAATTTCATTTCTCAAATCAATACACATTTCACATACTAATTTTGCAACTATCAAATATTCGTAATGACAATCATAATATCACATGTATAACGATTTAACAATACATAAATTTATTTAAACATAATAGTGCATTATTTACACATAAATGTTATTTACACTTGAAATCACTTTCTCATATACAATATCATCAACATAAAATTTAATACAATCATGGAAAGATAGATTCTCAAGTATGATAACCATGACATCAATATCATGCTCATTTAATCACACGGACTTACCTCAAATGCTGAAACGACTAATTTTCCCAACTTAGCCCACAAGTTCGTTCTTCCCCGATCTTAGTCCAAATTTAATGTTTTCTTGATCAAACATGTCAAATTAACACTCATTTAATATATTTTATCAACACACTAATCAATTAAATTCACATATCAAATTTTGGCAAATTTACAATTTTGCCCCCGAACTTTTCAAAAATTACACTTTTACCCCTAAACTTGTAAAATAATTTTTATTAAATTTTCTTATGTTTCATTACATGTTGAACACTTTTCTCTTCTATGGAAACTTCAAATTCTCACTAATTCACACACTTATGACCAATTTATAACTTTTACAATTTAACCCCTTTTATACGATTTCATCGAAAATCATCTAATAAAACTCGTTTCTCTAATCATAGACATGCATAATCTACCATAATTCATCAAAATACACAATTATTCAACATGGGTCAATTTTTAAAATTAAACTCTAGTTCAAAATAATGGTAGAAATAGCTAAACCAAGTTACCGGGATTTCAAAAATACAATGAACATTAAAAACAGGGCTCGGAATCACTTACTATGAAGCTTAAAAAAACTTGAAACCCTTAGCCATGGAGTCAAGCAAATTTAGGCAGCCCCCTTGAAGAAGATGAGCAGATTTTTTTTCTTATTTTGTCTTTTTATTCATTTAAAACACTAAATGACTAAAATACCCTTAAGGCTTTCCTTTCAATTTTGTCCTATTCATGCCCATTTTTGTCCATTAAGTTATCCAATGGTCTAATTACCCTTTTAAGGACCTCCAGTTTAAAACTCATAGCAATTTGACACCTCTAATATATAGAACTCAGCTTTTGCACTTTTTACAATTTAGTCCTTTTGACTATATTGAGTGCTCAAACGTCGAAATTTTTGAACGAAATTTTTACAAAATCTTTCCGTAAAATTGTAGACCATAAAAATATAATAAAAATAAAAATTTTCTTGTCGGATTTGTGGTCTCGAAACCACTGTTCCGACTAGACCCAAATTTGGGCTGTTACAAAAATAATAAGATGAAATATAATAGTGAGAAACGGGGATCCCCTATGTGAATATTCAACAGAATACTAAGTGCTCACAAGATAAAAAGGATAGGTGATTGTCAATGCATTAAACTGCAATGAATATCTTACCAAGCTTAACTTCTATATTTAATCTAAGACTTAAACATGCACATTAACCACACCTTCCGACGCTGGTAATGGAACACTATTAAGAACAAGTGGATTAAATTCCTCTAATCCTCAAGAAACTTTCATTATCATGCTTGTTAGCTTGAACTGTCGCTGCACTTTCCAGTGTCAGTGACTGCAATAACATTTACATGCTAAAAACATTCAAACTTAAAGATTAAACAATGTAAGCAAGATTGAATAAAATAATATTTAACCCAAAAACCATGTGTACTTCCATACAAACATGAAATATAAAGTAATCACCATCGTTTAGAAAAGAAATATAAAAGGAACAAGTGGAAAGCACTATTCCTAGAAAATCTCGACTTCATCTCTGAACTCCCTCTTGTGTCGCACTCAGGGCACCTTGTCAAGAGCTAACCTACATCCCGTTCACATTGGTTCACCCCTAGGATATTTAAGCCGCCATAGCTAAAAAGCTTCAAAAGAAAGGTTGAAGAAAAATTATCCTCTCTCCCCCTTTTTTTCACGTAAATATATTGATATTTATCCAAATAGCACAGGTGTCCTTTCATCAAACTCATGCTGCCTCTGTACATACAAGTTAGTTGTACCAGACTGGACAGCTCACACTTCTTTGTTGTTATCCGAACAATTGTCAGGTGCGGCGACAATTCTCGGTGCAATCTGAAACACTCATGCAGCGACATCAGTACCAAAACATGACAAAATTAAGGATAAATTGGCTAAGATCAACTGATTTATAAAATGCAATTTACTGAACTAAAAATGCTAAAATATGTTCTAAAGATAACTAAACGGGTACAAATTAACCAAAAAGTACGAAAAACATATGTTCTTTGTAGTACTATCAGTCAATGAGACTATGTATAGATTATTGACAGCTGAATAGAGCCACCATCAAGAATAAATACCCGTTACCTCGTATTGATGATTTTTTTGATTAGTTAAAAGGAGCTACAATGTTTTCAAAGATCGACTTGAGATCCGGATATTATCAGCTGCGAGTTAAAGAGCAAGATGTACCGAAAACTGCATTCAGAACTAGATATGGTCATTATGAATTTCTAGTGATGCCATTTGGTTTGACTAACGCTCCTGCGGCATTTATGGACTTGATGAATCTGGTATTTCAACCATATTTAGATCGTTTTATTGTGGTATTCATTGATGACATACTGATTTATTCACTGAACGAGTCAGATCATGTCGAACATTTAAGAGTTGTGATGTAAATATTGCGTGAAAAACAACTATATGTAAAATTCAGTAAATGTAAATTCTGGCTACGAGAAGTGGATTTTCTAGGACATGTTATATCTGCTGATGGAATCAGGGTTGATCCAAATAAAGTTTCCTTGATTTTTGATTGGAAAATTTTGAAAAATGTTTCTGACGTTCGAAGTTTCTTAGGATTTACCAGATATTATCGGTGATTTGTTAAAAATTTATCAATCATTACTTCACCTATGACCAGGTTACTATAGAAAAATGTCGAATTTGATTGGTCTGATAAGTGTCAACAGAGTTTTGATCAGCTGGAAAACATGTTAATAGAAGCTCCAGTGTTAAGTCAGCCCTGAATCTGGAACGACATATGTTGTTTACAGTGATGTGTCTTTCAATGGTTTAGGTTGTGTGTTAATGTAGTCAAGGAAAGTGGTAGCTTATGCTTCTTGACAGTTAAAGCTGCATGAAAAGAATTATCCTACTCACAATCTTGAGTTGGCCATGATTGTCTTCACTTTTAAAATATAGAGGCATTATTTATACGGTGAGAATTGTTATGTGTATACTGACCACAAAAGCTTAAAATATTTAATGACTCAGAAGGAATTGAATCTGAGATAGTGACGTTGGTTGGAGATTCTAAAAGATTATGATTTGGTTATTAATTATCATCCGAGAAAGGCTAATGTGGTTGTTAATGCACTCAGTAGAAAGTCATCATTGTTTGCACTTTGAGCGTTGAACGCTCATTTGACTTTGAATGCCGATAGTTCTGTATTGACGGAATTGAAGACTAAACCCTTATTTCTACAACGAATTCAGGAGTTGCAAAATGACATTCAAAGTTGTTAATGAAACGAAACTTGGTTCGGCATAATTTGACTAGTAAGTACAATATTGGTGATGATGGTACATTGCATTACCACAATAGAATTTATATTCCGAATAGTGTAAAGTTGAAATGTGATATTCTATCAGAGGCTCACAGTAGTTCATATTCTATTCATCCGAATAGCACGAAGATGTATTGTGATTTGAAACAGATGTACTATTGGCCGGGTATGAAATGTGAGATTTGTGAGTTTGTAGCCAAATGTTTGATTTTTTAGCAAGTAAAAGCAGAGCATCAGGTACCGTCGGGATTATTGTAGTCTGTTATGATTCCATAGTGGAAGTGAGAGTGAGTCACGATGGATTTCATATTTTTCAATAGGTAAAAGCAGAGCATCAGGTACCATCGGGATTATTATAGCATGTTATGATTCCATAGTGGAAGTGAGAGTGAGTCACGATGGATTTCATATTTTTCAACAGGTAAAAGCAAAGCATCAGGTACCATCGGGATTATTATAGCCTAATATGATCCCATAGTCGAAGTGAGAGTGAGTCACGATAGATTTCATATCTGGTTTGCCTGTAACTCCAAAAAGGAAAGATTTGATCTGGGTGATTGTGGATAGGTTAACTAAGTCGGCCCATTTTATTCCAGTCAGAACAGATTACTCACTCAGGAAGATTGCGAAAATCCATGTGTCAAAGATTGTGAGATTACATGGAGTTTCGACATCTATTATTTCTAATCGTGATCTGCGATTTACATCTAGATTTTTGAGTAAACTTCACAAGTCTTTGGGCATTAAGCTCAATTTTAGTAAAGTGTTCCATCCTCAGACGGACGGGTAATCAGAATGAGTAATTCAGATTTTAGAAGATATGCTATGATGTTGTATTCTTGAGTTCGAGGGTAGCTGGGAAAAATATCTAACGTTAGCTGAATTTGCTTATAATAACAGTTATCAATATAATATTAAAATGACACCCTTTGAAGCTTTATACGGAAGAAAATGTAAAACGCCATTGTATTGGTCCGAGCTGAGCGAATCCAAAATGGTAGGGATTGATTTGATTCAAGAAACTGAAGATAAAGTTCGAATTATCCAAGATTGTTTGAGAGTTCCATCTTATCGTCAGAAGTGATACGCAAATTTGAAAAGAAAAGATATAGAATTTGCTGTTGGCGAGCGGGTATTTTTAAGATTTTCTCCATGGAAGAAGGTGTTGCGATTTGGCAAGAAAGGAAAGTTGAGTCTGAGATTTATCGGGCCATATGAGATTACCAAAAGAATCGGTTCTGTAGCTTACAGATTAGCTTTACCTCTTGAACTCGAGAAAATTCATAACGTATTCCACGTTTCAATGCTAAGACGGTACAGATCTAATCCATCACACGTGATTCCTCATAATGAAATTGAATTACAACCAGATTTGACGTATTCTAAAGAACCAGTGAAAATTTTGGCTAAAAAAGTCAAAAAACTTCGGAATAAACGAGTACCATTGGTGAAAGTCTTGTGGCATCAGCATGGTACTAAGGAGGCTACCTGGGAAAGCAAGGAATTGATGAAATTATAATATTCGAATCTATTCTCAGGTAACAATTCCAAGGACGAAATTTCCTAAGGGGTAGAGTTGTAACAGTTTTTTTCAGTAGTGACAGAATAGTGGTTTTGGGACAACAAATTTCTGTCTTATTGGCTCGTAAATGTTATTTATAGAATATTTATGAGATCATTAGAGTCGTATTAATTTTTGGTAATGAAATTTTAATGTTTACCTAGTTAATTTAAGAAAAAGGACCAAATTGTAAAAGATGTAAAATTAGCCACAATTGAGTTATAGTGACTAGATGGTTTAATTATAATAAGCTAATGGATGGTATTGGATATTAAATAAGCTTAAATGAATGTTTATTTAAAGGATAACAAGGTAAATTGATAATTAAACTTATGTAAACTAAGTAAAATAATTATCATATTCTAAAATTGTCTTACTCTCCACTGAAAATTAGAAGAAACACCATTGTTATACCCTTTGCTTCGGTCAAGCTTGATGTTGAATGCATGGTATGTATTTTTTAACCATTTTTAGTAAATTTTATGTTTTTGAGATCGTTGCAACTAGGTACATCTAGCCCGTACCTTCGTTTTTGAATCTGTTAAAAATTTTAGAAGTTTCCTTTGATGAACCTTGAATGCATGTGATGATAATTATATATTTGAAGCTTTGATTGTGATATTCGATTGTTTTGTGAAGTGATTTTTGTTAGATTATGATTTAAGGATTAAATTGTTAAAATGTCAAAACTTCAAGGTTTGATGATGAATTTGATGTGCAATAGGGATTGTTAAAGGGCTTGGAATAACCGGATGTAACTTGATTCTAAGAAAATGGTCAATTTGATGATTTTCGGGTTAAAGGACTAAATTGTAAAAGTTGTAAAAGTTTAGGGAAAAAGTGTAACTAATGAAAAGATAAGAATCATATGCATTGAATAGAATGGAGATGTGTATGAGATTAATATTTTGGGTTTAATTATTATATAGATCAAGATTTGAATCAAAGAGACAATAATCGAGGAAAAGGGAAAATAACAAAATAGTCCCTGCGTGTTGACCAGAACTAAATTATAGGTAAGTTCATAGTGTTTCAATAAGTAAATGAAATTCTACTTGCATTCTTATAATATAGTTCTTTAATTAAATGTTCATAGTTAATTATTGAATGATTGCACTTACGTGCCCCTATTTGTACTTCAGTACCCCTGATTGAACTTATGTGCACCTATTTGTACTTCGGTACCCCTGGTTGCACTTATGTGCCCCTGTTTGTACTTCGGTACCCCTGATTTCCCTTTTGTGCCCCTGTTTATACTCCAGTAACTCTGAATTAAATATTATATGAAATATATTTAATTGTATTTAGATTAAGTGTTATACTATGTCCTTACTAAGCTTTGTAAGGTTATCGATTTTTGTGGATTGTTTTGTAGATAACCGTCACTGACACTTTGGAAGGATCATTCAACCGACTCACACTATCCATCTAAGTTGGTAGTTTTTGTGACTCTTAGGGTAGTTGTAACAGCCCGATTTTGGGGCAAGTCAGAACAGTGGTTTCGGAACCACTAATCCGAGATTAGAGAAATTATATTTTATATTATTATATGTGTTATATCATGATTATATGAGTGCATGAAAATATTGGTGCATTAATTTTGGTGATTGCATGCCTAATTGCGAAAAAGGACTAAATCGCATAAAGTGCGAAAGTTTTATTTTGCAAGATAGAGGTGTCAAATAGCTATAGAATTTTAATTGGAGGTTCTAAACATGTAATTAGGCCTTTTTAAAGACAATAGCCGGCCATAGGGGGGACAAGAGACTCAATTTAGTCAATGTTTGGTGGATTAGGTGACTTAATTTAATAAAATAAGAGAAAAATAAGAAAGCTATCATCTTTTTCATTCTCCTTCATCCTCCACTAAAATTTTCAACAAGAAATAGGGGTTTTTGAAGCTCAAACTTTCAGCCAAGCTATCCTCTTGTAAATCAAGAAGAACGTGGAATCAACCGTGACCGCGGAAAAGGCAAGGTTTCGGACTAAATTGTAATTGGCATAATTTGTATTGAGGTAAGTTTATGTGTAAACGATACATCCTTATTACGTATGTTTTACTTATTAATGCATTGTTTAAATGCGAATGATTATTGTTAAGATCTAATAAAAAGGATAGAGAGTGAGGAAATTCTAGGATGAACCTTTGGAATAGGAAAACGGGTACGGATAAATATCCATGAACATGTTCTTATTGGTGGGTTGTGTGTGATACCACCGTATTTATTTATTATTGGTGGGCTTTGTGTGATACCACCTTGTTGTTTATAAATGATGGGCTGTGTGCGATACCACTGTAGACATGTAATTATTGGTGGGCTGTGTGCGATACCACCTTGTTGATTATTAAATGGTGGGCTATGTGCGAAACCACCGAGTGTTTAACTTTATTTCGAAGTGTTCATCGAGAAACATGTCTAAGTGAAATTACATGTGGCTTTGTGGTGATAAGTGAAGGGTATAAGTGTAAGTAAATGTGAGCACTGTTATATGATATGTGTTTGGGATGTGGCAAGGTTTGGAATGAGTAAGCATAACTGTAACATCCTGAAAAGGGCCTATGCATTTTCAGTTTAATGGTGCGAAATGACATGTCTTATGTGTTATGAACGTATTCTGAACATTTTTGGAAACTAGGAAATGTAAGGAAATGATTTAGAAATGATTCAAAAGAGGAAAGCGAACATTTTTGGAAACTTGGAAATGAAAGGAAATGTCAAGTTTAAAGAGGAAAACGAAAATTTTTGGAAACTTGGAAATGTAAGAAAATGTCATAGAAATGTTAAGTTTTAAAGTTCAAAAAGGGGAAACTAAGGAAAGGTGGTCTTAAGAGAAAATGTATGTGAAATATGACATACAAATAGCCTTGGTAAAATGGCTACAAGGCACCACTTAGGGCCTAGCAAGTGACGCCATGTCCAAAGAGAAAGGGGCCAAGGTTCGAGTCACATAGGAAGCAAAATAAAAGATTTTTATTTTGCTACAAGGAGCAAGGGAGTTGGACGGCATGAAGGCTCTTAAAAGAGGAGTTTTATCCTCTTTAAATTTCGATTAAATAGGTGGATAAATGAGGATAATTATTGGTATAATTAAAAGGATTATTTCTTTTAATTTTAAATTAAAGGATAAAGCTATCAAAATAGAAGAGTGGTGGCCAAGTAAGGGAGTCTTGGCCTAGTAATTTCGGCACAAGGAGGAGAACTAAGGCCATTCATTCATTCTCTTTCCTCTGTAGAATTTTCCCTAGCAAATTCTCTCTTCTCTGCTATTTTGCCAAAACCAGAAAACTCTAGCAAAGCAAGCCAATTTCTTCACCTTTCTTTTCTTCCTATTTCTTTCTTTCCAATCCATTCAAAACCCGAATCTTGGAGGGCATCAAGCATAGGTGTTGCCGATTTCCATATAAAAGGGTAAGGATCTATTGCTATTATCTTCTTTTCTTTAACCGAAAGTCAAGATTCTAATGACATATTCATGTTGGTCGAAACTTTGAAGGAAAGCTTGGGATTTTGTATTTATCGACTACAAGGAGGAAGGTTTGGGATTTCTAAGATTAAGGTAAGACACATGTATATTCAGCCAAAGGCCATGTTTTATGTCCTGATGATTAGAATAAATCTAACGTAAGGTTATAGGAATTTCGACATTCCTAGGAAAACAAGGATCAACAGGATTTGTTGGTGTTCCAATCGGCAACAAGGTAAGTTTAAGTATACTAATCCTACTAGGATTTGGATTTATGGCCGAATGGCTTTTTATTAAATTAGTAAGTGATTAATCAAACGTAGGGATTAAGGATCTAAGCGGTAGATCGATTTGGGATTTCAAGGAAATTGTTAAGCGGATCAGTGTGTACCCCACACTACTTCATAATATGTTTTGTGGCTATGTATAATTAATATATGTGATATTAAGAATATGAAAGTGGCTAAGGTACCATGTTATGGTACAAAGTACTCAGGTACGTTTCCTACTCCTACTAGGATTATGACCTATGTTAATTGTAACATAAGAGTAAGAATAAGAATGTGAACTCTGGCATATTTATGCATATTATTATATGGGGCATATGGGTTATTGAAAAGGGGAAGTGAACGTGGTGACCTAAGACCACGAACGCGGTGACCTAAGACCGCGATATCTGAATGTGGTGACCTAAGACCACGAATGCGGTGACCTAAGACCGCGATATGGAGTGTAGCGGAAGGAGGGTCGACTTAGTAGTCCCCACGGTGTGTAGGTTGGTACGGGGGAGTGTAGCGGATGGCTATTTAGGTTTGGGTTTGGGAATGCATCATAATTTGTATGCTATGATATGAATGTGTAACATTTGTATGCCTGATTCTATTTTGATTTAGTGTTTGTGTACACATTGAGTCTGTTTGACTCACCCCGTTGTGGGAACATGTTTCAGGTGATGAACAGTGATGGACCGAGGCAGCGAGAACTTGTGGTGGCCATGCTCGACTTTGAAGTTTTATTTAATTTGGACATTTTAATTTATTTAAGCACTTTATAAATTTTATTTTGGGTTTTATTTGATGTAATAAGGCCATAGTGAACTATGTTAATTTACATTCTATTTGCTATGTGACGAAATTTTATTAGAGCTTAAGTCAATTTAGTTTAAGAATAAACTTTAAATATTTTGTCATTTCGAGGTATATGGGTTTTTAACATAAAACAAACTTGTTTTCAACTCAAGCCCAACCCACAAACAAACTTTCTTCAAAACCCACGCTTTTTCAAAGGTAATAAAGGAAATGTGAATTGGTTTTCTTCAAGGAACATACCAGATCCGGTCAAGGCTCGTGGGCCGGGTTTGGGTTGTTTCGATTTAGTATCGAGCCCATTTTAAACTCTCTACTGAGGTTTAAGGCCCAAAACGTTTCGAATCAAGCCCAAATAAGTTTTATAAAAATATTTTTGAAATCAGTGAGTTTTTCGGCATGGCACGCAAGTCTCACCCGAGGTCCACGGTGAGTACCCCTATCCCTTGTGTGATTTTTAATATGATCCGTAGAAGGGTATAAATGTAATGGAAGCGTAGAATAGTATGATAGGTACTTGAACAAGTAGGTCTAGTCTACTCAAACACAAATACATAAGACTTAAATGCCTAAACAAACCTATGGCTAAGTCGCCGAAAGTTAGGGTGTGGTAACCCACATGCGCATGTCTAGGATTGGATCCGGAAGAGCACGGTATTTAAGCGATCCTAGTGACTCACCTCCTCTTGTTTGGAATCCTACAGTGCGTAGCTTCGGTTCACCCTAACCAAGAAGACTCTTTGGGTGTGGCAACCTCTCATGCGCATGTCTAGGACCGGTTTCGGTGGGAGCTTGGTACTTAAGCGATCTGCGTGACTCACCTCCTCTCCACTCGAATCCTACAGTGCGTAGCTTTGGTTCACCAGACCAAGAGGACTCGGTCATAGGCTAAACACAATAACTAAAACCCGAAAGGGAACTAGCCGTGTTTTTTAAAAAAAACCTAGTTCTAAAACTCTTAAAATTACCCTTTTTAATTCGTGAGAACTATTTTTACAAAATTTTTTTGAAAAATTTCTGAAATGCAAAATTACTAAAATACCCCTAGCGGTAAAATTACAGAAATGCCCTTGGTTTATGAAATTTCCAAAATACCCCCGAGATTCAAAATTTCCAAAATACCCCTGGATTTCAAAATTTTCCAAAGTACCCCGAGAATTCAAAATTACCAACACATTCTTATTGACAAAATCAACAAGGAACCTTATCTTGAAAAACTACGAAAATATCCTCAGAGGACAAATTACGAAAATACCCACGGGTAGTGGAAAAACAACAACAATGGAAACGACAACATTTCTCGAATGAATGAGCGGAAGTTCATAATTGATTGATGGATGTATGAATGCAAAGGCGTGTGCATGTATGAATACGAAAGAACCACTCCTAAAATTTCTTTTCATAAAACTTCTTTGCGGGTAATAAGTGAAACAAGTACTAATTCATAAAACTTTTTAATCAGATCGCGACGGTAGAAATGAGCTCTAGGGGACGTGGTCGTAACGTACGAGGACGCGGTAGAGGTAGAATGACCGTGTCGGAACCCGTTAGATCAGGTCAGGGGTCTGACAACGAGATGCCACCACCACCCCGGTGTTGTTGGTGTTGAGCAAAGTATACGCAGCACGGGGATGATCTTTGTGTCGCGGTCGTACTACGAGTTCTAGAATTGGTGGCTGGTGCAGGAGGAAATTTGGGAGCCCGAAAGTTGGTACCTGAGCGACTTCGTGCCAACGGAGGTGAGGTGTTCCGTGGAGTGTCAGGAGTGGCACCCGATCTGCATCACGAGTATTGGTTGGAATCAAGCGAAAGCGGATCATGGATGAACTAGATCTAACCCCTGAAGAGAAGGTGAAAGGAATGGTGGCGTTCCTACGCGATGAAGCGTACCAATGGTGGCTCACAGTTCGTGATGGTGCCACAGCTGAGGATCTGACGTGGGACTATGTTAAGACGGCTTATCAGAAGAAGTATTTGGTGCCGATATCGATGAGAAAAGGAAGGCATTTATAGAAATTTGGTTAGGGGAACAAGTCCGTGGCGAGTATGAAGTTGAGTTTACGAGGTGAGCCGTTATGCTCGAGGAATGGTGGCTACGAGCATGAGCGGTGTGTCCGATTTGAGGATGGTTTGAGGATGATTTAAGGTCGTTGATAGCTCGCATCGAGAACGAGTTTTACGCTTTAGTAGAGAAAGCTAAGGTAGCCGAGGGGATTAAGGATTCTACAAAGCGGAACTTCGACCAAAGCCACACAGCGAGAAAAAGAGGCTTTGGTTCGTCAGATCATCTGGGAATAAAAGGCCTAGAGTTGATAGGCGCGAGGTCGCAAGTCGCTACAGGGAGGGCGTGATCGCACTTGTGACCGGTGTGGGAAGAAGCACTTAGGAGAGTGTTGGAAAAAGACGGGAGGATGTTTTAGGTGTGGGTCCAAGGACCATATGATCAAGGATTGTCCTCTGGCTGGATGGGAATCAACCAGCGACTTAGAATGTTAGTCGGTGGTAGAGGTGTACAATGACCTCAACGTGGTCGTGGTTTGAATAACAGAGGTAATGGTGCTTTGGCAGAGGACGTGGAACGCAGGAAGAGGTGCCGCTATCATCGAGGCAAGGCAACCGGGTTTGGTTTATGCGGTTCGCCGGAGAGGAGGATGGAGACGCACGGACGTCATAACCGCACGTTCCTTATATTTGGGAAACCTTATTATGCTCTACGATTAATGTGGGCTCGACCCATTCCTATGTTGCATGTAGTGTAGTGGAAACACTAGGCCTAGATTACGAACTCTCGATAGGCGGATAGTGTAGTAAGCCCATTAGGCCAAACTGTAGTGGTGGATAAGATCTTTCGGAGTGTACCCCTAGAAATTGAGGGAGTGAACTTTCGGGCTGACTTAATGGAGTTACCCTTCGGAGAATTTGACCTCATACTTGGGATGGACTGGCTAGTAGAGCATCGAGCCGTGTTGGATTGTGCGGCTAAATGAATAGAACTAAGAACCCCGGAGGGTGAGGTGATTATCATGATAGGAGAAAGAAGAAACTACTTGTCTAATGTAGTTTCGGCACTAAAGGCTGAAAGGATGGTTCGGAAAGGGTGCAAGGCATTTTTAGCCTTCGTAAGTGCGTTAGATGGAAAGGAGGAAGGAGTCAATGGAGTTAGAGCAGTAAGGGACTTCGTGGATGTGTTTCCAGAGGAATTACCAGGAATACCCCCAGATAGGGAGGTGGAATTTAGAATAGACTTGCTACCAGGAACAGCTCCTGTGTCAATCGCCCCATACCGAATGGCGCCAAAGGAGTTAGTTGAGCTCAAGGCTCGATTCAAGATTCTTTGGATCGTGGGTTCATCCGACCCAGTGTGTCTCCATGGGGAGCACCGGTCTTGTTTGTGAAGAAGAAAGATGGGACTATGCGAATGTGCATAGACTATCGTCAGTTGAATAAGCTGACCATCAAGAATAAGTACCCTTTGCCAAGGATAGATGACTTGTTCGATCAGCTTAAGGGGGCCGCCGTATTTTCAAAGATCGATCTAAGGTCGGGATATCATCAGTTGAAGGTAAAGGAGGCAAATATCCATAAGACCGCCTTTAAGACAAGATACGTTCATTATGAGTTTGTAGTAATGCCGTTTGGGTTGACGAACGCCCCAGCCGCGTTCATGGATATGATGAACTGGGTTTTTCAACCCTACTTGGATCGGTTCGTTGTTGTGTTCATCGATGATATCCTAGTATACTCCAAGTCTGAGGAAGAACATGACGAGCACCTACGGATAGTGCTACAAGTATTAAGGGAAAAGAAGCTCTATGCCAAATTCAGCAAGTGTGAATTTTGGCTTAAGGAGGTGGCATTCTTAGGACATGTGGTATCCGCAGAGGGAATAAGGGTGGATCCTAGGAAGATCGAGGCAGTGTTGGATTGGAAACCACCTAGGTCCGTGGCTGAAATCTGAAGTTTCTTAGGTTTGGCAGGCTATTACAGGAGGTTTGTAGAAGGGTTCTCGTCAATAGCCGCGCCTTTGACAAAGTTATTGAGGAAGGAAGTACCCTTTGTATGGATGGATAAGCAACAGCAGAGCTTTGAGAAGCTCAAGAAGGTCTTGACTGAAGCTCCAGTGTTAATTCACCGGAGGCGGGAAAGGAGTTTGTGGTATCTTTGTGACGCCGCATACAGGATTAGGGTGTGTTCTAATGCAAGATGGAAAAGTGGTCGCTTATGCGCCTCGACGATTAAGGCCTCATGAGGTTAACTACCCAACTCATGACTTGGAATTGGCGCAGTGGCCTTCGCTCTTAAGGTGTGGAGGCATTACCTTTATGGAGAAAAGTCGATGATCTACACGGACCACACAAAAGTCTAAAGTGTCTCACGACTCGAGAAGAAGTTGAACCTAAGAGGCGAAGGTGGGTGGAGCTATTAAAGGATTATGATTGTTCGATCGAGTATCACCCGTGCAAGGCGAATGTGGTAGCAGATGCCTTAAGTCGAAAAGTGGTGTCGGATCTAAGGCGATGTTCGCACACTTAAGTTTGTATGATGATGGAAGTCTCTTTGGCGTAATTGCAAGTCAAACCCACGTGGTTGAATGAAGTAAAGGAAAGTCAATTGTTGGATGAGGGCTTAAGTGCTAAGCTACAGCAAGTACAGAGCGGAGAGTTAGAAGATTATGGTGTTAACAATGAGGGAGTATTGTGCTTCAAGGAAAGGTCCGTATGCCAAAAGGCGAGGAGTTAAGACAAAGGATTCTTTGGGAGGCGCATAGTAGCCCATATGCTATGCATCCCGGAGGCACTAAGTTGTACAGGATTTAAAGGAACAGATTACGGTGGCACGATCTTAAGCGGAAGTTACGAATTCGTGGGGGAAATGTCGCGTGTCGAAAGTTAAGGTGAACACCAAGTTCCATCGGGATTACTTCAGCCAATCGAGATTCCGCAGTGGAAGTGGGAGAGAATCACCATGGACTTCGTTAGTGGGCTTCCCCTTACGCCTACTAAGAAGGACTCGGTATGGGTAATAGTGGACCGTTTGACCAAGTCCGCGCATTTCATTCCAGTAAGAATGGATTATTCTCTTCAGAAGTTGGCCAAATTATATGTAGCGGAAATTGTGAGGTTGCACGGAGTACCGGTATCGATCATCTCCGATAGGGACCCAAGGTTTACGTCTCGGTTTTGGAGGGCACTTCATCAAGCTTTAGGCACTAAGTTGGATTTCACTACGGCCTTTCATCCACAGTCGGACGGGCAGTCCGAACGAGTAATCCAAGTGTTAGAGGATATGCTGAGGGGCTGTGTGATGGATTTCCGAGGAAGTTGGGAAGACTATTTGCCTTTAGCTGAGTTCGCCTACAACAACAGCTATCAGGCTAGCATTCGGATGGCACCATATAAAGCGTTGTATGGTCAGAAATGTCGAACACCTACTTGTTGGACTGAGTTAGGAGAACGTCGAGTTTTGGGCCCAGAGTTAGTGGCAGAAACTGAAGAGAAGGTTGAGATAATCAGGGCACGGTTAAAAGAAGCCTCTGATAGGCAGAAGTCGTACACAGACCTTAAACGGAAGGAAATAGAGTTTGAAGTGGGAGATCAAGTGTTTCTGAAAGTCTCACCTTGGAAGAAGGTGATGAGATTTGGGCGCAAAGGGAAGTTAAGCCCAAGGTTTATAGGGCCCTATCGAGTGTTGAAGCGAGTTAGACCAGTGGCGTATTAGTTAGAGTTGCCACCGGAGTTGAAGCAGATGCACAACGTATTCCATGTTTCCATGCTACGTCGATATCGATCGGATCCATCTCACGTAGTACCGGTTGAAGAGGTGGAGCTAAGGCCAGATTTATCCTACGAAGAAGAGCCGATTCAGATCTTGGAACGTGATGTGAAAGTGCTACGGAGGAAGTCAGTTCCTCTAGTCAAAGTGTTATGGCTGATCATGGATCGGAAGAAGCTTCGTGGGAACCAGAAGAGGCAATGCGACAGCAATACCCTCAATTATTTTAGTTAAGAAATTTCGAGGACGAAATTATTTTAAGGGGGTAGAACTGTAACATCCTGAAAAGGGCCAATGCATTTTCAGTTTAATGGTGCGAAATGACATGTCTTATGTGTTATGAATGTATTACAACATTTTTGGAAACTAGGAAATGTAAGGAAATGATTTAGAAATGATTCAAAAGAGGAAAGCGAACATTTTCTGGAAACTTGGAAATGAAAGGAAATGTCAAGTTTAAAGAGGAAAACGAAAATTTTTGGAAACTTGGAAATGTAAGGAAATGTCATAGAAATGTTAAGTTTTAAAGTTCAAAAAGGGGAAACTAAGGCAAGGTGGTCTTAAGAGAAAATGTATGTGAAATATGACATACAAATAGCCTTGGTAAAATGGCTACAAGGCACCACTTAGGGCCTAGCAAGTGACGCCATGTCCAAAGAGAAAGGGGCCAAGGTTCGAGTCACATAGGAAGCAAAATAAAAGATTTTTATTTTGCTACAAGGAGCAAGGGAGTTGGACGGCATGAAGGCTCTTAAAAGAGGAGTTTTATCCTCTTTAAATTTCGGTTAAATAGGTGGATAAATGAGGGATAATTATTGGTATAATTAAAAGGATTATTTCTTTTAATTTTAAATTAAAGGGATAAAGCTATCAAAATAGAAGAGTGGTGGCCAAGTAAGGGAGTCTTGGCCTAGTAATTTCGGCACAAGGTGGAGAACTAAGGCCATTCATTCATTCTCTTCCCTCTGCCGAATTTTCCCTAGCAAATTCTCTCTTCTCTGCTATTTTGCCAAAATTGAAAACTCTAGCAAAGCAAGCCAATTTCTTCACCTTTCTTTTCTTCCTATTTCTTTCTTTCCAATCCATTCAAAAGCCGAATCTTGGAGGGGCATCAAGCATAGGTGTTGCCGATTTCCATATAAAAGGGTAAGGATCTATTGCTATTATCTTCTTTTCTTTAACCGAAAGTCAAGATTCTAATGACATATTCATGTTGGCCGAAACTTTGAAGGAAAGCTTCGGATTTTGTATTTATGCTCGACTACAAGAAGGAAGGTTTCGGATTTCTAAGATTAAGGTAAGACACATGTATATTCGGCCAAAGGCCATGTTTTATGTCCTGATGATTAGAAAAATCTAACGTAAGGTTATAGGAATTTTGACATTCCTAGGAAAACAAGGATCAACTTCGGGATTTGTTGGTGTTCCAATCGGCAACAAGGTAAGTTTAAGTATACTAATCCTACTAGGATTTGGATTTATGGCCGAATGGCTTTTTATTAAATTAGTAAGTGATTAATCAAATGTAGGGATTAAGGATCTAAGCGGTAGATCAAATTTCGGGATTTCAAGGAAATTGTTAAGCAGATCAGGTGTGTACCCCACACTACTTCATAATATGTTTTGTGGCTATGTATAATTAATATATGTGATATTAAGAATATGAAAGTGGCTAAGGTACCATGTTATGGTACAAAGTACTCAGGTACGTTTCATACTCCTACTAGAATTATGACCTATGTTAATTGTAACATAAGAGTAAGAATAAGAATGTGAACTCTGGCATATTTATGCATATTATTATATGGGGCATATGGGTTATTGAAAAGGGGAAGTGAACGTGGTGACCTAAGACCACGAACGCGGTGACCTAAGACCGCGATATCTGAATGTGGTGACCTAAGACCACGAATGCGGTGACCTAAGACCGCGATATGGAGTGTAGCGGAAGGAGGGTCGACTTAGTAGTCCCCACGGTGTGCAGGTTGGTACGGGGGAGTGTAGCGGATGGCTATTTAGGTTTGGGTTTGGGAATGCATCATAATTTGTATGCTATGATATGAATGTGTAACATTTGTATGCCTGATTCTATTTTGATTTAGTGTTTGTGTACACATTGAGTCTGTTTGACTCACCCCGTTGTGGGAGCATGTTTCAGGTGATGAGCAAATGATGGACCGAGACGGCGAGAACTTGTGGTGGCCATGCTCACTTGAAGTTTTATTTAATTTGGACATTTTAATTTATTTAAGCACTTTATAAATTTTATTTTGGGTTTTATTTGATGTAATAAGGCCATAGTGAACTATGTTAATTTCTGTTCTATTTGCTATGTGACGAAATTTTATTAGAGCTTAAGTCAATTTAGTTTAAGAATAAACTTTAAATATTTTGTCACTCGAGGTAAATGGGTTTTTAACATAAAACAAACTTGTTTTCAACTCAAGCCCAACCCACAAACAAACTTTCTTCAAAACCCACAGTTTTTCAAAGGTAATAAAGGAAATGTGAACTAGTTTTCTTCAAGGAACATACCAGATCCGGTCAAGGCTCGTAGGTCGAGTTTGGGATGTTTCAATAACTATGAGGATCTGAATTGTTTTTACTTAGTACGTAATGTTTTTGATTGATAAGTATGTGGTATGATGCTTATTGTTTACATATAGACTTACTAAGCTTAAAGCTTACTCCCTTCACTTTTCCCTTATTTTATAGTGTCGAAGAGCCAGCTCGAGATACGGCGATAGTCAGAAGATCACCCACACTATCCACATATCTTGGTATAGTTAGACTTAGAATTTTGAGTATGGCATGTATAGGGACTCAGTTTTAGTTAAATGTCATATTGTTTTGGCCAATGGTGTTGGCTCATTTGGGAATGAATCCTTTTGTATAAAGCCATAGTTGATGGCTCTTTCTTACCAATCAATGAAATGATGAGGTTATTCATGAAAGTACAAAGTGCATGGTTGATTAATTGGTTACTTAATGTGGTTTATGATGGTGCAAGTAGGGGTGGCAATAAGGGCTTGGTAAATAGCCTTGTTCTTATCCACACGGGTTGGCACACGGGCGTGTGTCTAGGCCGTGTGTGACACACGGTCTGCCCATGGGCGTGTTGTTAGGCCGTGTGTCCCCCTGCATGCTAAGTTGGCAAGTCAGTATGCTCAGTAGTAACCACACGAGCGGAGACACGGCCGTGTGTCTAAACCGTGTGAAAGACACGGCCTTCGGCATGGGCATGTACCTAGGCCGTGCGAAGTCTGCACCTGAATTAGGAATTTAATTTGCCACACGGTCGAAGGACACGGGCGTGTGCCTTGGCCGTGTGACATTTATGGGGTGATGACGTCAGAAACAGAATACCAAGGTTTTTGCACACGGGCTAAGACACGGGCGTGTCGTGGCCGTGTGAGGGACCCGGGACATGGACACGGACGTGTGTCCGACCGTGTGAAAACCCCTGTAGGTTCGAAATGAGAAAGAAATCCACACGGGTGTGGAACACGGGCATGTGGAGTTCCACACGGGCGTGTCCTTTTCTCCACACAGGCGTGTGGACTGTTTGGTGAAAATTTTCTAAGTCTTTCTAGAGATCATTTTAAGAGTTCGATTTGATTCCAAACCATTCCTAAAGTGTGATTTAGGCCTCGTAGGCTTGTTTAAGAGATGATATGAAAGGTTTTAATTTTTAGTGGGAAGTCATGTATCAGTTTTGCATGTTTTCTTGTGTATAAGTCTGGTAACGCCTCGTACTCTGTTCTGGCATCGAATACGGGTAAGGGGTGTTACATTTAGTGGTATCAGAGCTATGGTTTAGTCAGTTCTCGGACTGCCATAGCGTGTGTGAGAGTCTAGCTATACATGCCATAAATATATTATGGTAGTGTGGTGACTCCTGACAATTTTAAATTGTGTTTTCATATAGTAAAAGGATCCCGACCAAGCTACTACTGATGATGCTGCTAGTAATGCGCCGGCTCCCGTGCAAGGGATCGCGCCAGTAGAAAGTAGACCCGAGACCTTGGGTCAAGGAAAAGAGGCTCGAGAAGCCTTTCTCGACATGATGAGTAATTGGTATATTGAGTTTGTGCGAGCAAATCCTAATGCTCAACCTCCTCCACCCCCTATACCTCAGCTAGTCCCCGTAGCTCCTCAAGTTATAGATTTAGTAAGAATGACTAAACCCCTAGTCGATAAGATTTGAAAACAAGGGGCCGAGGAATTTAGAGCCAACATAAATGATGATCCTGAGAAAGCAGAGTCTGGCTCGAGAATTCTATAAGGGTGTTTGATGAACTTTCTTGTACGCCTGATGAAAGCTTAAAATGTGCTGTGTCATTACTGAGGGACTCCGCATACCGCTAATGGAAAATGCTGACATCTGTAGTTCTAAGGGAGAGAGTGACATGGGACTTCTTCTTAGCAGAGTTCCAGAAGAAATACATAAGTCAGCGGTTCATTGATCAGAAACGGAAAGAGTTCCTCGAATTGAAGCAAGGCAAAATGTCTGTGGCAGAGTATGAGCGTGAATTTGTTAGACTCAGTAAGTATGCCCAAGAGTGTGTGTCTATGGAAGCTATTATGTGCAAGAGATTTGAAGATGGGCTAAACGAGGATATCAGATTGTTAGTCGAGATTTCAGAGTTGAAAGAATTCGTGGTGTTGGTCGATAGAGCTTGCAAGGCTGAAGATTTGAATAAAGAAAAGAGAAAAGCTATGATTGAGGCCTGAGATGCAAGGAAGAGGCCGATGAGTAAGTCGTTCCAAACCCAATCAAAGAGATCTAAAGAAATGAACCCAAGAACAACTGCTTCAGCTGGGTATTCACACCGAGATCGTGGTAACACATCTTCGGGCTCTAGGGTTCAAGCCTCTTCGATGGCAAGTGTGGGCAATGCGAAGTCAAATAAACCCAAGTGTCCAAATTGTGGTAGACAACATACTGGGAGTGTTGGGGAAACAATCGAGCTTGCTACAAGTGCGGTTCACTAGACCATTTCATTCGAAACTGTCCTGAGAAGGATGAAAAAGATAGAAAACAAGAAGTAAGAGCGAGCAATGTACCTTCGAGGGGTAGACCACAGAGGAACCCGAGAAGTGGGACTAGTAGCAGAGGTGCCCTAGAGATTCTGCTGTGAGATCAGAGGGCAGAGCACCTACAAGGACTTATGCCATTCGCGCTCACAAAAAGGCATCATCTCCAGATGTTATAACGATTACTTTTTCTCTTCATGATATCTCTGTTGTTGCTTTGATTGATACGGGGTTTACCCATTCCTATATTTGCATGAAATTGGTATCTAGCATGAATATGATTGTTAAGTCTACAGAATTTGTGATAAAAGTGTCAAGGCCGTTAGGCAAGCATGTGCTAGTTGACAAAGTGTGTAGAAATTGTCCCTTGACGATTAGAGGTAATTATTTTCTGGCTAATCTCATGTTGTTGCCGTTTGATGAATTTGACCTAATTATTGGCATGGATTGGTTGACTGCTCATAATGTTTTAGTAAACTGTGGTAGTAAGTTTATTGAACTGAGATGTGTAAATGGAGATATTATTCGAGTTGAATCAGGTAAATCGGGTAGTTTGCCTGTAGTGATTTCATCTATGGTAGCTGAGAAATACATGAGAAAAGGGTATGAGTCCTATCTTGCATTTGTGTTGAATACCCAAGAGTTAGAAGTAAAGACTGAATCAGTACCTGTGGTATGCGAGTATGCAGACGTGTTTCCGGAAGAGTTACCCGGATTGCCTCTAGTTAGAGAAGTCGAGTTTGGCATTGAGTTAGTTCTAAGTACGGAACCTATATCAGTTGCCCCATATAGGATAGCACCTTTGGAGTTAAAAGAGTTGAAAGTTCAGCTACAAGAGTTAACGGATAAGGGTTTTGCAAGACCGAGCTATTCACCGTGGGGTGCTCCGGTACTTTTTGTGAAGAAGAAAGACGGGTCAATGAGACTGTGTATAGACTACAGACAGCTTAACAAGGTGATAGTGAAGAATAAATATCCTTTGCCAAGGATCGATGATTTGTTCAACCAATTTAAGGGAGCCACGGTGTTTTCTAAGATAGACCTAAGATCTGGCTATTACCAGTTAAGAGTTAAGGAGCAAGATGTACCGAAAACTGCATTTCGAACAAGGTATGGTCATTACGAGTTCCTTGTCATGCCCTTTGGCTTAACCAATGCTCCTGCGGTATTTATGGATTTAATGAACTGTATCTTCCGACCGTACTTGGATAAATTTGTAGTCGTTTTTATTGATGACATACTAATTTATTCTCGGGATGAGAGTGAGCATGCGGAGCACTTGAGAACTGTTTTGCAGACTCTAAGAGACAAGCAGTTGTATGCTAAGTTTAGCAAGAGTTAGTTTTGGCTCCGAGAGGTCGGATTCTTAGGACACATTGTGTCGGGTGATGGAATTAGAGTTTATCCGAGTAAGATCTCGGCTATTGTGGAGTGGAAACCGCCGGGGAATGTGTCAGAGATTAGGAGCTTTTTTAGCTTAGCGGGTTACTACAGACGGTTCGTTAAAGGGTTCTCCATGATTGCTACACCGATGACGAGACTGCTACATAAAGATGTTAAGTTTGAATGGACCAAGAGGTGCCAATAGAGTTTCGAGAAACTGAAAGCATTGTTGGCTGAAGCATCGGTTTTGGTACAACCTGAGTCAGGAAAGGAGTTTGTGATCTATAGTGATGTGTCATTAAATGGTCTTGGCTGTGTGTTGAAGCAAGAGGGTAAAGTAGTAGCTTATGCCTCGAGACAGCTAAAACCGCATGAAAAGAATTATCCGATGCATGATTTGGAGTTGGCTGTTATCGTTTTTGCTTTGAAGATTTGGCGTCATTATTTATATGGTGAAAAATGCCGAATCTTTATTGATCACAAGAGTTTGAAATACTTGATGGACCAAAAGGATTTGAATTTGCCACAAAGGCGTTGGCTCGAATTATTGAAGGATTATGAGCTAGTAATCGATTACCATCCGGGAAAAGCGAATGTGGTTGCGGATGCCTTGAGCAGAAAATCCCTGTATGCTTTGAGAGCTATGAGTATGAGCTTAGAATTATCTGATGATGGTTCTATATTGGCCGAGTTGAGGGGTAGACCATTATTTCTTCAGCAGATCCGTGAAGCTCAAAAGAATGATAGTGAAATGCAAGTTAAGAGAGCTTAGTGTGAATCGGGAAATAACTCTGATTTTCAGGTTGGTTTATATGATTGTTTGATGTTTCGTGATAGAGTTTGTGTACCTAAAGATGATGAGTTGATCCAGAAAATTTTACAGGAGGCATACAATGGTTGTTTGTCAGTACATCCGGGCAGCACAAAAATGTATAATGATTTGAAAAAGTTTTATTGGTGGCCGGGAATGAAAAGAGATATCTCTAAATTCGTTACAAAGTGTTTGATCTGTCAACAAGTTAAAGTCGGGCATCAAGTACCTTCTGGATTACTTCAGCCAGTGATGGTTCCTGAGTGGAAGTGGGACCGAATCACGATGGATTTTGTAACGGGGTTACCTATGACTCCGAAAAAGAAAGATGATGTGTGGGTTATCGTTGATAGATTAACGAAATCGGCTCACTTTATACCGGTGCGTGTTCATTACTCACTTGACAAGTTGGTTCAGTTGTATATTGCCGAAATTATGAGATTACATGGGGTGCTAATGTCTATTACCGCGGATAGAGATCCAAGGCTTACTTCGAGGTTTTGGAAAAAGTTGCAAGAAGCCTTGGGTACAAAATTGAATTTCAGTACCGCGTTCCATCCGCAAACTGATGGTCAATCCGAAAGAGTGATTCAAGTTCTAGAAAACATGCTCCGGTGCTGTGTTTTAGAATTCGAAGGTAGTTGGGAAAAATATCTACCTTTGGTTGAATTTGCTTACAACAACAGTTATCAGTCGAGTATACAGATGGCACCGTACGAAGCATTATATGGTCGCAAGTGTCAGACCCCATTGTATTGGACCGAGCTTAGTGAGAAGCAAATTCACGGGGTTGATCTGGTTAGAGAAATCGAAGAGAAAGTGAAAGTGATCCGTGATAGTCTGAAAGCTGCTTCAGATCGACAAAAGTGTAATGCCCCGAATTTGGGCCTAGAAGAATTGGGCCCAATAGGCCTTGGGAATGGGAGCGTTTAATTTTTTTTTGAGATATATGTAGCACTTAGAATATTAATATTAAGGTATTATCGAGATTATTTGAAGCCTTAGAGATAGGGGAGACCATAGGGAAAAAAAATATTTTTCTTGCTTAGTGGACCCTAGTCTCAGGCATGAGGCCTCTTAAGTAGATTAAGAGAAAATAGGAAACAAATGGGCTTGTGGTCCAGTGGAAAATGGCGTCACTTGGGAGTTATGATGTGGCGTGTGTGAAAGCTGAAGAGGTCCAAGGTTCGAGCAGGAGGAGTGTATTTTGGAGTGTTTTATTCTGCATAGGTGGACGGCAAGAGTTGTGTTGTTTTTGTACTCTAGCAGTGGAGAATTTGTAGGAAGCAGGACTGATGGATGTGGAGGAGATTTCGGATAAGATTAAGGTATTATCAGAGAGAAAAGATAGGAGATGAGGAGGGTGAAGGGTTGGGGCCGAATAGGACTGTGGGGGGAAGGTAGTTCGGCATTGGCTATAAAAGGGGGGTGCCGAAATCTTTAGAAGGGGTTCTTAGAGTTTCCATCTTTCTTTCTCTATTTTTTCCCTCATCCTTATTTTCTTCCATTGCCGAATACCACCACCCCAGTTTGCCAAAATCCCTTTTTGCTGAAATCCCTGTTTGTCGAAATCCCTGTTTGCCAAAATCCTTATTTTCTGAAATCCCTATTTGCCGAAATCCCTGTTTGCTGGAACCCCTGTTTATGCCGATTCTTTGTTGTTTGTTTTTCCACCTCAATCGATTATTATCTACTCTCAGTCACGTTTGGAAGCCGAATCTAGTTCAAGTAGATATTTAAGCCGTAGGATCAAAGGAGAATTTCGGTAAGAGCTTAGTTTAATTTTTAGTGTGTTTTCTTAAAAGCTGAAGGGCTATCTAACCCCTCTTTGCCGTTACCATGTATTAACAAGGGTGAGGCTCAGCAATCGCAAGCGCGGTAGGTAAGGATTGTTATCAAGGTAGTAAGTATTCTCGATTCAGTTAGAGTTTTAATAAGTGACCGAATCTATTGTGGCTCATAGGGGTGATTTGTGGTCTATATGGATCACTTGGTTTTGACGATATAGGTGTTGGATGAAGATTTAGAGGATAATCGCCAATAGTAGCAAAGGAAGGGCTACTAGAAAGTAAGGCACACGGTAAGGTTACGGTGAGGTTTCAGTTTCTGATAAAGTGCATCTTAAGTTATGATTAATCGTTAGGTGATGTCAATTGTAGGTCGTGACTAAGGGGTTCGTAGCACGCAAGGTTACCAGGTGTGTACAAACACTACACACACGATATCGATAATGCCGAAAAGCCAAAAGTGGCTAAATGGGCCCGGTGGGCCCTGAGGCTAAGTTTGATGGAATGGTTTGGTTGTTATACGAATTGAATTAGTCTTGCATGATGCATGATCTGGGATATGTTTTGGGCCTAATGGGCCGTAAGGTTGTAATTTGGGTTTGATGGGCTTTATGGGGACGTAGCAGATATGCTAGGGTTTATGGACTTAGGCCTAGTTTGAACAACTCTTCAATTTCATAAGACTTAAGTTAATTAAACATGCCTGTGGACAAGTCGATTAGTTAGAGTGTGGTAACCGACATATGCATGTCTAGGATTGGATCTAGTGAGAGCTTGGTACTTAAGCGGTCCGAGTGACCCACCTCCTCTTTTCTGAGATCCTACCTGGTGCATAGTGTTTGTTCACTTTAACCGTGAGGACTTGTTTATGGGCCAAAGTTTATAACTAAAACCCGAGAGGGACCAAATACCCTTATATTGTAAAATTACTAAAATACCCTTATATTGGAAAATTACTAAAATACCCTTATATTGTAAAATTACTAAAATGCCCTTATATTGTAAAATTACTAAAATGCCCTTATATTGGAAAATTACTAAAATACCCTTATATTGTAAAATTTCTAAAATACCCTTATATTGTAAAATTACTAAAATACCCTTATATTGTAAAATTACTAAAATACCCTTATATTGTAAAATTACTAAAATACCCCTGTTTGTAAAATTACCAAGATACCCCTAATTTGCCAAATTACCAAAATACCCCTGTAGGGTAGAATTACGAAAACACCCCTAGGTAGTGAAATGACAAAAATACCCCTATGTGATGAATATGGGTTTGTGGATGTTACTTTTGTGTTTGATGCATTCATATGATATTCTGCTTAGGATGCATATGGGTGGAAATTATGGTACGGAGGAAGATTTGAGGATCGCATGGCCGTATGGTATGGATCCGGGATCGCATTGCCGTATGGTATGGATCCACCACAGGCTTTTTAGCCACCGATCAGCCATGCTGCACCGATAATGTTACCGAGGGCTGCGTGCCATTAATATGGGCTTCGTGCCGTAATTATGGGCTTTGTGCCAATACCGAAGGATTTGTGCCGTAATTATGGGCTTTGTGCCAATACCAAAGGCTTTGTGCAAATCATATTTACCGTGGCTATGTGCCTAACATATATATATTGATGACTCTGTGTCAATATTTGAGGATCGCATGGCCGTATGGTATGGATCCGGGATCGCATAGCCGTATGGTATGGATCCACAGAAGGCTTTAAGCCCAACATATGATTAGCAGCTTTGCTACAACGTTCGGTAGTACCGCAACTGGGCTACCCTTGGTGTGTAGCGGAGGGGTGGGTCGAGCTAGAATTCCTCACAGGAGTCATAAGGTTGGAAGGGAAACGGTGTGTTTAGCGGATGGATTTTTGGGGTGGGTTTTGCATTATATGTGTATAAATGATACGATATGATATGATATGAGGTCATTGTGGGCTAAGGCCCAAGACCACCGATTTTGTTAGGGCTTAGGCCCAATGTGAATATTTTTATGTGATTTGATTGCCAAGGGTTGTACACACTGAGTTTCGAAACTCACACCCTTAATTTTAAATGTTTCAGGTAATCCTGAATAGGAGGCTTGACGAGGGAGAGGACTCGGAGATAGCCACACTACAAGTTGCTCAAATGTTTTAATTTATTCAAATGATTCTGTTTAAATACTTTGTTTTTTTTTCATTGGATTGTAATAAGGCCATGTAACTCCTATTTGACTTTGAATTTTGGGTTTATTATTATTATTGTTTCAACTGCCCACTTAAGAAATTTCATAAAATTATTAAAGTGTTAATATGGTTTTCGAAATAATCTTTTGTTTTGGGCTTTTGAGCCTTAAATGGTTAACTAGTAAATTGTTTTGAAGTACGTCTTTAATGTGACATTCCAGATACGGGCCTAACTTCTAGGCCGGGTTTGGGGTGTTACATTTAGTGCTATCAGAGCCAAGTTGCAAAGCTCGGGCTGTGAAATGGGCCTTAGATTTTGGGTTTTTTAAAACAAGTAGATTGAAAAGTTTTTGTAGGATTCTTGAAGTGTGGTTCACTGATCCCTCGACGTCGAGCCAAGTAAGTTATCTGTACTACATTTGCTTAAATTACTGAACTATGTAGATAATGGGCTACTTAAAAATAGGCTTTTGGAGACTAAAGCCCGTAGGAAACTTAAGCCTGTAGGGGATTCTCGACCGCGGAATAACTTTAAGAAAATTATTGTTACTTACATAAGACATGTGCCCTAAACAAGTGGAACTATGTACGAATTTCATAAAATTCCTAATTTGGATAATACGAGAAACAACGATGAGCGCTAGAAGAAGTGCAAGGGGTCGCGGCAGAGGCCGTGGAAGTGTTAGTGCTGATGTGCTGACTCAGCTAGTTAGGGAGGTACTGGAGGAGGTTAAAGAAATTGGTGAAACACTTTGGGTTAGGTGCGTGGACTGTAATAAAAAAAGAGATCGCAGTTTTCTAGGGTTGCAGTCTCGTTCTGTGAAGCATGTTAAGGTACATCCAAACTTTCCGGCTTGCGAATATTGCATAAGGCGTCATCCGGGTGAATGTTGGAGGAAGTCAGAAACGTGTTTAAGATGCGGGTCTGAGGAGCATAAGGCTCGGGATTGTTCAATCACCATTAAGTCGGGTATGTTTTGTGTGGATGCTAATTTTTGAGTATAGAAACTGTATGCGTGCAATTTTTATATGTTACTAAATCAGAGTGCGCAGCGAAAGCATAGTGGTGTGACTTGAGCAGTGCGTTTAGTAGTTAGTTGGAAATTTCGAGGACGAAATTTCTTTAAGGAGGGTAGAATTGTAACGCCCCGAATTTGGGCTAGAAGAATTGGGCCCAATAGGCCTCGGGAATGGGAGCGTTTAATTTTTTTTTGAGATATATGTAGCACTTAGAATATTAATATTAAGGTATTATCGGGATTATTTTAAGCCTTAGAGATAGGGGAGACCATAGGGAAAAAAATATTTTTCTTGCTTAGTGGACCCTAGTCTCAGGCATGAGGCCTCTTAAGTAGATTAAGAGAAAATAGGACACAAATGGGCTTGTGGTCCAGTGGAAAGTGGCGTCACTTGGGAGTTATGATATGGTGTGTGTGAAAGCTGAAGAGGTCCAAGGTTCGAGCAGGAGGAGTGTATTTTGGAGTGTTTTATTCTGCATAGGTGGACGGCAAGAGTTGTGTTGTTTTTGTACTCTTGCCGTGGAGAATTTGTAGGAAGCAGGACTGATGGATGTGGAGGAGATTTCGGATAAGATTAAGGTATTATCAAAGAGAAAAGATAGGAGATGAGGAGGGTGAAGTGTTGGGGCCAAATAGGACTGTGGGGGGGAAGGTAGTTCGGGTTTGGCTATAAAAAGGGGTGCCGAAATCTTTAGAAGGGGTTCTTGGAGTTTCCATCTTTCTTTCTCTCTTTTTTTCCCTCATCCTTATTTTCTTCCATTGCCGAATACCACCACCCCAGTTTGCCAAAATCCCTGTTTGCCAAAATCCCTATTTTCTGAAATCCCTGTTTACCGAAATCCCTGTTTGCCAGAACCCCTATTTATGCCGATTCTTTGTTATTTGTTCTTCCACCTCAATCAATTATTATCTACTATTAGTCATGTTTGGAAGCCAAATCTTGTTCAAGTAAATATTTAAGCCGCAGGATCAAAGGAGAATTTCGGTAAGAGCTTAGTTGAATTTTTACTGTGTTTTCTTAAAAGCCGAAGGGCTATCTAACCCCTCTTTGTCGTTACCATGTATTAACAAGGGTGAGGCTCAGCAATCGCAAGTGCGGTAGGTAAGGATTGTTATCAAGGTAGTAAGTATTCTCGATTCAGTTAGAGTTTTAATAAGTGACCGAATCTATTGTGGCTCATAGGGGTGATTTATGATCTATATGGATCACTTGGTTTTGACGATATAGGTGTTGGATGTAGATTTAGAGGATAATCGCCAATAGTAGCAAAGGAAGGGCTACTAGAAAGTAAGGCACACAGTAAGGTTACGGTAAGGTTTCGGTTTCTGATAAAGTGCATCTTAAGTTATGATTAATCGTTAGGTGATGTCAATTGTAGGTTCGTGACTAAGGGGTTCGTAGCACGCAAGGTTACCAGGTGTGTACAAACACTACACACACGATATCGGCAATGCCGAAAAGCCGAAAGTGGCTAAATGGGCCCGGTGGGCCCTGAGGCTAAGATTGATGGAATGGTTTGGTTGTTATACGAATTGAATTAGTCTTGCATGATGCATGATCTGGATATGTTTTGGGCCTAATGGGCTGTAAGGTTGTAATTTGGGTTTGATGGGCTTTTTAGGGACGTAAGCAGATATGCTAGGGTTTATGGACTTAGGCCTAGTTTGAACAACTCTTCAATTTCATAAGACTTAAGTTAATTAAACATGCCTGTGGACAAGTCGATTAGTTAGAGTGTGGTAACCGACATATGCATGTCTAGGATTGGATCTAGTGAGAGCTTGGTACTTAAGCGGTCCGAGTGACCCACCTCCTCTTTTCTGAGATCCTACCTGGTGCATAGTGTTTGTTCACTTTAACCGCGAGGACTTGTTTATGGGCCAAAGTTTATAATTAAAACCCGAGAGCGACCAAATACCCTTATATTGTAAAATTACTAAAATACCCTTATATTGGAAAATTACTAAAATACCCTTATATTGTAAAATTACTAAAGTACCCTTATATTGTAAAATTACTAAAATACCCTTATATTGGAAAATTACTAAAATACCCTTATATTGTAAAATTTCTAAAATACCCTTATATTATAAAATTACTAAAATACCCTTATATTGTAAAATTACTAAAATACCCCTATTTGTAAAATTACCAAGATACCCCTAATTTGCCAAATTACCAAAATACCCCTGTAGGGTAGAATTACGAAAACACCCCTGGGTAGTGAAATGACTTAAATACCCCTATGTGATGAATATGGGTTTGTGGATGTTACTTTTGTGTTTGATGCATTCATATGATATTCTACTTAGGATGCATATGGGTGGGAATTATGGTACGGAGGAAGATTTGAGGATCGCATGGTCGTATGGTATGGATCCGGGATCGCATAGTCGTATGGTATGGATCCACCACAGGCTTTTTAGCCACCGAGCAGCCATGCTGCACCGATAATGTTACCGAGGGCTGCGTGCCATTAATATGGGCTTCGTGCCGTAATTATGGGCTTTGTGTCAATACTGAAGGCTTTGTGCCGTAATTACGGGCTTTGTGCCAATACCGAAGGCTTTGTGCAAATCATATTTACCGTGGCTATGTGCCTAACATATATATATTGATGACTCTGTGTCAATATTTGAGGATCGCATGGCCGTATGGTATGGATCCGGGATCGCATAGCCGTATGGTATGGATCCACAGAAGGCTTTAAGCCCAACATATGATTAGCGCTTTCTTTCGCAACGTTGTAGTACGCAATCGGGCTACCCTTGGTGTGTAGTGAGAGGGGTGGGTCGAGCTAGAATTCAGGAGTCATACGGTTGGAAGGGAAATGGTGTGTTTAGCGGATGGATTTTCGGGGTGGGTTTTGCATTATATGTTTATGAGTGATACGATATGATATGATATGAGGTCATTGTGGGCTAAGGCACAAGACCACCGATTTTGTTAGGGCTTAGGCCCAATGTGAATATTTGTATGTGATTTGATTGCCAAGGGTTGTACACACTTGAGTTTGAAACTCACACCCTTAATTTTAAATGTTTGAGTAATCTGAATAGGCGGCTCGGCGAGGGAGAGGACTCGGAGATGGCCACACTACAAGTTGTTCAAATGTTTTAATTTATTCAAATGATTCTGTTTAAATACTTTTTTTTTCATTGGATTGTAATAAGGCCATGTAACTCCTATTTGAATTTGAATTTTTGGTTTATTATTATTATTGTTTCAACTGCCCACTTAAGAAATTTCATAAAATTATTAAAGTGTTAATATGGTTTTCGAAATAATCTTTTGTTTTGGGCTTTTGGGCCTTAAATGGTTAACTAGTAAATTCTTTTGAAGTGCGCCTTTAATTTGACATACCAGATTCGGGCCTAACTTCTAGGCCGGGTTTGGGGTGTTACAAAAAGTCATATGCAGATTTGAAAAGGAAGGAAATTGAGTTTCAGGTGGGTGATAAAGTATTTCTGAAAGTATCCCCGTGGAAGAAAATTTTGAGATTTGGCCGGAAGGGCAAATTGAGTCCGCGATTCATAGGACCGTATGAGGTTATTGAAAGGATTGGACCAGTAGCTTACCAGTTAGCTTTGCCATCGGAGTTAGAGAAAATACACAACGTGTTTCATCTGTCGATGTTGCGGCGATATCGTTCCGATCCTTCGCATGTGATTCCTTCGACCAAAATTTAGATACGACCGGATATGACCTATGAAGAGGAACCAATTAAGATTTTTGCTCGATAGGTTAAACAGTTGAGGAAAAAAAGCATAGCCTTAGTGAAAGTGTTGTGGAAAAAGAATGGTGTAGAAGAGGCTACGTGGGAACTGGAAGAAACTATGAGGGAAAAATACCCAAATTTCTTTATTGGTAAGATTTTCGGGGACGAAAATCTCTAAAAGGGGGAGAGTTGTGACAGCCCAATTTTGGGGCTAGTCGGAACAGTGGTTTTGGAACCACTAATCAGAGATCAGAGAAATTATATTTTCATATTATTATATGTGTTATATCATGATTATATGAGTGCATGAAAATATTGGTGCATTAATTTTGGTGATTGCATGCCTAATTGCGAAAAAGGACTAAATCGCATAAAGTGCGAAAATTTTATTTTACAAGCTAGAGGTGTCAAATAACTATAGAACTTTAATTGGAGGTTCTAAATGTGCAATTAGGCCTTTTTAAAGGTAATAGCCTGCTATAGGGGGACAAGAGACTCAATTTAGTCAATGTTTGGTGGATTAGGTGACTTAATTTAATAAAATAAGAGAAAAACAAGAAAGCTATCATCTTTTTAATTCTCCTTCATCCTCCACCAAAATTTTCATCAAGAAATAGGGGTTTTTGAAGCTCAAACTTTCAGCCAAGATATCCTCTTGCAAATCAAGAAGAACGTGGAATCAACCTTGACCGCGGAAAAGGTAAGGTTTCGGACTAAATTGTAATTGGCATAATTTGTATCGAGGTAAGTTTATGTGTAAACGATACATCCTTATTACGTATGTTTTACTTATTAATGCATTGTGTAAATGCGAATGATTATTGTTAAGATCTAATAAAAAGGATAGAGAGTGAGGAAATTCTCGGATGAACCTTCGGAATAGGAAAACGGGTGCGGATAAATATCCGTGAACATGTGCTTATTGGTAGGATGTGTGCGATACCACTGTATTTATTTATTATTGGTGGGCTGTGTGTGATACCACATTGTTATTTATAAACAATGGGCTGTGTGCAATACCATCGTATTTATTGTCATTTGTGGACTGTGTGCGATACCACCGTAGACATGTAATTATTGGTGGGCTGTGTGCGATACCACCTTGTTGATTATTAAATGGTGGGCTGTGTACGAAACCAACGAGTATTTAACTTTATTTCAAAGTGTTCATCGAGAAACTTGTCTAAGTGAAATTACATGTGGCTTTGTGGTGATAAGTGCAGGGTATAAGTGCAAGTAAATGTGAGCACTGTTATATGATATGTGTTTGGGATGTGGCAAGGTTTGGAATGAGTAAGCATGACTATGAGGATTTGAATTGTTTTTACTTAGTATGTAATGTTTTTTATTGATAAATATGTGGTATGATGCTTATTGTTTACATATAGACTTACTAAGCTTAAAGCTTAGTCCCTTCTCTTTTCCCTTGTTTTATAGTATCGAAGAGCCAGCTCGGGATACAGCGATCGTTGGAAGATTACCCACACTATCCACACATCTTGGTATAGTTAGACTTAGCATTGTAACATCCTAGAATTAGGGGTTCTGCATTTTATGTTTTTCTGTGTGCTTGGCTTGTTCTGCTTGTTATTTAGATGTGTTTGGGGGTCCTGGGGAGGCTCGGGTTTAAGCTAGAGCCTTGGTGAAATTTTGGTTTTTGGGCTTAAAGGGGGGAGAGTTGGTGGAGGCAGGCCTTAAGATTATTTGCGTGTGCTTGTTAACACAAAGGAGCTTGTGTCCAAGTGGAGGTGGCATCACTTGTAGGAGAAAAGGGGAGGAGTTCGAATCCCATATGCCACACTATGGAGCTTTATTTTTTTTGCCGTCAGGATGGAGAGGAGGTAGCTTCCGGCTGGGACTCTTCTAGGAGGATTTTGAATAAGTCAACAAGTTCAAAATGGATGGTGGAGAGGTGCTTTAAGAGTTTGAATTGGTCAACCAATTCAAATGGGTGATGGAGAGTGAAACAAGGAGCAAATTGTGGGTGTGGGAGTGAGGTGATAGTTGGCCGAAAATGGGAAGTGTTTGGGGGGAAGTAAATTCGGTCAAGAGGGGTCTTTGATGGGAGGAGCTTTCAGTTTTGGGGTTTTGTGTGTGTGCCAAATTTTGGAGCATATTTCTGAGCATTAGTACAAGTGTGAGCTTTTCTTTTATTTTTGTCGATTTGGGTCAATTCTAGTCTCATTTCCTTTTGCCGAAACTTAAGTCTTTGGAGTGGCTTCCCTTCATTTCTTCTTTTCTTCTTGACTTTCGGGTATTAGCCGAATCTTGAGAGTGACCAATTGTGCATTTCTTCTTCTCTTCATCCATACCTACCATCTGTCTTCTCTTTTCTTCTCATAGCCGAAACCTTAAAGGAGTTTCATTGTCATCCTTTTGTTATCTTCTTAAGCCGAATAATCCCTTTGGTCCCAAGTGAATCAGATTCACCTTGTTTATTTGATTGTTGAAGGTAATGTTCTTCTTTTCTCTCTTTTCATAAAAGTCGAATCTCCTTTTCCTTCTATTTATTTCGTCTTCTTTCTCTTTTCTTCTCTGCTCCTCTATCTCCTTCTTCACTAACCGAATCTCTGTTTCTTTTTCATCTCGAATCGATGCCGCTCGAGTAGCCTAAGGCGTGAAGGGCTACTTTTCTGCCGAATCTATTTTGGCTTTTCACCACCATTATCATCACAAGGTAACTTTGTACACTATCTTTTCCTTCTCTAAGTTTTCCTTTAAGCCGAATACTCAAGGGCAACCTTTGACTGTTAGGCCGAACCTCTGCTTCTCTCACAACTCATATTTGATTCGGGGACGATTCAGTTGTTGTCCGGTTCATCACTTATCAAGGTAAGGAGTCATTTCTTTTCGGGTTCTCTGCTTTTTTTTCCTTTGCGTTGCAGTCTGCCTTAACCAAATTTCCTTATTAGCCAATCAATGTTTCTCTTTGAGTACTGATCAAGGCTCTCTTCATGGATGCGAGTGCCAGTCAATATAAGGAGGGGAGTGGACCCGTAGTCTCTGCTCCTAAGTTTAAACGACGTGCTGTGTCGGTGATTCGAGACTTTCTGCCGAGTTGTGGTAGGGAGCCGACATCTGCCTGGGATAGATAAATCGCGGTTGTTTCTTCTAGTGAGAGTGTCGACGATCTAGAGTGTTTAGTTTTACGCGTAATCAGGTGTGTAATGCTCACACTTTTCTTTATTACTTTGCGTTAATAAGCGTGTTGGTGGCAAGAAACAAGCTATAGAGCAGTTGAGATACCCTTGTGGGAAAGGTTGGAGACACCGGTAAGTACCGTTATGATTGCCTTTCGTATAACATGATTATGTATGATTTGATTATCTGCTGTATATTGTTAATATGTTTGCATGGGCATTGGGATATGATTGAAAGGGGAAGTGTGATTCAGTGACTTTTGTCACTGTGGTTTGGAACCACATAAACATTTATCAGTGACTGTCACAGTGGTTTGGAACCATAGTGGGTTGACCCCACATACATTTATCAGTGACTGTCATAGTGGTTTGGAACCATAGTGGTTTGGCACCACATATACATTTATCAGTTACTCTGTCACAGTGGTTTGGAACCACAGTGGCTTGGTGCCACGGGTGTTTGGCTGATTCAGGTGATGTAGAGGATGGAAAACTAGGTTGGGCTGTAACAGCCCGATTTAGGGCCTAGTCAGAATAGTGGTGCGAGACCACGAATCTGAGGTGAATTTATGAGTTTTTAGGGTTCATGCCATGTCTGCATGTTAGTGTGAAAGTTTCATGAAGCAATTTTGCTAAATTGAAGTTGAATGGTCAAAAAGGACCAAATTGCAAAAGTTGTAAATTGTGAGTTTCTAGAAGCATTTTGTATGAAATAGCTCTAGAATAGCAATTATAAGTCCTTAAATAGAAATTTTCCCAAATCATAATTTCTGGACAAAATTGGACATGAGTTAGTAAATGGTGATATTTTTAAGAGAAGGGCATTTTGTTCATTTACCTATTAAATGATTAACAAAGGAAAAAGATGACAAAAATCATTATCATCTTCTTCCTCATTTCCGAAATTTTCAAAGAAACCATAGCGAGGGTTTGCTCATCTTTCAAGCATGCTAGTAAGTTCATCTTAGTCTCGATTTTAATATTCTTCGTGTTTTTGAAGTCCTCGTATTATGAATTAGCTATTTTTAGCTATAAAATGAGCTAAGATACATGTTCAAAAATCTACCCATGAATGACATGCATGCTAAATGATGTTTTATGGAAGTTTATGAGAGTTTGATGTTAGATAAACATCTTTTTCTAAGTGAATTTCATGAAAAATGAGCATAGGGACTAGTTTGTAAAAGTTTTGAAATTAGTCATACCTATTAGAAATAATGAGAATTGATAATGGCTATAGTAGAGAAAATGAATCAGCTAAGCATGTAGTCTAAGAAAGTTGAATGAAAATTATTTTACGAGCCTTGGGGCAAAAGTGCAAATATGAGAAGGTATAGGGGCAAAATAGTAATTTTGCCCAAGTATGAGTAAAGAGTCAATTTAGTAAATGTGAATATTAAATGATCTATTTATGACTATAGATCAAGAAAAATGAAGCCCGGATCGAAACCGAGGCAAGGACAAATCGAGGACTAAATTGCATATCTACATACATTTTGTATATTGAGGTAAGTTTTTATGATTTCTAAGCTTTATGATTTATATCGTTAAATTGCTTAGTATAATGTATAATTTTATTATGAAAAATGTTCAATGTTATGTTAAACAAAGAAATTAATGAGATCAAGCATGAGAAAGCCCCGATTGAAGTTGAATAACTTAGGATACTCGATCTACCACATGAAACAAGAAAGTCCGTATAAGACAAAGCCGAGGCATGGCATCGGCAAGCAAGCAAGCTATCATGTAAGTCCAAGGCAAGCTTGGCATTGAGTAAATTATCATGTAAGTCCAAGGCAAGCTTGGTATTGAACAAGTTATCATGTAAGTCCAAGGCAAGCTTGGCATTAAGTAAATTATCATGTAAGTCCAAGGCAAGCTTGGCATTGAACAAGTTATCATGTAAGACCAAGGCAAGCTTGGCATTGAAAAGTTATCAAGATAAAGAGACCCCATATAAGTCCAAGTTAAGGCATGGCATTGGTGAGAACAAGAAAGACTTCGTATAAGTCCATGTTAAGTCATGGCCTCGAAATTTAGATGAGATTGAGTATCCTCGGTTATTTATATAAATTCATCGGGCAAACGAGTTAAGCTCAAATGAAATAACAAGAAAGCTAAGTAAGCAAAGTTATTATCAAGTGAAAATGAGTATTATTCATGTTATGAATGATGAATTAGAGATTACGATTATTATGTTAAAGTATGCTGATAAATGTGATCAAGTGATACAGGTACATTGTTTACCTCTCAAGTATGAGACTAGTAAGTTTCATGAGATATGTAAGAATCAAGTATGAGTAAGTAAGCTTTATAGCTAAAATTTATTATGCCATTGTTTATGTCAAATGGTTTATATTAAGCAAGTACGTTGCTATGTGCATTATGCAAACTTACTAAGCTAAATGCTTACGTCTTTTATTATTTCTTTCTATGTAGTCCCGCCAAGCTAACTTGTGGATCGTTGAAGTCGGAGCTCTAATCACACTAACAACCGCTATTTTGGTATAGCCAAGTTGTTTATTTGAGTATGGCATGTATAGGAAACATTTCATTTTGAGTATATGTCTTAGAAAAGGGAAAAGCATGGGCTATCAAGTTTATTATTATTCTTTTGTAAATGGCTAAATGATTGGCCAAGATTGACTAAGTATGTATGTTATTGATATCAATGGAGCATGTTATATTTTTCATTAAAGTTGTACTGATTTGAGTTGTTGAGATAGTATGAATTTGCTTTTGATTTCAGGGTGGCAATTGGCTTGGTAAATAGCCTCTAAGTGCCCTGCGGTCGGACACAGAGCGTGTGTCTAAGCCGTGTGTACCTTGCACCATTGCACCTTAAGTGAGAATATCAAGTTGTAGTACACGGTCTAAGTCCACGGGCGTGCCATGGTCGTGTGTTATAAGTCAGAATTCTAAGGTTTTTCACACGGGCCAGGACCACGGGCGTTCCATGGTCGTGTGAAGTTTGGCTGTAAGGTCGATTTGTAAGCACGGTTAGGAGACATGGGCGTGTCTCAGGGTTACACGGGCGTGTCCCAACTCTCATGGGCGTGTGACCCCTATTTCAATGAAAAGTTTTCGATTGAGTTCCGAAAGTTTACGGACATGAGTTTAAGGCCTCGTAGGCCCAGGAAAAGTACAAGTTGATTAAGAAAGATAAGTTCTTAATTCGGAACAAAATTTTATAGCCCGTAAGTACTTGATTAAGCAAGTTCAAGCATAGTAACTTCTCGTATCCGGTCTAAGCCTCGGACTCGGGTATGGGTGTTACATTTAATGGTATCAGAGCTACGATTTAGTCGGTTCTAGGACTAACATAGCATGAGCACGAGTCTAGCTATACATGCCATACGTAAGAATGTTTTTATAATGATAGTGTGACGACTCCTAACGACTTAAATTATGTTTATATATATAGTAAATGGATCGTGAAAGAGATATGGTGGATGACGTAGAAAGTAATGCACTTGGGCTCCATTGAAGGGACGGTCGGTGCGAACGAGAATGAGAATAGACCCATCTGCGGTGAGTCAAGAAGGAGGAGAAGGGGCTAGAGAAGCCTTCCTCCACATGATGAATACGTGGTATTTGAGAGTTCGTTCGTATGAACCCAAATGTACAACCCCCCTCCATTTTTGTTCCACAACCTACTCGGTAGCCCCTCAAGTAGTAGAGGTGGTAAGAGGAGACAAACCTCCAGATTGATAGGATCAGAAACATGGGGCGAGAAGAATTCAGGTAAAAGAGAAGATGATCGGAAAAAGTTGAGTTTTGGTTAGAAAATACCATCAAGGTATTTAATGAGCTATCATGCACACTGAGAAAGCATGAAGTGTGTAGTCTCCCTTTTAAGAGATTCTTCCTATCAATGGTGGAACACCCTTGTATCGATGGTACCAAGGAGAAGATCACATGGGAATTCTTCCAAGAAGAGTTCAAGAAAAAGTATATCAGTCAAAGATTTGTAGATCAGAAAAGAAAAGAATTTTTAGAGTTAAAGCAAGGCAAGATGTCGGTGACTGATTATGAGCGTGAGTTTGTGCGACTCAGCAAATACGCTCGAGAATGTGTGTCCATCGAGGCCATCATGAGCAAAATATTTGAAGATGGGCTAAATGAGGACATCAAACTGTTTGTTGCTGTACTAGAATTGAAAGAATTTGTTGTGCTAGTGGATAGAGCTTGTAAAGCCGAAGAGCTAGTAAAAGAGAAGAAAAAGTCTGAAATTGAGTCTCGTGACTCTAGAAAGAGATAGTGGAATAAGTCATTCCAATCCTCATCCAAGAAGTCAAGAGATTTACCTACCCGATCGGCTACTTCCATCGGGTTTTCAAAGAAAGACAAGAGTAAACAGTATTCGGGAAATAAAGCACAGACTACTTCAGTTGCTAGTGTAGGGAACTTTCAATCTGAAAGACTCGAATGCCCACAGTGTGGCAGACGTCATCTTGGAGAATGCCGAGCGCACGAAAATGCATGTTTTAGATGTGGTTCCCAAGACCACTACATAAAGGATTGTCCAGAGACAATGAAAGAAGAGAGAGCTCAGAACCCGAGATCCGGAAGTATGGTCAGAGGAAGACCGCAGAGAAACCCATGAAGTGGGGCAAGAGGAAGAGGTAACCCTAGAGAGTAGGCCGCGAGACCCGAGGGTAGGGCGCCTGCACAGACTTATGCCATTCGCGCTCGCGAAGAGGTATCTTCCCATGATGTTATCACGCGTACCTTTTCTCTTCGTGATGTTAAAGTTATTTCTTTAATAGATCCCGGATCCACACACTCTTACATTTGCATGAAATTGGTATCCGATTTGAGTATGCCTATAGAGTTTACAGAATTTGTGATTAGAGTGTCTAATCCTTTAGGCAAGAGTGTGTTAGTGAATGAAGTATGTAGAGAATGTCCATTAATGATTAGAGATCATTGGTTTAAAGCAAACCTTATGTTGTTACCATTTGACGAGTTTGATCTCATTCTCAGTATAGATCAGTTAATCGCCCATAATGTAATAGTTAATTGTGGGAAAAAATACATTGAAATGAGTTTGTGAGAATGGGGATATCCTCCATATAGAATCAGATGAACAAAGTGGATTGCCGGTATTGATTTCTCATATGGCGTGCACGAGATTTATAAGAAAGGGGTATGAGGCATATTTGGCCTTTGTGATGAATGATAAAGAAATAGAGTTAAAGATTGAGTCATGCACCGATAGTATGTGAGCACATGGATGTTTTTCGGAAGAATTACCGAGATTACCTCCAATCAGAGAAGTTGAGTTCAGCATTGAGCTAGCTCCCGGTACTGTACCAATATCTATTACTCCTTACAGAATGGCTCCAACGGAGTTGAAAGAATTGAAGATACAGTTGCAAGAGTTAACAGACAATGGCTTTGCGAGGTCAAGTTGTTCTCCCTGGGGTGCTCCAGTTTTATTTGTGAAAAAGAAGGATGGCACTATGAGATTGTGCATAGATTACCGTGAGCTTAATAAAGTGACAGTAAAGAACAAGTACCCATTGCCAAGGATCGATGATTTGTTCGATCAATTGAAAGGAGCCACCGTGTTCCCTAAGATAGACTTGAGATCGGGGTATTACCAATTAAGAGTAAAAGAGTCAGATGTATCCAAGACTGCTTTTCGAACAAGGTATGGGCATTATGAATTTTTAGTCATGCCTTTTGGTTTGAACAATGCTCTGCGGTATTCATGGACTTAATGAACCGCATCTTGGACCATACCTCGACAAGTTTGTAGTCGTTTTTATTGTGAAATCTTTGGTTTATTCATGAGATGAGAATGAGCATGCTAAGCACCTACGGATAGTTTTCTGATTCTTTGAGAAAATCAGTTTGTATGCCAAGTTGATAAAAGTGAGTTTTGGCTCAATGAAGTAGGATTTCAGGGCATATTGTCTCGGGAGAAGGGGTTGAGTAGACCCAAGTAAGATCTCGGCTATTACGGATTGGAAACCACCAAGGAATATCTACGAGGTTAGAAGTTTCCTAGGCCTAGCCGACTATTATAGACGATTTGTCAAGGGTTTTCCATGATTGCAACCCCGATGACGAAGTTATTCTGAGAAAAATGTGAAGTTCGAGTTGATGAAATATGCCAACAAAGTTTCAAAAAATTGAAAGCATTATTGTGAAGCTCCAGTTTTTAGTACAACCTGAGACGGGGAAAGAGTTCATAGTTTACAGCAATGCATCCTTAAATGGATTAGGTTGTGTACTTATGCAAGAAGGCAAAGTGATTGCTTATGCCTCAAGACAGTTAAAGCCTCATGAGAAGAGTTATCCGATGCACGACCTAGAGTTAGCTGCCATAGTCTTCGCATTGAAGATATGGAGACATCATTTATATGGTGAGAAATGTCGGATCTTCACCGATCACAAAATTCTGAAGTACTTGATGACGCAGAAAGAGTTGAATTTAAGGCAAAGGAGATGGTTAGAGTTGATAAAAGACTATGAGTTAGTCATTGACTACCATCCAGGAAAGGCGAATGTTGTCACTGATGCTTTAAGCAGAAAGTCCTTATTTGCATTAAGGGCAATGAATTCACGGATGACTTTATCCGACGATGGTTCTATTCTAGCTGAGTTGAGAGCTAGACCAATTTTCCTCCAAGAGATCATTAAAGCCCAAAAAGAGGATAGTAAATTGCAAGTTCAGAGAGATCAGTGCGAGACAGATGTTGAGTCTGACTTTCGAATTAGTCCCAATGGAAGTTTGATGTTCAAAGGTAAAATTTGTGTACCGAGAAAAGAGGAGCTTATTCGGAGAATTTTGCATGAGGCACATAACAGGTGTTTGTCTGTACATTCGGGTAGTACTAAAATGTATAATGACTTGAAGCAACAGTATTGGTGGCCGAGAATAAAGAAAGATATTTCAGATTTTGTTTCCAAATGCTTGATTTTTCAGCAAGTAAAGGCGGAACACCAAGTACCTTCGGGTTTGCTTCAACCTATTTTAGTTTCGGGGTGGAAATGGGACCGCATTACTATGGATTTTGTAACGGGTTTACCGTTGTCTCCGAGCAAGAAAGATGCCGTATGGGTTGTAGTTGATAGACTCACGAAATCAACCCATTTTATACCTGTACGAGTTGATTACTCACTTGACAAGTTGGCAGACTTGTACGTTTCAGAAATAGTAAGACTTCACGGAGTTCCTATGTCAATCATATCGGATAGAGATCCGAGATTCACATCCAGGTTTTGGAAGAAGTTACAAGAGGCCTTGGGTACAAAGTTGAACTTTAGTACCGCTTTTCATCCACAAACTAACGGTCAATCAGAGAGGTTAATTCAAGTACTCGAGGATATGCTCAGATGTTGTATTCTTGAATTCTGAGGCAGTTGGGAAAAGTTTCTCCCATTAGTAGAGTTTGCCTACAATAATAGTTTTCAGTCGAGTTTAAAGATGGCGCATTATGAGGCTTTATATGGGCGTAAATGCAGAACGCCTTTATTTTGGACTGAACTCAAAGAAAACCAAATTCACGGGGTTGATTTGGTTAGAGAAGCTGAAGAGAAAGTAAGAGTGATACGAGAGTGCTTAAAAGCTACTTCAGACAGACAGAAATCCTACTCGGATTTAAAAAGAAAAGAGATAGAGTATCAAGTTGGAGATAAAGTTTTCTTGAAAGTGTCACCTTGGAGAAAAGTTCTCAGATTTGGCTTAAAAGGCAAGTTGAGTCCACGTTTTATTGGACCGTATGAGATTACTGAGAAAGTTGGGCCTATACCTTACAGATTGGATTTTCCATTAGAGTTAGAAAAGATACATGATGTATTTCACGTGTCAATGTTAAGACGCTACCGATCAGACCCTTCGCATGTAATTCCCCAGTCAGAGGTAGAGATTCATCCCGACATGACTTACGGTGAAGAACCAGTCAAGATATTAGCTCGGGAAGTAAAGCAGCTAAGAAAGAAAAGTATTGCCTTAGTGAAAGTATTGTGGCAAAGACATGGAATAGAAGAAGCCACAGGGGAACCAGAAGAGAGTATGAGAAACCAGTACCCAAACCTTTTCACTAGTAAGATTTTCGGGACGAAAATCCTTAAGGGGGAGAATTATAACAGCCCGATTTAGGGCCTAGTCGAAATAGTGGTGCGAGACCATGAAATTCGAGGTGAATTTATGAGTTTTTAGGGTTCATGCCATGTCTGCATGTTAGTGTGAAAGTTTCATGAAGCAATTTTTCTAAATTGAAGTTGAATGGTCAAAAAGGACCAAATTGCAAAAGTTGTAAAATGTGAGTTTCTAGAAGCATTTTGTATGAAATAGCTCTAGAATAGCAATTATAAGTCCTTAAATAGCAATTTGCCCAAATCATAATTTTTGGACAAAATTGGACATGAGTTAGTAAATGGTGATATTTTTAAGAGAAGGGCATTTTTGTCATTTACCTATTAAATGATTAATAAAGGAAAAAGATGACAAAAATCATTATCATCTTCTTCCTCATTGCCGAAATTTTCAAAGAAACCATAGCTAGGGTTTGCTCATCTTTCAAGCTTGCTAGTAAGTTCATCTTAGTCCCGATTTTAATATTCATCGTGTTTTTGAAGTCCTCGTATTATGAATTAGCTATTTTTAGCTATAAAATGAGCTAAGATGCATGTTCAAAAATCTACCCATGAATGAAATGCATGCTAAATGATGTTTTATGGAAGTTTATGAGAGTTTGATGTTAGATAAACATCTTTTTCTAAGTGAATTTCATGAAAAATGAGCATAGGGACTAGTTTGTAAAAGTTTTGAAATTAGTCATACCTATTAGAAATAATGAGAATTGATAATGGCTATAGTAGAGAAAATGAATCAGCTAAGCATGTAGTCTAAGAAAGTTGAATGAAAATTATTTTACGAGCCTTGGGGCAAAAGTGCAAATATGAGAAGGTATAGGGGCAAAATAGTAATTTTGCCCAAGTATGAGTAAAGGGTCAATTTAGTCAATGTGAATATTAAATGATCTATTTATGACTATAGATCAAGAAAAACGAAGCCCGGATCGAAACCGAGGCAAGGAAAAAATCGAGGACTAAATTGCATATCTACATACATTTTGTATATTGAGGTAAGTTTGTATGATTTCTAAGCTTTATGATTTATATCGTTAAATTGCTTAGTATAATGTATAATGTTATTATGAAAAATGTTCAATGTTATGTTAAACAAAAAAATTAATGAGATCAAGCATGAGAAAGCCCCGATTGAAGTTGAATAACTTAGGATACTCGATCTACCACATGAAACAAGAAAGTCCGTATAAGACCAAGCCGAGGCATGGCATCGGCAAGCAAGCAAGCTATCATGTAAGTCCAAGGCAAGCTTGGCATTGAGTAAATTATCATGTAAGTCCAAGGCAATCTTGGCATTGGACAAGTTATCATGTAAGTCCAAGGCAAGCTTGGCATTGAGTAAATTATCATGTAAGTCCAAGGCAAGCTTGGCATTGAACAAGTTATCATGTAAGACCAAGGCAAGCTTGGCATTGAAAAGTTATCAAGAGAAAGAGATCCCATATAAGTCCAAGTTAAGGCATGGCATTGGTGAGAACAAGAAAGACTTCGTATAAGTCCATGTTAAGTCATGGCCTCGAAATTTAGATGAGATTTAGTATCCTTGGATATTCATATAAATTCATCGGGCAAACGAGTTAAGCTCAAATGAAATAACAAGAAAGCTAAGTAAGAAAAGTTATTATCAAGTGAAAATGAGTATTATTCATGTTATGAATGATGAATCGGAGAGATTATGATTATTATGTTAAAGTATCTTTGATCGATGTGATCAAGTGATACAGTACATTGTTTACCTCTCAAGTATGAGACTAGTAAGTTTCATGAGATATGTAAGAATCAAGTATGAGTAAGTAAGCTTTATAGCTGAAATTTAGGATGCCATTTTTTATGTCAAATGGTTGATATTAAGCAAGTACGTTGCTATGTGCATTATGCAAACTTACTAAGCTAAATGCTTACGTCTTTTATTATTTCTTTCTATGTAGTCCCGCCAAGCTAACTTGTAGATCGTTGAAGTCGGAGCTCGAATCACAGTATTAACCGCTATTTTGGTATAGCCAAGTTGTTTATTTAAGTATGGCATGTATAGGAAACATTTCATTTTGAGTATATGTCTTAGAAAAGGGAAAAGCATGGGCTATCAAGTTTATTATTATTCTTTTGTAAATGGATAAATGATTGGCCAAGATTGACTAAGTATGTATGTTATTGATATCAATGGAGCATGTTATATTGTTCATTAAAGTTGTAGTGATTTGAGTTGTTGAGATAGTATGAATTTGCTCTTGATTTCAGGGTGGCAATTGGCTTGGTAAATAGCCTCTAAGTGCCCACACGGTCGGACACACGGGCGTGTGTCTAAGCCGTGTGTACCCTGCACCATTGCACCTTAAGTCAGAATATCATGTTGTAGTACACGGTCTAAGTCCACGGGCGTGCCATGGTCATGTGTTATAAGTCAGAATTCTAAGGTTTTTCACACGGGCCAGGACCATGGGTGTTCCATGGCCGTGTGAAGTTTGGCAGTAAGCTCGAGTTGTAAGCACGGTTAGGAGACATGGGCGTGTCTCAGAGTTACACGGGCGTTTCCCAACTCACATGGGCGTGTGACCCCTGTTTCAATGAAAAGTTTTCGATTGAGTTTCGAAAGTTTACGGACATGAGTTTAAGGCCTCGTAGGCCCAGGAAAAGTACAAGTTGATTAAGAAAGATAAGTTCTTAATTCGGAACAAAATTTTATAGCCCGTAAGTACTTGATTAAGCAAGTTCAAGCATAGTAACTTCTCGTATCTGGTCTAAGCCTCGGACTCGGGTATGGGTTGTTACACGGGCTGGGTTGCATTGCATCCAATTTCTGATATGCTATGTTGTGAGGGCTAAAGCCTAATGTGCATCTGTGAGCTTAAGGCCCAGATTGCATTATAAGGGGAATTATACACTGAGTCTTGGTGACTCACCCCTCTGCTTAATTTTGTAGGTAACCCTTAGTTCCAGATTTAGAGCCGAGGTGGACTCTGATGTGGCCATGCATTACTACTTCCGTAAATCTTTCATTCCTTTATTTTAAACTTACTATTATTTTGGGTTTTTGCTATGTAATAAGGCCTCCATAACTTTAATTTGGGTTTTGCTTTAATACTGTTTATACATATTTTATGAAATGTCAAATATGGAGTTTCTCTAAAATAAAAATATAACCAACCATTTTTTTTTCAAAGTGTTAACAAAAGATGACAAGCGAATAACTAATTAATTCGGAAAACTTTCTTAAATACCTCAACAGTGCTTTCAAAATATCACATTTATGAAAATCCCTAATTTCAGCTTTCGTAAAGCAAACCTGATTACGACTCATAGTTCATATTAATAAGAAGTTGGTAACAAACCCTTAAAACTGAATTTAATTTTCAAGATGGAAACTCAAAACGGAAAGTTTTCTAAATTGCGATGTTTCTTTAAAATTTTCAAAACTATCTTTCCCTGTGACATACCAGATTCGGTCGTAACATTTAGACTGGGTTTGGGGTGTTACAAGCATTTTGAGTATGGAATGTATAGGGACTCAGTTTTGGTTAAATGTCATATTGTTTTGGCCAATGGTGTTGGCCCATTTGGGAACGAATTCTTTTGTATAAAGCCATAGTTGATGGCTCTTTCTTACCGATCAATGAAATGATGAGGTTATTCATGAATGTGCAAAGTGCATGGTTGATTAATTGGTTACTTAATGTGGTTTATGATGGTGCAAGTAGGGGTGGCAATAAGGGCTTGGTAAATAGCCTTGTTCTTGTCCACACGAATAGGTACACGGACGTGTGTCTAGGCCGTGTGTGACACACGGTCTTCCTATGGGTGTGTTGTTAGGTCGTGTGTCCCCCAACATGCTAAGTTGGCAAGTCAGTATGCTTAGTAGTAACCACACGGGCGGAAACACGGCCGTGTGTCTCAACCGTGTGAAAGACACGACCTTAGGCATGGGCATGTACCCAGGCCGTGCGAAGTCTGCACCTGAATTAGGAATTTAATTTGCCACACAGTCGAAGGACACGAGCGTGTGCCTTGGCCATGTGATATTTATGGGGTGATGACATCAGAAATAGAATACCAAGGTTTTTTGCACACGGGCTAAGACACATGCGTGTCGTGGCCGTGTGAGGGACACGGGACATGGACATGGGTGTGTGTCCGGCCGTGTGAAAACCCCTGTAGGTTCGAAATGAGAAATAAATCCACACGGGTGTGGAAGGCGGGCATGTGAAGTTCCACACAGGCGTGGAAGACGGGCATGTGAAGTTCCACACGGGCGTGTCCTTTTCTCCACACGGGCGTGTGGACTGTTTGATGAAAATTTTCTAAGTCTTTCTAGAGATCTTTTTAAGAGTTGGATTTGATTCCGAACCGTTCCTAAAGTGTGATTTAGGCCTCGTAGGCTTTTTTAAGATATGATATGAAAGGTTTTAATTTTTAGTGGGAAGTCATGTATCAGTTTTGCATGTTTGCTTGGGTATAAGTCTGGTAACGCCTCGTACCCTATTCCGGCATCGAATACAGGTAAGGGGTGTTACAGTAGTGGAATGTATATATAGATGAATATGGGGTTGAAGGGCATAGGATATTTTGTATTGGTGTTTTTCTATGTTTAGGCTTTGAAAGTTATGTTGGGTTGGTGTACTTTAATGCTTCACCAAGTATTGTCATTTTGGGCACTTCCAAATGCATGTATATATGGTTCCTTGTTGGTATTTTATGATGTTATGAAAATGGTTATTTGAGATAGGTTTTGGTAAGTGTTTTGAATTAGATTATATGCATGAACTAGAGTGTTGTTGGCTTGTCTTAAGATGTTATGTTTGGATGTTAATTCTGGTACCTTTGAATGGCATATTGGTTTGTTGTATTAGGATTCTTGAAATGGTATTTTGATGTGTGTTTGGGTGATATTTAGGTCCCTTTAAAGTGAGCTTAAATGGTTTGAAAGGTTATGCATGAAATGGTTTGAATTTAGGAAAATTTTGGGTTTACACGGCTTGGCACCACGGTCGTGTGTCATCTGAGGATTTCAAAGGATACAAGTCAGTGAGTTACACGGCCTAGCACACGGCCTGGCACAAAGGCGTGTGACACGGGTATGTGACCCTAATTAGAGAGTTACATGGGTGAGGTCAGTACTAGGACATGCCGTGTGTCCCTAGTTCGAAAGTTACATGGCCTGGGGTGTTTCCACACGGCCGTGTGACCCCTATTTCCAATTTTTGCAACTTTTTTCCTAAACTTCCTATTTTATTTCAAATTAGTCTCGAATTGCTCCTAAGCTATTTTTAGGGCATCGAGGATTCGATTTAGGGACAGTATGGATGTGAATGAATGGTTTATAGTATTTTTAAGTTATGGAATGATATATGTTTAAAAGTTTTCGATTGTACGATAATGCTCCGTAACCCTAATTCGGTGACGAAGACATGTTATAGGCGTTACAGATATTACATGAGGTATGTGGATGCATGCGCCTAGATTGGCGAACAAAAAGGTAAGTACCAATAATTGAATATAAAAATTATACGTAGAAAGTATATTTGAGAACATGCAGTAGTAGAAATTCCAGCAAATGCATGTTGAAAGGATACAATGAAACTATAAATCAGGAAGTATAAGTAGCTGAGTATGGAAAAAGTATAAATAACTTCATAGAATGAAAGTACAAGTATTGGAGAAAGGAAATTTCACTAGATGAAAAATAAAAATGAAGTGTAACATTATTAGCCGCTAGAGTGGACGACCATGTTGACGGTGTCTCTGCTTCTTCTTGGTTTGTCCTTAGAAAGAAGTAGGAACACCCTCGCAGATCCTTTGGGATGTAGAACCCAATGATGGAATTAGCAATCCTACGAGAAGAGTGTAGGATTCGCAATGGAAGAATGGCGTAACGACGAATACACTAGGCCGCGAGCTAGAGCTTGACAAGGAAAGGCCTTATGTCAAGTTTTGTAGGGGGATAGATGAATCCCTGGAAGGATTGACGAAGGGGAGATAAGCGATGTTGATATAGTCCCTCTCTAATGTTACAGTAGGAGCCACAACGAACTTGGTACGGGGGAGGACCCTCCTAGTTCTTGAAAAGGGCTCTTGCCACATTCTGGGCTAATTGGAAGCAAAGACGATATATAATCCCCCACGGTAGAACTTCTCCTCCAGTAGAGGATGAGATAGCCAGTGGAAGTGCATGGTTGACACTTCCCTTGATTTACATCGAGACTACATGTAACACCTTAGGTTTGGTGGGTCTGAGGTTTTGGCGTATAGTAGTAAAATATCTATATGGCGATGTGTAATCAACCCAAATTCTTATTGTGGTGTATATGTGTGGGCGTTTAGTAACCGCCACACATGTTGGTAAGGATTTTGATTCATGCTATTCTACTATGTTAATGAGAGGTTTGTGTTAAATGATAAATGTTAAGTATGGTATGAGTTGGCACTAAGGGTTTTAATACGCCTTGTTTGTCTGGAGTACTATACAAGTTAGATCATAAGTAGTCTAGTTAGAAATCAACTTGATAACCTAGCCTAATAATTGTGAATGCAGGGTACTTATTTGTGTTTTTTTCTCGGGAACCGTAGACCATTAAGAAGGTAAATTCTAAAGCTTATGTCACTTGTTAAGTTCCACTAAGTAAATGAGTCATATTTATAAGTGTGAGAAGGTTTCTGAGAGAGGTTCTTCATCTTCCTTAAACATACTACTCTTTGATTCTTTCCTTAAAGAGTATAAATGAATCTCCTTCTTATTTAGCTGGAAGTTTCGATTTTGGGTTTAATTAGTGGTTATTACATCTCTGGGTAAGTGTTCTAGCCTTGCATGTTAAGTTCTAAAAGTGTAAGACTGTAAGAGTTGTTTGAACAGTAAAGCTTTAAGTACAAGTTTTGCATGAGGTTGTCAGCAATTGTGATGATAAGTAATGTAACACCCCTAACCTGCATCTTTGGCCGAAATAGGGTTACGGAGCATTACCGGAGTTTAAGTTTCAAAACTATAAAAAAATTTAAAACATTTAATTCATATCATCAATCACAGCAAAACCAATATATAACATACGTATTGTCCCTTATACGAGCCCTCGAGGCCCTAAACACACATTAGAAACAAGTTGGGACTAAATCAGAAACATAAAGCATTTTTCAGAAAAAGATGAAAATTTACAAACTGCAGGGGTCACACGGCCTTGTGGCCAGGCCATGTTACTTACACAGCTGAGAGACACGCCCTTGTGGACATTTAAAGTAGGGACACACGTCCATGTCCCAACCTGTGTTCGTGCTCGTGTAACTCACGGACTTGGGTCACACGGCCAAACCACACGCCCGTGGGCTAGGCCATGTACCCCTCGAAATGGCCTCACACGCCCGTGTGCCAGGCCGTGAGTTAGGCCATGTAACAGCCTGACTTGCAACCCTCTGAAAGCTACAGGGGACACACCCTTTCAAAGCAACGATCACAAAAACATAGAAATCATCAAAAACTGAGCTCAAAGCACTTACCAATCAAGCCTTGCAACTGCCGAACCCTAAATGCATAAAAATGGATTCCTCCATTGAGTATTTGGTTGATGATGAAGGAAATAAAAGATGATATGTAATTTTTATCACTTTTAATTATGCTTTATTAACTAAATTACAAAATTAATCTTGTTTATAAACCATTAAAATCATCAAATTAATGGCCATATTTGTCCACTCATAAAAACAATGGTCAAATTACCATTCAAGGCCACCATATTTAAAAGCCAAAGCTATTTGACACCTTTAACAAGTAGAATGCAATTTTTGCATTTTACGTGATTTAGTCCTTTTTCTCAAATTGAGTAATTAAACGAGAAAATTAGCTCACGAAATTTTTACACAAACATGCTATCATGCTGTAAACACCAAAAATAATATTAAAATAATTTGTTGACATCGGATTTGTGGTTCTGAAACCACTATTTCGATTTAACTAAAATCGGGTTGTTACAACTCTCCCCTCTTAGGGATTTTCGTCCTTGAAAATATTACCAGTGAATAGGTTCAGGTATTGTTTTATCATAGCATCCTCAGGTTCCCATGTAGCTTCTTCAACCCCGTGTCGATGCCATAATACTTTCACTAATGCTATTCTCTTATTTCTCAGCTCTTTGATCTCACGAGCTAAAATTCAAATCGGTTCTTCAGCATATAACATATCAGATTGAATTTCAACCTCGGTTGGGGAAATGATATGTGAAGGGTCGGATCGGTATCGTCGAAGCATCGACACATGAAACACATTATGTATCCTTTCCAACTCAAACGGTAAGGACAACCAATATGCCACTGGCCCAATTCGCTCAATAATCTCATACGGTCTGATGAATCGCGGACTCAATTTCCCTTTTCTACCGAATCTAAGTATTTTCTTCCACAATGAGACTTTTAGAAATACTTTATCCCCGATCTAAAACTCAATGTCTTTCTATTTCAAGGTTGCATACGATTTCTATCGATCCGAAGCTGCTTTCAAACTATCAAAAATCACTTTCACTTTTTCTTTTGTTTCTCTGATCAGATCAACTCCGTGATTCTTATTCTCACTAAGCTCAGTCCAATACAGTGGTGTTTGACATTTACGTCCGTATAGAGCTTCGTACAGTGCCATCTTTATACTCGATTGAAAGCTATTATTACAAGCAAATTCAATCAGCGGTAGATATTTCTCCCCGCTACCTTCAAACTTAAGAATGTAACATCGTAACATATCCTTAAGTATTCGAATAACTCGTTCGGACTGACCATCCGTTTGCGGGTGAAACGCAGTACTAAAATGCAGCTTTGTACCTAAAGGTTCTTGCAATTTCTTCCAAAATCGCGAAGTGAATCTCGAATCTCTATCCGGAACAATAGATAGTGGCAGCAATCGACCAATCTCTGAGATATACAACTCAACTAATTTATCTAGCGAGAAATCTGTTCGTACCGGAATGAAATGAGCTGATTTCGTCAATCTGCCAGCAACGACCCAGATTGCATCTTTCTTTTTCGGAGATAAGGGCAAGCCCGATACAAAGTCTATTGTTACTCTAGCCCACTTCCACCCGGGAATCAAAATAGGCTGTAGCAAACCCGATAGTACCTGATGTTTAGCTTTAACTTGCTGACAAATCACACATTTTGAAACAAATTCTGAGATATCTCGTTCCATGCCGTGCCACCAATAAAGCTGTTTCAAATCGTTTTACATTTTTGTGCTTCCCGGATGTACTGATAAACAACTACTGTGTGCTTCATTTAGAATTTTTTGAATAAGCTCGAGATTCCTCGGTACGCAAATTCTACCTCAAAACATCAAACATTCATCAGGCCCTATTCGAAACTGTGAATCAGAAGTCAACTCACACTGAGTTCGTTTTGCTTGCAATTCATTATCAAATTTTTGAGCATCACAAATATGCTATAGAAATAACGGTCTCGCTTCCAACTCAGCTACTATTGAACCGTCGTCAGACAAAGCTAATTGTGTATTCAAAGCACGTAAAGCAAATAAGGAATTTCGGCTCAACGCATTAGCAACTACGTTCGCTTTCCCCGGATGATAGTCAATCACTAATTCATAGTCTTTTAGCAATTCTAACCATCTCCGTTGTCGCAAATTCAAGTCTCTCTGAGTCATCAAATATTTCAAGCTTTTGTGGTCAGTATAAATATGGCATTTCTCACCGGACAAGTAATGACGCCAAATTTTCAATGCAAACACTATCGCAGCTAACTCAAGATCGTGTGTCGGATAATTTTTTTCATGCGGCTTCAATTGTCTCGAGGTATAAGCTATAACTTTTCCTTCCTTCATCAAAACACAACCCAGGCCATTTAATGATGCATCACTATAAACTACGAATTCTTTACCCGACTCAGGCTGCACTAACACTTGTGCTTCAGTTAATAATGCTTTCAACTGCTCGAAGCTCTGCTGACACTTTTCTGGTAATTCAAATTTAACATCTTTTTGAAGCAATCTTGTCATCGGAGTCGCAATCATCGAAAAACCTTTCACAAATCGTCTATAATAGTCGGCTAGTCCTAGAAAACTACGAACTTCGGATACATTTCTCAGATGTTTCCAATATATAATCGCAGAAACTTTGCTCGGGCCAACTCGGATACCCTCGGCTGAAACTATATGTCCCAGAAAACCAACCTCTCGTAGCCAAAACTCACATTTGCTGAACTTTGCAAACAACTATTTATCTCTCAAAGTTTGTAACACGATTCTCAAATGCTCGGCATGCTCAAATTCATAACGAGAGTAGATAAAAATGACATCAATAAACACAACTACAAATTAATCTAAATACGGCCTGAAAATCTGGTTCATCAAGTCCATAAAAATAGCATGTGCATTTGTTAGTCCGAAAGGCATAACAAGAAATTCGTAGTGTCCGTACCTTGTTCTAAATGCAGTCTTTGGCACATTACAGTGTTTAAATTGCAACTGGTAATAACCAGATCTCAAATCAATTTTTGAAAACACCGTTGCCCCTTTTAACTGATCAAACAAATCATCTACTCGTGGGAAAGGGTATTTATTCTTGATCATCACTTTGTTGAGTTGTCGATAGTCTATACACCATCTCATCGTGCCATCTTTCTTTTTCACAAAAAAACACCGGTCCACCCCAGGGAGAGAAACTCGGTCTAGCAAAACCTCTATCTGTCAATTCTTGTGACTTAGCTTTCAATTCTTTTAACTCTTTTGGGGCCATTCTATACGGAGATATCGATATCGGCATTGTTCCCGGTATTAATTCAATACCAAACTCAACCTTTCTGATAGGTGGTAAACCCGATAACTCTTTGATGAATACATCTAAATACTCGCACACAACTGGTACTGATCCAAGCTTTGTTTCTGTCACTTTCTTATCTAGTACATATGCAAAATAAGCTTCACACCCCTTTCTCACAAATCTCTGAGCTAACATAGACGAGATCACAACTGGCATACTGTTCAAATCATCATATTCAATTCTAATAATCTCATTATTCTGACATTTCAGCTCAATTGTCTTTCGTCTATAATTCACTATAGCATTATGCATCGTTAGCCAATCCATACCCAAAATCACATCAAATTCATCGAATGGCAACAACGTTAGATTAGCCGAAAAATAGAAATCCCGATGCATTAACGGACAATTCTTCCAGACTTTGTCAACCAAAACACATTTGCCTAAGGGGTTCGATACTCTAATCACAAATTCAGTAGACTCTACAGGAAAAGTCTTACTAAATACTAAATTCATGCATATATAAGAATGAGTTGATCCTGGATCTATCAATGCAATCACATTAGTGTCATAGAGAGTGAAAGTATCGGTGATAACATCTGGAGATGACGCTTCTTCGCAAGCGCGAATAGCGTAGGCTCTGGCAGGTGCTCTGCCCTCAGATCTCACGGTAGAGTCTCTCGTCGCCCCTCGACTACCACTCACATTCCCAGTATGTCTTGTTGGTCTTCCTCTAGTCGATGTATTACTCGATCTCACATTTTTGAGGTCTATCTTTCTCACCCAAATCAGGACAGTCTTTAATAAAATGATCCGGCGAGCCACATTTGAAGCAAGCTTCAGTACTTTTATTCCAGCATTCTCCAAAGTGTCGTCTCCCACAATGCTAACACTCGGGTTTGTTGTCTTTCACATTGCCAACACTCGATACTGATGTAGCTTGAGCTTTAGAATCGGAGTATTATTTTCTATAATCTCTACTCGAATATTCATTTGAAACATTTGGGCGAGTATACGAATCTCTGGATTTCTTTGACGAAGATCGATACAGCTTACTCATTGATCTTTTTCTCGAGTCTATAACTTCTGAATCTGCTTTTCTATTTTATTTGCTAAGATCTTCGGCTTTACAAGCCCTTTCAACCAAAACAACAAATTCTTTCAACTCTAGAATTCTGACTAGTAGTTTTATATCTTCGTTCAACCCGTCAACGAACTATTTACACATAATCTCCTCAGTAGACACATACTCTTGAGCATACTTGCGTAATCGTACGAATTCTCTTTCATACTCAATGACAGTCATGCGGCCCTGTTTCAATTCTAAAAATTCTTTGTGCTTTTGATCTAAAAACCGTTGGCTTATATATTTCTTTCAGAATTCAATCTGAAAGAACTCCCAGGTAACTCGTTCTTTTGGAACCACAGATATCAGCGTGTTCCACCATTGATATGCGGTGTCTCTCCGCAAAGATACAACATATTTAATACATTCATCAGGAGTACAGGATAATTCATTGAATACCCGAATCATATTTTTGAGCCAGAACTCAGCTCTCTCAGCATCATCATCAACAGTAGCCCGAAACTCTTCAGTCCCATGTTTACGAATCTTATCTACTAGTGGCTTGTTCAATCGTATTGGATCTAAAGCTTGAGGAACAACAGGGATTTGTTGAGGAATAGGTGGGGGTAGAGGTTGTTGAGCAGCCGGATTCGTTCGAACGAACTCCATGAACCACTCGTTCATCATTTGGAAAAAGGCTTGTTTAGCCTCTCCCTCGTGGCTACTTGCTATAGGCCTAGAGTCAGATAGCGCTGCCCTTTGAGCGGGAGCAGGCGCATTACCCTCTACATCGTCGGCTACAACTCATTATGGATCCATTACTATACGAAAACACAATTTAAGCTGCCAGGGACCATCACACTATCGCAGAGAATATATAGCATGTATAGCTAGACTCTCACACAAACTACGTTAGTCTTAGAATCGACTAAACCGTAGTTTTGATACCAATAAATGTAACACCCTTAACCCATATTCACCGTCAGAATAGGGTTATGAGGTATTACTAATCAATACACATCATTTAACATACAATACTTATACATTTACGCATTCATACTCAAATACCATTCAACACAATCATATTGTCCCTTATAAGGACCTACGAGGCCTCAAACATGCTTTAAAAGTGGTTCAGGACTAAATCGATAACATACGAACCATTTGGATATCTTAGAAATTTTTCATTCATCCAGGGGTCACACGCCCGTGTGAACTGGCCGTGTGCCTCGCACGGCTTCAGACACGCCAGTGTCACAGGCCGTTTGTAAATAGGGCATACATACTGACTTGGGTCACACGGCTGACCACACTCCCGTGTAACATCCTAGAATTAGGGGTTCTGCATTTTATGTTTTTTTGTGTGCTTGGCTTGTGCTGCTTGTTATTTAGGTGTGCTTGGGGGTCCTGGGGAGGCTCGGGTTCAAGTCAGAGCCTTGGTAAAATTTTTTGTTTTGGGCATCTAAGGGGGGAGAGCTAGTAGGAGCAGGCTTTAATTTTATTTGCGTGTGCTTGATGACACAAAGGAGCTTGTGTCCAAGTGGAGGTGGCATCACTCGTAGGAGCAGAAGGGGAGGAGTACGAATCCCATAAGCCTCATTATGAGGCTTTATTTTTTGTGCCAAGGTGGAGGAGTGGTGGTTTCGGTTGGGACTCTTCAAAGGTGGTGTTTGAATGGGTTAATGCATTCAAATGGATGGACAAGAGAGCTTGGAGGAGTTTGAATTGGTCAAACCAATTTGAATGAGGGATGGGGAGTAATTGGTGGAGCAAATCAAGGGATTAGGTGATGGTGGAGGTGTTGGCCGAATGTGGGGAGCCTGGAGGGGGGATTTCAGTTTAGTTGTTAGGATAGGTGAGTGTGTAAAAATTCTCTTGAGTAGTAGGCATTTTCATTTTGGCATTTTCGCTCATATAGGGAGAGTGCCGAATTTTTGCAAGGGTCTTAGGGAGTTCTTTCTTTTTCTCTTGTTCGATTTTCTACTTCTCTTTGTGCCGAAACTTTCAGCTTTCTTCTCTTCATCTCTTCTTGCCTCTTTGACATTAGCCGAAACTAGGGTGACCACTTGGGCATTTCTTTTTCCTTTCATTCTTTTTCTCTAGCGGTTTTCTCTTCTACACTATTTTCTTCTCTAGCCGAAACATACTTCTCACTCTTTTCTCTTGTGTGTTTCGTTTCTACACCTTTTCACCATAGCTGAATCTCCTTTGACACCACACTAAATCTATTCTTACACTCTTTTTCTGTTAGCCGAACAATGCGAAGCAAGGTGCTAGGAATCTTTGGCCGCAGGAAGTCTCTTCAATCGATTTCTGTTGGTTAAGGTAAGGGAGAGACTCTTTCATTTCTTTCTTTATTTTTTTTGATTCTGTGTGGTCATAGCCAAATGGCTATTTTGTTTTTGGTGTTTAGATTTCAGCTAAACCCTTCTTCTTCTTCTCTCATTTTGGAACGTTTACTTCGGGAAACCCCATTAGCCGAGCGTTGGAGGTCCGAAGCCTGAAGGTCTGTTGATTACCGAATCTAATCACTCCATTTGGGTTCTTAAGGTAAGGAGCCATCTTTGCGTTTTCTTGGCTATTTCATCCCTTTCAATTGTAGTCTTCCTTAATCAAATTCTTTTGTTAGTCAACCTATGTTTCTCCTTGGGTACTGATCAAAGATTCTCTCCATGGATGCGAGTGCTAGCCAAACTAAGGAGGGGAGTGGACTCGTAGTCTCTACTCCTAAGTTTAAGCGACGTGCTGTGTCGACAGTTCGAGACTTTCCGCTAGGCTGTGGTAGGGAGCCGACATCTGCCTGGGATAGACAAATCGCGGTTGTTTCTTCTAGTGAGAGTGTCGACAATCTAGAGAGTTTTGTCTTACGCGTAATAAGGTGTGTAACACTCACACTTTTCTTTATTATTTGCGTTAGTAACTGTGTTGGCTGAAAGCCGAAACGACTGTATAGATAGTCGAGATACCCTTGTGGGTAAGGTTGGAGACACCGGGTAAGTACCACTATTATTTTACTTTCGAAGATATGTATGTATGAATTAATTGTCTGTTGTACATTGAAAGTATGTTTGCATTCATCTCAATATGATAATATGTTGCATGGGCTTTGGGATATGAATGACAGGGGGAAGTGTGATTTAGTGACTTCTGTCACAGTGGTCTGGGACCACGGTGGTTTGGAACCACGTATACATATATTTATCGGTGACTTATCTCGGTGGTTTGGTACCACGGTGGGTTGGCCCCACATATACTTATTAGAGATTGTCACGGTGGTGCGGGACCACGAGTGGGTTGGCCCCATGTTTATATATTACGTGACTGACTGTCACAAGTGGTGCAGGACCATAGTGGTTTGGAACCACGGTGGCTTGATGCCACGGGTGTTTGGGTGATTCGGGTGACCTAGAGGATGGAAAACTAGGTTGGGTGGCTGCATTGCATACATTTTTAATATGCTATATTGTGAGGGCTAAGGCCCAATGTGCATCTGTGGGCTTAAAGCCCGATTGCGTTATAAGGGGAATTACACACTGAGTCTCGATGACTCACCCCTCTGCTTAATTTTGCGGGTAACCCTAGTTGCGCATTTGGAGCCGAGGTGGGCTTGAGGTGGCCATGCATTATTTTCTCGTAAACTTTCGTTTCTTATTTAAACTTACTTTTTAATTTTGGGATTTTGCAATGTAATAAGGCGTCCATAACTTTAATTTGGGGTTTTGCTTTAAATTGGTTATTGCATATCTTATGAATTGTCAAATAAGGAGTATCCTAAAATAAAAATATAAACAATCATATCTTAAAGTATTAACAAAAGATGACATGTGATTAAAGGTTTAAGCTAAATAATCTGGAGATTTTCTTAAAACCTCAACATCATTTTCAAATGTCACGTTTATGGAATTTTTTGATTTCGGCCTTCGTGAAACAAAACTGTTTACGACTTTTTAGTTCACTTTTAAATAGAAATTGGTAAGAAAATCTTCAACCAAAATTTTAAATTATCTTTAAGATTGAATCACTAAACAAAAAGTTTTCCAAATTACGATGTTCTGTGGAAAATTTCAAAACTACCTTTCTTGTAACATACCAATTCGGTCGTAACGTATTGACCGGGTTTGGGGTGTTACAATTATGGTATCAGAGCCTAGGTTGCAAAACTCGGCTGTGGGTTTGGGGTTCAAAAATATATATATTCAAAAGTTGGTTTGTAATATGGTTTAGAAAAATACATGTTTTCGAGAAGTATGGCACCCGAGTCTCCGGCACCAATCCGCACTGTAAGTTTTCTGATTATTGTTTGAATTCTTATGAAAAAAAATTTATTGTGATAGATAGTTCTAAGAAATTCAACTTTAGAAACTGAGACCTTTAGAAATATGTTTTTGCGAAAATTACTTCTAATACTATTTCCATAAGACTGTCCGGTAATAAACAGTGGAAGAAATGCTAACTCATAAAATTTTAATCAGATTAAGTCGAATTTGTAATCATGAGCGCTAGAGGACGTGGACGTGGTATACGCGGCCGTGGTAGAGGTCGGGGTGTTGAGGCTGAACCCTCGGAATCAGGGCATGGGCCGAAAGGTAAAGTGCCAGCATCACCAATTGTGGAAGCGGGATTCTAGGACCAAACTGGTGGAGACAATGCTGTGTCTCAAGCTATGTTGCGTGTTTTAGAGCGGGTTGCTAGAGCAAGCACGGGATCGATGAGCTCAAAAATCATTTACGAGTGACTTGAGCTAATAGAAATTTGAGATATTTAGGGGCATTTCTGCTGTGGCTCCTAACGTAGCTGAGTACTGGCTGGAAGCGGTTGAACGAATCATGGACAATCTTGATTGTACTGCGGAGGAAAAGTTGAAAGGAGTAGTGTCCCTCCTTCGAGATGAGGCATACCAATGGTGGCTCACGGTAAGAGATGGTACATCGTGGACCGTATTACACAGGACTTCTTTAAGTCCAGCATTCCAAGGAAGGTATGTTGGGACAAGTTACGTGGACGCTCAGAGGAGGGCATTTTTAAACTTCGTCCAGGGGAATAAGTCAGTGGCTGAATATGAGGCAGAATTCCTGTGTTTAAGCCATTATGCCCGGGGTATCATTGCAACAGATCACAAGCGTTGTGTCTGATTTGAGGATGGTCTGAGGGACGAGTTGCGAGTACTGATAGCTCAACAATGGGAAAGATAGTTTGCTACTCTGGTTGAGAAGACTAAGATAGCTGAAGAGGTGAAGCGGTCTGAGAGGCAGAATCGGGATAAGGATAGGGGTAGGAATAAAAGGAATTTTGGGTCGTCAGGATCTGTTGGAAGTTTCCAAAAGAGGCCTAGGTTTGATGGGCCGGGTCGAGTTACGAAGCCTGTTACTGTTGGTAGGTCTCAACCATATGCTAGATGTGGGAATTATCATTCGGGGGAGTGTTGGGCAAGAAGTAAAGGATGTTCTTGGTGTGGATCTATAGATCATGCAGTAAGGGATCATCCCACAAGAGCGAGCAGGCACGGCCGATAGGTTAGGGATATGCGATCACGGAAGAGGTGGGCAGCAACCATTGAGAGGTCATGGTCCGGCCAGAGGAGGAAATGGTTTTGGTCGAGGGTGTGGAGCACTGGGTAGAGGTGCTGGGAATACAGATGCAAGATAGCCTGGATTGGTTTATGCAGCTAGATGCCGAAAGGATGGCGATGCACCGAACGTCATAACCGGTATGTTCCTTATTTTTTGGTTTGCCCTTTACAGCACTGATAGATATTGGGTCTACACATTCATATGTTGCTAGTACTGTGTCTGGAACTTTGAATATAGAATCTGATATTGCTTCTAGAGGAATGACTGTGATTAGCCCTTTAGGACAATCTGTAGTGGTAAACAAACTATTTAGCAGTGTTCCTTTAGAAGTACAAGGTGTTGTTTTCCCGACTGACTTGATAGAAATGCCGTTCGACGAGTTCGCTTTGATTTTAGGCATGGACTGGCTAGTTAAGTATCGAGCAAACTTGGATTGTGCTGCTAAGTGCATGATTTTGAAGACTCTTGAGGATAAGGAGGTGTTGGTAATAGGTGAGAGAAGGAATTACCTGTCCAATCTGGTGTCTGCATTAAAGGCTGAAAGGATGGTGCGAAAAGGGTGTGAGGCTTTCTTAGCTTTCATTAGTGCTTTGGAGGCCAAGGAATTGTCTGTAAGAGATGTTAGAACGGTGAAAGAGTTCTCGGATGTTTTTTCGAAGAGCTTCGGGGTTACCTCGGATCGCAAGGTAGAGTTCGACATTGATCTTCTTTTTGGGAGCGACTACGGTGTCCGTTGCCCCATATAGGATGGCGCCGAAGGAGCTAGTAGAACTTAAAGCTCAGATTCAGGAATTGTTGGATCGTGGTTTTATTTGACCAAGTGTGTCTCCGTGGGGAGCATCGGTGTTATTTGTCAAGAAAAAGGATGGGTCGATGCGGATGTGCATTGACTACAGGCAATTGAACAAGTTGACGATTAAGAACAAGTACCCGTTGCCAAGAATTGACGTCCTGTTTGATTAGCTGCGAGGCGCTTCAGTCTTCTCGAAGATAGACATGAGGTCAGGGTACCATCAGCTTAAGGTCAAGGAGGCGGATATTCATAAGACTGCTTTTCGAACTCGTTATGGTCACTATGAGTTCTTAGTGATGCCGTTTGGGTTGACGAATGCACCAGCTGCATTTATGGATATGATGAACCGGGTATTCCAACCCTACTTGGATCGGTTTGTCGTAGTGCTCATAGATGATATCTTGGTATATTCAAGGACGGAAGAGGAGCATGATTCGCATCTTTGGATTGTTCTGCAAATTTTGAGAGAGAAGCAACTGTATGCCAAATTCAGCAAGTGTGAATTTTGGTTGAGGGAAGTTACTTTTCTGGGGCATGTTGTGTCTGCCGAGGGGATTAGGGTTGATCCCTGAAAGATTTAAGCTGTTTTAGATTGGAAACCACCGAAGTCTGTAGCAGAAATTTGAAGTTTCCTTGGGTTAGCTGGGTATTACATTAGGTTTGTTGAGGGATTCTCGTTGATTGCTTCACCTTTAACCAAGTTGTTACGAAAAATGGTACCGTTTGTATGGATAGATAAGCAGCAGGAAAGCTTTGAGAAGTTGAAGAAGATTACAGCGGAGGCACGGTGTTGATTTGCTTTGAGGTGGGAAGGAGTTTGTCATCTATTGTGATGCGTCGCACAAAGGGTTGGGATGTGTGTTGATGCAAGAGGGGAAAGTGGTAGCGTATACGTCTCGACAACTAAGACCGCATGAAGTGAACTATCCCACTCATGATCTAGAGTTAGCTGCGGTAGTGTTCGCTCTGAAGATTTGGAGACATTACCTGTATGGAGAGAAGTCTATTATCTACAAAAATCATAAGAGCCTGAAATATCTCCTTACCCAGAAGGAGTTGAATTTAAGGTAGCGGAGGTGGATTGAATTGTTGAAAGACTACGATTACTCGATCGAGTATCACCCGGGTAAAGCCAACGTTGTGGCGGATGCGTTGAGCCGTAAGGAAATAGTAGATTTGAGGGCAATGTTTGCTCATCTTAGTTTGTATGATGATGGAAGTTTATTAGCCGAACTTCAAGTGAAGCCTTCATGGGTAAGTCAGATTAAAGAGAAGCAATTATCAGATGAATTGTTAAGTTCTCGACTTCAACAAGTGGAAGGTGGTGAGACAGAAGGATTTGGTCTGAACAGTGATGGAGTATTGTGCTTTCGTGGAAAGGCTTGTATCCCAAAGGATTTCGAGTTGAGACAGAGGATTCTACAGGAGGCACATAGTAGTCCATACGCTATGCATCCCGATGGGAGTAAGATGTATCGAGATTTGCGTGAACAATTTTGGTGGCCAGGTCTGAAGTAAGAAGTTACCGAGTTTGTGAGTAAGTGCTTGACGTGTCAGCAGGTAAAGGCGGAACATCAGTTGCCTTCAGGGTTGCTACAGCCAGTGAAGATTCCACTTTGGAAGTGGGAGAGGATAACTATGGACTTTGTTAGTGGGCTACCTCTTACGCCTACTAGGAAAGATTCAGTGTGGGTAATTGTCGATCGGTTGACGAAGTTCGCTCACTTTATACCAGTTCGTATTGATTACTCACTACAGAAGTTAGCCAAGCTATATATAGCAAAGATTGTGAGGTTACATGGGGTACCAGTATCTATCATATCAGACAGAGACCCTAGGTTTACATCGCGGTTCTGGAAGGCGTTACATAAAGCGTTTGGTACAAGACTAGATTTCAGACGGCGTTTCATCCTGATCGATGGTCGATCGAGAGAGGGTAATTCAGATTCGGAAGATATGTTGAGAGGTTGTGTTATCGACTTGGGGGTAGTTGGGAGGATTTCTTACCGTTGGCGAAGTCGCATACAACAATAGCTATCAATCCGAAGATTCGGATGGCACCCTATGAAGCGTTATATGGTCATAAGTGTCGTACTCCTACTGTTTGGGCGAGTTGGGTGAGCGGCGATTGTTGGGTCGAAGTGGTTTCAGAGAGGCGAAGGAAAAGGTTAAGTTGATTCGATCTCGGTTGAAGGAAGCTTCCGACGGTGCGAGAAATTGTATGCAGATTCAAGCGTAAGGAGAATGAATTCTCGATGGGTGATCAAGTTTTTCGAAAGTATCACCTTGGAAGAAGGTTTTAAGGTTTGGACGAAAGGGCAAGTTGAGCCCCGATTCATCGGGCCTTATCGAGTGTTGAAACGTGTGGGACCCGATGCGCGTATCGGCTTGAGTTACCGCCGAGTTGAATCGGATACATGATGTATTTCATGTTTCAATGTTAAGACGCTTATCGTTCGATCCATCTCACATAGTCTTTGGTAGAGAAATTGAAGTAATACGATTTGTCTTTTGAAGAAGAACCGATTACGATCTTAGATCGAGATGTTAAAGTGTTGAGAAGGAAATCAGTTCCGTTGGTTAAAGTCTTATGGAGGAATCACGGTTCAGAGGAAGCCACGTGGGAGCCAGAGGATGTGATACGATAGCAATACCCTCACCTCTTTTGATCAGGTAAATTTTGAGGCCGAAATTTCTTTAAGGGGGGTAGAACTGTAACATCCTAGAATTAGGGGTTCTGCATTTTATGCTTTTCTGTGTACTTGGCTTGTGCTGCTTGTTATTTAGGTGTGCTTGGGGGTCCTGGGGAGGCTCAGGTTCAAGTCAGAGCCTTGGTAAAATTTTCTGTTTTGGGCATCTAAGGGGGGAGAGCTAGTAGGAGCAGGCTTTAAGTTTATCTGCGTGTGCTTGATGACACAAAGGAGCTTGTGTCCAAGTGGAGGTGGCGTCACTCGTAGGAGCAGAAGGGGAGGAGTTCGAATCCCATAAGCCTCATTATGAAGCTTTATTTTTTGTGCAAAGGTGGAGGAGTGGTTGATGCGATCCTGGTCGCATCATGGTTCGACTCCATCCGGTGCCATCGAGAATGGCCTAAGTTTGAGGGGCCAAAGTGCAAAATGAAGCTGATTCCAGCTCTTTGAACCGATCTAACTAAATTGAACTCTTTATTTAATTTTCAGCTTTGCATTTAGTTTGCATTTTAAATACTTGCATTTAAGTATCTTACTTCAATAAATGGTTGCTGGTCATTAATTCAACTCAACTTAGTTTAATTAATTGAGTTCTTTTAATGAATTTAATTAAATAGTTGTTTCTTTAATTAATCTAGTTACTAGGTTAATTTATTGATGCATGAGTTAAGTTCATTTAATGATGCTTTATTTAATTAAGCTAGTTGCTTTAAGTGTTAGTTTATTTAATTAAGCTAGTTGCTGGAATAAATGATGTTTAAGTGTTAGTTTATTTAATTAAGTTAGTTGTTAATTTATTTTAAGTTTAATAATTGCATTAATTTTTCGGTTACATGTGATAATTTCAGGTGACTTTTCATCTTACATCCATTATTACTATTAAATAAAGAAAATTATGGTTCTTTAAATTCGGCAGCCTCTTTGTCTTGAACTTCTATAACGTTTGCTTCATGGTATTTACTACAAGCAATCATTTCTCCATCATTTGGCTGGTGACTTTTTGGTTGATCATGGAGAACTTAAGGGACATTGACAAGCAATTTAATTGAAGAATTAATCACATTGAAGATGGGAGTTACATGGCTAGAATTCCAAAAGTTGAGACTTTTCATTTGGCTGGTGACTTTTCAGTTGATCATGGAAGAACCCAATGGACACTTTTTAAGCATTCAAATTCATTTAATCACTCATTAGGAGTCATAAAGTTCTTTGTTATTTTGTTTGGAGGAATTCAAGAGTTTTTAGATTTTATTTTAGCCATTTAAATGCATATTAAAGTTGAATTCATTTGTCTCTTCAGCTAACCACATGTAAGCACTATATATACCTGTTATTAGTTTGTAAAAAGTAGACTTTTTGAACTTTAGAATATATTTTATGAAATTTTGTTCATTGAGTGAGATTATTCTCCTCTCTATCTTTCGTACGAGTTTCGATTTCGACTTATCAAGTTTTATTGCTTGTGGCGTCAATCGTTCTCTTCCATCAACTTATACCATAGGTTCCTATCTCTATAGATAACGGGTCTTGGTCCATCATCGACTATCATTTTTCCACCTTAAACAAATATAGAACCCGGGGTGACACTTTATTAGTGTTGAATCGATTCTTTGTTTAAGTTCTTTCATCCATTCCCATCAACTATCACCCATCATTTATCTAAACCATCACTTATCCATCTATCCAATTCCATTACCATCAGCCTATCATTGTTTGTTCAACCTTAAACCGAATTCCATCTTCTTTCCCTTCATCTTAAACTGAACCTATCCTTTTAATTATCCAAATCAACTCTTTCATTTAAACACCTCCATTCCTAACTTAATCCCACCTTCTAAACAAATTCACCTAAGCTTCCGCAAACTCATCCATATTTTTCTGATTATTTTCAGAAGACTTGTTTCCTCCTCGTAGATGATTGGGAAACTCACATACAACTCGACTCACCCCGAGGCGGATCGTATCAGTGGTGGTTTCGGCTGGGACTCTTCAAAGGTGGTGTTCGAATGGGTCAATGCATTCAAATGGATGGACAAGAGAGCTTGGAGGAGTTTGAATTGGTCAAACCAATTTGAATGAGGGATGGGGAGTAATTGGTGGAGCAAATCAAGGGATTAGGTGATGGTGGAGGTGTTGGCCGAATGTGGGGAGCTTGGAGGGGGGATTTTTGTTTAGTAGTTAGGATAGGTGAGTGTGCCGAAATTCTCTTGAGTAGTAGGCATTTTCATTTTGGCATTTTTGGTCATATAGGGAGAGTGCCGAATTTTTACAAGGGTCTTAGGGAGTTCTTTCTTTTTCTCTTGTTCGGTTTTCTACTTCTCTTTGTGCCGAAACTTTCAGCTTTCTTCTCTTCATCTCTTCTTGCCTCTTTGACATTAGTCGAAACTAGGGTGACCACTCGGGCATTTCTTTTTCCTTTCATTCGTTTTCTCTAGCGGTTTTCTCTTCTACACTCTTTTCTTCTCTAGCCGAAACATACTTCTCACTCTTTTCTCTTGTGTGTTTCGTTTCTACACCTTTTCACCATAGCCGAATCTCTTTTGACACCACACTAAATCTATTCTTACACTCTTTTTCTGTTAGCCGAACAACGCGAAGCAAGGTGCTAGGAATCTTTGGCCGCAGGAAGTCTCTTCAATCGGTTTCTGTTGGTTAAGGTAAGGGGGAGACTCTTTCGTTTCTTTCTTTATTTCTTTCGATTCTGTGTGGTCATAGCCGAATGGCTATTTTGTTTTTGGTGTTTAGATTTCGGCTAAACCCTTCTTCTTCATCTCTCGTTTTGGAATGTTTACTTTGGGAAACCCCATTAGCCGAGCGTTGGAGGTCCGAAGCCTGAAGGTCTATTGATTGTCGACTCTGATCACTCCATTCGGGTTCTTAAGGTAAGGAGCCATCTTTGTGTTTTCTTGGCTATTTCATCCCTTTCAATTGTAGTCTGCCTTAATCAAATTCTTTTGTTAGTTAACCTACGTTTCTCCTCGGGTACTGATCAAAGATTCTCTCCATGGATGCGAGTGCTAGCCAAACTAAAGAGGGGAGTGGACTCGTAGTATCTACTCCTAAGTTTAAGCGACGTGCTGTTTCGACGGTTCAAGACTTTTCGCCAGGCTGTGGTAGGGAGCCGACATCTTCCTAGGATAGACAAATCGCGGTTGTTTCTTCTAGTGAGAGTGTCGACAATCTAGAGAGTTTAGTCTTACGGGTAATCAGGTGTGTAACGCTCACACTTTTATTTATTATTTGCTTTAGTAACTGTGTTGGCTGAAAGCTGAAACGACTGTATAGATAGTCGAGATACCCTTGTGGGTAAGGTTGGAGACACCGGGTAAGTACTACTATGATTTTACTTTCGAAGATATGTATGTATGAATTAATTGTCTGTTGTACATTGAAAGTATGTTTGCATTCATCTCAATATGATAATATGTTGCATGGGCTTTGGGATATGATTGATAGGGGGAAGTGTGATTTAGTGACTTCTGTCACAGTGGTCTGGGACCACAGTGGTTTGGAACCACGTATACATATATTTATATGTGACTTATCTCAGTGGTTTTGTACCACAGTGGGTTGGCCCCACATATACTTATCAGAGATTGTCACAGTGGTTTGGGACCACAGTGGGTTGGCCCCACGTTTATATATTCTGTGACTCTGTCACAAGTGGTCTGGGACCATAGTGGTTTGGAACCACAGTGGCTTGATGCCACGGGTGTTTGGTGATTCAGGTGACATAGAGGATGGAAAACTAGGTTGGGAGTGAGTTTGTATTGCATACATTTTTAATATGCTATATTGTGAGGGCTAAGGCCCAATGTGCATCTGTGGGCTTAAAGCCCGATTGCATTATAAGGGGAATTACACACTGAGTCTCGGTGACTCACCCCTCTGCTTAATTTTGCAGGTAACCCCTAGTTGCGGATTTGGAGCCGAGGTGGGCTTGAGGTGGCCATGCATTATTTTCTCGTAAACTTTCGTTTCTTATTTAAACTTACTTTTTAATTTTGGGATTTTGCAATGTAATAAGGCCTCCATAACTTTAATTTGGGTTTTTACTTTAAATTGGTTATTGCATATCTTATGAATTGTCAAATAAGGAGTATCCTAAAATAAAAATATAAACAATCATATTTTTAAAGTATTAAAAAAAGATGACAAGTGATTAAAGGTTTAAGCTAAATAATCTGGAGATTTTCTTAAAACCTCAACATCATTTTCAAATGTCACGTTTATGGAATTTCCTGATTTCGGCCTTCGTGAAACAAAACTGTTTACGACTTTTTAGTTCATTTTTAAATAGAAGTTGGTAAGAAAATCTTCAACCAAAATTTTAAATTATCTTTAAGATTGAATCACTAAACGAAAAGTTTTCCAAATTACGATGTTCTGTGAAAAATTTCAAAACTACCTTTCTTGTAACATATCAGATTTGGTCGTATCGTATTGACCGGGTTTGGGCTGTTACACGCCCGTGTGTCTAGCTCGTGTACCCTTCGAATTAGACACACACGCCTGTGTGCTAGGCCGTATACTAGGCCGTGCCAAACCTGTAGGGTATACTGACTTATGCAACACGGCCAAGTCACACGCCCGTGTGCTAGGTCGTGTGCCATTTAGGTGGTATACTAACTTGTGCCACATGGCCGGTTACATGCCCGTGCATGAGATCATGTGGAGCATACTGACTTCATTTATTATCAACACCAAGGAACACATGGCCGTGTACTTAGCCGTGTGTCACACACGGCTGAGACACACGCCCGTGTCTCTACCCGTGTAGACAAAAGTAGGCCATTTTCAAGGCCAATTTGCCACCCATTATGCACATACCTATTCAAGCTCAAATGGCACCATTTCAAGACACTAATATGCATCCAAATACCAACAATACCAATAATTAACATACTATAATTTGCCATCACTTTTCATACTTAAATTCACATACACAATCCAATCAACTAATCAATCCACACTTACATTAATCAAACATAATTTCACAAGTAAATAAACTCTCAAAATATCAATTTCCATCACACCATATAAGTCAATTACCAAGCCCCAAATCTAACCATTTTGAGTAACTAAAAACCATAACCACATTCAAGCCAAATCATACCAAAATATGTTATCACTCATGACTATATATATATACAAACCAAAACATATTCATTTACAAGCCAAATCTCATGGCTATCATCACAACCAAAATACCACAAGTAGCCTATACATGACATATACCATATATACACAACTTAAAAGTACCAAATAGATGTCTGACAGTGCGATGATGATGTTCTCGATGACTCCCGGATCCGAGCTAGCCTTGATTCACTATAAAACATAGAAAAATAACACAAAGTAAGCATCATAGCTTAGTAAGCTCGTATGTGAATAACTTAATTCATCATATAAATACAACTAATTATAAATAACATCATCATATACACATTAACTACAAACCTTTCTCATGTTTCAAAACATGATCAAATACCGTCTCATCGAACTTTCTCTATTTAATACTCGAATAGGTTCTGTACGTACCTGTATCGCCTCATACTAACCTCTTTCTCAACCACATCATTCGTTTACCCATTGAACCATTCGGAATAGAAGTCAGAAACTCAAAGATCTCAATCAATAAGTACCTATACCATGGCCCGAAGCCAAATCAAGGTATCTCCTTTCTGAAATACCTATACCATGGCCCATAGCCAAATCAAGGTATCACTCGCACCCGTAGTGTCGATATCGTGGCCCGAAGCTAAATCGGTATATCATCAGTATCCAAAATCTATTCCTAAGGTTCAACTGGGACTTTTAGCTTGTCGATTCCATCTTCGAATATATCTGTAGAATCGTATTTACAATTCAAATATTATTCGTATCTCATAAACAAAATTTATACGATATCAAAGCAATTAACATATATTTATCATGAAATTTTCACATACGAACTTATCTCGTATTCGGAATTGACGGATCGGATCGACTACTCGATAACCTTGCTTTTCCCCCAATCTAAATCTGAATTCTTTCTTTCTTGATCTATATGTATTCAAAATTAACTCATTTGATCATATATTCTTTCAATTTAGTCCAAAACATACATTTAGGCCTATTTGCACTTTAGCCCCTAAACTTTCAAATTTTCATAATTTAGTCCTTATTTCACAATTACACAAAATTTACATAATTCAACAAGACCCATGCTTGGCCAAATTACCATAATACCCCTAGTAGCCCAAAACTTTAATTTATTTCACATTTCAACCACTCAATTTGCATATTTTACAAATTAATCCCTTTTTGACATCTTTGTCAAAAATCACTTTACAAAACATGAAAATCTATCATCAAAAATTCATATTTCAACTTCAAACACCAAAGAGCACATAAACTCATCAATGAAAACTCTTAAAATCTCTAACGATTTTGAAATTAAAGGTACGGGCTAGCTAGAACACGAAGCAACGATCACAAAAACATAGAAATCATCAAAAACCGAGCTCAAAACACTTACCAATCAAGCCTTGCAACTGTCGAACCCTAAATGCATAAAAATGGATTCCTCCCTTGAGTATCCGGTTGATGATGAAAGAAACAAAAGATGATATGTAATTTTTATCACATTTAATTAAGCTTTATTAACTAAATTACAAAATTAACCTTGTTCATAAGCCATTAAAATCATCAAATTAATGGCCATATTTGTCCACTCATAAAAACAATGGTCAAATTACCATTTAAGGCCACCATATTTAAAATCCAAAGCTATTTGACACCTTTAACAAGTAGAATGCAACTTTTGCATTTTACGCGATTTAGTCCTTTTTTCTCAAATTGAGCAATTAAACGATAAAATTAGCTCACGAAATTTTCACACATACATGCTATCATGCTGTAAACACCAAAAATAATATTAAAATAATTTTCTAACATTGGATTTGTCGTTCCAAAACCACTGTTTTGATTTAGCTAAAACCGGGCTGTTACAACTCTCCCCCTTAGGGATTTTCGTCCCTGAAAATCTTACCAGTGAATAGGTTCGGGTATTGCTTTCTCATAGCATCCTCGGGTTCCCATGTAGCTTCTTCAACCCCGTATCGATGCCATAATACTTTCACTAATGCTATTCTCTTTTTTCTCAGCTCTTTGATCTCACGAGCTAAAATTCGAATCGGTTCTTCACAATATGACATATTAGACTGAATTTCAACCTTGGTTGGGGAAATGATATGTGAAGGGTCGGACCGGTATCGTCAAAGCATCGACACATGAAACACATTACGTATCCTTTCCAACTCAGACGGTAAGGACAACCGATATGCCACTGGCCCAATTCGCTCAATAATCTCATACGGTTCGATGAATCGCGGACTCAATTTCCCATTTCTGCCGAATCTAAGTATTTTCTTCCACGGTGAGACTTTTAGAAATACTTTATCCCCGATCTGAAACTCAATGTCTTTCTTTTTCAAGTCTGCATACGATTTTTGTCAATCCGAAGCTGCTTTCAAACTATCACAAATCACTTTCACTTTTTCTTCTGTTTCTCTAATCAGATCAACTCCGTGAATCTTATTCTCACTAAGCTCAGTCCAATACAACGGTGTTCGACATTTACGTCTGTATAGAGCTTCGTGCGCTGCCATCTTTATACTCGATTGAAAGCTATTATTATAAGCAAATTCAATCAGCGGTAGATATTTCTCCCAACTAGCTTCAAACTGAAGAACGCAACATCTCAACATATCCTCAAGTATTCGAATAACTTGTTCAGACTGACCATCCGTTTGCGGGTGAAACGCAGTGCTAAAATGCAGCTTTGTCCCTAAAGCATCTTGCGATTTCATCAAAAATCGCGAAGTGAATCTCGGATCTCTATCCGAAACAATAGATAGTGGCACTCCGTGCAATCGAACAATCTTTGAGATATACAACTCAGCTAATTTATCTAGTAAGAAATATGTTCGTGCTGGAATGAAATAAGCTGATTTCGTCAATCTGTCAACAACGACCCAGATCGCATCTTTCTTTTTCAGAGATAAGGGCAAGCCCGATACAAAGTCCATTGTTACTCTATCCCACTTCCACTCGGGAATCAAAATAGGCTGTAGCAAATTAGATGGTACCTGATGTTCAGCTTTAACTTGCTGACAAATCAAACATTTTAAAACAAATTCTGAGATATCTCGTTTCATGACGTGCCACCAATAAAGCTGTTTCAAATTGTTATACATTTTTGTGCTTCCCGAATGTACTGATAAACAACTACTGTGTGCTTTGTTTAGAATTTTTTGAATAAGCTCGAGATTCCTCGGTACGCAAATTCTACCTCGGAACATCAAACATTCATCAGGCCCTATTCGAAACTCTAAATCAGAAGTCAACTCACACTGAGTTCGTTTTGCTTGCAATTCATTATCAAATTTTTGAGCCACACAAATCTGCTGTAGAAATAACGGTCTCGCTTCCAACTCGGCTACTATCGAACCGTCGTCAGACAAAGCTAATTGTGTATTCAAAAGCACGTAAATCAAATAAGGAATTTCGGCTCAACAAATCAGCAACTACGTTCGCTTTCCCCGGATGATAGTCAATCACTAATTCATAGTCTTTTAACAATTCTAACCATCTCCATTGTCGCAAATTCAAGTCTTTCTAATTCATCAAATATTTCAAGCTTTTGTGGTCAGTATAAATATGGAATTTCTCACCGAAAAAGTAATGACGCCAAATTTTTAATGCAAACACTATCGCGGCTAACTCAAGATCGTGTGTCAGATAATTCTTTTCATGCAGCTTCAATTGTCTCGAGGCATAAGCTATAACTTTGCCTTCCTGCATCAAAACACAACCTAGGCATTTAATGATGCATCACTGTAAACTACGAATTCTTTACCCGAATCAGGCTGGACTAACACTGGTGCTTCAGTTAATATTGCTTTCAACTGCTCAAAGCTCTGCTGACACTTTTCTGACGATTCAAATTTAACATATTTTTGAAGCAATCTTGTCATTGGAGTCGTAATCATCGAAAAACCTTTCACAAATCGTCTATAATAGTTTGCTAGTCCCAAAACATTACGGACTTCGGATACATTTCTCGGATGTTTCCAATCTCTAATCGCAGAAACTTTGCTTGGGTCAACTCGGATACCCTCGGCTGAAACTATATGTCCCAAAAAACCAACCTCTTGTAGCCAAAAATCACATTTTCTGAACTTTGCAAACAACTGTTTATCTCTCAAAATTTGTAACACGATTCTCAAATGCTCGGCATGCTCAGATTCATCACGAGAGTAGATCAAAATGTTATCAATAAACAGAACTACAAATTGATCTAAATATGGTCGGAAAATCCGGTTCATCAACTCCATAAAAATAGCAGGTGCATTTGTTAGTCCAAAAGGTATAACAAGAATTTCGTAGTCTCTGTACCTTGTTCTAAATGCAATCTTTGGCACATCGCAGTCTTTAACTCGCAACTGGAAATAACCCGATCCCAAATCAATTTTCAAAAGCACCGTTGTCCCTTTTAATTGATCAAACAAATCATCTATTCGTGGCAAAGGGTATTTATTCTTGATCGTCACTTTGTTGAGTTGTCGATAGTCTATACACATTCTCCTCGTGCCATCTTTCTTTTTCACAAATAACACTGGTGCACCCCAGGGAGAGAAACTTGGTCTAGCAAAACCTCTATCTGTCAATTCTTACAACTGAGCTTTCAATTCTTTTAACTCTGTCGGGGCCATTCTGTACGGAGCTATCGATATCGGCATTGTTCCCGGTACTAATTCAATACCAAACTCAACCTCTCCGATAGGTGGTAAACCCTGTAACTCTTCGTGTAACACCCCTAACCCGTATCCGTCGCCGAACTAGGGTTAAGAGGCATTACCGGACAATCGGAAGACTTTTACAATCATTTCGTATCATAAAGTATATCACTGAAATATCGTAGCAGAATACAAGTAATTAGTCCCTTATTGAGGCCTACGAGACCTTAAACATGCATTAAAAATGGGTCGGGACAAAACCAGAATCATACAAAAAAATTTCAAAAATAAAATATTTTTCAAAGTTACAGAGGTCACACGCCTGTGTGGGCAGGCCGTGTGCCTCCCACGGCCTCAAACACGCCCATGTGCCCGAGCCGTGCCAAAACAGGGCATACATACTGACTTGTCGACACGGCCTGAGACACACCCGTGGGCCTCACCCGTGATCGAGCCTAACTTGCATCACATGGCCAGTCACACGCCCGTGTGTCCAGCCCGTGGTCGAGCCTCACTTGTTTTGAGAATCAACCTTGAAGGACACGGTTGAGCCACACGCCCGTGTGCTCAACCGTGTGGGAAAATATAGGCCATTTGCAAGGCCAAAATGCCATCCACACTTTAGGCTAACCCTACAAGCACATACAAGCATCATTTCATATACCAATGGCAACCAAAACATACCAAATTGTACATCATTTCTACCCATACATAAACATCACAAACGCACCAACTTAGGTACCATTTAGCTCAACTAGATCACAAGCATTTCTATACATGTTTCATCCATAATCTTACCATCATAATATAACATCTACTCATCAATAAAATACCAACTCTGCTTCATAAACATTTCATAATTTTGGTCATCTCAATAGCCATCATAACTTACCAAAATATGCATCATTTGACATGACTACTCATTCACATAACTTACAATTAGATAGCCATATCACATGGCTATACACATATCTCAAACATAATCCTTTCCAACTAGACTATACATGCCATACTTAATATATACATGATCATAAAGTACCAAAATGTGATTGGATAGTGTGATGACGATCCTCGACGATCCCTGAGCCTTCAGTAGCTTTAACGATCTATAAAACAATTCAAACACACACAGAGTAAGCTTTTAAAAGCTTAGTAGGCCATATACAAATAAACTTAACATATAATGCAAATAATCATATTCATACAATGTCATTAATGTTTCTCATTTGAAATTTCATAACATTTCCTTTGGCTCATTTGTTTAGCCATTTCTTACAAACCAACCCATCTCCATACACATCACTAGATCATAACTTACTCATACTTATATCACATTATATATCCACAAGTCTATGCACATATCTCACTAGGGTAAGTTCATTTATATACTTACCTTCCATACACTTACATAGTGTACAATTCAATCGTACCAGATTCGTTTATACATTTCACATAGCCTTTCGTTTTCTCGGAATTTGCCTGTTGAACCATTCAGAATCAAATAGGATACTCAGAATACTCAGATTAATAGTACAATGCCAACATCCCAGACGTGGTCTTACATGTAATCAAATATCGATGCCACTGTCCCAGACAGGGTCTTACACGAATTAAATACGACGCCAATGTCCTAGACATGGTCTTACACATAAATCTCAAATCGATGCCAACGTCCCAGATGTGGTCTTACACGATATTACAAATCGGAAACCTATGTCATGACATACATAATCCTATCTATTCCTAGGTTCGTACGGGACTTCTTGGACATTGATACATTATCGATACTTCCTCGGATTTCAGGTATTTATCATGTCGTACACATTCATCGCAATGAAATTTCATATAAACATACATAATTCAATACAAATATATTTATTTGTATATAGACTTACCTTAGATTCGGATAAACGAACGGACTCGACTATTCAACCACTTTCGACTTTCCGCGATCTAAATCCGTTTTCTTCAGTTCTTGATCTATACATATTCAAATTTAATCCACTTATTCACCAATTCATTAAATTCAATCCAAAAACACATATTTAGGGCAATTTACAAATTAGCCCTCACATTTTCACATTTTGGCATTTTAGTCCTTATTTCACAAAATCACAAAATAAACAAAATCTCTATATACCCATGCTTAGCCGAATGTTCACTATGATCATACAAGTCCCTACGTTTCATTTATTTCACATTTTAGTCCTTCAAAATATTATTTTCTCAATTTAGTCCAAATTACTCAAATTCATCAAAAAGCCAAAGACAAACTATGTTAATCTAACACATATATTTCATATTTCATCCTCAAACATCACAAAACTCATGAATTCATCAATGGAACTTTTCAAAATCTTCATCAATTCACAAAATTAAAGCATGGGTTTTGAAGAACACAAAGAAACAATTACAAAAACATAGAAATTATCAAAAACCAAACAAATTGCATACCTAAATCAAAGAAGACAAGGGTCGAACCTAGCTTGCTCAACAATGGTGTTCTTTCTCTTTAACTTTCGGCAATAGTAATAAAAAGATGGACAAAATGTTTGTTTTGTTTTAATTAATAACATTATTTTCAATTTACTAAATTGCCATTAATGATAACATGTAAAATACATATAATGGATGGCCATTTATGGAATACTCCACTAACTATGGTCTAATTGCATCTCAAGGCCTCACATTTATAAAGACACATCAATTCGGCACATAATCAACTAGAAGGCCACTTTTACATTTTATGCGATTTAGTCATTTTCTCAAATTAAGCACACAAATGATCAAATTAAATCATAGAAATTTCACACATACCAATTCACATGCTGTAGACTCGAAAAATAATATTAAAATATTTTTCTAACTCAGATTTGTGGTCCCGAAACCACTATTCCAACTTGGGCCTAAATCGGACTGTTACAATTCTCCCCCCTTAGGGATTTTCGTCCCCGAAAATCTTACCGTTAAACAGATTCAGATATTGTTTTCTCATTGCATCTTCAGGCTCCCACGTAGCCTCTTCCATTCCATGTCGATGCCACAGTACTTTAACTAACAAAATTTTCTTATTTCTCAAATCTTTAATCTCACGGGCCAAGATACGAATCGGTTCTTTTTCGTAAGTCATATCGGATCAGATTTCAATCTCAGACGGAGAAATCACATGTGATGGATCAGATCTGTATCGTCTAAGCATTGACCATGAAATACATTATGAATCTTTCTAATTCTGGTGGCATCAACAATCGATATGCGACATGTCCAACTCGTTCAATGATCTCATACGGCCCGATGAATCTCAGACTCAATTTGCCTTTACGTCCAAATTTGAGTACTTTCTTCTAGGGAGATACTTTCAAGAACACTTTGTCTCCGATTTCAAACTCGATATCTTTCCGTTTCAAATCGGCGTAAGATTTCTGACGATCAGACGCTGCTTTCAAACTATTACGGATCACTTTCACTTTTTGTTCTGTTTCTTTTATCAAATCAACCCCGTGTATCTTATTTTCAATGAGTTCTGACAAATACAAAGGTGTTCGACATTTGCGTCCGTACAAAGCCTCGTAAGATGCCATTCTGATGCTCGACTGAAAACTATTATTGTATGCAAACTCAATCAATGGTAAATATTGTTCCCACGTGCCATTAAACTCAAGGATGCAACATCTCAACATATCCTCGAGAATCTGAATAATTCACTCGGATTGACCATCAGTCTGTGGGTGAAAAGCTGTACTAAAATGCAATTTAGTACCTAAATCCTCTTGCAGTTTCTTCCAGAACCGTGAAGTAAATCTCGGATCTCTGTCAGATACAATAGATAGTGGCACCCCGTACAATCTCACGATATCAGAAATATAAAGCTCAGCTAACTTATCAAGTGAGTAATTAGATCGTACTGGAATAAAATGGGCTAATTCCGTCAACCTATCAACTACGACCCAAATTGAAACTTTCTTTCTCGGAGTCAAAGGCAACCCAGAAACAAAATCCATCGTCACTCTATCCCATTTCCATTCAGGAATCATTATCGGTTGTAACAAACCAGATGGCACTTGATGTTCGGCTTTAACTTGCTGACAGACTAAACATTTCGAAACAAAGTCAGAGATGTCTCGCTTCATACCAAACCACTAATAGGGTTGCTTCAAATCATGGTACATCTTTGTACTTCCCGGATGAACAGATAAGCGACTGTTATGTTCTTCATTCATGATCAACTGAATCAACTCTAGATTCCTTGGAACGCAAATTCGATCTCGAAATCTCAAACAATCATCATCATCAACTCGAAATTCAGAATCAGAGTTTGAATTACACTGAGCTCGCTTCGATAACAATTCATTATCAATTTTCTGAGCATCACATATTTGTTGTAAGAACAACGGTTTCGCTTTCAATTCAGCTAAAACTGAACCATCAACAGACATGTCTAAATGAGCATTCATCGCATGTAATGCAAACAGTGATTTCTGACTCAAAGCATCAGCAACAACATTTGCCTTACCCGAATGATAATCTATCACAAGTTCGTAGTCTTTCAAAAGCTCTAACCATCTTCTCTATCGTAGATTCAAATTTTTCTGAGTCATTAAATATTTCAGACTTTTATGATCCGAATATACATGACATTTCTCACCAAAGAGATAATGACGCCAAATCTTTAATGCAAACACAATCGCAGCTAGCTCAAGATCGTGTGTCGGATAATTCTTTTCATGCGGCTTTAATTGTCTCGAGGCATAAGCTATAGCTTTACCTTCCTGCATCAGAACACATCCTAGACCATTTAACGAAGCATCACTATATATCACGAATTCTTTACCCGATTCTGGCTGTACTAAAACTGGAGCTTCAGTAATAAAGTTTTCAACTGATCAAAACTTTTCTGACATTTATCATACCATTCAAATCTCACATCTTTCTGAAGCAATTTAGTTAACGGAGTAGCAATCATTGAAAAGCCTTTTACGAATCATCAGTAATAGCTAGTAAGTCCCAGAAAACTCTGGACTTCAGACACATTTTTCGGAGGCTTCCACTCCAAAATAGCCGAAATCTTGCTCGGATCAACCCGTATACCAGATGCTGACACAATATGTCCTAGAAAACTGACTTCACGCAACCAGAATTCACATTTACTAAACTTTGCGTACAATTGCTTATCTCGCAGAGTTTGAAGCACAATTCTCAGATGTTCAGCATGTTCAATTTTATCATGCGAATAAATCAAAATGTCATCAATGAATACCACAACAAATCGATCTAAGTACGGTCTGAAAATTCTGTTCATCAGATCCATAAAAATAGTAAGAGCATTTGTTAGTCCGAAAGGCATAATTAAAATCCCATAATGCCCGTACCTCATTCTGAAAGCAGTTTTCAGAATGTTTGAATCTTTTACTCGCAACTGATAGTATCCCGATCTCAGATCTATCTTTGAAAACACGGTGGCTCCTTTTAGCTGATCAAACAAATCATCAATACGTGGCAAAGGGTATTTATTCTTTATCGTCACTTTGTTCAGCTGTCGGTAATCAATACACATCCTCATAGTACAATCTTTCTTTTTCACGAACAACACAGGAGCACCCCAGGGCGAAAAACTCGGTCTTGCAAACCCTCTATCGGCCAACTCTTGCAATTGAGACTTCAACTCTTTTAATTCTGTTGGTGTCATTCTATACAGAGCTATCGAAATAGGAGTCGTTCCCGGCAATAGATCAATACCAAATTCAACTTCCCGTATCGGAGGCAATCCCAGTAATTCTTCAGGAAATACGTCAGGAAATTCACAGACAATTGCTTGCGATTCCACTTTCTTTTCGATCACTTTCGAATCAATCACATAAGCAAAGTAAGCTTCATAACCCTTTTTCACATAACTCTGAGCTTTCATTACTGATATCACAGCCGGTAGTCCATTCATATCATTAGACTCTATCCGAACTATTTCATCATTTTGGCATCTCAAATAAATAGCCTTTCTTTTGTAATTCACAACAGCACCATGCAATGTTAACCAGTCCATTCCAAAAATTATATCGAACTCATCAAAAGGTAATAGCATCAGATCAGCCAGAAAGCAAACATCTCGAAACATCAACGGACAGTTCTTGCATACTTTATCAACCAGGACACTTTTACCTAAGGGGTTCGATACTCTAATAACAAATTCGATGAGACTCTACAGCAAAGTCTTCTTCTTTGGATACTAAGTTCATGCATATATACGAATGAGTAGAACCTGGGTCTATCAATGCAATCACAGAAGTATCATAAAGAGTAAATGTACCCGTAATAACATCTGGAGACGAAGCTTCCTCACGGGCTCGGATGGCGTATGCTCTAGTAGGTGCCCTAGCTTCAGATCTCACAACTGTATCTTTTGTAGCTCTCTGACTACCACTGACATTCCTTGTATTTCAAGAAGGTCTACCTCTAGCTGAAACATTGTCTGACCTCAGATTTTGAAGAATCTCTTGCTCAACAGGCTCTGGGCAGTCTCGAATGAAATGATCTAATGATCCACATCTAAAACAGGCTCGGTCATTCAATCTATAACTACTCGGATGTCTCTTTCAACAATGTTTACATTTAGGTCTATCGGATCGGACATTTCCAACACTAGCTACTGAAGTTGCTGGAGCTTTGGAGTTCGACTGCGATCTAGCTCGATCTTTGTTCAAATGTCCCACATTAGCCTTTGAACGACTATGCTCATCTCTGAATTTCTTTGGTGCAAACTGAAATGATTTACTTGAGAATCTCTTTCTCACATCTCTAGCTTCAGACTCAGCTTTTCTTTTATCTTTCCCGAGTGCCTCAGCTTTACATGCTCGATCAACAAGTAGAAAAAATTCTTTTATTTCCAGGATCCCAACTAGCAAACGAATATCTTCATTCAAACCATCTTCAAACCTTTTGCACATTATCGCTTCAGTTGGAACACATTCCCGAGCATACTGAATTAATCTCACAAATTCTCGTTCATACTCGGTGACAGACATGCAACCCTGTTTCAGTTCAAGAAACTCTTTCCGTTTCTATCAATAAATCTCTGACTGATGTATTTCTTTCAAAATTCAGACTGAAAGAAATCCCATGTAACCCGTTCTTTAGGAACAATGAAAATCAGAGTCTTCCACCACTGATAAGCTGCATCTCGTAATAAGGAAACAACACATTTTATACATTTATCAGGAGTCAATGACATTTCATCAAATACTCAAATTGTGTTCTCGAGCAAAAACTTAGCTCTCTCAGCATCATCATCATTAGTAGCTCTGAACTCTTCGGCCCCATACTTACGGATTTTGTCAACAGGAGGTTTATTCAACAGATTCAGATTCATAACCGGAGGCACAACTGAAGTCTGAGGAGGACTGGGTGGGGGCGGAGGTTGTGAAACAGCCAGATTATTTCTTATATACTAAGTGATCCACTCGTTCATCATTTGGAAGAAGGCTTGTTTAGCCTCTCCCTTTTGACCGCTAGTAGCCGGTCTCAAATAAGATGGCGCTGTCCCTTGAGCGGGAGTAGGCGTATTGCTTTCAACATCGTCAGCTACAGCTCTTTCGGGATCCATTTACTATACAAAAACACATTTTACATGTCAAGATCCATCACACTATCACAGTTCGTATGTATGGCATGTATAACTAGACTCCCACACGCTACGTTAGTCTGAGAATCGACCAAACCGTAGCTCTGATACCAATCAAATGTAACACCCCTAACCCGTATCCGTCGTCGGACTAGGGTTAAGAGGCATTACCGGACAATCGAAAAACTTTTACAATCATTTCGTATCATAAAGTATATCACTGTCACATCGTAACAGAATACAAGTAACTAGTACCTTATTGAGGCCTACGAGACCTTAAACATGCATTAAAAATGGGTCAGGACTAAACCGGAATCATACAAAAAAATTTCAAAAATAAAATATTTTTCAAAGTTATAGAGGTCGCACGCCCGTGTGGGCAGGCCGTGTGCCTCCCACGGCCTCAGACACGCCCATCTACCCGAGCCGTGCCAAAACAGGGCATACATACTGACTTGTCGACACGGCCTGAGACACGCCCCTGTGCCTCACCCGTGGTCGAGCCTGACTTGCATCACACGGCCAGTCACACGCCCGTGTGTCTAGCCCGTGGTCAAGCCTGACTTGTTTTGAGAATCAACCACGAAGGACACGGTCGAGCCACACGCCCGTGTGCTCAACCGTGTAGGCAAATATAGGCCATTTGCAAGGCCAAAATGCCATCCACACTTTGGGCTAACCCTACAAGCACATACAAGCATCATTTCATATACCAATGGCAACCAAAACATACCAAATAGTACATCATTTCTACCCATACATAAACATCACAAACACACCAACTTAGGTACCAATTAGCTCAACTAGATCACAAGCATTTCTATACATGTTTCATCCATAACCTTACCATCATAATATAACATCTACTCATCAATAAAATACAAACTTTGCTTCATAAACATTTCATAATTTTGGTCACCTCAATAGCAATCATAACTTACCAAAATATGCATCATTTAACATGACTACTCATTCACATAACTTACAATTAGGTAGACATATCACATGGCTATACACATATCTCAAACATAATCCTTTCCAACTAGACTATACATGCCATACTTAATATATACATGATCATAAAGTACCAAAATGTGATTGGAAAGTGTGATGACGATCCTCGACGATCCCCGAGCCTTCAGTAGCTTTAATGATCTATAAAACAATGCAAACACACACAGAGTAAGCTTTTAAAAGCTTAGTAAGCCATATACAAATAAACTTAACATATAATGTAAATAATCATATTCATACAATGTCATTAATGTTTCTCATTTGCAATTTCATAACATTTCCTTTGGCTCATTTATTCAGCCATTTCTTACAAACCAACCCATCTACATACACATCACTAGATCATAACTTACTCATACTTATATCACATTATATATCCACAAGTCTATGCACATATCTCACTAGGGTAAGTTCATTTATATACTTACCTTCCATACACATACATAGAGTACAATTCAAACGTACCTGATTCATTTATACATTTCACATAGCTTTTCGTTTTCTCAGAATTTTCCCGTTGAACCATTCGGAATCAAATAGGATACTCAAAATACTCAGATTAATCGTACAATGCCAACGTCCCAAACGTGGTCTTACATGTAACCAAATATCGATGCCATTGTCCCAGACAGGGTCTTACACGAATTAAATACGATGCCAATGTCTCAGACATGGTCTTACACGTAAATCTCAAATCGATGCCAACGTCCCAAACATGGTCTTACACGATATTACAAATCGGAAACCTATGTCATGACATACATAATCCTATCTATTCCTAGGTTCGTACGGGACTTCTCGGACATTGATACATTATCGATACTTCCTCAAATTTCAGGTATTTATCATCTCGTACACATTCACCACAATGAAATTTCATATAAACATACATAATTCAATACAAATACATTTATTTGTATATAGACTTACCTCGGATTCGGATAAACGAACGGACTCGACTATTCAACCACTTTCGACTTTCCGCGATCTAAATATATTTTCTTCGGTTCTTAATATATACATATTAAAATTTAATCCACTTATTCACCAATTCATTCAATTCAATCCAAAAACACATATTTAGGGCAATTTACAAATTAGCCCTCACATTTTCACATTTTGGCATTTTAGTCCTTATTTCACAAAATCACAAAATACAGAAAATCTCTATATACCCATGCTTAGCCGAATGTTCACTATGATCATACAAGTCCCTATGTTTCATTTATTTCACATTTTAGTCCTTCAAAATATTATTTTCTCAATTTAGTCCAAATTACTCAAATTCATCAAAAATCCAAAGACAAACTATGTTAATCTAACACATATATTTCATATTTCATCCTCAAACATCACAAAACTCATGAATTCATCAATGGAACTTTTCAAAATATTTATCAATTCACAAAATTAAAGCATGGGTTTTGAAGAACACAAAGTAACGATTACAAAAAACGTAGAAATTATCAAAAACCAAACAAATTACATACCTAAATCAAAGAAGACAAGGGCCAAACCTAGCTTGCTCAACAATGGTGTTCTTTCTCTTTAACTTTCGGCAATAGTGATAAAAAGATGGACAAAATGTTTGTTTTGTTTTAATTAATAACATTATTTTCAATTTACTAAATTGCCATTAATGATAACATTTAAAATTCATATAACGGATAGCCATTTATGGAATACTCCACTAACTATGGTCTAATTGCATCTCAAGGCCTCACATTTATAATGACACATCAATTTGGCACATAATCAATTAGAAGGCCACTTTTACATTTTATGCGATTTAGTCCTTTTCTCAAATTAAGCACACAAATGATCAAATTAAATCACATAAATTTCACACATACCAATTCACATGCTATAGACTCAGGAAATAATATTAAAATATTTTTCTAACTCAAATTTGTGGTCCCAAAACCACTATTCTGACTAGGGCCTAAACCGGATCACATTACATTTTGGGAATACATCCGAATACTCGCACTTTAAGCTGATCTTGATTCAATCTTTGTTTCTGTCACTTTCGTATCTAGTACATATACAAGATAAGCTTCACACCCCTTTCTCACAAATCTATGAGCAAACATAGACGAGATCGCAACTGTCATACTGATCAAATCATCAGATTCAATTCTAATAATCTCATTATTCTGACATTTCAGTTCAATTGTCTTTTGTCTACAATTCACTATAGCATTATGCATCGTTAGCCAATCCATACCCAAAATCACATCAAATTCATAGAATGGCAACAACATCATATTAGCCAAAAAATAGAAATCACGATGCATTAACGGTCAATTCTTGCAGACTTTGTCAACCAAAACACATTTGCCTAAGGGGTTCGATACTCTAATCACAAATTCAGTAGACTCTACAGGAAAAGTCTTACTAAATACTAAATTCATGCATATATAAGAATGAGTTGATCTTGGATCTATCAATGCAATCATATTAGTATCATAGATAGTGAAAGTACTGGTGATAACATCTGGAGATGACGCTTCTTCGTAAGCGCGAATAGCGTAGGCTCTAGCAGGTGCTCTGGCCTCAGATCTCACGGTAGAGTCCCTCGTCGCCCCTCGACTACCACTCACATTCCCAGTATGTCTTAGTGGTCTTCCTCTAGCCGACATATACTCGATCTCACATTCTGAGGTCTATCTTTCTCACCCAAATCAGGACAGTCTTTAATAAAATGATCCGGTGAGCCACAATTGAAGCAAGCTTTAGTACTTTTATTCCAGCATTCTCCAAAGTGTCGTCTCCCACAATGCTGACACTCGAGTTTTTTTGTCTTTCACATTGCCAACACTCGATACTGATGTAGCTTGAGCTTTAGAATCGGAGTATTATTTTCTATGATCTCTACTCGAATATTCATTTGAAACATTTGGGCGAGTATACGACTCTCTGGACTCGTTGATCTTTTTCTCGAGTCTCTAACTTCTTAATCTGCTTTTCTCTTTTCTTTGCTAAGATCTTCAGCTTTACAAGCCCTTTCAACCAAAAAACAAATTCTTTCAACTTTAGAATTCTGACTAGTTGTTTTATATCTTCGTTCAACCCGTCAATGAACCGTTTACACATAATCTCCTCAGTAGACACATACTCTCGAGCATACTTGCTTAATCGTACGAATTCTCTTTCATACTCAATGACAGTCATGCAGCCCTGTTTCAATTTTAAAAATTCTTTGTACTTTTGCTCTTAAAACTGTTGGCTTATATATTTCTTTCGAAATTCAGTCTGAAAGAACTCCTAGGTAACCCATTCTTTCAGAACCACAGATATCAGCGTGTTCCACCATTGATACGCGGTGTCTCTCAGCAAAGATACAACACATTTAATACATTCATCAGGAGTACAAGATAATTCATCGAATACCCAAATCGTATTTTCGAGCCAGAACTCAGCTCTTTCAGCATCATCATCAACAGTAGCCCAAAACTCTTCAGCCCCATGTTTACGAATCTTATCTACTGGTGGCTTGTTCAACCATATCCGATATACAACTTGAGGAACAACAAGGATTTGTTTAGGAATAGGTGGGGGTAGAGGTGGTTGAGCAGTCGAATTCGTTTGAATGAACTCTGTGAACCACTCATTCATCATTTTGAAAAAAGGCTTGTTTAGCCTCTCCCTCGTGGCTACTTGTTATAGGCCTAGAGTCAGATGGCGCTGCCCCTTGAGTGGGAGCGGGCGCATTACTCTCTACATCATCGGCTACAGCTCGTTCTGGATCCATTACTATACAAAAACACAATTTAAGCTGTCAGGGATCATCACACTATCGCAGAGTATATATGGCAATGTATAGCTAGACTCTCACACAAACTATGTTAGTCCTAGAATCAACAAATCGTAGCTCTGATACCGATAAATGTAACACTCCTAACCCGTATTCATCGTCAGAATAGGTTTACGAGGTATTACTGATCAATACACATCATTTAACATACAATACTTATACATTTACACATTCATACTCAAATACCATTCAACACAATCATATTGTCCCTTATAAAGACCTACGAGGCCTTAAACATGCTCAAAAAGTGGTTCGGGACTAAACCGATAACATACGAACTATTTGGAAATCTTAGAAATTTTTCATTCATTCAGGGGTCACACACCCGTGTGAACAGGCCGTGTGTCTCACACGGCTTTAGACACGCCCGTGTCACAGGCCGTGTGAAAACAGGGCATACATACTGACTTGGGTCACAAGGTCAACCACACGCCCATGTGTCTAGCCCGTGTACCCTTCGAAATGGCCACACACGCCCGTGTGCTAGGCCATGTACTAGGCCGTGCCAAACCTGTACGTATACTTACTTATGCAACACGGCCAAGTCACATGCCCGTGTGCTACGCTGTGTGCCATTTAGGGGGTATACTGACTTGTGCCACACGGCCAGTCAATGTGAGACCGTGTGGAGCATACTACTTCATTTATTATCAACACCAGGGGACACACGGCTGTGTACTTAACCGTGTGTCACACACGGCTGAGACACACGCCCGTGTCTCTGCCCGTGTGGACAAAAATAGGCCATTTGCAAGGCCAATTTGCCACCCATTATACACATACCTATTCAAGCTCAAATGGCACCATTTCAAGACACTAATGTGAGTCCAAATACCAACAATACCAATCACAAACATACTATAATTTTCCATCACTTTTCATACATAAATTCACATACACAATTCAATCAACTAATCATTTCACACTTACATTAATCAAACATAATTTCACTAGTACATAAACTCTCAAAATATCAATTTCCATCAAACCATATAAGTCAATTACAAAGCTCCAAATCTAACCATTTTGAGCAACTAAAAACCATAACCACATTCATGCCAAATCATACCAAAATAAATCATCACTCATGGCTATATATATATATACAAACCAAAACATATTCATTTACAAGCCAAATCTCATGGCTATCATCACCACCAAAATACCACAAGTAGCCTATACATGCCATATATCATATATACACAATTCAAAAGTACTAAATAGATGTTTGATAGTGCGATGATGATGTTCCCGAAGACTCTCGGTTCCGAGCTAGCCTTCATTCACTATAAAACATAGAAAAATAACACAAAGTAAGCTTCATATCTTAGTAAGCTCGTATGTGAATAACTTAATTCATCATATAAATACAATTCAACCAATTATACATAACATCATCATATACACATTAACTACAAACCTTTCTCATGTTTCAAAACATGATCAAATACCGTCTCATCGAACTTTCTCTATTTAATACTCGAATAGGTTCTGTACGTACCTGTATCGCCTCGTACTACCTCTTTCTCAACCACATCATTCTTTTACCCGTTGAACCATTCAGAATAGAAGTCGGATACTCAAAGATCTCAATCGATAAGTACCTATACCATGGCCCAAAGCCAAATCAAGGTAACTTATCTCGGAGTACCTATACCATGGCCCGTAGCCAAATCAAGGTAACTCCTTTCCGAAATACCTATACCATGGCCCGTAGCCAAATCAAGGTATCATTCGCACCCGTAGTGCCGATATCGTGGCCCGAAGCCAACACATCTGATATGCATGGCCCGAAGCCAAATTAGTATATCATCAGTATCCAAAATCTATTCCTAAGGTTCAACCAGGTCTTTTAGCTTGTCGATTCCATCTTTGAATATATCCATAGAATCGTATTTACAATTCAAATATTATTCGTATCTCATAAACACATTTTATACGATATCAAAGCTATTAACATATATTTATAATGAAATTTCCACATACGAACTTACCTCGTATTCGAAATTGACGGATCAGATCGACTACTCGATAACCTTGCTTTTCCCCCGATCTAAATCTGAATTCTTTTTTTCTTGATCTATATGTATTCAAATTTAACTCATTTAATCATATATTCTTTAAATTTAGTCCAAAACATACATTTAGGCCTATTTGCACTTTAGCCCCTAAGCTTTCACATCTTCACAATTTAGTCCTTATTTCACAATTACACAAAATTTACATAATTCAACAAGACCCATGCTTGGCCGAATTACCATAATGCCCCTAGCAGCCCAAAACTTTCATTTATTTCACATTTCAACCACTCAATTTGCATATTTTACAAATTAATCCCTTTTTGACATTTTTGTCAAAAATCACTTTACAAAACATGAAAATCTATCATCAAAAATTCATATTCCAACTTCAAACACCAAAGAACACATAAAATCATCAATGAAAACTCTTATAATCTTTAACAATTTCGAAATTAAAGGTACGGGCTATCCAAAACACGAAGCAGCGATCACAAAACATAGAAATCATCAAAAACCGAGCTCAAAACACTTATCAATCAAGCCTTGCAACTGCTGAACCCTAAATTCATAAAAATGGCTTCCTCCCTTGAGTATTCTGTTGATGACAGAGGAAATAAAAGATGATTTGTAATTTTTATCACATTTAATTAAGCTTTATTAACTAAATTACAAAATTAACCTTGTTCATAAACCATTAAAATCATCAAATTAATGGCCATATTTGTCCACTCATAAAAACAATGGTCAAATCACCATTTAAGGCCACCATATTTAAAAGCCAAAGCTATTTGACACCTTTAACAAGTAGAATGTAACTTTTTCATTTTACACGATTTAGTCTTTTTTCTCAAATTGAGCAATTAAACGATAAAATTAGCTCACAAAATTTTCACACATACATGATATTATGCTGTAAACACCAAAAATAATATTAAAATAATTTTCCGACATCAGATTTGTGGTTCTGAAACTACTATTCTGATTTAGCTAAAACTGGGTTGTTACACTACTCGACCTCCTCCTCGACGTCCACAATGCCCATGGAAACCATGTCCACGAAAATCATGGGAACTCATTAAATCAACTTATCTACAATGCCTGAAGTTCAAAGATCAGTTCAGAGTTCTCATCAAATATCTTATTTCATAGTTCATATCACAGTCTCTAACTGAAACCACAAGTTTAGTCATTACAGTAGGTTCCTAGCTAAATAATCTAGCTAAAGTAGAGATACTTACAGGTTCGACATCGAAGACTCAGTCTCTTATAAAAACATTTTTTAGAGTTACTCGAATAATTTTCTTTCGAAAACACATTTTATCAAAAATAGGAGTCCAGAAACATAGCACGAGTTTTGTAAACTTGGCTCTGATACCACTAAATGTAACACCCCATACCCAGCCTAGACGTTAAGACCAAGTTTGGAGGCTACATCAAAACGTTTAAGAAAACCAACCTTAAAGGAATTTAAAGTTTGTCATTTAGAAAACACCAAACAAACCAACGTGTAAATCCAAACTTACAAACCGAAATCCAAAATAAAACATATGTTAATTCAAAGTTAAAAAATAGTAAAATGTCTAGTAAAGAGACATGACCGAGCTCCCGATACATTGAGCCTCCTAACTCTGTGGATTACCTACAAAACAGTCAACAAATAAAATGAGTTTATAACTAAACGTGTGTAACCAATATATAGGCAAAACATCAATAAAGATATAGTAGTAATTGCCCAAATTTATAGACAAAATCAGAAATATATGACACTTAGTAATATCGTAACAGTTCAGGTAAGATGCCGAACATATAAGATACAAATGTAGAACCGATCAAATACAGATGTAGAACAGATCAGAATCATATACAGTTTTCTACCCCCATCCACTACACACCATCTTTGACCATCCCAAAACACCACATAGGTAATTACCCATCTAGCCCTAGACACCAATTTGTGTCAGTATGACACATTTCAGAATGATCACAGACTAGTTGTCAGACCAGTACGCGATAAATTGTCAGAACCAGATACAGATTTGTGGCTTATCCACTCGATTCGACAGATCATTAAACTGCTAACACTTACTTCTGTCTAACATTCCCACCCAATGCAGATACAGTTTATAGATATCAGATATAGATGCACAGACAATTATTCACATATAAGTCACAGTCAGGTATTACAAATCATTATCATTTAACAATTATCGCATCAATCATACATACAAATAATCGATTATTGAACCTCGGAGTATTGGATAATAATTATACAGTCTAATTCAGAGCATACAGACCCTACGGAAGGCCTACGTTTGATTTGAGCGATGCTTATGGCCCTAGGGAAAATTTTAGTATTTTGGCCCACACGCCTGTGCATTCACACGATCTGGGTGTCTGGCCCGTGTGGTCCGCACGACCTAGCACGCACTCGTGTGGCCCTCTTAATACCATACATGGCCTATCACACGGCCTGTCACACAGCCTGGCACATGGCTGTGTGGCTCAAAACAGTGAGTTACACGGTCTAACACATGACTAAACGCACGCTTGTGTGACCCCAATATCAAAATAACTCTCACACGGCCTAGACACATGCCCTTGTCTATGGCCTACGGGACACTAATTCACAAATAGTGAGTTATATGGTCTGGACACACGCTCGTGTCCCCCTAAATCACAAACAGTGAGTTACACGACCTGTACACACACTCGTGTCCCTAGCTCGTGTGACTCTAAATTACAAACCATGAGTTACACAGCCTGACACTCGGCCGTATGACACACACAGCCTACCACACGGCCGTGTGGCGTCGACAATCATGTTTTTCGGCGTTCAAAAGTCATAGAAAATTGGGTTTTTGGTACACACCTGCTGTAGATTTAACATAGAAGCAATAGAGAACAATCCGAAACCTAAAAACAACCAACGATTGTCTAGTTACACAATTCAATTGAGCTTACAAGACTAATTAAACAATCAATAACCGAACATGTCGAAAGCTTCGACGCAAACCCCCAACTCAGAAACAACTGTTACCTTCACATGATACGACACTTCACGAGCCTAAGGCATCTAGGGAACAGTTTTCCTCGAGACCTTCTCCTAACGAAAACCAATTGAACATTTAAATAGAGAAATCGAGCAATTTACTCAGAAAACCAATTTTGACCAAAAACAAATGACGACGAATGTTAGAAGAATTTTAACACCAGAACATACAGAATTAACTTCCAGTAAAAGAGAACGAAAAACGAAACTTTCTCGACCATAACAACAAATTTCAATAGGCAAAATTTGAGAACTAAACGACAAAAATTGAAAAGAAGAAAAATAAAAGGAAATGGAATAAGGGAGGGGAGAAGAAAGTTACGTTAACATAAAATTAAAAATAAAAATAATATATATATTTCATAAGAAAAACTAACTAATCCCGGAAAATAACAAAAACATATCTCCGCTTCGCTTACGTAGAGACTCAAACTCAAGACAATAGAGCAAACAGAAACTTAATCATCAAACCAGCAAGCTCATTCTTAACACAAATTCACACAGAAATAAACTTAAGTCCATCATTTAAGGATAAGGGTCAGATTAAGCAAAACAACAAAAATTCCCAAAAGTGATATTTGAACCCTTGACCTCTTACACACAAGCAGAGCACTTAGCTAGAATTTAACAAACAACACATAAATTTTTGGGGCGTTGTAAACAAAATTTTTAAGAGGTGTTCGTTAGAAATTCAAGGAGAGGTATTTTTGACAGAATTAATGGAATTACCCTTCGAAAAATTTGACCTTATTTTAGGAATGGACTGGTTGGTGGAACACCAAGTCAGTTTGGACTTCACTTTAAAGAGGGTTACCTTGACAACTTCCTCTAGGAAAGAGATAGTGATGGACGGAGAGCATAGAGATTTCTTATCTAACGTAATCTCCGCTCTAGTGGCCGAAAAGTTTGTGTGCAAAGGATGCGAATCCTTTTTGGTTTATATTATGGACACGAATGTTAGTGAATCAGCTGTGGAGAACATTCGTACAATGAGGGAGTTTCCCGATGTCTTTTTAGGAGAGTTACCTGGATTACCTCTGTAGTGCAAGGTTGAATTCGAAATCGATCTATTGCCTAGAACGACTCCGGTGTCCATTGCCCCCTATTGCATGGCACCTAAAGAGCTGATGGAACTCAAGGAAGAGTTAGAAAAACTTCTAGATCATGGATTCATAAGGTCGAGTGTGTCGCATTGATTTTGGTGTGGACATTGATTTTTGACTTTTGGGCTTTTAGGGATATTTTGCATGATTTGTTTTGAAAATACTAATTAAAATGGTTTATCAATTTAGTATGAAAAAATGAATTTTTCAAAACAATGATGATTTTGACTTTGAAACTGTATTACAAAATAAAACATATGTTTTTACGAAAATTAAACCTAGTTGTTTAAATTTTCAACATTTTATCATGTAACGACTTATAATCAGTAAACAATATTTTTGTTAAACTTTTAGCTGTGGAAATTTCAGATTGACACGTTTATTTTAAATACTCAGAATTAGACTTTCAAAGTTATTTGTTTCCAAAAATATTGTTCTAAGAAAAAGAAAGGGTTTACCTTAGCTTTCCTCAAATAAATCAATATACTAATTTTTAAATAAAAGAGATAATGAATTTTGGAGAGAAAATAGCTAAATGTTTTTTTGCGACACTAACGTGGCCAATGTGATCTTCGATATTCGATTATAATTTCTAGGTCGAGTTTAGGGGGTTATAAGTAGGGGTCGCAGTTTGAGCCTGCGATCTCTCCGACCATTTTGGAAAATCTTTTATTAAGTGATCCTTAGATCCACACTTGACATAGCCCCCAGCCACTTTACGACATCCACTAGGATGTCTTCGCTCACAATGCTCGTAAAGTGGCCAGCTCACAAACTTATGCGAACCCTCCTTTCCATCTTGGGTGTTGTTCCACTGTCATGAATGGTTCGATCTAAAACTTCACTTAACATTCTTGTTGAAATTTCATGAGTCATGATTCCTTTTGAACGCTCGCCTTGACACTTGCTTTCTCGCTCCAACTTTAATTTGTGGAGCCTTTATCTCCTTGATGGCTTTGTCTTTGTCAACTAGTTCACCGAAATTCGCGGTATCGTGGGTCACTAGGTAAAGTTGAATATCATGATGTAGCCCAAAGAGAAACCTCTGACACCGATCCTTCTCCTGCGAGACCATCTCAGCTGTGTACTAGCTTAGTCATACAAATTCTGCCTCGTACTTATCCATAGATAGCTTGCCTTGTACCAGATTGATGAATTGACGTTTGCGAGCTTCCATATATTGGTCGCCAATGAACTTCTTTTTCAAAGTTCCCAAAATGAACTCTAATGTTAATCGGTTCACAACAGTTCCTTGATTCACAATGTCCCACCAACGATTGGCTTCGTCGATTAGTAAGGACATAGTGCATCCCAACTTTTCTTTATCAGAGCACGCCATCTGCTCAAGGATTTTCTCAACACCCTCAAGCCAATATTCTGTCCTTCTAGGATCAGACCCTCTAACACCACTAAAACCTTTACCACCTAGAGCTCGTAGATGCTCCATTGGCAACCCATGGTTCATGAAGCAGTGTTGGCACCAGCATCTCACTGAAAAGCCCCAACCATAGCTTTCACTAATGGCTTTTTGCCATCTTCTAGAACATTTACCCTGTGAGGTTGGATCGACGGAATCTGTGCAAGTGTGCACAATCGCAACAAGTAATAAAGTGACAAGTAAATGTCGAGTTATCATACCCACAGGGACTGTAAAAAGAAAAATATTTATGAAATGTAAATCAAACACTTTGGTGATGCGAAAAATATTTTGTTTTAAAGAAGTAATTTAAAAACTAAAAATTAACTAAGTAATAGAAATAAAAAAGTAAAAATTCCAAAGCACGATTTCAAAAAGAGGAGTTTTAATCAATATGACATAAATGTGTTAGATTGATTACATTACTTAACTTAGAATTACTAAACCCATGTTCATGTTGTTACTAATACTTTCACGGCAACTTGGTAATTTGTTAACTACTGCAAATACGTACTTGCTAAATTAACCAATCTCTTGAACATTTTTCAATGCCAATTCAAATAAGTAATCAATCTTCATAAGCACATATAAGATTAAGTGAGGTAAAAAATATTTCTATATTGAAACAGTTTAATCACAATAATCTTGCAAGTTATGCAAGGCTAATGTACAATTTAATATTGTCGCCAATTTAACCTTTAGCTACCTGAGAAGATTAAACATGTACCAATTAAATATTGTGTCAATTAATTATAATTTCAATACGTTTAATAATTATTTATTCGTTACCTTACATTTTATAATGCAAGTGATGAACCAAAATAGTAACATATTCTAGGCCCACATTTAGTATGCTTTTGGATGAATTATCTCTTGATTTATGTAAAAAGGTGCTCTTAATCCTTTCTTTTCATGTCTTATACTCAGGAAAGCACACACGGATAAAAAGAACGAGAAACGGGCTCAAAACGGACCAAAGAGGAAATCGACACAGCCTGGACTTAGACCCACACGGCCGTGCCAAGTCAATCATCTAGAACACGGTCTAACCCTGACTCACACGGCCGTCTCTCATTAAAGAAATCCGAACATGGCCTGGCCACGATTCACACGGGCGTGTGCCATGGCCGTGCCTCTGCCGTGGAGAAGAGCAATTTCATTCGGGAAAGGATACTTAGGGAGAAAGAAACGTATTTCAGAAGCCTATAAATACACCCTAAGTATGACCTAAGAGTGGGAGCCCAAAGCCATCGTCTAGGGGCGTCGTGCTAGGCCGAGAAGGCGATTTGTGGGGATTCACTCGGGGATAGCCAGTTGATCCATCTCAAGAAGCGAATTATACTCAAGGCGAGGATCTCTCCTTCAATTCCTTCAGGGGTTTTAGGGATTTCTTATGTTTTGTTTTATCTTTTCTCTTGAGATGTTTTCCTTTATTGTTATGAACTAAACCCTTGAATGCAGAAGAGATGAAACCTATGATGAATCTTGTTATTATTTTCTGAATTATATGATAAATACTTAGTTTGTTCTTAATTATGTGAGCTTAATCCAAATTTAATGTGCTTAGGTGGAGGAGGAATAGACCCTGCCTAAGAGTAGATCCAACATGATTAAGCGGAGTTGATCGCACGCCTAGAGATAGGGTGACGAGATTTTGCCGGATTAGGGTGAAACCTAATATGGGAATCCATAGATCGATTTACTGCTATTCTAGGGGGTTATTATAAGAGAACGAGAGTTCCACTAATTAACCTAGGGTTAGACGTTATTCGCCTCGAGAGAGGGTTTAATATACGTTAGGGAGTCTTACAGATCAAACTAAGTGAATAAATTGTATGGTTTAGTGTGAGATAACAAGTGAAGTCTAGGTGGATTATTCCTAGGGTATCATCTAAATCAACTGAGTTTTTCCCAAGTTATTTTCCAAATTCATTCTTCTTTGTCTTAGAGTCTTTAGTTTAGTAGTTCGTTAATTTTAGATTAAAAGCAACTTCACTTATTTTAGGTTAAATAATAAAAAGAAAGTTAGTATTAGTACTTTTAGTTCCTTTGGGTTCGATAATCCGGTCTTGCCTAAGCTATACTACTATTCGATAGGTGCGCTTGCCTCAATCATTGTCAAAGTTAGTTTCCAGGTTCGATCATTCTTTTTATAAATTTTAAAGCTCCGATTCACAGCGATCAACTTTTTGGTGCCGTTGCCGGGGAACTAAAATATTAAGAAAGCTCTATTTTTATTACTTTAGCCATTATTTTTTATTTTTCGCAATTTATTTTTATTTTTAGTTTTAATTTTAATTTTACTAAATTCTCTTTCTTTCTTTTCCTAGCAGGTACCTCTAGTTTATGACTAGAAGGAACCCGAGAGGACCTTTAGAATACGACAGTTATATTGAAGCTACCGCTCGGAGAAATCGCAGAGAAATTAGGCGAGCCCTAAATTATCAAGAAGGAGAGCGAGAAGACAGATCCAATCCTACTGAAGGGATGGACGAAAATAACCCACCACCACAAGATGTGGGAGAAAATAATGCCCCTCGTACTATGTTTGATTATGCTAAACCTCATTTAACAGAGAGCGAATCAAGTATTGTTAGGCTCGCTATATTTGCTAATAATTTTGAATTAAAGCCTAACACTATACAAATGATTCAACAGTTTGTTTAATTTGATGGTTTGCAGGATGAAGATCCAAATACTCATATAGATAACTTTTTAGAGTTCTGTGACACCTTCAAAATAAATGGCGTTTTTGATGATGCCATACGTCTTCGGTTATTTCCCTTTTCATTAAGGAATAAAGCTAAACAGTGGTTAAACTCGCTACCACGAGGGTCAATCACTACATGGGATCAAATGACCGAAAATTTTTTATTAAAATATTTCCCACCGGCCAAAACGGCCAAATTACGTAATGATATCTCTTCTTTTGTGCAGATGGATTTAGAGACATTATACGATGCATAGGAGAGATATAAGGATCTCTTGAGAAGGTGTCCGCACCATGGTTTACCCTTGTGGCTCCAAGTCCGGACTTTCTATAACGGTGTAAACCCTCAACGAGGCAACTAATCGACCAAATACCGGTGGAACCTTGAATAAAAGAACTCACGAGGCGACCCTACGAGTTTATTGAAGAGATGTCATTTGAATAACTATCGATGGCAAGTTACAAGAACAAGGCCGACAAAAGCAGTAGGAGTTTACAACCTCGACGCAGAATAACCATGCTATCAAATCAGGTAGAGTTGATGAATAAGAAGCTTGATAGTTTGTGTTCCTCGCGGTACATCCGGTCATGCGATGCGACACAAGTGGGCGTGGCGAATCACGAGTACCCACCCTACCAACTAGGCACGAGAGAGCGAACGGATGAACTATATAGGTAACAATTTCAGATCTAATAATAACCCATATAGTAATAATTATAATCCAGGTTGGAGGAACCACCCAAATATTTCATGGGGAGGACAAGGAAATCAAGGAAATCAAAGACAACAACCTTCTCAAAATTTCCAAAATCAGCCCTATCCACAGGAAAAGAAGCCGAATCTTGAAGAGACGTTGAACAAATTCATAGCATCCACAGAAGCCCGTCTCCAAAAAACTGAGGTAACACTTGACACCCAACAAACATCGATCAAAACGATCGAGAACCAAGTTGGAGGACTTACAAAGGCAATCGGGGAAATTACCCAGTCAGTCAGACAAATTGCGAAGCTATTATCCAAATGACCGCAAGGGCGTCTACCGAGTAATACTGAAATTAATCAAAATGAGCAAATCCAAGCCATAACAACTCAAGAAAGTGAAGAAGTAGACGAACCCAATCCAACACAAGGAAATGGGGTAGAAAAAGGTAAAGTTGAGGTAACACAAGACAAGCCAAAACCGGTAATCAAGGAATACCAACCTCGCATACCATATCCCGAAGCGTTAACGAGAGATGACACAGAGGAACAGTTCGATAAGTTTCTTAAACTCTTAAAGAAATTACATATTAACTTACCACTACTTGAAGCTCTTACACAGATGCCAAATTCGAGGAAATTTTTAAAACATCTCTTGACGAATAAGCGCAAATTAGACGAAGATCCACATGTGGAATTAAACGCAGTGTGCTCAGCAATGTTACAGAATAGATACCACAAAAGCTAAAAGATCCAGGGAGTTTTACAATTCCATGTTTAATTGGTAGACTAACTGTTGATAATGCGTTAGCTGATTTAGGGGCAAGCATTAATGTCATCCCTTATAAATTATTTAAACAACTAGGTCTAGAAACCCAAGCAAACTAGGATGAGCATTCAATTAGGTGATAAAGCTGTTAGAATTCCTAGGGTATTATCGAAGATGTTCTTGTAAAAATTGTGATTCGTTTTCCCAGTAGATTTTGTTGTCTTAGACATGGATGAGGATAATTCGATTCCCTAATTTTAGGAAGACCCTTTTTAGCAAGCTGCGGGACTAAAATTGATGTTGATGCAGGAGAACTCATACTTTGTGTAGGGAATGAGACAGTCACCCTCAAGGCTCTCGACTCAGCTAAAACATCGAGTAATCAAGGTGAGAACATAAATTCTACTGATAACCATTCGGTTAACCCTTATTTTCAGGAAGCACCACCAAAGAATACAACTGAACCCGATCCTAAACCCCATGCCGACAAAGAAATAACTCTTGAGGAACGAGGGATTCAGTTCGATGATCTAGATGAGTGGAAGACACACTTCAAGAAGAAATTAGGGATACACGACGAAGAACCGGAACCACACAAGATAAAACCGAAGGAGCCCCCAAAAGAGCTAATAGGAACAACAAACCACTTCAAAATAGGGGACCAGGTACTGTTAGATCAGGCAAATCCTCGAATATCTCCTCCGGACCCTAGCACAAACAAAGAAATATCTTTTAGCATAACCAGTGTTTTCCCACACGGAACAGTCGAGGTGAGTAATCCTATTTTTGGTACTTTTAATATAAACACATCTCGACTTAAATTTTTTCACGAAGACACAAATGATAGCATGAGGAAGGACTTCCAACTCCTCAAACCACCCTGAATATGCAAATGAGAGGAGAGTCTAGCTTAAGACTATAAACTAGCGCTTCTCGGGAGGCAACCCGAGCACTAACACAATTTATTTTCACATTTTGCTTTAAATTTATTTTTCTTTTCTTCTTTTCTTTCTGAACACTTAGTTATAAACTAACTAGAAGTGTAGATTTCCAAGTCACACGGCCTTGCACACGGTCGTGGCCGTGGCCGTGTGGACCATAAGAATCCCCGTACTGACATAGCAGAGGCCGTGCAAATCAATTCCAACCACTTTTTGACGTCACGGATCCAACCACTACACCATGGGCACCAACAAAGGGGCACGGCCGTGCCCCATGACCGTGTGAAGCTACTGATTTTCCAACCACGGGCATAACACGCCCGTGCCTTAAAACCGTGCCAACATACTGACTTGTCGAACACAGGCTAGACACGAGCATGGGGTAACCAACACACCTAGACACACGGTCGTGCGATGCGGCCGTGTGAATCGACACGCCCAAGGAACACGGGCGTGGAATGGTACCAGGTTTGAAAATCTATTTAACCCACCCCTCCCTTCCCTCTTCTCCCACTAACTTTCAACCCTCAACTTGTCATTTTCCTTTTCTCTATACCCTTGAGCTACACCAAAACAATGCCAAAGAAGCGGAAGAAGCCAAGCACAGTCTCCCTCATGGAGACCAATACATATAAGTTAATGCCGACCGCTTCAATCACTCGCCAAGCCAAGAGTCTTTAAGACCAATTATCTGTTCTTTTATTTTTATCTTCTCCTTTATTTCCCTTCTCTTTAACACTCTTATGCTCAATTTAGTTTATTTTATCTTAGTTTCTTAATTTTAAGTTCTAAAGGCTGCTAGGGAATCACGCCAATTCCGCCACCACCAGCACCTCCGCAGCCTTAGAGGTCACACCCACCTCGCGAACCATCCAACAATAAGGACCCCTCTGTCCATCCATCTTTTCTTTTTACTTTATTTTACTTTCTGTTTACTTTCTCTTTATCTTCCTTGTCCTTAATTATATATTTAGTTTATTTTAATTGTGTCTTAATAATCCCTGGCTAATCCTGCATTAGCTACCCAATTTCTTCATCTAGCGCAGGATCACCACCCAGAACGACCCCTCCAACATATCGTTCATCCAACTCAAGGATTTCATCCATAATTCAGGGAGTTTTACTTATCCCCATATCTTCTGATCTGAACATTACATTTAATGTTATATATCTTTGTACATTGAGGGCAATGTACATCTTAAGTGTGGGGGGGGTGAACAACCTAAAAAGGTGCCTAAGTTTTTTTCATTATTCTCAAATTTTTGAAATTAGGTACCAAACTTTTTGCATTCTTCTTAAAATCCTGAATTTAGTCTTGTTTTTAAGTAATTTACTCATATTACTAATTAGGATGAAAGTTCTGATGATTTATGATTTTTATTGATATGTTTTAGATTAAGTTATTGATAATTGTGCATTGATAATTAAATTTGAAGAATACTAGAGAATCAAGCATGATAAGTCTATTTTTTAGAAATTAAAAATTTTCTAGGTTGTCAAACTAAGTTTAAATATTACTTTGAAGTTTGAAATTTACGAGGTTGACGTCAAAATACCCATAATTTTTGTGAGATTTTGAGCCTTATAGAGCATATATTCTTTTTCTTGCTCACTTTATTGATTATGAGTATGTCAACACTGATTTGTTATTCTAGAACTTGCATCGATTATACATGTCGAGACCACACTTTTTGATTTGATATACAGAGATGATAAAGGCACTTAGGTTTTAACCCACTTACTCCATAAAAAGCCTACCTTTACAAATTAACCCCTAGTGAACCCCTTTTAATCCTAACAACCCTATTTATTGACTCACCCACTAATATTAACCCAAAACCCTTTGTAATTGTTATCACCATTCTTTCTAACTACCCCTATATCGAGATTTGATCTGATTAGTTGCCTAATTATGAATTTTAGTAATTTATCCTTTATTATGTATTTAGTATGTTCTTAAAAAAATGACGAAGTATATTCATTATTAGTTATGTGATTAAACGAGCTTATACACTTATTCAAATTCCAAATATCGAATAAGAAGCTCGTATTATTAGTATTATTAGTTTTCAATTGATGTAATTATTATTATTAGTTCATTAGTTCTTAGTTAGGTAATTTGTCAATTCAATCTCGATTCTAACCCTCTAATTCAGCCTATATCCACACCCTTAACCTAAGCCCTGTTACAACCCTAACAAAGACCTTTTGATTTGTGTTTCATCTCATATTTCAGTGGTGGAGATTTGATTTTCATGCAAGCCTATGGGATTAACTCTTCATGTTTGACTTTTGAGTGCCTAAATTTTGAACCTTAAACACTTTGAGTGATTTGAGTGAATCTCTAGTGAGGATGTTAATCCTTGTCGATTTCGAATCAGAGGTAATTATTTAGATGAAGGGAAACACCTATGTTTTGTGCTACAAAATATAAGGCTTATAGTGTTTGAATTTTTAGGACTCTTTGAGTTGAATTATCCATGTATAAGTTATCTCTAAATTATGATGAGACACTATCAAAGACTATTATGAATTATAGAAAGTTCGTTTTAATTGTAAGTTGAGAATTTTGCTTGAGGACAAGCAAAAGCTTAAGTGTGGCGGTATTTGATAAACCGAAATAGTAACATATTCTAGGCCCACATTTAGTATGCTTTTGGATGAATTATCTCTTGATTTATGTAAAAAGGTGCTCTTAATCCTTTCTTTTCATGTCTTATACTCAGGAAAGCACCCAAGGATAAAAAGAACGAGAAACGAGCTCAAAATAGACCAAAACAGACCAAAGAGGAAATCGACACGGCCTGGACTTGGACCCACACGGTCGTGCCAAGTCAATCATCTAGAACACGGTCTAACCCCGACTCACACGGCCGTGTCTCATTAAAGAAATCCAAACACGGCCTGGCCACGATTCACACGGGCGTGTGCCATGGCCGTGCCTCTGCCGTGGAGAAGAGCAATTTCATTCGGGAAAGGATACTTAGGGAGAAAGAAACGTATTTCAAAAGCCTATAGATAAACCCTAAGTATGACCTAAGAGGGGGAGCCCAAAGCCATCGTCTAGGGGCGTCGTGCTAGGCCAGAGAAGGCAGATTTATGGGGATTCACTCAGGGATAGCCAGTTGATCCATCTCAAGAAGCCAGAATTATACTCAAGACGGAGGATCTCTCCTTCAATTCCTTCAGGGGGTTTAGGGATTTCTTATGTTTTTTTTTATCTTTTCTCTTGAGATGTTTTCCTTTATTGTTATGAACTAAACCCTTCGGATACCCGAAGGGGATGAAACCTATGATGAATCTTGTTATTGTTTTCTGAATTATATGATAAATACTTAGTTTGTTCTTAAGTATGTGAGCTTAATCCAAATTTAATGTGCTTAGATGGAGGAGGAATAGACCCTGCCTAAGAGTAGATCCAACATAATTAAGCGGAGTTGATCGCAAGCCTATTAATAGGGTGACGAGATTTCGCCGGATTAGGGTGAAACCTAATATGGGAATCCATAGATCGATTTACTGCTATTCTAGGGGGTTATTATAAGAGAACGAGAGTTCCACTAATTAACCTAGGGTTAGACGTTATTCGCCTCGAGAGAGGGTTTAATATACGTTAGGGAGTCTTACGGATCAAACTAAGTGAATAAATCGTATGGTTCAGTGTGAGATAACAAGTGAAGTCTAGGTGGATTATTCCTAGGGTATCATCTAAATCAACTGAGTTTTTCCCAAGTTATTTTCCAAATTCATTCTTCTTTGTCTTAGAGTCTTTAGTTTAGTAGTTCGTTAATTTTAGATTAAAAGCAACTTCACTTATTTTAGGTTAAATAATAAAAAGAAAGTTAGTATTAGTACTTTTAGTTCCTTTGGGTTCGATAATCTGGTCTTGCCTAAGCTATACTACTGTTCGATAGGTGCACTTGCCTCAATCGTTGTCAGAGTTAGTTTCCAGGTTCGATCATTCTTTTTATAAATTTTAAAGCTCTGATTCACAGTGATCAACAAGTATAACATAAGCATGGTTTTGTTTGATTGAACAACTCTCCAAGGCCTATAACAACACAAACATGATTTTAATAATTCAAGTGGATAGAATGCAATCAATCTAACACGAATTAATTTAAGCCATTTTAATTAGAAAAAGAACAACAAAAAAACAATTATTCATATTCATAATAACAACATAAATAAGAAAATTAATGAGAAGGGAACTAGGAAACAAATCAAGTATTTCTCTAAAGCCAGACTAGTACGCTCCTCTTAGTCTCTGCTCATTCTTTGAACTGAGGCCTCTACTGTAACATCCCAAAAATTAGGGGTTTGTGATTTTTGTGTAATTTCATGTGTTGGGCTGGCTCAGCTGGTTATTTGAGTGTAATTGGGGGTTCTAGGGAGGCCTGGGTGTAACATCCCAAATATGGGGTTATTTGGAATTTGACTATTTTTCTTGTTATGAACGGCTGCGATGTTATTAATGGAATAATAGAGCTTAATTTAAGGCTTTGAGTGTGCTTAGGTTTGTTTGGGAAATTTCGTTTTTTTAATTTTAAAGGAAGGAGCCTTGGTAAGTGGTGTTATAAGAATAAATGTGGGTATTTTTAACACTAAAAAGCCCTTGGTAAAGTGGCAAAAGAAGCCCACTTAAGAGCTACATGTGACGCCACCAAGGAGCAAGGGAGAGCCTTGGTTCGAGTCACAAAATCCTCTTGTTTTTGTTTTTATTTGGACTGGCACAATGGGGAGAGTTTTCTCCTTCAAACTCTTTTATTAGGTGTAATTAATTAGGGATAATAGAAGAGTTTTATTTGTCTAATTATAGTAATAATGAGAAGATATTTAAGGATGTTGGTTGGATTATTATTTGATAAAAGGTGAATTAATTCAAATTAGTTTGAATTAATTTAAATGGGTGGCCTAGAGAAAAACTAGGTGATGGCCGAATGTGGGACTCCTTGGTGAAGAGGAGTGGACGGCTAGGAGTTGAACTCCTTGTTGCCTAGGTTGGACGGCAAGCTTGAAGGGGGGGGAGGCCGAATGCTTATAAAAACCCCACCCTAGCTCATTGTTTTGGTTTTTTCCATTCTTGCTAAGTTGCCGAAAAACCCTAACCCCTCTCCCTTGTGTTCTTTTATTTTCCTTGTTCTCTCAAACCCTTGGCCGAAACACTCTCTACTTCTCTTAGCCGAATTCCCTAGCCCTCTTTTGCTCTTGCGTTTTCACCATTCTCTCAAGCTCTCAAGCCGAATCTTCTACCACCTTTCTCCCCTATTATTTTCTTTCCCCTTGGCCGATTATGCTCTAGTGGTGTACCGAAAACTCTCTTCCTCTACTCTATGGTCTTGGCCGAATACTAAGGGTGACCCAAGTCTCTCTGGGATTCTTCTTCCAATCGGTTTAAGAAGGTAAGGGACACTAGCCGAAATTCCAGAGTCCTCTTTTAGTCTCTTGCCGATTCCCATTAAGGGGGTAGGTGCCGATTTCTATAATGGATAATAGGGTTTCTAAACGGTGGTGATAAGCGATTCTTTCTATAGGTACTTCGGATTCGGGAAGCAATCAACCCAAGCTATAACCTTTGGTGACCGGTTTGTTAAGGTGGTGAGATCGATTTTCTTTATTTTTGATATCCATTTAAGCCGAAGGCTACTAGCAGTTAAGTGCCGATTATAGGGTGGTGAAGTAAAGAGCTAGTACTCAAGATATTCAGTAAGACTTGGGTTCATAAGGAACCCCTCCTAATATTTTGGTTGGCCGAATGGCCTAGGATACTAACACTTATGAATGGCCGAATATAGGGGCAAAGACATTAAGTGTGGCCGACATCTCTTTTCGGGATTTAGGTTATTCGTGGGTGACAGGTGTGTACATACACACGTATAATAGTTAATAAAGTGTATTAAGTGTATGTTATGTGTAAATCGCTTTATGTAGATACGGCTTTAGTGCCTTAATGGTACAAGCGAGGATCTGAGTAAGTCTCTATTTGTATGAGATTGATGATAATGCTTTTGGGAAGCATGGATTATTTGATACATGTGATATATGTATGTCTTGTTGTTAACTGTTTGACATGGGATGATGAGAGGAGAGGCGGTGATATCGTCCGACGAGCACCGGTGCTTTGGTAGCACATCTGTGACTATATGTCACCAGAGGTTTGGTACCTCCAGAGGTTTGGTACCTCATAGCGACTTGTCCCTGTGGTTAACACCACCGTGGGTTGGCCCCACTTGAGATATGGGATCGTCTGCCAGTGATTTGGTATCACACGATGGGTTGGCCCCATCACCCGATTTGTGTCTACGGACACCGGTGCTTTGGTAGCACATTGTGACTATATGTCACCAAAGTGGTTTGGCACCACCAGTGTTTTGGTAACACATCGTGACTACGGTCACCAGTGGTTTGGTACCACATGGGGTAGGCAAAGGTGTTTGGTTGGCTAGGTTGGGTACACGATACCATGCATAGTTAATTGTTATATGTTGTGTATGAAACGTTGTATTAACCGGGGGAAGGGTTACATACTGAGTCTTGGTGACTCACCTTCTCCTTTAACATTTTTCAGGTGACTCGTAGAGGGCGGTGGAGGAGCCGGTTGGACTCGAGGTGGCCATGCAGTGGTTTTAAATTTATAGAACTTTATATTTGCTTATTTTTACTTTGGTTGTAATAAGGCCTCCATAAACTATAGTTGCGTTATTTTTTTTATGTTGGATATTTACTCAAGACTATACTTTTAAAATTGAATTAAATCACATGTTTTTTTTTGTTAACACGAAAAGGTTTATTCGTGCCATCGGGCACACTTGAAACCGTATAACAATTGGACTTAATTAAAATTCCAAAATTTGATCTAAGGGTAGCTTTAACAAGACAACCAAAACAAGGAGTTTTCAATGGAAATTAAATGTGTTTTGAAATGGTGTTCGCAAGGTTTTACTCGGTAACAAATCAAATTCGGTCGTAGTGTTTGGGCGGGTTTGGGTTGTTACTGATTGGTATCGAGCCCAGTTCAAAGCTCTATTTGTCAGGCCCAAGGCCCAAAAATGTTTTTAGTAGGCCTTATGGTATGATTTACGGGTTTTTAAGCAAAGATGGCCCGAGTCTCCAGACCGATCCGCCTGTAAGTACATCTAAACCTTTTTGTGAAATATATTCGTAGAAGGGTAGGAAGCATGGAACGTAGATAGATTTATAGGACTTGGACCCTAAGGTTAGATTACTCAAACACAACGAAGCATAAGACTTAAGGAACTAAACCAACTTATGACTTAGTCAAGGAGCTAGGTGTGGTAAACCCCATGACGCATGTCTAGGATTGGATCGGAAGAGCTTGGTATTTAAGCAGTCCTCGTGACTCACCTCCTCTTCGCAGTATCCTACCAGTGCGTAGCTCGGTTCACCCTAACTCTCGAGGGCTCGGTGGTGTGGTAACCTCTGCATGCGCATGTCTAGAAAGGTTCGGTGAGAGCTTGGTATTTAAGCGGTCCGCGTGACCCACCTCCTCTTCACTTGAATTCCGCACAGTGCGTAGCTTTGGTTCACCCCGACTGGGAAGGCTCGGTCATAGGCTAAAAACAATGATTAAAACCCGAGAAGGAATTAGCCTTGTTTTTGAAATAGAATGAATAACCACCCTAATGTTTTCAAAACTTATCCGATAACCCTTTTGAACCCTAGAACACTACGTATACAATGTTTTCTCGGAAGACTTGATTTGTGAAAATTACGAAATACCCTTAGGAGTAAAATTACCAAAATGCCCATGACCCATAAAATATTAATTCGACGGTTTTGCTTAAAAATTTCAACTATTTTACAAATATCAAGTAGCTTAGCTTTGGAAATCATCAAGTAAAATATTTTGGTTACGGAAAATTACGGAAAAACCCTGTAGGAAAAAGGACGAAAATACCCCAGGTTAGAAATGGCGTAAATGTCCGATGAGTGAATAGGTATGGAAAGTATTAAGGAATGGATGCATGGACCTCTTTGTGTGAACTAGGATAGGAAACTGAAACCTTGTTTGCTCGAAAGAATCTCTGATTAAACCTTATCCATAAAATTTCTTCGCGAGTAATAAAGTGAAACAAATGCTAACGCATAAAATTTTTCTTAATCAGATTAAAAGCGCGGTAGATAGAATGAGTTCTAGAGGACGTGGACGCCGTGGGCGTGGTAGGGTAGGATGACGGTGTCCGAACCCGTCAGTCGAGGACAAGGTTCAGAAAATGAGGTACCATCGCCACCACCACCTCCTACTTTTAGAGCCGAGGGCGGAGCGGCCGGTGGCGAGTCGGTATCATCGCAAGTCGTGTTGCGAGTCTTGGAGATGGTGGTGGGGCTGGTGGAAATGTTGGAGCTCGAAATCTGTCCCCGAGCGACTCCGATCTAACGGAGCGGAGGTATTCCGAGTGTGTGTCGAGTGGCACCGGTGCGTGGATCATCGCTAGAGTCAACCGAAAGGATCATGGATGACCTTGACTTGATGAAGAAGAGAAGTCGAAAAGGCGTGTCGCTACAAAGGATGAAGCGTATCGGTGGTGGCTTACGGTTCGAGATGGGGCTACAAACACCGATGATTTGACGTGGGAGTATTTGAGAACCGCCTATCGAAAAAGTATGTGGGCATTAGCTACACCGACGCCTGCAGAGAAAGGCTTTTTCGGGATTAGTGCAAGGAACTAAGTCCGTGTCGGAATATGAGGCGGAATTTTTAAATTTGAGTAGATATGCGAGAGGCATCGTACATCGAACATGAGCGCCGTGTGTCCGCTTTGAGGATGGACTCGAGATGATTTGAGGTTCTTGGATTGCCCCACAAAGAGTTCGTGAGTTCTCATCTCTAGTGGAGAAGGCTAAGGTAGCCGAAGGAATCAAGGAGGCCGTGAGGCGTAACTATAGTAAGAACAATCGTAAGAGAAGTTTTGGGTCATTTGGATCAAGCGGGAGTGCTCGTAAAAGGCTAGGCCAAGTGGGCCCAATCAGCAGCGACAAGGCCCACTGGCGCTAATCGAGGCCGACTCGGGCAATCGCTGTGGAAAGACCCATTGGGGAGGATGTTGGACTGGTGACAAAGGATGCTTTGAGTGTGGATCTTTGGAGCATCGCGTCGAGGATTGTCCCCGAAACTAGCTAAGAAGCGCCGGAAAGGCGTAAGGGCGAGTACAGGATAGGAATGTAGGACCACGGAGGGTCGTGGTAATGGTAGGGAAACAACGGCCCTAACCGAGGTCGAGGAACTCAAGGCGCGAGGTTCAGGCAACACGCAGGCTAGGCGGCTGGCTTAGTTTACGCAATGAGGTGTCGCGAAGAAGGTGACGCACCGGATGTTATAACCGTGACGTTTCTAATTTTGGTTTTCCTTATGTTGCATTGATTGATGTGGGCTCGACGCACTCGTACATTGCTAGTAGTGTGGTAGGAACTATGGACCTAAAATCAAAGCGCTTCTAGGGAGATGACCGTAGTTAGCCCCTTAGGTCACTCCGTAGTCGTAGATAAACTCTATAGAGGCGCACCCTAGAACTTCAAGGGGTAGTATTTGTAGTGATCTAATGGAACTACCGTTTGGGGAGTTCGATTTGATCCTTGGTATGGATTGGTTGGTTAAGTACCAAGCGAGTTTGGATTGCGCACTAAGCGCATGGTCCTTAAGACGACCATGAAGGTGATGAAGTGGTTATGATAGGTGATAGAAGGAATTACCTATCCAACGTAGTGACCGCCTTAAAAAGGTGAAAAGATGGTCAAGAAGGGTTGTGAGGCGTATTTGGTTCAAATCGTGCTTTGGAAGCTAAGGGGTTAGTAATTGGAGAGGTCCGAACGGTTGGGGAATTTCTTGATGTGTTCCCGTAAGAACTTAGGGTTTGCCTCCGGATCGAGAAGTCGTCGGTATAGACTTGCTACCGGAACGGCACTGTGTCCATAGCACCATACCGAATGGCACCAAAGGAATTGGTGGAGCTAAAGGCTCAAATTCGGAGCTCTTGGATAGAGGGTTTATACGACCAAGTATATCTCCGTGGGGAGCACCTGTGTTGTTTGTCAAGAAGAAGGACGGTTCTATGCGGATGTGCATCGACTACCGTCAGCTAAATAAGTTAACGATCAAGAACAAGTATCCGTTGCCTCGGATTGACGACTTGTTTGATCAACTGAAAGGTGCCTCGGTGTTTTCGAAGATAGACCTTAGGTCGAGTTATCACCAATTAAGGGTGAAGGAGGTCGATGTTCACAAAAGCGGCATTCGAACTCGGTATGGGCATTTCGAGTTCTTGGTGATGCCATTTGGGTTGACTAATGTGCCGGCGGCATTCATGGACTTGATGAACAGAGTATTCCAGCAGTACTTGGACCAGTTCGTCGTGGTGTTCATAGACGACATATTGGTTTATTCAAAGACAGAAGAAGAGCATGATAAGCATTTACGGATAGTTCTGCAAGTATTGAGGGAGAAGCAGTTGTATGCCAAATTCAGTAAGTGTGAATTTTGGCTTAGGGAAGTGGCTTTCTTAGGTCATGTGGTATCAGCTGAAGGAATTAGAGTAGACCCTCGCAAGATTGAGGCAGTATTGGAGTGGAAACCACCTAGGACGGTGGCTGAAATACGAAGCTTTCTGGGTTTAGCAGGATACTATCGGAGATTCGTGGAAGGATTCTCTCTAATAGCAAATACTGTTAACTAAGTTGCTAAGGAAAGGTGTCCCATTTGTATGGACGGAGAAGCAAAGCAAGAAAGCTTTGATAAGCTAAGGAAGATTTTGACTAAGCTCGGTTTTGGTGCGACTGAAGCAAGAAAGTTATTCACGGTTTATTGTGATGCATCTCACACCGGCTTGGGATGTGTGTTGATGCAGGATGGGAAGGTAGTAGCCTATGCATCCCGTCAATTAAGATCGCATGAGGTTAACTACCCAACTCACGACTTAGAGTTAGCGGCGGTCGTCTTCGCTCGAAGATATGGAGACATTACCGTATGGAGAGAAGTCGATGGTCTACACGGATCACAAAAGCTTGAGGTATCTTCCGACTCAAAAGGATGCGAATCGAGGCGGCGTCGATGGATTGAACTACTAAAGGACTATGATTGTTCAATCGAGTACCATCCGGTAAGGCTAATGTGGTAGGTGACGCATTGAGCGGAAGGTGGTGACGGACTTAAGAGCAATGTTCGCTCGGTTAAGTCTGTATGATGATGGGAGTCTTTTGGCAGAACTTCAAGTAAAACCGACTTGGATTGAGGAGATTAAAGAAAAGTAGTTAATAGATGAAGGCTTGAGCTCTAAGAGGGTACAAGTTCAAGACGGTGGATTGGAAGGGTACAGTCTGTCTAGTGATGGAGTGCTTTGTTTTCAAGGACGAGTATGTATGCCAAAAGATACAGATTTAAGGCAGAAAATTCTCCGAGATGCACATAGCAGCCCATACGCTATGCATCCTGGGGGAAGCAAGATGTATGGAGATTTGCGGAAACAATTTTGGTGGCCTGGGTTGAAGCGTGAGATAACGGAGTTCGTAGGGAAGTGTCTGACGTGTCAGCAGGTTAAGGCTGAACATCAGTCACCATTGGGACTACTTCAACCGATAAAGATCCCTCAATGGAAATGGGAGAGGATCACCATGGATTTTGTTGGTGGGCTACCCCTTACGCCCACCAAGAAGGATGCGATTTGGGTAATTGTGGATCGCTTCGACTAAATCGGCTCACTTCATCTTTGGTGAGTGAATTACTCACTCCGAAGCTAAGCGAAGGCGTATGTGGGTGAAATAGTGAGGTTGCATGGCGTGCGATGTCGATTATCTCGGATAGGGATCCCCGATTCACGTCAAGGTTTTTGAAAGCGTTGCACTAAGCTTTGGGTACACGGTTAGATTTGAAGACGGCTTTCCATCCACAAATCGATGGACAATCGGAAAGGGTGATCTGATTTTAGAAGACATGTTAAGAGGTCGTGTCTTGGATTTTAGTGGTAGTTGGGAGGAGTACCTACCATTAGCGGAATTCGCTTATAACAATAGTTATCAAGCGAGTATTCAAATGGCTCCATACGAGGCCCTATATGGACTGAAGTGTCGTACTCCTACATGTTGGGCGGAGTTGGGGAAAGACAAGTTAGGTCCAGATTGGTATGCAGAGAGGCGAAGACAAAGTCAAGGTGATTCGGTCTCGTCTCAAGGAAGCATCGGATAGACAGAAGTCTTATGCCGATCTTAAACGCAAGGAAATGGAGTATCTTTGTGGGAGACAAGGTCTTTTACGAAAGTGTCGCCTTGGAAAAAGGTGTTGAGGTTTGGACGGAAAGGGAAGTTAAGCCCAAGGTTCATTGGGCCATATACTGTGGTGAAGCGAGTAGGACCAGTGGCTTATCAGCTAGAGCTGCCGGCAGAACTGAGTCAGATTCATGACGTATTCCATGTATCAATGCTGAGACGGTATCGGTCAGATCCTTCGCACGTTGTGCCAGTAGCAGAGATCGAGGTGAACACGGATTTATCTTTTGAGGAAGAACCGGTTCAGATTATAGATCGAGATGTGAAAGTTCTACGTAGAAAGGCAGTGCCTTTAGTAAAAGTGTTATGGCGGAACCACGGAGTGGAAGAAGCTACGTGGGAGCCCGAGGAGGTAATGCGGCAGCAATACCCCCATCTCTTTTGATCAAGGAATTTAGAGGGAAATTTATTTTAAGGGGGGTAGAACTGTAACATCCCAAATATGGGGTTATTTGGAATTTGACTATTTTTCTTGTTATGAGCAATTTGCGATGTTATTAATGGAATAATAGAGCTTAATTTAAGGCTTTGAGTGTGCCAGGTTTGTTTGGGAAATTTCGTTTTTTTAATTTTAAAGGAAGGAGCCTTGGTAAGTGGTGTTATAAGAATAAATGTGGGTATTTTTAACACTAAAAGCCCTTGGTAAAGTGGCAAAAGAAGCCCACTTAAGAGCTACATGTGACGCCACCAAGGAGCAAGGGAGAGCCTTGGTTGAGTCACAAAATCCTCTTTGTTTTGTTTTTATTTGGACGGCACAATGGGGAGAGTTTTTCTCCTTCAAACTCTTTATTAGGTGTAATTAATTAGGGATAATAGAAGAGTTTTATTTGTCTAATTATAGTAATAATGAGAAGATATTTAAGGATATTGGTTGGATTATTATTTGATAAAGGTGAATTAATTCAAATTAGTTTGAATTAATTTAAATGGGTGGCCTAGAGAAAAACTAGGTGATGGCCGAATGTGGGACTCCTTGGTGAAGAGGAGTGGACGGCTAGGAGTTGAACTCCTTGTTGCCTAGGTTGACTGACAAGCTTGAAGGGGGAGGCCGAATGCTTATAAAAACCCCACCCTAGCTCATTGTTTTGGTTTTTTCCATTCTTGCTAAGTTGCTTGAAAAACCCTAACCCCTCTCCCTTGTGTTCTTTTATTTTCCTTGTTCTCTCAAACCCTTGGGCGAAACACTCTCTACTTCTCTTAGCCGAATTCCCTAGCCTCTTTTGCTCTTGCGTTTTCACCATTCTCTCAAGCTCTCAAGCCGAATCTTCTACCACCTTTCTCCCCTATTATTTTCTTTCCCCTTGGCCGATTATGCTCTAGTGGTGTACCGAAAACTCTCTTCCTCTACTCTATGGTCTTGGCCGAATACTAAGGGTGACCCAAGTCTCTCCGGGATTCTTCTTCCAATCGGTTTAAGAAGGTAAGGGACACTAGCCGAAATTCCGAGTCCTCTTTTAGTCTCTTGCCGATTCCCATTAAGGGGTAGGTGCCGATTTCTATAATGGATAATAGGGTTTCTAAACGGTGGTGATAAGCGATTCTTTCTATAGGTACTTGGATTCGGGAAGCAATCAACCCAAGCTATAACCTTTGGTGACCGGTTTGTTAAGGTGGTGAGATCGATTTTCTTTATTTTTGATATCCATTTAAGCCGAAGGCTACTAAGCAGTTAAGTGCCGATTATAGGGTGGTGAAGTAAAGAGCTAGTACTCAAGATATTCAGGTAAGACTTCGGGTTCATAAGGAACCCCTCCTAATATTTTGGTTGGCCGAATGGCCTAGGATACTAACACTTATGAATGGCCGAATATAGGGGCAAAGACATTAAGTGTGGCCGACATCTCTTTTCGGGATTTAGGTTATTCGTGGGTGACAGGTGTGTACATACACACGTATAATAGTTAATAAAGTGTATTAAGTGTATGTTATGTGTAAATCTGCTTTATGTAGATACGGCTTTAGTGCCTTAATGGTACAAGCGAGGATACCGGTAAGTCTCTATTTGTATGAGATTGATGATAATGCTTTTGGGAAGCATGGATTATTTGATACATGTGATATATGTATGTACTGTTGTTAACTGTTTGACATGGGATGATGAGAGGAGGGGGCAGTGATATCGTGCTGACGAGCACCGGTGCTTTGGTAGCACTGCTGTGACTATATGTCACCAGAGGTTTGGTACCTCCGGAGGTTTGGTACCTCATAGCGACTTGTCCTCGTGGTTAACACCACCGTGGGTTGGCCCCACTTGAGATATGGGATAAATGCGCGGTGATTTGGTATCACACGATGGGTTGGCCCCATCACCCGATTTGTGTCTACGGACACCGGTGCTTTGGTAGCACATTGTGACTATATGTCACAAAGTGGTTTGGCACCACCAGTGTTTTGGTAACACATCGTGACTACGGTCACGGTGGTTTGGTACCACATGGGGTAGGCAAAGGTGTTTGGTTGGCTAGGTTGGGTACACGATACCATGCATAGTTAATTGTTATATGTTGTGTATGAAACGTTGTATTAACCGGGGGAAGGGTTACATACTGAGTCTTGGTGACTCACCTTCTCCTTTAACATTTTTCAGGTGACTCGTAGAGGGCGGTGGAGGAGCCGGTTGGACTCGAGGTGGCCATGCAGTGGTTTTAAATTTATAGAACTTTATATTTGCTTATTTTTACTTTGGTTGTAATAAGGCCTCCATAAACTATAGTTGCGTTATTTTTTTTATGTTGGATATTTACTCAAGACTATACTTTTAAAATTGAATTAAATCACATGTTTTTTTTTGTTAACACGAAAAGGTTTATTCGTGCCATCGGGCACACTTGAAACTGGTATAACAATTGGACTTAATTAAAATTCCAAAATTTGATCTAAGGGTAGCTTTAACAAGACAACCGAAAACAAGGAGTTTTCAATGGAAATTAAATGTGTTTTGAAATGGTGTTCGCAAGGTTTTACTCGGTAACAAATCAAATTCGGTCGTAGTGTTTGGGCCGGGTTTGGGTTGTTACACTGGGTTCGAGTCCAAGCCCTGGAAAAATTTTGGTTTTTGGGCTTTTTAGTGGAGAGGGCTATTGGAGGCAGGACTTATTTAAATTAAAGTGTGGTTTTTATCACAAGTTTGCCATGTTGTAGGATGGATGTGGCGTCAATGGGAGAGCTAGGGGGAAGGAGTTCGGATATCACAAGCTACAATTGGTAGCTTTTATTTTTGTGCTTTGGGAGAGGAGGAAGCAGAGTTGGGATCAAACTCTGCCTTGGAGGTTGGAGAATGAGTCAAACACTTTGAATGGGAGGTGGAGAGCAATTTGAGGAGCAAAAAGGGGAGAAAATTGTGGGATAGGGGAGAGTGGTAGAGTTGGCCGAATTTGGGAGTGTGTGGGGGTGAGAATTTTGGCTGAAGAGGGGCCTGGGTAGCATATTCGGTCTTGAGTGAGGTAGAGTGCCGATTTTCCCAAGTGTTCTTTTGAGAGAATTTTTACTTTTTGTATTTTTTTCGGCTATAGCATTTCGGGTCTTTTTGCTTCAATTTTCTTTTGCCGAAACCTCAACTTCTCTATTATTTTCTTCTCATCTTCTTCACTTGTTGTTACCCAAACATCTGTTGCCGAATTCTCCTTCTGATCTCTTTTCTTCCAGTAGCCGAATCCTTCCTACACCAACTCTTCATCTTGTGTTCACTAATTGGTAAGTCCCCACTCCCACATTCTTTCTTTCCCTCTTTGTATCATTTTTCTTTCTTTGACCGAATGCCACACTCTCTTGTTCATTATTCTCTCTCCCCTCTCTGCTTAGCATAAACCGAAACTCTTCCTGGGGTGTAGACCGAATTCTTTAGCAAAACAACGGGCGTAAGTCATCAACTTTGATTTTGGTAAGGGCGAAGTGTTCGGTTACCTTTTTAATATGATGCTAATGTTATTCTTGTGACCTTTTTTGAGGAGTTAGCGTCGGTCTCTTTCTTTCTTATAGGAGGGTCGAATGTTGTTTGGATGCTAACCTCTTTGGTGCATCAATTGTTTTCTTTTAGGAACTTGTGGTGGTAGCCAGGAAGCAAGGCCGAATTTTAGAACTCTGTAAGGGAGATCACGTTTTGTGGTAAGTGATTCTTGTGGTGTAATGAATTCGGGTTTGTGTAAACTTTTGAGAAGTTGAGGCTAACTTTTGATCGTTGTTATCTTAGGGGCAACAATGAGTAGTTCTTCCGACAAATCCAAATCAGGTGTGTACTCACACCATTTCAACTTTAGATCGGCAAATGCTGAAAAGCCTAGGTATCGGCAAACGATGCCACACGAGCGTGTGATCGCACGTATGGTGGATCGGGCCCACGAGTGTGGGCGTAAGACGCTTGAGGCCACCATGAGGGTTCTCATTGGCTTAGGTCATTTTGGGCCTCGTTTGGCTGAAATGGGCCGAGTGGGCCCTATGCGAGTAAATCTTGTGAACAGATAGGAAATAAGGAGCCGGCCATGGCGATCACATGGCCAAAGGCCGTTTTGGGCCGAATGGGCCTCACGAGAGTGTGGGCCCACCTGGGTTGAGTTTCGGGCTTTGGGCTCAAATACAACGTTTTGGTTAAATATGTCATTTTGACGCTCGAGGCGACTGTAGACATTCGGAAAGGACGTAAAATTACCCGAAATACCCTCGAAGGGAAAAATGACCGAAATACCCCTGAAGGGTAAGATGACCGTTATGCCCTGAAGGGCAGAATGACTAAAATGCCCTACATGTTATATGATTGTTATCGTATGTTAATTATGGTATGTTGCATTCATGTGATATTATGTTGCATGGGGTTGGGATATTGGTTATGGAGGAAGTTTTGATAGGATCGCATGGTCGCTTGACGACTGTGGATCCACCGATGGCTTTAAGTCAATTATATGATTGGCAGCTCTGCTGCAATATTGGTTAGTGCTGCAACCGGTACAACATAAGAGTGTAGGGATGGGTGGGTCGATTAAATCCCCACAGGAGTGCAGGGTTGGACAGGAGATGGAGTGCAGGGTTGGTATGGGCATTAATGCATTGCATATATAGATTTTAATATTGAGATGGGCTTAGGCCCAGATAAATATGATATGTGACATTTGACATGGGTTAAGGCCCAACTGAGGCTATTATGGGCTAAGGCCCAAATGCCACCGCTACTGTGTTGGGCTTGGGCCCACATTGATGACTGTAATGGGCTTAGGCCCGGATTGGTTTGATGCATGCCTTATGACCGATGAGGGTTGTGCACACTGAGTTTTTGTACACTCACCCCCTCTTTTTATTAAATGTTTCAGGTAATCCTCAGTAGGCGGTTCGACGTACGGGAGTACTCGGAGGTGGCCACATTACGAGCAGCTTGAATCTTAGTATTCTATTTTACTTACTTAAACCGTTTTCTTATTGGGTTGTAATAAGGCCTCTCCTAAATTCTGGTTTTTAATTTGGATTTCGTTTATTATGATTTAAACCTGCTAAAAGTTGAACCTGATTTTTCCCAAAACGATAACTGTTTTCTAAACACTACGTTTTCGCAACTCAATTTTTGGATAACACGCCTTCGTAAATCATAAATTTAAGTTAAGCCTCCGCAACAACGAGGTTTTGAAATTTATAAATTTTAATAAACGTCGATTAATAATAAACAAACGCCAACTGAGACTTTAGTTTTTAAATAACAAGAAGAGTTTTCGACGAAACAACGATTTTCGAAAAACACCTCAATGTGACACGCCAGATTCGGGCCTAACTTCTAGGCCGGGTTTGGGGTGTTACATCCACGAACAATTGAATGCTGCTATTCCAATGTGGAAGAAAACTCTTTTTCAAGAGGGAAGTCAACAAGGGAAATGGGAAAATAAAGAAGGGAAAAAAAAGAGAAAATGTGTGAAAGAGAGAGATATGTGGGAAAATGAATAGTGTGTTGAATGAGGTAGCAAAGGTGGGTATTTATAGGTGTGAATGGCTGCTAAAAATAGAAAATAATTAGCAGCCACACACTCTTCCTTGGTCGGCCATACAACAAGCAAGTTTGAATATTTTAAACTTGCTATTTTAAGCTAAGGGCAAATCTTCAAATGCACAAAAAGTGGAGGGGTTTGAATGAAGTTTAGGGAAACTTTGAGGGTTGTTTTGCAAGCATAAAAATTAGAAAAAAAATCAGCTGATTGGGTCAACTTATTGGACAGTTTTGGGCTGCCAATTTGCTTGGTGGATCAGTCTTCTCTTCTTAACATACTGAGCCACTTTCTCCTTCAGGCTTTATATTAAATTTTAACCCAATTAAATTTGGATAAAAATTTAATATAAAATATATAAAATAATAATAATTTGGACCGTCCTTGGCTGGAAAAGTATTCAGCCTTTCTCTAGGTTCAGCCGATGCAAAAATTTCTCCAACGGTTCAAGCCTTTCGAGGTGTCCACCGAGCCAATTTTCACCTTTTATGCAAAATTGTAAAAAATAAACCAAACTTGTGAAAATTTATTATAAAAATAATTAAAATTCAATATGTTAATAATTTAACTGCAAATTAATTATTTTATAATTAAAGCATGAATTTCGACAAAATTTACTACGAAACTACATGAATTAGGGCTCAAAAGGTGCTGAAAAAGTCTATATATTTTTGTGTTTCCACACCCCCAAACTTAATTCATTGTTTGTCCCGAGTAATGCACAAATTTAAAAGAGGAAGTGCTTGAAATTACCATTGAAAAATGTCTTTAGAATACATTTCCCCCACAATTATAGTGTAATTATGCTCAAGAACAAGAATTTTGCAATTTTGCAACTCAAGTATACATATTGTTCGAATTATTCTCAATTGTTATCATGCTAGCAAGAATAGACTAAATGTTTTCTTAATAAAGATATACTAATTCTTACCACTTAATTTTTATTCCTTTATTTAAGACTAAATTGCAATCATTAAGTTTAACTTATGTTTTCATATGTTGAACTTAGCAATTTCTCTCCATTAATGTTGTAACAGTCCGGTTTAGATCCTAGTTGGAATAGTGGTTTTAGGACCACAAATCCGAGTCTAAAAAATATTTTAATATTATTTTCCATGCCTACAGTATGTGATTAAGCATGTGTGAAAGTGTCGTGAAATAATTTATCCGTTTGTGTGCTTAATTTGATAAAAGGACTTAATTGCATAAAATGTAAAGGTGGCTTTCTATTTGTTAAATGGTTATATTGACATGGCTTTATATTTATAAGGTCCTTATAATGCAATTGGACCATTTGAATTATGGATGGACAATAATGTACATAGATAGTGGAATTTTAATGTTGTCAATAAAAGGTTAAAATTGGAATTATATTATTATAGTAATTATAATAAAACAAAAGCTTAATAATAGCCATAATGTTCATCCATTTAGCCGAAAATTGAAAGAAAAGAAGAAAGAAAACTAAGCTAGGTTTCGGCACTCTTTTAGCTTGATTCAAGGTATGTTTTGCTTCGATTTTTGATAATTTCTAAATTTTTGTAATCATTGCTTCGTGTTCTTCAAAACCCATGTCTTAATTTTGTGAACTGATGAAGATTTTCAAAAGTGCCATTGATGAACTTATGAGCTTTGTGATGTTTGATGATGAAATATGAAATATATGTGTTTGATTAACATGTTTAGTCTTTGGATTTTTGGTGATTTTGAGTAATTTGGACTTAATTGAGAAAATAATATTTTGAGGGACTAAATTGTGAAATAAATGAAATATATGGACTTGTATGAGCATGGGTAATATTCAGCCAATGCATAGTGTACGCAAATTTGGTGTATTTTGTGATTTTATGAAATAGGGACTAAAATGTCAAAATGTGAAAATATGAGGGCTAAATTGTAAATTGCCCTAAATATGTGTTTTTGGATTGAATTAAATGATTTGGTGAATAAATGGATTAAATTTGAATATGTATAGATCAAGAACTGAAGAAAACAAATTTAGATCGTGGGAAATCGAAAGTAATTGAGTAGCCGAGTCCGTTCGCTTATCCGAGTTCGAGGTAAGTCGATATACAAATAAACGCACTAGAATTTGTTTATTTATGCATCTATGAAATTTTGATTTACGATGAATATGTTTGAGATGATTCGTATATGAAATCTGAGGAAATATCGACAATGTATCAATGACCGAGAAGTCCCGTACGAACCTAGGAATAGATAGGATTACATATGTCATGACATAGGTTTCCGATATGTGATATCATGTAAGACAACGTCTGGGACGTTGGCATCAATTTGAGATTTACGTGTAAGACCATGTCTGGGACATTGGCATCGTATTTGATTCGTGTAAGACCTTGTTTGGGACAGTGGCATCGATATTTGGATACATGTAAGACCACGTCTGGGACGTTGGCATTGTACGATTATTCTGAGTATTCCGAGCATTTTATTTTATTCCGAACGGTTCAACGAGCAAGTCTGAGAAATGAAAGATTATTTTAATTGTATATTCGTTTCAGGTATGTTTGATGTATATGCTTTGAATAGGCATGAAAGGTGAGTAAATACGTACATAGATGAAATGAATAAAGTGTGATATATGTATGTTTGACATATGAGCAAAAGAGATGCTTGAGGTATGATATGTTGATAACCAATGGCAAACCAATTGAGCTAAAGAGAAATCTATGTGATTGAAATGAAAATATTAATGTATTTGAATTGATATGCTTATAAATGATTATATGTTAAGTTTATTTGTATATGACTTACTAAGCTTTTGGAAAGCTTACTTTGTGTGTGTTTGCTTTGTTTTATAGATCGTTAAAGCTACAGAAGGCTCGGGGATCGTTGAGGATTGTCAGCACACTACTCAAATTATATTTTGGTACCTTTTAAATATGTATATATTAAGTATGGCATGTATAGTCTAGTCGATATGGTTATGTTTAAAAAGGGTGTATAGTTAGCCATGTGATATGGCTAGATAATGACATTATATGAATGAGTAATCAAGCCATATGATGCTTAATTTGGTATGGTTGTTAATTAATGAAGTGGTCAAAGTATTGGTAAACTTATTGATGCAAAGTTGGTATATCATTGTTGATAAGATGTCTATTATTGTGGTAAGTTGTGGGTGAATCATGCTTGGAATTACTTGTGATTTAGTTGGGCTAATTGGCATATAAAATGTTGTGATGAAATGTTCTTGAATGATGTAAAATAGATGTCCAATTTGGTATGTTTTTGGTTGCCATAAGTGTTGGATTAATGCTTGTATGTGCTTGTAGGGATGACCAATGTGTGGGTGGCAATTTGGCCTTGAAAATGGCCTATAATTGCCCACACGGTTGAGCACACGGGCGTGTGGCTAGACCGTGCCCTTCGTTGTTTTTTTTCAAAACAAGTCAGGCTCGACCACGGGCTGGACACACGAGCGTGTGACTGGCTGTGTGATGCAAGTCAGGCTCGACCACGGGTGAGGCACACGGCCGTGTAGACAAGTCAGTATGTATGCCCTATTTTGACACAGCTTAGACACATGGGCGTGTCTGAGGCCGTGGGAGGCACACGGCCTGCCCACACAGGCGTGTGACCTCTGTAACTTAGAAAATTTTTAAATTTCTGAAAATTTCCATATGTGTTCAATTTAGTCCCGACCCCTTTCTAATGCATGTTTAAGGTCTCGTAGACCTCATTAAGGGACTATATGTTTGTATTCTGCTATGATTCGATGACGTTATACTTTCTGATGTGAAATGTTTGTAAAAGTCTCTGATTGTTCGGTAATGCCTCTTAACCCTAGACAGGTGATGGTTACGGGTTAGGGGTGTTACATTTGATTGGTATCAGAGCTACGGTTTAGTCGATTCTTGGACTAACGTAGCGTGTGAGAGTCTAGCTATACATGCCATAAATATGTAATGTGATAGTGTGATCAATCCTGACGTGTAAAATGTGTTCTTCGTATAGTAATGGATCCTGAAAGAGCCGTAGCTGACGATGTTGAAAGCAATTCGCCTGCTCCCGCTAAAGGGACAGCGCCATCTGATTTGAGACCAGCTACTAGTGGTCAGGAAGGTGAGGCTAAATAAGCCTTCTTCCAAATGATGAACGAGTGGTTCACTCAGTATATAAGAACTAATCCGACTGTTTCACAACCTCCGCCCCCGTCTAATCCTCCTCAGACTTCAATTGTGCCTTCGGTTATGAATCTGAATCTGTTGAATAAACCTCTGGTTGATAAAATCCGTAAGTATGGGGCAGAAGAGTTCAGGGCTACTAGTGATGACGATGTCGAGAAAGCTGAGTTTTGGCTTGAGAACACAATTCGAGTATTTGATGAAATGTCATTGACTCCTGACGAAAACATAAAGTGTGTTGTTTCTTTGCTACGAGACGCAGCTTATCAATGGTGGAAGACCTTGATTTTCGTTGTTCTGAAAGAACGAGTTACATGGGATTTCATTCAGTCTGAGTTCCAAAAGAAATACATCAGTCAGAGATCTATTGATCAGAAATGGAAAGAGTTTTTGAAACTGAAATAGGGTCGCATGTCCGTCACCGAGTATGAACGAGAGTTCGTGAGATTAAGCCAATATGCTCGGGAATGTGTTTCAACTGAGGCAATAATGTGTAAACGGTTTGAAGACGGCCTAAATGAATATATTCGTTTGCTAGTTGGGATTCTGGAAATAAAAGAGTTCGTTGTGCTTGTTGACCGAGCATGCAAAGTTGAGGCACTCGGGAAAGATAAAAAGAAAAGCTGAGATAGAAACTAGAGATGCGAGAAAGAGATTTACGAGTATATCATTTCAGTCCGTGTCAAAGAAATTCAGATATGAGCATAGCTGTTCAAAGGCTAATGTGGGATATTCAAATAGAGACCGAGCTAGTTCACAGTCGAATTCCAAAGCTCCGGCTACTTCGATGGCCAGTGTGGGAAATGTCCGATCCGAACGACCTGAATGTAAGCATTGTGGTAAAACACATCCGGGAAGTTTTAGATTAAATGATCGAGCCTGTTTCAGATGTGGATCGTTAGACCATTTCATTTGAGATTGCCCAGAATTTGTTGAGCAAGAGATTATTCAGAATCTGAGATCAGATAATGTTTCAGCTAGAGGTAGACCCTCTCGAAATCCAAGAAATGTCAGTGGTAGCCAGAGAGCTGCTAAAGACTCAGTTGCGAGATCTGAAGCTAGGGCACCTGCTAGAGCATACACCATCTGAGGCCGTGAGGAAGCTTCATCTTCAGATGTTATTACGGGTACATTTACTCTTTATGATACTTCTGTGATTGCATTGATAGACCCTGGATCTACACATTCTTATGTATGCATAAACTTAGTATCCAGTAAGACTTTGCCTGTAGAGTCTACTGAATTTGTTATTAGAGTATCGAACCCTTTAGGTAAATGTGTTTTGGTTGACAAAGTATGCAAGAACTATCCGTTGATGTTTCGAGATATCTGTTTTCCGGCTGATCTGATGCTATTACCATTTGATGAGTTCGATATAATTTTGGGTATGGACTGGTTAACATTGCATGATGCCGTTTTGATTGTAAAAGAAAGACTATTGATTTGAGATGTCAGAATGATGAAATAGTTAGGATTGAGTTTAATGATTTGAAAGGGTTACCAGCTGTGATATCAGTGTTGAAAGCTCATAGTTATGTGAAAAAGGGTTATGAAGCTTACTTTGCTTATGTGATTGATTCGAAAGTGATTGAAAAGAAAGTTGAATCAGTGTCAGTTGTTTGTGAATTCCCTAATGTGTTTCCTGAAGAATTACCGGGATTACCTCCGATACGTGAAGTTGAATTTGGTATTGATCTATTGCCGGGAATGACTCCTATTTTGATATCTCCGTATAGACTGGCACCAACAGAGTTGAAAGAGTTGAAGTCACAGTTGCAAGAATTGACCGATAAAGGATTTGCACGACCGAGTTTCTCACCTTGGGGTGCTCCTGTTCTGTTTGTAAAAAAGAAAGATGGCACGATGAGAATGTGCATTGATTACCGTCAGTTGAATAAGGTGACCATAAAGAATAAATATCCTTTGCCCAGAATTGATGATTTATTTGATCAGCTTAAAGGAGCCACTGTGTTTTCAAAGATAGATTTGAGATTGGGATATTATCAGTTGCGAGTAAAAGATTCAGATATTTCGAAAACTACTTTCAGAACGAGGTACGAGCATTATGAGTTTTTAGTTATGCCTTTCGGACTAACCAATGCTCCTACTGTTTTTATGGATTTGATGAACAGAATTTTCAGACCTTATTTAGATCGATTTTTTGTTGTATTCATTGACGACATTTTGATTTATTCGCGTGGTGAAATTGAACATGTTGAACATTTGAGAATTGTGTTGCAAAATCTGCGAGATAAGCAATTGTATGAGAAGTTCAGTAAATGTGAATTTTAGTTGCGTGAAGTCGATTTTCTAGGACATATTGTGTCAGCATCTGGTATACGGGTTGATCCGAGTAAGATATCAGCTATTTTGGAATGGAAGCCTCCGAGAAATGTGTCTGAAGTCTGAAGTTTTCTGGGACTTGCTAGTTATTATCGACGGTTCGTAAAAGGCTTCTTGATGATTGCTACTCCATTGACTAGATTGCTTCAGAAAGATGTGAGATTCAAATGGTCCGATAAATGTCAGAAAAGTTTTTATCAGTTGAAAGCCCTTTTGACTGAAGCTCCAGTTTTGATATAGCCAGAACCGGGAAAAGAATTCATGATTTATAGCGATGCTTCGTTGAATGGTCTGGGATGTGTTCTAATGCAGGAATACGAAGTTATAGCTTATGCCTCGAGATAATTAAAGTCGCATGAAAAGAATTATCCGACGCACGACCTCGAGCTAGCTGCGATTGTGTTTGCTTTAAAGATTTGGCGTCACTATCTTTTTGGTGAAAAATGCCATGTGTTTTCAGATCATAGAAGTCTGAAATATTTGATGACTCAGAAAGACCTGAATTTGCGACAAAGACGATGGTTAGAGCTGTTGAAAGACTATGAACTTGTGATAGATTATCATCCAGGTAAGGCAAATGTTGTTGCTGAAGCTTTGAGTCAAAATCACTATTTGCATTACGTACGATGAATGGTCATTAAGACCTGTCTGTTGATGGTTCAGTTTTAGCTGAATTGAAAGCGAAACCGTTGTTCTTACAACAAATATGTGATGCTCAGAAAGTTGATAATGAAATGCTAGAGAAACAAGCTCAGTGTGATTTGAACTCTGATTCTGAATTTAGAGTTAATGATGATGATTGCTTGAGATTTTGAGATCGATTATGTGTTCCAAGAAACCCAGAGTTAATTCAGTTGATCTTGAATGAAGCACATAACAGTCACCTATCTGTTCATCCAGGAAGTACAAAGATGTATCATGATTTGAAGCAACACTATTGGTGGTCTGGTATGAAACGAGACATCTCTGACTTTGTGTCGAAATGTTTAGTCTGTCAGCAAGTTAAAGCTGAACATCAGGTTCCATCTGGTTTGTTACAACCAATTTTGATTTCCGACTGGAAATGTGATAGAGTAACAATGGACTTTGTTTCAGGACTGCCTTTGACTCTGTGAAAGAAAGATTCAATTTGGGACGTAGTTGACAGATTGACGAAATCAGCCCATTTTATTCCGGTACGATCTGATTATTCACTTGATAAGTTGGCTGAGCTTTACATTTTTGATATTGTGAGATTGCACGGGGTGCCACTATCTATTGTATCTGACAGAGATCACAGATTTACTTCACGGATTTGGAAGAAATTGCAAGAAGCTCTAGGTACGAAATTGCATTTCAGTACAGCTTTTCACCCACAGACAGATGGTCAATCCGAACGGATTATTCAGATTCTCGAGGATATGTTGAGATGTTGCATTCTTGAGTTTAATGGTACGTGGGAACAATATTTTCCATTGATTGAATTTGCATACAATAATAGTTTTCAGTCGATCATTAAAATGGCACCTTATGAAGCTTTGTACGGATGCAAATGTCGAACACCTCTGTACTGGTCAGAACTCAGTGAAAATAAGATACACGGGGTTGATTTGATCAAAGAAACAGAGCAGAAAGTGAAAGTGATTCGTGATAGTCTAAAAGCCGCATCAGATCGTCAGAAATCTTATGCAGATTTGAAACGGAAAGATATTGAATTTGATATCGGTGATAATTTTTTTTTGAAAGTATCTCCATGGAAGAAAGTACTCAGATTCAGACGTAAAGGCAAATTGAGTCCGAGATTTATTGGGCAATATGAGATCATTGAACGAGTTGGACCTGTCGCATATCGATTGTTGTTGCCACCAGAATTAGAAAAGCTTCACAATATATTTCACGTGTCAATGCTTAGACGATACAGATCTAATCCGTAACATGTGATTTCTCCGTCTGAGATTAAAATCCGATCCGATATGACTTATGAAGAGGGACTAATTCGTATCTTAGCTCACGAGGTTAAAGAATTGCGAAATAAGAAAATTCCGTTAGTTAAAGTATTGTGGCATCGACATGGGGTTGAAGAGGCTGCAAGGGAGCCTGAAGATTCTATGCAACAACAATATCCTAATCTGTTTAACGGTAAGATTTTCGGGGACGAAAATCCCTAAGGGGGGAGAATTGTAACAGTCCGGTTTAGACCCTAGTCGGAATAGTGGTTTCGGGACCACAAATTTGAGTCTAAAAAATATTTTAATATTATTTTCCGTGCCTACATTATGTGATTAAGCATGTGTGAAAGTGTCGTGAAATAATTTATCCGTTTGTGTGCTTAATTTGATAAAAGAACTAAATCGTATAAAATGTAAATGTGGCTTTCTATTTGTTAAATGGCTATATTGACATGGCTTTATATTTATAAGGTCTTTATAATGCAATTGGACCATTTGAATTATGGATGGACAATAATGTACATAGATAGTGGAATTTTAATGTTGTCATTAAAAGGTTAAAACTGGAATTATATTATTATAGTAATTATAATAAAACAAAAGCTTAATAATAGCCATAATGTTCATTCATTTAGCCGAAAATTGAAAGAAAAGAAGAAAGAAAACTAAGCTAGGTTTTGGCACTCTTTTAGCGTGATTCAAGGTATGTTTTGCATCGATTTTTGATAATTTATACGTTTTTGTAATCGTTGCTTCGTGTTCTTCAAAACCCATGTCTTAATTTTGTGAATTGATGAAGATTTTGAAAAGTGCCATTGATGAACTTATGAGCTTTGTGATGTTTGATGATGAAATATGAAATATATGTGTTTGATTAACATGTTTAGTCTTTGGATTTTTGGTGATTTTGAGTAATTTGGACTTAATTGAGAAAATAATATTTTGAGGGACTAAATTGTGAAATAAATGAAATATATGGAATTGTATGAGCATGGGTAATATTCGGCCAAAGCATAGTGTATGCAAATTTGGTGTATTTTGTGATTTTATGAAATAGGGACTAAAATGTCAAAATGTGAAAATATGAGGGCTAAACTGTAAATTGCCGTAAATATGTTATCCAATGAATAGTCGACACGTACCGATATAAAATGGGCTGACTTCGTAAGTCTATCGACTACGACCCATACAGCATCTTTCTTGCTCGGTGTCAACGGCAATCCTGTTACAAAGTCCATGGTAAATAGGTCCCACTTCCACTCGGGCACCATAATATGTTGAAGCAAACCCGAGGGTACTTGGTGTTCAGCCTTTACTTGCTGACAAATCAAACATCTTGAAACAAATTTGGAGATATCTTTCTTCATACTCGGCCACCAGTACCATTTCTTCAAATCATTATACATCTTGGTGCTACCCGGATGTACAGATAAACATCCGCTATGTGCCTCATGTAAAACTTTACGAATGAGCTCATCGTTCCTCGATACACATGTTCGGACCCTGAACATTAGACATCCGTCTGGACTGATCCGAAAATCGGACTCAACACCTGACTCACATTGAGCTCTTCGGACTTGTAAGTCATTGTCATCCTTCTGAGCCTCACAGATCTCTTGCAGAAACATCGGTCTAGCCCTCAACTCAGCTAGAATGGAACCATCATCGGACAAAATCATCTGTGTATTCATAGCCCTCAAGGCAAATAGAGATTTTCTACTTAAAACATCGGCGACTACATTCGCCTTCCCCGAGTGGTAGTCAATGACTAGCTCATAATCTTTTATCAACTCTAACAACCTTCATTGCCTCAATATCAATTCTTTTTGCATCATCAAGTACTTTAAACTTTTATGATCGGTGAATATCCGACATTTTTCACCATAAAAATGGTGTCTCCAAATCTTCAACGCAAAAATAATAGTAGCCAACTCTAAGTCGTGCGTCGGGTAGTTCTTCTCATGCGGCTTTAACTGTCTGGAGGCGTATGCTATGACCTTGCCTTCTTGCATAAGTACACAGCCCAATCCATTTAAGGATGCATCGTTGTAGATCATAAATTCTTTTCCCGGCTCGGGTTGCACTAAAACTAGAGCCTCTGTCAACAATGCCTTTAATCTCTCAAAACTCTGTTGGCATTTTTCCGTCCATTCGAACTTTACATTTTTCTGCAATAGTTTCGTCATCGGAGTCGCTATCATGGAAAACCCCTTGACGAACCGCCTATAGTAGCCAGCTAGGCCCAGAAAACTTCTGACCTCAGACACATTTTTCGGCGGTTTCCAATCAACAATAGCTAAAATTTTACTTGGGTCTACTCGGACTCCCTCTTCGGAAACAATGTGCCCCAAGAATCCAACTTCCTTAAGCCAAAACTCGCTTTTGCTGAACTTGGCATACAACTGATTATCTCGTAGAATCTGAAAACGGTCCTCAAGTGCTTGGCATGCTCATGCTTATCCCGAGAATATATCAATATGTCATCGATAAAAACAACAACAAACTTGTCCAAAAATGGCCGAAGGATGCGGTTCATTAGGTCCATAAACACCGCTGGGGCATTTGTCAAACCGAAAGGCATGACTAAAAATTCATAGTGTCCATACATTGTTCGAAAAGTCGTCTTAGGCACGTCGGAGTCTTTTACTCTCAACTGGTAGTATCCCGACCTCAAGTCTATCTTAGAAAACACAATGGCTCCCTTCAATTGATCAAATAAATCATCTATCCTTGGCAATGGATACTTATTTTTCACGGTAACCTTATTAAGCTACCGGTAATCAATACACAATCTCATGGAACCATCTTTCTTTTTCACAAATAACACTGGAGCACCCCATGGAGAACAACTCTGTCTAGCAAAACCTTTGTCTGTCAACTCTTGCAACTGTGCCTTTGGTTCTTTCAACTCTGCTGGAGCCATTCTGTAAGGAGCAATCGTTATCAGTACCGTACCAGGGGCTAGCTCGATGCAAAATTCAACCTCTCTAATCGGAGGTAATCTTGGCAATTCCTCAGGAAAAACGTCTGGGTATTCACATACTATTGGGACTGATTCAATCTTTAATTCAGTTTCTTTAGCATTCATCACAAAAGCAAGATACGCCTCATACCCTTTTCTTACATACCTCTGAGCCGACATGTGAAAGATCACTACCGGTGATCTTTCTTGTTCATCTGATTCAATACGAAGAGTGTCCCCATTTTCACATCTCAACTCAATATATTTCTTTCCACAGTTTACTGTCACATCATGAGTGGTTAACCAGTCCATACCAAGAATAATGTCAAATTCATCAAATGGCAATAGCATGAGATTTGCCTTAAAACAATTACCTCTAATCATCAATGGGCATTCATTACATACCTTATCAACTTGCACACTTTTTCCTAAAGGATTAGACAACTTTATCACAAATTCTGTAGACTCTACGGGCATACTCATTCTAGATACTAATTTCATGCAAATGTATGAATGGGTAGATCCCGAATCTATTAAAGCAATAACTTTAGTATCATGAAGAGAAAATGTACCCGTAATTACATCGGGAGAAGATGCCTCTTCGCGAGCGCGAATGGTCCTTGCAGGCGCCCTACTCTAAGGTCTCGCAGCCTGCTCTTTATGAGTATTCTTACTACTTGCCCTGCTTCCCGGGTTTCTCTGTAGTCTCCCTCTAACAGTGCCTCCCGGTCTTGCATCTTGAGGCTTCTCTTTCTCATCCCCCTCTGGGCAATCTCTAGTAAAATGGTCTAGGGACCCACACCTAAAGCAGGCCTTTTCATTGGCTCGACATTCACCGGAGTGATGTCTGCCACACTGCGGATACTCTGGTCTACTCGGTCGGGCGTTGCCAACACTAGCAACTGAAGTGGTCTAGGCTTTAGACACTGAGTACTGTTTGCTCTTACCTTTACTTGAAAACCCAGCTGAAGTAGCTGATCGGGTAGGGAAGTCTCTTAACTTCTTAGATGAAGATTGGAATGATTTGCTCATCTGTCTCTTTCTTGAGTCACGAGACTCCGTCTCAGCTTTTCTTTTCTCCTTAACTAGATCTTCGGCCTTACAGGCTCTGTCTACTAGCACAACAAATTCTTTCAACTCGAGAACGCCAACAAATAGCTTAATATCTTCATTTAGTCCTTCCTCAAACCTCTTACACATAATGGCTTCAGAGGACACACATTCCCGAGCGTACTTGCTAAGCCTCACAAACTCGCGCTCGTATTTAGTTACTGTCATCTTTCCTTGTTTCAGTTCAAGGAATTCCTTTCTCTTCTGATCAATGAATCTTTGGCTTATGTATTTCTTCAGAAATTCTTCTTGGAAGAACTCCCATGTAATCATTTCCCTTGGTACAACTGACACAAGGGTATTCCACCACTGATAAGTGGAATCTCTCAGAAGAGAAACCACGCACTTCATGCACTCTTTAGGTGTGCACGATAATTCATCAAACACCCGAATGGTGTTTTCAAGCCAGAATTCTGCTCTCTCTGGATCATCATCCTTACTAGCCCTAAATTCCTCGGCTCCTTGCTTCCAGATTCTATCAACCGGAGGCCTTTCTCTTCTTACAACTTCTACCACTTGAGGAGCTATAGGGGTAGATTGAGGAATAGGCAAGGGTGGAGGAGGTGGAGCATTTGGATTTGCTCGTATGTACTCTGTATACCAGTTGCTCGTCATGCAGAGAAAGGCTTCCCGGGCCTCTTCTCCTTGACCCAAAGTCTCGGGTCTACTTTCTACTGGCGTGGTCCCTTGCGCAGGAGCCAGCGCATTACTTGCAGCATCATCGGTTGCAGCTCGATCAGGATCAGGGTCCATTAACTATATAAAAATACAATTCAAATCGTCAGGAGTCGTCACACTATCATTTCACAAATACTCTTACATATGGCATGTATAGCTAGACTCATACTCATGCTACGTTAGTCTGAGAATCGGCTAAATCGTAGCTCTGATACCACTAAATGTAACACCCCTTACCCGTGTCCGATGCTGGGACCTGATACGAGGCATTACCATACTTAACCTTGCTTGTACACATAATTACTGGCTATAAGGTTTAGTTCCAGCTTGAAATCTTTCTTTCTTAATCGTGACATTCATAATATGGGCCTACGAGACCCTAAACATGCATCCGAAAGATTTCAGAGTTTAACCGGAAACTTTTACACTTTTTAAAAACTTTTTCCTAAACAGGGGCCACACGCCCGTGTTGACCAAGGGGCACGCCTGTGTGCCCTTGAAACATGCCGGTGTTCGATACCCGTGGTCGACACTGACTTATTTCACACGGCTGAGCACACGCCCGTGTCTATAACCCGTGTCCTTCACACGGCCTAGACACGGCCGTGTCTCTTACCCGTGGAGCTCCCTGTTTATGATGTCATCAAACCCTTAATGGCACACGACCAAGGCACACGCCCGTGTGCTGGCCCGTGTGACGAATCAAATTCTCGCAATTAAAATGCAGGGGACACACGGCCTATCAACACACCCATATGGGTTGACCGTGTGTGACACACGTCCTAGACACACGCCCGTGTGTCTACCCGTGTGGACAGTTTAAGGTTATTTTCCAAGCCTTCTTGCCACCCTGAAACTTAAGCTCATTCATTAACACATATGCTATCATAGACATAAACTCGAATCATTATCATTCGTATCATGAACGAAATTCAATATGATCCATAAGTGGATTTGGCTCTATACCTTTTTATCATGCTCAACTCTTTCGATCATGAACTAATCATATTACCGTAGGATATTTAAACTCATCGTATGTGAAACTTGATGCCAACGCCATATCCCGGATATGGTCTTACATGGGATCATCTATTGATGCCAATGCCATATCCTAGATATGGTCTTACACGGGATCTTATAACTCGAAGTCGATGCCATATCCCATATATGGTCTTATACGAGATCGTACATAGATGTCGATGCCATATCCCAGACATGGTCTTATATGAGATCTTTCTTTAGTGTCGAAGCCATGTCCCAGACATTGTCTTATATGGGACCTTCCTTATCTCAAGTGAATACATAAGTATCATACTAATACATACTAATTCCTCATCGAGGTTTCTTTACTCGAATTTCATGGAATGACATTCATTATCATAGTTTCATACAATTTCAAATATCAAAACATTATGAAACTTTAACTTCATACAAACTTACCTCGAATCTCAAAATGTGTCTCGATGCTCGATTTAGTCTTCGAGTTTGTTCTTGCCTCGGTTTCGATCAGGGCTTCGCATTTCTTAATCTATTGTAACAATTTGACTTGTTAAATACACACATTGACTAAATCGACTCATAATTTATATTTTCGCAAAATTACAATTTTGCCCCTAAACTTTTACATAATTACACTTTTGCCCCTAGGCTCGTAAAATGATTTTCATTTAACTTTCTTGCATTTCAAGCCTAGCCGAATCATTTTCTCAACTATAGCAACATTCAATTTCCACTATTTCACTTATGTATGACCATTTCTATAACTTTTGCAATCTAGTCCTTTTATGCATTTTTCATGAAAATCACTTAGAAAAAGATGTTTATCATACATCAAACCTTCATATTCTTCCATAAAAATCAAAATACATGCATGTCATACATGGGTAAAATTTTTAACATAAACCTTAGCTCAAAATATAGCTAGAAATAGCTAAACCGAGCTGCAAGGGTTTCAAAAATACGAAGAACATTAAAAATGGGGCTAGGATGCACTTACTATCAAGCTTGGAAAGTGAAGAAACCCTAGCTATGGCTCCTTAGGATTTTCGGCACAAGAGATTGAAGATGGACATGATTTTGGCCTTATTTTTCCTTTTTTAATCTTTTATTTACCAAATGACAAAAATAATGGTCTAATTGCTAAATAATGGCCTTAGGATCATTTCTTAGGATTTTTCCTTCCCATGTCCATTTTTGTCCATCATCAAATATAATGGTCTAATTGCTAAATAAGGACCTCTAGTAACTTTCATAATTCTATTTCATACTTGAATATTCTAGAATCTCATATTTTCTATTCCTTGCAATTTAGTCCTAGTGGACAATTTAATCACTAATTAATAAAATTTCTTTATGATATTTTCACACAATCATGCAATAACCTCATAAACCTTATAGAAATCGTAAAACTCATATTTTTACTTTGAATTTGTGGTCTCGCACCACTATTCCAACTAGGCCCTAAGTCAGGTTGTTACACGTTGAACCATTCGGAATCAAATAGGATAATCAGAATACTCAGATTAATCGTACAATGCCAACGTCCCAGACGTGGTCTTACATGTAACCAAATGTCGATGCCACTATCCTAGACAGGGTCTTACATGAATTAAATACGATGCTAATTTCCCAGACATGGTCTTACATGTAAATCTCAAATCGATGCCAACGTCCCAGACGTGGTCTTACACGATATTACAAATCGGAAACCTATGTCATGACATACGTAATCCTATCTATTCCTAGGTTCGTACGGGACTTCTCAGACATTGATACATTATCGATACTTCCTCGGATTTCAGGTATTTATCATCTCGTACACATTCATCACAATGAAATTTCATATAAACATACATAATTCAATACAAATACATTTATTTGTATATAGACTTACCTCGGATTCGGATAAACGAACGGACTCGACTATTCAACCACTTTCGACTTTTCGCGATCTAAATCCATTTTCTTCGGTTCTTGATCTATACATATTCAAATTTAATCCACTTATTCACCAATTCATTCAATTCAATCCAAAAAAAACATATTTAGGGCAATTTACAAATTAGCCCTCACATTTTCACATTTTGGCATTTTAGTCCTTATTTCACAAAATCACAAAATACAAAAAATCTCTATATACCCATGCTTAGCCGAATGTTCACTATGATCATAAAAGTCCCTACGTTTCATTTATTTCACATTTTAGTCCTTCAAAATATTATTTTCTCAATTTAGTCCAAATTACTCAAATTCATAAAAAATCCAAAGACAAACTAGGTTAATCTAACACATATATTTCATATTTCATCCTCAAACATCACAAAACTCATGAATTCATCAATGGCACTTTTCAAAATCTTCATCAATTCAAAAAATTAAAGCATGGGTTTTGAAGAACACAAAGCAACGATTACAAAAACGTAGAAATTATCAAAAACCAAACAAATTACATACCTAAATCAAAGAAGACAAGGGTTGAACCTAGCTTGCTCAACAATGGTGTTCTTTCTCTTTAACTTTCGGCAATAGTGATAAAAAGATGGACAAAATGTTTGTTTTGTTTTAGTTAATAACATTATTTTCAATTTACTAAATTGCCATTAATGATAGCATTTAAAATTCATATAATGGATGGCCATTTATGGAATAATCCACTAACTATGGACTAATTGCATCTCAAGGCCTCACATTTATAAAGACACATCAATTCGGCAGATAATCAATTATAAGGCCACTTTTACATTTTATGCGATTTAGTCTTTTTCTCAAATTAAGCACACAAATGATCAAATTAAATCACAGAAATTTCACACATACCAATTCACATGCTGTAGACTCAAAAAATAATATTAAAATATTTTTCTAACTCGGATTTGTGGTCTCGAAACCCTATTTCGACTAGGGCCTAAACCGGACTGTTACAAGGACGTTCTTAACTGCTATAGCCAGCTTATTGTTTGGAGGAGAAAATTAATTTTTGAGGATCGATTCTAAATCTAGAATCCAACGAGTTTAGGGCTAAGGCTTATTATCTTTGTTTACAAAATTCAAATTTATTTCCCAATTTATTTAATTTTTATTTATGCTATTTCAATTACTTAAATTCTAAACATTTCAAAACTTCCCTGATTTATTTGTTTATTTTTTAGTAAGTCCGTTTGGAGTTGTGGGCACGACTATTGCCACGGTTATCGACACAACAAAAATTCTGATCACAAGCTAAACTCAAAAGTTGATTATAATATCAATCCCTGTGGACTCGACCCTACTACCACTCTTTACTACTATCTAGAGTTATTTTTATTGTAGGAATTATTTTTGGTGGTTTTCATGCCCATCACCCGACTAGCAACTTAATATCTTCATTTAGACCATCTTCAACCCATGTGCACATGACAGCTTCAGATGGTATGTATTCTCGAGCATATTTGCTAAGTTGCACAAATTCTCTCTTGTACTTAGCCACTGACATGCGACCTTGTTTCAATTCCACAAATTCTTTATGTTTCTTGTCGAGAAATCACTGACTAACATATTTCTTCTGAAACTCTATCTAAAAGAATCCCAATTTACACAATCCCTTCGTACTACCGCAATCAATGTATTCCACCAGTGATATGCCAAGTCTTTTAATAATGATACAACACATTTCAGACATTCAACCAGTGTACAAGATAAATCATTGAAAACCCTCACCGTGTTTTCTAACCAAAATTCAATTTTCTCTAAATCATCTTAAGTTGTACCATGGAACTCTTCAGCCCTATATTTTCTGATTTTATCAACTGGAGGCTTGCTTGTACGTATTTGATCCAAACCCTGAGGAACTACGGGGACCAATTGCGGTACAGGTAGGGGTGGAGGTCGTTGAGCCATTGGGTTCGTTTTAACGAACTCAATAAACCACTCGGTCATCATCTGGAAGAAGGCTTCTTTAGCCTCTCCTCTCTGGCCCTCAGAAACAGACCTACTACCACTAGAAGCTATCCCGTGAATGGAGGCTTGCGCATTACTTTCTACTTCATTGGAATCGGCTTGGTTGGATGACATCTTATCTATATGAAAACATAATTCAATTTGAGTCAGGAGTTATCACATTATCACAGGTTATATAATGACATGTATTTCTAGACACCATACATGCTACGTTCAACCTGAGAACTGACTAACCGTAGCTCTGATACTATAAAATATAACACACCTAACCCGTATTTGTCACCAGATTAAGGTTACAGAGCATTACCGTCCAATCAAAAACATTTAAACTTAACTTTATTCAATAATATAAATAAATCATAAACCAATCATATACATACATACCGTCCCTAAATCGAGCCCTCGAGGCCCGAAAAGTACCATAGAAATGATTCGGGACCAAATTGAAATCGTTTGAAAATTCTAGGAAAAGTCATAAAAATTTGGAAATAGTGGTCACACGGCTGTGTGGTAAAGCCGTGTGACTCACACGGCTAAGACACAAACCTGTGTCTCAGGCCGTGTAACCTTCGAACTAGGGACACATAGTTGTGTCCCAGCCAGTGTCCTCGCCCATGTAACTCTCTAAGTAGGGTCACACGGTCGTGTCACACGCCCGTGTCACACGCCCGTGTACCAGGCCATGTAACACTCTTAGTTGCCCTACACGCCCGTGTGCCAGACCGTGTGCTAGGCCGTGTAACTCACTGACTTGTAAACAAATGAACTCTCAAATGACATACAGCCATGTTGCCAGGCCGTGTGCCACACATGGCTGAGTCACATGCCCGTGTCTCAGGCCGTGTGGACCTAAAATTCACCTAGAATCAAACTATTTCAATACCATATCATGCTTAACTTCTCAAACCATTCATGCACACATTAAAGGGACCTAAACATTACCAAAACATACATCAAAGTGCCATTTTCAAAGTCCTAACACAACTAACCAATATGTCATTCAAAGGCACCTCAAATGCACACAACAACACTTACCTAAACATGTAAATTTTACAACTTTTCAATCATAAAATTCTAGTTCAAAACATACCAAAACATGTCACAAACTTGACCATTATCATACCATTTCAAACATACCATAAAAGTCACTCAAAACATGCATAATAAGATAACCAAAATGAAACAATTTAACAAGGATGATGATGTCAACCAAGTTAACTTCCACAACTTATACATGACAAATCATCAACTTAACATTCAACAAAATGCTATTACAATTCAACCTATACATGTCATTATAAAACTTGTCCAAAACATTTAAAAACTACCGATATATTTGTTGAATAGTGTGATAAATCTCTGACGAACTTCTAACCAAATCAAGCTTTCGATAATCTATAAAACATAGGAAAGAAACTATGTAAGTAATTAATGCTTAGTAAGCTCGTATTACTTAAACACAACTTACCATTTCATTTGCATAATGTAAATAGCATAAGTGTAATACCAACTAAAACCATAAGCTTAGCATAAAGCCTATACAACATCATCAAACTCACAAGTTACTACATTTTTACTTGGTTCAAATGAATTCATCCATAAACAAGTAATTTAGACATGTATTCACATCATTTAGATCACCATTCCTTTTCATAAGTTCATGATACATTCCATTTGAACACTTACCATTTCATTTCCTTTTCATACCCATTGAACCATCTAGAATTTCATCGAATACTCGGGAAAGCTCACACAAAGTGTGCCTTTACATATAACTGTAACCTTTCCTTTACATCATTGCTCACACGAGCTGTAAAATGGGTCTACTTACACGAGCTGTGGGTCAGAATGTAAGTTACACGATGCTGCTCACATGAGCTATGGATAATCCGAAACAAATGCAGGACGTTAGCCATCGGTAGGACATTCAAGACTAGCACCCGATGTAACAGTCCGGTTTATACCCTAGTCGGAACAATGGTTTCGGGACCACAAATTTGAGTTAGAAAATATTTTAATATTATTTTCTGTGCCGTTGATATGTGATTAAGTACGTGTTAAATTTCCGTATGATAATTTGTCCGTCTGTGTTTTTAATTTGATAAAAGGATTAAATTGCATTAAATGCAAAATTTGTATGCTATTTGTTAAAGCATCTATGTGATGTGGTTTTTAAAGTGGTGGCCTTATGAGGCAATTATACCAATATTTAGATAGTGGATGGATAAAGGTCATAAATGCCCTTGATGTTTACATGTACAAATGTTTAATATAAGGTTAATTTAGTAATTAGATTAATATTATGATAATAATAAAACAAAAAGATGAAAGTGTTCATCTATTATTCATTCTTTCTAACCGAATATTAAAAGAAAAGAAAGAAAAGATTGAGCAAGGGTTTCGGCCACGGTTTCGGCTTGATTCAAGGTTAGTTTTTGATTCATTTTCGATAATTTCTATGTTTTCGCAATCGTTGCTTCGTATACTATAAAACCCATGTTGTGATTTTGAGAATTGATGTTGTTTATGAAATGTGCCATTGATGAAATGGTGATTTTTGTGATGAGTTTAGGTGTTAAATGAAAGAAATGTGTTTAATGAACATATTTTGTTCTTGAATTTTTGATGAATTTAGCTAATTAGGGCTAAATTGTAAAATAGCATTTTGAGGGACTAAATTGTGAAATAAATGAAATGTATGGACTTGTATGAGATACATGAGCATTCGGCCAAGCATGGGTGTATCGAAATTTGTTGTATTTTGTGATTTTATGGAATAGGGACTAAAATGACCAAATGTGAAAATATGAGGGCCGAATTGCAAATTGCCCTAAATGTATGTTTTTGGATTGAATTAAGTAAGTTGATGATTGAAAGGGTTAAATTTGAATATGTATAGATCAAGAACCGAAGAAAATGGACTTAGATCGCGGGAAAGCGAAAGTAGTCAAATAACCGAGTTCGATCGAATATCCGAATCCGAGGTAAGTCGATATACAAATAAATGTATTTGTGTTGAATTATATATATGTTTGTATAACTATTGATAAGGATGAATGCATATGAGATAATTTATACATGAATTCTGAGATAGAATCGACATAGTGTCAACATCTGAGAAGTCCCGTTTGAACCTAGGAATAGATAGGATAGTATATGTCATGACATAGGTGTCTGTTATATGATATCATGTAAGACCATGTCTGGGACGTTGGCATTGATTCGAGATTTACGTGTAAGACCATGTCTGGGATATTGGCATCATATTGATTCGTGTAAGACCCTATCTGGGACAGTGGCATCGATATCTGATTACATGTAAGACCACGTCTGGGACGTTGGCCTTGTACGACTATTCTGAGCACTCTGAAAATCCTATTAGATTCCGAATGGTTCAACGGGCTAATCTGAGATACAAACGATTATGTAATCAGTATATCCGTTTCAGGTACGTTAGATATGTACACTAAGTGTGTATGAAAGGTAAGTGTCTATATGAACTTACTATGATGAATATGTGTTTTAAAATGATGAGATAATATGTGAAGATAAGTTTGAATGAATCATATGTATATGTGATACTTGGGTTATATTTTAGTTGAAGATTATGGTAAGATATGGCCTAGTAATTGAGCCAAAGAATATATGTGAGATGAATTTGCTATGAGAACCAATAATGTTATTATATCATTTTGGTTATGTGCATATTATGTTAAGTTTATTTGTATATGGCTTACTAAGCTTTTGAAAGCTTACTCTGTGTGTGTTTGCTCTGTTTTATAGATCGTTAAAGCTTCTGAAGGCTCCGGGATCGTCGAGGATCGTCATCACACTACTCAACTTGTTTTGGTACTTTTGAAATATGTATATAGCTAGATATGGCATGTATTGGCTAGTCATTTTGGATATGTTTGATTTGTGTAAAAGTAGCCATGAGATGTGGCTAGATAAGTGTTGGTAATATGCATGAGTAAATATGATATATGATGCATGTTTTGGTATGGCAAGTTAGCTATTGAAATGGTCAAGGCTATGGTAAGCTTATGAATGCATTATGAGTATGTATGATTGATCAATGAAATGGTTACATGGAGGGTAAATGTGGATGAATCATGCTTGGATGTATATGTGCTTTGGTTGTACAAATTGGTATATAAGTTAGCATGATTGGAGTTGTGATTGGGTGAAATTACATGTTGATCTTTTGACATAACTTTTGAATGTCAAATGTGTTCGAAATGAATTGGTATGTTGCTTTTAGGGTAAACCCAAGTGTGGGTGGCATTATGGCCTTGCAAATGGCATTTTTGCTTATAAGTCGTAGCACACGGGCGTGCCTAGTGACCGTGGGATTTAGTCAGTAGCTAGCTCAAGTACACACGGCCACGGCACGCGGATGTGCCTGGTAGCCGTGTGAAATAGTCAGTATCTAGCCTAAGAGTACACGGCCATGGCACACGGGCGTGCCTAGTGGCCGTAGAGTTAAGTCAGTATACAAGCTCTGTTTTGGCACGGCCAGGACACATGGGTGTGTCTAGTAGCCGTGGGAGGCACACGACCTGCCCACACGGACGTGTGACCTCTGTAACTTTGAAAAGTTTTAAATTTCTGAGAACTTTAGTATGTGTTCGATTTAGTCCTGACTCTATCTTAAAGCATGTTTAAGGTCTCGTTGACCTAATTAAGGGACGCTTTGATGTGAAATGATGATTAAGTTATGAATTATCTGTAAAAGTCTTCGATCTGTTTGGTAATGCCTGTAACCCTAATCCGGTGATGGATACGGGTTAGGGGTGTTACATTTGGTTGGTATCAGATGTACGGTTTAGTTGATTCTCGGACTAATGTAGCGAGTCAGAGTCTAGCTATACATGCCATATATCTGAACTGTGATAGTGTGATGAATCCTGACGTGTAAAATGTGATTTTTGTATAGTAATGGATCCCGAAAGAGCCGTAGCTGACGATGTAGAAAGTAATGCACCTGCTCCCGTGCAAGGGGCAGCGCCATCTGATCCAAGACCGGCTACGAGCGGTCAAAAGGGAGAAGCTAAACAAGCTTTCTTCCAGATGATGAGTGAATGATTTACTCAATTTGTGAGAAATAATTCGGCTGTTGCACAACCTCTGCCCCCGGTTAATCCCCCTCAGACATCTGCTATGCCTCAGACTATGAATCTGAATCTATTGAACAAGCCTCCAGTTGACAAAATTCGTAAGTATGGGGCCGAAGAGTTCAGGGCTACCAGTGATGACGATGCTGAGAAAGCCGAGTTCTGGTTAGAAAACACTATCCAGGTATTTGATGAGATGTCTTTATGATGTGAGCTTGCCCAAAAGCTAGGAGCCGAATCCTTGGAGCTGCCATCAGGTCCCATCACTCGAGCTCCTGCAAAGAAGTTCCAAGAAGCTGTAGCAAGTTACGTTGGCCGAGTATGGGAAGATGAAATTGTTGAACACAAAATGCCCAGCTTAGCTAATTTGATTCGCACCTTCCTTCACGCTGACTTAGCTCGTGTTAGCTTAGTTCAACTCCATTCGGCATTCAATTAGCTCAATGAGCTGAATGAGTTTAATCTTAAATAAATTTGAATTAGTTTAATTAGTTAATTCAGCTCAAGTTAATTTAATTAAATAAATCTGGACATTTAATTATTAAGTATTAAATATGTGTTTAATTAGTGTGTGTTATTATTATTGTGTCTTAAATTTCGACATGAGTTAATTATGTTTAGTTTAATTGCACACTTTTAATATGTCTAAACTTAAGGCAAATTTATTAGTTGCTGTTAATTAATTTGTCTTAGTTCAATTAATATGTCTTAGATTAATTAATGCACTTTGGTCTAATAAAGTTGTTTAGCCGAATTTATTATGCTCAAGCATCATTTAATTGCTGCTAATTAATTCATTACAGCATGCTTGCATGGACGGCAAAGGGGGAATTTAAAGAGTGCATGAATAGCAATTAATAAGGGTTGCAGCCATTAAAGAACGTGTATTTAAGATTCAATCAGCCACATTTAATTGTTGCTGGCCGAATTAAAGGATGGGGGGAAAGCTTGGACCGCATTTAAGGAAGTGTTGGACAAAAGGTTGACGTTTAGGCTCTCCAAGGCACCTTTTCGTGAAAAGCCACATGGAGTTAATGAGCTGTTGGACGACATTTATTAGGCTGGTTGCTTCATGCGTGAACACCCATTAAAGGCATGTTGGAGCCTTTTCGCGAACATAAAAAAAGACCATGCATTAATGGTTCGGCTGAAGCATTTTGAGAGCATTAAAGGGGTTGATATTGCGTGTTCCCAAGGAGCCAATTCGTGGAGAGCAAAGGCCCTTAGCTCCCTCATTAATTTTGGCAACTTCTAAGCCTAAAAAGCTGATCAAATTTGGCCATAGTACATGTCTTCCCAAAGATGGCCATTTATCTTCTCCAAGACAGCCATTAACGCCATTTAAAGGCCAACAACCGAATGAAGACATCTCCAACAAGGTTCAGCCGAATTTCCTTCATTCTAGAAGCTTTCTCTTCATATTCTCAAGCCTAGAATGGTCTAGAATGCATCCAAGAAGTTACTTAGAAGTTTCCTTCACCTTAAGGCCTAAGGAATGTCCCAATTAATGTCACAAAAAGGGGCCATTCGGCTGACCATGTTCTAGCTTATAAATAGACCATGTAAACCTCATTTTTGGGAACAATGAACAATATTATCATTTTATTGACTTGTGAGTTTTTTTTCAACTCTCAACTCTCTCCAAAGACTTGTTGACTTATCAAGCAAACACTTGTGGCGTCATCCTCGTCTTTGTTATCGAACTTATCACTTTGTAACCTCAAAGTGTGGCGTTCACTATACCGAGGTTCCTATCATCAATTGATAGCGGGTCGAGGTTCCATTTATCTACCCTAGCCTTCCACCAACCCCTTATCCAACCTAAGTGTTCACATAAGAATCGGGTTAATACATTTCATTGTATTAGTTTGGCTTGAACCTTAGTTTTATTATCTACTACTCCTTACGTATCCTTTCAACCATCAACACCCATTTGAACCTACACTCATTCATTCATAAACCTTTCTTTTCTCAACAACCCCAACTTACTCCAATTTATGATCGGGCATATTTTATGACTCGAACTTTAATGTACCGAGACCGTATCAAGTTGGTATCAGAGCTAGTCAAATTTGAGTAAGTATCAACGTTCTCGGTATTCCCGAGCTTAGTTTATAAAAAAAACAAAAACAAAAAAAAACATTCGAAAGTTGTATTTTGTATTCTAGTTTTATTAAGAACATAAAAAAAAGAATATACAAAAAAAAAGTGTTTAGTGTTCGATCTTCCTTCATTCCATTTTCCCGATCATTTTTACTATTCCAATCGCCACACTCAACCAATTTATCAATTTTTGTTGATAGCCTACCTTAGTCCCGACAAAAGTCTCCTACCAAGCCACATCGAACTTGTAACCCGACCCCAAAGTGGTGCTGATTCGTCTACCTAGTTTGCGGAGAACTTTGAGAGGTGAAGACCGAGTGGAAAAAGGAAAGAGATTGGTGAGAATATCAGAGAGAAATAAAAGCTAAAATTGAGTGATTTTTCTTTTCGAGTGATCTGAGAGTTTTGTAAGTGAGTCTAAACAAATTTCTTTTCATGTCTGAAAGCCCTGATAGACGACAAATGGATGGAGGAGGGTTGCATCCCGTTCGCAATGTTGCTCAAGGAGGGGGAGTTCCCGATCTAGGCCAACAAGCCTTGATACGAGAATTCCAACGAATGCTTCGAGAAACCATTGAGCCCATACAAGACCAATTGGATCAACTCGGTGGGGAGGTCCAGCGCCTAAGAACTCCACAAAATCAAAGGCAAGACTGAGAACAACCTAGGCCAGTTCAAGAAGACCTATACGATCCAAGTGACCATGAGAGTGAACATGCATCTGTTCAAAGTGTACGGGAACAAGGCCAAAGAGATCGAGGCCAACGGGATAGAGATCGGCTCGACGATAATCTTAAAAACATCAAGATGACTATCCCTCCATTCCAAGGCAAGAACGACCCCGAAGCCTACTTGGAGTGGGAAAAGAAGATAGAACTTGTCTTTGAGTGCCATAACTACTCAGAGAATAAAAAGGTCAAGCTCGCAGCCATTGAATTCTCAGATTATGCTATCGTATGGTGGGATCAATTGGTGACTAGCCGGAGAAGGAACGGAGAGCGGCCCATCTCGACTTGGGCCGAAATGAAGGCTGTTATGCGGAAGCGATTTGTGCCCTCTTACTACCATCGGGAATTGTACCAACGGCTACAAAACCTATCTCAAGGCAATTGAAGTGTCGAAGACTATTATAAGGACATGGAGATTGTAATGATTAGATCCAATATGGAGGAAGAACGTGAAGCAACAATGGCGAGATTCTTAGCCGGCCTCAACTGAGATATCGCCAACATTGTCGAACTTCAGCACTACGTAGAAGTCACGGATTTGGTGCATATGGCAATCAAGGTTGAGAAACAACTAAAGCGAAAGGGAACTACACGGACATATCCGGTGGCTTCTACCAACAAATGGACTCAAGGTACTAATAAAACTCCCTTTCGACCGAAGGAGCCACCCGTTACTACCAAGCCTAACCCACCAAGTGGTGAGACTAGCAAAAACAAAGGTGAGTCCATTCCAAATCGATCTCGAGATATCAAGTGTCTTAAATGTCAAGGAAGGGGCCATATTGCTAGCCAATGTCCAAACCAATGTGTGATGGTAGTACGATCCAATGGTGAAACCGAATCTGAGGACGAGCAAGAGGAAGATCTTGAAGATTCCCCGGAGGACGAAGGAGAGCTTGAACTTCCCGTCGAAGGAGAAATCCTTGTTGTCAAACGAAGTCTACAAATCTAAGGAGTCGAGGAGGAGCAACAATGGGAAAACATATTCCACACTCGTTGCCATGTTCAAGGCAAGGTATGTAGTCTCATTATCGACGGAGGAAGCTGCACCAACGTCGCAAGCTCTATGCTAGTTGAAAAGCTTGGTTTAGCTACCACAAAGCATCCAAATCCCTACAAGTTACAATGGCTAAATGACGGAGGTGAGCTTAAGGTAACAAAGCAAGCCAAGGTGACATTTTCCATAGGCAAGTATCAAGATGAAGTGATTTGTGACGTTGTGCCGATGCACGCAGGCCATGTACTGCTCGGGTGCCTTTGGCAATTTGATAGGCGAGTAGTCCACGATGACTACACGAACCGATATTCTTTCAAACACCTTGGAAAGAATATTACACTTGCTCCACTCACGCCTAAACAAGTTTATGAAGATCAGCTCAAGATGAAATAATCAGTTGAGAAAGAAAAAGAAAAAGAACAAAATAAAAAGAATGAAAAGAAAAAGAGAGGAAAAAGTGAGGAGAAAGAGGTAAAAACACGAGAGAACAAAGAAAAAGAAAGAGAGAACGAAAATAAAAAAATGAGTGTGTTTCCGAAAAAGAGAGAGATTCGAAAGATGCTGTTGGCAAGACAACCCATTCTTGTACTCATGTACAAAGAATGTTTATTGGAAACTAACGAGCTTAACGTTTCTTTGCCTTCTCCTATTGCTTCTTTACTGCAGGAATTTGGAGATGTATTTCCCGAAGAGGTGCCGAACGGATTGCCTCCTATTCGAGGCATCGAGCACCAAATTGATTTCATTCCTGGTGCTGCCATTCCCAATAGACTGGCCTATCAAAGTAATCCCGAAGAGACAAAGGAGTTGGAAAGGCAAGTAGCCGAATTGATGGACAAGGGTTATATTCGTGAAAGCTTAAGCCCATGTACGGTTCCAGTGTTGTTGGTTCCAAAGAAAGACGGATCATGGCGTATGTGCGTGGACTACCGAGCCATCAACAAAATAACCATCAAATACTGCCATCCCATTCCCCGTTTAGACGACATGCTCGACGAACTTAGTGGAGCCCAACTCTTCTCAAAGATCGATTTAAAGAGTGGTTACCATTAGATTTGAATGCGAGAGGGAGATGAATGGAAAACGGCGTTCAAAACCAAGTACGGTTTGTATGAATGGTTGGTAATGCCATTTGGGCTTACCAACGCCCCTAGTACTTTCTTGCGCTTAATGAATCACGTTTTACATTCATTTATTGGAAAATTTTGTGTGGTATACTTTGACGATATCTTGGTTTATAGCAAAAGTTTGGACGATCATGTTCAGCATCTGCGAGCTAAACTTGAAGTGTTGCGGAACGAGGTATTGTATGCCAATCTAAAAAATGTTCCTTTTGCACTAATGAAGTTGTTTTTCTAGGCTTTGTTGTGAGCGCTCAAGGCCTGGAAGTCGACCAAGAAAAGGTCAAAGCAATAAACGAGTGGCCACGACCAAATAACATCAGTCAAGTGAGGAGTTTTCGCGGGTTGGCAAGCTTCTATGGTAGGTTTGTACCTAATTTTAGCTCCTTAGCCAAGCCATTGATAGGTATAATCAAGAAAAATTCTCCTTTTGTGTGGACTGGTGAACAAGAGAATGCTTTTAATAAGATTAAGGAATGTTTAACTAATGCTCCATTGTTATCATTGCTTGACTTTAACAAAACATTCGAGATTGAGTGTGATGCTTCAGGTCTTGGTATCAGTGCTGTGTTGATGCAAGATGGGAGACCTATTGCATATTTTAGCGAGAAACTCAACGGGGCGACGTTGAACTACCCAACATACGACAAAGAGCTGTACGCATTAATCTGAGCCCTAGAAACGTGGCAGCATTATCTATGGCCGAAAGAATTTGTTATTCACTCAGACCACGAGGCTCTCAAACATCTCAAGGGCCAAACAAAGCTCAACAAAAACCATGCTAAGTGGGTGGAATTTTTGGAGTCGTTTCCGTACGTGATCAAGTACAAGAAAGGTAAGGAAAACGTAGTAGCCGACGGCTTGTCACGTAGGTACGCCCTTGTTAACTTATTAGATTCCAAGCTATTTGGTTTTGAGTTTATAAAAGAACTCTATAAATCTGACCTTGATTTTGGAGAAATCTATGAGAAATGTTTACATGGCGTACATGAGAAGTACTTCAGGCACAAAGGATATCTTTTTCGTGAAGGCAAACTTTGCGTGCCTCAAGGATCTGTACGAGATGTGCTCGTTGAGGAAGCACATAGTGGCAGACTTATGGGCCACTTCAGAGTCGCCAAAACTTTAGCAATGTTGCACGAGCGTTTCTTTTGGCCTAAAATGAAACGCGATGTCATTAGAAAATGTGAACGGTGCATTACGTGCAAGCAAGTAAAGTCACGGATTAAGCCGCATGGGTTGTATACGCCATTGCCCATTCCCGATGCGCCATGGGTAGGCATATCAATGGATTTTGTTCTAGGACTTCCTAGAACCAAACGAGGGAAAGATTCTATTTTTGTTGTCGTAGATTGTTTTTCAAAAATGTCTCATTTTATTCCTTGCAATAAGACTGATGATGCTACTAATGTTGCTAATTTATTTGTCAAAGAAGTTGTCAGGTTGCATGGGATTCCTTGGACGATAGTTTCCGATCGAGATACTAAGTTTTTAAGTCACTTTTGGAGAACTTTGTGGGGGAAGTTAGGCACTAAGCTGTTGTTCTCAAACGACATGCCACCCCCAAACGGATGGCCAAACCGAAGTAGTTAACCGTGTACTATCAACTTTGCTTCGGGCTATCTTGTGCAAAAACTTAAAGTTGTGGGAAGATTGCTTGCCTCATGTGGAATTCGCATATAACTGGTCAGTTCACTAGCCTACAAAGTATTCTCCATTCGAGGTAGTATATGGTTTCAATCCAATTACCCCTCTTGACTTAGTACCCATGCCTTCTAACGAATTAGTCAATGTAGATGGTAAAAAGAAGGCCGAGTTTGTTAAGCAATTACATAAGAACGTTAAAGATAATATCGAGAGGAGGACTGAACAGTATGTTTGAGGTGCCAACAAAGGGTGCAAACGAGTTATATTCGAACCCGGAGACTGGGTTTGGATCCACATGCGCAAAGAACGATTTCCCGAGCAACGAAAATCTAAACTTCAACCAATGGGAGATGGTCCGTTTCAAGTATTGGAACGGATCAACGATAATGTTTATAAAATTGATCTACCGGGTGAGTACGGAGTTAGTACAAGCTTCAATGTTGCTGACCTCTCTCCTTTTGATGTAGGTGACGATTCGAGGACGAATCGCCTTGAAGAGGGGGGGATGATGTGAGCTCGCCCAACAAGCTAGGAGCCAAATCCTTGGAGCTGCCATCAGGTCCCACCACTCGAGCTCGTGCTAAGAAGTTCAAAGAAGCTGTAGCAAGTTACGTTGGCCGAGTATGGGAAGATGAAATTGCCGAACACAAAATGCCCAGCTCAGCTAAATTGATTCGCACCTTCCTTCACGCTAACTTAGCTCGTGTTAGCTTAGTTCAGCTCCATTCGGCATTCAATTAGCTCAATGAGCTGAATGAGTTTAATCTTAAATAAATATGAATTAGTTTAATTAGTTAATTCAGCTCAAGTTAATTTAATTAAATAAATTTGGACATTTAATTATTAAGTATTAAATATCTGTTTAATTAGTGTGTGTTATTATTATTGTGTCTTAAATTTAGACATGAGTTAATTATGTTTAGTTTAATTGCACACTTTTAATATGTCTAAACTTAAGGCAAATTTATTAGCTGCTGTTAATTAATTTGTCTTAGTTCAATTAATATGTCTTAGATTAATTAATGCACTTTGGTCTAATAAAGTTGTTTAGCCGAATTTATTATGCTCAAGCATCATTTAATTGCTGCTAATTAATTCATTGCAGCATGCTTGCATGGACGGCAAAGGGGGAATTTAAAGAGTGCATGAATAGAAATTAATAGGGGCTACAGCCATTAAAGAACGTGTATTCAAGATTCAATCAGCCATATTTAATTATTGCTGGCCGAATTAAAGGATGGGGGCAAAGCTTGGACCGCATTTAAGGAAGTGTTGGACAAAGGGTTGACATTTAGGCTCTCCAAGGCACCTTTTCGTGAAAAGCCACATGGAGTTAATGAGCTGTTGGATGACATTTATTAGGCTGGTTGCTTCATGTGTGAACACCCATTAAAGGCATGTTGGAGCCTTTTCGTGAACATAAAAAAAGACCATGCATTAATGGTTCGGCTGAAGCATTTTGAGAGCATTAAAGGGGCTGATATTGCGTGTTCCCAAGGAGTCAATTCATGGAGTGAAAAGGCCCTTATCTCCCTCATTAATTTCTGCAACTTCTAAGCCTAAAAAGCTGATCAAATTCGGCCATAGTACATGTCTTCCCAAAGATGGCCATTTATCTTCTCCAAGACAGACATTAACGCCATTTAAAGGCCAACAACCGAATGAAGTCATCTCCAACAAGGTTCAGCCAAATTTCCTTCATTCTAGAAGCTTTCTCTTCATATTCTTAAGCCTATAATGGTCTAGAATGCATCCAAGAAGTTTCTTAGAAGTTTCCTTCACCTTAAGGCCTAAGGAACGTCCCAATTAATGTCACAAAAAGGGGCCATTCGGCTGACCATGTGCTAGCTTATAAATAGACCATGTAAACCTCATTTTGGGGAACAATGAACAATATTATCATTTTATTGACTTGTGAGTTTGTTTTCAACTCTCAACTCTCTCTAAAGACTTGTTAACTTATCAAGCAAACACTTGTGGCGTCATCCTCGTCTTTGTTATCGAACTTATCACTTTGTAACCCCAAAGTGTGGCGTTCACTATACCTAGGTTCCTATCATCAATTGATAGCGGGTCGAGGTTCCATTTATCTACCCTAGCCTTCCACCAACCCTTTATCCAACCTAAGTGTTCACATAAGAATCGGGTTAATACATTTCATTGTATTAGTTCGGCTTGAACCTTAGTTTTATTATCTACTACTCCTTACGTATCCTTTCAACCATCAACACCCATTTGAACCTACACTCATTCATTCATAAACCTTTCTTTTCTCAACAACCCCAACTTACTCCAATTAACGATCGGGCATATTTTACGACTCAAACTTTAATGTACTGAGACCGTATCACTTTGACTCCAGAAGAAAGTATTAAATGTGTTGTATCATTGTTACGAGATGTGGCTTATCACTGGTGGAAAACTCTGATTTCTGTTGTTTCGAAAGAGTGAGTCATATGGGACTTCTTTCAAATTGAGTTTTGGAAGAAATACATCAGTGAGAGATTTATTGATAAAAAATGAAAGGAATTTCTGGACTTAAAACAAGGCCGTATATATGTCACTGAGTATGAACGAGAGTTCGTGAGGTTAAGTCAGTATGCCCAAGAATGTGTATCATCGGAAGCAATAATGTGTAAGAGGTTTGAAGATGGTTTAAATGAAGACACCCGCTTGCTAGTCGGGATTTTAGAGATAAAAGAGTTTGTGGTACTTGTTGATCGAGCATGTAAGGCCGTTGCACTTGGGAAAGACAAAAGAAAAGCTGAGTCTGAAGGTAGAGAAGTGAGAAAAAGATTTTCGAGCAAATCATTTCAGTCTGCTTCGAAGAAATTCAAAGATGAACATAGTCGTTCAAAGACTAATGTGGGACATTCTAGTAGAGATCGAGCTAGATCACATTTGAGTTCCAAAGCTCCGGAAACATCAATGTCAAGTGTTGGAAATGTTCGATCCGAATGACCTGAGTGTAAGCATTGTGGTAAAAGATATCCGAGAAGTTGTAGATTGAATGATCGAGCTTGCTTCAGATGTGGATCATTAGATTATTTCATTCGTGATTGCCCAGAGTCTGTTGAGCAAGAAACTGCCCAGAATCCGGGATCCAATAACGTCCCAGCGAGAGGTAGACCTTCCAGTAATGCAAGAAATGTTAGTGGTAGTCAGAGAACTACGAGAGATACTGTTGCAAGATCTGAAGCTAGAGCGCCTGCCAGAGCGTATGTCATTCGAGCTCGTGAGGAAGCTTCATCTCCGGATGTTATAACGGGTACATTTACTCTTTATGATACTTTTGTGATTGCATTGATAGACCCTGGTTCTACTCATTTGTATATATGCATGAACTTAGTATCTAATAAGACTTTGCCTGTAGAGTCTACTGAATTTGTTATAAAAGTATCGAACCCCTTAGGTAAAAGTGTCCTGGTTGACAAAGTATGCAAGAACTGCCCGTTAATGTTTCGAGATATCTGTTTTCCTGCTGATCTGATGTTATTACCATTTGATGAGTTTGATATCATTCCGGGTATGGATTGGTTGACATTGCATGATGCTATCGTGAACTGTAAATGGAAGACTATTGATTTGCGATGTCCGAATGATGAAATAGTTCAGGTTGAGTCTAATGATTTGAATGGATTGCCTGCTGTGATATCTGTGTTGAAAGCTCAAAGATATGTGAAAAAGGGATATGAGGTATATTTTTCTTATGTGATTGATTCAAAAGTGTCTGAAAAGAAAGTTGAATCAGTGCCAGTTGTTTGTGAATTTTCTTATGTATTTCCTGAAGAATTGCCGGGATTGCCTCCGATACGTGAAGTTGAATTTGGTATTGATCTGTTTCCTGGTACGACACCCATTTCGATAGCTCCGTATAGAATGGCACCAACAGAGTTAAAAGAATTAAAGTCACAGCTGCAAAAGTTAACTGACAGAGGATTCGCTAGACCGAGTTTCTCACCTTGGGGTGCTCCTATTCTGTTTGTGAAAAAGAAGGACGGTACGATGAGAATGTGCATTGACTATCGTCAGTTGAATAAAGTGACTATAAAAAATAAATATCCGTTGCCCAGAATAGATGATTTGTTTGATCAGCTAAAAGGAGCTACTGTGTTTTCAAAGATTGATCTGAGATCGGGATACTACCAGTTGTGAGTAAAAGATTCAGACATTCCGAAAACTTCTTTTAGAACGAGGTATGGGCATTTTGAGTTTTTAGTTATGTAACACCCTAAAATTCAAGTATCGATTTATTGCATGTTTTGGTGTTTAGATTATGAAGGAAAATTTTCTTATTTCTTTTCGTGCCTATTATAGTCATGAAGAAGAGTATAGAATTATTCGGGTATGGAATAATTTTTAGTTTGAGAATTTATTGATGTGGAGCAAGTGGCATTGACACTTAAGTTAAATTAAGTGTTAAAAAGTAGCATAAGATGAGTAAATGGCAAGGTGGTGTTGGCGCATGAGATATTGCATGAGGGGAGTGGTTCGAATCCCTTATATAACATTTGGACAACTTTTATTTTGCTCTTCTATGGTAAGTGTCGGCCAAGCTTATTTATGGTAAGTGTTGACCTTGTTATTTTTGGTTAGTATATCAAAGGAATAAGGTAAGAGTGAATTTATGGTAGGAATCAAGAAAATATGGAAAGATATGGAGACATAGGGCAAGTATCAAGGAAAGTGTTTTGAAACAAATTCATGGTCATTTGACCAATGAATTTGGACTGACAATATGGCTAGGGGAAGGTTGGCTGAATTTTGCTAGTAGCTTGGTAAGGTTTAGGAGTTTGCTTTTGGTCATTTTAGTTTTTGTGCAAAATTTTGCATTCCTCTTCTCAACTTTTCCCTTTGGCCGAAATTGATCTTTTGGTAAGCCTTGATTATTTTGACCATTTGGTCATTTTTGCTTTTCACTTTAGTGTTCAATTTTGTGCCTTTCTCATAGTGCCGATTCTACCAACACCAAAAAGCCATTCTTTACTTTTCTTCTCCCCATTGCCGAATATACATTGCTCCCAAAACTCATCTCTTTCTTTCTTTCTCTTTTATTCTCTTTGAAAATTGAAACAACATCATCATAATTCTTCTCTCATCTTTTATTCTTGATACTCATACTTTCTCTATTATTTTCTCTCATGGCCGAATGTTGATGTACCCATAGCCGAATCATTTTTCAATTTTCTTTGGTCATATAGCCGAATCCTCCATCTTGCACAAACATCTTTCTCAATCGTCTCTTTCCAATCGTGGATAATAGGTAAGGGTTCTTTTTATTTTACGATTAGTTAATAAATATGTTGGCCGAATTTTGATGATGGTAAAAAGGATTTCTTGGATAGAAATTTTACCATTCCATCTATTAAACGTTTCCAATGGTTATATTTTAGTGCGATAGCGGAAGATCGGAAATCAAGTGTTCGTGGGTATCTTAGAACGTTGGAATCGATTTAAGGTGATAAAGGAACGTTTGATCGATTTTCATATTTTGGAACAAGGATCTTTGTGGTAAACGAATTTCACCCTTAAAACCTTAGTCATATTTCGATGTAATATTAGATTGGATTAACGATCTTTTGTCTTTGAAGAAAATCAAAATAGGAAGAAAAAGGGCGGTGAATAGTGTTCGGAAGAGGGGTGGTTCCGTTATTCCCCTAAGTATAAACAAAGGAATGCTTTTGCAATCCGGGATTTCCAGGGTTGCGGACGTTCATCTGAGGAGAATCAACTGTTCGAAGTTGTTCGTACTCTCGAACCATTATTTGTTCGTGGATTTGATTCGGTTAACGAACCATCAATCGGGGAGAAACCGCAAGTAGAAGTAGTTCGAAAACCCGAGGGTAAAATTTTAGCTCATTATTTTTTAGATCGGTTTCATTAATAAATTATAGTGTTCTAATTATCGTGATACGTATAGGTGTTGACGAGCGGGAAAGTCTAGTTCACACTTATCTTTCGGGTTAGATACTAAACCGTAAGAAATTTGATAAATCGTAAAAATAGCCAAATCGAAAATGTTGTAGTAATTAGTACTTTTGTGTAAATGCATGAAAACGGCTAAACCGAGAAATTTGCATAAAACTGCTAGATCGATAAATTGGGCCATAAAACTGCTAGATCGATAAATTGGGCCATAAAACTGCTAGATCGATAAATTGGGCCATAAAAACTGCTAGATCGATAAAATGGGCCAAAAACCTTCTAGTTCAAATATGGGTCAAAGTTCATTTGGATTGCCTTACGGAGCTAAATACTATTTTGTTTAATAGGCCCAAATGAAAAGTTTAATTAAAAACTCATTTGTATTATGGGTTACTTGATAAATTATTTATGATTAAAGTTTGTTATTCATACATAATTGCATGGGATGGGATACATGATGAAGAGAAGTAAGGCTGTGGCCATGAATCTAGTTCGGTGGCTCTGCCACAAAATTTGGCTTAATGCCTCTAGTTCGGTGACTATGTCACAATCTAGTTCGGTGAGTGCACTACAATATTATTTAAAAGGCTAAATGCCTACGATTGGTGTGTTTGGCGGGGTGGGTTGACTTGATCCCCACAGGTGTCTTTGGTTGAGTGCGGGGTGTGTAGCGGATGGAAAATTAGGCTTGATTTGGGAAATTCATTTTTACATGCATTTTATATATTTATTTCATATTTATATCGTTGAAATTTTGTAATTGGGCTCAAGCCCAAATTAATGCCTTGATGGTCTGGCCCAATAATGGTGGTAAGTGAGTTACACACTGAGTTCTTTGTAACTCACCCCGTTTTATTATCCATCTCAGGTAATGGAAATTGATGTGGACTTGGGTAGGGGATGACTTGGTGGAGGCCATACTACGAGCTTGGATTTTATAAATTATGAACTTTATTTAAGTTACTTATCTTAATTACTATTTTGGGTATGATGTAATAAGGCCTCTAATTATATTTTTATGGATTTTTAGGTGTGGATGGATTTAATTTTATTTTAAGACTCTTAATATGGGCTTATGTTAAATCTATAAAGTTTTCTTAAAAATATTGTGTTTTATAACAATTTTGGACACTTAAATTACTTTTCAATTTCTTTCAAATTCTTTTAAAACTACGTTAAGGTTTTGACTAATATATATATATAAGATTTCAAACAAGTATTTTTCTTAATTCATAATCATTGTACTTAGTTTTTATTAAACCTTATTTCTAAAGGTTTTGCATTCTTATTTTACTTAAATCATTAGAGAAATTTTGGATGTTCGTTTGGTGTGACAAACCAAATCTCGTCTTAACGCGATAGACTGGTTTGGGGTGTTACATTAAATGGTATCAGAGCTAGTTTCAAAACTCGGCTGTGGTTTGGGTTCAACAAAGATATTTGTTTGAGAAACAACTCAAATTTCTAGACTTTTTGATTTAAAGGTAGTATGGCACCATGAGCATCCCGCGCCAAGTCAAGTAAGTATCTGTATATTGATTGTTTATTATCATTGTGATATGAGCATAAGAAACACTCTAGAACTTCTAGTTTTAGGTGTTGAAAATCGTAGAGATTGAGACAATAGGAAATGGTTGCGAAAACAACTCTATCTCTTTCATATCATAAAACATCGTTAATAAACACTGAAATAGTATTCTGATTCATAAAACTCTTAATCAGATTAAATCAGTCACTATGAGCACTAGAGGACGTGGTCGTGGACGCGGTAGACGTGGCCGTGGTAGAGGACAAGGTGTTAGAGGCGCAACTGAAGCACCGGATCATATGCCAGAAATGGATGCACCTACGTCACTCGAAAGTGAGACGGGATCACATGATCATATGGAAGAAGATAATGCGGTGACACGAGCAATGCCTGCGATTCCTTGAAAGGTCGCTGGAGCTAGAGCGGGCCAACGACTCGTGGGTCGATATCGGAACGATTGAAATCAAGTGGTCTTTGAGGTTTTTGAGGTGTCTCGGTGTAGCTCCAAATGTCGCTGAATATTGGCTTGAGGCGGTGGAGCGAATTATGGGACGATCTTGAGTGCACCGTGGAACAAAAACTAAGGGAGTGGTGTCCTTGTTAAGGGACGAAGCATACCAATGGTGGCTTCTTGTCAGAGAAGGCAATCAAGTTGCATTAGTTAATTGGGAATTCTTTAAAGTTTCCTTCCAAGGGAAATATGTAGGAACGAGTTATGTTGATGCCGAAGGAAGGAATTCACGAATCTGGTCCAAGGGAATAAGACGATGTGGCGAGATATGAAGCCGTGAGTTTTGCTCTTGAGTCGCTATGCTCGAACAATAGTGGCAGCGGATCATGAGCGTTGTGTACGCTTTGAGGATGGCTTGAACGATGAATTGCGGTTTTGATAGCCCCACAACAAGTTAGAACTTTTGCCACGCTTGTGGAAAAGGCCAAGATAGCCGAAGAGGCTAAGAACTCGAACGTCGAGAATCGGGAGCGAGCTAGAGGCAAGAGAGATATGAAGTATTCGGGTTCTTCAAAAGGTTTTCAAGAGGCCTCGGAATGATGAACCCGACTCAAGGTAGAACACGTGAATGGCTTGTGAATCAAAGTCGAGATTGTCTTGATTGTGGGAAAAGGCATTCGAGAGTCTTTGGAAGAAAACGGGTGCTTGCTATAAATGCGGTCGATGGATCATCAATATAGGAATTGCCCTCGTCGAATGGATACAACTCGGGAAGCTCGTAATCATCGATGCACCACGGCAAGAGGAATTCGAAGCAACCACCGAGAGGTCGTGGACCGTGTCGTGGTGGTAATGGGGGTGGACGTGGTCAAGGTGCGGTGGTCGAGGCAATGGTCCTAGAGGCAACACGGATGCAAGGCGGCCGAGATTGGTATATGCGGTTAGACGCCGTGAGGATGGCAATGCACTGATGTGATAAGCTGCACGTTCTTCATCTTTGATGTACTGTTATTGCTTTGATAGATATTGGTTCTACCCATTCGTATGTTGCTAGCACCATATCGGGAAACTTGAATTTAGACTCTGAAATTTCCGATAGTGAGATGAAGGTAATTAGTCCTTTAGGACAGTCGGTATTGGTAAATAAACTGTTTAGAGATGTGCCCTTAGAAATTCAAGGAGTAATATTTTTGGCGAATTTGATGGATTTGCCTTTCGGCGAGTTCGATATCATTTTGGGCATGGATTGGTTGGTTAAGCACCGGGCAAAATTGGATTGTGCTGAAAAGAGGATGTCATTAAGGATGGTGGAGGATAAAGAAATAGTTATGATAGGCGAACGAAGGAATTACTTGGCAAATGTGGTATCTGCGTTAAAGGCAGAAAAGTTGATGCGGAAGGGGTATGGAGTATTTCTAGCTTTTATTAGTGCTTTAGATGCCAAAGAGTTGTCAGTGGAAGATGTGAGAACAGTGAAGGAATTTCGGATGTATTTCTGAAGAACTTCCCCGGCATACCTCGGATCGGGAAGTGGAATTTGGTATTGAGCTCTTGCCGGGCAGCTCCGGTGTCCATTGCTCCTTATAGAATGGCACCAGAAGGAGTTGGCGGAACTTAAAGCTCAAATTCAAGAATTGTTGGATCGAGGTTTTATTCGACCGAGTGTGTCTCCGTGGGGAGCACCGGTTTTGTTTGTTAAGAAGAAAGATGGGTCAATTCGTATGTGTATTGACTACAGGCAATTAAATAAATTGACGATCAAGAATAGGTACCCTCTGCCGAGAATTGATGACCTGTTTGATCAATTGAAGGGAGCTTCCGTTTTCTCCAAAATTGATTTGAGATCAGGATATCACCAGCTTAAGGTGAAAGAAGCGGATATTCACAAGACGGCTTTCCGAACTCGTTATGGACATTATGAGTTTTTGGTGATGCCGTTTGGGTTGACCAATGCACCAGCTGCATTTATGGATATGATGAACCGGGTCTTTCAACCATATTTAGACCGGTTTGTGGTGGTATTCATAGATGACATTACGGTATATTCAAGGAATGAAGAGGAGCATGACTCGCATTTGCGAATTGTATTGCGATTACTTGAAATAATCAATCGTATGCCAAATTCGGTAAATGTGAATTCAGTTAAGGGAAGTGACTTTCTTGGGTCATGTGGTATCGTAGGAGGAATAAGGGTGGATCCTCGGAAGATTGAGGATCGTATTGGATTGGAAACCACCAAAGTCGATGAGTCGAGATTCGGAGTTTCTTGTGTTTGGTGGTTACTATAGACGCTTTGTTAAGGGGTTTTCGTTGATTCTTTGCACCCCTAACTAAGCTATTGCGAAAGGAGTACCATATATATGGACCGATAAACAAAAAGAAAGTTTTGAGAAATTGAAGAAGATTTTAAGAAGCGCCGCGATCGATTCAACTTTGAGGTGGAAAGGAGTTTATAGTTTATTGCGATCGCCACACACACGGGCTTAGGATGTGTATTGATGCAAAGTGGGAAAGTGGTGGCTTATGCTTTCGTCATTTGAGACCGCACATGAAGTAAACTACCCTACTCATGACTTGGAGTTAGCTGCAGAGTGTTTGCTCTAAAGATTTGGAGGCATTACCTCTACGGTGAAAAGTCTATCATCTATACGGATCACAAGAGTCTTAAGTATCTTCTTACTCGAAGGAATTAAACTTGAGACAACGAAGATGGGTGGAGTGTTAAAGGACTATGATTTCTCAATCGAGTATCATCCTGGAAAAGCTAATGTGGTAGCAGACGCAGCGTTAAGTCGTAAGGTGGTATCTCGATTTGAGAACAATGTTTGCCCATTTGAGTTTGTACGAGGATGGTAGTCGATAAGCGGAACTTCGGTGAAGCCTCTGTGGTTAGAGCAAATCAAGGAAAAATAGATATCAGATAAGAAGTTGGGACTTTTAATTCAACAAGTTGAAAATGGTGGAATAGAGGATTTTAGCATAAACACGGAAGGTGTGTTATGTTTTCGTGGGAGAGTTTGTATGCCTAAGGACTCAAGATCTGAGACAAATGATTCTACGGGAGGCGCATAGTAGCCCTTATGCTATGCACCCGGAGGAAATAAGATGTATCGGGATCTTCGTGAACAATATTGGTGGTCAGGGTTGAAGCATGAGATTTCCGAATTTGTGGGAAAATGTTTAACTTGTCAGCCAAGTGAAGGCGGAGCATCAATTGCCGTCAGGATTATTACAACCGGTAAAGATTCCTCTTTGGAAATGGGAGCGGATAACAATGGATTTTGTTAGTGGGTTACCTTTAACACCTACTAAGAAAAATTCCGTTTGGGTAATTGTTGATCGTTTGACGAAGACTGCTCATTTTCTACGGTTAAATGCTGATTACTCGTTACGAGAAGTTGGCTAAGCTATCACGATCCGAAATCGTGAGGTTGCATGGGGAATTACTGTGTCTATTATATCGAGATAGGGATCCTAGGTTTACGTCACGATTTTGGAAAGCTTTGCATGAAGCCTTGGGAACAAAGCTAAACTTGATGACGGCTTTTCATCCTCGATCGGATGGTCAATCGAAAGAGTAATTCGGATTCTGGAAGACATGTTGGGGATGTGTAATCGACTTCAAAGGTAGTTGGGAGGATTTTTACCGTTAGCGAGAATTTGCTTACAACAATAGCTATCAGTCTAGCATTCGGATGGCACCCTACGAGGCATTATATGGTCATAGGTGTCGTTCTCCTAGTTGTTGGGTGAATTGGACGAACGACCAGATGTTAGGTCCTAAGGTGATCTACGAAATGGAAGAAAAGTAAAAGCTATTCGAGCACGGTTAAAGGAAGCTTGGATAGACAAAAGTCGTATGCAGATCCGAGCGTAGAAGTATCGAGTATGCTGTGGGGGATCAAGTTTTCTTGAAGGTCTCACCTTGGAAGAAGATTTTCAGGTTTGGGAAGAAGGGCAAATTGAGTCCTAGATACATTGGACCATATCGTGTGGTGAAGCGTGTTGGTCCAGTGGCCTATCAGATCGAATTACCTCCGGAGTTGAGCCAAATTCATAATGTTTTTCATGTTTCCATGCTGAGGCGCTATAGATCGGATCCTTCGCACTTAGTGCCGGTAGGAGAAGTGGAGTTGAAGTCAGACTTGTCTTTTGAGGAAGAACCAGTGGAAATCTTAGACCGAGATGTTAAGGTGCTAAGAAAGAAAATCGTGCCGTTGGTCAAAGTTTTATGGCATAATCACGGAGCGGAGGAAGCTACGTGGGAGCCTGAGGATGCAATTCGGCAACAATACCCTCACCTCTTTCAACCAGGTAAATTTTGAGGACGAAATTTTCTTTAAGGAGGGAAGAGTTGTAACACCCTAAAATTCAAGTATCGATTTATTGCATGTTTTGGTGTTTAGATTATGAAGGAAAAATTTCTTATTTCTTTTCATGCCTATTATAGTCATGAAGAAGAGTATAGAATTATTCGGGTATGGAATAATTTTTAGTTTGAGAATTTATTGAAGTGAAGCAAGTGGCATTGACACTTAAGTTAAATTAAGTGTTAAAAAGTAGCATAAGATGAGTAAATGGCAAGGTGGTGTTGGCGCATGAGGTATTGCGTGAGGGGAGTGGTTCGAATCCCTTGTATAACATTTGGACAACTTTTATTTTGCTCTTCTATGGTAAGTGTCGTAGCCAAGCTTATTTATGGTAAGTGTTGACCTTGTTATTTTTGGTTAGTATATCAAAGGAATAAGGTAAGAGTGAATTTATGGTAGGGAATCAAGAAAATATGGAAAGATATGGAGACATAGGGCAAGTATCAAGGAAAGTGTTTTGGAAACAAATTCATGGTCATTTGACCAATGAATTTGGGACGACAATATGGCTAGGGGAAGGTTGGCGAATTTTGCTAGTAGCTTGGTAAGGTTTAGGAGTTTGCTTTTGGTCATTTTAGTTTTTGTGCAAAATTTTGCATTCCTCTTCTCAACTTTTCCTTTGGCCGAAATTGATCTTTTGGTAAGCCTTGATTATTTTGACCATTTGGTCATTTTTGCTTTTCACTTTAGTGTTCAATTTTGTGCCTTTCTCATAGTGCCGATTCTACCAACACCAAAAAGCCATTCTTTACTTTTCTTCTCCCCATTGCCGAATATACATTGCTCCCAAAACTCATCTCTTTCTTTCTTTCTCTTTTATTCTCTTTGAAAATTGAAACAACATCATCATCATTCTTCTCTCATCTTTTATTCTTGATACTCATACTTTCTCTATTATTTTCTCTCATGGCCGAATGTTGATGTACCCATAGCCAAATCATTTTTCTATTTTCTTTGGTCATATAGCCGAATCCTCCATCTTGCACAAACATCTTTCTCAATCGTCTCTTTCCAATCGTGGATAATAGGTAAGGGTTCTTTTTATTTTACGATTAGTTAATAAATATGTTGGCCGAATTTTGATGATGGTAAAAAGGATTTCTTGGATAGAAATTTTACCATTCCATCTATTAAACGTTTCCAATGGTTATATTTTAGTGCGATAGCGGAAGATCGGAAATCAAGTGTTCGTGGGTATCTTAGAACGTTGGAATCGATTTAAGGTGATAAAGGAACGTTTGATCGATTCTCATATTTTGGAACAAGGATCTTTGTGGTAGCTTAATTTCACCCTTAAACCCTTAGTCATATTTCGATGTAATATTAGATTGGATTAACGATCTTTTGTCTTTGAAGACAATCAAAATAGGGAAGAAAAGGGCGGTGAATAGTGTTGGAAGAGGGTGGTTCCGTTATTCCCCTAAGTATAAACGAAGGATTTATTCAAACAATCAAGGATTTCCCAAGGTTGCGAGCGTTCATCCGAGGAGAATCAAGCTGTTCGAAGTCGTTCGTACTCCCGAACCATTATTTGTTCGTGGATTTAATTCGGTTAACGAACCATTAATCGGGGAGAAACCGCAAGTAGAAGTAGTTCGAAAACCCGAGGGTAAAATTTTAGATCGTTATTTTTTAGATCGGTTTCATTAATAAATTATAGTGTTCTAATTATCGTGATACGTATAGGTGTTGACGAGCGGGAAAGTCAAGTTCTCACTATAACCAGGTGTGTAACTTCACACTTATCTTTCGGGTTAGATACTAAACCGTAAGAAATTTAATAAATCGTAAAAATGGCCAAATCGAAAAATGTTGTAGTAATTAGTACTTTTGTGTAAATGCATGAAAACGGCTAAACCGAGAAATTTGCATAAAGCGCTAGATCGATAAATTGGGCCATAAAGCGCTAGATCGATAAATTGGGCCATAAAGCGCTAGATCGATAAATTGGGCCATAAAGCGCTAGATCGATAAATTGGGCCATAAAAGCGCTAGATCGATAAATTGGGCCATAAAAACTGCTAGATCGATAAAATGGGCCAAAAACCTTCTAGTTCGAAATATGGGTCAAAGTTCACTGGATTGCCTTACGGGCTAAATACTATTTTGTTTAATAGGCCCAAATGAAAAGTTTAATTAAAAACTCATTTGTATTATAGGTTACTTGATAAATTATTTATGATTAAAGTTTGTTATTCATACATAATTGCATGGGATGGGATACATGATGAAGAGAAGTAAGGCCTGTGGCCATGAATCTAGTTCGGTGGCTCTGCCACAAAATTTGGCTTAATGCCTCTAGTTCGGTGACTATGTCACAATCTAGTTCGGTAGTGCACTACAATATTATTTAAAAGGCTAAATGCCTACGATTGGTGTGTTTGGCGGGGTGGGTTGACTTGATCCCCACAGTTGTGCTGGTTGGTACGGGGGTGTGTAGCGGATGGAAAATTAGGCTTGGTTTGGGAAATTTATTTTTACATGCATTTTATATATTTATTTCATATTTATATCGTTGAAATTTTATAATTGGGCTCAAGCCCAAATTAATGCCTTGATGGTCTGGCCCAATAATGGTGGTAAGTGAGTTACACACTGAGTTCTTTGTAACTCACCCCGTTTTATTATCCATCTCAGGTAATGGAAATTGTTGTGGACTTGGGCCGGGGATGACTTTGTGGAGGCCATACTACGAGCTTGGGTTTTATAAATTATGAACTTTATTTAAGTTACTTATCTTAATTACTATTTTGGGTATGATGTAATAAGGCCTCTAATTATATTTTTATGGATTTTTAGGTGTGGATGGATTTAATTTTATTTTAAGACTCTTAATATGGGCTTATGTTAAATCTATAAAGTTTTCTTAAAAATATTGTGTTTTATAACAATTTTGGACACTTAAATTACTTTTCAATTTCTTTCAAATTCTTTTAAAACTACGTTAAGGTTTTGACTAATATATATATATATATAAGATTTCAAACAAGCATTTTTCTTAATTCATAATCATTGTACTTAGTTTTTATTAAACCTTATTTCTAAAGGTTTTGCATTACTGTTTTACTTAAATCATTAGAGAAATTTTGGATGTTCGTTTGGTGTGACAAACCAAATCTCGTCTTAACGCATAGACCTGGTTTGGGGTGTTACAAGTTATGCCTTTCGGACTAACAAATGCTCCTGCTATTTTTATGGATTTGATGAACAGAATCTTCAGACCGTACCTAGATCGATTTGTTGTCATATTCATTGATGACATCTTGATTTTTTCACGTGATGAGATTGAGCATGCTGAACATCTGAGAGTTGTGTTTCAAACTCTGCGAGAAAAGCAATTGTATGCGAAATTTAGCAAATGTGAATTTTGGTTGTGTGAAGTCAGTTTTCTGGGACATATTGTATCGACTTCCAGAATACGAGTTGATCCGAGCAAGATTTCTACTATTCTTGAATGGAAACCTCTGAAAAATGTGTCTGAAATCCGTAGCTTTTTGGGACTCGCTGGTTATTATCGTCGGTTTGTAAAAGCGTTCTCGATGATAGCTACTTCGTTAACCAAATTTCTTCAGAAAAATATGAGATTTGAATGGTCCGATAAATGTTAGAAAAGTTTTGATCAGTTGAAAACTCTATTGACTGAAGCTCCAGTGCTAGTACAGTCAGAATCGAGTAAAGAGTTTGTAATTTATAGTGATGCTTCGTTGAATGGTCTGGGTTGTTTTCTGATGCAAGAAGGCAAGGTAATAGCTTATGCCTCGAGACACCTGAAGCCTCATGAAAAGAACTATATGTGCACGACCTTGAATTAGTCGCGATTGTATTCGCATTGAAGATTTGGCGTCACTACTTATTTGGTGAGAAATGTCATGTGTTTTTAGATCATAATAGTCTGAAATATCTGATGACTCAGAAGGATTTGAATCTGCGACAAAGAAGGTGGCTAGAACTATTGAAATACTATGAACTTGTGATAGACTATCATCCGGGCAAAGCTAATGTAGTTGCCGATGCATTGAGTCGAAAGTCACTGTGTGCATTACGTGCTATGAATGCTCAATTAGATCTGTCTGATGATAGTTTTGTGTTAGCTGAATTGAAAGTAAAATCGTTGTTTTTACAACAAATTTGTTATGCTCAGAAAGTTGATAGTGAAATGATAGCGAAACGAGCTCAATGTGATTGGAACTCTGATTTTGAATTTTGTGTGGATGATAATGATTGTTTGAGATTCCGAGATCGAATTTGTGTTCCGAGAAACCCTGAGTTAATTTAGTTGATTTTGAATGAAGCACATAACAGTCGTCTATCTGTTCATCCAGGTAGTACAAAGATGTACCATGTTCTGAAGCAACATTATTGGTGGTCTGGTATGAAACAAGATATTTCTGACTTTGTATCGAAATGTTTAACTGGTCAACCAAGTTAAGAAATTTGAACATCGAGTTCCATCCGGTTTATTCTGACCGATTCGATTCCCGAATGCAAATGGGACAGAGTGACAATGGATTTTGTTTCGGGATTGCCTTTGACTCCAAGAAAGAAAGATGCGATTTGGGTTGTAGTTGATCAATTGATGAAATCTGCCCATTTCATTCCAGTACGATCTGATTACTCACTTGATAGATTAGCCGAGCTTTATATTTCTGAGATTGTGAGATTGCACGGAGTGCCACTGTCTATTGTGTCTGATAGAGATCCGAGGTTTACATCACGATTCTGGAAGAAATTGCAAGAAGCCTTAGGCATGAAATTGCATTTCAGTACAGCTTTTCATCTACAAATGGATGGTCAATCTAAACGAATTACTCAGATACTCGAGGACATGTTGAGGTGCTGCATTCTTGAATCTAATGGTACGTGGGAACAGTACTTGCCTTTGATTGAATTTGCATATAATAACAGTTTTCAGTCGAGCATCAAAATGGCACCATATGAAGTTTTGTACGGACATAAATGTCGTATACCTCTGTATTGGACCGAGCTCAGTGAAAATAAGTTACACGGGGTTGATTTGATAAAAGACACTGAACAGAAAGTGAAAGTAATTCGTGATAGTCTGAAAGCAGCGTCTGATCGTCAGAAGTCCTATGCGAATTTGAAACGTAAAGATATTGAATTCGAGATCGGTGACAAAGTGTTTTTGAAAGTATCTCCGTAGAAGAAACTACTCCGATTCGAACGTAAAGGTAAATTGAGTTCGAGGTTCATCGGGACGTATGAAATCATTGAATGTGTTGGACCTGTTGCATACAGATTCATGTTGCCATCTGAGCTTGAAAGGATACATAATGTATTCCATGTTTCGATGCTCCGTAGATACCGATCTGATCTGTCACATGTGATTACTCCGTCTGAAGTTAAAATCCGATCAGATAAGACCTACGAGGAAAAACTGATCCGTATCTTAGCTCGTGAAGTAAAAGAGTTGAGAAACAAGAAAATTTTGTTAGTAAAAGTGTTGTGGCACCGACACGAAATTGAAGAGGCTACGTGGGAGCCTGAAGATTCAATGAAATAGCAATATCCGAACCTGTTTAACGGTAAGATTTTTGGGGACGAAAATCCCTAAGGGGGAGAATTGTAACAGTCTGGTTTATACCCTAGTCGGAACAGTGGTTTCGGGACCACAAATACGAGTTAGAAAATATTTTAATATTATTTTCTGTGCCGTTGATATGTGATTAAGTACGTGTTAAATTTTCTTATGATAATTTGTCCGTCTGTGTGTTTAATTTGATAAAAGGATTAAATTGCATTAAATGCAAAATTTGTATGCTATTTGTTAAAGCATCTATGTGATGTGGTTTTTAAAGTGGTGGCCTTATGAGGCAATTATACCAATATTTAGATAGTGGATGGATAAATGTCATAAATGCCCTTGATGTTTACATGTACAAATGTTTAATATAAGGTTAATTTAGTAATTAGATTAATATTATGATAATAATAAAACAAAAAGATGAAAGTGTTCATCTATTATTCATTCTTTCTAACCGAATATTAAAAGAAAAGAAAGAAAAGATTGCGCAAGGGTTTCGGCCACGGTTTAGGCTTGATTCAAGGTTAGTTTTTGATTCGTTTTCGATAATTTCTACGTTTTCGCAATCGTTGCTTCGTATACTATAAAACCCATGTTGTAATTTTGAGAATTGATGTTGTTTATGAAATGTGCCATTGATGAAATGGTGAGTTTTGTGATGAGTTTAGGTGTTAAATGAAAGATATGTGTTTAATGAACATATTTTGTTCTTGAATTTTGGATGAATTTAGCTAATTAGGGCTAAATTGTAAAAATAGCATTTTGAGGGACTAAATTGTGAAATAAATGAAATGTATGGACTTGTATGAGATACATGAGCATTCGGCCAAGCATGGGTGTATTGAAATTTGTTATATTTTATGATTTTGTGGAATAGGGACTAAAATGTCCAAATGTGAAAATATGAGGGCCAAATTGCAAATTGCCCTAAATGTATGTTTTTGGATTGAATTAAGTAAGTTGATGATTGAAAGCGTTAAATTTGAATATGTATAGATCAAGAATCGAAGAAAACGGACTTAGATCGCGGGAAAGCAAAAGTAATCGAATAACCGAGTTCGATCGAATATCCGAATCCGAGCTAACTCGATATACAAATAAATGTATTTGTGTTGAATTATATATATGTTCGTATAATTATTGATAAGGATGAATGCATATGAGATAATGTATACATGAATTCTGAGATAGAATCGACATAGTATCAACATCCGAGAAGTCTCGTTTGAACCAAAGAATAGATAGGATAATATATGTCATGACATAGGTGTCTGTTATGTGATATCATGTAAGACCACGTTTGGGATGTTGGCATTGATTCGAGATTTACGTGTAAGACCATGTCTGGGACATTGGCATCGTATTGATTCGTGTAAGACCCTGTCTGGGATAGTGGCATCGATATCTGATTACATGTAAGACCACGTCTGGGACGTTGGCCTTGTACGACTATTCTGAGCACTCTGAAAATCCTATTAGATTCCGGACGGTTCAACGAGCAAATCTAAGATACAAACGATTATGTGATCAGTATATCCGTTTCAGGTACGTTAGATATGTACACTAACTGTGTATGAAAGGTAAGTGTCTATATGAACTTACTATGATGAATATGTGTTTTGAAATGATGAGATAATATGTGAAGATAAGTTTGAATGAATCATATGTATATGTGATACTTGGGTTATATTTTAGTTGAAGATTATGGTAAGATATGGCCTAGTAATTGAGCCAAAGAATATATGTGAGATGAATTTGCTATGAGAACCAATAATGTTATTATATCATTTTGGTTATGTGCATATTATGTTAAGTTTATTTGTATATGGCTTACTAAGCTTTTGAAAGCTTACTCTGTGTGTGTTTGCTCTGTTTTATAGATCGTTAAAGCTACTGAAGGCTCCGGGATCGTCGAGGATCGTCATCACACTACTCAGCTTGTTTTGGTACTTTTGAAATATGTATATAGCTAGATATGGCACGTATAGGCTAGTCATTTTGGATATGTTTGATTTGTGTAAAAGTAGCCATGAGATGTGGCTAGATAAGTGTTGGTAATATGCATGAGTAAATATGATATATGATGCAAGTTTTGGTATGGCAAGTTAGCTATTGAAATGGTCAAGGCTATGGTAAGCTTATGAATGCAATATGACTATGTATGTTTGATCAATGAAATGGTTACATGGATGGTAAATGTGGATGAATCATGCTTGGATGTATATGTTTTTTGGTTGTACAAATTGGTATATAAGTTAGCATGATTGGAGTTGTGATTGGGTGAAATTACATGTTGATCTTTTGACATAACTTTTGAATGTCAAATGTGTTTGAAATGAATTGGTATGTTGCTTGTAGGGTAAACCCAAGTGTGGGTGGCACTATGGCCTTGCAAATGGCCTGTTTTGCTTATAAGTCGTAGCACACGGGCGTGCCTAGTGACCGTGGGATTTAGTCAGTAGCTAGCTCAAGTATACACGGCCATGGCACACGGATGTGCCTGGTAGCCGTGTGAAATAGTCAGTATCTAGCCTAAGAGTACACGGCCATGGAACACGAGCGTTGTAACAGTCCGATTTTGACCCTAATCGGAAACAGTGGTTTCGGGACCACAAATCCGAGTCGATAGAATAAATATATATTATATATGGTGTCTATGATTTATGAGTGTGCATGTGTAAAAATTTTCGTGAATTAATTTGATCGTTTGTGTGTTTAATTTAAAGAAAAGGACTAAATTGCGTTAGTGATAAAAGTAGCCATTTATTAAATTAAGTGGCTAAATTGATTTGTCTTCTTTTGTATGAGTATTTAAGTTGCAAATTGACCTTTTACAAGTATAGTGGACGGCAATATGTCTTTATATTATATATTATATGTTTGTTTTATATGTTAAATTTATAATAATGATAAAATGTATATTATAAACATATTATAATAAAACAAAAAGAGAAAAGAATTGCATGTTCATCTTTCTACACATTTGACCGAAACTAAAAGAGAAAAGAAGAGAAAAAGCTTCAAAGGGTTTTTGGCATTTCTTAAGCTTGATTAAGGTATGATTTAGTTTTAGTTTTTGATAATTTTTACGTTTTTGAGATCGTTGCTTTGAGTTTTAGTTAGCCCATGTGTAAATTTTTGAAATGGTTGTGTTTACGTGTAATGCCATTGAAGGGAGTTTGATGTTTTTGTTGATTAATGGTAAAATATTGGTTGTATGTGTTAGATTAACAAATGTTGTTCTTGAATTTTTTTTTATGAAATTAGGCAATTTGTATTTAATTGTAAAAATAAAATTTTTAGAGGTTGGAATGTGAAATAAATGAGTTGTATAGACTTGTAATGGGAGGATGGAAATTCGGCTCTAAAGAATGGTGGCAAAATTTTGAGTATTTTGTGAGTTGTGTAATAGGGACTAAATTGTAAAAATTGTAAATGCTAGGGGTAAAATGGCAATTTGTATAATTATGTGTTTTTGGATTAAATTGAATGAAAATATATTTGAATGAGCTTAATTTGAAATTATATAGATCAAGAACAAAAAGAATCGGGATTGGATCGGGGTAAAGCAAAGTTGAACGAATAGCCGGGAAAATCAAATCCGTCGATTTCCTAGGTAAGTTTTTAAGCAATTGGATTAAATTGAATTTTATTCCATATTATATGCATATGTTAAATGATGGTAGGTATGTTAAATATCATAGTGCCGAATGTGTTAATGAATTAGTATGAGTTGGCCGAATGTAAGGTTTGGTATATGTATAAATAAACCTTGATTAATTGAGTTGTTTGAATATATATGTATGGATTAAGAGATAATTAAATGTGAGAATGAAAAGAGAGAGATGATTGTTTTAAATTGGTGGATATAAGTTTACATGTATAATGGGTGTGCCGAATGTGATGGTATGTGATAGGAAAATTGAGTGGTGGTGACCATTTAAGTATGTGTATGTAAGAATGAAAATGGAATTATAAGTGTTCTTATGAATAAAGGAAGGATCGGTCAAAGGGCACTATGTGTGCGAGTTTGAAAACCGAGCCTTTGTGTGTGTGAAATCGGTCGAATGGCACTTTGTGTGCAGAAAAATAAGTAATGACACTAAGTGTGCGATACATTACTAGTATATGGCACTATGTGTGCTCTTTTTCAAGTAACGGCACTAAGTGTGTGATACGTTACATGGGTTGCACTGTGTGTGCGGATTTTAGGACATTTCAAGGACATAAATTAAAGTATGGAGATAACCGAGAAGTGACACGTAGGTAAGTAATGCATGATAATTGAATAACTTAGTACTATTGAGGTAAGTTATTCTTGTATATGAAATTATAGAAATGTGATATAATCATTTATTTTTGAGCTTGATTTGAAATGGATAAATGGCATGTGAATGTTTGGTTTTGAGATCTATTAGAAATGGTGATTGTTGAATAGTGACAAGTTATGCTTATTTGTGTTTGTGGATTAGTTAATGATCATGTTGGGTTGATTAAATTGTATATTGATTAGTTGTATATTTTAACCAATGCTTAAAACTTACTAAGCTATGTTAGCTTACTGTATGTGTTTATATAACTATTTTATAGATCTTGAAGTCGAAGCTCGAGCTCGGGGATCATCGTCAAAGTCAATCACACTATCATCTATCTTTGGTACCTTTTTGTTAAGTTGAACATTTGGAAACTATGGCATGTATAGGCTATTTTCTCTTTGGAGTTTATTTTGTACATAATGTATATAAAGGCCATGCGAATATGGCTTCACTACTATGCTTGGGTTGACTTGTTTATGCTTGAGGTGATATATATATAAATATGTTTGTGCATTTTTCAATCTTGATAAAAGCATGTTTTGGTATGTATGCTTTGTGAATTTCTAAAAGGGTATTTTATCTTTACATTTCAAATAAATTCCTCATGACTGATGTAAATGCAAATTGATATTATTTTATTTACTTGAATATGGCTTAATCATGTTTGATTTTGGTTTAATATTTGGGTATGTTCGGATACATTATAATCTTAATTTAGAAGTTATTTCAAATTTTGTTATGTGCGTTATATTTGTGAACAAGTTAAAGTATGCTCACTTGCAAACATTCGGCCATGATATTGACTTAATTTGAAATTCATATTATTGTTTGGATGTTACTTACATTCGGTTAAGAGGTTTAAAATGGATAAGCTAATGTTGTAAACAACTAGATATGGTATGCATATGATTGATTTATTATAGTTATTTGATTTGTATAAGTTGAATAAGGGTAATATACTTATTTGGCCATAAGATGTAAAATGACCAAATGATTAGTGTTTGCTAATTGAATGTAATTAGTTTTGGTATATGTTAATGATATGATTTGTGATATGTTCGTTAATGTCTTGATATTAGAATGATTATACATGTTTAATCGTGTTAGTATGGATTGGTACGCATCTATTAATGAAGTAGTTTTTATAAGGTGCTTTGACTTGTGGTTGGTAAAGTAATGCTTGTAACCCTAGTCCGGCGACGGATACGGGTTAGGGGTGTTACATTTGATTGGTATCAGAGATACGGTTTAGTCGATTCTCGGACTAACGTAGTGCGTTTCGGGCCTAGCTATACATGCCATATTTTATAATGTGATAGTGTGATGACTTCTGACAGTGAAATGTGTTTTCTTCTTTCGTATAGTAAATGGATCCTGATCCCGAGCGAGCTATAGCTGACAATGTCGAGAGTGTGGCGCCCGTTCCGCGCAAGGGACCGCACCGGATGAATCTCGACCAGCTGCGAGTAATCCTGATGAGGGGACTAAACAAGCCTTCTATAACATGATGAATGATTGGTTCAACCAATATATTCGGACCAATCCGGCTGTTCAACAACCCCTGAATCTGAATACTCCCCCTGTAGTACCGGTGGTACCCCCGATTATTAATCCTGAAAGAGTAAGCAAGCCTCCGGTTGACAAAATTAGAAAACACGGGGCTCAAGAGTTTAGATCCGAAGATGATGATGATGCTGAGCGAGCTGAATTTTGGCTCGATAATACTATTTGTGTTTTCGATGAACTATCTTGCACACCTGATGAGTGCCTGAAGTGCACCATATCTTTGTTACGGAATTCTGCCTACTATTGGTGGAATACTCTTGTATCGATTGTTCCTAATGAACGAGTTACTTGGGACTTCTTTCAGACGGAGTTTTGGAAGAAATACATCAGCCAGCGATTCATAGATTCGAAACGCAAGGAATTTCTCGAGCTGAAACAGGGTCGTATGACCGTATCTGAGTACGAACACAAGTTTGTGAGACTTAGTCGCTATGCTCGTGAGTGTGTTTCATCCGAGGCTACTATGTGCCGAAGATTCGAAGAAGGGCTAAACGAAGATATATAATTACTGGTTGGCATACTTGAAATAAATGAGTTCGTGATACTTGTTGAGCGAGCTTGTAAAGCCAAGAGTCGGGAAAGAAAAAAGTAAAGCCGAGTTTGAAGCTAGAGACTTAGAAAGAGATCGTGGGTAAATTTCCTCAAACGTCATCCAAGAAGTTCAAGAATGATAGTAGCCGATCCAAAGCTAACACAGGGATCTCTATACGAGAACGACCACCAGTGAGTTCACGGGTTACCTCGATTGCTAATGTTGGCAACACTCGACCGAATAAGCCCGAGTGTCAACATTGTGGCAGACGGCATTTTGGTAAATGTTGGGGCAAATCTAATAATTGCACTTGCTACAAGTGTGGTTCGCAGGATCATTTTATTCGGGATTGCCCGGAGACAGCTGAAAAGGATATTGCTCAGAGTACGAGACCGAGCAGCACTGCAGCTAGAGGTAGACCATCTCGTAATGTGGGAGGTAGGAGCGGCACTCAAAGAGGGACTTCGGATGCGGCTATTCGATCAGAGGCCCGTGTACCGGCTAGAGCCTATGCCATTCGTGCCAGAGAGGAGGCTTCATCTCTTGATGTCATTACCGGTATATTCACTCTCTTTGATACTAGTGTAATTGCTCTGATTGATCTTGGTTCAACCCATTCTTATGTATGTGAAACATTAGTATCCAGCAAGACTCTACCTGTTGAGTCTACTGAGTTTGTGATTCGGGTTTCGAACCCCCTAGGCCGGTGTGTGTTAGTTGATAGAGTGTGCAAGAATTGCCCTTTAATGATTCGAGACTTGTGTTTTCCAGCTGATTTGATGCTGTTACCATTTGATGAGTTTGATATTATCCTCGGTATGTATTGGCTAACAGTGCACGATGCAGTAGTGAATTGCAGACGAAAGACTATTGATTTGCGGTGTCAGAATAACGAGATAATTCGAATTGAATCTGCGGATTTGAATGGACTACCAGCAGTGATATCTTCGATGTTGGCTCGATAGTATTTGAGAAAGGGTTACGAAGCTTACTTTGCTTATGTGATTGATAGTAAAGTAAGCGAAAAGAAGATTGAATCTGTACCAGTTGTTTGTGAGTATCCGGATGTGTTTCTGGAGGAATTACCGGGATTGCCACCTGTTCGGGAAGTGGAGTTTGGGATTGAGCTAGTGCCCGGGATGACTCCGATCTCGATAGCTCCGTATAGAATGGCACAAACCGAATTTAAAGAATTGAAAACTCAGTTGCAAGAATTGACAAATAGAGGTTTTGCTCGACCGAGTTTTTCTCCCTGGGGTGCGCCAGTCCTATTTGTGAAAAAGAAAGACGGAACTTTGATAATGTGCATCGATTACCAACAACTCAATAAAGTGACTATAAAGAATAAATATCTGTTGCCACGTATCGACAATTTATTTGATCAGCTTAAGGGAGCTTCGGTATTCTCAAAAATCGATCTGAGGTCAGGTTATTATCAGCTGCGAGTTAGAGACTCGGATGTGCCAAAGACTGCTTTTCGGACGAGATACGACCATTACGAGTTTTAGTGATGCCTTTCGGACTCAATGCCCCTGCTGTTTTCATGGATCTGATGAATCAGGTATTCAGACCGTATCTAGATCGGTTTGTGGTTGTATTCATATATGACATTTTAATCTATTCGCGTGACGAAATCGAACATGCCGAACACTTGAGACTTGTGTTACAGATTTTGTGTGATAAGCAGTTTTACGCGAAATTCAGCAAATGTGAGTTTTGGTTGAATGAAGTTAGTTTTCTGGGGCATGTCGTTTCAGCATCGGGCATTCGGGTTGACCCGAGTAAAGTTTCGGCTATACTTGATTGGAAACCTTCGCGGAATGTTTCTGAAGTTCGTAGTTTTTTGGGACTTGTCGGGTACTATAGACGCTTCGTGAAAGGGTTTTCTATGATTGCAGCTCTGATGACAAAGTTGTTGCAGAAAGGCATTAAATTCGAGTGGTCAGAAAGGTGCCAGAAGAGTTTTGATCAGCTAAAAACTTTATTAACGGAAGCTCCAATGCTAGTTCAGCCAGAGCCGGGTAAGGAGTTCGTTGTCTTCAGCGATGCATCCTTAAATGGTTTAGGTTGTGTTTTGATGCAGGAGGGTAAAGTTGTAGCTTACGCCTCGAGACAGTTAAAGCCGTACGAAAAGAATTATCTGACTCACGATCTTGAATTGGCTGCTATAGTTTTCGCTTTGAAAATATGGCGTCACTATCTATTCGGTGAAAAATGCCATGTCTATTTGGATCACAAGAGTCTAAAGTATTTAATGACTTAGAAGGATTTGAATTTGAGACAGCGACGATGGTTGGAACTGTTAAAAGACTACGAGCTTGTGATTGATTATCACTCGGGGAAGGCTAATGTGGTTGCTGATGCACTTAGCCAGAAATCACTATTTACTCTTCATGCAATGAATGTGGATGTAGCTATGATTGATGATGGTGCGATTATTGCAGAATTGAAAGCGAGACCATTGTTCGTTCAACAGATTAGCGAAGCTCAAGAGGTTGATAATGACTTAATAACAAAGAGGGGTCAATGTGGCTCGAGTGATGATTCAGATTTTCAGTTAGATGCTGAAGGATGCTTACGGTTTAGAAATCGAATATGTGTGCCTAAGAACCCTGAGTAGATTCGAATGATCTGTGATGAAGCTCATAATAGTAGGTTGTCATTTCACCCGGGTAGTACGAAGATGTATAACGACCTGAAACAACATTACTGGTGGCATGGTATGAAGCGAGATATTTCAGACTATGTGTCAAAGTGTTTAATATGTCAACAAGTAAAAGCCGAGCATCAGGTACCATCGAGATTACTTCAACCGATCATGATACCTGAGTGGAAATGGGATCGAGTCACGATGGATTTCATATCTGGGTTGCCGATGACATCGAGCAAGAAAGACTCAATTTGGGTTATTGTTGATAGAGTGACGAAATCGGCCCATTTTGTTCCCGTACGTATGGATTTCTCGCTTGATAAGTTAGCTGAGTTGAACATATCTTAGATTGTACGATTGCATGGAGTACCTATTTCTATTGTTTCGGATAGAGATCCGAGGTTTACATCGTGGTTTTGGAAGAAACTGCAAGATGCTTTAGGTACAAAATTGCACTTCAGTACTGCTTTTCACCCTTAGTCGGATGGTCAATCTGAGCGTGTTATTCAAATACTCGAGGATATGTTAAGATGTTGCGTTCTTGATTTTGAGGGTACGTGGGAATGATACTTGCCTTTGATTGAATTTGCGTACAATAACAGCTTTCAATCGAGTATCAAAATGGCACCTTATGAAGCTTTGTACGGTCGTAAATGTCGTACACCTCTATATTGGACCGAGCTAAGTGAAAGCAAGATACACGGGGTTGATTTAATTAGAGAGACTGAGCAGAAAGTAAAAGTAATCCGAGAAAGTTTGAAACCTGCGTCAGATCGTCAGAAGTCATATGCGGACTTGAAACGTAAAGATATAGAATTTCAAGTGGGTGACCGAGTATTTTTGAAAGTCTCGCCGTGGAAAAAGATACTTAGATTTGGTCGTAAAGGGAAGCCGAGTCCGAGATTTGTTGGGCCATATGAAGTTATTGAGCGTATTGGGCCGGTTGCGTACAGACTTATGTTGCCATCTGAGCTAGACAAGATTCACAATGTTTTTCATGTATCGATGCTTCAACGATACAGATCCGATCCTTCTCATGTGATTAGCCCGGAGGAGATTGAGATTCAGCCTGACTTGGCGTATGAGGAAGAACCGATTCGTATCTTAGCTCGTGAAGTGAAAGAGTTACGAAATAAGAAAATTTCGTTGGTTAAAGTTATGTGGCATAAGCACGGGGTTGAGGAAGCAACCTGGGAACCCGAAGATTCAATTAAAGAACGCTACCCACAATTATTCATCGGTAAGATTTTCGGGGACGAAAATCCCTTAAGGGAGGGAGAGTTGTAACAGTCCGATTTTGACCCTAATCAGAAACAGTGGTTTCGGGACCACAAATCCAAGTCGATAGAATAATTATATATTATATATGGTGTCTATGATTTATGAGTATGCACGTGTAAAAATTTTCGTGAATTAATTTGATCGTTTGTGTTTTTAATTTAAAGAAAAGGACTAAATCGTGTTAGTGATAAAAGTAGCCATTTATTAAATTAAGTGGCTAAATTGATTTGTCATCTTTTGTATGAGTATTTAAGTTGCAAATTGACCTTTTACAAGTATAGTGGACGGCAATATGTCTTTATATTATATATTATATGCTTGTTTTATATGTTAAATTTATAATAATGATAAAATGTATATTATAATAAAACAAAAAGAGAAAAGAATTGCATGTTCATCTTTCTACACATTTGACCGAAACTAAAAAGAGAAAAGAAGAGAAAAAGCTTCAAAGGGTTTCGGTATTTCTTAAGCTTGATTAAGGTATGATTTAGTTTTAGTTTTTGATAATTTTTACGTTTTTGAGATCGTTGCTTTGAGTTTTAGTTAGCCCATGTGTAAATTTTTGAAATGGTTGTGTTTACGTGTGATGCCATTGAAGGGAGTTTGATGTTTTTTGTTGATTAATGGTAAAATATTGGTTGTATGTGTTAGATTAACAAATGTTGTTCTTGAATTTTTTTATGAAATTAAGTAATTTGGATTTAATTGTAAAAATAAAATTTTTAGAGGTTGGAATGTGAAATAAATGAGTTGTATAGACTTGTAATGGGAGGATGGAAATTCGGCTCTAAAGAATGGTGGCGAAATTTTGAGTATTTTGTGAGTTGTGTAATAGGGACTAAATTGTAAAAATTATAAATGCTAAGGGTAAAATGGTAATTTGTATAGTTATGTGTTTTTGGATTAAATTGAATGAAAATATATTTGAATGAGCTTAATTTGAAATTATATAGATCAAGAACAAAAAGAATCGGGATTGGATCGGGGAAAAGCAAAGTTGAACGAATAGCCGGGAAAATCAAATCCGTCGATTTCCTAGGTAAGTTTTTAAGCAATTGGATTAAATTGAATGTTATTCCATATTATATGCATATGTTAAATGATGGTAGGTATGTTAAATATCATAGTGCCGAATGTGTTAATGAATTAGTATGAGTTGGCCGAATGTAAGATTTGGTATATGTATAAATAAACCTTGATTAATTGAGTTGTTTGAATATATATGTATGGATTAAGAGATAATTAAATGTGAGAATGAAAAGAGAGAGATGATTGTTTTAAATTGGTGGATATAAGTTTACATGTATAATGGGTGTGCCGAATGTGATGGTATGTGATAGGAAAATTGAGTGGTGGTGACCATTTAAGTATGTGTATGTATGAATGAAAATGGAATTATAAGTGTTCTTATGAATAAAGGAAGGATCGGTCAAGGGGCACTATGTGTGCGAGTTTGAAAAACCGAGCACTGTGTGTGCGAAATCGGTCGAATGGCACTTTGTGTGCGGAAAAATAAGTAATGACACTAAGTGTGCGATACATTACTAGTATATGGCACTATGTGTGCTCTTTTTCAAGTAACAGCACTAAGTGTGTGATACGTTACATGGGTTGCACTGTGTGTGCGGATTTTAGGACATTTCAAGGACATAAATTAAAGTATGGAGATAACCGAGAAGTGACACGTAGGTAAGAAATGCATGATAATTGAATAACTTAGTACTATTGAGGTAAGTTATTCTTGTATATGAAATTATAGAAATGTGATATAATCATTTATTTTTGAGCTTGATTCGAAATGGATAAATGGCATGTGAATGTTTGGTTTTGAGATCTATTAGAAATGGTGATTGTTGAATAGTGACAAGTTATGCTTATTTGTGTTTGTGGATTAGTTAATGATCATGTTGGGTTGATTAAATTGTATATTGATTAGTTGTATATTTTAACCAATGCTTAAAACTTACTAAGCTATGTTAGCTTACTGTATGTGTTTATTTAACTATTTTATAGATCTTGAAGTCGAAGCTCGAGCTCGGGGATCATCGTCAATGTCAATCACACTATCATCTATCTTTGGTACCTTTTTGTTAAGTTGAACATTTGGAAACTATGGCATGTATAGGCTATTTTCTCTTTGGAGTTTATTTTGTACATAATGTATATAAAGGCCATGCGAATATGGCTTCACTACTATGCTTGGTTTGACTTGTTTATGCTTGAGGTGATATATATATATGTTTGTGCATTTTTCAATCTTGATAAAAGCATGTTTTGGTATGTATGCTTTGGGAATTTCTAAAAGGGTATTTTATCTTTACATTTCGAATAAATGCCTCATGACTGATGTAAATGCCAATTGATATTGTTTTATTTCCTTGAATATGGCTTAATCATGTTTGATTTTGGTTTAATATTTGGGTATGTTCGGATACATTATAATCTTAATTTAGAAGTTATTTCAAATTTTGTTATGTGCGTTATATTTGTGAACAAGTTAAAGTATGCTCACTTGCAAACATTCGGCCATGATATTGACTTAATTTGAAATTCATATTATTGTTTGGATGTTACTTACATTCGGTTAAGAGGTTTAAAAAGGATAAGCTAATGTTGTGAACAACTAGATATGGTATGCATATGATTGATTTATTATAGTTATTTGATTTGTATAAGTTGAATAGGGGTAATATACTTATTCGGCCATAAGATGTAAAATGACCAAATGATTAGTGTTTGCTAATTGAATGTAATTAGTTTTGGTAGATGTTAATGATATGATTTGTGATATGTTCGTTAATGTCTTGATATTAGAATGATTATACATGTTTAATCGTGTTAGTATGGATTGGTACGCATCTATTAATGAAGTAGTTTTTATAAGGTGCTTTGACTTGTGGTTGGTAAAGTAATGCCCGTAACCCTAGTCCTGCGACAGATACGGGTTAGGGGTGTTACAGGCGTACCTGGTGGCCGTGGAGTTAAGTCAGTATACAAGCTCTATTTTGGCACGGCCAGGACACATGGGTGTGTCTAGTAGCCGTGGGAGGCACACGGCCTGCCCCCACGGAAGTGTGACCTCTGTATCTTTTAAAAGTTTTAAATTTCTGAGAACTTTAGTATGTGTTCGGTTTAGTCCCGGCTCTATCTTAAAGCATGTTTAAGGTCTTGTTGACCTAATTAAGGGACGCTTTGATGTGAAATGATGATTAAGTTTTAAATTATCTGTAAAAGTCTTCGATATGTCTGGTAACGCCTGTAACCCTAATCCAGCGACGGATACGGGTTAGGGGTGTTACACCCAAAACATGAAATCCCTAATAACATGTCATTTGTATCTTACGATTTCTTAAGGCTCAACCGGGACTCGATAACTGTCATATCCTTTATTTGTTTATACATCATTCAATTCACATTATAAATAACATAATAACATATAATTTAATAGCACCAATACGATAATCGTTCATACGAACTTAGCTCGACGACTAGGACGTAGAAGTTAAATCGAGCTAATCCGAAGCTTTAGCTTTGCCTCGATCTAGGTTCATATGTGGTTGATCTTAATCTAAATAGACAACTTCAATCCATTTAATACTTATAATGTTCAATTTAATCCACATTTCATATTTATGCAAAATTACTATTTTGCCCCCAAACATTTTAACTTTTCACAATTTAGTCCTTAAGTGTATAACTTTAAAGCTAACCATTTTAATCTCAACCCATGTTAATCAAATATGCAAGGGACCTTGAAACAGCTAATATTTACCATCATTTCATAATAAAACCCTAAAATTCATACCTGCAACAATTTAGTCCTTAATTTCCAAAATTCATCAAAAAGTACTTTACAAAACTTGATCGTTTTTCAACCAAGATTCATAATCAATTATTTAACATCAAAAACCATTCAAGAACATTCATGGCATAACCCTCAACCTCTAACAATTTTACAAATTTACCTCGAGCTAGCTAATTTAAGCTACAACGAACTCAAAACACAAAAAAAATATTGAAAACGGGGCTCAGAAACACTTACATGCACCATAGGAAGCTTGGCCGAACCTAGTCCTATCCTTCAATGGTGAAATTCAATTGTGTAGTGTGAAATTGAAGAAGATGAATGCATTTTCTTAGGTTATTTTAGCTTTATTTACTCAATTACCTTTTTGCCCTTTAAAAATTTATCAAAATTTCACTAAAACCATGTACATGCACATCTACTAATCCATTTATTAGTATAATTACCATTCAAGTCCCTTGGTTTAAAATTAGTTTAAAATTTCATAGCCATTTGACCCTTTTAACTAATAGAACTTAACTTTTACCATTTTTTTACAATTTAGTCCTTTTCATTTAATTAACCATTTAAACATTAAAATGTCATAACAAAATTTTAATATGACCTTAATAAAATTCCATAAACATTAAAATAATACTAAAATAATAATTTACTCATCGGATTTGTGGTCCCGAAACTACTATTTTGATTTCACTGAAAACAGACTGGTACAGGATGGGGATTGCTACGGGGTTTTATTGGCTAAAAATATTCTCATAAATAATCTAGCCAACTGATCAAAGTTGTTGATGGATCCCTGGAGAAGTGACAGGTATCACAGTTGAGCAGTACTAGAATGGGTCGTAGAGAAAGCCCATCATTTCACATTGTCAGAAGCCTTGAGAATGTTCATGTGGTTGTTGTAGTGATTTGAATGGTTCTCTGGGTCACTCGCACCTGTATAAGACAACTTAAGGAACTTGAAAGAAAAAAATAGGTTGTGAGTCAACATAGAAGGGGCTAAAGGTTTGTTGGCATAATGTAACGCCCCGAATTTGGGCCTAGAAGAATTGGGCCTATTGGGCTTTGAGTCTCGGAAAATTTTTAAGTGAACGAGAAAATGACAATTGGCATGTGGGCTTTGAGGGTTAGTGAATTTGGAGTGTCTAGGGGTGTTGGAGATGTCCTGGGATCAAGTAAGGATATAGGAAAAATTTTGGTTTTAGCCCCAAGGGAACTGTGACTTCAGTTAGTAGGCCTTTTAAATAAATGAAGAAGAAAAATGACACAAAAGAGCTTGTGGTGTAGTGGAAAAGTGGCGCCACTTAGGGAGCAGGGAGGTGGTGTCATTAGCAGGCAAGGGAGTCCAAGGTTCGAGTAGTGGCATGGTATTTTATTGGGTATTTATTTTGCTGTCAGGACGGCTAGAGTTTGTGTTGCAGTGAAAGCCTGATGGATGAGAGGTTTGAAATGGTCATGGAGAGATTGTAGGAGCTTATCTTGGAGAAAATTTAGGAGCTGAGAAGTGTGAAGAGTTGGTGTCGTTTTGGGAAGTGGAAAGTGTATAAATTCGGCTTAGGAGGGTGAATGATTGCCGTTTTTTGGTCTTTTAGGGGGTATTACGAATTTTCATTGTGGCTTTCGGCATTTTGAGAGTTTTGCAAATAGGTCAGTCTTCCTTTTCTTTACCGAATTTCCTGTAGTTACCCTCACACAAGCACATTTGATCTTTTTCTTTTCTTCTTGTTACCTTTTCCAAACCCTCTAAAGCTGAATAATTCCACCCTCCCTTTGCCGAAATTCTTTTTGTGCCGTCACTATTTCTTTAACCTAGCCGATTCTTGTGTAAGTACTTTACTCTTTCAATTGATCTCGCTAGAATCGACTTCTCCTCTCCCTCACTCTCTCTAAATCGATTTTGGTAGGGGATTGATATCGAATCTCTGTTCTTCAGATCTCTGCCGAATTACTCTTTGCGCGTTTCGGGATTTGGGTAAGTATTCTTCACTTTTGGTTTTAAAGGTTGGCCGATTGGTCGTAAGTAATGTAAGGGTGACTTAAGATGGATATAAGTCACTTATGGTTCAGTTTTTAATAATTAAGATTGATGCAGATTTAGGAAGTACTCGTGATTAGTGATCGAGGAAAAGCTATTAAGGCTTGGTGTTTCAGTAAGGTTAAGGTGAGACTTCGGCTTTTGGTAACGTATTCGATAAGTATATGTGATTAATCATTGAGTGACATCGTTTGTAGGATCGTGGCTAAGGAGATCGCAGTGCTTTTTGTTATCAGGTGTGTACATACACTATACACACACAATGGATTGGGAATCCCGAAATCTCGAAAGTTTAGCTTCGGTAGTCTTGCGAGTGTTCGAACACTCGTATGGGGGAAATGGAATCGATAATAGAGACCCCATGAGCGATCTCATGGACTTGGGGTCGTGTTTTGGCCAATCAGGCCAGAATGGGCAAAATGGGCTGATGGGCCGTAGGCTCAAAGTAGGCGAATTTGATGATTTGGTAATAAGTGATGGCTAGTCATGCTGGTTACATGGCTTGGAATTGATTTGGGCCAGATGGGCCATATGAATGTGATTTGGGCTAGAAGGGCCATATGAATGTGATTTGGGCCAGATGGGCCATATAAATGTGTTTGGGCCAGGTGGGTCATATGAATGTGATTTGGGCCTAATGGGCCATACGAATGAGATTGGGCCTGGTGGGCCATATGAACGTATGTGATTTTGTTTGGGCTTTGAAAGGGGTCTTGGGCTTAGTATTTGGTAAGTTGATTGACCTTGCATAAAACTTAAATTATTAACTAATTGTGACCGTGGACAAGTCATAAGGTTAAGGTCTGGCAATGGGTATATGCATGTCTAGGATTGGATCTAAGGAGAGCTTGGTACTTAAGCGGTTTTAATGACTCACCTCCTCTTCTCTGGAATCCTACCTGGTGCATAGTATCTGTTCACTTTAGCCAACGAGGACTTGATAACGGGCGAAGGTAAGTAATAGACCCATAACACTGAGAAATGACTGAAATGCCCCTAAGGGAGAAAATGACTAAAATGCCGCTATGTGTTGAATGTAAGACTTATGGATGTTACATGTACATTTGCTGCATTCATATGATATTCTGTTTAGGTTGCATATGGGTTGGGAATTATGGAACGGAGGAAGTGTATGAGGATCGCATGGTTGCATGACGATTGTGGATCCAGTATTGATATGTTAAGGTTGCACGGGTTGCATGACGACTGTGGACCGACGGACGGCTTAAAGCCGCGTAATTTGATTATGGCTCTGTGCCAACCTAAATATGGCTCTGTGCCATCTTGATTATGGCTTTCTGCCAATCGTATTTACCCGTGGCTATGTGCCTAACATATATATCGATGACTTTGTGTCGATCATATTTACCCAAGACTGTGTGCCGATAATGTTACCATAGCTGATGGCTATGTGTCGATCTTATTACAGTTACCGATGGCTATGTGCCAATTATGAGACCGTTACTGAAGGCTTAAAGCCGCATAAATTCTAGCAACTTTGCTGCAACGTTAGGTAGTACCGCAACCGGGCTACCCTTGAAGTGTATCGGATGGGTGGGTCGATTTAGAAATCCCCACAGATGTGTTTCGGTTGGACGGAGATGAAGTGTACCGGATGGATTATTTGGGGAGGGTTTGCACAGCATTGCATGTGTGATATTATTATGTTAAAAATATGTTATGTATGCTATTTGTTTGACGAGGGTCGTACACACTGAGTTTTCGAAAACTCACTCCCTCTTTTATTTTTCTCAGGTGATCCTCAGTAGGCGGTTCGACGGATGGAGGGACTCAGAGGTGGCCAACTAGCAAGACGATTAGACCTATTTTTCTCAATATCTAAATTCTATATTTTAAGTGATTTATTTTAAGTTATTTTATTTCGGATTGTAAAAAGGCTTGCCCTCTAGTTATTATTCCATTACTCCCACTATGCATTATAATTTTGAAACGGAACCTGGATTTATTTCTGTTAAGCATAATTCAAGTTTTTGAAAATAATTGTGTTTTAAGAACGAGCTTCCGCTGTCAAAGGAATTTTTTTTTCTTCTTACATAGTAACAAGAAATGGTTTTTGGATACACCTCATTTTGAAAGCGAACTGGATTTTACTTAACTTTTCTTTAAAAGGGTTTTCAATGAAAACAAGGTTTTCGCAAAAAACACTTCAATATGACACGCCAGATTCGGGCCTAACTTCTAGGCCGGGTTTGGGGTGTTACATTTAGTGGTATTAGAGCCTGATTGCAAAGCTCGAACTGTGAAATGGGCCTTATTACTTGGGTTTAAAAAAATATTTCTGGATTGGATCGAAATGTTTTGGAAATTTTTGTGATGTGGCACACCGAGTCTCCAACATCGAACCAAGTAAGTTCTCTTATTATTAAGCTTGTTTAACTTGTTATACTGTAGATAGTTAGTGGGCTACTTTAGATGATTATACTAAAGCTTTTTAGTTAGAGTGAAACTAAAGCCCGTAGGAACTTGAAACTGTAGAGGATTTACGAAAACAACCTCTTTACTTAATACTATCATAAAACATCGGCTTAATTACTGAAACTAACTAAAATTTCATAAAATTCCTAATTCAGATAATACGAGAATCAGCGATGAGCATAGTGGTGTGTTAGTGTTATTAAAATCAAAGTGCGCAGTGAAAGCATAGTGGTGTGACTTGAGCGGTGCGATTAATAGTTAGTTGGAAATTTCGAGGACAAAATTTCTTTAAGGGGGTAGAATTGTAACGCCCCAAATTTGGGCCTAGAATAATTGGGCCTATTGGGCTTTGGGCTTTGGGTCTCAGAAAATTTTTAAGTGAATGAGAAAATGACAATTGGCATGTGGGCTTTGAAGGTTAGTGAATTTGGAGTGTCTAGGGGTGTTGGAGATGTCATGGGATCAAGTAAGGGTATAGGAAAAATTTTGGTTTTAGCCCCAAGGGAACTGTGACTTCAGTTAGTAGGCCTTTTAAATAAATGAAGAAGAAAAATGACACAAAAGAGATTGTGGTGTAGTGGCAAAGTGGTGCCACTTAGGGAGCAGGGAGGTGGCGTCATTAGCAGGCAAGGGAGTCCAAGGTTTGAATAGTGGCATGGTATTTTATTGGGGTATTTATTTTGCTGTCAGGACGGCTAGAGTTTGTGTTGCAGTGAAAGTCTGATGGATGAGAGGTTTGAAATGGTCATGGAGAGATTGTAGGAGCTTATCTTGGAGAAAATTTAGGAGCTAAGAAGTGTGAAGAGTTGGTGCCGTTTTGGGAAGTGGAAAGTGTATAATTTCAGCTTATGAGGGTGAATGAGTGCCATTTTTGGGTCTTTTAGGGGGTATTACGAATTTTCATTGTGGCTTTCAGCATTTGGAGAGTTTTGCAAATAGGTCAGTCTTTCTCTTCTTTACCGAATTTCCAGTAGTTACCCTCACACAAGCACATTTGATCTTTTTCTTTTCTTCTTATTACCTTTTCCAAACCCTCTAAAGCTGAACAATTCCACCCTCCCTTTGCCGAAATTCTTTTTGTGTCGTCACTATTTCTTCAACCTAGCCGATTCTTGTGTAAGTACTTTACTCTTTCAATTGATCTCGCTAGAACCGACTTCTCCTCTCCCTCACTCTCTCTAAATCAATTTTGGTAGGGGATTGATATCGAATCTCTATTCTTTAGATCTATACCGAATTACTCTTTACGCGTTTCGGGATTGGGGTAAGTATTCTTCACTTTTGGTTTTGAAGGTTGGCCGAATGGTCGTAAGTAATGTAAGGGTGACTTAAGATGGATATAAGTCAGTTATGATTCAATTTTTAATAATTAAGATTGATGCAGATTTAGGAAGTACTCGTGATTAGTGATCGAGGAAAAGCTATTAAGGCTTGGTGTTTCAGGTAAGGTTAAGGTGAGACTTCGACTTTTGGTAAAGTATTCGATACGTATATGTGATTAATCATTGAGTGACATCATTTGTAGGATCGTGGCTAAGGAGATCGCAGCGCGTTTTGTTATCAGGTGTGTACATACACTATACACACAATGGATTGGGAATCTCGAAATCCCGAAAGTTTGGCTTCAGTAGTCTTGCGAGTGTGCGAACACTCGTATGGGGGAAATGGAATCGATAACAGAGACTCCATGAGTGATCTCATGGACTTGGGGTCGTGTTTTGTCCAATCGTGCCAGAATGGGCAAAATGGGCTGATGGGCCGTAGGCTCAAAGTAGGCGAATTTGATAATTTGGTAATAAGTGATGAGCTAGTCATGCTGGTTACATGGCTTGGAATTGATTTGGGCCAGATGGGCCATATGAATGTGATTTGGGCCAGAAGGGCCATATGAATGTGATTTGGGCCAGATGGGCCATATGATTGTGATTGGGCCAGGTGGGCCATATGAATGTGATTTGGGCCTATTGGGCCATACGAATGAGATTGGGCCTGGTGGGCTATATGAACGTATGTGATTTTGTTTGGGCTTTGAAAGGGGTCTTGGGCTTAGTATTTGGTAAGTTGCTTGACCTTGCATAAAACTTAAATTATTAACTAATTGTGACCGTGGACAAGTCATAAGGTTAAGGTGTGGCAATGGGTATATGCATGTCTAGGATTGGATCTAGGGAGAGCTTGGTACTTAAGTGGTCTTAATGACTCACCTCCTATTCTCTGGAATCCTACCTGGTGCATAGTATCTGTTCACTTTAGCCAACGAGGACTTGATAACGGGCCAAGGTAAGTAATAGACCCATAACACTGAGAAATGACTGAAATACCTCTAAGCGCGAAAATGACTAAAATGCCCCTATGTGTTGAATGTAAACTTATGGATGTTACATGTACATTTGCTGCATTCATATGATATTCAGTTTAGGTTGCATATGGGTTGGGAATAATGGAACGGGGGAAGTATATGAGGATCGCATGGTTGCATGACGAATGTGGATCCAGTATTTATATGTTAAGGTCGCACGGGTCGCATGACGACTGTGGACCGACGGACGGCTTAAAGCCGCATAATTTGATTATGGCTCTGTGCCAACCTAAATATGGCTCTGTGCCATCTTGATTATGGCTTTGTGCCAATCGTATTTACCCGTGGCTATGTGCCTAACATATATATCGATGACTCTATGTCAATCATATTTACCCAAGGCTGTGTGCCAATTATGTTACCGTAGCTGATGGCTCTGTGCCGATCTTATTACAGTTACCGATAGCTATGTGCCAATTATGAGACCGTTACTGAAGGCTTAAAGCCGCATAAATACTAGCAGCTTTGCTGCAACGTTAGGTAGTACCGCAACCGGGCTACTCTTGAAGTGTATCAGATGGGTGGGTCGATTTAGAAATCCCCACAGATGTGTTTCGGTTGGACAGAGACGAAGTGTACCGGATGGATTATTTGTGGAGGGTTTGCACAGCATTGCATGTTTGATATTATTATGTTAACAATATGTTATGTATGCTATTTGTTTGACGAGGGTCGTACATGAGTTTTCGAAAACTCACTCTCTCTTTTATTTTTCTCAGGAGATCCTCAGTAGGCGGTTCGACGGATGGAGGGACTCAGAGTGGCCAACTAGCAAGACGATTAGACCTATTTTTCTCAATATCTAAATTCTAGATTTTAAGTGATTTATTTTAAGTTATTTTATTTCGGATTGTAAAAAGGCTTGCCCTCTAGTTATTATTCCATTACTCCCACTATGCATTATTGTAACATCTCGATTTAGGGCCTAGTCGGAATAGTGGTGCGAGACCACAAATCTGAGGCATAAGTATGAGTTTTTGAGGTCTATGCCATGTTTGCATGCTAGTGTGAAAGTTTCATGAAGCAATTTTGTTAAATTGCGGTTGAACTGTCCAAAAGGACTAAATTGTAAAAGTTGCAAAATGTGAGATTCTAGAATCTATTTGTGTGAAATTGCTTTAGAATATCAATTAGAAGTCCTTAATGAGTAGTTTCTACAATTTCTAATTTTTGGACAAATTTGGGCATGGATGAGTTAAATTAGGAAGTTTGTCAAAAGGGTATTTTGGTCATTTGACAATTAAATGATTAAAATAGAAGAAAATATGACAAAATTCATTCATCTTCTTCTCCAAGGCTGCCGAAAATTTGAGAGAGGCTATTGTTAGGGCTCTTCAACTTTTCAAGCTAGCTAGTAAGTGTATTCTAGCCTGTTTTTGATATTCTTTGTATTTTTGAAGTCCTAGTAGCATGAGTAAGCTATTTTTAGCTATATGATGAGCTAAAATGGATGTTCAAAAATGTACCCATGTATGGCATGCATGTATTTTGATGTTTTATGGAAGAATATGAAAGCTTGATGTTGTAGAAACATCTTTTACTAAGTGAATTCCATGAAAAATGCATGTAGGGACTAGTTTGTGAAAGTCTTGAGTTTGGTCATACATGTGAGAATTAGTGAGAATTGATGATAGCTTTAATTGAGTAAGTGATTTGGCTAAGCATGAAAGGCTAGAAAGTTGAATAAAAATCACTTTACGGGCCTTGGGGCAAAAGTGTAAATATGAGAAAGATTAGGGGCAAAATGAGGATTTTGCTAAAGTATGAGATAAAGGTCAATTTAGTCAATGTGTGTATTGAATGTGTTGATTTGTCATTATAGATTAAGAAAGACGAAGCCCGAATCGAAACTGAGGCAAGGGCAAGGTCGTGGACTAAATTGCACATCTCCATACTTTTTGAGTACCGAGGTAAGTTTACGTATAAACGATGCATTATGCGTATACTTTGTAAATGCTAGCTAGAGTATAGCATGGTTGAGAACCTATATGGTTCATGTGGAATGAATGAGTTAGTTATAGTGAACGAATGAATGAATGAACTACAAAGTAGATATATGAATGTGTAGTGATAATGCTTGATGGTAAGCTAAGTGCGATGCTACCCCAATACTTAGCAACGATGAGCTGGGCTATGTGCGATGCTATCGCTAAGTATATTGTTTAGTGGGCTAAGTGCGAGACCACTATGATTACCTTATTGGTAGGCTAAGTGCGATACTACCTTATTGTATCGATTGTGGTAGGCTAAGTACGAAACCACCGAGAGAGTAGCTGTGTGGATGTATTAGTGAGTAGTGTAGATGTGTGGATGTGTTATTTTGAAATAATGATGTGTTGTATATTGTGTAAATGCGATATTGAATGTAGGGGTGCATGTCAATGGTTATGAGTATGTGACTCATGATGTGTTGGAAATGTGGTAAGGGATAGAAAGAGTAAGCATAGTTGTGAATTACTTATGTTAGTATAATGCTAATTGTTGTTTAGCTTATATTATGATGCTTAATTGTTTATGTGTAAACTCACTAAGCTCAAAGCATACTCCCTTTCTTTTCCCTTGTCTTATAGAGTAATAGAGTTGAATCGAGATACGTGGATCAATTGGAAGATCGCCCACACTATAAGCACACTATGGTACATTGGATTAAACGTTTTGTATATGGCATGTATAGGGGCTAGACAAGTTAGTGATTTTTGGTTGTAAATGGCTAAGTTATGTTGGCCTTTAGATGGATAATCTATTTGGTATAATGCCATAGTTGTTGGCTATTTTATTATATGAAAAGATATAGTTATCCATGTAAGATTGTGTTTCAAATTGAGTTGATTATGGATGTGTTGAATGAGTACATGTTGTGTATGCTAGAGGGGTGAGAAGGGGCATGACAAATAGCTTTGTTCTTGTCCATGTGGGTAGACACACGGGCGTGTGTCTAGACCATGTGTGACACATGGTCAGCCCATGGGCGTGTGACTTGGCCGTGTGTCCCCTGCATGTTAGTATTTTAAGTCAAAATAGACCACGGACTAGTCACACGGGTGTGTGCCTAGGACATGTGAGTTATTCAGTGTTGGCCACGAGCTAGCCACACGGGCGTATGTCTAGACTCTAAGGTCGTGTGACCGAGCCGTGGGACTTTAGCAAAATGGTTGAGTTTTGTGCACAGGTTGTGGACATGGGCGTGTGTGACTACACACGGGCCTGTATCATCTAGCACGGGCGTGTAGTCCCTGTCTAGATGGAGAAAATTTTTAAGATAGTCAGAGTTTCCGATATGGTCTCGAGAGCCCTCGTGTGTTTGAGTAAGACCTCGTAACTCGAAAATGAGGTTGTCGTGGTTACTTAAGGAGAGTAGTCACGTTGAGCCTAAGTGGCGATCAAGTAGTTTTAATCCGGTAATGCCTCGGACCCGGTTCCGGCGAGGATTACGGGTAAGGGGTGTTACATTTAGTGGTATCAGAGCTATGGTTTAGTCGGTTCTAGGACTACCGTAGCGGGTGTAAGAGTCTAGCTATACATGCCATAAGTGTATAATGATAGTGTGGTGGTTTCTGATGATTTTAAACCTTGTTTTATATAGTATATGGATCCCGATCAATCGACTGCTGATGAAGCAGCTAGTAATGTGCCATCTCCTGCGCAAGGAACCGCACCTGTAGAGAGTGGACCCGAGGTTAGGGGTCAAGGGGAAGAGGCTCGGGAAGCCTTTCTCCAGATGATGAGTAATTGGTACTCGGATTATATTCAAGCGAACCCTAATGCTCAACCTCCTCCACCTCCTCCTATGCCTCAGCCAAATCCAGTGGCTCCTCAAGGTAATGATGTAGTGAGGATATCGAAACCCCTGGTGGATAAGATTAGGAAACAAGGGGCTGAGGAGTTTAGAGCTAAGGTAGATGATGACCCTGAAAGGGCGGAGTTATGGCTAGAGAACTCAATGAGAGTGTTTGATGAACTCTCATGTACACCTGAAGAGAGCTTGAAGTGTGTTGTGTCTTTGATGAGGGACTCCGTATACCATTGGTGGAAGATGTTGACGTCAGTAGTCCCGAGAGAGCGGGTGATGTGGGACTTCTTTCTGGAAGAGTTCCGGAAGAAGTACATAAGGCAACGATTTACTGACCGAAAAAGGAAGGAATTCCTTGAGTTGAAGAAGGAAGAATGTCAGTAGCAGAATATGAGCATGAGTTTGTTAGGCTTAGCAAATACGCCCAAGAATGTGTATCGACGGAGACCATTCTTTGTAAGAGGTTCGAAGATGGACTGAATGAGGATATCAAACTCCTAGTTGGTATTTGGGAGTTAAAAGAGTTTGTTGTGTTGGTCGAGAGGGCAAGTAAGGCCGAAGAGTTGGGCAAAGAAAAGAGAAGAGCTTTGAGTAAAGCCCGAGATGCGAGAAAGAGGCCGATGGGCAAGTCGTACCAAGCCTAGTTGAAAAGATCCAGAGAAGTGAGTCCTCGGACGACAGCCTCAGTGGGATATTCACATCGAGACTTGGACCACACTCGTCCGGGTTCGAGAGTCCAAGCTACCTCGATGGAAAGTGTGGGCAATACGAAAAACAAACCGGAGTGTCCAAATTGTGGTAGATATCACATCGAAGAGTGTTGGGGAAATAGCCAAAAATGTTATAAGTGTGGTTCCCCTGACCACTTTATTCGAAATTGCCCTGAGAGGGATGATAAGGAAGAGAAACAAGAGATGAGACCTAGTGATGTGTCTGCAAGGGGTAGACCACCAAGGAACCCGAGAGGTGGGAATAGTGGTAGAGGTACGTCCAGATACTCTGCTGTGAGACCGGAGGGTCGGGCACCTGCGAGGACTTATGCCATTATCGCCCGCGAAGAGGCATCATCCCCAGATGTGATAACGGGTACTTTTTCTCTCTAGGACACCTTTGTTATTGCTTTAATTGATCCAGGGTCTAGTCACTCTTATATTTGCATGAGATTAGCATCTAGTTTGAGTATGACCGTTGAGTCTACGGACATTGTGGTTAAGGTGTCAAACCCGTTAGGAAAATACGTGTTAGTGGACAAGGTGTGTAAGAATTGTCCTTTAGTGATTAAGAGTCATTACTTTCCGGCAAACCTTATGTTGTTGTCGTTTGATGAGTTTGACTTAATCCTTGGCATGGATTGGTTGACTACCCATAGTGTCTTAGTGAACTGTGGTAGTAAGTTTATCGAATTGAAATGTGAGAGTGGAGATGTTGTTCGGGTTGAATCAGGTGGATCGGATAGTCTACTAGTGATGATTTCTTCCCTAGTGGCTGAGAAATGTTTGAGAAAAGGGTGTGAGTCCTATCTCGCCTTTATTTTGAATACTCAAAAGGTTGGAGTAAAGTTTGATGCAGTGCTGGTGGTATATGAGTATCTGGATGTATTTCCTAAAGAGTTACCCGGATTACCTCCAGAGAGAGAGGTCGAGTTTGGGATTGAGTTAGTTCCAGGAATGGCACCTATTTCAATTGCTCCGTATAGAATGGCACCTTTAGAGTTGAAAGAATCGAAGGTTCGATTGCAAGAGTTGATGAGATAAGGGTTTTGCAAGACCGAGCTACTCACCGTGGGGTGCTCCGGTAGTATTTGTGAAAAGGAAAGATGGGTCTATGAGGTTGTGTATAGACTATAGGCAACTTAACAAAGTGACGGTGAAGAATAAGTATCCTTTACCAAGGATTGATGATCTTTTGATCAACTGAAAGGAGCTCTGATGTTCTCCAAGATCGACCTGAGGTCTAGTTATTACCAGTTGGGAGTGAAAGAGCAAGATGTGTTGAAAACTGCATTTCGAACAAGGTATGGCCATTATGAGTTTTTGGTCATGCCGTTTGGTTTAACGAATGCACCTGCGATTTTTATGGATTTGATGAACCATGTCTTTCGACCATGTGTGGATAAGTTTGTGGTTGTCTTTATTGACGACATATTGATCTATTCTCAGGATGAGAACGATCATGAGGAACATTTGAGAATTGTCTTGCAAACTTTAAGAGATAAGCAGTTGTATCCTAAGTTTAGGAAGAGTGAGTTTTGGCTCCGCGTGGTTGGATTTTTAGGACACGTTGTGTCGGGTGATGGTATTCGAGTCGACCTGAGTAAGATTTCGACTATTGTGGATTGGAAACAGCCGAGGAATGTGTCGAAAGTTAGAAGCTTCTTGGGACTAGTGGGATATTACAGACGTTTCGTAAAGGGTTTCTCAGTGATTGCTACCCCGATGACAAAATTGTTGCATAAGGATATCAAGTATGATTGGACGGAGGCATGTCAACAGAGTTTTGAGAGATTAAAATCATTGTTGACTGAGGCACCAGTTTTGGTTCAACCAGAATTGGGGAAAGAGTTTGTGGTTTTCAGTGACGCGTTGTTTAATGGTCTCAGTTGTGTGTTGATGCAAGAGGGTAAGGTAGTCGCTTACGCCTCGAGACAACTAAAACCGCACGAGAAGAATTATCCGACTCATGATTTGGAGTTGGGTGCGATTGTTTTCGCGTTAAAGATTTGGCGACATTACTTATATGGTGAGAAGTACCGAATCTTTACGGATCACAAGAGTTTGAAGTATTTGATGGATCAAAAGGATTTAAATTTGCGACAGAGGCGGTGGCTCGAGTTATTGAAAGACTATGAGTTAGTCATTGATTACCATCCCGGAAAAGCAAATGTGGTTGTAGATGCCCTGAGTAGGAAATCCTTGTATGCTCTAAGAGTTATGAGCACGAGTTTAGCATTGTCTGATGATGGTGCTATATTGGCAGAGTTGAGAGCTAAGCCACTGTTTGTTCAACAGATATGTGAGGCTCAAGAAAATGATAGTGAGATGCAAGCTAAGAGAGCTAAGTGTGGATCAGAAAGTGACTCTGATTTTCGAGTGGTTTCGGATGGTTGTTTGTTATACCATGACAGAATTTGTGTACCTAGAGATGAAGAATTGATCCGAAAGGTTTTGCATGAGGCACATAGTGGTTATTTATCAAGTACCCGGCAAGACTGAAAATGTACAATGACTTGAGGAAATTTTATTGGTGGTCGGGTATGAAAAGAGATATCTCTGAGTTCATGACAAAGTGTCTGATTTGTCAACAAGAGAAAGCTGAACATCAAGTGCCTTCGGGATTGCTTCAGCCAGTGATGGTTCCCGAGTGGAAATGGGATCGGATTACCATGGATTTTGGGACGGGGTTGCCTATGACTCTGAAAAAGAAAGATGTTGTGTGGGTTGTTGTGGATAGATTGACAAAGTCGGCTCATTTTATTCCAGTACGTGTTGATTATTCACTGGACAAGTTAGCCGAATTGTATATTGCAGAGATTGTGAGGTTACATGGTCTGCCTGTGTCTATAATATTGGATAGAGATCTGAGGTTTACTTCGAGGTTTTGGAAGAAGTTGCAAGGGGCCATGGGTACGAGGTTAAATTTTAGTACTGCGTTCCATCCACAAACTGATGGTCAGTCTGAAAGAGTGATTCAAGTTCTTGAAGATATGCTTCAATGCTGTGTGTTAGAATTCGAAGGTAGTTGGGAAAGATATCTACCTTTGGTCGAATTTGCTTACAACAACAGTTATCAGTCAAGTATACGGATGGCTCCGTATGAGGCCTTGTATGGTCGTAAGTGTCGGACTCCATTGTATTGGACCGAGCTTAGCGAAAAGCGGATCCATGGGGTCAATCTAGTGAAAGAAACCGAAAAGAAAGTGAAAGTAATCTGTAATAGTCCGAAAAAGTCGCCGGACCTGCAGTAAGTCGACTGCGGATTTGAAAAGAAAAGAGATTGAGTTTGAAGTGGGTGACAATGTATTTTTAAAAGTGTCCCCATGGAAAAAAAATCATGAGATTTGGACGAAAAGGGAAATTGAGTCCAAGGTTCATAGGGCCATATGAGATTACAGATAGAGTTGGGCCAGTAGCATACCGGTTGGCTTTGCCGGTAGAATTGGAAAAGATTCATAATGTGTTCCATGTGTCGATATTGCGACGGTATCGCTCCGATCCTTCACATGTGATTCCTTCGACGGAAATTGAGATAAGACCGGATATATCTTATGAAGAGGAGTCGATTAAGATCTTGGCTCGAGAAGTGAAACAGTTGAGGAAAAATAGCATAGCACTAATGAAAGTGTTATGGTAGAAACACGGTGTGGAAGAAGCTACGTGGGAAACGGAAGAGGCTATGATAGAGCAACATCCAAACCTCTTTACTGGTAAGATTTTCGGGGGCGAAAATCTCTAAAAGGGGGGAGAGTTGTAACATCCTGATTTAGGGCCTAGTCGAAATAGTGGTGCAAGACCACAAATCCGAGGCATAAGTATGAGTTTTTGAGGTCTATGCCATGTTTGCATACTAGTGTGAAAGTTTCATGAAGCAATTTTGTTAAATTGCGGTTGAACTGTCCAAAAGAACTAAATTGCAAAAGTTGCAAAATGTAAGATTCTAGAAGCTATTTCTGTGAAATTGCTTTAGAATATCAATTAGAAGTCCTTAATGACTAATTTTCACAATTTCTAATTTTTGGACAAATTTGGGCATGGATGAGTTAAATTAGGAAGTTTGTCAAAAAGGGTATTTTGGTCATTTGACAATTAAATGAATAAAATAGGAGAAAAGATGACAAAATTCATTCATCTTCTTCTCCAAGGCTGCCGAAAATTTGAGAGAAGCCATTGTTAGGGCTCTTCAACTTTTCAAGCTAGCTAGTAAGTGTATTCTAGCCCGTTTTTGATATTCTTCATATTTTTGAAGTCCTAGTAGCATGAGTAAGCTATTTTTAGCTATATGATGAGCTAAAATGGATGTTCAAAAATGTACCCATGTATGACATGCATGTATTTTGATGTTTTATGGAAGAATATTAAAGCTTGATGTTGTAGAAACATCTTTTACTAAGTGAATTCCATGAAAAATGCATGTACGGACTAGTTTGTGAAAGTCTTGAGTTTGGTCATACATGTGAGAATTAGTGAGAATTGATGATAGCTTTAATTGAGTAAGTGATTCGGCTAAGCATTAAAGGCTAGAAAGTTGAATAAAAATCACTTTACGGGCCTTGGGGCAAAGGTGTAAATATGAGAAAGATTAGGGGCAAAATGGGGATTTTGCTAAAGTATGAGATAAAGGTCAATTTAGTCAATGTGTGTATTGAATGTGTTGATTTGTCATTATAGATCAAGAAAGACGAAGCCCGGATCGAAATCGAGGCAAGGGCAAGGTAGTGGACTAATTTGCACATATCCATACTTTTTGAGTACCGAGGTAAGTTTACGATAAACGATGCATTATGCGTGATACTTTGTAAATGCTAGCTAGAGTATAGCATGGTTGAGAACCTATATGGTTCATGTGGAATGAATGAGTTAGTTATAGTGAACGAATGAATGAATAAACTACAAAGTGGATATGTGAATGTGTAGTGATAATGCTTGATGGTATGCTAAGTGCGATGCTACCCCAATACTTAGCAACGATGAGCTGGGCTATGTGCGATGCTATCGCTAAGTATATTGTTTAGTGGGCTAAGTGCGAGACCACTATGATTACATTATTGGTAGGCTAAGTGCGATACTACCTTATTGTATCGATTGTGGTAGGCTAAGTGCGAAACCACCGAGAGAGTAGCTGTGTGGATGTATTAGTGAGTAGTGTAGATGTGTGGATGTGTTATTGTGAAATAATGATGTGTTGTATATTGTGTAAATGTGATATTGAATGCAGGGGTGCATGTAAATGGTTATGAGTATGTGACTCATGATGTGTTTGAAATGTGGTAAGGGATAGAAAGAGTAAGCATAGTTGTGAATTACTTATGTTAGTATAATGCTAATTGTTGTTTAGCTTATATTATGATGCTTAATTGTTTATGTGTAAACTCACTAAGCTCAAAGCTTACTCCCTTTCTTTTCCCTTGTCTTATAGAGTAATAGAGTTGAATCGAGATACGTGGATCAATTGGAAGATCGCCCATACTATCAACACACTCTGGTACATTGGATTAAACGTTTTGTATATGGAATGTATAGGGGCTAGACAAGTTAGTGATTTTTGGTTGTAAATGGCTAAGTTATGTTGGCCTTTAGATGGATAATCTATTTGGTATAATGCCATAGTTGTTGGCTATTTTATTATATGAAAAGATGTAGTTATCCATGTAAGATTGTGTTTCAAATTGAGTTGATTATGGATGTGTTGAATGAGTACATGTTGTGTACGCTAGAGGGGTGAGAAGGGGCATGACAAATAGCTTTGTTCTTGTCCATGTGGGTAGACACACGGGCGTGTGTCTAGACCATGTGTGACGCACGGTCAGCCCATGGGCGTGTGACTTGGCCGTGTGTCCCCTGCATGTTAGTATTTTAAGTCAGAATAGACCGCGGACTAGTCACACGGGCGTGTTCCTAGGACGTGTGAGTTATTCAGTGTTGGCCACGGGCTAGCCACACGAGCGTATGTCTAGACTTTAAGGCCGTGTGAAGTAGTTAGTGTGCACCACGGGTGGTGAACACGGGCGTGTGATGTAATATCCCGGGTTAGGGGCTAGTTTGTTGTTGCATGTAATTGCATGAGTTTAGTGTGCTATGTTGCTATTTCGGTGTTTTAGGGGTTTGATTGTGGGCTAGGAGTATGCCTGAGTGAATGGGAAAAATTTTGGTTTTTGGGTGTTAAGTGAAGGGAGCTGAGGAAGCTGGGGTTTAAGAATTTTAATTGATGTTTTGTTGCACAAGTAAGGAGCTAGCTTAGTGGCAAAGCATGCGCTACATGGGGGAGCTTGGTGTGGCGTCATCTACTTGTGGTGGAGGTCCAGTGTTCGAGCTGCAGAGTCCCCATTTTGGCTTCTTTTTGGGACGGCATGGAGGAGAGGTAGAAGGCTAGTGAAATTCTACTTGGACTTGGTCTTCACTTTCAAATGTAAGGTGGAGAGCAAAATGTGGAGGAGGACTTGGTCCACTCATTTGAAATGAGTGGTGGTGAGTGTGTTTGGGGATTATGGCCGAATTTGAAGGAGTGTGGAGTGGGGGAAGTGGACGGCTTAGTGTGGAGAGGTGCTAGCCGAAATGCATTTTTGCATTTTTGGCATTTTGGGTGCATTTTCGGTCTTTGGAATATCAAGCAAAAAGTCTCTTCTTTGGTCATTTGTTAGCCGAATGTTCTAAGGGTGTTCTTCATTTTTTTTTGTGTTGTTCTTCATCTTTTGAAACCGAGAGACCAAACTTGCAAAGGTCACTAGAAAGTTTCATTGTTGTCTCTTAGACTACTTGATAGCCGAATATCCCTTCCCATTTCTTTCCCTTTTCTTTCAGCTTAGGTAAACCGAAACTTCTATCCTCCTTTGTCATATTCATTTTCTTCTTCCTTGCTTAAGAACATTGTAGCCGAAACCTCCTGTTCCAAATACTTTCTCCATTTCTTTCTTCTCCAAAACCGAAAAGCATCTATCTCTTTTCCATTTTCTTTTCTTCTCAAGACCTTGGCCGATTCTCTTCTTCTTCTTGAACATATCATTCTTTTGCTTCACTTTTAAGACTCTAGCCAAGAACCTCCCTTGGTAATTGCCGAAATTTCCTTCTAGTTGTGTTCTCATTTTGGCCGAATATCAATCCTTCTTTTCATCTTTTCTTGCGTTTCTTTCTTGGTCAAGGCGAACCTCTCCTCTCCCTTGTAGTTCTCTTGGCCGAATATCGTGAGAGTGTTGGGGTTCTTGTATAAATTGATTGGAGTTAGGTAAGTGTTTGGCCGAATGGCCATTTCTTCTCTTTTACATTTCTTAATCGTTGTGGGTTTGATGAAGGTTGAATATGGCTATTATGGAAGGGTGTTAACCTTTTGATTAATCATCTCGTTTTAGGGTCTTTGGATATTGGAAGTAACCAAGAAGAGTTTTCGACTCTTTTAACCGATTGTTAGCGATGGTTGTGGTAAGTGATTGGTATTATCATTAATCGCTCAATCTTTTGGTTTCGATTAAGTCAAGATTATTAAAGTTTAACCTGTTTCTCTTTTAGGGGTTGGCCGATTGTCAAGGGGAATCATCGCTTGATTCGAGATTTGGTAGGAAACCAAATCAAGTATAAAGGTAAGGGTTTGATATTGATTCTTTTGGGGTTAGATGGTCTTGGCCGAATGGGATAAGTTGTCTAATGCTCTTATTTGGCGATTATAGGAGCGGATAATCAAGGGACTTAGATCGATTCGTTGGGATTTTTAGACGACGCGTGTATACCGGTGTGTAAACTAACACACCGATACCTAGTAATGTTATTAATAAACTTTTTCTGTTAAAAACTATACCAAGATGACGGATAATTGGATACCCAAACGGGTATGTGTACGTATCGGGTAAGTCTAATTTATTACAAGTTCTATTATGGATACCTTGGGTACTATGATCTATGTTATGTATGCTATGAGATGTAATGCTAGACATGTTGGCATGATATGCATGATTTGTATGATATGCATGATCACATGAGTATGGTATGTTGATGGGTGATATGAGTGGGGGCGGTGATATTTTGTGACGACGAGCACCGGTGTTTTGGTAACACAACTTTGTGACTTTGGGTCACCAAAGGGTTTGGTACCACATTTGTGTCTTTGGGACACCAGAGGTTGGGCACCTCATTGCGACTTGTCCCTGTGGTTTGACACCACCGTGGGTTGGCCCCACATGAGATATGGGATCGTCTGCTAGTGATTGGGTATCACACGATGGGTTGGCCCCATCATTCGATTATTGTGACTACGGTCACCAAAGTGGTTTGGTACCACATTTGTGTCTTTGGGACACCGGAGGTTGGGCACCTCATTGCGACTTGTCCCCGTGGTTTACACCACCGTGGGTTGGCCCCACATGAGATATGGGATGGAAATGCGCTAGTGATTGGGTATCACACGATGGGTTGGCCCCATCATTGGATTTGTGACTTCGGTCACGGTGCTTTGGTAGCACAAACGTGTCTTTGGGACACGGTGGTTTGGCACCACATTGATGGATATTGTGTCTTTGGGACACCAAAGTGTTTTGGTAACACATTGTGACTATATGTCACCAGTGGTTTGGCACCACCGGTGGTTTGGTACCACACGGGGTAGGAAAAGGAGATACGGATGGTTAGGATCGGGTTGCATTGATTATGTTGCTATGTATGATGTGTGTTAGCATGTTGTTTCATCGGGAGCGGGATTTATGCATCGAGTCATTCGACTCACCTCTCCTTTGACATTTCGGGTGACTCAGAGACGCGGACATGGAGGGGGTGGACTTGGTGCACATGCCATGCTTTAATAAAAGTTTTGCTCAGACTATTCACTTTGGGTACTTTAGCTTATTTATTTTTATTTGAGATTTAATTTGGATTTGTAAAAGGCCTTTAAATTATGTTTTATGATGGTTATGTTTTAATTAGATTCGCAACCTGCTTAACAAATAACTTGGTATGAAATTTTACTAAAATTTGGTAAGATAATGTTTTCAAAATTATAACGCAGTGTGTTTTAAACTATACCATCGGGTATCTCACTATGCTTTGCTATAAAGTAAACTCAAATGAGCTTCAAACCAAACTCGATATTCTACTAAGTCAAAAATGTTTCAAAATAGCACTAAGAAACTATTGGATATGCTAAATGAAATCAACTCGTTTTTAACTATATACTTTGGATTCTCAAAAACGTGTTCCCCGTAACATACCAGATTCGGACGTGGTGTCCTGTCCGGGTTTGGGGTGTTACATGTGACCTAGCCGTGGGACTTTGGCAAAATGGTTGAGTTTTGTGCACGGGTTGTGGACATGGGCGTTGTGACTACACACGGGCGTGTATCATCTAGGACGGGCGTGTAGTCCCTGTCTAGATGGAGAAAATTTTTAAGATAGTAAGAGTTTCCGATATGGTCTCGAGAGCCCTCGTGTGTTTGAGTAAGACCTTGTAACTCGAAAATGAGGTTGTCGTGGTGACTTAAGGAGAGTAGTCATGTTGAGCCTAAGTGGCGATCAAGTAGTTTTAATCTGGTAACGCCTCGGACCCGGTTCCGTCGGGGATTACGGGTAAGGGGTGTTACAATTATAATTTTGAAAGGAAACCTGGATTTATTTCTGTTAAGCATAATTCAAGTTTTTGAAAATAATTGTGTTTTAAGAACGAGCTTCCGCTGTCAAAGGAATTTTTTTTCCTCTTACATAGTAACAAGAAATGGTTTTTGGATACACCTCGTTTTGAAAGCGAACTGGATTTTACTTAACTTTTCTTTAGAAGGGTTATCAATGAAAACAAGGTTTTCGCAAAAACTCTTCAATGTGACACGTCGGATTCGGGCCTAACTTCTAGGTCGGGTTTGGGGTGTTACACATAACTCCAAGAAACTTCATGAGACTTAAAACCCTTAGCTTCTGGCAATAACTCCAATGAGGGCTTCAATTTGTTTTTCATCAAAATTAACTTTGTTTCATGATTACTACTCTGGATAATTGAGAAGTTAAAGATCTTGTACCACTTCATTATCATCACAACCCTTATTATCTTTACAGATAGTAGAGTACGTTGTGCCTTCTAGTTCTAGTGCAAAGGGAAAATCGTCACCTTTGGCAACGTCTTTAGTTGCACACAACTCTACGATCAATTGTTCATAGCAGATATTTTTCTGATCTAGAAGACGTTGACACTCTTGTTGTTCTTCGAACTGACACTGCTGAGCCAGGAGTTGTTCCTCAATGAGCCGTATCTTTTTTTGTATTGTAGTAACATGGTGTTAAGGACTAGGTAGTTGTTGTTGTTAGGAAGGTTGGTTTGGAGGAATGACCACAACAGTGGACTGCGGTTGGGAAGCCAAATCAGATAGAATTTGTTTTATAAGGTCATATTTTGGATCTTTCAGTGTAATAGGAGATCATGAGGTGATAGAAATTAAAGGAGAGGCCACAGTGACTAGGTTGGCTAAAGGAGTATTGAGAACATTCAAGAGCTAGGTTAGGGCTTCCATGATGGACATGGTTGGGTGAGTTGATGTTTTGGTTTGGGTTGAGGGAAATTCAGTGTTAGTGGCGTCATTGGCATTCATTAGAATGGAGAACTTGAAGGGTTGGTGTTTTTTTTTTAATGTGGTCATTGGTAGCATCGTTCTGATTCTGAGACATTTTCAGTCAACACTCATCGCACCAATTTTTTATACAATGATACAACAATAAGAAGATTAAGGCAGAGCAAGGGAGGCCGGTTCACCTAAAGAGGCTGAGAGTCTGAGCAGGGACAAGAGGATAGGCTGCTAGAGAAGATAACTGCAAAGAGTAACTTTAGGTTATCAAAAGTTCGATCCCTTCTCCATCTTCCTTTAAGGTATTTATAGGAGAGGTCCCCTTGTCCATAGGTATGATGTGGCAAGATATACATTTAGCCCCATAAAACGCGTAAAGGATAATCAAATCCATATATCATCGGACTCAATCAGTATGAGGTAGTTATGCTTAAATAGACTCCTTATTGTCGTGACTTCACACTAGGACAATGTTCACACTTAAACTCAGTTGGATGACTCCCTCGAGGTGGAATGGATGGTCATACCCAGAGGTAGCGAGGTGGAGGTGGCCTGCTGAGATGCTATTTCAAAAGAAGTTAATGCAAAGGTCAACGATAGTGCTGACACATGTTTGAGTGGCAGAGAGATATAACAATACTAAATACAAAAATTATTTAACGAATTTTCCAAACAAATTTCTAAAGTTAATTAAATTATTATTTATCACTTTTTTATATGTTAAATATAGTATAATTTAATATAGTTTGAAACACCTGAAAAATATGTTGTATAATAAGGGAATAAATTATATTAGGATCATCCTAAAAAGTATAGTTTATAGGCACTAATAAAATAGTGTCACGTCATTAAATTTTAAAAGATAACAAAGTATTATTATACACTCATCTATATCTAATATCTTCTCCAACTTAATTTAAATTTAATCAAATTACTTAAAATAATTAATTTTTTAAATTATAAACAAATATATTTTCTTCTTTTACAAATTTAATCATTTTGTTTTTTTCATAATTTAATATGTTTTATTTTGTGCAACCAATTTTTTTTAAATAGTATTTTTTGTACAATTTTTTTCATGTTATCGACATATAATTTTGGTAATTATTTTACTATAAACCCTGAACCCCAAACCTTTAGCTTGAACCCTAAAGCTCGAGGTTCGAGGTTCGGGTTTGGATTTAAGGTTTAGGGTTTGAGTTTGAATTTTGAGTTTAATGTTCAAAGGTTTGGGGTTACGAGTTACGAGTTTGAGATTTAAGGTTTAGGGTTGAGGGTTTGGGATTCTAAATTTAGGATTTAGGGTTTAAAATTCAATATTTAGGGTTTGGGGTTCATAATAAAAAAATTATCAAAATTATATATTTATGCAAGGAAAAAATTATTGAAATATTATTAAATAATTAGAAACGATCCATGAATAACATGGTGGGGAAGGCCCATAAAATAATCTTTCTGTTGATGAGTATATAATAATAATTTCATGTCTTTAAATTTTAATGATGTAGCAAAATTTTATTAATGCTTCCAAACCTTAAAAAAAAAAAGTGTTCACACTCCACACCAATCAGAATGTTTATCTTCGAAGCTGGGATTTTAAAAGCATTCGTATTAAATTGTGCCCATTGTTTTAACATTTTTCCTATTTAAAAGAACTTTGTTAGTTGACTAAGCTAATTGGCCGTTCCCAACAACAGTCAGCTACCACAACTCTTTTGGCTTGATTCGTCCTTTCGGCTATTGATCTGCTGATTACTATTTCTAATGGAATTCTAAACTAAGTGAGCTCATTCTGCATTTGTTCTGTTTAAAGTTATGAACAGCTTTTCGTAAGGGTAGGAGAAAAAGAAGAAGATAAAAACAAGGAACGAATTTCACAACTGCACATAAAATGGTATTCTAGCTTGTAGCCTTCTAATGCTAATTTTCAAGGCAAAGAGCTAAATTTTGGCTTGCATATGATACAATTAAAAAAAAGAGTAAAAGAAAGAAAAGCAAAGAATAACTACTAAGCTAATTCACCTATAGCTATGTATGAAACCTTCGCGATCTACCGGAGTTATTATAGACAATATGGTTTCTTGCACCGGAGGAGGTTCCGACGAACTTGCCTGAGTACATCCAACAATCTTTTGGCATGTGTCGACCAGGCAGTGCCTGCATTTGGGGCAAGATGAATGGGCGCTTAGCCACTTATCAATGCACCGGACATGGAACCCATGGTTGCACTTTGGTAGAAGTCGCACGCGGTCACCTGCTGTAAAATCGGATAGACATATGATGCACTCAGAGTCCAAGCCGGGCAGCTTCAAGTCCGCAGAGTAGTTTACTGTTGGAAAGGTCTTCAAGGCTTTTCTCTTGACCCCTTTGTTTGCTAACCGACTAGAGGTGGTGGCTCCGGATTCTGAGGCTACTAAACTCGAGCACCTTAATGCACACCTGATGATGGAATTGAGTCCAAGTGAGCAAATAAGGGCACACAAGAGGACTGATAGAACCATAACAATGTTGGCATCGAAGCTGTTATTACGGGCGTACAGATCCGAAGAATTGTGGTGGATCTCAGGGCTTGGAGGAGATGCTGTAGTTGGTGTAAGCAACAACCTTCTAGAGTGGAATTCTCCAAGCAAACCTTCAAGAACTTGAGTGGGTATGGATATGGGCATAGTTTTGGCAGGGTTAATTGTGAGTTTAAGATTGGGATTCTTTCTAGGAGGTTGTTGGACTAGGAGGCTTTATATATAGGAAAAGGTGGGAATTTGAATTTCTATCTTTGACTCAACATAAAAAATAATATGAAATATACACAACACAAATACATACAAATGGAGGCTCTTAGGATAAGGTTTTATTTGTAGTGAATTATAGTTGAGAATAATCTGAGGGTTTATACCACCATCGGCACTTTATCTTTTATTTTATGTAGGACTACAACCATATGGTTACTCCACTGACTTTTGTGAAGCTCACCAAGCTTTCTTATCAAATAGGAAAAATCCCACTTTCTGCTGTAAAGAAAGTGCCACCTCGGCAGTTGGCTTTCACGATCATATCTTGAAATGCTCTGTTGGACCCATTTCTGCAAGAGCCAGGAAGGAGCCATTAAGCTTTTCCCAGTGTTGAAATTAGTAGGAGGATACATTTCTCAATCCTAACGTTATTTCATCAACAGTACTCAACTCGAGTGGGCATTTCAAGCTTCTGCCCAGACAAAGATTTTAATTTTTTTTTAAATACAAACTTTGTTCTAATGTACTAAAGCGATAAACATGCCAAAATATTTTTGAGTCAGACTCCACTAAAAGCTATACTAATCCTTGTATCAACTCTCTTCAGCTTAATACGACAGTCATGAATTTATTTATTCCGTATATTGCTTTCATCCCATAGCCCTATCCTTGCTGTTTTTTGCTTCATCGTCTGTTGGTTGTCTTACTTACTGACGCATACAAATTTGGTAGCAGAGAAACAAATTGAAACTCGTAAGATTTCGAATTTTGTACTTCGATAGGATATCAAAACTACTGTTTGATTTTGTTGAGATCCGACCCTCAACTTGTTGGAGTTTTATCTTTTGGTTTTATTGAGAGTTTTAGTCGGTATATAGAATGAGAATGTCTCGAATTACCTAAATTTCAAGTGGAAGCATTTTTCTCATAAATGACCAATATGTCATAATTGGTGACGGGAAACAAAATCGTTTCAGTTTTTACAATTCCCCTATTCAGGCATTCCAAGATGTTGTTATTCTATAAACTCATTAGAATTAAAAAACAAAATATTAATCGGAAACGATTGCGCTAAGGGTTTGAGCCCACAACAGATTTCAAGATATATGCAGAAGGTTTGACTATTTACATTTTAATTTACACTAATGATTTTGGGTCCCAACCTGTAAGTCAGCCAAATGTAATATCATTCAAACGGTTTGATTTTCTGGCCCAAAATTCAGAAAAATCCTTCGGATTCATAGAGCCATTGTCATTTCATTCATTCATTCTTTTTTTTTTTCTTTTTTTTTAATCTTTTCTTTTTTATCTACAACTTTTGTTTTCGTCTTTTTAGAGATATGATATATGTACTGGGCGTCTTTTAATTGTCTATAATTAGCCATTTCGTAAAAATAAGATATGCAAAGGGACCCCTTAAGATTCCTTTCTGCCTTCTTTTGGTTTTCCCCACTTTAATAGCTATTGGTTTTATTTTCGACTATCTAATGCAAGTGGCTGGTTGATCGTAACCTAACAGAATCAAATTTCTACCTCCTTGTGGCTCTAAACTGAGGCAAAATTCATAAGGGATATTTTCTTTTTCTTTTCTTTTGCTATTTAAAATAATTCAGGAGATCTTTGGTGAATTCTTTGCTATGCAATATTAAAAATTCAAATTGGATACTTAATGAAATTTATCACATCCCAAAAACTGGGTTAGTAGAAATTGGGTTAATGAACCGAGAGTAGTCACGACCGAATTTTTATTTAGATAATACTTTGCTTATTTGATAATAAATAAATATCAATTATAGTCATTGAGTAGTGGTGGAGCTATTCTTGATGATTTGAGCTTGAATCCTTCACTCTCGTTAATTTCTGTTTGGTGCAAACTTGTTTCAAACCCTTAGCAAATGTCATCCCATATTTTTATTTTATTTGCGCAAATTTAAGAATATGGAAGTGAGTAGTTTAGTGGTTTATTAACTCCTTAACTATTCTAGTGATCTAAGGTTTAAGTCTTAATGTTCACACTCTTTTATTTAATTTTTTTTACAATTTTTTTCCATGTGATTTAAGTGCTTGCTGTCCACCCCCTTTTCACCATAAATAAGTTGAAGGTGCATGATCCCCCTTTTTACTCCATGTCCCCCTCCCTTGTCATAACCTCACATCTTACCTATTTGCAAGATTCATTGAACATGACCAAGATTGACCAATCATTCCACACTTCCATTGCCGTCCATACTCCCTCTCCCTCTCACTTTCTTCCATTTTTCATTTATTTTCTCACATTTTTCTCTCCATTTTGGCCAAGCACCACCACTACTCCTTTAATCATCTTTTTTTTTTCCTCCACCATGACCCAAACCTCCTTCCATCGATCACCACCTCACATCGCCGTTGCACCTCCACTCTTCTCATCTCCCTTTTCCCATTGCCACCGTGCACCACTACAAGTCCTCCTCCTCCTCCACTTTTATTCTATTTTTCTTCACCTACTCCTTTCTTCCCCTCTCTTTAGCCGAACCACATAACTCCACCACCATTGGACCGTCGCTTAGCCACTGTCGGGCATAGCTCCTCCACTATCGGACCGTCGTCGAGCCGCCGGCCCCATTGACCAAAAATCTATTTTTTCTTTTCCTTTCCCTCTTCTTGTGTCGTTTCTCTTTTTAATTTAATCAAACTCTTTCTTTCATTGTAATGATCCTTTCTAGATCGCTCGATTTTCCAATAACGCTCCTTGATTTATTAATCGATTTGAATTAATCAAGTGTAAGTAAAGATCATTTTGGGTCGTAAAAACCCTTCTCCTATTGTTTCCTTAACATGGCTGAATGGTATAGTTCCATGAGTCATAGTTATATTTTTTATTATTTATTTATGTATTATGGTACTAATACTACTCCTTATCATCTTGAAGGACCAAACGATAATCATAGGGGAGACCCCTAGTTTCGCATTAGAAATCATCTTTTCGAGAGTCCAAAACTGTGGGATTCATCTTTTGAGTTAGATCAAAGTGCGATCGTTATTAAGGATTGTGGCAAATCAAATCTACAATATAAGGTGTGGGATCGTTACCATTTGTTTATGTGATATAGTTATTTTATTACATTAATAATTAATTATATTAAAATATATGAATATACTAAATATTAATAACTTATCGAGATAGATACCAAGTAAGTGTTCTAACCAAGTGGAACTATGATCTACATGACAAGTGATATGCTTATATGATTGTGGTTATGATATTTGTATAGATCTCATGCTCATGATATGTGATGTATGGCTCATGTGTCATTTGTGATGATTTAAAAATGTGCAATTTATGTGTATATATGTATGAAAAATCAAGATCTATAATATATTGTGAAAAGCATGCTAAATATGTTAAAGTGATTATTATGTGATAAGTGATTATAAGGGCAAGTTTACATGCATAAGTGTATAAGTGATCTATATGTGTTATAAGTGAAAATCGCTATATCACATGCATGGGGTGGGATTTTGTGAAAGGAAGAAGTAGTGGCAGCATATCTTGTAACAGCCCGTTTTTGGTCAAATTGGAACAGTGGTTTCGAGACCACAAATTTGAAGTCAAAATATTTATTTTATTATTATTTTAATGTCTACAGCATGATAATATGTTTGTGTGAAAATTTCGTTAAGAAATTTTATCGTTTGAATGCTTAATTCGGTAAAAGGGACTAAATCGCGTAAAATGCAAAAGTGATGTTCTATTAGCTAAAGGTGTCTAATAGCTATGGTTTATTAAAGTGAAGGTCCTTATGTTTTAATTATACCATTATAATGGTGGGTGGACAAATATGGGTTTATAATAAGTGTTTTAAGTGATTATTGTTAAAGGTTAATATGGTAAATGATAATTAAAATAAAATAAAACAATTTCTTCTTCATTCATCTCTTCTAGCCGATTTTAACAAGAAGAAAAACATTCATGGATTCTATTTAGGGTTCAAAAATTTCATGATTGAATTGGTAAGTGATTTTGACTCGATTTTTAATGATTTCTATGTTCTTGTGATCGTTGCAACTAGTACTAGCTAGCCCAGGGACTAATTTCAAAACTGTTAAAGATTTTGAAAGTTGTCATTGATGAATACATGTGTTCTTTGATGTTTTATGATGAAATATGAAATCTTGTTGTTAGATACACAAGTTTTGTTAAGTGATTTTGAGTGAAAATACAAAATATGGGTTAAATTGTGAAATGTACAAAATACAAAATATGGGTTAAATTGTGAAATGTACAAATTTAGGGGTTAAAATGTGAAATAAATGAGAAATATGGGATGATATGAGTACTAGAGAAATTCGGATAGCATGGGTGGTGACTAAATTGAATGAATTTGTAATTTTATGAAATAAGGACTAAATTGTGAAAATGTGAAAGTTTAGGGGTAAAAGTGTAAATGTGCCTTAAAGAGTGTTTTGGACTAAATTGAATGAATATATGATTAAATAAGTTAATTTTGAATATATTTAGATCAAGAAAAGTGAAATACGGACTTGGATCAGGGAAAAAATAAAGTTATCGACTAATTGACTCGATTCACCGTTTTAACATCCAAGGTAAGTTCGTATGTTATAAATTCATTTCAAATGTATTTTATATGCTTCGATATAGCATGAATTGTGTTTATGTGATTACGTACAAGTTCGAAAATGATTCGATGAAGATTCGACAGCTGGAAATCCGATTGAACCTTAGGAATAGTTTAGGATGCTAGTGACATGTCATTAGGTATACTTGAGTTGGCTTCGGGCCATGATTTAGCACTATGTGTGCAAGATAAACCGATTTGGCTTCGGGCCATGCATATCGGCTGATTTGGCTTCGGGCCATGCAATCAGAATTTCGGATAAGTTACCTTGATTTGGCTTCGGGCCATGGTATAGGTACTTATCCAGTGAGACCTTGAGTATCCGAATTCTATTCCGAATGGTTTAACGGGTAAATGAAGGATGTAGTTGAGTATGAGATTGGTACAAGGTGGTACAGGTACGTACGGAAATGAATTGAGTATTGAAAACTATGAAATTGATGAGTTCCTTGGTAAGTTATATGAATGATCATTTGATAGTTTGAGATTCAATAGAATTGTTGCACATTATTTTCCATTATATGAATGATTAATGAATGATGATAGTTGCTCATTGTTAACATATGAGCTTACTAAGCTATATAGCTTACTTTGTTGCTTTTCCATGTTTTATAGTGATTTCAAAGCTAGCTCGGATTCGAGGATCGTCGGAGACTTCACCACACTATCTACTGACTCTTTTGTACTTTTAAAATTATGTGTTAAGTATATGGCATGTATAGGTATTTGAGTCATGTTGATTATGTTTTGGTAATGATGTTGGCCAAATGAATTGGCATTGTAAATGTATATGTTTTGGTTTGTAAATATAGCCATGAGATTTGGCTTAATTTGGTGAATTTGGTTATGTGCTTATATGTGCATATATGTTGATATTTAAGTTCATGGATTGATATGGGAATGGCTTATATTATGAGAATTGTGGTCATTGTTGCTAATAGGTATTATGAATGTTAAATTGATGATTTGTGGAAGTTGGCACGCTAGTGAAATTAGGCCTAATAATGCATAATTATTAATGGTCATTTTGTTGATTTTGGAAGATAAGGTTTGGTATAACTTTGAATGGTATGAAATTTTCTTGAATGTCGTTAGAATGGATGTTCTATTATGCTATGAATTGGTGCCATTTTGTTTGTTTAGGTAAGCATAAATGTGGGTGGCAAAATGGCTTGGTAAATAGCCTATTTTTGTCCACATGGGCAGAGACACGGGCGTGTGTCTCAGCCGTGTGTGACACACGGTCATGATACATGGCCGTGTGTCCCCTGGTGTGGAAATTGAAATGAAGTCAGTATGCTCCACACGGCCTCACACATGGGCGTGTGATTGGCCGTGTGTCACAAGTCAGAATACCCCCTAATTGGCACACGGCCTAGCACACGGGCGTGTAACTTGGCCGTATTACATAAGTCAGTATACCCTATAGGTTTGGCACGGCCTAGCACACGGCCTGGCACACGGGCATGTAGGGCCATTTCGAATGGGCACACGGGCTAGACACACGGGCGTGTGGTTGGCCGTGTGACCCAAGTCAGTATGTACCCCCTGTTTTCACATGGGCGTGTCTAGTGGTCGTGTGATACATACAGCCTGCCCACACGGGTGTGTGTCCCCTATTTGAAGCAAAATTTTCTAAGTTTCCCAAATTTGTTCTGAATTATTGGTTTTGTCCCGAACCATTTCTAAAGTATGTTTAAGGCCTCGTAGGCTTGTTTAAGGGACACTATGATTGATTTTGATTGCATTGTATTTAAATTGATAAGTTGTGTATGAAATGTATGCTTAAAATGTATTGTAAGTCCGGTAATACTCTGTAACCCTATTCCAGCGTTGAATACGAGTGAGGGGTGTTGCATTTATTGGTATCAGAGCTAAGGTTTAGTCTATTTTAGGACTAATGTAGCACATGTGAGAGTCTAGCTATACATGCCATATATATAAACTGTGATAGTATGATGACTCTTGACATTTAAAAATGTGTTTTATATAGCAAACGGATCTCAATCGAGAGATAACTGATGAGGTTAAAAGTAATACGCCTGCTCTCGCTTAAGGGACAGCGCCGTTTGATTCTAGACCCGTGACGGGTAGCTAGGGAGGAGAGGCTAAAGAAGCCTTCTTCCAAATGATGAATGAGTGGTTCACTCAATATATTCAAACGAATCTGGCTGCTCAACAACCTCCACCCCCTCCTAATCCCCAATCGGTTCCTGTAGCTCCTCAAGGAGTTGAGCTTTTAAGATTGAATAAACCTCCAGTTGATAAGATTCGTAAACACGGGGCTGAAGAGTTCAGGGCTAATGTTGACGATGATCCTGAGAGAGCCGAGTTTTGGCTTGAAAATACAATTCGAGTATTTGATGAACTTTCTTGTACATTGGCTGAATGCTTAAAGTATGCAATTTCCTCTCTGAGAGACTCTGCGTATCAGTGGTGGAATAAGTTAGTATCAGTGGTGCCAAGAGAGAGAGACACCTGATAGTTCTTTCAGACCGAGTTTCGGAAGAAATACATCAGTCAACGGTTCCTTGATCAAAAGCATAAATAATTTCTAGAATTGAAACAAGCTCGTATGACCATAACCGAGTATGAAAGAGAATTCGTACGATTAAGTGAATATGCTCGAGAGTATGTTTCTACTGAAGAGATAATGTGCAAGCGGTTTGTTGACAGGCTGAATGAAGACATTAAACTTCTGGTTGGGATTTTAGATTTAAAAGAATTTGTTGTGTTAGTTGACCGGGCTTGCAAAGCTGAAGACTTTAGCTGAGAAAAGAAGAAAGCTCATTCAGAGGCTAGAGATTCGAGAAAAAGACCGATGAATAAACCTTCTCATTCTTCATCAAAGAAATTCTGAGATTCGTACATTAGATCTAATGCATCAATGGGATATCAAAATAGAGATCGTGGAAATCAACCTATGAATTCTAAAGCTCAAGCTACATCCGTATCAAGTGTTGGCAGTGTGAGAAATAACAAACCAGAGTGTCAACAGTACAAGAGAAGACATTTTGGTGAATGCTAGAATAAGAGTACTAAAGCTTGCTTCAAATGTGGTTCGCCAGATCACTTTATCCGAGATTGCCCAGAGTTATCTGAGAAAGAAAAAGTTCAGAATGTAAGATTGAGCAATACGACTGCGAGAGGGAGACCACCGAGAAATACGGGAAATGTATCTAGTGGTAGAGGTATAACTAGGGACTCAGCTATGAGATCCGAGGCCAGAGCACCTGCTTGAGCCTATGATATTCGTGCTCGCAAAGAAGCGTCATCCCCAGATGTTATTACCGGTACATTCTCTCTTTATGATACTAATGTGATTGCTTTAATTGACCCTGGATCGACACACTCGTATATATGTATGAATTTGGTGTCTAATAAGAGTTTGCCTATCGATTCTACTGAGTTTGTGATTAAAGTATCGAACCCCTTAGGCAATATGTTTTAGTTGATAAGTTTGCAAGAATTGTCCTTTAATGACTCGGGGTTACTGTTTTCTGGCTGACTTGATGCTTTTACCATTTGATGAGTTAGATGTGATTATGGGAATGGATTGGTTAACTTTTCATGATGCTGTTGTGAACTGTAGACGAAAGATTATAGAATTGAAGTATCAGAATAATGAAATTCTTCAGATTGAATCAAATGAATCGAATGAATTGCCTGTTGTGATTTCGTCTATGTCAGCTCAGAGATGTGTGAGAAAAGGTTGTGAAGCTTATCTTGCTTATGTTTTGGATACAAAAGTGTCTGAATCAAAGATTGAATCAGTGCCAGTTGTCTGTGAATATCCGGATGTGTTTCCTGAAGAATTACCGAGTTGCCACCTATCAGAGAGGTTGAATTTCCTATTGAATTAGTACCGGGAACTTCACCGGTATCTATAACTCCGTATAGAATGGCTCCGACAGAGTTGAAAGAGTTGAAAGCTCAGTTGCAAGAGTTAACAGATAGAGGTTTTGCATGACCGAGTTTTTCGCCCTGGGGTACGCCAGTATTGTTTGTTAAACTTTATCAACTAAAACATATTTGCCTAAGGGGTTCGACACTTTAATCACAAATTTGATAGACTCTACAGGAAAACTCTTACTAGACACCAAATTCATACAAATATATGAATGAGTCGATCCAAGATCAATCAATGCAATTACATTAGTGTCATAAAGAGAAAATGTACCGGTGATAACATCTGGTGACGACGCATATTCGCAAGCGCGAATAGTGTAAGCTCTAGCAGGTGCTCTGGCCTTGGATCTCACAGTGGTGTCCTTTGTTGTTCCTCTACTACTAGTCATGATTCCAACACTTCGAGGTGGTTTACCCCTGGCAACTATATTACTCGGCCTTAAAGCCTGAATATTATCTTTCCCAAATAGCTGAGGACAATCACGAATAAAGTGTTCTTGCGAACCACATTGAAACAAGCTTTATTATTATTATTCATCCAACAATCTCCAAAATGTCATCGACCACACTATTGACACTCGGGTTTATTGTTTCTCACGCTGCCAACACTCGATACTGATGTAGCTTGAGCTTTAGGATTTGAGTATTGCTTTCCACAATCTCTGTTTGGATACTCGATTGAAGCATTAGAACGAGTGTACGAATCCCGTGATTTCTTTGACGAAGACTGATAGGATTTATTCATCGATCTTTTTCTTGAATCTCTAGCTTCAAAATCATATTTTCTCTTTTCTTTTCCCAATTCCTCGGCTTTGCAAGCTCGGCCAACTAGTATCACAAATTCCTTCAACTCTAGCATCTCGATTAACAATCTGATATCTTCATTTAACCCGTCTTCGAATCTTTTGCACATAATTGCCTCAGTTGAAACACATTCCCAAGCATACTTACTGAGTCTAAAAAATTCTCGCTCATATTCAGTCACAGACATACGACCCTATTTCAACTCCAGAAACTCTTTACGTTTTTGGTCGATAAACCTTTGGCTGATGTATTTCTTTCTGAATTCGGCTTGAAAGAATTCCTAGGTAACTCTTTCTCTCGGCACCACGGACACCAAAGTATTCCACCACTAATACGCTGTGTCCCTCAAAATTGATACGGTGCATTTTAAACACTCGGCCGGTGTGCAAGAAAGTTCATCAAATACCCGAATAGTATTTTCAAGCCAAAACTCAGCTCTCTCAGGATCATCATCGACGGTAGCTCTAAACTCTTCAGCCCCGTATTTTCAGATTTTATCAACAGGTGGGTTGTTCATTCATAAAAGTTCCACATCTTGAGGAACTACGAGAACTGGTTGGGGTTTAGATGGGGGTGGAGGTTGTTGAGCAGCCGGATTTGTTCGAACAAACTCCGTAAACCACTCATTCATCATCTGGAAGAAGGCTTCCTTAACCTCTCCTCCTTGACTACCCGATACGGGTCTTGACTTTGATTGTACTACTCCGTGAATGGAGGCAGGCGCATTACTTTCAACATCATCAGCTACAGCTCAATTGGGATCCATTTAGTATATGAAAACATATTTGAAATTTTCAGGAGATATCACACTATCACAGGTTATATATGGCATGTATAGCCAGACTCTCACACACGCTACGTTAGTCCGAGAATTGACTAAATCGTAGCTCTGATACCAATAAATGTAACACCATTCACCCGTATTCAACGTCGAAATAGGGTTACGGAGTTACCAAACTTATAAAACAATTAAACAATAATTTCACATACATTTTCAAATTTCATGCAATCATGATTCAAACTCAATCATATTGTCACTAATACGAGCCTACGAGGCCCTAAACATGCTTTAGAAGTGGTTCGAGACTAAACCGATAGTTCAAGAAATTTTTGAAACACTTAGAAATTTTTTTTCAATTTTCAGGGGACACACGCCCGTGTGGCTTGGCCGTGTATCTCACACGGCCTAAGACACGCCCGTGTCACAGGCCATGCAGACATTCAAAATGGGATCACATGGCCGTGTCTCAGTCCGGGTCTGACCCCATGTAACTCTCTGACTTGGGTCACACGGCCAACACACACGTTCGTGTGGCTAGCTCGTGTGCCCTAAAAATTGCCACACACGCCCATGTGCCAGGCCGTGTACTAGGCCGTGCCAAACCTGTCGGGTATACTGGCTTATACCACACTGCCAAGTCAGACGCCCGTGTGATGGGCCGTGTGGAGCATACTGACTTGATTTTTAATTCCACACCAGGGGACACACGGTCGTGTCATGTGACCATGTGTCACACACGGCTGAGACACACACCTGTGTCTCTACCCGTGTGGACAAAAAATAGGCTATTTATAACAGCCCTATTTAGGGCCTAGTCGAAATAGTGGTTGTGAGACCACAAATTTGAATTATAAATAAGTGTTTTATGATTTTTATGAGGTCTATGACATGTTTGCATGATTGTGTGAAAATTTCATGAAGAAATTTTATAATTTAGTGATCAATTTATTCATTAGGACTAAATTGCAAAGATTGAAAAATATGATATTCTAGAAGTTTCAAGTATGAGATAATAGAGGTACTTATTTAGCAATTAGACCATTATATTTGATGATGGACAAAAATAGACATGGGAAGGAAAAATCTCAAGAAAGGGGTCTTAAGGGCATTTTGGTCATTTGGTTAATAAGTTAATAAAAAGGGAAAAAGAAGTCAAAATTAGTGTTCATCTTCTTCCCCTAAGTGCCAAAATTTGCAAGGAGCCATAGCTAGGGTTTCTTTAACTTTTAAGCTTGATTGTAAGTACCTCCTAGCCCCGTTTTTTATGTTCTTCGTATTTTTGAGATCCTCGTAGCTTGATTTAGCTAATTCTACCCTTATTTTGAGCTAGGGTTCATGTTTAAAAATTTACCCATGCATGACATGCATGTATTTTGATGTTCAATGGAGGAATATGAAAGTTTGATGTATGATAAACATCTTTTTCTAAGTGATTTTTATGGAAAATTCATAAAAAGGACCTAGATGTAAAAGTGATAAAGTGCGTAGTAAAAATCAGTTTTGAAGGAAAGTGTGAGCTGTTATAAGCTCAATAAATATTCTGCTAGGCTTGGGTAACTAAAGAAATGAGTACTTTTCATTATACGAGCCTAGGGACCATTTTGTAAATATGTGAAAGTTTAGGGGCAAAATTGTAATTTTTCCAAAGTATGATTCATGAGTTATTTTAGTCAATGTGATCATCAAATAAGTGAAATTGTCATTATAGATCAAGAAACACGAGGTTCGGAACGAAACTAAGGAAAGAACAAGGTGGTGGACTAAATCGAATAACTAAACATATTTTGGTACCGAGGTAAGTTTGTGTGTAATAAATCAACGTAATGGTATTATGTTTTAATATCCTTGATATCATGAGAAATATATAATATCTTTATGAAATTGATTAATGAAGTTCCGATGAAAGTATGATGAAAATTTAATTAAGTTGAAGTCCCAGTAGAACCTTAGGAATAGAAAGGATACCATTGTCATGACATGAGATTAATGAGGTCCCGTATAAAACCATGTCTGGGACACGGCTTCGGCACCTAATTGAGATCCCGTATAAGACCATATCTGGGATATGGCATCGGCATCGAATAAAGATTCCGTGTAAGACCACGTCTGGGACCTGGCTTCGGTATGAAATCGTGTAAGACCATGTCTGGGACATGGCGTCGATATACGATCTCCTATAAGACCATATCTAGGATATGGCATCAGCATCAAGATGTGATCCCGTGTAAGACCATATCTGGGATATGGCATCGGTATCAAGAAGTGATCCCATGTAAGACCATATCTGGGATATGGCATTGGCATCGTATTATGTGAATGACGAGTTCGAGTATCCTTCGTTATTCCAAGTGGTTCAACGGGGTAAAGAGTTAAGTTTATGTTCAAGATGTAAGAGTGCTAAAGATATGTGATGAAGTGACACAGGTACATATGAGTAATCTACGAGAAATGAGTTCGATATGTGATATGAGATCGGTAAGAGTAAACATGAGTAAGTTATGTCAATATGCTTGAGAATTCGGGTTATTACCGATGTAATGTATGGAGGTTATCATAAGCCTTTATGTTGCTATTTATTTCATGCAAACTTACTGAGTTTTATGCTTACTCCCTCTCTTTTCCCTTTTCTTGTAGTATCTCCAAGCTAGCTCGGGGATCGTAGGACGTCAGAGCTCGATTCACACTATCAAGTTATTCTTTTGGTATATTAAAATTTAATTATTTTGGGTATGGTATGTATAGGATCTTGGTCATTTTTTTTATATGTAGTAATGGTTAGCCAATGTATTGGCTATTAATGTTACTCAATTCATTTTGTAAATGGCCATTGGAATCGGCCAAAACTAGTTAAGTTATATCTATTCAATGATGATGAAATTCATGATGTGCAAGTTATGCAATTGAGTGAGTAAAGTTTGAATTATGTGCATGATGAATGTGGTGGAATTCAAGGTGTGGATGTCTTGATTGTGAATACTTGAGGTGCATTATTGTTATGTCATGTGTTGCTAGAAATAGTATAAGTGTGGTTGTTTTTCAGGGTTACAAATGACTTGGTAGATATCCTTGCATTTGTCCACACGGGTAGACACACGGGCGTGTACCATGGTCGTTTGTCCCCTTCATCTAATTTGAAAAAATTTAGTTCGTCACACGGGCCAACACACGGGCGTGTGGCTTGGCCATGTGCCCCTAAGGGTTTGCTGATGTCACAAATAGAATGTACCTTATTTTGGACACGGCCTGAAGCACGGGCGTGTGATATGCCACACGGGCGTGTCACTTCGATCACACGGGCGTGTGGCCCTATTCTGAGTTAAAAAAATTTTAAGTGTTCGTAAGTTTCTGATTTAGGCCCCCTTTGGTAGAACGTTTGAAGTCAGTGAGGTGCAGTTGGGGTAGAAAACTGCCCCCAACCTCACCGCTATCTTTGTTTGGATTAGGGTACCAAGCGGTGAAAATAAATGTTGACCACACCGAGCGGTGAAACTCATTTGGCCGCTTCGAAGAGAGTGAAAATCATTAGGCGATTGGTATTTTTAAGTGCCAAAAATACCCATACTTTTATTTATTGTTTTACCATTTTATCCTTAAAAGTTAGATTAATTTCTTTTCCAACCATATTCGTTTTCAGATTTGGGGAAAAAACAGCCGTTTCTCCCTTTTTTTGCTTTGTTCTTGTTTTTTTTTTTTTTTGCTTTGTTCTTGGTTGTAGCAATTGATCTGTCTGTAGATAAAGGTTTATATGTTAAAAATTCTTCTTGCGATGTGTCTCAGAATGTGTAAACGAAACCCTTCATAGGAAGTAAGATAGTTGCTCCTTTTTTCTTGAACTTTGCAGCATTTTCTGGGGAAAATCATTTACATTTTTTTTTGTTGAGTTGTCTATTGTAAGCTTATATTTAAACTTGATGATGATGGGTTTAGGACATAAATCAGTGAAGTTAGCTTTGTGAGAATTTTTTTAAAGAAGAATGAGTTTTGGAGCACGAGGTTTTCTGTTTCACCATGCTTTCCTTGTTAAAGTTTTATAGATGACTGTTTTTTTCTATTTGCAGCAATTGCTCAACTATTTCACATACAAAGCAGTGAGGACTGTTCTTAATCAGCTCTATGAGGTGAATCCACCATAATATACATGGTTCTATCAGTAAGTAGCATATCAGTATATCTTCATTTCTTCTTGATTTTTTTGCTTTTTTTTTTTTGCTTTTATTGATTCATGTTCCATGGGCTGTTAAAATAGATATAAAAAACTCTTTTCTGGGTATTTTTTTTTCATTTTTAAGCTTTTTCTTTGTTCTGCAAACTAAACTTGTTTTCTGGGTTTTTGCACAAAAGTCTTTAATACCAGTTGAATTTGTCATATAAGGGTTGAAGAAACCAATCAAATTTATATTCCAAAAGGTTTTCAATTATTGGTCAAAGTTTTTGTCAATAATAAAAATTTTCTTTCTTTCTTTTTTCTCTCTTTGTTATTTTTAAATTTATTTTTCTTCCCTTGAGCCAAAGAGAAAGACATGGGCAAGCAAGGACCTTGCTATCACTGTGGAGTTACAAGTGAGTTCTTGTTTCTCCATTAAACTTTTTGGATATAATTTTTTTAGAAAAAAAATGAACAAGGATTTTGAGTCCTTGGGTATATGTAAATGTTCAACCTTTTTCTAAAATCAATATTTTTGCTGTATGATTTATGTGCTTTGATAAATTATTACATCATGGGAATAACATTATGCAGAAAAAGGACCAGATTACATGGACAGAGATAATAAGTTTCATAATATATGCTGTTCTTTGTTTGTTCTGTTTGTATGTGGATTTAGAACAACAGATGTCCTTTTTTTTTTCCCAATCCATGTAAAGCTTAGAACTTGAGTTTGTTATTGAATTTAATTGTTTTTTTCAACCTCAATTCATTTTCTCAGCTTTTTATCTCTTGGGGTTGGTATTCTTTGACTCTTGTTTAAAGTTCCAACACATCTCGCAAAGTAAAGGGAGATTGAATTCTTTTGGATCTTTGGAGAGCGCTAGTCTATGTTGTTGAATTTTAAGATTTAACATGAAATTGGTATTGCTTTCCCATCGTTCTGTTGATGTCTATAAGCCTTCATATCACGCCAAACCTCAGTTCTCTATTCAATTAAAGGAAATGTATTTCCTTGCAACATCATTGTTGACTCCTTTATAGGTGCGCTTGCCATTGAGTTCTTGATAGAATTCTTGCTCATTTCCTCTTCTCATAAATAAGCTATTGTTTAAATTCCAATGCTAATAAGAAGTACCCTCATGTTTGCTGTAAAATTTTTTTTTTTGGTCTTTGTTGATAAGAATTATCAACCTCCATTGGACTAGAATTCTATGTCAATCACTTTGAAGTGTTGCACTCATATCCATTTTAACTCATTGTTTTATTCTTTTTCTATTCTTGGTAACATTCCATTCTATTTTGAAGTTCACTGTTTTGCCTCTTAGGCCATTAAACACTTCATCCACGTAAGTATCATTGCAGTTAAACATTCTCAATGACTTCCATGGTGTGTTTGCACCAATCACCGCAACTCAAGTTATTTTATTTGTAGCCTTTTTGTGGTCATTGATGTGAGTTTTAAATCGTGTCAAGTTTTGACATTTTCTTATTGTCCTTGCAAAATTATGACGCCTAATAATGTATTCTTCTGCAGGCATCTCATTGGAACATACTGCTTTAACTTCTTGTGGCAATCGTGTAATCGCTTGTATTCGGCATTGGTACTTTCCTTTACCAAATATAATTGTTCTATCTCTATCTTTAGCCTTGACATTTATCCACGTTCTGTAAATCTACGGAAGGGTGAAAAAAATATAGTGTGGAATAAATTTTTATGCATTTGATTACTTCATATGACTTTCATTTGCAATAATCTGATTTTTGAAGGTATTTTTTATTAATTTCTTGTCATAGACTTCTATAGAGAACATGCAAAATGAACTTACCAAATTCTTTTTATTTTCTTATATATTCCGTCGTTTGGTCCTGCAGTAGTCATCAAGATTGTTGTTGGTCCTGCAGTAGTCAATCTATTTGTCTGGAGGATAAAATCAAACAGTTTGGAGGGGCCTTGTTCATAAGGTATGATTTTTCCTAATTTCTTATTGTATACCAAGTTTGCTTTTTAGAGAAAAATTGTTTTGGTTGGTCTTTTGCTTATATTTACGACAAAATGCATAGGATTTTAAATTTGTTGAAATGATATTAGTTTAGTTGAAATGATTTGAGAGCTTTTATTGCTTTTTAAAAGTGTTTGACCCTCTTACATATAAAAGCTTCTTAAGTTAGATGCTTAAATTAAATGTCAATTGCCTCTAGCTCTGTCAATGGTGGTTTACTTATAGTAACCAGACCCGATACCTTTCCCCCATATAGAATAAGACAAGCATGAAAATTTTTTATCTTGTTAAGTAATTTATAGTATAAACTTTTCAACTTTTAAGTTTGAGTTATTCAATATTCTCATATATAATAGATGGTAAAGACACGAAAATTTGTGGAAGGAGAAAGTACCTTAGCAACAAAAGCTATTTGGGATGATGAGCTGACATTGATATTTTGTGAACTCTGCGTGAATGAAGTCAATGCTGGTAATAGACCGACAACTCATCTAAACTCAAAAGGATGGGAAAATGTCATTGCTCTTTTTCAAGCAAAAACACAAAAAAATTATGGAAAACCTCAATTGAAAAATAAGTGGGATACATTAAAAAGGAATGGAGGTTATGGAGGGAGTTGCTTAAGGAATCTACTGTGTATTGGATGGTGTCCATCTAAAAGGCAGTTGATGCTACCTAAGAATGGTGGGCTGAAAAAATACAGGTTAGTGTTAACTTTATCATTATTCTAATGCATAAATTTTATTGAAATTAATAATTTACAAATATAAAAATCTTAGTATAACATTTAACATTTAACATGTTATGTAGGAAAATCCTAATTTTAAAGGATTTAAGAAGAAAGGAATTGAACCACGATTGAATGATTTAATGTGGCAAATGTTTGGTGGCATTGTAGCCACTGGAGAGAATGCATGGGCACCTTCGTCTGGTGTTCTTCCATGTGGGGTTCCTATGGAAGATGATACACCTAATGAGGGTGTAACATCCTGGAAAGGGCCTATGCATTTTCAGTTTAATTGTACGAAATGACAAGTCTTAAGCACTATGAATAAATTTTTGGTATTTTTGGAATTCTAGAAATGCATAGAAATGGAAATGAACATTTTGGAAACCTGAACATTTCTGGAAACCTGGAAATGTAAGAAAAATGGCAAGTTACAGAGCCGATCGAAAATTTTAGGAAACTTGGAAATGACCCTAAAATGATGAGTTTTAAAGTTTAGAATAGGAAATTAAGGCAAGGGGGCCTTAAAAGTAAAAGTTGGTAAAATTTGACACACAAACAGGCTTGGAAAAGTGGCTCGAAGATGTCACTTAGGGCCTCTCGGAAATGGCGCCACATGCAAGGTGTTGGGCCCTGAGTTCGAGTCACTTGGGAAGCAAATAATGAAGGTTATATTTTTGCTTCCAGAATATTTGAGGTGGACGGCACTTGGTTTCTAGAACAAGGAAGTGTTTTATTTTCACAAATATGTGAATAATAAGCGATAAATATAGGATTAATTTTAATATGATTATTGAGGAGATAAATAATGGATTAAACACTTTTATTTTTAAATAAAAGAAAGGATATTATCACAAAGGAAGAGTGGTGGCCAAGTCAAGGACTCTTGGCCCGATAATTTCGGCTTAAGGAGGAGAGTTAAGGTTAATCTCCCATCTGTTTTAAGCTCATAGAAAATCCCTAGCTAAACCTTCTCTGCCGAATTTTCTTTTCATCTTTTCTTCTTCTCTTTTCTTCATCTGTCAAGCCAAAACCTTTTCTTTTGATCCCTGATTAAAACTCCATAGCCGAATCTCTGTGACCCTAGGCAAGGAAGCAATCGGCTAAAGGCATTAAAGGTAAGGTTAAGCTATTCAAATTCTTTTCTTTGCTAGTTGTTAGAAAGAGAAGGGTCTAATCCCTATTCTTGTTTTTTTGGCCGAATCTGCAAGGGTCTCTCAGTTTCTACAATTGTTGAAAACAAGGATCAAGGATCTAAGGTAAGATAAATATATATTTGGTCGAAGGTTACGTTTTATATGTTAGATCTAACATATGAATTATAGGAATTTCGATATCACTAAAGGGAGCAAGGAACCGATTTTTGAGATCTCATCTTAAGGTAAGTGGTTATAATCGGCCAAGGTTCTTTCTTAAATGTCTAGATCTATTTGTTTTAATCAGAGACTAATCAAATCAATGGATTTAATGGTTAGCTGATTTCAAGGGAAGAACACAAATCTTCGGGATTTGATTATCAATCAAATCGGCAAACAAGGTAAGTGTTAGTAATACCATTCCTAGTAGGATTTGGTTTTAAAATCGAAAAGGTTATTAATATGTTTATATATGATGGGCCGAATATAGGGATTAACAGATCTAAAGCCTAGATCGGGATTTTCGGGATCTCAAGGAATCTATTAAGCAAATCAGGTGTGTGCTCACACTAACTTTCGATATATCATATGGAAAATTATTTTTAATATATGAATATGCATAAGAATGTGAATATGGCTAAGTACCATAAATGTGGTAAGAAGTACCAGGTACGTTTCCTACCTCTGATAGGATTATGAATATGATATATTTTGAACATGTGAATAGTATCATGAATAAGAAAATAAGTATGTTATATATATGTCATAAAATATTTGGGGCATTCGGGATCTATGTGAAAGGGGAAGAAGGTGTTGACTTTGGTCTCACCAACGGAATATGGTGACTACGGTCACAAAATTTGAATATGGTAACCGGTTACATTATCCGAATTTGGTAACCGGTTACATTATTTGAATATGGTGTCTAATGACACAAATTATATGGGCGATGAGCACGTCGATCGCAATGATCGCTTCGATGGTGTGTAGCGGATGGAGGGTTGACTTAGTAGTCCCACGGTGTGATTGGCGTGTACGGGTGGTGTGTAGCGGATGGACAAATAGGCTTGGGTTTGGGTTGCATCATTTTTTTGAATAGGTCTTTGATATGAACATGTATGCCTGAATTGTTGAATGTTAGTTTGTGTACACATTGAGTCTGTTGACTCACCCCGTTGTGGGAATATTTTTGTGTGATGAGCATTAATGGACCTAGGGTCGGCAGGAGTCGAAGGTGACCATGCATCGCAAGGAGAAATTTAAAGATTCGGACTTTTATTTTTACTAAGTACTTTAATTTTATTTTTGGGTTTTGATTGATGTAATAAGGCCATAAGGCCCAAGTTGGATTTCTTTATACATTTATTTTAATTTATCATGTTAAGAATTATTTTTGATTAAAGTTTAATTAAAATTATCTCTTTCAAAATAAACCCTAAAATTGTTTTGTCACCATAATTAAATGATTTCTAAGTAAAATAAATGGGTTTCCAACTTAAGCCAACCCAAAACGATAATTTTCTAAAATTACACAAATTTTCTCTAAGTAACAAAGAACTTTGAAACCCGGTTTACTTAAGGAGCATACGAGATCCAGGTCTGTGCTCGTGGGCGGGTGTGGGGTGTTTGATTTAGTATCGAGCCCGATTTTAAACTCTCACTGTGGGCTAAGGCCCAAAACGTTTTTAATTCGAGCCCAAATGATTTTCTTTAAAATAAAGCGGTGTTCGGCATGGCACCTAAGTCTCCAACATGATCCACTGTAAGTACCCTAACTTTATGTGTGATTCTCGTGATTTATGTAGAAAAGGCATGGAACGTAGAATAGAATGATAGGAACATGAACCTTAGGGCTAGATTACTCAAACATAGAACCACATAAGACTTAATGCACTAAACAAACCTATGGCTAAGTCACGAGCTAGGGTGTGGTAACCCCCGCACGCATGTCTAGGATTGGATCGGAAGAGCACGGTCTTTGCGAGCCCTAGTGACTCACCTCCTCTTCGCAGAATCCTACCAGTGCGTAGCTTCGGTTCACCCTAACTCGGATGGCTCAGCTGGTGTGGCAACCTGCGTGCGCATGTCTAGGAATGGTTTCGATGGGAGCTTGGTATTTAAGCATCCGCGTGACTCACCTCCTCTCCATTCGAATCCTACAGTGCGTAGCTTTGGTTCACCCTGACCAAAGAGGGCTCGGTCATAGGCTAAACCTAATGACTAAAACCCAAAAGGGAACTAGCCATGTTTTAAAAAAAAAAGAAAGAAAAAAAAATTTCTGATTTGTGAAAATTACAAAAAAAGCCCCTAGTGGTAAAATTACCAAAATACCCTCGAGGTCAAAAATTACCGAAACGCCCCTAGATTCCAAAATTTTTTCCCAAAATTACCCCGGAACTTTAAAATTTCCAAGATACTTTTGACAAAATCACCGAGGAACTTTCTGTTTTGAAAATTACGAAAATGCCCTCAGAGGACAAATTACGAAAATACCGGGTAGTGGAAAAACAATAACAATGAAAACTACAACATTTCTCGAATGAATGAAGGTTCATAATTGTTCGATGGATGGATGAAGGAATAAAAGAGCGTGTGCTTGTGTGAATACGAAAGAACCACTCCTAAAACTCTTTTCATAAAACTCCTTCGCGGATAATAAGGGAACAATGACTAATCCATAAAACTTTTAATCGGATCTCGACGTTAGAAATAAGCTCCAGAGGACGTGGTCGCCGTGGGACGAGGTAGAGGAAGGATGATCGTGTCGAGAACCCGTTAGATCGGGTCGTGGTTCTAACAATGAGATACCACCGCCACCACCACCCCAATTGTTAATGTGGAGCGCAAGCTCGACGGGGAAGATGCGCGGTCTGTGTCGTGCCGCGAGTTTTGGAATTTGTGGGTGGTGCGGGTGGAAATTGGGAACCCGAAATTGCGTGCTCGAACGGCTCCGAGCTAATGGAGTGAGATGTTTCGTGGAGTGTCGGGAGTGGCACCAAAGATACTGAGTGATCTTGGTTGGAGGCGACGGAGCGCATCATGGATGAGCTCGACCGACCCCGAGGAGAAGTTGAAAGGAATGGTGGCACCATTACGCGATGAAGCGATCGGTGGTGGTTAATGCGTGCGAGATGGTGCTATGGCCGAGGATCGACACAGGAGTATGTTAAGGAGGCATTCCGGAAGAAATATGTGGGAACCAGGTATACAGACGAGCAAAGAAAAGCTTTTCTGGGACTAGTTCAAGGGAACAAGTCCGTAGCAGAATATGAGGCAGAATTTCTGAGGTTGAGTCGTTATGCTCGAGGGGTAGTAGCGACTGAACATGAACGCTGTGTCTGATTTGAGGATGGACTGAGAGACGACCTGAGACTGTTGATAGCACCGCATCAGGAGCGGGAGTTCTCTTCTTTGGTGGAAAAGGCCAAGGTGGCCGAGGGAATTAAAGATGCTACCAAGCAGGCCGTGGACAAGAATAAGCCTAAGAGAGGTTTTGGACCATCTGGAAAGGGTCATAAGAGGCCTAGGGTTGACGGGCCACGAAATCAACAACAAGTGATGCCGGCACGGGCGGTGACGCCCTTGTGAGCATTGTGGAAAGAAGCACTTGGGAGAGTGCTGGAGAAAGACGGGTGGATGTTTCAAATGTGGATCCAAGGACCATATGCTTAAGGATTGTCCCAAACAACCGGATGAGAGCCGGCCGGCGATTCGAATGCTAGCCGGTGGTAGAGGCGGACAACGACCTCAGCGGGTCGTGGTTCGGCTAACAGAGGTAATGGTGTTTGGCAGAGGCCGTGGAGCACGTGGCCGAGGTGTCTTTGCTAATGCGAAGCAAGGCAACCAGATTTGTTTATGCGGTTCGCCGAAGGGAGGATGGTGGACGCACCGGATGTAATAACCGTGACGTTCTTCATTTCGACAAACCCTATTTTGCTCACGATTGATGTGGGCTCGACCCATTCCTATGTTGCATGTAGTGTAGTGGAAACACTAGGCCTAGACTGAGAACTCTCGATAGAGCGGATGATGACTGTAGTAAGCCCATTAGGCCAAACCGTAGTGGTAGACAAGATCTTTCTGAATGTACCCCTAGAGATTCAGGGGAGTAAACTTTGGTGACTTAATGGAACTATTCTTCGGGAGTTTGAACTTATACTCGGAATGGATTGGTTAGTAGAACACCGAGCCGTGTTGGATTGTGCGGCTAAAGCGAATGGAGCTAAGAACCCGGAGGATAAAGTGGTAGCTATGATCGGAGAAAGGAGGAACTACTTGTCTAACGTGGTTTTGCTTTGAAGGCCGAGAAGATGGTTAAGAAGGGGTGTAAGGCATTCTTAGCCTTCATTAGTACGATAGGTGGGAAGGAGGAAGGTATTAATGGAGTTAGGACGGTAAGGGACTTCGTGGATGTATTTCGGAGGAATTACCGGGAATACCCCGGATAGGGAGGTGGAATTTGGGATAGATTTGCTACCGAGGAGCGACTCTGTGTCAATTGCTCCACACCGAATGGCGCCAAAATAGTTAGTTGAGCTCAAGGCTCGAGATCTAAGAATTGTTGGATCATGGGTTCATTCGATCCGGTGTGTCTCCATGGGGAGCACGATCACATTTGTGAAGAAGAAGGATGGAACTATGCGTATGTGCATAGACTACCGTCGATTGAATAAACCGACCATCAAGAACAAGTATCCTTTGCCAAGGATAGGCGACTTGTTCGATCGGTGAAAAGGGCAAATTGTGTTCTCGAAGATAGACCTAAGGTCGGGATATCACCCGATTAAAGGTGAAGGAGGCGATATCCACAAGACGGCCTTTAGGACAAGGTACGGCCATTTTGAGTTTGTGGTGATGCCGTTTGGGTTGACGAACGCTCCAGCCGCGTTCATGGATATGATGAATCGGGTTTTCCAACCCTATTTGGATAAGTTCGTCGTGGTGTTCATCGACGATATTTTGGTGTATTCAAGGTTTGAGGAGGAGCATGATGAGCATCTCCGAGTGGTGTTGGAAGTGTTAAGGGAAAAGAAGCTTTATGCCAAATTCAGCAAGTGTGAATTTTGGCTAAAGGAGGTGGCATTTTTAGGACATGTGGTATCCGCAGAGGGAATAAGAGTGAACCCTAGGAAGATTGAAGCAGTGTTGGATTGGAAACCACCTAGGTCTGTGGCTGAAATTTGAAGTTTCTTAGGTTTGGCAGGCTATTACAGAAGGTTTGTGGAAGGGTTCTCGTCAATAGCCGCGCCTTTGACAAAGTTGCTAAGGAAGGAAGTACCCTTTGAATGGACAGATAAGCAACAAGAGAGCTTTGATAAGCTCAAGAGGGTCTTGTGGAAGCTCGGTGTTAATTCGACAGAGCGAGCAAGGATTTCGTAGTATATTGTGGACGCCGCACACGGGGTTAGGTTGTGTACTAATGCGGGGAAGGAAAAGTGGTCACGTATGCGTCTCGGCAATTAAGGCCTCATGAGGTTAACTACCCAACTCATGACTTGGAACTAGCAGCAGTGGTTTTCGACCTTAAGGTTTGGAGGCACTACCTTTATGGAGAAAGGTCAGTGATCTACACTGACCACAAGAGCCTTAAGTATTTGTTGACTCGAAGGAGTTGAACTTGAGGCGCGAAGGTGGGTGGAATTCTTGAAAGACTACGATATTCGATAGAATATCATCGGGTAAGGCGAATGTGGTAGCCGATGCTCTGAGTAGGAAGGTTGTGTCGGATCTAAGGGCTTTGTTCGCTCACTTAAGTCTATATGATGATAGAAGCCTGTTGGCAGAATTACAAGTCAAGCCCACATGGCTAAATGGGGTGAAAGAGGGCCAGTTGGCAGATAAGGATCTAAGTGCTAAGTTATAGCAAGTACAGAACGGAGAAGTAAAGGATTATGGCGTCATTGATGGTGGAGTACTGTGCTACAAAGGAAAAGTCTGCATGCCGAGGGACAGTGAGTTGAGACAAAGGATTCTTCGGGAAGCGCATGGTAGCCCTTATGCTATGCATCCCGGAGGCATTAAGCTGTATAGAGATTTAAGAGAACAATTTTGGTGGCCTGATCTTAAGCGGGAAGTGACGGAATTCGTGGGAAAGTGTCTGACGTGTTAAGCAAGTTAAGGCTGAACACCAAGTTCCATCAGGATTACTTCAACCAATTGAGATTCCCCAATGGAAGTGGGAAAGGATTACCATGGACTTCGTTAGTGGGCTTCCCCTTACGCCTACTAAGAAGGACTCGGTATGGGTGATAGTGGACCGTTTGACCAAGACCGCGCACTTTATTCCGGTGAAGGTTGATTATTCTCTCCAGAAATTAGCCAAGCTATATGTGGCGGAGATCGTAAGGTTGCATGGAGTACCAGTATCGATCATCTCCGATCGAGACCCAAGGTTTACGTCTCGATTTTGGAAGGCACTCCATCAAGCTTTAGGCACTAAGTTAGACTTCTCAACGGCTTTTCATCCACAATCGATCAGGCGATCGAGCGGGTTATACAAGTGTTGGAGGATATGTTGAGAGGCTGTGTGGTGGATTTTCGAGGAAGTTGGGAAGATTACTTGCCTTTAGCTGAGTTCGCCTACAACAACAGCTATCAGGCAAGCATACGGATGGCACCATATGATGCATTATACGGTAGGAAGTGTAGAACACCTACTTGTTGGACCAAGTTAGGAGAACGTCGAGTTTTGGGTCTAGAGTTAGTGGCTGAAACGGAAGAGAAAGTTGAGTTAATTCGGGCACGATTGAAGGAAGCCTCTGATAGGCAAAAGTCGTACGCCGACCTTAAGCGGAAGGAGATAGAGTTCGAAGTGGGAGACCAAGTGTTCCTGAAGGTCTCACCTTGGAAGAAGGTAATGAGGTTCGGTCGCAAAGGGAAGCTAAGCCCAAGGTTTATAGGGCCCTATAGAGTATTGAAGCGAGTTGGACCAGTGGCATACCAGCTGGAATTATCGCCAGAGTTGCAGCAAATGCACGATGTTTTCCATGTGTCCATGATACGTCGTTACCGATCGAATCCGTCCCATGTGGTACCAATCGAAGAGGTGGAGCTAAGGCCAGATCTATCCTACGAGGAAGAGCCGATTCGAATCTTGGAACGAGATGTGAAAGTACTACGAAGGAAGTCAGTGCCTCTAGTCAAAGTATTATGGCGCAATCATGGATCGGAAGAAGCTTCGTGGGAGTCAGAAGAGACAATGCGTCAGCAATACCCTCAGTTGTTTAGTTAGGAAATTTCGAGGACGAAATTTTGTTTAAGGGAGGTAGAATGTAACATCACGGAAAGGGCCTATGCATTTTCGGGGTTTAATTGTGCGAAATGACAAGTCTTAAGCACTATGAATAAATTTTTGGTATTTTGGAATTCTAGAAATGCATAGAAATGGAAATGAACATTTTGGAAACACAACATTTTGAAAACACAACATTTCTGGAAACACTGAAATGTAAGAAAAATGGCAAGTTACTGAGCGATCGAAAATTTTAGGAAACTTGGAAATGACCCTAAAATGATGAGTTTTAAAGTTTAGAATAGGAAATTAAGGCAAGGGGCCTTAAAAGTAAAAGTTGGTAAAATTTGACACACAAACAGGCTTGGAAAAGTGGCACTGAAGATGTCACTTAGGGCCTCTGGAAATGGCGCCACATGCAAGGTGTTGGGCTGAGTTCGAGTCACTTGGGAAGCAAATAATGAAGGTTATATTTTTGCTTCCGTAAACGAGGTGGATGGGGCACTGGTTTCTAGAACAAGGAAGTGTTTTATTTTCACAAATATGTGAATAATAAGCGATAAATATAGGATTAATTTTAATATGATTATTGAGGAGATAAATAATGGATTAAACACTTTTATTTTTAAATAAAAGAAAGGATATTATCACAAAGGAAGAGTGGTGGCCAAGTCAAGGACTCTTGGCACGATAATTTTGGCTTAAGGAGGAGAGTTAAGGTTAATCTCCCATCTGTTTTAAGCTCACGAAAATCCCTAGCTAAACCTTTCTCTCGCGAATTTTCTTTTCATCTTTTCTTCTTCTCTTTTCTTCATCTGTCAAGCCAAAACCTTTTCTTTTGATCCCTGATTAAAACTCCATAGCCGAATCTCTGTGACCCTAGGCAAGGAAGCAATCGGCTAAAGGCATTAAAGGTAAGGTTAAGCTATTCAAATTCTTTTCTTTGCTAGTTGCCGAAAGAGAAGGGTCTAATCCCTATTCTTGTTTTTTTGGCCGAATCTGCAAGGGGTCTCTCAGGTTTCTACAATTGTTGAAAACAAGGATCAAGGATCTAAGGTAAGATAAATATATATTTGGTCGAAGGTTACGTTTTATATGTTAGATCTAACATATGAATTATAGGAATTTCGATATCACTAAAGGGAGCAAGGAACCGATTTTTGAGATCTCATCTTAAGGTAAGTGGTTATAATCGGCCAAGGTTCTTTCTTAAATGTCTAGATCTATTTGTTTTAATCAGAGACTAATCAAATCAATGGATTTAATGGTTAGCCGATTTCAAGGGAAGAACACAAATCTTCGGGATTTGATTATCAATCAAATCGGCAAACAAGGTAAGTGTTAGTAATACCATTCCTAGTAGGATTTGGTTTTAAAATCGAAAAGGTTATTAATATGTTTATATATGATGGGCGAATATAGGGATTAATGGATCTAAAGCCTAGATCGGGATTTTGGGATCTCAAGGAATCTATTAAGCAAATCAGGTGTGTGCTCACACTAACTTTCGATATATCATATGGCAAATTATTTTTAATATATGAATATGCATAAGAATGTGAATATGGCTAAGTACCATAAATGTGGTAAGAAGTACCAGGTACGTTTCCTACCTCTGATAGGATTATGAATATGATATATTTTGAACATGTGAATAGTATCATGAATAAGAAAATAAGTATGTTATATATATGTCATAAAATATTTGGGGCATTCGGGATCTATGTGAAAGGGGAAGAAGGTGTTGACTTCGGTCTCACCAACGGAATATGGTGACTACGGTCACAAAATTTGAATATGGTAACTTCGGTTACATTATCGAATTTGGTAACCGGTTACATTATTTGAATATGGTGTCTAATGACACAAATTATATGGGCGATGAGCACGTCGACTGCAGCGACTGTCTTCGATGGTGTGTAGCGGATGGAGGGTTGACTTAGTAGTCCCCACGGTGTGATTGGCAGGTACGGGTGGTGTGTAGCGGATGGACAAATAGGCTTGGGTTTGGGTTGCATCATTTTTTTTGAATAGGTCTTTGATATGAACATGTATGCCTGAATTGTTGAATGTTAGTTTGTGTACACATTGAGTCTGTTGACTCACCCCGTTGTGGGAATATTTTTCAGGTGATGAGCATTAATGGACCGGGTCGGCAGGAGCTGAAGGTGACCATGCATCGCAAGGAGAAATTTAAAGATTCGGACTTTTATTTTTACTAAGTACTTTAATTTTATTTTTGGGTTTTGATTGATGTAATAAGGCCATAAGACCCAAGTTGGATTTCTTTACTTCTGTTTATTTTAATTTATCATGTTAAGAATTATTTTTGATTAAAGTTTAATTAAAATTATCTCTTTCAAAATAAACCCTAAAATTGTTTTGTCACCATAATTAAATGATTTCTAAGTAAAATAAATGGGTTTCCAACTTAAGCCAACCCAAAACGATAATTTTCTAAAATTGCACAAATTTTCTCTAAGTAACAAAGAACTTTGAAACCGGTTTACTTAAGGAGCATACCAGATCCGGTCCAGGCTCGTGGGCCGGGTGTGGGGTGTTTCAGAGGGATTTGGTGATTCAGATGAAAATAGTAATGAGAATGAAGATATTCCTACTAATGAGGTAGTCACAAACCCTTCTCATGAAACTCCTAATCGAAGAAAGGAAACACTTGGGGTTGTACATGGTAAAGGAAAAAATCAAGTTCAAGTAGAAAATCATCAAAAATTCATTAGCTACTCATATTGAGAAATTGTGTGAGAGTATGGCTAGTCCAAGGAAGTCGGTTTACTGAAATTATTTTCCTCACTCTCAATATACTATTTCAAGTGCAATGGATGCTTTGCGTGATTTGGAAGATGAAATTCCAAAAAAAGATGAACTGTACTATTTTGCCATCAAAATGTTCCAAATACCGGTGAAACGAGAAGTGTTTTTGAACTTAGATCCAGATGTTAGGGTTTGGTGGCCGGCGTGAGTATCTTTGAACAAAATCCAATTGCATCATTTTCATCCTTGGTAGCAACATCCTCATTTCCCTTCCGACCATACCATCCACAACCTCCACCATAAGCTCCTTAGCTTTATTATTGTAATATAACTTTTCTACTCTTTTATATGTAAATCTAATGTATGATCTACTTTTTATATGCAAAACTAATGTATGATCTACTTTTTTATATTAAAATTAATGTATGCTATATTTTATGTTTGGTATTTTTATGCTATGCTTTTATTCAATTTTGTTGTGTTGTATAGAATGTCACAAGTTTTTAATTTATTTTCATTTTATTATTTTTCAGGTTATGGATGAATTTAACAATATATATAATAGTTTTTATATGAATTATGATATCCATGAATTGAGTGAAGAAGCTCAACGAAGAATAGCCACAATTGTTACACAAGTTGAGCACAACAATTATCATGAAGAGGAAGAACAAATGTTAAGCAGTGTATTGGTACACCATGAAACTTATTTCACTATGCAACCGTGTATGAATTCAAATTTTACAGGTCAAATGTGGGTGGGACGAAGTATTAAATGGGCATGATGATCGTTGCATGAATAGTTTTAGGATGCCAAAAATATATTTCATGACTTATTGCATGATTTGCAAACAAATTATGGCTTAAAGCATGGGAAGGTATCTGCGATGGAGAAGTTAGCATTATCATTGTATATTCTTGGAAATAGAGAATCAAATTCAAATGCAGCAGAGCGATTTCAAAGATCTGGAGAAACTATTAGTCGAATTTTCTTGATATGTTGCATATATTTGCTCGAATGGGAATAGACAGGATTAAACCCATGAAGGTCAATTCGAGGAAGTACCGAACCATATTCGACATGATACAAGATATTGGCCTCACTTTAAGGTAAAATTTACACAATCTTTATATTTTTAAAATATAAACTATTTCTAACTTTTATCTCATTACTTGTATTTATTTTAAAGGATTGTATTGGGGCCATAGATGGAACACACATAAAAGCATGCATTTCGCCTTCTTGTCAAATACCTTATATCGGACGGAAAGGTGAACCAACTCAAAATATTATGGCAGTTTGTGACTTCAACATGTGCTTCATTTTTGCATTTCCTGGTTGGGAAGGAACAACACATGATAGTAGAATTTTTTTGCAAGCACTTAGAAAACCAGAGTTAAAGTTTCCACACCCTCCACCAGGTCGAACTTTAATTTTTAATTAATCTTTACATAAAAATAATACTAAAAATTTTAATTTATTTTTAAACCTGATATTATGTTTTAATTTTTTTGTAGGAAAATATTATCTTGTGGATTCAGGATATCCACAAATGACAGGTTTTCTAGGTCCATATAGGGGGGAACGATATCATTTACCTGACTTTCGTCGAGGTAATCATCGAGCATCTGGAAAAAAAAGAAATCTTTAATCATGCCCATTCTTCATTACGCTCTGTGATTGAACGGACATTTGGAGTGTGGAAACAAAAATGGCCAATATTAAGAGATATTCCAATTCATTCGACAAGCAAGTTTTAATAGTAATTGCAACAATGGTTTTGCATAATTACATTCGGAGACATGCTTGGTCAAATGATGAGGATTTTCGACAATTTGAGAATATACCCGACATGCCAATCTCTTCAGGCCATTTTGATAGAGGTGAATCGAGTTCTTCTAACTTGATGAAAGTGACCTTCAAATTGCAATCTTAAGGGAAACCATTGCAAATAGTTTAATGAATTAATATTTGTAAAAACAAATTTGTATCATAACCTAATTTCTAGTAATAATGAAACTTGTTATGTCTTATGTTACTATTTTTTTCATTAAAAATCATTCATTTAGATACTTCAAAATTTGATCCAAGTATAATGTTACTATTAGCAAAAATAATATTTATCATTGTTATAAAAGAATATTTAACTATGAAAAATTAAAAATAATAATCATTTTATCTAATAAATAATTTAAATTGATTGTATAATTTATTAAAATATTTATAATAAAATATTGGAAGATACATTTTAATATATTATTAAATGAATTTATAAATTCACATATTTTAATAATTTTATATAAGTAAAATAATTTAAAAACTTCTATTGTATATCAATTCTATTTTGATGTCCTTAATAGTCATTTTATATTCTCACCTCACCGCTACAGCTGCGTTTGAATCCAAGCACACACTCCACCGCTGTTTCTAATCTCACTGCTACAGTGTCCAATCTCACCGCTACAGTGTCCAATCTCACCGCCACCGCTATTTTTAACCTCACCGGAGGTAAACACACCGCCCATCCAAACTGACCCTTAGTCTCGGATCACTCCAGGTGTATGTCTTGGGTCTCGTAGGCCCATAATAAGGATGTTAAGAGTTCAAATGAAAAAGTTTAAGTTGAAAGGAAAGCTCATTGCTCGATTTTGTACGAATAAGTAAGTTAAGTCTGGTAATGCCTCGTACCCAATTTTGGCGTCGATTACGGGTAAGGGTGTTACATTTAGTGGTATAAGAGCTACGGTTTAGTCAATTCTCAGAATAACGTAGCGTAAGCACGAGTCTAGCTATACATGCCATACATATGAGTATTTACAGAATGATAGTGTGATGACTTTTGACGATTTAAATTGTGTTTTCATATAGTAAATGGATCACGACAGAGCTGTGGCGGATGATGTAGAGAGTAACGCGCCAGCTCCCGCTCAAGGGACAGTGCCAACTGAAAATTAGAATAGACCAATAACTGTGAGTCAGAGAGGAGGAGAAGAGGCTAGGGAAGCCTTTCTCCACATGATGAATGCCTGGTATACGGAGTTCATTCGAATGAACCCGAATGCGCAACCCCCTCCACCCCCACCTATCCCACAGCCTACTCCTGTAGCTCCCCAAGTTGTAGAAGTGGTAAGAAAGGAAAAGCCCCATGTTGAAAGAATCCGAAAACAAGGAGCTGAGGAATTTTGAGCTAATAAGGATGATGATCCGGAAAGAGTAGAATTTTGGCTTGAAAATACTATCAGAGTATTTGATGAACTATCATGCACACCTGAAGAGTGTATGAAGTGTGTTGTGTCTCTTTTAAGAGATTCGGCTTATCAGTGGTGGAATACCCTTGTGTCGATTGTACCAAGGGAGAGAATTAATTGGGAATTTTTCCAAGAAGAGTTTCGAAAGAAGTATATTAGCCAAAGGTTCATCGACCAGAAAAGAAAGAAATTTATTGAGCTGAAGCAAGGACGAATGACGGTAATTGAATACGAACGTGAGTTTGTAAGGCTCAGTAAATACGCTCGAGAGTGTGTATCCACTGAAGCCATTATGTGTAAAAGGTTCGAGGCAAGTTAAAATAGGATATCCGATTGTATGTTGGTGTCCTAAAACTAAAAGAATTTGTTGTGTTAGTAGATAGAGCTTGCAAGGCAGAGGAGTTGGCCAAAGAGAAAAGAAAGGCTGAAATCGAGTCTCGTGACTCGAGGAAGAGACATTTGAGCAAGTCATTTCAATCATCATCCAAGAAAAAAAGAGAGTTCACTACTCGATCAGCCACTTCAGCTGGGTTTTCAAATCGAAGTAAAGGTAAACAGTACTCGGGTTCTAAAGCTCAGACCACCTCAATTGCTAGTGTTGGTAATGCTCGACCAAGTAGACCGGAGTGTCTACAATGTGGCAGATGTCACCCTGGTGAATGTCGAGCACACGAGAGAGCTTGTTTCAAGTGTGGATCCCAAGATCATTTTATTAGAGAATGTCTCGAGATGGATGAAAAAGAGAAATTTCAGAGTGTAAGATTGGGTAGTACTACTAAGGGGAGACCATAGAGGAATTCGGGAAACAGAACGAGTAGCAAGAATACATCTAGAGAGTAGACTGCAAAATCTAACGGTAGAGCGCCTGCAAGGACCTATGCTATTCGTGCTCACGAAGAGGCGTCATCCCCTGATGTGATCACGGGTACATTTTCTCTCTATGATACTCATGTTGTTGCTTTAATTGATTCGGGATCTACCCACTCGTATATTTTCATGAAATTAGTATCTAGCATGAACATGCCTATAAAGTCTACAGAATTTGTTATAAAGGTGTCTAATCCCCTAGGCAAATGTGTGTTAGTTGATAAGGTATGCAAAGATTTCCCTTTGATGATTAGAGGTTTCGGAAAATCTCATGCTATTGCCATTTGATGAATTCGATGTAATTCTTGGTATGGATTGGTTAACTATTCATAATGTGATAGTAAATTGTGGAAGGAAATTTATTGAGTTAAAATGTAAAAATGGGGATATTCTTCGTGTTTAATCAGATGAACAGGACAGATTGCCTGTAGTGATTTCTCATATGTCTGCCCAAAAATATGTAAGAAAGGGATATGAAGCTTATCTTGCCTTTGTGATGAATGCCAAAGAGACCGAGTTAAGAATTGAATCAGTGCTCATAGTATGTGAGTATCCAGATGTATTTCCAGAAGAATTGCCAGGGTTGCCTCCGGTTAGAGAGATTGAATATGGCATTGAATTAGCCCCCTGCATCGCCCCTATTTCAATTGTTCGCATGTGATGGCTCCAATTGAGTTGAAAGAATTGAAGGCACAGTTACAAGATTTGACGGATAAAGGTTTCGCAAGACCAAGTTATTCTCCATGGGGTGCTCCCGTATCATTTGTGAAAAAGAAAGATAGTTCCATGAGGTTGTGTATAGATTATCGATAGCTTAATAAGGTAACCGTAAAGAACAAGAAACCATTGCCAAGGATTGATGATTTGTTTGACCAATTGAAGGGAGCCACTGCATTTTCCAAGATAGACTTGAGGTCTGGATATTATCAATTAAGAGTCAAAGACTCAGATGTGCCAAAGACCGCATTTCAGACAAGGTATGGTCACTACGAGTTTTTAGTCATGCCTTTCGGTTTAACCAATGCCCCCGCTGTGTTTATGGATTTAATGAATCGTATATTTCGGCCATATTTGGATAAATTTGTTGTAGTCTTCATTGATGATATATTGATTTACTCTCGTGATGAAAACGAGCATACTGAGCATTTGAGGACAGTCTTACAAATTTCATGAGATAATCAGTTATGTGCCAAGTTTAGTAAAAGTGAATTTTGGCTTAAAAAGTCAGATTTTTGGGGCACATTGTCTAGGGAGATGGAATTAGAGTTGATCCGAGTAAGATTTCAGCAATTGTTGATTGGAAATCACCAAGGAACGTATCCGAGGTTAGAAGTTTTCTGGGCCTAGCTAGTTATTACAGACGTTTTGTCAAGGGATTTTTCATGATAGCTACTCCGATAACGAGGCTATTGCAAAAAGATGTGAAGTTTGAGTGGACAGAAAAGTGCCAGCAAAGTTTTGAGAAATTAAAGGCATTGTTGATTGAAGCTCCAGTTTTAGTACAACTCGAACCAGGAAAAGAATTTGTGGTCTATAGTGATGCATCCTTGAATGGATTGGGTTGTGTACTCATGCAAAAAGGCAAAGTAATAGCTTATGCCTCTAGGCAATTAAAGCCGCACGAGAAGAATTACCCAGCCCATGATTTGGAATTAGCTGCCATTGTATTTGCGTTGAAGATTTGGAGACACTACTTGTATGGTGAGAAATTTCGGGTATTCACTGATCACAAAAGTCTAAAGCACTTGATGACTCAAAAGGAATTGAACCTAAGGCAACGAAGGTGGTTAGAGTTAGTAAAAGATTACGAGCTAGTGATCGACTACCACCCAGGAAAGGCGAATGTGGTCGCTGATGCTTTGAGTAGGAAATCTTTGTTCGCATTGAGAGCTATGAATACAGGGTTGGCCTTATCGGATGATGGGTCTATTCTAGTTGAGTTGAGAGCTAGGCCGATGTTTCTCCAAGAGATTTGTGAAGCTCAGAAAGGCGACAGTGGTTTGCAAGCCAAGAGAGTTCAGTGTGAGTCGGGTGTTGAGTTAGACTTTTGGATTAGTTCTGATGGATATTTGATGTTCCAAGATAGGGTTTGTGTACCGAAAGATGATGAGCTTATTCGGAAAATTTTGCATGAGGCACATAGTAGTTGTCTGTCTATTCACCCCGTCAGTACAAAGATGTACAATGACTTGAAGAAATGGTATTAGTGGTCGAGTATGAAAAAAGATATTTCTGAGTTCGTATCGAGATGCTTGATTTGTCAGCAAGTGAAAGCTGAACACCAAGTACCTTTAGGTCTACTTCAACCTATTATGGTTCCTGAGTGGAAGTTGGACCGTATTGCTATAGACTTTGTGACGGGTTTGCCTTTGACACTGAAAAAGAAGGATGTTGTATGGGTTGTGGTTGATAGACTTACAAATTCAGCCCATTTTATACCAGTACGCATTGACTATTCGCTTGATAAATTGGCGGATTTGTATGTTTCAGAAATTGTAAGACTACATGGAGTACCGTTGTCGATTATTTTAGATAGAGATCTGAGATTTACATCACGATTTTGGAAAAAGTTGCAAGAAGCCTTGGGCACAAAGTTGAATTTTAGTACAGCTTTCCATTCGCAAACCGACGGGTAGTCGGAGAGAGTAATACAGATACTTGAAGACATGCTTCGATGTTGTGTTTTGGAATTTCAAGGAAATTGGGAAGAGTATTTACCGTTAGTGGAATTTGCCTACAATAACAGTTTTCAGTCGAGTTTGAAAATGGCACCTTATGAGGCATTGTATGGACGCAAGTGCCGAACGCCTTTGTATTGGACCGAACTCAGAGAGAACCAAATTCATGGAGTCAATCTGGTCAGAGAAAACGAAGAGAAAGTAAAAGTGATTCGTTATTGTCTGAAGGCTGCTTCGGACAGACAAAATTCCTACGCGGATTTGAAACGGAGAGAGATTGAGTTTCAAATTGGCGATAAGGTGTTTTTGAAAGTATCACCATGGAAGAAAGTTCTTAGATTTGGCCGAAAAGGCAAATTAAGTCCACGTTTTATTGGACCATATGAGATTACCGAGAGGATAGGGCCAGTAGCCTATCGTTTGGCTTTTTCGCCTAAGTTGGAAAAGATTCACGATGTGTTCCACGTGTCTATGTTACGTCGTTTCCAATCAGACCCTTCACATGTGATTGTACTGATAGAGGGTGAAATTTAACCCGATATGACATATGGCGAAGAGCCAGTTAAGATTTTGGCACGGGAAGTCAAGCAGTTAAGAAAAAAAGTATAGCTCTTGTGAAAGTACTATGGCAAAGACACGGGGTAAAAGAGGCTACATGTTAGCTCGAGGAGGTTGTGAGAAACCAATATCCCAACCTTTTTACCGGTAAGATTTTCGGGGACGAAAATCCCTTAGGGGGAGAATTATAACAACCCAATTTAGGGCCTAGTCAGAATAGTGGTTGTGAGACCACAAATCTGAAGTAGAAATAAGTGTTTTATGATTTTTATGAGGTCTATGACATGTTTGCATGATTGTGTGAAAATTTCATGAAGAAATTTTATAGTTTAGTGATCAATTTATTCATTAGGACTAAATTGCAAAGATTGAAAAATATGATATTATAGAAGTTTCAAGTATGAGATAGTATTAGAAAATTTATTAGAGGTCCTTATTTAGCAATTAGACCATTATATTTGATGATGGACAAAAATAGACATGGGAAGGAAAAATATCAAGAAAGGGTCTTAAGGGCATTTTGGTCATTTGGTTAATAAGTTAATAAAAAGGGAAAAAGAAGTCAAAATTAGTGTTCATCTTCTTCCCCTAAGTGCCGAAATTTGCAATGAGCCATAGCTAGGGTTTCTTCAACTTTCAAGCTTGATTGTAAGTATCTCCTAGCCCCGTTTTTGATGTTCTTCGTATTTTTGAGATCCTCGTAGCTTGATTTAGCTAATTCTACCCTTATTTTGAGCTAGGGTTCATGTTTAAAAATTTACCCATGCATGACATGCATGTATTTTAATGTTCAATGGATGAATATGAAAGTTTGTTGTATGATAAACATCTTTTTCTAAGTGATTTTTATGGAAAATTCATAAAAAGGACCTAGATGTAAAAGTGATAAAATGTGCAGTAAAAATCAGTTTTGAAGGAAAGTGTGAGCTGTTATAAGCTCAATAAATATTTGGCTAGTCTTGGGTAACCAAAGAAATGAGTACTTTTCATTATACGAGCCTAGGGACCATTTTGTAAATATGTAAAAGTTTAGGGGCAAAATCATAAATTTCCAAAGTATGATTCATGAGTTATTTTAGTTAACGTGATCATTAAATAAGTGAAATTGTAACATCCCGATTTAGGGCCTAGTCGAAATAGTGGTGCGAGACCATAAATCCGAGGCATAAGTATGAGTTTTTGAGGTCTATGCCATGTTTGCATGCTAGTGTGAAAGTTTCATGAAGCAATTTTGTTAAATTGTGGTTGAACTGTCCAAAAGGACTAAATTGCAAAAGTTGCAAAATGTGAGATTCTAGAAGCTATTTGTGTGAAATTGCTTTAGAATATCAATTAGAAGTCCTTAATGAGTAATTTTGACAATTTCTAATTTTTGGACAAATTTGGGCATGGATGAGTTAAATTAGGAAGTTTGTCAAAAAGGGTATTTTGGTCATTTGACAATTAAATGATTAAAACAGGAGAAAAGATGACAAAATTCATTCATCTTCTTCTCCAAGGCTACCTAAAATTTGAGAGAAGCCATTGTTAGGGCTCTTCAACTTTTCAAGCTAACTAGTAAGTGTATTCTAGTCCGTTTTTGATATTCTTCATATTTTTGAAGTCCTAATAGCATGAGTAAGCTATTTTTAGCTATAGTATGAGCTAAAATGGATGTTCAAAAATGTACCCATGTATGACATGCATGTATTTTGATGTTTTATGGAAGAATATGAAAGCTTGATGTTGTAGAAACATCTTTTACTAAGTGAATTCCACGAAAAATGCATGTAGGGACTAGTTTGTGAAAGTCTTGAGTTTGGTCATACATGTGAGAATTAGTGAGAATTGATGATAGCTTTAATTGAGTAAGTGATTTGGCTAAGCATGAAAGGCTAGAAAGTTGAATAAAAATCACTTTACGGGCCTTGGGGCAAAGGTGTAAATATGAGAAAGATTAGGGGCAAAATGGGGATTTTGCTAAAGTATGAGATAAAGGTAAATTTAGTCAATGTGTGTATTGAATGTGTTGATTTGTCATTATAGATCAAGAAAGACGAAGCCCAGATCGAAACCAAGGCAAGGGCAAGGTCGTGGACTAAATTGCACATCTCTATACTTTTTGAGTACCGAGGTAAGTTTACGTATAAATGATGCATTATGCGTAGACTTTGTAAATGCTAGCTAGAGTATAGCATGGTTGAGAACCTATATAGTTCTTGTGAAATGAATGAGTTAGTTATAGTGAACGAATGAATGAATGAACTACAAAGTAGATATGTGAATGTGTAGTGATAATGCTTGATGGTAAGCTAAGTGCGATGCTCCGCCAATACTTAGCAACGATGAGCTGGGCTATGTGCGATGCTATAGCTAAGTATATTGTTTAGTGGGCTAAGTGCGAGACCTCTATGATTACCTTATTGGTAGGCTAAGTGCGATACCACCTTATTGTATCGATTGTGGTAGGCTAAGTGCGAAACCACCGAGAGAGTAGCTGTGTGGATGTATTAGTGAGTAGTGTAGATGTGTGGATGTGTTATTGTGAAATAATGATGTGTTGTATATTGTGTAAATGCGATATTGAATGCAGGGGTGCATGTCAATGGTTATGAGTATGTGACTCATGATGTGTTGGAAATGTTGTAAGGGATAGAAAGAGTAAGCATAGTTGTGAATTACTTATGTTAGTATAATGCTAATTGTTGTTTAGCTTATATTATGATGCTTAATTGTTTATGTGTAAACTCACTAAGCTCAAAGCTTACTCCCTTTCTTTTCCCTTGTCTTATAGAGTGATAGAGTTGAATCGAGATACGTGGATCAATTGGAAGATCGCCCACACTATCAAACACACACGTACATTGGATTAAACGTTTTGTATATGGCATGTATAGGGGCTAGACAAGTTAGTGATTTTTGGTTGTAAATGGCTAAGTCATGTTGGCCTTTAGATGGATAATCTATTTTGTATGATGCCATAGTTGTTGGCTATTTTATTATATGAAAAGATGTAGTTATCCATGTAAGATTGTGTTTCAAATTGAGTTGATTATGGATGTGTTGAATGAGTACATGTTGTGTATGCTAGGGGGTGAGAAGGGGCATGACAAATAACTTTGTTCTTGTCCATGTGGGTAGACACACGGGCGTGTGTCTAGACCATGTGTGACACACGGTCAGCCCATGGGCGTGTGACTTGGCCGTGTGTCCCCTGCATGTTAGTATTTTAAGTTAGATTAGACCACGGACTAGTCACACAGGCGTGTACCTAGGACGTGTGAGTTATTCAGTGTTGGCCACGGGCTAGCCACACGGGCGTATGTCTAGACTTTAAGGCCGTGTGAAGTAGTCAGTGTGCACCACGGGTGGTGAACACGGTCGTGTGACCTAGCCGTGGGACTTTGGTAGAATGGTTGAGTTTTGTGCACGGGTTGTGGACATGGGCGTGTGTGACTACACACAGGCGTGTATCATCTAGCACGGGCGTATAGTCCCTGTCTAGATGGAGAAATTTTTTGAGATAGTAAAAGTTTATGATATGGTCTCAAGAGCCCTCGTGTGTTTGAGTAAGGCCTAGTAACTCGAAAATAAGGTTGTCGTGGTGACTTAAGGAGAGTAGTCACGTTGAGCCTAAGTGGCGACCAAGTAGTTTTAATCCGGTAACGCCTCGGACCCGGTTTCGGCGAGGATTACGGGTAAGGGGTGTTACATTTATTGGTATCAGAGCTATGGTTTAGTCTGTTCTAGGACTACTGTAGGGGGTGTAAGAGTCTAGCTATACATGTCATAAGTGTACAATGATAGTGTGGTGGTTTCTGATGATTTTAAACCTTGTTTTATATAGTATATGGATCCCGATCAATCGACTGCTGATGAAGTAGCTAGTAATGCGCCGGCTCCTGCGCAAGGAACTGCGCCTGTAGAAAGTAGACACGAGGTTAGGGGTCAAGGGAAAGAGGCTTGGGAAGCCTTTCGCCAAATGATGAGTAATTGGTACTCGGATTATGTTCGAGCGAACCCTAATGCTCAACCTCCTCCACCTCCTCCTATGCCTCAGCCAAATCCAGTGACTCCTCAAGGTAATGATGTAGTGAGGATTTTGAAACCCCCGGTGGATAAGATTAGGAAACACGGGGCTGAGGAGTTTAGAGCTAAGGTAGATGATGACCCTGAAAGGGCAGAGTTCTGGCTAGAGAACTCAATGAGAGTGTTTGATGAACCCTCATGTACATCTCAAGAGAGCTTGAAGTGTGCTGTGTCTTTGATGAGGGACTCGGCATACCATTGGTGGAAGACATTGACATCAGTAGTCCCGAGAGAGCGGGTGACGTGGGACTTCTTTCTGGAAGAGTTTCGGAAGAAGTACAGAAGCCAACGATTTACTGATCGAAAAAGGAAGGAATTCCTTGAGTTGAAGCAAGGAAGAATGTTAGTAGCAGAATATAAGCGTTAGTTTGTTAGACTTAGCAAATACGCCCAAGAATGTGTGTCGACGGAGACCATTCTATGTAAGAGGTTCGAAGATGGACTGAATGAGGATATCAAACTTCTAGTTGGTATCTTGGAGTTGAAAGAGTTTGTTGTATTGGTAGAGAGGGCAAGTAAGGCCGAAGAGTTGGGTAAAGAAAAGAGAAGGGTTGTGAGTGAAGCCCGAGATGCGAGAAAGAGGCCAATGGGCATCGTACCAAGCCCAATCGAAAAGATCCAGGGAAGTGAATCCTTGGACGACAGCATCAGTGGGATATTCACATCTAGACTTGGACCACACTCGTCCGGGTTCGATAGTCCAAGCTACCTCGATGGAAAGTGTGGGCAATACGAAAAACAAACCGGAGTGTCCAAATTGTGGTAGATATCACACGGGAGAGTGTTGGGGAAACAACCGAAAATGTTATAAGTGTGGTTCCCCTGACCACTTAATTCGAAATTGCCCTGAGAGGGATGATAAGGGAGAGAAACAAGAGATGAGACCTAGTGATGTGTCTGCAAGGGGTAGACCACCAAGGAACCTGAGAGGTGGGAATAGTGGTAGAGGTGCGTCCAGAGACTCTGCTGTAAGACCGGAGGGTCGGGCACCTGCGAGGACTTCTGCCATTCGCGCCCGCGAAGAGGCATCATCCCCAGATGTGATAACGGGTACTTTTTCTCTCTATGACACCTTTGTTATTGCTTTAATTGATCCAGGGTCTACTCACTCTTATATTTGCATGAGATTAGCATCTAGTTTGAGTATGACCGTTGTGTCTACGGACATTGTGGTTAAGGTGTCAAACCCATTAGGAAAATACGTGTTAGTGGACAAGGTGTGTAAGAATTGTCCTTTGTTGATTAAGAAACATTGCTTTCCGGAAAACCTTATGTTGTTGCTGTTTGATGAGTTTGACTTAATCCTTGGCATGGATTGGTTGACTACCCATAGTGTCTTAGTGAACTGTGGTAGTAAGTTTATCAAATTGAAATGTGAGAGTAGAGATGTTGTTCGGGTTGAATCAGGTGGATCGGATAGTCTACCAGTGATGATTTCTTCCCTAGTGGCTGAGAAATGTTTGAGAAAAGGGTGTGAGTCCTATCTCGCCTTTATTTTGAATACTCAAGAGGTTGGAGTAAAGTTTGATACAGTGCTGGTGGTATATGAGTATCTGGATGTATTTCCGGAAGAGTTACCCCGATTACCTCCAGAGAGAGAGAGGTCGAGTTTGGGATTGAGTTAGTTTCGGGAACGGCACCTATTTCAATTGCTCCGTATAGAATGGCACCTTTAGAGTTGAAAGAACTGAAGGTTCAGTTGCAAGAGTTGACAGATAAGGGTTTTGCAAGACCGAGCTACTCACCGTGGGGTGCTCCGGTACTATTTATGAAAAAGAAAGATGGGTCTATGAGGTTGTGTATAGACTATAGGCAACTTAACAAAGTGACGGTGAAGAATAAGTATCCTTTATCAAGAATTGATGATCTTTTTGATCAACTGAAAGGAGCTACAGTGTTCTCCAAGATCGACCTAAGGTCTGGTTATTACCAGTTGAGAGTGAAAGAGCAAGATGTGTTGAAAAGTGCATTTCGAACAAGGTATGGCCATATGAGTTTTTGGTCATGCCGTTTGGTTTAACGAATGCACCTGCAATTTTTATGGATTTGATGAACCGTGTCTTTCGACCGTATGTGGATAAGTTTGTGGTTGTCTTCATTGACGACATATTGATCTATTCTCGGGATGAGAACTATCATAAGGAACATTTGAGAATTGTCTTGCAAACTTTAAGAGATGAGCAGTTGTATGCTAAGTTTAGCAAGAGTGAGTTTTGGCTCCAAGAGGTTGGATTTTTAGGACACGTTGTGTCGGGTGATGGTATTCGAGTCGACCCGAGTAAGATTTTGGCTATTATGGATTGGAAACAGCCGAGGAATGTGTCAAAAGTTAGAAGCTTCTTGGGACTAGTGGGATATTATAGACGTTTCGTAAAGGGGTTCTTAGTGATTGCTACCCCGATGACGAAATTGCTGCATAAGGATGTCAAGTATGATTGGATGGAGGCATGTCAACAGAGTTTTGAGAGATTGAAAACATTGTTGACTGAGGCACCGATTTTGGTTCAACCAGAATCAGGGAAAGAGTTTGTGGTTTTCAGTGACACGTCGTTTAATGGTCTCGGTTGCGTGTTGATGCAAGAGGGTAAGGTAGTCGCTTACGCCTCAAGACAACTAAAACCGCACGAGAAGAATTATCCGACTCATGATTTGGAGTTGGCTGCGATTGTTTTCGCATTAAAGATTTGGCGACATTACTTATATGGTGAGAAGTACCGAATCTTTACGGATCACAAGAGTTTGAAGTATTTGATGGATCAAAAGGATTTAAATTTGCGACAGAGGCGGTGGCTCGAGTTATTGAAAGACTATGAGTTAGTCATTGATTACCATCCTGGAAAAGCAAATGTGGTTGCAGATGCCATGAGTAGGAAATCCTTGTATGCTCTAAGAGTTATGAGCACAAGTTTAGCATTGTCTGATGATGGTGCTATATTGGCAGAGTTGAGAGCTAAGCCACTGTTTGTTCAACATATATGTGAGGCTCAAGAAAATGATAGTGAGATGCAAACTAAGAGAGCTAAGTGTGGATCAGAAAGTGACTCTTATTTTCGAGTGGGTTCGGATGGTTGTTTGTTATACCATGACAGAATTTGTGTACCTAGAGATGAAGAATTGATCCGGAAGGTTTTGAATGAGGCACATAGTGGTTATTTGTCAAGACACCCGGGGAAGACGAAAATGTACAATGACTTGAGGAAATTTTATTGGTGGGCGGGTATTGAAAGAGATATCTCTCGAGTTCGTGACAAAGTGTCCGATTTGTCAACAAGTGAAATTTGAACATCAAGTGCCTTCGGATTGCTTCACCAAAGTGATGGTTCTCGAGTGGAAATGGGATCGGATTACTATGGATTTTGTGACTGGGGTTACCTATGACTCAAAAAAAAAGATCTTTGTGTGGGTTGTTGTGGATAGATTGACAAAGTCGACTCATTTTATTCCAGTACGTGTGGATTATTCATGGACAAGTTAGCCGAATTGTATGTTGCAGAGATAGTGAGGTTACATGGTGTGCCTATGTCTATAATATCGGATAGAGATCCGAGGTTTACTTCGAGGTTTTGGAAGAAGTTGCAAGAGGCCATGGGTACGAGGTTAAATTTTAGTACTGCGTTCCATTCACAAACTGATGGTTAGTCTGAAAGAGTGATTCAAGTTCGTGAAGATATGCTTCGATGCTGTGTGTTAGAATTCGAAGGTAGTTGGGAAAGATATCTACCTTTGGTCGAATTTGCTTACAACAATAGTTATCAGTCAAGTATACGGATGGCTCCGTATGAGGCCTTGTATTGTCGTAAGTGTCAGACTCCATTGTATTGGACCGAGCTTAGTGAAAACCGGATCCATGGGGTCGATCTAGTGAAAGAAACCGAAGAGAAAGTTAAAGTAATTCGTAATAGTCTGAAAGCTGCTTCGGACCGACAGAAGTCGTACGCGGATTTGAAAAGAAAAGAGATTGAGTTTGAAGTGGGTGGCAAAGTGTTTTTAAAAGTGTCCCCATGGAAGAAAATCATGAGATTTGGACAAAAAGGGAAATTGAGGCCAAGGTTCATAGGGCCATATGAGATTACAGATAGAGTTGGGCCAGTAGCATACCGGTTGGCTTTGCCGGTAGAATTTGAAAAGATTCATAATGTGTTCCATGTGTCGATGTTGCGACGGAATCGCTTCGATCCTTCACATGTGATTCCTTCGACGAAAATTGAGATAAGACCAGATATGTCTTATGAAGAGGAGCCGATTAAGATCTTGGCTCGAGAAGTGAAACAGTTGAGGAATAAGAGCATAGCACTAGTGAAAGTGTTATGGTAGAAACACGTGTGGACAAAGCTACGTGGGAAACGGAAGAGGCTATGAGAGAGCAACATCCAAACCTCTTTACTGGTAAGATTTTCGGAGGCGAAAATCTCTAAAAGGGGGGAGAGTTGTAACATCCCAATTTAGGGCCTAGTCAGAATAGTGGTGCGAGACCACAAATCCGAGGCATAAGTATGAGTTTTTGAGGTCTATGCCATGTTTGCATGCTAGTGTGAAAGTTTCATGAAGCAACTTTGTTAAATTGTGGTTGAACTGTCCAAAAGGACTAAATTGCAAAAGTTGCAAAATGTGAGATTCTAGAAGCTATTTGTGTGAAATTGCTTTAGAATAACAATTAGAAGTCCTTAATGAGTAATTTTCACAATTTCTTATTTTTGGACAAATTTGGGCATGGATGAGTTAAATTAGGAAGTTTGTCAAAAAGAGTATTTTGTACATTTGAAAATTAAATGATTAAAATAGGAGAAAAGATGACAAAATTCATTCATCTTCTTCTCCAAGGTCACTAGAAAATTTGAGAGAAGCCATTGTTAGGGCTATTCAACTTTTCAAGCTAGCTAGTAAGTGTATTCTAGCCCGTTTTTTATATTCTTCATATTTTTGAAGTCCTGGTAGCATGAGTAAGCTATTTTTAGCTATATGATGAGCTAAAATGGATGTTCAAAAATGTACCCATGTATGACATGCATGTATTTTGATGTTTTATGGAAGAATATGAAAGCTTGATGTTGTAGAAACATCTTTTACTAAGTGAATTCCATGAAAAATGCATGTAGGGACTAGTTTGTGAAAGTCTTGAGTTTGGTCATACATGTGAGAATTAGTGAGAATTGATGATAGCTTTAATTGAGTAAGTGATTTGGCTAAGCATGAAAGGCTAGAAAGTTGAATAAAAATCACTTTACGGGCCTTGGGGCAAAGGTGTAAATATGAGAAAGATTAGGGGCAAAATGGGGATTTTGATAAAGTATGAGATAAAGGTCAATTTAGTCAATGTGTGTATTGAATGTGTTGATTTGTCATTATAGATCAAGAAAGACGAAGCCCGGATCGAAATCAAGGCAAGGGTAAGGTCGTGGACTAAATTGCACATCTCCATACTTTTTGAGTACCGAGGTAAGTTTACGTATAAACGATGCATTATGCACATACTTTGTAAATGCTAGCTAGAGTATAGCATGGTTGAGAACCTATATGGTTCATGTGGAATGAATGAGTTAGTTATAGTGAACGAATGAATGAATGAACTACAAAGTAGATATGTGAATGTGTAGTGATAATGCTTGATGGTAAGCTAAGTGCGATGCTACCCCAATACTTAGCAATGATGAGCTGGGCCATGTGCGATGATATCGCTAAGTATATTGTTTAGTGGGTTAAGTGCGAGACCTCTATGATTACCTTATTGGTAGGCTAAGTGCGATACCACCTTATTGTATCGATTGTGGTAGGCTAAGTGCGAAACCACCGAGAGAGTAGCTGTGTGGATGTATTAGTGAGTAGTGTAGATGTGTGGATGTGTTATTGTGAAATAATGATGTGTTGTATATTGTGTAAATGCGACATTGAATGCAGGGGTGCATGTCAATGGTTATGAGTATGTGATTCATGATGTGTTGGAAATGTGGTAAGGGATAGAAAGAGTAAGCATAGTTGTGAATTACTTATGTTAGTATAATGCTAATTGTTGTTTAGCTTATATTATGATGCTTAATTGTTTATGTGTAAACTCACTAAGCTCAAAGCTTACTCCCTTTCTTTTCCCTTGTCTTATAGAGTGATAGAGTTGAATCGAGATACGTGGATCAATTGGAATATCACCCACACTATCAGCACACTCTGGTACATTGGATTAAACGTTTTGTATATGGCATGTATAGGGGCTAGACAAGTTAGTGATTTTTGGTTGTAAATGGCTAAGTCATGTTGGCCTTTATATGGATAATCTATTTTGTATAATGCCATAGTTGTTGGCTATTTTATTATATGAAAAGATGTAGTTATCCATGTAAGATTGTGTTTCAAATTGAGTTGATTATGGATGTGTTGAATGAGTACATGTTGTGTATGCTAGGGGGGTGAGAAGGGGCATGACAAATAACTTTGTTCTTGTCCATGTGGGTAGACACACGGGCATGTGTCTAGACCATGTGTGACACACGGTCAGCGCATGGGCGTGTGACTTGGTCGTGTGTCCCCTGCATGTTAGTATTTTAAGTCAGATTAGACCACGGACTAGTCACACGGGCGTGTGCCTAGCACGTGTGAGTTATTCAGTGTTGGCCACGGGCTAGCCACACGGGCGTATGTCTAGACTTTAAGGCCATGTGAAGTAGTCAGTGTGTGCCACGGGTGGTGAACACGGGCGTGTGACCTAGCCGTGGGACTTTGGCAGAATGGTTGAGTTTTGTGCACGGGTTGTGGACATGGGCGTGTGTGACTACACACGAGCGTGTATCTTCTAGCACGGGCGTGTAGTCCCTGTCTAGATGGAGAAAATTTTTGAGATAGTAAGAGTTTCCAATATGGTCTCGAGAGCCCTCGTGTGTTTGAGTAAGGCCTCGTAACTCGAAAATGAGGTTGTCATGGTGACTTAAGGAGAGTAGTCACGTTGAGCCTAAGTGGCGACCAAGTAGTTTTAATCCGATAACGCCTCGGACCCGGTTCTGGTGGGGATTACGGGTAAGGGGTGTTACAGAAATTGTCATTATAGATCAAGAAACACGAGGTCTGAAACGAAACCGAGGAAAAAACAAGGTGGTGGACTAAATCGAACAACTAAACATATTTTGGTACCGAGGTAAGTTTGTGTGTAATAAATCAACGTAATGGTATTATGTTTTAATATGCTTGATATCATGAGAAATGTATAATATCTTTATGAAATTGATTAATGAAGTCCCGATGAAAGTATGATGAAAATTTTATTAAGTTGAAGTCCCGGTTGAACCTTAGGAATGGAAAGGATACCATTGTCATGACATGAGATTAAGGAGGTCCCGTATAAGACCTTGTCTGGGACACGGCTTCGGCACCTAATTGAGATCCCGTATAAGACCATATCTAGGATATGGCATCGGCATCGAATAAAAATTCCGTGTAAGACCATGTCTGGGAACTGGCTTCGGTATGAAATCGTGTAGGACCATGTCTGGGACATGGCGTCGATATATGATCTCGTATAAGACCATATATGGGATATGGCATCGACATCGATAAGAGATCCCATATAAGACCATATCTAGGATATGGCATCGGCATCAAGATGTGATCCCGTATAAGACCATATCTGGGATATGGCATCGGCATCAAGAAGTGATCCCATGTAAGACCATATCTGGGATATGGCATTGGCATCGTATTATGTGAATGACGAGTTTGAGTATCCTTCGTTATTCCAAGTGGTTCAACGGGGTAAAGAGTTAAGTTTATGTTCAAGATGTAAGAGTGCCAAAGATATGTCATGAAGTGACATAGGTACATATGAGTAATCTATGAGAAATGAGTTCGATATGTGATATGAGATCGGTAAGAGTAAACATGAGTAAGTTATGTCAATGTGCTTGAGAATTCGGGTTATTACCAGATGTAATGTATGGAGGTTATCATAAGCCTTTATGTTGCTATTTATTTCATGCAAACTTACAAAGCTTTATGCTTACTCCCTCTCTTTTCCCTTTTCTTGTAGTATCGCCAAGCTAGCTCGGGGATCGTAAAACGTCAGAGCTCGATTCACGCTATCAAGTTATTCTTTTGGTATATTAAAATTTAATTATTTTGGGTATGGCATGTATAGGATCTTGGTCATTTTGTTATATGTCGTATTGGTTAGCCAATGTATTGGCTATTAATGTTACTCAATTCATTTTGTAAATGGCCATTGGAATCGACCAAAACTATTTAAGTTATATCTATTCAATGATGATGAAATTCATGATGTGCAAGTTATGCAATTGAGTGAGTAAAGTATGAAGTATGGGCATGATGAATGTAGTAGAATTCAAGGTGTGGATGTCTTGATTGTGAATACTTGAGGTGCATTATTGTTATGTCATGTGTTGCTAGAAATAGTATAAGTGTGGTTGTTTTTCAGGGTGGCAAATGACTTGGTAGATAGCCTTGCATTTGTCCACACGGGTAGACACATGGGCGTGTGTCTAGACCGTGTGTGACACACGGTCTGCCCCATGGGCGTGTAGCATGGCCGTGTGTCCCCTGCATCTAATTTGCGAAAATTCAGTTCATCACACGGGCCAGTACACGAGCGTGTGGCTTGGCCGTGTGCCCCTAAGGGTTTGCTTACGTCACAAACAAAATGTCCCTTATTTTGGACATGGCCTGAAGCACGGGCGTGTGATATGCCACACGGGCGTGTCACTTCTCTCACGCGGGCGTGTGGCCCTGTTGTGAGAAAAAGAAAATTAACTGTTCGTAAGTTTCTGGTTCATTCCTGGATCACTCCAGGTGTATGTCTTGTGTCTCGTAGGCCCATAATAAGGACGTTAAGAGTTCAAATGAAAAAGTTTAAGTTGAAAGGAAAGCTCATTGCCCGATTTTGTACGAATAAGTAAGTTAAGTCCGGTAATGCCTCGTACCCGGTTTCAGCGTCGATTACGGGTAAGGGGTGTTACACTATTTACCAAGCCAATTTGCCACCCAAACTTGCACACACCTAAACCAACCCATTTGGCACCAAAGAATAGCATATATAGGCATTCATCTAACTCAACTAAGCATAAATCATACCATTTCAATACCAACAACAACAAGTCTCACATGTACCACAATATGCTACTTCATTTAATACCAAAGTCACATTCCCAATTCAACTAAATGGAAACTTTCAAACATGAATCAATTCACCTAAACCCACAAGCATACTAATTCTCAATTCATCAACCATTTGACATCCAAAATACCTATTATCAATAAGCATCACATATCCATCATTTAACACATAACCAAAGCCATATGCAACTATGTATACATAACCAAACCAACCAAATTAAGCCAACTCTCATGGCTTTAAACAAAACCAAAATTTAGACATTTACAAGCCAATTCAAATGGCTAAATTCACTATCAACACATATACCAAAATGACCCAAAATCCCTATACATGCCATATACTCAAAATACTTAAATTCAAAAGTACCAAAGTGATAGTTGGATAGTGTGATGAAGTCTCCGACGATTCCAGAATCCGAGCTAGCTTGATTTCACTATAAAACACGAAAAAATATAAATGATGTAAGTTATAAAGCTTAGTAAGCTCGTATAAAAATAATAAGCAAAACTATCCATTTAATTACCATTCAAAATATGCATATAACATACTACAAAATATATATAACCATAATGTTAACATATATTCAATCATCTATTTAACCATGAACTCAATTCTTTCATATGTTCAATGCATATTCAGTTTTTGTACATACCTGTATTGATACGTATCTATTTCTCACCATTTCATATCCTCGATATACCCGCTGAACCATTTGGAATAATACAGGATACTCGGGAATCTCACACCCTAAGTGCCAATATATATAGTCAAAGCTACCTCAATAAAATCTTGCATCGAAGTGCCAATACATAGCCGAAGCTATCTCAATATCATATCTCAATAATGCTCACTCTCAAGCTATCAACGGGTCTACTCACACAAGCTAACGATCATGACGTAGCTACACGGTGCTGCTCACACAAGCTGACGAGAATCCACAACACATGCTTTATAACTCAGCCACCGGTAGGACGTACAGACCAGCACCCAAAACACTAATAACCCCTAATGACATTTCATTCGTATCCTAATCTATTCCTAAGGTTCAACCAGGATTTCACACTTGCCGAATTGTCGTCGAACATGTCCGTAGAGTCGTATTCACATTTTATGCAATATCAAAGCATTTAAAATACAATTATAACAAAGCTTATTTGTAACACCCCTCACCCGTATTCAATGCTAGAATAGGGTTGCAGAGTATTACCGGACTTATCATAAAATTACACATACATTTCTCAAACATTTTCACATTTCATGCAATCATCATTCATCATCAATCATGATGTCCCTATTACGATCTTACGAGGCTCAATACATGCTTTGGAAGTGGTTCAGGACTAAACCGATAACATAGGAAACTTTTACGAAACTTATAAAAAAATTCAAACTGCAGGGGTCGCACGCTCGTGTACCTCGGCCGTGTCACTCACACGGCCAAGAGACACGCCCGTGTCTTAGGCCGTGTGGACATTCGAAATGGAATGACATGGCCGTGTTCCAGCCTGTGTCTGACCCCGTGTAACTCTCTGACTTGGGTCACACGGCCAACACTCACGCTCGTGTGACTAGCCCGTGTGCCCTAAAAATGGCCATACACGCCCATGTGCCAAGCCGTGTGCTAGGTCGTGCCAAACCTGTAGGGTATATTGACTTATGCCACACGGCCAAGTCACACGCGTGTGGAGCATATTGACTTGATTTTAATTTCAACACCAGGGGACACACGGTCATGTAACATAACCGTGTGTCACACACGGCTGAGACACACGCCCATGTCTCTGCCCGTGTGGACAAAAATAGGCTATTTACCAAGCCAATTTGCCACCCAAATTTGAATGTACCTACAACACATCATTTTGCACCATCCCGTAGCATAAATAGACATTTAAACCAGCCAATTCATACCTAATTCATGCATATTCTATACCACATTTATTAATACACACAATTTGCAAAATAGACCAATCCATTTATACTCCAAATCTCATAAACTTAGATTATCAATATGGTTACTTAAAACATGCATTCTTTCCCTTGATTCACAAACAAATAACATCACCAATATCAACATTCAACTTCCATAATACCAACTATTAATAAACATCACAAAACTAACCTCAATTTACATAACATAAACTATATGCACATACACATATACACAAGCAAATTAACCCAAAACAAGCTAACTCTCATGGCTATTATATACATACCAAATCAAATGGCCAAAAACATTACAAAATATAACCACCATGACCAAAGTCCCTATACATGCCATATACTTAAAATAACAAAGTTCATAGGTACCAAGTGATAGGTGGATAGTGTGATTTGATCTCCGACGATCCCCGAATCCGAGCTAGCTTGAAATCACTATAAAACATAGAAAAATAAAAAGCGTAAGCTTTATAGCTTAGTAATCTCGTATGAAATAAACTCGATATAATCATAAACACATAATTCAACCATTTATTATAAATACATGAATTCACATCAACTAACAAATCTTTCAATTACTCATTCACAAAACTATATGCTTTCTTCAACATTTCTTTGATTCAAAGCTAATATGGTTTATGCACATACCTGTACCATCTCGTACCAATCTCATTCTCAACCACATCACTCATTTACCCGTTGAACCATTTGGAATAGAAGTCGGATACTCAAGAGTCTCGCACAATAAGTACCTATACCATGGCCCGAAGCCAAATCAAGGTAACTTATATCCGAAGTACTGATATCATGGCCCGAAGCCAAATCAGCTGATATTCATGGCCCGAAGCGAAATCGGTATAACTCGCACCCTAAGTGCCAACATCATGGCCCGAAGCCAACTCAATGTATCCCCTAATGACATGTCATTAGTATCCTAAACTATTCCTAAGGTTCAACCGGGATTTCAAATGCCAAATTACCATCGAGTCGTTGTCGAACTTACCCGAAGTCTCGTATTCACAACTTATACAATATCAAAGCATTTAAAATACATTTATAATGGAATTTATCACATACGAACTTACCTCGAATGTGAAAACGACGAAATAGGTCGATTAGTCGATAACTTTAGTTTTCCCCCGATCTAGATCCGAATTTCGCTTTTCTTGATCTAAATGTATTCAAAATTAAATTATTTAATAATTTTTCTATTCAGTTTAATCCAAAACACACATTTAAGCACATTTACACATTTGCCCCTAATGTTTCACCATTTTTACAATTTAGTCCCTAAGCTCGTAAAACAAAATTTATTCAATTTCATCACAACCCAAGCCTAGCCGAATTACTATTATGCCCTTAGCATCCCATATTTTTCATTTATTTCACATTTGAACAGCTAAATTTCCACATTTCACAATTAAATCCCTAATTTTCATTTTCACTAAAAATCACTTTATAAAACTTGTATATTTCACAAAAAAAAAAACATTCATAATCTATCATCAAACATCAAAACACACATGTATTCATCAATGGCATCATTCAAAATCTTTAACAGTTTTGCAAAATAGTCCCTGGGCTAGCTAGACCTAGTTGCAACGATCTCAAAAACATAGAAATCACTAAAAATCGAACAAAAATGGACTTACAATCAAGCTTGCATGTGGCCGAACCCTAAAATAGACAAAAAAAGGCTTCCTTCCTTGTTGTTTTCGGTTGAAGATGAAGAAATAAAGATGAATATTGTTTTTGTTTTATTTATTTTAAGCTTATTTACAAATTTACTTATTTAACCTTAATTAATAAACATTCTAATCACTTAATGCATGCCCATAATAGTCCACTCACAATTAAGATGGTCTAATTACAACTTAAGGACTCTTACTTTGATGTTCCATAGCTATTTAATACCTTTAACAATTAGAACATCACTTTTGTACTTTACGCGATTTAGTCCTTTTTATCAAATTGACCAACCAAACGATAAAATTTCTTAACGAAACTTTCACACAATCATTCAATCATGCTGTAAATATTAAAATATTAATAAAATAAATATTTTGACTTTGGATTTGTTGTCCCAAAACCACTGTTCCGATTTAACTAAAAACGGGCTATTACATTATTACATACGAACTTACCTCGAATGTAAAAAAATGGCGAATTAAGTCGATTAATCTGAAACCTTGTTCTTTCCCCTATCTAAATCCGTATTTTGCCTTTCTTGATCTAATTGCAATTAAAATTAACTTATTTAATTATCACTCTATTCAATTTAGTCCAAAATACACTTTAAAGCCGTATTACACTTTTGACCCTAACATTTCACATTTTTACAATTTAGTCATTATTTCATAAAATCACAATTTCATGCAATTCGACCAAAACCCATGCAATCCGAATTTCAATTAGGTCCCTAGCAGTCTATATTTTTCATTTATTTCACAATTTAACCACACAATTTACACAATTCACAATTTAATCCCTAATTGGACATCTTACTAAAAATCACTTAACAAATGTTGTTTATCTAACAACAAGCATGCATTTTCTATTATCAAACATCAAAACACACCAACATTCATCAATGGAAAAACCCTAAACTTTTAACAGTTTTGCAAAATAGTCCCTGGGCTAGCTAGATTAAGCTACAACGATCTTAAAAACCTAGAAATCATTAAAAACGTGATAAAAAATTGTACCATGCAAGCAATAGATGATAACCGAACTTCCAAGCCCTAACAATGGCTTTTTCTTTCTTCCAAAATCGGTGAAGAAGATGATAACCAACATAATGCTTTGTTTTTCTTTAATTTGTTAACATTTATTACTAAATTACATAAATAACCTTAATATATAACAATTAAAAATTACCTAACCATGTCCATCTTTGTCCACTCAAATAAATAATGGACTAATTGCAACATAAATCCCTTAACTATTTAATTTCATGGCCATTTAATACCTTTAACTATTAGAACACAAGTTTTACACTTTACGCGATTTAGTCCTTTTTATCAAATTAAGCACTCAAACGATAAAATTTCTTAACGAAACTTTCATACAATTATTCTATCATGCTGTAAACATTAAAATAATAATAAAATAATTATTTTGACTTCAAAATTGTGGTCTTGAAACCACTATTCTGATTTGACTAAAAACGGGCTGTTATACAAGCAGAGTCTAGAGTTTTTAGCTTAAATTTATCTATCTTTTACCTACCCCTAGCCTAGCCACGTTACAACCTATTTAAAAGACCTTTCGATTTAGATTTCGGTGCTGCCTACATTTGTAACACCCCTAACCAATAACCATCGCCGGTCTAGGGTTAAGAGGCATTAGCGGACAATCGGAGACTTTTACAAACATTTCACATCAGAAAGTATAACGTCATCGAATCATAGCAGAATACAAACATATAGTCCCTTAATGAGATCTAAGAGACCTTAAACATGCATTAGAAAGGGGTCGGGACTAAACCGAACACATACGGAAATTTTCAAAAATTTAAAAATTTTCTAAGTTACAGAGGTCACACGCCCGTATGGGCAGGCCGTGTGCCCCCCACGGCCTCAGACACTGTAACACCCCAAACCCGGCCCATGCGGTATGACCGGATCCGGCATGTCACATGGAGAAAGTGTGTAAATAACTTATGATTCCTACTAAATTTGATGTTATTAGGTTATATTAAGAAAAAACAAGTTTGATTATAAATATTCGATAAAAAAATACCACTAATCTCGAGAGGTTGATTGGTGAATCGAAAATCAAACTAGTGAACTTTAAAAACCGTGACTTTTGAAAAAGATGTTGATAATTCGAAGGAAAATCCAAGTTAAATTATTTGTACATATTTGTTATGAAATCCGTTTGTTAATCAATTTTGGAAAACCGTTGTTTAAGATCTCATAAAATTCCCGTTTAAAACAATTCATGGAAAATAATAAGTATATCAAAACATAAAGCAAAATAAAAATACTGAGGCCTTATTACAACTTTAAACCCAAAATAGTAAAAGTAATGAAATAAAGCGGGAAAGAAGTTTACTAATGTTCAAAAGATTATTTTCAAAGTATGGCCTCCACCGAGTCATCCATGGGCCCAAGTCCTCAACACCGAGCATCACTGCAAGGATTAAGAAAGAAAGGGGTGAGTTACAAGAACTCAATGCATAATCCCCTTACCATCATCCACTGGGCCTGAACCCAGTATAGCAACATCTTGGGCCTAAGCCCATTTACATAATGATATTTAAAAGAAATGAATGCAACCCAACCCATCCATCCATCACACCCCGACCAGACCAATCACACCTGTGGGGATCAAGTCAACCCACCCCGCCGCAAACACAAATTTGATCAAAGTGCTAAAGTATATTATTTTGTGGCCATGCCACCGAAATCATAATTAAGCATAATAATAAGCTTAATTGTAGCTATGCCCACAAAGTGCTACACCGCTCTCCGTACAATTTTTCCCAACCCATGCAATATGTAAAGATGCAACATAAGAAAAGTATATCCACATATATAGCAACCATTAATCTAATGAAATATTTCGATGAATCGCCCATTAAAGCACTTTGGTAAATCGGCACACTAAGGCATTCTAGCAAATCGGCCCATTAAGGCATTTTGGTAAATCGACCCATAGGGCATTTTCATAAAACGGCCCATTAAAGCTTTTTAGTAATTCGGCCCATAAGGGCATTTTTATAATTTTACAAATTAATACCGATTTTGACAGATCTTAAAATTAACGTTGTTTAAGCAAGTTACTCGATTCTTGCCATATTACGGTTATTAGATTAAGTAAGCAACAACGGTCTATTTTCCAACATGATGGTGAATCACGAATCTATAGGATTTGGTGTGAGATTACACACACGACACGGTAAGGACTAAACCTTCTTGATTTTCGGCACCTATGTCACCATACACTCGATTAACTAACAAGAGATAGTGTCTTAATCCAAATCTAAACAATCGGTTTATCACGCTTACCCTCACTATCGCGAACGACCACGATCTGCCTATTTTCACCGGATGCCGGTCTACAACCTGGTGGAAAATCCCGAACTGCCGATACCTCCCTACGTTTGAACTTGGGAGTAGAGATTGCAAGTCCACTCCCTTTTCATCCTCCTATTGATTTTCCTTTAGTATCGCTACCACTTGCCTCCATTGGAAGAGTGTCAGTCACAATAATATTACAATGAGAGAAGTAGTTGTCTAAGGAGAGGGTTTCGGCTTACCACTACTTCCGAAAGACCAAAAAGCAGAGGAGAACGAGTTGTTAAGTCCCTAAAATAAAAACTATCGATTCGTTTAACAAAATAACTGCGTAGATATCGAATGGACCAAGAAGAAACTCCTTACCTTAATCGATGATGAACTCGATTCCCACTGATTCAACTTATGACTAAGGATGAGTCGGCAAGGATGTGAGATTCGGCCAACCCCACAAGAACACTACAAAAAAGAGATGATCACGATATGAGGGAGTAGAAGGAAATGGTGTTTCGGTTTTAGAAATAAAGTGAAACAACCGAATTATGATGGTCACACCTTCGGTTATAGAAAAAAGAAGATGAAAGGAAAAGAATGAAGCCACTTACTCGATTCAACCAAGGAAGAAAGTGATCAACACGCAAGATGGAGGAGAGAGAATGGCTAGGAGGATTCGGCTACTTAGAGAGAAAAGAACAAGCAAGATTCGGCCATCAAAAATATTGACTAAAGAAAAAGAGAGAAGGGTTGAAGAAATGGTGAAAAAAAAAGAAGAGATGGAAAAAGAGGTGTCAGAGAGTTTCGGCCTACACTAAGGAAAAGATGAGCAAAATGGCTTGAGTGTTTCGGTAAACAAAGGAAAAGGTTGGAAAAGAAGCACAAAAAATGTTCAAAAAGAGAAAAACTTTTCATGCAAAAACTTGTAAAAGGCTATAGGAAATTCGGCTCCCTAATTCCCCTACCAAAACCGTAAGTCCCTAACACCAAAAAGATTATGATTGACCAAATTTTCTTTCCCCAAGCACCTCCCAAAATTCGCCAACATATATCCCTTATCTCTTTCATTTACTTCTTTCCTTATTTTTCCCTTGATCTCCTCCTTTCTCTTTTCCTTAGTCGTCTTTTCATCATTTGAAAGTCTTCCTTTCCTTCTATAGAGCCATGGCCGACACTTACCATCTTCCACCGATTAGCACAAAAAAAAAATATTTGCAATAGGTGAGATTCGAACTCCACCCCTTAAGCCCCTTCAAGTGACGCCTCACCACTTTGCTACTAGCTCTTCTTGTGCTAGCAAAAAAAAGACTCACTTATTCTTTTAAGTCTTGACGTCACTTGCCTTCTCCCCCTTAAGTGCATAAACACAAAAATTCTACCAAGGCCCAACTCAACCCCAAGCCTTCTTAGGGTCCCTAAACATACACAACTGACACTCTTAGCTAGCCTAACGCATGGTATAATGCAAAACATAAAATCCCAAATTTTAGGATGTTACAATTCTACCCCCTTAAAGAAATTTCGGCCTCGAAATTTACCTGATTAAAAGAGATGAGGGTATTATTGCCGGATCGTGTCCTCATGCTCCCATGTAGCTTTCTCTGACCCATGATTACACCATAATACTTTGACTAACAGAATCGACTTCCTTCTCAGCACCTTAATATCCCGATCTAAAATCTGCACTGGCTCTTCTTCAAAAGACAAGTCAGGTCTTATCTCAACTTCCTCCACTAGCACTACATGAGACGGATTCGAACGATAACGCCTTAACATCGAGACATGGAATACGCTATGTATCTATCTTAACTCCGGAGGTAACTCAAGCTGATAAGCCACTGGCCCAACACGCTTCAATACACGGTAAGATCCGATAAATCTAGGGCTCAACTTGCCCTTCCGTCCAAATCTTAAGATCTTTTTCCAAGGTGAGACCTTCAAAAAGACCTGATCACCCACAGAGAACTCTATCTCCTTCCGCTTCAGATCCGCGTATGATTTCTGTTTGTCTGAAGATTCTTTTAACCGAGCCCGAATTACCTTTACTTTTTCCTCTGTCTCCGAGATCAATTCTGGACCCAATAACTGTCGCTCTCCCAGCTCAGTCCAGCAAGTAGGAGTACGACACCTACGACCATACAACGCCTCATAGGGTGCCATCTGGATGCTGGATTGATAACTATTGTTGTATGCAAACTCTGCCAATGGTAGAAAATCTTCCCAACTACCCCTGAAGTCGATCACACAGCCCCTTAACATGTCTTCTAGAATCTAGATTACTCTCTCCAATCGACCATCATCATCATGGATGAAACGCCGTCTTTGAAATTTAGTTTTGTACCCAAAGCTTCATGTAAAGTCTTCGAACCGTGATGTAAACCTAGGATCCCGCATGCGATATAATAGACACTCGCACCCCATGCAACCTCACGACTTACGCTATATACAACTTGGCCAACTTCGCAACGTATAATCCGCATTTAACGGTAGGAAATGAGCAGACTTCGTTAACCGATCCACTATTACCCATACTGAATCTTTCTTAGTAGGTGTTAAAGGTAACCCACTAACAAAGTCCATCATTATCCTTTCCCATTTCCATAGTGGGATTTTAACCGGTTGTAGCAACCCTGAAGGCAGTTGATGTTCCGCCTTCACCTGTTGACATGTCAAGCACTTGCTCACAAAATTAGTAACCTCCCGTTTCAACCCTGGCCACCAATACTGCTCACGGAGGTCTCGGTACATTTTGTTTCCCCCGGGGTGCATAGCATATGGGCTACTATGCGCCTAACGCAGAATCATTTGTCTCAATTCCAAATCCCTGGGCATGCAAACTCTTCCTTGGAAACACAATACTCCATCACTATTTAATCCAAAATCCCCTATCTCACCACGTTCCACTTGCAGAAGCCTAGAACCCAACCTTTCATCTAACAACTGCTTTTCCTTAATCTGACTTACCCACGCAGGCTTCACTTGAAGTTCAGCTAACAAGCTACCATCTTCATAAAGGCTGAGATGAGCGAACATCGCTCTCAAATCTAATATCACCTTACGACTAGCGCGACCGCCACTACGTTAGCTTTACAGGTGATACTCGATTGAGCGGTCATAATCTTTCAACAATTCTATCCACCTCCATTGTCTTAAGTTCAACTCCTTCTGGGTAAGGAGGTACTTCAGACTCTTATGGTCCGTGTAGATAATCGACTTCTCCCCGTACAGATAGTGTCTCCATATCTTCAGAGCAAATACCACTGCAGCTAACTCCAAATCATGAGTGGGATAGTTCACACCTCATGCGGCCTTAATTGCCGAGATGCATAAGCCACCACTTTCCCCCCTTGCATCAACACACATCCCAAGCCCGTGTGTGACGCATCATAATAAACTCTTTACTAGCCTCAGGCTGAATCAATACTGGCGCTTCTGTCAGAATCTTCTTCAATCTCTCAAAGCTTTCTTGCTGCTTATCTGACCACAAAAACGGTACTCCCTTATGCAATAGTTTAGTTAGGGGTGCGGCAATCAACGAAAACCCCTCAACGAATCGCCAATAATACCCAGCCAAACCTAGAAAACTTCAGATTTCTGCCACTGACTTCGGTGGCTTCCAGTCCAATACAGCCTCGATCTTCCGGGGATCAACTCTAATTCCCTAGGTAGACACAACATGCCCCAAAAAGGTCACTTCCTTCAGCCAAAATTCACACTTATTGAATTTGGCATACAGCTGCTTCTCCCTTAATATCTGCAATACGACCCGTAGATGCGAATCATGCTCCTCTTCTGTCTTTGAGTACACCAAGATGTCATCTATGAACACCACCACAAACCGATCTAGATAGGGTTGGAAGACTCGGTTCATCATGTCCATAAATGCAGCTGGTGCATTTGTCAACCCAAACGACATCACCAAGAACTCGTAATGCCCATAACGAGTTCGGAATGCAGTCTTGTGAATATCCTCCTCATTGACTTTTAACTGGTGATACCCTGATCTCAAGTCTATCTTTGAGAAGACCGAAGCTCCTCGCAACTGATCGAACAGATCATCGATCCTCGGTAACGGGTACTTGTTCTTGATCGTCAACTTATTCAATTGTCTATAATCGATGCACATACGCATCGACCCATCCTTTGTCTTAACGAACAAAACCGGCGCTGCCCACAGTGACACACTTGGTCGAATAAATCCACGGTCCAATAACTCCTGAATTTGAGCTTTAAGTTCCACTAGCTCCTTCGGCGCCATTCTGTAAGGAGCATTGGACACCGAAGCCATTCCTGGCAATAACTCAATACCAAATTCCACTTCCCAATCTAGAGGCAATCCTGGAAGCTCCCCGAGAAAGACGTCTGAAAACAATTTCACCGTTCTAACACTCTCTACCGACAACTCTTTGGCATCCAAAGCACTGATAAGGGCTAAGAATGCTTCACACCCCTTTCGTACCAACCTTTCTTCCTTTAAAGCAGACACCACATTAGATAGATAATTTCTTCTTTCACCTATCATCATCACTTCCTTACCCTCAGAAGATCTTAGTACCATCCGCTTTACAGCACAGTCCAAGTTCGCACGATGCTTAACCAGCCAGTCCATGCCCAATATAAGGTCAAACTCCCTGAACGACAGTTCCATCAAATCTGCCAGAAATACTACTCCCTGAACTTCTAAGGGCACATCCCTAAACAATTTATTTACTACCACCGACTGTCCTAAAGGGCTAATCACAGTTGTTTCTCTAACAGTAATCTCAGATCTAATATTCAAAGTTCCAGACACAGCACATGCAACATACAAATGGGTGGATCCAATGTCTATCAAAGTGGTAAAAGGTACATCAGATATGAAAAACGTACCGGTTATGACATCCGGTGCATCGCCATCCTCTCGACGTCTGACCGCATAGACCAACCCTGGTTGTCTCGCCTCCGTGTTACCCCTATTACCGGTACCTCTACCCGGTGCACCCTGACCTCGTCCCATGCCATTACCACCTCGACCTGGCCCACGGCCTCTCGGCGGCTGTTGAGCGCCTCCTATTGGCTGCGCAAATATGTTACGAACTACCTAAGTCTGGGCAGGCTCTCGAGGGTAATCCCTAAACCGATGGTCTTTGGATCCACATCTGAAACATCCACCAGTTCTCTTCCAACATTCACCCGAGTGAAGTTTTCCACAATCCACACAAGGTCAGAATCGATTGGTAGTATTTTGGAGCACTCACTCGAACCGGTCCTCATTCCCGGGCCTTTTCGAAATCCTCTAGTAGGACCTGAATACCCAGAGTCTCTCTTATTCCTGCCCCTATCCTTGTCTCGATTTTGCCGTTTCGAGTGTTTTACTTCTTCAACAATCTTAGCTTTTTCCACCAGTGTAGAAAAATTCCTCTCCTTCTGTGGGGCTATCAATACCCGTAACTCATCACGCAACCCATCCTCAAAACGCACACAGCATTCGTAATCAGTCGGTACTATTCCCCGAGCATACCGGCTTAGACACAGAAACTCCACCTCGTATACTGCCACAGATCTACTTCCTTGAACCAAATTCAGGAATTCTTTTCTTCGGGCATCTACATAGCTAGCACCAACATATTTTCCTTGAAATGCTGTCTTAAAGAATTCCCAGGTAATACGATCAGCCTGAGTGCCTTCTCGAACAGTGAGCCACCACTGACACGCCTCGTCTCTTAGCAATGACACAACCCCTTTCAGTCCCTGCTCAGCTGTGCAATCCAGATCGTCCATAATCCGCTCCACCGCCTCAAGCCAGTACTCCGTTACACTTGGGGCTACACCCGAAATACCCCTAAAAACTTTGGCCCCATTCGATCTAAGTCGCTCAGATATCGACCCATGAGCTGCTGACCCAGTTCTAGCCCCATCAACCCTTTCTAGTACCCGCAACATCGCTTGGGACAGAGCGTCGTCCCCTCCCATTCGATCATGTGACCCAGTTTCAGTCACTGGCGAAGCTGGTGCGTCCATTTCCGGCATATGTCCCGATGCCTCAGATACAACTCTAGCACCTCGGCCTCTACCACGGCCACGTCTACCGCGTCCACGTCCTCTAGCGCTCATGTTCACTAAGTCAATTTAATCTGATTAAAAGTCTTATGGATCAGTATGCTTATTCAGTGTTTATTAAATAATGTTTTAAGAAGTATAAGAAGTAAAGTTATTTTCGCAAAACGTATCCTAAAGTCTCAATCTCTACAGTTTCTGCTCCTAAAGCCAATAGTTCTAGAGTATTCCTGTCATGTGAAGTTTTCTTACTACAGTCATACCACAATAATCGTGAAATGAAAACAAAGACTTACTGACTTGGTGTCGGATACCCATGGTGCCATACTTCCTCTAAGACATGTATTTATAAATCAGATTTCAAACAGTTTTTGGAAAATATTTTTGAACCCAAACCACAGCTAAGTTTTGAAACCTGGCTCTGATACCATAAAATGTAACATCCCAAACCCGGCCCATGCGGTATGACCGGATCCGACATGTCACATGAAGAAAGTGTGTAAAGAACTTATGATTCCTACTAAAGTTGATGTTATTAGGTTATAGGTAAGAAAAAAATAAGTTTGATTATAAATATTCAAAAAAAAAATACCACTAATCTCGAGAGGTTGATTGGTGAATCGAAAATCAAACTAGTGAACTTTAAAAACCGTGACTTTTGAAAAAGATGTTGATAATTCGAAGGAAAATCCAAGTTAAATTATTTGTACATATTTGTTATGAAATCCGTTTGTTAATCAATTTTGGAAAACCTTTGTTGAAGATCTCAGAAAAATTCCTGTTTAAAACAATTCATGGAAAATAATAAGTATATCAAAACATAAAGCAAAATAAAAATATCAGAGGCCTTATTAAAACTTTAAACCCAAAATAGTAAAAGTAATGAAATAAAGCGGAAAAGAAGTTTACTAATGTTCGAAAAGATTATTTTCAAAGTATGGCCTCCACCGAGTCATCCATGGGCCCAAGTCCTCATCATCGAGCATCACTGCAAGGATTAAGAAAGAAAGGGGGTGAGTTACAAGAACTCAATGCACAATCCCCTTACCATCATCCACTGGCCCGAACCCGTATAGCAACATCTTGGGCCTAAGCCCATTTACATAATAAATATTTAAAAGAAATGAATGCAACCCAACCCATCCATCCATCACACCCCGACTAGCAGCCAATCACACTTGTGGGGATCAAGTCAACCCACCCCACCGCTCACACCAATTTGCGGTCATCTTTCGCTAAAGTATATTATTTTGTGGCCATGCCACCAAATCATAATTAAGCACAATAATAAGCTTAATTGTGGCTATGCCACCAAAGCTACACCGCTCTCTCCGTACAATTTTTCCAACCCATGCAATATGTAAAGATGCAACGTAAGAAAAGTATATCCACATATATAGCAACCATTAATCTAATGAAATATTCTGATGAATCGGCCCATTAAAGCACTTTGGTAAATCGGCACACTAAGGCATTCTAGCAAATCGGCCCGTTAAGGCATTTTGGTAAATCGACCCATAGGGGCATTTTCATAAAAACGGCCCATTAAAGCTTTTTAGTAATTCGGCCCATAAGGGCATTTTTGTAATTTTACAAATTAATACCGATTTTGACAGATCTTAAAATTAACATTGTTTAAGCAAGTTACTCGATTCTTACCATATTACATTTATTAGATTCGTAAGCAACAACGGTCTATTTTCCAACATGATGGTGAATCACAAATCTACAGGATTTCGGTGTGAGATTACACACCTGATTACGGTAAGGACTAAACCTTCTTGATCGTCGGCACCTATGTCACCATAACACTCGATTAACTAACAACAGATAGTGTCTAAATCCAAATCTAAACAATCGGTTTATCACACTTACCGTCACTATCGCGAACGACCACGATCTGCCTATTTTCACCTGATGTCGATCCACAACCTGGTGGAAAATCCCGAACTGCCAATACCGCCCTATGTTTGAACTTGGGAGTAGAGATTGCAAGTCCACTCCCTTTTCGTCCTCCTATTGATTTTCCTTTAGTATCGCTACCACTTGCCTCCATTGGAAGAGTCTCAGTCAGAATAATATTACAATAAGAGAAGTAGTTGTCTAAGGAGAGGGTTTTTGACTACCACTACTTACGAAAGACCAAAAGCGAGAGGAGAACGAGTTGTTAAGTCCCTAAAATAAACAATTAGACATAACTATCGATCCGTTTAACAAAATAACCGCGTAGATATCGAATGGACCAAGAAGAAACTCCTTACCTTAATCGATGATGAACCCGATTCCCACCGATTCAACTTATGACTAAGGATGAGTCGGCAAGGATGTGAGATTCGGCCAACCCCACAAGAACACTACAAAAAAGAGATGATCACGATATAAGGGAGTAGAAGGAAATGGTGTTTCGGTTTTAGAAATAAAGTGAAACAACCGAATGATGATGGTCACACCTTCGGTTCTGGAGAAAAGAAGATGAAAGGAAAAGAATGAAGCCACTTACCCGATTCAACCAAGGAAGAAGGTGATCAACACGCAAGATGGAGAAGAGAGAATGGCTAGGAGGATTCGGCTACTTAGAGAGAAAAGAACAAGCAAGATTCGGCCATCAAAAATATTGACTAAAGAAAAAGAGAGAAGGGTTGAAGAAATGGTGAAAAAGAAAAGAATAGATGGAAAAAGAGGTGTCAGAGAGTTTCGGCCTACACTAAGGAAATGATGAGCAAAATGGCTTGAGTGTTTCGGCAAACAAAGGAAAAGGTTGGAAAAGAAGCAAAAAAAATGTTCAAAAAGAGAGAAAAACTTTTCATGCACAAAACTTGTAAAAAGGCTATAGGAAATTCAGCTCCCTAATTCCCCCTACCAAAATCGTAAGTCCCTAACACCAAAAAGATTATGATTGACCAAATTTTCTTTCCCCAAGCACCTCCTAAAATTCGGCCAGCATATCCCCCCTTATCTCTTTCATTTACTTCTTTCCTTATTTTTTCCTTGATCTCCTCATTTCTCTTTTCCTTAGTCTTCTTTACATCATTTGAAAGTCTTCCTTTCCTTCTATAGATCCATGGCCGACACTTACCATCTTCCACCTGATTAGCACAAAAAAATATATATTTGCAATAGGTGAGATTCAAACTCCACCCCTTAAGCCCCTTCATGTGACGCCTCACCACTTTGCTACTAGCTCTTCTTGTGCTAGCAAAAAAAAGACTCACTTATTCTTTTAAGTCTTAACGTCACTTGCCTTCTCCCCATTAAGTGCATAAACACAAAAATTCTACCAAGGACCAACTCAACCCCAAGCCTTCTTAGGGTCCCTAAACATACACAACTGACACTCTTAGCTAGCCTAACGCATGGTATAATGCAAAACATAAAATCCTAAATTTCAGGATGTTATAGACACGCCCGTGTGTCTAAGCCGTGTCAAAATAGGGCATACATACTAACTTGTCCACACGGCCGTGGACAAGCCCGTGTGCCTCACTCGTGGTCGAGCCTGACTTGCATCACACGGCCAGTCACACGCCCGTGTGTCCATCCCGTGGTCGAGCCTGACTTGTTTTGAAAAATAACCACGAAGGGCACGGTCAAGCCACACGCCCGTGTGCTTAACCGTGTGGGGAATTATAGGCCATTTTTAAGGCCAAATTGCCACCCACACATTGGTCATCCCTACAAGAACATACAAACATTAATCCAACACTTATGGCAACCAAAAACATACCAAATTGACCATCTATTTTACATCATTCAAGAACATTTCATCACAACATTTTATATGCCAGTTAGCCCAACTAAATCACAAGTAATTCCAAGCATGATTCACCCACAACTTACCATAATAATAGACATCTTATCAACAATGATATACCAACTTTGCATCAATAAGTTTACCAATACTTTGACCATTTCATTAATTAACAACCATACCAAATTAAGCATCATATGGATTGATTACTCATTCATATAATGTCATTATCTAGCCATATCACATGGCTAACTATACACCCTTTTTAAACATAACCATACGACTAGACTATACATGCCATACTTAATATATACATATTCAAAAGGTACCAAAATATAATTTGAGTAGTGTGATGATAATCTTCAACGATCCCCGAGCCTTCTGTAGCTTTAACGATCTATAAAACAAAGCAAACACACACAAAGTAAGCTTTCCAAAAGCTTAGTAAGTCATATACAAATAAACTTAACATATAATCATTTATAAGCATAGCAATTCAAATACATTAATATTTTCATTTCAAACACATAGATTTCTCTTTGGCTCAATTGGTTTGCCATTGCTTATCAACATATCATACCTCAAGCATCTCTTTTGCTCATATGTAAAACATACAAATATCACACTTTATTCATTTCATCTATGTACGTATTTACTCACCTTTCATGCCTATTCAAAGCATATACATCAAACGTACCTGAAACGAATATACAATTCACATAATCTTTCATTTCTCGGACTTGTCTGTTGAACCGCTCAGAATCAAATAGGATGCTCAGAATACTCAAAATAACCGTACAATGCCAACGTCCCAGACGTGGTCTTACATGTATCCAAATATCGTTGCCACTGTCCCAGACAAGGTCTTACACGAATCAAATACGATGCCAATGTCCCAGACATGGTCTTACACGTAAATCTCAAATCGATGCCAACGTCCCAGACGTGGTCTTACACGATATCACATATCGAAAACCTATGTCATGACATATGTAATCCTATCTATTCCTAGGTTCGTACGAGACTTCTCGGTCATTGATACATTGTCGATATTTCCTCGGATTTCATATAAGAATCATCTCGAACATATTCATCGCAAATCGAAATTTCATAGATGCATAAATAAACAAATTCTAGTGCATTTATTTGTATGTTGACTTACCTCGAACTCGGATAAGCGAACAGACTCGGCTACTCAATTACTTTCGATTTCCCACGATCTAAATTTGTTTTCTTCGGTTCTTCATTTTCTCAGGCCGTGTAACCTTTAAACCAGGGACACACGATCGTGTCCCATCCCGTGTCCTTGCCCCGTGTAACTCTCTGAGTAGAGTCACACGGTCGTGTCACACACCTGTGTGCCAGGCTATGTGCTAGGCCGTGTAACTCACTAATTTTCATACAAAGGAACCTTCAGGAGACACACGACTGAGTCACACGCCCGTGTCTCAGGCTGCGTGGACCAAAAATTTACTAAAAACTAGCCATTCCTAACACCAACTCATGCAAAAACCTTTAAACCATATGTGCAGACCTACAAGGCATCAAACCATACCTAAACATACTTATATATGTACTATTTCAAGACCCTAAAACCAATATGCCATTCAAAGGCACCTCAAATGCACACAACATTTACCTAAACATGCATATTTTACCACAATTGACCATTAGCATATCATCTCAAAACATACCATTTTAATGTCCTAATATCAATCAACCAATGTGCCATTCATAGACAACACAATTAAATCAAGACATCAACAACTAAAACATATCAGTATTTATCTATTTCTTGCATAATAACTTAGTTCAATCATATATCAAAACATACCACAAGTATTCACTTTGATACCATTCTAATTACACCGAAAAGAAACCTATTTACAAGCATGATAAAATACCTAATGACATATTTAATAAAGTATAAAATTGTATCTAACCAACATATTTAGCCATATATACATGCCACTACCCTAAGAGACACAAAAACTACCCACTTCAATGGATAGTGTGAGCCGGACGATTAATCCTTCCAAAGTGTCAGCAACAGAACTCTACAAAACCATCCACAAGAATCGATAAGTTTACATAACTTTGTAAGATCATAGTATTACATTCAATCTATCACAATTAGATACAATGCATAAACTATTAGATTTCAGGGTTACTAGAGTATGACACCTCATGTAAACGCGTTCAGGGGTATCGAAGTACAAACGGGGGCACATATGTACACACATTCGATAATTTAATTATAGATCTTTAGCTAAGTAACTATCATTTAAATTTACAAATAGAAATTCATTTACTTATTTAAAACACTATGAACTTACCTAATAGTCAACTCTGAACAACATGCAAAGGCTAGTCCGATATTTTTCCTTTTCCTCAATTATTGTCTTTTTGATCCAAAATTTGATCTATATAATATTTAAGTACAATAAATTAATTTCATACATATTCCACATTCCATTCAATGCATATATGACCCTTAACTTTTCATTAATTACACATTTTCCCTAAAATTTTATAACTTTTGCAATTTAGTCCTCTAACCCAATATTCTTTCTTTTTGACCATTTTCTAGGAACCAAATTACAACCAAATTTCCTAGGCTCCTAAGTAGTCCCTATTATACATTGAATTCTCTACTAAACCTTGAAATTTTGACATTTTAACAATTTAATCCTTAAGTCGAAATCTAACAAAAATCACTTCACAAAACAACCAAATATCATAATCAAAGCTTTAAACTTAAAACTATCATCACAAACAACCAAGATTCATGAATAGTAATTTCCAAAATTTTTAATAGATTCAAAAATAAAGGTACGAGCTAGTTGGACCTAGTTGTAACGATCTCAAAAACATAAAAATAATAAAAAACGGATCACAAAATTATACGATGCAAGGAGTTTTAACCTAGCTGAACTTCAAGCTTATTTTTCCATGGAGGTTTCAGTTGAAATCAACAATATGAAAAAGATGATAGCATTTTATCATTTTATTTTGTTTATTATTTAACTAATTACCAATTTACCCTTACTAATATAACTTAAATCTAACATAATTGTGTCCAAATTTGTCCACTAACATCAAGGATGGTATATTTACCATCTTAGTCCATTATTTTAAAGTTTCATAGTCACTTTTCCTCTTTAACTAATAGAACTCAACTTTTACATTCTTTACAATTTAGTCCTTTTTTACTTAATTAACCATTTAAACAACAAAATTCCCATACGAAATTTTAACACTACTCTAATATAATCCCATAAACATTAAAATAATAATACAATAATAACTCACTTTTTGGAATTGTGGTCCCGAAACAACTATTTCCAACATAATTGAAAATCGGGTCGTTACATTACTAAATTGAATATTCATAATAATTGTAAGGGGGATATGGGAAGTGAGGAAAAATCATGTGAAAAGATAGAGAGAAAGGAGATCTTGAGTGATGAAATTGTAGTAGCCCGAATTAGGGCCTAAACGGAATAGTGGTTTTGAAACCATGAATCCGAGGTCAAAATGTAACAGCCCGGTTTTAGCTAAATCGAAACAGTGGTTTTGGAACCACAAATTCGAAGTCATAAAATTATTTTAATATTATTTTTGTGTTTACAGTATGTGAATTGATATGTGTGAAAGTTTCGTGTGAACACTTTATCGTTTGTGTGCTCGATTTGATAAAAGGACTTAATCGCGTAAAATGCAAAAGTGACTTGCTATTTGTTAAAGTGCTATATTGCTATGGCTTTTATAATGTGGGGTCCTTATGTTGATAATTGACCATTGGATAATAGCATGGACGGTTTTGGGCATGTGTTATATAGTTTTCTAATTAAAATTTTTAAGGTTAAAATAGTAAAAAAAGTATATTAATATGTAATAAAATAAAAAAAAACCTTAAAATGACATGCATATTCATCTTTCATAACCGAAAATACAAAATAAAAAGAAAGAAAAAGAGCAAGATAGGTTCGGCCTTGGTTTTCTTTGATTAAGGTATGATAGTTGTTCGGTTTTTGATAATTTTTACGTTTTTGAGATCATTGCTTCGAATACTAGCTAGCCCATGCTCAAATTTTTAGAATTGATGATGAATTTGTGATTTTCCATTGTTGATAGCTTGATGTTTTTGTTATTTGATGATGAAAAATAAATATATGTTGTTAGATTATCATGTTTAATTAAGTGATTTTTGATAAAAAAAATGTGTATGAAGGATTAAATTGTGAAATTTTTAAATTAAGGGGTCAAAATGTGAAATAAATGAAAGAAATGGGCTGCTAGGGACCTAAGGAGAATTCGGCCTAACATGGGTTTGATGAGATTTTGTTTATTTTGTGTTATTTTGAAATAGGGATTAAATTGTGAAAATGTGAAATGTTAAGGGCTAAAGTGCAAAATGCCCAAATTATGTGTTTTTGGATTAAATTGAATGAATGTGTAATTAAATAAGTTAAATTTGAATCTATTTAGATCAAGAAAAGAGGAAATCAGATTTGGATCGGGGAAAGTTGAAGGTTGTCGAATAGTCGTTTCGGTCCGTTTGTGTCCGTACGAGGTAAGTTCGTAAGTAAATAAATGTTGTTAAATTTGAATGTATATGTATTATATGTGCCGAATTTAATTATAGTAAATATATGTGTATATGACGAATTGAATTAAGCATTGGAGAACTAGTTATGAGCTTGAATCGATCGAATTACAACGTAAGAAAACCCCGTACGAACCATAGGAATAGTATAGGATACGTATGTCATGACATTAGGACTTCTGATGTGTGATTCATGTAAGACAATGTCTGGGACATTGGCATCGAAGTGAGAAAACGTGTAAGACCATGCCTGGGACATTGGCATCGTATATGATTTGTGTAAGACCCTGTCTGGGACAGTGGCATCGATATGTGATAGCATGTTAGACCATATCTGGGATATGGCATTGTACGAGCTTATATGATTTCCATGTATCCTTAACAATTCTGAATGGTTCAACGGGAAATGACATGGCAAAACCGAATGTGAGTTCGAGTTAAACGATTCAGGTATGTTTTAAGTTTATATGAAATTTGAAAGAAAAGGTAAGTGTTGTTGCATAATATGATCATGTGAACTATTTGTGAAATGTGACTATATATATATGTGTATGAGATTGGAGGTATTCGGCCTAAATGAATTAAGTATAAATGTTCTTTTGATAAATTATTTGCTTATGACTTACTAAGCTTTCCAAGCTTACTTTGTGTGTTCATTTGGTGTTTTATAGATTCTGGAAGCTAGTTACGAGCTCGGGGATCGTCAAGGATCATTGTCACACTATCGACTATCATTTAGTAATTTTGAAGTTTGAAACTTTGAACATGTGGCATGTATAGGCTAGTTTTAATGTGTTTGTATTTTTGAATTTGTGTATATATAGCCATGCGAAAATGGCTTGAGTTTGATGTTAATGCTTGTGTGAATTTAGTTATGCTTTGAACTTATTTTGGAAGTATGTTTCATGGTATATATACTTGTGGTATTTAGTTGTATTATTCGGCAATAAGAAATGGTAAGTATGGTGTATAATCGGCCATGAAATTAACTCATTCTAAAAGTGTGTTTTATGGTATATTTTATGTGATATATGGACTTATAAACTGGTTTGAGTAATGTCAATGCAATTGATGAATGTGTTTTCGGTTGTGGCTTAATTGGATAAGCTAAGTTATAAATATATCATTGCTTGTGTAATTGGATTTGTTGGTGCAGTTTATGGAGACAAAGAATGTTCATGAATTATGGTTGATTTGTTGGTTATTGAGTCAAGTATAATGTGTTTAGTGAATATGACTATTTGGTTATGAAATTGATATAAATTTTTTGTAGTTAATTTGCTAGCCGAATAGATGAAAAACAAATTGGTTACGTAAATGACATTTTGGCATGATGCATAGCATATGAAATTGACATGTTTTGATTCAGCAATGGTACTTAGAAAATGACTAATGTTAATCAAGTGAGTGGTGCATGAATTAGTTATAAATACGATTGAAATTCGGTCATATGGTAATGCATGATTATGCTTATATTATTTTGTCTACTAAGTCGTGTTGGATAGCTTGATTTAGATTAATACACAAATGTGTATAACATGTGAATTGGTATAGTCATTAATTAGTAAATGGAATAGGATAGTATTAATTCAGTAATTGTGCATAGAAATGGCTTTTGTTTTTAAGGTAATGTGCGCATAATAGGATAGCATCAAAAGTATGTTCGGCTATGCTGTAATGTTACTATGTCGCATATGTGAACCATATTAAGTAGTGTAATATGATTTGATTAGTTTTAATATGCGCATGTGCAGAAGCTGTAATGATATATGCTTGAATGTATTAATGTCTGTGCATGGAATTGTAGTGTAATAAGCTTTCTTATAATTTGATAAGTCGAATGCCATGAGTGAGATGTATGTATGGTTTGAATAGTGGAGTTATAAAGCATGTGTAACATGACTTGTGGCAGGCTAGTTGATTCGAATATGTGATTAATTGTGAAAAATGCAAAACTAGCATGCTATATGTAAAGGTGTCTATTTGCTATGGCTTTTATTATATGGAGTCCTTATGTTGTAATTGGACCATTGGATTAATGAATGGACATATATGTACATAGTTAGTGGATTTTAAATGTGATTAATAAGGCTAGATTATTAATTTAGTAAAATAAAAGTTAATTTAATAAAACCAAAGTAAAATACATGAATTCATCTTTGTTTATGACCGAATAAGAGAAAAAGAATAAGGTTTTAGAAGCTTTGAAGCATTCGGCCAACATCTAGCTTGATTAAAGGTTCGTTTTTTGTTCGGTTTTCGATAATTTTTATGTTTTTGATATCGTTGCTATGTAATCTATCAAGCCCATGCCTCAATTTTTGAATTTGATGATAATTTTGTGTTTTGTCATTGTTGAAAGCTTGTGGTTTTTATTGTTTGATGATGGAAAATAAAAGATATGTGATAGATTAATATATTTTGTCTTTGGATTTTTGATGAATTTGAGTAATTTGGGCTAAATTGTGAAAATAATAAATTGAGGGACTAAAATGTGAAATAAATGAAATGTGTGGACTTATATGAGCTTAATGAACATTCGGCTAAGCTATAGTGTGGTCAAATTTTGAATATTTTGTATTTTGTGAAATAAGGACTAATTTGTGAAAAATGTGAAATGTCAGAGGCAAAAGTGTAAATTGCCCATTTATGTGTTTTTGTCTGAATTTGATTGAATATGTTATTAAATAAGTTAAATTTGTATTAATTTAGATCAAGAAAAGAGGAAATCAGAATTAGATCGGGGAAAAACTAAAGTTGTCGAATAATCGTTCCGGTTCGTCCGTCTTTGCCGAGGTAAGTTCATAAGTAAATAAATGTTGTTAAATTTGATTGTATATATATTATTTGTATCGAATTGAATTATTACTTGTATATTTATGTGAATGTCGATTTGGTAAAAATGAGGAAGAATTGTCTACGAGCTTGAATAATCGAGATACGACGTCCGAAAGCCCCGTACGAACCTTAGGAATAGTTAGGATACATATGTCATGACATAGGATTTCGATATGTGTTTTTGTGTAAGACCACGTCTAGGACGTTGGCATCGATTTGTTTTTATGTGTAAGACCATGTCTGGGACATTGGAATCGTATTTGATTCGTGTAAGACCCTGTCTGGTACAGTGGCATCGATATGTGATTACATGTAAGACCACGTCTGGGACGTTGCCATGGTACGAGCTTTCCGACTATCCGAGTATCCTTATTAATTCTGAATGGTTCATCAGGCATTATCGAGATGGGATCAAATGTGAAAACGAACTAAAAGATTCAGGTACGTGCTATGTTATAAGTATATGAAAGAAAGGTAAGTATATGTTAGAGATGAATATATGAATTAAACATGGTAACAGAGAAATTTATATATGCTTATAAGTATATGTGTATTCGAACATTGATTTTATATTGTTATTGTAAATGTACAATTGGTTAAGGTTTATTTTGATTTGGCTAGTTGATTTAATGCAAATGTTTATTTGTTCATTAATTTGCTTATGACTTACTAAGCTATGAAAGCTTACTTGTGTGTATGTGTTTGTTCGTTGTTTTATAGATTATTAAAGCTACGTGAAGCTCGTGAATCGTTGAGGATCATCACCACACTATCAAACTATATTTTGGTACCTTTAGAATATGTATTTATTTAAGTATGGCATGTATAGGCTAGAAGTATTAGAATATGTTTTGAGATGTGTATAAATAGCCATGTGATATGGCTTGTTAGTGAATGTGTTTATAGATGAGTTTTGTTCTTGCTTTAGGATGCATAAGTTAGAATGTTTTGATGTGCTCATGAATGGTCAAATGAAATGGTCTATATTGGTAAGTTTATGGTTGATTTGAGAAAATTTATGTGATGAGAAATGCTAGGATTTGAGATGGTTTTAGATGAAGTATTAATCATATGTTTGATGTGAAATCTATGCTTTGAATTTGTATGTTTAAGTTGGGTTTACATATGAAATGAATGATGTTGTTAAGAGTTAAATTGTGTATGTTTTGGTATGTTTTGGATGCTTTTGGGGTATGAATTTAGATTGGTTTGATGCTTGTAGGTTTGACTCAATTTTGGGTGGCAAATTGTCCTTGAAAATGGCCTATATTTTCCCACACGGTTGAGCACACGGGTGTGTGTCTCGACCGTGTCTCTCATGGTTGCATTTCGAAGCAAATCAGGAAGCCACACGGGCTGGACACACGGGCGTGTGACTGACCGTGTGAGCGAGTTAGTAACCTCCCTAATTTTCACACGGCCTGGCACATGGACGTGTCTTGTGGCCGTGTGGACAAGTCAGTATGTATGCCCTGTTTCGCCACGGCCTGCCCACACGGGCGTGTGACCTCTGTAACTTTGAAAAAATGTTTAATTTTTAGAAATATTTTGTATGTGCTCGGTATAGTCCTGACCCTTTTCCAATGCTTGTTTAAGGTCTCGTAGACCTTTAAAAGAGACTCTTTGTTTATGATTTGCTATGATATGATGATGGTGTATTGTATGTTTGTGAAATGATCGTAAAAGTTTTGATATGTCCTGTAATGCCTCTTAACCCTATTCTGGCAATGGGTTAGGGGTGTTACAATATCCGGTCGTATCTCAATTTCTGTAAGAGAAATTACATGTGAAGGATCGGAACGATATCGTCGTAACATCGACACGTGGAACACATTATGTATTCTCTCCAACTTCGCCGACAAAGCTAACCGGTAAGCTACTGGTCCAATCCTTTCAATAATCTCATACGGCCCAATGAAGCGCGGACTCAATTTGCCCTTTCTACCAAATATCAACATTTTTCTTCCACGGGGATACTTTCAGAAACACTTTATCTCCCACCTGAAACTCAATTTCTTTCCTTTTCAAATCCGCGTATGACTTTTGTCGGTCTGAAGCAGCTTTCAGACTATCACGGATCACTTTCACCTTCTCTTCGGTTTCTCTAACTAAATCAACCCCGTGAATTTTCTTCTCACTAAGCTCGATCTAATACAAAGAAGTTCGACATTTGTGACCCTACAATGCTTCGTACGATGCCATTTGTATACTCGACTGATAACTGTTGTTGTAGGCAAATTCAACCAAAGGTAGATATTTTTCCCAACTACCTTCGAACTCTAAAACACAGCATCGGAGCATGTCCTCAAGAACTTGAATTACTCTTTCAGATTGACCGTCAGTTTGCGGATGAAACGCGGTACTAAAATTCAATTTCGTACCCAAGGCTTCTTGCAACTTTTTCCAAAACCTCGAAGTAAACCTCGAATCTCTATCTGAAATAATGGACATAGGCACCCCATGTAATCTCACAATTTCGGCAATATACAGCTCAGTCAACTTGTCAAGTGAGTAATTAGTACGTACTGGTATAAAGTGAGCCGATTTTGTTAATCTATCAACGATAACCCACAAACATCTTTCTTTTTCGGAGTCATGGGTAAACCTGTTACAAAATCCATCGTGATTCGGTCCTGTTTCCACCCGGGACCACCACTGGCTGAAGTAAACCCAAAGGTACCTGATGCTCGGCTTTCACTTGTTGACAAATCAAAAACTTTGTCACAAACTCAGAGATGTCTCTTTTCATACCCGGCCACGAATACAACTTCTTCAAATCATTATACATTTTTGTACTGCCCAGATAAACTGACAAACAACCATTGTGTGCCTAGTGTAAAATTTTTCGAATCAACTCATCATCTTTCGGTACATAAACTCTATCACGAAACATCAAACAATCATCTGAACCTACCCGAAAATTTGAGTTACTTCCCGATTCACACTGAGCTCTCTTAGCTTGCATTCCACTATCATTCTTTTGAGCTTCACAAATCTGCTGAAGGAACAATGGTCTAGCCCTTAACTCAGCCAAAATCGAACCGTCATCAGACAAAGCTAAACTCGTACTCATAGCTCTCAAAGTATACAAGGATTTTCTGCTCAAGGCATCTGCGACTACATTCACTTTCCCCGGATGATAGTCAATCACTAGCTCATAATCCTTCAATAATTCGAGCCACCTCCGTTGTCGCAAATTCAAATCCTTTTGATTCATCAAATACTTCAAGCTTTTGTGATCGGTAAAGATTCGGCATTTCTCACCATACAAATAATGACACCAAATCTTTAAAGCAAAGACGATGGCGACCAATTCCAAATCGTGAGTTGGATAGTTCTTTTCATGTGGTTTTAGTTGTCTCGAGGCTTAAGCTACTACTTTGCCTTCTTGCATCAACACACAACCAAGACCATTCATTGATGCATCACTAAAGATCACAAACTCCTTTCCCGACTCAGGTTGTACCAAAACTGGGGCTTCAGTCAACAATGCTTTCAGTTTCTCAAAACTCTGTTGACACTTCTCTGTCCATTCGAACTTGACATCTTCTTGTAGCAACCTCGTCAACGGTGTAGCAATCATAGAGAATCCTTTAACGAACCTTCTCTAATAACCCGCTAAACCCAAAAAGCTTCTAATCTCTGACACATTCCTCGGTGGTTTCCACTCAACAATAGCCAAGATCTTACTCGGATCAACTCTAATTCCATCACCTGACATGATGTGTCCTAAGAATCTGACCTCTCGGAGCCAAAACTCACTTTTTCTAAACTTGGCATACAACTGCTTGTCTCTTAAAGTCTGCAAAACAGTTCTTAAATGCTCCGCGTGCTCACTCTCATCCAAAGAATAAATTAATATATCATCAATAAAAACAACTACAAACTTATCCAAGTACAGTCGGAAAATACGGTTCATTAAATCCATAAATACGGCAGGAGCATTCAATAAGCCAAAGATTATGACGAGGAACTCGTAATGGCCATACCTTGTCCAAAATGCAGTTTTCAGTACATCTTGTTCCTTAACTCTCAACTGGTAATAACCGGTCCTCAGGTCTATCTTAGAAAACACTGTGGCTCCTTTCAGTTGGTCAAACAAATCGTCGATCCTTGGCAAAGGATACTTGTTCTTAACTGTAACCTTGTTGAGCTGTCTGTAGTCTATACATAACCTTATCGACCCATCTTTCTTTTTAACAAAAAGTACTGGAGCACCCCACGGAGAATAGCTCGGTCTTGTAAAACCTTTATCCGTCAACTCTTGTAACTAAGCCTTCAATTCTTTTAATTCCAACGGTGCCATCCTATACGGGGCAACCGAAATAGGTTTCGTACCAGGTACCAATTCAATACCAAACTCAACCTCCCTAATTGGAGGCAATCCAGGTAACTCTTCCGGAAACATGTCCGGATACTCGCATACCACAGGCACTGATTCAATCTTTACTTTCGACTCTTGGGTATTTAACACAAATGCAAGATAGGACTCATATCCTTTTCTCATACATTTCTCAGCTGCCATAGAAGAAATCACTATAGGCAAGCTATCTGATTCACCTGATTCAACCCGAATAATATCTCCATTTACACATATCAGTTCAATAAACTTACTACCACAGTTTACTAACACATTATGAACAGTCAACCAATCCATGCCAAGAATTAGGTCAAATTCATCAAACGGTAGTAGCATGAGGTTAGCCGGAAAACAATGGTCTCTAATCATCAACGGACAGTTTCTACACACTTTGTCAACTATCACATGCTTGCCTAACGGGTTTGACACTTTTATCATAAATTATGTAAACTCAATAATCATATTCATGCTAGACACCAATTTCATACAAACATACGAATGAGTAGACCCCGGGTCAGTCAAAGCAACAACAGAAATATAATGAAGAGAAAAAGTACCCGTAATCACGTCTGGCGATGAAGCCTCTTCGCGAGCGTGAATGGCATAAGTCCTTGCAAGCGCCCTACCCTCTGATCTCACAGTAGAATCTCTAGGCACACCTCTACTGCTAGCCCTACTTCCTAGATTCTTCTGTGGTCTACCCCTCGAAGGTACATTACTCGCTCTCACTTCTTGTTTTCTGTCGTTCTCATCCATCTCGGGACAATTTCGAATGAAGTGGTCTAGTGAACCGCACTTGTAGCAAGCTCGGTTGTTTCCCCAACACTCTCCAATATGTTGTCTACCACAGTTTTGACACTCAGGTTTATTAGACTTCGCATTACCCATACTCGCCATCGAGGTGGCTTGAACTCTAGAGCCCGAATATGTTTTACCACGATCTCGGTGTGAATACCCAGCTGAAGCAGTCGTCCGAGGGTTCGTTTCTTTGGACCTCTTTGATTGGGTTTGGAACGACTTACTCATCGGCCTCTTCCTTGCATCTCAGGCCTCAATCATAGCTTTTCTCTTTTCCTTTTTCAACTCTTCAGCCTTGCAAGCTCTATCGACCAATACCACGAATTCTTTCAATTCCAAGATACCGACTAACAATCTAATATCCTCATTCAGCCTGTCTTTGAATTCTTACACATAATAGCTTTGGTAGACACACACTCTTGAGCATACTTACTGAGCCTGACAAATTCACGTTCATACTCTGCCACAGATATTTTGCCTTGCTTCAATTCGAGGAACTCCTTCCGTTTTTGATCGATGAACCACTGACTTATGTATTTCTTTCAGAACTCCTCTAAGAAGAAATCCAATGTCACTCTCTCCTTCGGAACTACAGATGTCAGCGTTTTCCACCAGCGATATGCCGAGTCGCTCAGTAATGATACAACACATTTTAAGCATTCTTCGGGCGTGCAAGAAAGTTCATCAAACACCCGCATAGAATTCTCAAGCCAGAACTTTGCTTTCTCAGGGTCATCATCTATGTTGGCTCTAAATTCCTCGGCCCCTTGCTTTCGAATCTTATCGACCGGGGGTTTAGTCAGTCTTACCAAATCAATACCTTGAGGAGCTATGGGGATGGGTTGAGGTATAGGAGGGGGTGGAGGAGGTTGAGCATTAGGATTTTCTCGTACAAATTTAGTATACCAATTACTCATCATATGGAGAAAGGCTTCCCGAGCCTCCTCTACTTGACCCAACGTCTCGGGTCTACTTTCTACTGGCGCGGTCCCTTGTGATACGATCCGCCCCGAGGGTGAGTCGATTCGTATGAGATTATGCCCTATCGTCGATGAAGAAGTATCGTTCGGCTCTTTTAAATAGGATGTTTTTAGGAAAATGATGCGGAAGTTGTTAAAAGGGGCTTCAAGGATAAGTTTAAGGATATGAGATTTGTATGGGTTCGGTTAACATAAATAAAGATAGTGATTGATTTGGAAGTAGGTTAACAAATGATAGATGAGAAAGTGAAAGAAGTGGCTCGGTTGAAATGGAAAGGAAAGGTGAAAGAAAATTAATAGATGGTGGAGATGGATAATAGTACTTAAGTTTCAAGTAAGATTCGATACTATAGAGAGTATCGCCCCAACACTTATATCACTTAAGGAGGTAGATGGAAAATAGATTAAACCTTGACCCGTTACTTATCAAAGTAAGAACCTCGGTATATTGGATGAACGCCACACTCGTTGGAGTGATAAGTTCAGAAAGAAGAACAAGGTTGAGGCCACTAAAACTAGATAAGCCAACAAAGTCTTCAACAAAATTAGAGAGAAAAGAATCTCACCAAAATAAGATAGTTTCATTAATAATTTAGCCAAAAGTCCAAAAGTCCCCATCAATAGGTTGATTACATGTATTTATAGTGTCAAAAGAAGCTAGTTGAATAGTCACTTTTAATGAAGCTAATAATGAGCTCAAATGAAAAGTCACAACTTTTGAAATTCTAACCCAAGTAACTCCAACCTTCAATGTGATTTACTTCTTCAATTAAGTTGCTTTCAAAGTCTTTTGAAGTCTCCATGAACAACCGAAAAGACACCAGCTTCTTTGATGGAAAATTGAATGCATGTAGTGATAACTCATGAATCAAACGGTTATGGAAGATGAAACAGAGATGCTGCCGAATTTCAAGAAGAATAATGCTCCCCTTTAATTGATTAAACAACTTCTTAATGATGTATAAAGCCTCTTTGTAACATCCCCTCTTTTGTAACTGAAATCTCTTGAAAAGTCACCTTATTGAATGCATAACAGCCTTTAAATGTAATAGATGTAAGCTGAAAAGTCACCTGCAATTAACACATGTAACCGACACATTTATTCAATTATTAAGCTTAAAACAAATTAACAACTAACTTAAATAAATGAACTAACACTTATGCATCATTTATTCCAGCAACTAGTTTAATTAAGAGAAGCATTATTAAATGAAGTTTATCTCATGCATCAATAAATTATCCTAGTAACTAGATTAGTTAAAGAAGCAACTATTAAATAAAGTTCAACAAAAAAACTCAATTAATTAAACTAAGATGATTGAATTAATGTCCAGCAACTCATTTATTAAACTAAGATGCTTAAATGCATGGTTTAAAATGCAAACTAAATGAACAAATGAGTTACTTAATGCATGACTTAATTAAATGCAGAACACATAATGCATGTCATAATTAAAATATGTAGATCAATAATGCATGACATTAACTAAAGATGCATTTAATTAAAAAAGACATAATTAAAGACTAAAGTAACTAAAAATAAATAAATCAAGTCCTTATTCCAGTAATTTAAATGCAAGAATTAAAATTTAAAGATGAGCTCAAACAAGCTTATTTAAGCTGAATCAAGCTCGCTAAATGAGCACACGAACTCATTGAGCTGGATCGAGCTCAAATGAGCTGAATTTGAACTGGACGTAGCTCGTGGAGCTGGAAATGAGCTAGGATCAGCTTGCCAGCAACGCAATGCTCGACTCGGAATACTTGTCCGATAAAGTTCGCGGGGCGTGCTCGCATCATTCCCCCTTCTTTAAGGCGACTTGTCCTCAAGTCGAGCCGTTTGTCTAAGGGACAATATTTCTTCTCGCTTGGTTTTCCTCTATCGAATGGAACAAAGAATATTAAGCAATTCTGAAATAGATTCACCAATGGACAAGTAGACACATTTCCATCATAATAAAGTAGCAGAGGGTTAAGATAAAAAAAACTTAAAGATAACCCGAATTCTAAGCAAAAGATGAATCTTATCTTGCCGAATTGAGTTAACAATTTTGGCAACGACAAGCGCAAAGTATTTAAATTTGGATGGTACATGTAAAATTTAGTCCAGAGATCATATGGCAAAAATTTTAGTCGTTCATAACATGGAAACTTCATGTTGTCACACACTTTAGATATGCCATCAATATGATCAATTGAACAAAATGGAAACAATGAATGTTTAATCATGCATTCTTGCAAACGACAATACATTCCTCGTTTCATCAACAATATTTCAATAGGCTCAAAACAAAGAACATATTCATTTGAATGAAAAACATTGGCACTTTCCACAAAGTCATTACCAACATCACCGAGTTCTTCACTTTTCAAACAAAACAAAGACATTTTTGACTTACCTTGTAAGTTATATGATGAAAGTTCAAATTTACCTCGTTCTCGCAGAACAAACCTTCGCTCCTTAGCAAGGTAATGCAATCGATATTTTGGACTCGAATAAATCTGCAAAGGTAAAAAGTCAAAAAGATAATTCTTGCTTCTCAAAATATAAGTTCTACAAGAAAGGAAGCTACTAATGTCACCACGAAAAATGTACTTAAAAGGACAAAATGAAATGTTATTCACAGGTGGAACGCTTGGTTCAATTCCGGGTTCAAAAACAAAATTTTCAGAATCAAGGATTTGATTTTGATTTTGTAAACCAACCACATACTTTATTTTCAAAATTAAAGATAAGACTCGAAGCAGATGAAAAGGTATAACAAAGTTACTTACAATGAGATCATGATGCGTACCTTTTCTTGGAATCGACTCAAAGTGGGTTACTCCCGGCTTAAAGACTCGATTTTGGTCATTTAGCCCGATATACAACAAGAGTTTCACTTTCTCAAATATATAAAAAAAAATAGAGCAAAGAAAGCTTAGGCAGACAAATATGAAGAAACTCATACTTCAAGAATCTCAATCGGACAGGCAAATCACAACATGGAAATTTTGCACAAAAATTCAAAGATTTCTCTTGATGGACATAATCCAACAAAGTAAGCATTTTGGGCAAGAACCTTTTAACATGTATGTCAAACAAAGGAGCTGTGAGCATACGATTATTCAAAATTTCAAATCCATCACAGAATAATCGAATAGGCATGTTTATACAAAAAGATTTGGCACATGGATTCAAAGAATTTAAGCATTCAAACACATCAAAACGTGAAAAATCTTTGTCAAGCACATCCGAATTTCGCATGTGCAGGGACAATCCAATAGAAGGGTCAAACATGTTATAAGACCAAACTTTCATGGCATCGTTTGAAATAGAAACATTATCAATAAAAGACAAACAATTAGAAACCATATCAAAAGATGGAGCCATGTCAGAAATTGAACCATCAAAATCTTTTGGAGAAATTATTAAATCGGACAACCTTGATTCGATAAACACGAATTCTTTACCTCTCTTACATTCGATCGCAAGTGGGTGGTTGTCGTTCGCATAATTACCTTTTTCGAACAACCTAAAACGCCTCTCGTTTGGAAGGTAGTGAAGCTGGAATTGGTTGCACAAACTTCTAGGCACCTGAAAAGTTACATCACAAAAAGATCGAACAAGTGGGTTAGTAGAAATGATCCTCGCTTGTTCTCGCTCGCTATCTTTTTCACTCGATTGGTTTTCTTCGAGAACACACACTTCTCCCACTATTTCTTTTATCTCAATTTCTTTTTCCACTCCTTTTTCACTCTCAAACTCTTTTTCGTTCTCATTTTCTTTTTCAATCTCTTTCTCATTCTTATTTTCACTCTCGTTTTGCTTTTCAATCTCTTTTTGTTCTTTTTCTTTTTCAATGGCTTTTTCAAAGGCTTTTTCGAGCTCTCTCAAAACTCGCTCATTTTCTCTCTTACTTGCCTCTTACCTCTCTTCTCTTTTTATTTCTTTTTCCTTGTCTTCTTTTTCTTTTCTTTTCTTTGTTTCTTTTCTATTACATGATGTTACAAAAGATTCATGATAACAAGGATTTCCATAAGAAGGAAAATTATTTACATCTGGTTCACGAACATTTCTTCGAGAAGAATACTCCATGGATGTTTTCTTTGAAGTTCTTGAAGAAGTATATCTATCATCTCGAAAGTCATCTCGAAAGGATTCAAAATCAAGATCGGTCTCTTTTCGTCTTGGATTCCTTGATAAAAAGGACTCTCGATCAGACCCTCTTTTCGAATAAGATTCATAACATGAGCCTTTTTGTCTCGAAGTCAATGGCGAAAAGGAATCATGATGGGTCTTCTTCTTCAAGTAGTAATCGGGGGTATATCTTTGTGGGGTTCTCGGCTCCATTTTTCAACTTGAAGAAACTCGTTCATATGGGTCTCTTTGTTCCACACAATTTAATCTCTCGTGCAATTTGTCGAATTTCAAATTCACCATGCTTCGCATTTCTTGCACCAAATATTGGAACTCCGATTCGGTGAACTCTTCGCGAGACATGATTTTTGTTGCTGAAAAGAAATATGTTAGTTCTCAAAAATTAAGTACCTCACCACAAACCTTACGATTTCACTCGGAAAGAAGAAGGAAAAGTGACACTCTCGCTCGTGTTTACACTCGTTTGGCTTTTACCTCCACTAGAATGATCTTACTCGCTCATGCCTTTTTACCTCTCAAACTTTCTCTCGCAATTTCGTATTCGGACTCGCCAAGGCCTTATCGTAGGCTAGGGGTCGGTTGCAAAATGGTTTAACAAAGGATAAATATGAGGGGCTTAAGGGTTGGCTGAAAGAAAATTGAAATCGGTTTAAGGTGTGGCGTTAGGTGAGTTGGGAAAATACCAAATGATGAGAATAAAAATCTCGAATGATCGGGATAGGAAGATAAAATAATGGCTTCGAAAACTCAAAAATTGAGGAGAAGAATGGAGAAACTAACAAGATCTCAAAACTTCATTTTTTTCGTATTTTTTTTCACTTCAAGTACACGAAATTAAGTACAATAGAACACTTTGAATACAATTTGAATTTTTTTTTTAATTTCGAATTTTTTTTCAACTAACGTACCTAACTTTCGGGAATGCTACGAACGTCGGTACTACTCATTTTAATAGCTCTGATACCAAATGATACGATCCGCCTCGGGGTGAGTCGAGTCATATGAGATTTTGCCCGATCGTCGACGAAGAAGTATTGTTGGGCTCTTTTAAATAGGATGTCTTTAGGTAAAATGATGTGGAAGTTGTTAAAAGGGGCTTCAAGGATAAGTTTAAGGATATGAGATTTGTATGGGTTCGGTTAACATAAATAAAGATGGCGATTGGTTTGGAAGTAGGTTAACAAATGATAGATGAGAAAGTGAAAGAAGTGGCTCGGTTGAAATGGAAATGAAAGGTGAAAGAAAATTAATAGATGGTGGAGATGGATAATAGTACTTAAGTTTCAAGTAAGATTCGATACTATAGAGAGTAACGCCCCAGCACTTATATCACTTAAGGAGGTAGATGGAAAATAGATTAAACCTCAACCCGTTACTTAGCAAAGTAAGAACCTCGGTATATTGGATGAACGCCACACTCGTTGGAGTGATAAGTTCAGAAAGAAGAACAAGGTTGACGCCACAAAAACTAGATAAGCCAACAAAGTCTTCAACAAAATTAGAGAGAAAAGAATCTCACCAAAATAAGATAGTTTCATTAACAATTTAGCCAAAAGTCCAAAAGTCCCCATCAATAGGTTGATTACATGTATTTATAGTGTCAAAAGAAGCTAGCTGAATAGTCACTTTTAATGAAGCTAATAATGAGCTCAAATGAAAAGTCACAACTTTTGAAATTCTAACCCAAGTAACTCCAACATTCAATGTGATTTACTTCTTCAATTAAGTTGCTTTCAAAGTCTTTTGAAGTCTCCATGACCAACCGAAAAGACACCAGCTTCTTTGATGGAAAATTAAATGCATGTAATGATTACTCATGAAACAAATGATTATGGAAGATGAAACAAAGATGCTGCCGAATTTAAAGAAGAATAATGCTCCCCTTTAATTGATTAAACAACTTCTTAATGATGCATAAAGACTCTTTGTAACAGCCCCTCTTTTGTAACTAAAATCTCTTTAAAAGTCACCTTATTGAATGCATAGCAGCCTTTAAATGTAATGGATGTGAGCTGAAAAGTCACCTGCAATTAACACATGTAACGGACACATTTATTCAATTATTAAGCTTAAAACAAATTAACAACTAACTTAAGTAAATGAACTAACACTTATGCATCATTTATTCCAGCAACTAGTTTAATTAAGAGAAGCATTATTAAATGAACTTTATCTCATGCATCAATAAATTATCCTAGCAACTAGATTAATTAAAGAAGCAACTATTAAATAAACTTAAACAAAAAAAAAACTCAATTAATTAAACTAAGATGAGTTGAATTAATGTCCAGCAACTCATTTATTAAACTAAGATGCTTAAATGCATGGTTTAAAATGCAAACTAAATGAACAAATGAGTTACTTAATGCATGACTTAATTAAATGCAGAACACATAATGCATGTCATAATTAAAATATGCAGATCAATAATGCATGACATTAACTAAAGATGCATTTAATTAAACAAGACATAATTAAAGACTAAAGTAACTAAAAATAAATAAATCAAGTCCTTATTCCAGCAATTTAAATGCAAGAATTAAAATTTAAAGATGAGCTCAAACAAGCTTATTTAAGCTGAATCAAGCTCGTTAAAAGAGCACACGAACTCATTGAGCTGGATCGAGCTCAAATGAGCTGAATTTGAACTTGACGTAGCTCGTGGAGCTGGAAACGAGCTGGGATCAGCTTGCCAGCAACGCAATGCTCGACTCGGAATACTTGCCCGATGAAGTTCGCGGGGCGTGCTCGCATCACCTCGAGCGGGAGCCGTCGCATTACTTGTAGCATCAGCAGCAGCAGCTCGGTCGGGATCCATTTACTATATGAAAACACAGTTTAAAGTTGTCAGGAGTCACCACACTATCATAGTATATTTATGGCATGTATAGATAGACTCTCACACACGCTACGGCAGTTCGAGAACCGACTAAACCATAACTCTGATACCACTAAATGTAACACTCCTTACCCGTATTCATCGTCGGAATAGGGTATGAGGCGTTACAGAACTTATATGCAAGCAATCATGCAAAACCGAGACATAAATTTCTACTCAAATTTAAAACTTTTCACAAACATTCATATAACCCCTTAAACGAGCCTACGAGGCCCAAAATGTACATAAGGAGGGGTTCGGGACTAAACCAAGAACTTTAGAAAACTTTTAGAGAACTTAGAAAATTTTCCATGAAAAAGGCCCACACGCCCGTATGGGTGAGGGAACATGCCCGTGTGGCATATCACATGCCCGTGTTTCAGGCCGTGTCAAAAATAGGGGACATTCTATTTGTGACGTCATCAACCAAATAAGGTCACACAGCCAAGACACATGCCCATGTCCTTAGGCCATGTGGCGAATTAAATTCCTAAAATCAAGTGCATACTTCACACGGCCTGGGCACATGCCCATGTCCTATGGCCGTGTCTTCCACACGATTAAGAAACACGACCGTGCCTTAGCCTGTGTGGTTACTACTGGACATTCTGTTTTGCCAACATAGGATGCAGGGGGACACACGGCCAAACCACACGTGTAACACCCCTTACCCGTGTCCGACGCTGGGACTAGATACGAGGCATTACCATGCTTAACCTTGCTTGTACATGTAATTACTAGCTATAAGGTTTCGTTCCAGCTTGAAATCTTTCTTTCTTAATCGTGACATTCATAATATGGGCCTACGAGACCCTAAACATGCATCCGGAAGATTTCAGAGTTCAACCGAAAACTTTTACACTTTTTAAAAACTTTTGCCTAAACAGGGGCCACACGCCCGTGTTGACCAAGGGACACGCCCGTGTGCCCTTGAAACATGCCCGTGTTCGACACCCGTGGTCGACACTGACTTATTTCACATGGCTGAGAACACGCCCGTGTCTATAACCCGTGTCCCTCACACGGCCTAAACACGGCCGTGTCTCTTACCCATGGAGCTCTCTATTTATAACGTCATCAAACCCTTAATGGCACACGGCCAAGGCACACGCCTGTGTGCTGGCCGTGTGACGAATCAAATTGTCGCAATTAAAATGCGTGGGACACACGGCCTATCAACACACCCATATGGGTTGACCGTGTGTCACACACGGCCTAGACACATGCCCGTGTGTCTACCCGTATGGACAGTTTAAGGCTATTTTCCAAGCCTTCTTGCCACCCTGAAACTTAAGCTCATTCATTTCATCTCAATAAGCCCACAACATAGCAACAATAATCTCTTAAGAATATTTTAATTATCATTCTTTCCATCAACCTCTTACTCATTACCTTGCATAAACATTCATTTCATTATATCCATCCATCTTAAAACATGAACTTAACAATTTTGGTCATTTTATCATGACTCTTTACAAAATGAGTGAAAAACATTGTTAGCCAACCATTTGGCCCTTAAACATGACATGACACAAAATGATCAAATCCCTATACATGCCATACTCAAAATGAATTAACTTTTCTATATCAAAGAGCGGATGATAGTGTGATTCCGAGCTCCGACGTTAAGTGATCCCCGAGCTAACTTGGCAAAACTACAAGGGAAAAGGGAAAAGAGAGGGGTAAGCATATAGCTTAATAAGTTTGCATGAAATTCTAAAGTAACATATGCTCAAAACAATTTCATCTATTCCATGATACAATATCAGCATATGGCTTAATTGCTTAGACATACTTAATCATACTTACTCATCTCATATCACAATAGGTCTTAATAACTTGTACTTACATATAATACCTGTATCACTCAATCTCATACATTAGCACATATGCTATCATAGACATAAACTCGAATCATTATCATTTGTATCATGAACGAAATTTAATATCATCCATAAGTGGATTTGGCTCTCTACCTTTTTAACATGCTCAACTCTTTCGATCATGAACTAATCATATTATCGTAGGATATTTAAACTCATCGTACGTGAAACTTGATGCCAATGCCATATCCCAGATATGGTCTTACATGGGATCTCCTATTGATCCCGATGCCATATCCCAGATATGGTCTTACACAGGATCTTATAACTCGATGTCGATGCCATATCCCTGATATGGTCTTATATGAGATCGTACATGGATGTCGATGCCATATCCCAGACATGGTCTTATACGAGATCTTTCTTTGGTGCTGAAGCCATATCCCAGATATGGTCTTATACGGGACCTTCCTTATCTCAAGTGAATACATAAGTATCATACTAATTCCTCATCGAGGTTTCTTTGCTCGAATTTCATGGAATGACATACATTGTCATAGTTTCATACAATTTCAGATATCAAAACATTATGAAACTTTAACTTCATAGAAACTTACCTCGAATCTCAAAATGTGTCTCGATGCTCGATTTAGTCTTCGAGTTTGTTCTTGCCTCAGTTTCGATCCGGGCTTCGCGTTTCTTGATCTATTATAACAATTTCACTTGTTAAATACACACATTGACTAAATCGACTCAAAATTCATATTTTGGCAAAATTACAATTTTGCCCCTAAACTTTTACATAATTACACTTTTGCCCCTAGGCTCGTAAAATGATTTTCATTTAACTTTCTTGCATTTCAAACCTAGCCGAATCACTTTCTCAACTATAGCAACATTAAATTTCCACTATTTCACTCATGTATGACCATTTCTATAACTTTTGCAATCTAGTCCTTTTATGCATTTTTCATGAAAATCACTTAGAAAAATATGTTTATCATACACCAAACCTTCATATTCTTCCATAAAACATCAAAATACATGCATTTCATACATGGGTAAATTTTTGAACATAAACCTTAGCTCAAAATATAGCTAGAAATAGCTAAACCGAGCTACAAGGGTTTCAAAAATACGAAGAACATTAAAACGCGGCTAGGATGCACTTACTATCAAGCTTGGAAAGTGAAGAAACCCTAGCTATGGCTCCTTAGGATTTTCGGCACAAGAGGTTGAAGATGGACATGATTTTGGCCTTATTTTTCCCTTTTTAATCTTTTATTTACCAAATGATAAAAATGCCCTTAATGATCATTTCTTAGGATTTTTCCTTCCCATGTCCATTTTTGTCGATCATCAAATATAATGGTCTAATTGCTAAATAAGGACCTCTAGTAACTTTCATAATTCTATTTCATACTTGAATATTCTAGAATCTCATATTTTCTATTCCTTGCAATTTAGTCCTAATGGACAATTTAATCACTAATTAATAAATTTTATTTATGATATTTTCACACAATCATGCAATCACCTCATAAACCTTATAGAAATCATAAAACTCATATTTTTACTTTGGATTTGTGGTCTCGCACCACTATTCCGACTAGGCCCTAAGTCGGGCTGTTACAACACGCCCATAGGCAGACCGTGTGTCACACACGGCCTAGACACACACCCGTGTGGACAAAATAAGGCTATTTACCAAGCCTTTTTGCCACCCATACTTACACCAACCTACACAACATCAAAACCACCCTAATCCAAAACATATACATATAAATTCAAGGCACTTAATATAGCATATCTAAGTGCTTCACCATCATCAACATCCAAAATCCCATGCAACATATCATCATTCAGCCATCAATAATCATAGGCCATATCGTAATGGCAATAACACATACATGCATATATGAATAGGTTTATAACAAAATAATCATTATGAGCCACACCTCAAGGCCTTATACAAAATGAATCAAATATCATTCTAAGCCAACACATTTGGCTAGACCATTATGACATATAACCAAAAAGACCAAGTCCCTATACATGCCATAATTCAATGTAAATCTCAATATACCAAAATGCACGGATAGTGTGGGTGATCCTTCGACAGTCTCCATATCCCGAGCTGGCTTTTTGGACACTATAAAACAAGGGAAAAGAGAAGGGAGTAAGCTTTAAGCTTAGTAAGTCTATATGTAAAAAATGAACATCATACCACATACTTATCAATCAAGAACAATTCAGATCCTCGTAGTTGTACTTAATCATTTCAAATCTTACCACATCCCAAAAACATATCATAAACATCGTTCACATTTACATGCATATATACCCTGCACATGTCATCACATAATCACACGTAATTTCACTTAGTTAAAGTTTCTCGATGAACACTTCGAAATAATACCAGATACATGGTGGTTTCGCACACAGCCCACCATTAATAATTAACACGGTGGTATCGCACACAGCCCACCAAATATTCACATGTCCACGGTGGTATCGCACACAGCCCACCAACAACCACTTATTCACGGATATTTGTCCGTATCCTTTTTCTATTCCGAAGGTTCATCCGAAAATTTTCTCGCTTTCTATCATTTCAACGGATTTTAATAATATTCATTCACCATTCACACAATGCACTAATATGTAAAAACATAAGTAAAAAGGATGCATCATTTACATATAAACTTACCTCGATACAAAATAGGTCAAATTTGAAGTTTAGTCCGAAACCTTGCCTTTTCCTCGGTCAAGGTTGATTCCACGTTCTTCTTGATATATAATGATAAATTCACTCATTTAATCGCCACATTAATCGAGACATTTCAAAATTCCTACTTTGGCAAAATTACCATTTTGCCCCTAGACTTTCACAAAATTATGATTTTGCCCCTAGGCTCGTTAATCGATTTTCATCAAATTTACTTATTAACCAAGCCTAGCCGAATATATTTTAAGCTTATAGCAACTCACAATTCCAATTATTTCACACATTTACTACCTATTTTACAATCTTTACAACAAGGTCTTTTTTAGGTGTTTTCATGAAAATCACTTAACAAAAGTTGTTTATTTAACAACCAAGACTCATTTTCTTCCATAAAAATTCAGCAAACAACACTAATGCTCTCATGGAAAAACCCTAGACTTTCAACCATTTTGCAAAATAGTCCCCCCATTAGCTAGCTTAAGCTACAAGGGTTCCAAAAGTACAAAAATTATCAAGAATGATCACCAAAATCACTTACTTGCAAGGTGTGTAAATTGCTGAAATTTTTAAGCTTTCCAAAGCTCCTCTTTTGCTAAAATTTTTGGTGGTTGTAGGAAGAAGATGAAAAGATGATAATATTTTTTCTTTATTTTATTTTATTTATCAATTAAGTCACCAAATACTACACCTAACCATTGACCATGTCTTTTCTTGTCCCTATGGCTGGCCATCACCCTAAATAAGGCCTAATTGCACATTAAGGACCTCTAATTTAATATTCAATAGCTATTTGACCCCTTTAGCTTGTAAATCAAAACTTTCGTACTTTATGCGATTTAGTCCTTTTTCAAAATTAAGCATGAAATCACTAAAATTAATGCACCAAAATTTTCATGCACTCATATAATCATACCATAACCCACAAAATAGCATAAAGAAAATAATTCTTCGGTCTCGGATTAGTGGTTCCGAAATCACTGTTCCGACTAGCCCCAAAGTCGGGCTGTTACATAGCGTACTAATGAATATTTTCTAGATTATTCCAGCACATTCATAGCCGAATTACTTAGCTTTTAAGCTTGTTCATTTTGTCCATTCGGCTATCTCTTGTAAGCTATAAATAGTTTGCTCATTTCATGTATTAGGGACTTTTGCCATTTTATTGAATGAACTATTGTTCTTGTGAGGTTTCTTCCTCTCTATTTTCGTACAAGTCTCGAGTGACTTATCTAGCGTACTAGTGGCGTCAACCTGAACTCTTTCCCGAACTTACCACCATCTTTGGTCTAGCGTTCATCCATCAAATTATACCTTTGGTTCCTACCTTTTTAGGTAACGGGTCAAGGTCCACCTTCACTTCATCACCAACCACCTTAAGCGATATAAGTCCCGGGGCGATACTCGTTATAGTATCGAATCGTTCTTGAAGCTTGAGTTCTATTTTCCATCTCACCGTCTATCAAATTATCTATCCCTCCTTCTTGTTAAACCGAACCTATCTCATTCATATCCAACTTATCTTTTAATTCTTTGTCAACTTCCGCTTTTACTTAGCCAAAATACACCCTTTGTTCAAACCGAACGATACTTCCTCGACGACGATCGAGCAATTACGTCGACTCGACTCAACCTACCGAGCCGGTTCACGTCATTTGGTATCAGAGCTGCTAAATCGAGAAGTACCGATGTTCGTAGCAATCCCAAAATAGGTTCGTAAAAAAAAGAGTTTCGAACAAAAAAAATTGTATTTTGTATTCAGGTGTTCATATTGTATTCAGCAAGTTACTAGTGAATATATATATACGAAATTAAAAAAATCAAGATTTAAAAAAAAGTGTTGAAAGTTATTCATTCATCTTTGTATTTCCGATCCAACAAGTTTGAATTTTCTATCGTTTGCCATCAATTACCCTCCCCAACGCCACACTTAAACCGAAATTTCTTTTATTTCAGCCTACCTCACACCTACTACAATATATCCCTTGTAACCACTTTGAAACCGACCCCATATCAGCAAATAAGTCTAAACGAGACAAAATACGAAATTACGAGAGAAAGATCGAGTGGTAAAAGGCAATGAGCGTGTGAGTGCAATAGAGAGTCGAAAAAAGCCTAACAAGAGTGAAAACATGAGTGTGAGTGAAAACATTTATTTTCTTCACGAGTGAAATAGTGAGGTTTTTGGTGAGGATTATACATTTTCTTTGACAAAAGGCATGGAACGAAGCATGAGTGGGAATGAGGCCTAAACAACATACCACGAAGAGGAGGAATCAATGCCCGTTTGTGTAAGAAAGCTTGTTGTTGTCAAAAGAAGTCTAAGTATTCAAAGTCTCAAAAACGAGCAGCAAAAGGAAAACATCTTCCGTTCTCGGTGTCAAGTTTAAGGAAAGGTTTGTAGCTTGATTATCGATGGTGGAAGCTGTACCAACGTGGCAAGTACCCTTATGGTGGAGAGACTAGGCCTAACGACCACCAAATATCTGAGCCCCTACTGTAACACCCCTTGCCCGGGTTCTACGCCGGGAACCGGGCCCGAGGCATTACCGAACTCAAACCACTTGATCGCCACATAGGCTCAACGTAATTACTCTCTATACCCTCTGCCTCGACTTACGAGACCTCACTCATACATACGAAGGCTCTCGAGACTAATCCGGAACTTTTTCCAACCTTAAAATTTTTCTCTTCCAGACAGGTCTTACACGCCCGTGCAAGATTAGACACGCCCGTGCATAGGCACACACGCCCATGTCCCTGCATCGTGCCTAAAACCCCAGATTCTCGCCAATTTTCCCACTGTTAAGGCACACACTCATGCATTTTGGGAACACGCCCGTGTACCCTATCACACGTCCGTGCCTTTCACCCGTGGTCGACACTAACTAATCACACACGGTTTTGACACGCCTGTGGGCCTAAACCGTGTGCCATACCTTAGTATTCGACTTATTCAAAGACGGCCTCAAAGGCACTGCGTGTGCTTTAACCGTGTGACCATTCAAATTCTAATTTCAAGGTGCAGACTCCACACGGCCAGGGCACATGCCCATGGCTTGATCGTGTGTCTCACACGGCCTAGACACACGCCCGTGTGTCTACCCTTGTAGACCAGAACAAGGCCGTTTGCCAAGCTCTTTGCACTCCTATAGCTTACACAACTTATACTCATCCATCACATTCATAATTACTCAAGTTAAAATGCCATCCCACATAGATAAATACATCTTTTCATAAAACATAATAGCCAACAACTATGGCATTATACAATTATCCCATAACTCATTTTGGCCAACACATTTGACACAATAACAATGACTTAATCAACCTCATGTACTAGCCCTATACATGCCATGACTCATAATGACTTGATACCTCATACCAAGTGTCTCCTCGATAGTGTGAAAACATCTCCGACGGTCTCCAACCCGAGCTAGCTAAATTAACCTATAAGAGATGAGAAAGAAAGAGGAGTAAGCAATAATGCTTAGTAAGTTCATATGCAACTAAGAATCAACTACCAATATTCATATGCTTATACTCAATCACAAGGTATTAGAATGAGTTTTACTCTTGAACTCACAGTTACCTATTCAATCATTTATAATGATTACTCATTTCGTCTCTTACCACATTCTAACCATATCTCGGGCTTACTACTCGCATTCATTAACTTACCATGCCACAAGCCAATTCACTCGTTTAATTAGCATACATCCTGCACTGATCATCACAAGACCATATAAAACAATACAACATGCATTCTCAATAAACCACTCATACTACCAATCTCTCGGTGGCTACGCACTTAGCCCACCATTGAATCTCATATAGGGTGGTATCGCACTCAGCCCACCAATCACTTAATACTAATGGTGATATCGCACTTAGCTCACCAATCATTTATAAACGATGGTATCGTACACAGCCCATCGATTACTAATTTATCAGGTGGTAAAGCACACAGCCCACCGATAATAGTGTAATTGATGGTATTGCACACAGCCCATCAATTAATAATTAATCAGGTGGTAACGCATTACGCCCATCGATAATAATATAGTTGATGGTATCGCATTACACCCCATCAACAACCATCAATGAGGTGCATTTGCACAAGCTCACCGTTACTATACATTCACAAATGTTTACCCACATACAATTCCTCTAATTAAAATGTTCATCCGTGAACATCCTCACTCACTATCATTCTTACTTGACTTTCTACGATACTGCGTTCGCATTCACACGTTGCATCAATAAATCTATCTCATGCAACTAAGGTGCATTAATAACACTTATCCCACTAGGGTTCAACGTATCTTGAATTCATCTCACTCAGGTTCTAACACTTACTTGTACTCTTCGTGGCACAACCACATACGCTCAACACATCCGTTAATCATTCAAATTGTTAAATAACTCTCTTGAGTTTCATACACATAGTTTTCTTTGACATCATACCCCAATGGGGTCTTACACATATTGGCATATCGATACCATGTCCTTGACATGGTCTTATACGAACTCTTATATCGAGGCCATATTCCAATATGGTCTTACTCGAGACTTTAACCATTATCATATCATACTACATACATTTTCCATTACTCTTAAATTCAATTCTCTTGACAACTCATCAAAGATATTTCATACATTCATAGAGTAAATCTACATTCCATACAGCATTGGAATATTAAATTAACTTGTACATATTTGCAACAATCGCACATGAACTTATCTCGATGTCGAAAGGGCCGAAAAGGGACTTTTTGTCCACATTTCTCTTTTCATCCGTTCTAGGTTCGAAACTCGTTTTCTTTGATCTAGAATAATGAAATTCACTGATTTAATCACTCATAATTCATAATACACCATAATCTACACTTTAGGAAAAATTACTATTTTGCCCTTACACTTTGGCAAAATTACGATTTTGCCCCTAGGCTCGTAAATAAATTTTTATCACATTTTCTTGTTACACAAGCCTAGCTGAACATTTAATCCTCTTACAACTATACTCAATTCCATCAATTTCATGCTTAAATGAACAAATTACCACTTTTGCATTTTAGTCCCAATTAGGTGTTTTCTTGACAACACCTTTCACAAAAATTATTTCTCATCATCCTATCATTCATTTTATTCCATAAAAACTCAACAAACAACATGAACTCTATCATGGCAAGTCCCTAGACTTTCAACCATATTGCATAATAGTCCCCTCTTTAGAAAGCTTAAGCTTTAGGGGTCTCAAAAATACAAAAATTAACAACTAAAGCCATCAAAATCACTTACTTGAGTGAAGAGAAGCTTGCTGAAAATTTCAAGCTTTCAAAACCCCCACTTTGCTGGTATTTTTGGTGGAGAGAAGATGGAGAGAAAGGTGATATTTTCTTTTCTTTATTTTATGATAAAAAGACATTTTTATCATCAATTTCCACCTAACCATTGACCAAGTCTTTTCTTTGCCCCCCTATGACCGGCCATCACTCCTCTCATGGAATTATTGCACTTTAAGGACCTCCAATTAATAATCCATAGCTACTTGGCACCTTTAGCAATTAAAATGGAACTTTCGCACTTTATGCGATTTAGTCCTTTTTCGCAATTAAGCTAGAAATCGTTAAAATTAAGGCACCAAAATTTTCATGCATCCTTAAAAATATGTTATAACACATAACATATCATGAAAATAAATTTCTCTAACCTCGATTTAGTGATTCCGAGATCACCGTTCTGACTAGCCCCTAAATCGAGCCGTTACAGTTCTCTCCCCTTAGGGATTTTCGTCCTCAAAAATCTTATTAGAAGGAGTTATCACCAACATTCTAAAAATGTTTCCATCAACTCTTCAAAATCAAAAATCCACTTATCCTCAAGTTTCTCTTACCAATAACTCTTTAGCTGTGACACATAAAGTCGAAACGTAACTTGAGACCTAGGTCATTCTTCTTTTGGGGTATATACTCAGTAATCCACCAATTTGGAATTCTGTATATGTCCAAATAATCGTTTGGATCCTTACTGGTTGATTCACTACAATTTGAATGACATTTCCCCTTCTTGGGAATTTGTCAAATCAAATCTGAAATTTATAAGGTTTCATCACACTTTCTCATTAAAGCATTTACCGACTATAGAAATCTTGACTTGTACGTTTTTGAAACTCAGCTTTTTAGTGGTCACTACCTCTGACCATAAACTCAATCATGTCGTGAAATGTACCTTATTGTAAAAAAACATTTATGCACATAACTACATGTCCTTATTCTTGCATTAGTATATATGCTACTACTAAATCTCATACTAAAACTTACGCATCGTGCTCAATTCATCATCATTTCAATTCTATCTCACTTCTGAACCCTTTTGTTCCAAAAAGAAGACTCATTCTTGTCATTAACCTCGCCGAAACTAGGATATTACTAGCTACGATCAACCGAGTAACTAACTCGTATTGTCTAACATGGATCATTTATTCAGACATCTGTACTATGTCTACAGTCCGAAAGTATTACAATAACCATACCTGTCATCGTATTAGCTCTAGCCGTTTCACTATTTCATTTTCAAAATCTTCTGTAGCATATGATACTCTTTCATCATTAGAAATTCAGAAAATACACATCGACGATCCCATGGATCAATACATAATACCTAACTCATAACACAGACACAAAAGTGTTCGTCTCTAGATCACTAGCCTGCCAACTCTTCCTCTCGATTCAAACTGAACTCAGTACCAAAACTTTCAATTAGTAGTTCCCTTTATAACTTTCAACTCAACCATCACGGTTTGAACCTTTCTATGAGCATATCTTTGTATCCTGCTCTCTACTCACGAACACACAGAAATTTATTCTCTTTATTGGTTCATGCGTGAATATACATAGAACTCGAATCATATCTCAATACATTAATCTATTCTTTTCTCCACACTGAAAACATCTTTCCAGCACAATCTAATCTGAGTTTCTCCTACTATGCTAATCTAAAACCTTTACTATCGTTATATCTCACGATAGCAGGGACATCTCTATCGGATTCATTAACTCTATTCGGCTTGTCGAAAACTCATCACACAGTGTGAAACTCATGCTTTCACTCCTTATACCTGAATCGTCACTAACTTCCTCCTCAATTACCCGAATAAGGTTACGAGGAGATAAAGGAAGGTCGATTTTAATTAACTAAATCGACAGCCGTTTTGTCTGATTACACAATCAGCTAACATTCTCACACGATCTCGATTCGTGAGATAAAAAACTACATCGCCCCTGAAAGGCAAAAGATATTAACACGTAACACTTAGAGAGAGATCATTAAGACCCATACAACTATGGTTATCATAATCGAACACTCTCACAATTCAAACGTTGTTTCTTTAACCATTTTCGTCCTCAAAACTCCTTAACAATTCCTTTTATTAATGAACATCAATTTGAGAAGATCTTGATAATTATTAACCTTCGGCTTCCTACTCATTTGAGTCAAATAGCCTAGGCTAACTTTTTCTTTGCTCTTAACATTGTATAATCAATACAATCGTTAAAGCATTCAGACATATTTTCTTACAATTGCCTTTATTAAGCACATACCGTGCCACACTCTATACTCATCTATTTGACCCATTGATTACTAAGGATAGTCAAAGACGCATAGTCATCGTCATTCACGTAGGTACGAAACCAATGCCACATCCCTGAGGTGGTCTTATATGGACTTCTACATCAAGTATCGATGCCATATTCTGAACATGATCTTACACGATTCTCATATTCATTACCGATGCCATATTACAAATATGGCTTTATACGAAACTTCAACTCAGTACCGAGGCCATGCCTCAAACATGGTCTTATACGGGACCTTATCTATTTCATATCTCAATGATAGCCTTTTCATTATAGTCCCCTAGGACTTCAACCTCATGTTCAACAACGATTACTCTATCTAATAGAGTATCATGTATCAATGTGATACAAAGCATTCTTAAAGTGCTAACATAAATACTGCATTAATCACATGTAAACTTACTCAATTTAACTCCACTTTCTCTTACAATCACTTATCAATTAATGAATGTTGTACGGGTTTGAGTACGTCGTCTACACCGATTGCCATAGTCCAACTATGGTCTTACTCATATCCGCACAAAGATAGTCTAGCTACTTCTTTATATGCCATCACGATGCCATAGCCTCGCTATGGTCTTACATGAAATCTCATACCAATACCAATGCCATATCTCTGATACGGTCTTACATGGAACGCATGTCAATGTCGATGCCATATCCCAGATATGGTCTTACACCAGCTCTTGTCTTAATGCCAATGCCATGTTCCAATCATGGTCTTACACTGGCACTCATAATACGGTCGATGCCATGTTCCAAACATGGTCTTACACTGACCTTCATAATACGGTCGATGCCATGTTCCAAACATGGTCTTACATTGACCCTCATAATACGATCGATGCCATGTTCCAAACATGGTCTTACATCGACCCTCATAATACGGCCGATGCCATGTTCCAAACATGGTCTTACATCTGACTTTCTCATTGCCATGGTCCAACCATGGTCTTATTCATCTTTTATCGTTGAACGACCGTACTCATATCCTCGCATTCTACTAAATCAAACTTTTCGCTTTTTAATCATGTGAACATATTTATCATAAACAATGGCATCACAAATCGCAAGTGCTTACTTACTCTTACTACTTTTCACATACATCATGGCACTTACTAGTCTCATGCTTGTAAGGTAAACAAAGTACCTGTGACACTTGATCACATAGATCAGTATGCTTTACTATAATAAACATAATCTCAGCATCATCATTCATAACATGAATTATACTTGTTAGTCAGCCTTAACTAGCATGACATAATATCAACTTTACTACTAACTTTCTTGCCATCTCATTTAAGCTTTACTCTTTTGCCCAATGAATTATTATGAATAACCGAGGATACTAAATATCGTCCCACATAACTTGATGCCAAAGCCATATCCTAGATATGGTCTTACATGGAATATCTCTTCTTGAATCAATGCCAAGCTTACCTTGGACTTACATGATAACTTGCTCAATTTCGGATGCCATGCCCTGGCTTGGTTTTATACGGACTTTCTTATCTCAAGTGGTAGATCGAGTATCCTGGAAAATTCATCTTCAATCGGGACTTACTAATACTTAATCTCATTGATTTCTTTGTTTGTCAGATCATTGAACATTTTCATAGAAATAATGTGCACATAGCAACGCCACAAGCCGTTCAACGAAATATTCATGAAACTTGAAAATCATACAAACTTACTGAAATTAGCTCGGTTGCGAATCGTCTCTATCTTAACAAAACAATTTTGTTAGAGCCGAGAGATATCACACTATCACGGTCCACATATGGCATGTATAGCTAGACTCTTACTCACGCTAGGTTAGTCCTAGAACTGACTAAACCGTAGCTCTGATACCGCTAAATGTAACACCCCTTGCCCGGGTTCTACGCCGAGAACTGGGCCCGAGGCGTTACCGAACTCAAACCACTTGATCGCCACATAGGCTCAATGTAATTACTCTCTATACCCTCCGCCTCGACTTACGAGACCTCACTCATACATACGAAGGCTCTCGAGACTAATCCAGAACTTTTTCCAACCTTAAAATTTTTCTCTTCCAGATAGGTCTTACACGCCCGTGCAAGATTAGACACGCCCGTGCATAGGCACACACGCCCATGTCCCCAGATCGTGCCTAAAAACCCAGTATTCTGCCAATTTGCCCACGGTTAAGGCACACGCCCATGCATTTTGGGAACACGCCCGTGTACCCTATCACACGTCCGTGCCTTTCACCCGTGGTCGACACTGACTAATCACACACGGTTTTGACACGCCCGTGGCCTAAACAATGTGCCATACCTTAGTATTTCGACTTATTCAAAGACGGCCTCGCGGCGCGCGTGTGCTTTAACCGTGTGACCATTCAAATTCTAATTTCAAGGTGCAGACTCCACACGGCCAGGGCACACGCCCATGGCTTGATCGTGTGTCTACCCGTGTGGACCAGAATAAGGTTGTTTTCCAAGCTCTTTGCACTCCTATAGCTTACACAACTTATACTCATCCATCACATTCATAATTACTCAAGTTAAAATGCCATCCCACATAGATAAATACATCTTTTCATAAAACATTATAGCCAACAACTATGGCATTATACAATTATCCCATAACTCATTTTGGCCAACACATTTGGCACAATAACAATGACTTAATCAACCTCATGTACTAGCCCTATACATGCCATGACTCATAATGACTTGATACCTCATACCAAGTGTCTCCTCGATAGTGTGAAAACATCTCCAGCGGTCTCCAACTCGAGCTAGCTAAATTAACCTATAAGAGATGAGAAAGAAAGAGGAGTAAGCAATAATGCTTAGTAAGTTCATATACAACTAAGAATCAACTACCAATATTCATATGCTTATACTCAACCACAAGGTATTAGAATGAGTTTTACTCTTGAACTCACAGTTACCTATTCAATCATTTATAATGATTACTCATTTCATCTCTTACCACATTCTAACCATATCTCGAGCTTACTGCTCGCATTCATTAACTTACCATGCCACAAGCCAATTCGCTCGTTTAATTAGCATACATCCTGCACTGATCATCACAAGACCATATAAAATAATACAACATGCATTCTCAATAAACCTCTCATACTACCAATCTCTCGGTGGCTACGCACTTAGCCCACCATTGAATCTCTTATAGGGTGGTATCGCACTCAGCCCATCAATCACTTAATACTAATGGTGATATCGCACTTAGCTCACCAATCATTTATAAACGATGGTATCGCACACAGTCCATCGATTACTAATTTATCAGGTGGTAATGCACACAGCCCACCGATAATAGTGTAATTGATGGTATCGCACACAGCCCATCAATTAATAATTAATCAAGTGGTAACGCACACAGCCCACCGATAATAATATAGTTGATGGTATCGCACACAGCCCATCAACAACCATCAATAAGGTGCATCTGCACAAGCTCACCGTTACTATACATTCACAAATGTTTATCCACATACAATTCCTCTAATTAAAATGTTCATCCGTGAACATCCTCACTCACTATCATTCTTACTTGACTTTCTACGATACTCGTTCACATTCACACAGTGCATCAATAAATCTATCTCATGCAACTAAGGTGCATTAATAACACATATCCCACTAGGGGTTCATCATATCTTGAATTCATCTCACTCAGTTCTAACACTTACTTGTACTCTTCGTGGCACAACCACATACATTCAACACATCCGTTAATCATTCAAATTGTTAAATAACTCTCTTGAGTTTCATACACATAGTTTTTTTTGACATCATACCCCAATAGGGTCTTACACATATTGACATATCGATACCATATCCTTGACATGGTCTTATACGAACTCTTATATCGAGGCCATATTCCAATATGGTCTTACTCGAGACTTTAACCATTATCATATCATACTACATACATTTTCCATTACTCTTAAATTCAATTATCTTGACATCTCATCAAAGATATTTCATACATTCATAGAGTAAATCTACATTCCATACAGCATTGGAATATTAAATTAACTTGTACATATTTGCAACAATCAGACATGAACTTACCTCGATGTCGAAAGGGCCGAAAAGGGACTTTTTTTCCACATTTCTCTTTTCATCCGTTCTAGGTCCGAAACTCATTTTCTTTGATCTAGAATAATGAAATTCACTGATTTAATCACTTATAATTCATAATACACCATAATCTACACTTTAGGCAAAATTACTATTGTAACACCCCAAACCCGGCCCAAACGCTACAACCGGATCTGGTATGTCACTTAAGAGATTTTACATAACATGTCGCATTTTGGAAAACAATTACTAGGTTTACACCTTTATTTCGAAAGCTTAATAATTCATTAAAGTATAAAATATTAAGTAACCAATTATCTTGGTAGATTTTAAATAAAAACTGAAATTTCATACAGGTCTTAACTTAATTGAAAACGTAAAACTTAAAACCCAGTAATAAAAGCCCAACAAAATCCCAAGATATAAATGGTAGTCTAGTGGCCCATGGCCTTATTACAAGGACATTTGAACCCATTAATTAAATGAAAATAAAAAAAAGTAGACTAAGTCTTTTTGCTGAATTCTCAAAGCTCTGTCACATGGCCACCTTGCTCTCTCTCTCGGCCCGGTCCGATGCCCTAAGTGTCACTGAGATGGTTAAAATTAAAGGGTGAGTTTGCGAGACTCGATGTGCAACCCTCATGCACCATTAGATTTGGGCTTTAGCCCCATAAAAACAGAATAATCAAAATATAAGTAACAAAAATAATATGCAAAGCCCAACCCATATCCTAGGTGTCCATCCGCTACACGCCCCCGTACCAGCCATTCACACCATTGGAGATTTCTACAATCAACCCACACCGCTACACGCCTTGATGGCGGTCGTCTTTGCTCATCATCGAGATCATGGCCGTAGCCACTACAATGAATCACGGCAGAAGCCACTACAACAGATCACGGTAAGGAACCGCTACAAGCAGTCACGGTAAAAACCGCTACAACATATAACTTCCTCCTTTCATCAAACCCAACCCATGCAATCACATAAAATCAGTATACTTATAACATTTAATCGGATCATTTACTAACTGGTGATTTGCTTTACCCTCTTTGGGTTCCGTCAATATCTTAGGGTTTTGACATTTAACAAAACATGTAATACTTATTTTCATATATTAATCAAAGCAGATCTAGATGGTGTGGAGAATTACACACACGATATTGCAAAATCCAATATTCTTAGTCGATGTCCTTGCTATCTCGGATCTATTATTCTCAATCTATAGCCTTGCTTAAAAGCCAGAACAATTGCGAAAATAGGCCTCTCCTATATTCGGCCATGGTTAGTATTCTACCCGATTATATATATAAATAAACAAATCCTCTTACCTTGAAATCCCGAAAGTAACACGATTCTATAACTTAGAGATCTATGCGATTGGCCTCCTTCTTCAAATCCCGGAATGCCGAAAAGAAGAGTGAAATAAGAGATTAGTTTCTAATAGCCATTCGACTAAGGACTTTTGAAAAGTCGGAAGAACATTGAAATCCCAAAATCAATACTTACCTATTGTTTCCTTCAAGATTCGGTACAAGCAAACTCCTTTGAAGAGAATTCGGTAACTTCAGGAAGTGAGATCTAAGAATTTCGACTTTTAGAAGATGTACGAATTGAAGAGATGGCTAAGAGAGATTCGACCAATGAATATTAAGGAGAAGAATAGAATAATAGAGATGTGATTTCAGCTTTTAGGGATTAAAAGAAGAATAACAATAGAGGTTAAAAGATTCGGCCAACCAGGAAATTTTAGAGAGGAAGAAAGGGTGAAGAAGATGGTGATTTTCGGCTTTTGAGAGGAAGAAGATGAGAAAAGAAAATAAAAGAGAGGCTTCAAAATTTCGGCACACCCCCTCTTTATATAGAAAACCGATTCCTCCCTTTAGCAGAGATTGATTTTTGGCCAACACTGCCACACATGATAGCTCCTATCCCTTTTCCCTTATCTTAATCTGTTATCTCCTCAAAAATAGCCTTTATCTGCTTATTATCCTTAAAGACTAAATCCCTAAATAATAGCCTTTATCTGCTTATTATCCACATGAAATAAATATAATAAGATTCCCAAAAAAAATAGCCTTGTCCCCCCTTACTCAATTAAGTGCCGAAATCTAGCCCTATAACTTGGGCTTCAAGCAACCAAAAATTTGGGTCTTCCTCATGCACTAGTGACGCCACTTATAGCTCACCTTACTGTGCCCCTAGCTGCTGGGCCACGAGCCCAATATGTCAATTAAACTACTACAACTTCAATTTAAGCCCTTAGAGTGTCTAAACAAAATATTTAAAACAAGGCTTCAGCCCAATTTGAGCCCCAATTATACCTCAAATTCTCAAATTAATATTTTAAGCATCCAAACACATAAAATGCACAGACCCAATTATTCAGGATGTTACAGTTCTACCCCCTTAAAGAAATTTCGTCCTCGAAATTTCCAACTAACTAGTAATCGTACTACCTAAGTCGCACCACTATGCTTTGGCTGCGCACTCTAATTTCTAAAAAAAAATAAACACTTAGTATACTATGGTAGGGTACACACCATTGTTCGCATCTAGGGCGTCTTCTTCCCCTTGGCGATGTGTTTGCATAGACCAACGCTGGCCTGCCTCACCTCAAAGATAACCGCGCACTCTACACGGTGCTCCACGACCGCGCGTTCACTACCATTATCGCCCCGGCTTTGTGCGTGGCCTCTTGGTGGTTGTTGATCACCTCTCCCGGCTGATCGAACCTCGTCCCGCTGGTGCACTCCGATCCATCCGAGGACGTCCTTAATCAGATGTCCTGTGGATCCACACCTAAAGCATCCACCAGTTTTCATTCTGAACTCCCCATAATGCGTTCTCCCACATGTAAGACATGCTTGATTCTGACCCGTCGGAGCACGAGCTGGCCCATCAGTCCTAGGCCTTTTCTGATAATTCCCAGATGCTCCTGACTGCTCAAAACTTCTCTTACTCTTACTCCTATCCTTATCCCTTTCTTGTCTCTCGACCCGTTTCACTTCCTCAGCTATTTTAACCTTATCTACGAAAACAGCAAAAACTCTCTCCCGTTGCGGTGCTATCAGAACCCTTAACTCATTCTGCAGCCCATCCTCGAACCGTACACAATGTTTATACTCCGTTGCTACCATTCCCGAGCGTAGCGGCTCAAGTATGAAACTCGCTCGTACTCAGCCACAGTCTTACTTCCCTGCACCAGATTCAGGAATGCCTTCCTCTGTGCATCCACGTAGTTGGACCCAACATACATCCCTTGAAATGATTCCTTAAAGAAATCCCAGTCAATACAGTCTGCGGCAGTACCCTCTTTCACCGTGAGCCACCAGCGATAGGCCTCGTTTGAAGAAGAGACACGACCCCTTTCAACTTTTCCTCTCTTTGTGAAGTCTAAGTCATCCATTATGCGCTCGATCGCTTCCATCCAATACTCAGCTGTGTTAGGGGCTACACCAGAAACTCCCCTAAACACTTCTGCCCCATTGGCCTTAAGCCACTCCGGTACAGATTTCCAGGCTCCTGTGCCCATGCCTACTCCAGTAACCCTCTCTAAAACCCTCAACATCGCCTGAGATACAGCATCATCTCCGGGTGCCTCATCACGAAATTCTCCTCTCTGACCCGGCGATTTTGGCATCTCATTTCACGACCGTGGCGGACCCTCACGGCTCGATGCGGTCATTCTATCCCTACTGCGTCCACGCGGCGGATGTCCTCGACCCCTTGAACTCATTCCTCTGATTGGCGTTTATCTGATTAAGAATTTTATGGATTATTAGTTTTATTTCACTAGTTAACCACTAAAAGTCTTATGAATAATAGTTTTAAGAGTGGTTCTTTCGAATTCGCATTCACAATACAGTCTCAAGTTTGTAACCTCTAACTAAAATAAAAAACTTACATCAAAAATCATCCAAGCACTTACATTCTTCACGTAAAGGTGTTTTCGTTGATTCACTACCCAGGGGTATTTTCGTAATTTCATCCTACGGGGGTATTTTCGTAATTTTTCATAATAAAGTTCCTTGTTGATTTCGTGAAGTGAGGGTACTCTGGTAATTTTATAATTCGAGGGTATTTTGGTAATTTTAAAATCTGGGGGTATTTCAGTAATTTTGAAATCCGAGGGTATTTCAGTAATTTTACAATCAGGGGCAATTTAGTAATTTTGCAAATTAGGGGTAATTTGGTAATTTTTTCTAACCAGGGATATTTCAATGTTGTTGTTGTTTTTTTTTCTTTTCAAACAAGGTACTTTGGGGAAAAATCTAGTTTCATGGTCCAGGTTACTCTTATAAAAATGAGATTTTCGGGTAAATTTTCAAAACATAGGTATCTTACAAATTCATGGCTGGTTGGTAGTTTTCACAAATCAACGTATTTTGAAAATTTTGCAAAACTTGAGAAATTTTCTTTCTTTTTTTCAAACTAGGGTGTTTGGTCCCTTTCGGGTTTTAATTATAAGGTTTAGCCCATCAACAAGTCCTCGTAACTAGGGTGAATAGTCACCACGCGAGGTAGGATTTTAGTGAAGAGGAGGTGAGTCGCTAGGACTGCTTAAGTACCAAGCTCTCCCTGAATCCACTCCTAGACATGCGTATGCCCATTGCCACACCCTAACTTGGCTAAGGTGAGCAGTCACTACGCACGGGTAGGATTCCAGTGAAGAGGAGGTGAGTCACTAGATTTGCTTAAATACCGGGCTCTTCCTCCGGATCGAATCCTAGACATGCGTATGCCTGTTACCACACCCTAGTCTTGCGGCTCATTCACGGGTTTGTTTAGTGAAGTTAAGTCTTATGAGATTTTAAAAGTTGTTTCAGCTAGGCCTAAAGTCCATCAAGTTCTAATCTAACTAATCTATGTCCCATAAAGCCCATCAAGCCCACATATATTATATCACACAATGGTTGAGAATACTTACAGCGGACTTGGGCGGAGACGCAGTGCCATCTTTGAGCTAATGAGACACTGTATAAATATGCATGTTTCAAAAACCCAACTTTAGAAAACGTTTTAAGCCAAAAAAACCCCCAGAGCTGAGTTTTGAACCGGGCTCTGATACCAATTTGTAACACCCCAAACCCGGCCCAAACGCTACAACCGAATCTGGTATGTCACTTAAGAGATTTTACATAACATGTCGCATTTTGGAAAACAATTACTAGGTTTACACCTTTATTTCGAAAGCTTAATAATTCATTAAAGTATAAAATATTAAGTAACCAATTATCTTGGTAGATTTTAAATAAAAACCAAAATTTCATGTAGGTCTTAACTTAATTGAAAACGTAAAACTTAAAACCCAGTAATAAAAGCCCAACAAAATCCCAAGACATAAATGGTAGTCTAGTGGCCCATGGCCTTATTACAAGGAAATTTGAACCCATTAATTAAATGAAAATAAAAAAAGTAGACTAAGTCTTTTTCTTTGAATTCTCAAAGCTCTATCGCATGGCCACCTTGCTCTCCTCTCCGGCCGGTCCGATGCCCTAAGTGTCACCTGAGATGGTTAAAATTAAAGGGTGAGTCGCGAGACTCAGTGTGCAACCCTCATGCACCATTAGATTTGGGCTTTAGCCCCATAAAAACAGAATAATCAAAATATAAGTAACAAAAATAATATGCAAAGCCCAACCCATATCCTAGGTGTCCATCCGCTACACGCCCCGTACCGACCATTCACACCATTGGGGATTTCTACAATCAACCCACACCACTACACGCCTTGATGGCGGTCGTCTTTGCTCATCATCGGATCATGGCCGTAGCCACTACAATGAGATCACGCAGGCGGCGCTACAATGAGATCACGGTAAGGAACCGCTACAACGAGATCACGATAAAAACCGCTACAACATATAACTTCCTCCTTTCATCAAACCCAACCCATGCAATCACATAAAATCAGTATACTTATAACATTTAATCAGATCATTTACTAACCTGGTGATTAGTTTTACCCTCTTTGGGTTCCCGTCAATATGCCGGGGTTTCGGCATTTAACAAAACATGTAATACTTATTTTCATATATTAATCAAACATATCTAGATGGTGTGGAGAATTACACACCTGATATTGCGAAATCCAATATTCTTAATCGATGTCCTTGCTATCTGGATCTATTATCCTCAATCTATAGCCTTACTTAAAAGCCGGAACAATTGTGAAAATAGGCCTCTCCTATATTCGGCCATGGTTAGCATTCTACCCGATTATATATATAAATAAACAAATCCTCTTACCTTGAAATCTCGAAAGTAACACGATTCTATAACTTAGAGATCTATGCGATTGGCCTCCTTCTTCAAATCCCGGAATGCCGAAAAGAAGAGTGAAATAAGAGATTAGTTTCTAATAGCCATTCGACTAAGGACTTTTGAAAAGCCGAAAGAACATTGAAATCCCGAAATCAATACTTACCTATTGTTTCCTTCAAGATTTGGCACAAGCAAACTCCTTTGAAGAGAATTCGGTAACTTCAGGAAGTGAGATCTAAGAATTTCGGCTTTTAGAAGATGTACAAATTGAAGAGATGGCTAAGAAAGATTCGGCCAATGAATATTAAGGAGAAGAATAGAATAATAGAGATGTGATTTCGGCTTTTAGGGATTAAAAGAAGAATAACAATAGAGGTTAAAAGATTCGGCCAACCAGGAAATTTTAGAGAGGAAGAAAGGGTGAAGAAGATGGTGATTTTCGACTTTTGAGAGGAAGAAGATGAGAAAAGAAAATAAAAGAGAGGCTTCAAAATTTCGGCACACCCCCTCTTTATATAGAAAACCGATTCCTCCCTTTAGCAGAGATTGATTTTCGGCCAACACTGCCACACATGATAGCTCCTATCCCTTTTCCCTTATCTTAATCTGTTATCTCCTCAAAAATAGCCTTTATCTGCTTATTATCCTTAAAGACTAAATCCCTAAATAATAGCCTTTATCTGCTTATTATCCACATGAAATAAATATAATAAGATTCCCAGAAAAAAAAGCATTGTGTCGTCCCCCCCTTGCTCAATTAAGTGCCGAAATCTAGCCCTATAACTTGGGCTTCAAGCAACCAAATATTTGGGCCTTCCTCATGCACTAGTGACACCACTTATAGCTCACCTTATGTGCTCCCTAGGCTCTTTGGGCCACGAGCCCAATATGTCAATTAAACTACTACAACTTCAATTTAAGCCCTTAGAGTGTCTAAACAAAATATTTAAAACAAGGCCTCAGCCCAATTTGAGCCGCAATTGTACCTCAAATTCTCAAATTAATATTTTAAGCATCCAAACACATAAAATGGACAGACCCAATTATTCAGGATGTTACAACTATTTTGCCCTTACACTTTGGCAAAATTACGATTTTGCCCCTAGGCTCGTAAATAATTTTCATCACATTTTCTTGTTACACAAGCCTAGCTGAACATTTAATCCTCTTACAACTATACTCAATTCCATCAATTTCATGCTTAAATGAACAAATTACCACTTTTGCATTTTAGTCCCAATTAGGTGTTTTCTTGACAACACCTTTCACAAAAATTGTTTCTCATCATCCTATCATTCATTTTCTTCCATAAAAACTCAACAAACAACATGAACTCTATCATGGCAAGTCCCTATACTTTCAACCATATTGCATAATAGTCCCCTCTTTAGAAAGCTTAAGCTTTAGAGGTCTCAAAAATACAAAAATTAACAACTAAAGCCATCAAAATCACTTACTTGAGTGAAGAGAAGCTTGCTGAAAATTTCAAGCTTTCAAAACCCCCTCTTTGCTGGTATTTTCGGTGGAGAGAAGATGGAGAGAAAGGTGATATTTTTTTTTCTTTATTTTATGATAAAAATAAATTTTTATCATCAATTTCCACCTAACCATTGACCAAGTCTTTTCTTTGCCCCCCTATGACTGGCCATCACTCCTCTCATGGCCTTATTGCACTTTAAGGACCTCTAATTAATAATCCATAGCTACTTGGCACCTTTAGCAATTAAAATGAAACTTTCGCACTTTATGCGATTTAGTCCTTTTTCGCAATTAAGCTAGAAATCGCTAAAATTAAGGCACCAAAATTTTCATGCATCCTTAAAAATATTTTATAACACATAACATATCATGAAAATAATTTTCTCTAACCTTGATTTAGTTATTCCGAGATCACCGTTCCGACTAGCCCCTAAATCGGGCCGTTACAATTCTCCCCCCCTTAGGGATTTTCGTCCTCGAAAATCTTATTAGAAGGAGTTATCACCAACATTCTAAAAATGTTTCCATCAACTCTTAAAAATCACAAATCCACTTATCCTCAAGTTTCTCTTACCAATAACTCTTTAGCTGTGACACATAAAGTTGAAACGTAACTTGAGACCTAGGTCATTCTTCTTTTGGGGTATATACTCAGTAATCCACCAATTTGGAATTTTGTATATGTCCAAATAATCGTTCGGATCATTACTGGTTGATTCACTACAATTTGAATGACATTTCCCCTTCTTGGGAATTTGTCAAATCAAATTTGAAATTTATAAGGTTTCATCACACTTTCTCATTAAAGCATTTATCGGCTATAGAAATCTTGACTTGTACGTTTTGGAAACTCAGCTTTTTAGTGGTCACTACCTCTGACCATAAACTCAATCATGTCGTGAAATGTACCTTATTGTAAAAAAACATTTATGCACATAACTACATGTCCTTATTCTTGCATTAGTAGATATGCTACTACTAAATCTCATACTAAAACTTCTCGTGCATACGTTCGAATTCATCATCATTTCAATTCTATCTCATACGAACCCTTTTGTTCAAAAGAAGACTCATTCTTGTCATTAACCTCGCCGAAACTAGGATATTACTAGCTACGATCAACCAAGTAACTAACTCGCATTGTCTAACATGGATCATTTATTCGGACATCTGTACTATGTCTCTCTTGTCAGAAAGTATTACAATAACCATACCTCCATCAGTATTAGCTCTAGCCGTTTCACTATTTCATTTTCAAAATCTTCTGTAGCATATGATACTCTTTCATCATTAGAAATTCAGAAAATACACATCGACGATCCCATGGATCAATACATAATACCTAACTCATAACACAGACACAAAAGTGTTCGTCTCTAGATCACTAGCCTGCCAACTCTTCCTCTCGATTCAAATTGAACTCAGTACCAGAACTTTCAATTAGTAGTTCCCTTTATAACTTTCAACTCAACCATCACGGTTTGAACCTTTCTATGAGCATATCTTTGTATCCTGCTCTCTACTCACGAACACACAGAAATTTATTCTCTTTATTGGTTCATGCACGAATATACATAGAACTCGAATCATATCTCAATACATTAATCTATTCTTTTCTCCACACTAAAAACATCTTTCTAGCACACTCTCATCTGAGTTTCTCCTGCTATGCTAATCTAAAACCTTTACTATCGTTATATCTCACGATAGCAGGGACATCTCTATCGGATTCATTAACTCTATTCGGCTTGCCGAAAACTCATCACACAGCGTGAAACTCATGCTTTCACTCCTTATACCTGAATCGTCACTAACTTCCTCCTCAATTACCCAAATAAGGTTACGAGGAGATAAAGGAAGATCGATTTCAATTAACTAAATCGACAACCATTTTGTCTGATTACACAATCAGCTAACATTCCCACATGATCTCGATTCGTGAGATAAAAAACTACATCGCCCCTGAAAGGCAAAAGATATTAACACGTAACACTTAAAGAGAGATCATTAAGACCCATACAACTATGGTTATCATAATCGAACACTCTCACAATTCAAACGTTGTTTCTTTAACCATTTCCGTCCTCAAAACTCCTTAACAATTCCTTTTATTAATGAACATCAATTTAAGAAGATCTTGATAATTATAAACCTTCGGCTTCCTACTCATTTGAGTCAAATAGCCTAGGCTAACTTTTTCTTTGCTCTTAACATTGTATAATCAATACAATCGTTAAAGCATTGGATATACTTTCTTACAATTGCCTTTATTAAGCACATACCGTACCACACTCTATACTCATCTATTTGACCCATTGATTACTAAGGATAGTGAAAGACGCATAGTCATCGTCATTCACGTAGGTAAGAAACCAATGCCACATCCCTGAGGTGGTCTTATATGGACTTCTACATCAAGTACCGATGCCATATTCTGAACATGGTCTTACACGATTCTCATATTCATTACCGATGCCATATTACAAATATGGTTTTATACGAAACTTCAACTCAATACCGAGGCCATGCCTCGAACATGGTCTTATACGGGACCTTATCTATTTCATATCTCAATGATAGCCTTTTCATTATAGTCCCCTAGGACTTCAACCTCATGTTTAACAACGATTACTCTATCTAATAGAGTATCATGTATCAATGTGATACAAAGCATTCTTAAAGTGCTAACATAAATACTGCATTAATCACATGTAAACTTACTCAATTTAACTCTACTTTCTCTTACAATCACTTATCAATTAATGAATGTTTTACGGGTTTGAGTACGTCGTCTACCTGATTTCCATAGTCCAACTATGGTCTTACTCGTATCACGACAGCATAGTCTAGCTACTTCTTTATATGCCATCACGATGCCATAGCCTCGCTATGGTCTTACATGAAATCTTATACCAATACCAATGCCATATCTCTAATGCGATCTTACATGGAACGCATGTCAATGTCAATGTCATATCCCAGATATGGTCTTACAGCAGCTCTTGTCTTAATGCCAATGCCATGTTCCAAACATGGTCTTACACTGGCACTCATAATACGGTCGATGCCATGTTCCAAACATGGTCTTACACTGACCCTCATAATACAGTCGATGCCATGTTCCAAACATGGTCTTACACTGACCCTCAAAATACGGTCGATGCCATGTTCCAAACATGGTCTTACACTAACCTTCTCATTGCCATGGTCCAACCATGGTCTTATTCATCTTTTTATCGTTGAACGACCGTACTCATTTCCTACTAAATCGAACTTTTCAGTTTTTAATCATGTGAACATATTTATCATAAACAATGGCATCACAAATCGCAAGTGCTTAATTACTCTTTCTACTTTTCACATACATCATGGAACTTACTAGTCTCATGCTTGTAAGGTAAACAAAGTACCTGTAACACTTGATCACATAGATCAGTATGCTTTACTATAATAAACATAATCTCAGCATCATCATTCATAACATGAATTATACTTGTTAGTCAGCCTTAACTAGCATGACATAATATCAACTTTACTACTAACTTTCTTGCCATCTCATTTAAGCTTTACTCTTTTTCCCAATGAATTATTATGAATAACCGAGGATACTAAATCTCGTCCCACATAACTTGATGCCAAAGCCATATCCTAGATATGGTCTTACATGGAATATCTCTTCTTGAATCAATGCCAAGCTTACCTTGACTTACATGATAACTTGCTCAATTTCGGATGCCATGCCCTGGCTTGGTTTTATACGGACTTTCTTATCTCAAGTGGTAGATCGAGTATCCTGGAAAACTCATACTTTGGCAAAATTACAATTTTGCCCCTAATCTTTCTCATAATTACACTTTTGCCCCTAGGCTCGTAAAAATAATTTTCATTCAACTTTCTTGTACTTCAAGCCTAGCCGAATCATATTCTCAACTATAGCAACCTTCAATTTCTACTATTTCACTCATGTATGACCATTTTCATAACTTTTACAATTTGGTCCTTACATGCATTTTTCATGGAAATCACTTAGAAAAAGATGTTTATCCTACATCAATCTTTCATAATCTTCCATAAAACATCAAAATACATGCATGCCATACTTGGGTAAATTTTTTAACATAAACCCTAGCTCAAAATATAGCTAGGAATAGCTAAACCGAGCTACGAAGATCTCAAAAATACAAAGAACATTAAAAACGGGGCTAGGATGCACTTACTATCAAGCTTGGAAGTTGAACAAAACCCTAGCTACGGCTCCTTGAAATTTCAGCACTTAGGGAAGAAGATGGAAACCATGTTTGACTTCTTTTTCCCTTTTTAATCTTTTATTTACCAAATGACAAAAATGCCCTTAAGGACCCTTTCTTGAGATTTTTCCTTCCCATGTCCATTTTTGTCCATCTTAACATATAATGGTCTAATTGCTAAATAAGGACCTCTAGTAATTTTTATAATTCTATTTCATACTTAAATCTTCTAGAATCTCATATTTTCTAATCCTTGCAATTTAGTCCTAATGGACAATTTATTCACTAATTAATAAAATTCCTTCATGAATTTTTTTCACACAATCATGCAAATACCTCATAAGCCTTATAAATTCATTTAAACACATATTTCTACTTTGGAATTGTAGTCTCGCACCATTATTCCGACTAGGCCCTAAATCGGGCTGTTACACACGGTTTGTATGAGTGGTTGGTCATGTCGTTTGGCTTAACCAACGCTCCTAGCACTTTTATGAGATTGATGAACTATGTTTTGAGACCCTTAATTGGTAAGTTTTGTGTTTTTTATTTCGATGATATTCTCATCTATAGAAAAACGTCGGAAGAGCATGTGTTGCATCTCAAGTCTGTTTTGGAAACTTTACGTAAGGAAACTCTATATGCTAACCTTAAGAAATGTACTTTTTGTTCTGATAAAGTTATTTTCCTTGGTTTTGTAGTTAGTTCGCAAGGCTTGGAAGTGGACGAAGAGAAAATAAAAGCCATACAAGAATGGCCGAAACGCACAACTGATGTGGTTCGGCCCAGTTAATCGAGTCGTTTCACGTAGTTTGCCTGATCGCTGATGAGGATGAGTTCGAGTTAAGTTGTTCAATGATTGTACAGCCAAGGGACTTGAATTTCAACCATTAATGCTTCCTTGGGTAGCCGAACAAACAGCAGCCATATTGATGGCATTTAAATGGCGTCTTGGGCACACAAGCAGCTTTGAGTGTGAACATGAGGAGGCAATCGCTCACAAGTGTGGAAGGTTTTGAACAGCCAATAAGTGTGAAAGGAATGTGGGAGCTGAATGAACTAATGTGAACATCCCCTTGTCTCTTGCAATACACGAACAGACTCTTGGGGAACAGAAATGAGCTGTTGACTTTTAATTTCAGCTTAAAAACTCCCTTAATTGCCATCCATGCACCTAGCCGTCCAAGGGTAGTGTACCTACACCAATTAAATCAGAAAATTAAGCTCCCTTTTTGGACACATTAAATTCGGCAGCAAACTAATAAAAACTTGCACATTAAATTTAATTATAGCACCTAATTAAGTTGTCTTAGAATAGGACATATTAAATGGCTGTAGGATTTAAGACAAATTAAATGGCCTAAAGACAACTTAAATTGCTGTAGGAATTTAGACAAATTTAACAAAGTCAAGACACAATAAAATCGGCTAGAACAAAGCATATTAAAAAATATGTAATAACATGAAACATATTTATAAGCTGTAAAAATATTAACTAAATTAAATACTGATTTTTTTTCAAAAAGTAAATGAGCTATATATATATCAAGTTGTATTTTATTCTCTTGTATTCACATTATTGTATTTGAAGTGAAAAAAAAAGAAAAAAACATACGAAATTCTACACATTAAATTTAATTATAGCACCTAATTAAGTTGTCTTAGATTAGGACATATTAAATGGTTGTAGGATTTAAGACAAATTAAATGGCCTAAAGACAACTTAAATTGCTGTAGGAATTTATACAAATTTAACAAAGTCAAGACACAATAAAATAGGCTAGAACAAAGCATATTAAAAATATGTAATAACATGAAACATATTTATAAGCTGTAAAAATATTAACTAAATTAAATACTGAATTTTATTCAAAAAGTAAATGAGCTATATATATATCAAGTTGTATTTTGTCCTCTTGTATTCACATTATTGTATTTGAAGTGAAAAAAAAAGAAAAAAATATATACGAAATTCTACACATTAAATTTAATTATAACACCTAATTAAGTTGTCTTAGATTAGGACATATTAAATGGCTGTAGGATTTAAGACAAATTAAATGGCCTAAAGACAACTTAAATTGCTATAGGAATTTAGAAAAATTTAGCAAAGTCAAGACACAATAAAATCGGCTAGAACAAAGCATATTAAAAATATGTAATAACATCAAAAATATTTATAAGCTGTAAAAATATTAACTAAATTAAATACTGAATTTTATTCAAAAAGTAAATGAGTTGAATGTAAAGAAAATGAGCTCAAATTGAGCTGAATGAAACGCAAGTGAGCTGATCCAAATTGATTGAAATTTGATGAGCTGAAAGTGAGCTCAATTCAGCTGGAAAATGGCGCATGGGACCTTCTAGGAGTTGATCTGAGTTGGGTTCATAAGAGAAAACCTTTGTGTCGAACCTCAATTTGATGAAAGAAGCTAGAAAAGCTCCTATGAGGTGCTTAGATTAAGTTCGGCTCATTAGAACCTCGGGCAACTTGAGGAGCTTGCTAAAAGAGTTTGGGGAGCTCCCAACCGTGCTCACATTATTCCCCCCTTCTTCAAAATGACTTGTCCTCAAGTCGAGTCGTTTGTTCACATCAAAACTCATATCCTTACTCGGCTTGCTACAGACAAACGGGGTGAATGGAATTTCAAAAACCTGTTTAGATAGCTTCTTCATAATCGGTAATAAATTAGGCATAGAATTCAATTCAGAAAATATGAAAAAACTATCACCAAACTGATCCAAACACATAGAACGCATACAACCATCATCAAGGAAAGTCTTACCAAACAAATATTTCAAAATAAATGTAGACACAACTAGTTTAATTCGTTCATGGCTCAAGCAAACACATTTCTCACCACAATTCAATGAGCACATATTTTCAACATGTACAGAAAAAGGGAAAAATCCTTTTGATTCATGATCTCGCACAATGTTACCTTGCAATGGAAGTTGGACGATTGGCTTACCAACAATTGCATCGACAACTTCATCATCCGAAACAGATAAACGATTATAAATTAAAGAATGGCAATTATCTTGAAAAAAGTGCAAGACCTTTTCAAAATTCATTTCGTGGTCAAGGCCATCAACTAGAGATGAACGGAGTTGTTTAGGGATTAGTTAAGTTTTACCTTGCTCACCACTAGAAAAGAAAAGACAAGGATCGGCTTTACCCTTTTCAAGTAGCACAAATTTTCTTTCTTGGGCAAGGTAGTGAAGTTGATGATCATCACTCCGATTAACCTGAAACGAAGGAAATACATAAAGACAACGAGCACGTTGATTAGTCAAAATTGCTCTCTCTTTTTCACTCGCCTCTCTTTGATCTTCTTTTTCTTTTTCTTTTCCTCCACTCTTGTTTTTCTCACAAATTTTGTTCTTGTCTCTCGATTTTTCTTCTTTCTTTTCTTTTGAATCTTTATTCTTTTCTTTCTCTCGCAATTGTTCCATGAAACATTTTAATCTTTGTTGATCTTCCAACACTTGTTGTGGTGATAAAGGGGCCAAAGTGACATTTTTTCCATTGTGCTTGAAGGAGTATTGGTTGGCAAATCCGTCGTATCCGACTCGCCGATCAAACTGCCATGGCCTTTCGAGCAGTAAGTGGCCTGCATGGATGGGCACTACGTCACATAATACCTCATCTTGGTACTTTCCAATAGAAAATGGAACTAGGGCTTGTTTGGTTACCTTTAGCTCAACACCTTCATTGAGCCATTGCAGCTTGTACGGGCTCGGGTGTTTAGTAGTCAGCAAGCCTAATTTTTCGATCATAAGTGTGCTTGCAACATTTGTGTAGCTCCCTCCGTCAATAACAAGGCTACAAACTTTTCCTTGGACATGACAACGGGTATGAAACAAATTCTCTCGTTGTGGTTCACTTACAGAACATTGCGCATTTAGGCTTCTTTTTACTACGAGCATCTCGCCTTCAACTGCAAATTCTATCTCGTCTTCGTTATCGGATGGGTTTTCAACATCATCTTTGTTCTTTTCTACTTCCTCCTCCGATTTGATTTCTCCGTTAGGAAGCATCACCATCGTATTGCGATTTGGGCATTGACTCGCAATGTGCCCTCTTCCTTGACACTTAAAACACTTAATGTCTCGGGATCGGGTTTGAGCATTTTCAATGGACTTACCTTTGCTAGATTCGACCAAAGGCTTGGTGGACTTCATCGGCACCGATGGTTCTTTTGCTTGACTTACCGAAGGAGTCTTATTCGCACCTTTACTCCATTTGGACACGTTTGAAGCGGGGTAACCCCGGGCAGAACCTTTTTTTCTTGAGTTGCTTCTCAACTTTGATCGCCATATGCACCATGTCAACGATCTCCACGTAGTGTTGCAACTTGACAATGTTGGCTATCTCTCGGTTGAGTCTGGCCAAAAATCGTGCCATAGTCGCCTCGCGATCTTCTTGCACATCTGCGCGAATCATAGCGACTTCCATCTCTTTGTAGTAGTCCACCACACTTTTCGTCCCTTGGGTGAGATTTTGGATTTTTTGATACAACTCTCGGTGATAATAAGATGGGATGAATCGTTATCGCATCACGGCCTTCATTTCAGCCCAAGTGCTAATGGGTCGCTCTCCATTATGCCTCCGGCTCGTAGTGAGTTGGTCCCACCAAATCATGGCGTAGTCGGAAAACTCAATAGCAGCCAACTTAACTTTCTTGGCCTTGGAATAGTTGTGACACTCGAACATAAGTTTGATCTTCTTCTCCCACTCGAGATAAGCTTCGGGATCCGAACGACCATGGAGCAGCGGTATGGATAACTTGATGCTTTTAAGGTCATCATCGAACCTTTCTCGATCTCGTTGGCCTAAGTTGCATTGGCCTCTCCTACGGTCGCTTACATTGGAGCCTTGATCGCTTTCGGGATCGCTTGGTTCAGAAAGTTCATCGTCTTGAACTCGTCGTCGGCCTCGATTCCTCGGGAGGCTTAAGGGAGTTCTTTCTCGTTGGGCTCTTCCTTCCACATGGTCGAGTCTTTCTTGAATTGGCTCCAACTTCCGGTCGAATAGACATTCAACCTCGCGAAGTAAAGCTTGTAGATTCAAGTCTGGGATGTTCCGAACAGGTTGCCTTTCATTTCGCTCTGCCGTATTCCTTTCGGGACTTCGGGACATAAGATTATTAAGACCTCACCACAAAATTCTCACAATTCACTCGGAAAGAAAAAAATACTAGATTTTTCACTCTGCTCGTGTTTTCGCTCATTTTTGGATTTTTCTACTCTCTAATAGACTCGCACTCTCTAGCCTTTTTCCACTCGACCTCGTCTCACGATTTCGTACTTTGTCTCAAAAGGCCTATTTGGTTGCTTTGGGGTCGATTTCAATAAGGTTACAAGGGATATGATGTTTAGGGTGTAGGATAGGCTGAAACAAAAAGAAATTGGGGTTTGAGTGTGGCCTTTGGGAAGAAATGAGGGTAGAACGAACGGTTTCGATGATCGGGAACAGAAGAAAAGAAAAAACAAGAACAAGAACTTCACACTTCACTTTTTTTTATACTCGTATTTCTTTTTTTTTTTAATTTTGTATATTTTTTTCTCTTCAAATACAACGAATTACAACTTGAATACAACTTTTGAAAAAAAATAATTTAATTTTGAATTTTTTTTTTCACTTTACAAACCTACTCCAGGATTGTCTCGTACGTCGGCGCTCCTCGTTTTCAAGCTCTGATACCAAATGATGTGGTCTGGCCCGGGTTAATCGAGTCGTTTCACATAGTTTGCCCGATCGTCGACGAGGATGAGTTCGAGTTAAGTTGTTCAATGATTGTGTAGCCAAGGGACTTGAATTTCAAACTTTAATGCTTCCTTGGGCAGCCAAACAAATAGCAGCCATATTGATGGCATTTAAGTGGCGTCTTGGGCACACAAGTAGCCTTGAGTGTGAACTTGAGGAGGCAATAGTTCACAAGTGTGGAGGGAAGGTTTTGAACAGCCAACAAGTGTGAAAGGAATGTGGGAGCTGAATGAACTAATGTGAACATCCCCTTGTCCCTTGCAATACATGAACAGACTCTTGGGGAAGAGAAATGGGCTGTTGACTTTTAATTTCAGCTTAAAAACTCCCTTAATTGCCATCCATGCACCTAGCCATCCAAGGGTAGTGTACCTATACCAATTAAATCATAAAATTAAGCCCCCTTTTTGGACACATTAAATTTGGCAGCAAACTAATAAAAACCTGCACATTAAATTTAATTATAGCACCTAATTAAGTTGTCTTAGATTAGGACATATTAAATGGCTGTAGGATTTAAGACAAATTAAATGGCCTAAAGACAACTTAAATTGCTGTAGGAATTTAGACAAATTTAACAAAGTTAAGACACAATAAAATCAGCTAGAACAAAGCATATTAAAAATATGTAATAACATGAAACATATTTATAAGCTGTAAAAATATTAACTAAATTAAATACGAAATTTTATTCAAAAAGTAAATGAGCTGAACGCAAAGAAAACGAGCTCAAATTGAGCTGAATGAAACCCAATTGAGCTGATCAGAATTGATTGAAATTTGATGAGCTGAAAGTGAGCTCAATTCAGCTGGACAATGGCGCATGGGACCTTCTAGGAGTTGATCCGAGCTGGATTCATAAGCGAAAACCTTTGTGTCGAACCTCAATTTGATGAAAGAAGCTAGAAAAGCTCCTATGAGGTGCTTAGTTTGAGTTCGGCTCATTAGAACCTCGGGCAACTTGAGGAGCTTGCTAAAAGAGTTTGGGGAGCTCCCAACCGTGCTCACATCAACAACCATCAGCCAAGTCTGGAGTTTCCATGGCTTAGCCAGTTTTTATCGATGGTTTGTTCCCAATTTCAGCACCATATCTGCCCTATTGAAAAGTGTGATAAAAAAGAACTCTGCATTCTATTGGAACGATGAGCAAGAGAAATCTTTTGTTGATATTAAAAACTGCCTTACTAACGCACCTTTACTTGCTTTGCCTGATTTTACTAAGACTTTTGAACTCGAGTGTGATGCATCAGGTGTTGGAATAGGTGCCGTTCTAACTCAAGATGATCGACCCATTGCCTACTTTAGCGAGAAGCTTAATGGAGCCCCACTTAAGTATCCGGTTTATGATAAGGAGATGTACGCACTAGTTCGGGCTCTCGAGACGTGGCAACACTATTTGTGGCCAAAAGAGTTTGTGATCCATTCCGATCATGAAGCACTGAAACATATCAAAGGCCAGCACAAGTTGAACAAGAGGCATGCTGAATGGGTCGAGTATCTCGAGTCATTTCCCTATGTAATTAAGTACAAAAAAGGTAAAGATAATGTTGTAGCCGATACCCTATCGAGGAGGTATACATTATTGTCTTCACTTGAATCGAAATTGCTTGGTTTTTCTTTCTTAAAGGATTTGTATGCCAATGATGCTGATTTTAGTGAGATTTACTCTACTTGTGAGAATACTGCCTTTGATAATTTCTATAGGTATGACGGGTTCTTATTCAAGGAAGGAAAGCTATGTATTCCACAAAGCTCTATCCGAGATTTACTTGTCCATGAAGCGCATAGTGGAGGCCTCATGGGACACTTTGGTGTTCGCAAAACCTTAGCAACCCTTAGCGAACACTTCTATTGGCCCAGGATGAAGCAAGACGTGGAACGAGTATGTGAGAGGTGTTTGACATGTAAAAAGGCCAAATCAAAGGTTCAGTCGCATGGTCTGTATACTTCCCTGCCCGTAACCGAAGCACTTTGGGCGGATATATCCATGGATTTCATCCTTGGATTACCTAAGACGAAAACGGGGAAGGATTCTATTTTTGTTGTAGTTGATCGTTTTTCTAAAATGTCCCATTTTATTGCTTGTACAAAGACTGATGATGCCTTTCATATTTCTAATCTTTTCTTTATGGACGTTGTTCGCTTGCATGGAATTTCGCTAACCATCGTGTCTGATCGTGATGCAAAATTTCTTAGACACTTTTGGAGATCTTTGTGGAGTAAACTCGGAACTAAACTACTGTTCTCAACTACATGCCATCCTCAAATGGATGGACAAACGGAGGCGATCAACCGAGTCCTATCCACCTTACTACGAGCTGTCATTCAAAAGAATTTAAAATTATGGGAGGACTGTCTGCCTCATATCGAATTCACCTACAATCGATCTGTTCATACGACGACCAAACATACACCTTTTGAAGTAGTTTACGGCTTTAATCCATTAACGCCCCTAGATTTAATTCCTTTACCTAATGATCAACTAATTCATTTTGATGCTAGGAAGAAGGCCGATTTTGTGAAAAGCCTACATCAAAAGGTACGAGCCAATATAGAGGCAAAGGCTGAGTCATATGCACAACAAGCCAATAAGGGGCGCAAAAGAATGGTTTTCGAACCCGGAGATTGGGTTTGGGTTCATATGCGTAAGGAGCGCTTTCCAACCCAACGAAGGTCCAAGTTGTTACCTCGAGGAGATGGACCTTTCCAAGTCATAGAATGCATAAATGAAAATTCATATCAACTTGATTTGCCGGGTGATTACAACATAAGTGCCAGTTTTAACGTGTCTGATCTATCTCCCTTTTATACAGATTTCGAATTGAGGACAAGTCACTTCGAAGAAGGGGGATGACATGACCACGCCCTGAAGCTCAACAAGCTCTAACCCCGATCACATCGAGCTCCCTAAAGGACCCATAACTCGAGCTCGAGCTAAGAGCCTTCAAAAAGCTATTTCAGCTTTATTTGCTCAACTTTGGAATTAAAATGAGCTCCATGTTAAAGGAGAAGTTTGGGCCAGCTCATTAAAGGCTCCTTGCATCTTAGTGCAAGCTGATCTCAGCTCATCACTAGCTCCCCGAGCTCCAACTAGCTCAATTAATTCAGCTCGTTTGAGCTCGATTTAGTTTCTTTCCAGCTCATTCCTTTCATCAATTTAATAAATTAAGTATTAGTTTCATTTTAATTAAATTGATATAGCTCAAGACTGATTTCCCTAGCTCAATTCAGCTCATTAAGCATTTTCACTTATTTTTTAGCTAGCCGAATTTAATATTCTAGCTAGTCCATAATTAAGTGTTTTAATTTATCCTAGTATGCTATTTAATTTGTCTAGATGATGTTTTGATTATGTTCAGTCGAATCTATAATTGGTTTAATGTGATCATATGCTATGTAGGTTCAGCCAAATGTGAGAGGAGCAATAAATGATGTTCATTCACGGCTTAGTTAAAAGTATGCAAGGATGCATGTATGGCTGAATTCAAGAATGATGGCTGATTCATTGGCTTCCCCAAGGTTTCCATTTAGCCAAGAGACACTAGCAACCTTAATTTCCCAAGTTTGGCCGACCACCTCCCCAAAGCACCTTCAAGCCGTTCACATTTGGTGTTCACACCTAGTGACCAATCGGCTGGTCATGTTCACACACAAAAGACTTCTCAAGCTCCTTGTTCACACAACAAATGGCTGTTGAAGACCCTCATTAAGGCACACACCTTTTCGGTCAAACACCACAATATGAATGCCTCATTAATCTTCACCCAAGTCACTTTCCTTCATCAAGAAGCTATCTTTTGGTGCTCCATTCAGCCGAATATAGACTTAGCTTACTAATGAATATTTTCTAGATTATTCCAGCACATTCATAGCCGAATTACTTAGCTTTTAAGCTTGTTCATTTTGTCCATTCGGCTATCTCTTGTAAGCTATAAATAGTTTTCTCATTACATGTATAAGGGACTTTTGCCATTTTATTGAATGAACTATTGTTCTTGTGAGGTTTCTTCCTCTCTATTTTTGTACGAGTCTCGAGTGACTTATCTAGCGTGCTAGTGGCGTCAACCCGAACTCTTTCCCGAACTTATCACCGTCTTTGGTGTGGCGTTCATCCATCAAATTATACCTTTGGTTCCTACCTTTTTAGGTAACGGGTCAAGGTCCACCTTCACTTCATCACCAACCACCTTAAGCGATATAAGTCCTGGGGAGATACTCGTTATAGTATTGAATCGTTCTTGAAGCTTGAGTTCTATTTTCCATCTCACCGTCTATCAAATTATCTATCCCTCCTTCTTGTTAAACCGAACCTATCTCATTCATATCCAACTTATCTTTTAATTCTTTGTCAACTTTCGCTTTTACTTAGCCAAAATACACCCTCTGTTCAAACCGAACGATACTTCCTCGACGACGATCGGGCAATTACGTCGACTCGACTCAACCTACCTAGCCGGTTCACGTCATATTCCTTGAAATGGTAAGTTATATTCATGATTTACGAACTTACTAAGCATTATATGCTTACGTAGTTTTCTTTCCTATGTTTTATAGATTATTGAAAACTCAATTGGTTTGGAAGCTCGTCAGAGACCTATCACACTATCTAGCAAATATATCGGCAGTTTTTGATGTTTTGGTCAATGTTATAATGGCATGTATAGGTGGACTTGTGGTTTATGTTAGTTGATAAGTTTGGCATGTATATGTGTTATTATGGTTGGTATACTTTTGGTACTTATAGCACTTTGTTGATGTTTGTTAATATGGTTAAATTGGTGCATGTTTTCAATAGCCAATTTGGTATGTGATGGAGTAGTTGCAATGTGGTCAAGTATGGTATGTTTGATATGGAAATGAGCTAGATGTGTTTGAATGAAATATGGTCAATTATGCATAAGTTTAGGTATGTTAGTTTGATTATGATTGAGGTGCCTATATGGCATATTGGTTGAATGGAATTTGGTCATTTGAATTGGTCATGTTATGCATGTTTTGGTATGTTTGTGATGCCTTGGTCATGTGTGCCAATTGTGTTTAGGTACAAGCTTGAAATGAGTGATGGAAATGGCTTGAGTTTTGGCCAATTTCATGTCCGTACGGCCTAAGACACGGGCGTGTGTCTCAGCCATGTGTGACACATAGCCATACGACACAGTCATGTGTTCCCTGTCGATTTTAAAGGTTACAAGTCAAGCAGTTACACGGCCTAGCACACGGCCTGGCACACTGGTGTGTGAGGCCATTTCGAGTGTTACACATCCTGGCACACTAGCGTGTGACCTAATTTCAAAAGTTACACGAGCACAGACATGGGCTGGGACACGGTCGTGTGTCCCTATTTTGATTGTTACACGGCCTGAGACACAGGCGTGTGTCTCAGCCGTGTGTGCAGTTTAAAATTTCTAAATTTTTCCTCAATGTTCCAAATGTTTCCAATTTAATCCCGAATCATTTCTAAAGTGTTCCTAGGGCCTCTAAGGCTTGATTAAGGGACAATATGCATGTGGATAAATGATTTATGCCATGATTATGTTGAGGTACTAAATGTATGTCTTAAAGTTACATTTTTATGATAATGCCCTGTAACCTTATTCCAGCGACGGATACGGGTTAAGGGTGTTACAGCTTTAGCCATATTCAATTCATCCCCATGATCTTAGGTTCCAAACTCTTATTGACTGCTATTGTCTAATTTAGGGTGGTCAACGATAATACAGAAGTCCTCCGAATCAAGGTTGGAAACATCATACATGACCTCTTCCCTTGGAGGTAGCACCCTAGATATCTCTTGGTGCATTTTCCTCATCTGTTCCATCATGTCTAGCATGTTTGATAATCTTTCGAAGTTGGATGGCTCAACAGTTTCATATGAAGGAACCTTGTGCAAATCATAAAGAGATTCATCTGAGTGTTTGAGAATATCATTGTCTTTGTCGTACGACACATAAAGAGGTTTGTATGAGTACTCATTGTCCTTACACCTGTTATCATCGCTCCATTGGTTCGTCGTGGCTCCATTTGACCAACCTGTTATGTAGTTCCATTTGTCATCCCAAGAGTTCCTTTCATCATTATACGACCTGTAATCAAAATTTTCCATAATTAAATCTTCTAGTCAACAAGGTAAAAAAATTGAGAATAAAAATAACACAATTAAATAATATAAAAATTAGTACACTATCTAGCTCGTTCGTCTTTCGACTAATATTATTCATAAGTAATTGGTTTAATAACAATTATCACCATCACAATCCTTGACAACTTGACCACCTCCGGACTAACTAACGTCTAGAGTGTGAATAGTGCTACAAAATATATGAAATTAAGGCAGTATCCGCAAGTATACGATTTAGGTTGTAATAAAGTTTGTTTACAATGAAACACTTGGTAAGTATTCCAAGGATCGTACCCAAGGGATTACAGTTTAGGGAAAATTGCTATTAAGCCAATTACCAGAAATAATTACTAATCTGCTTGAGTCATGAATTAGTAGTGTTAACATCGAAACAAGATGATAATAATATTAATAAACTAAATAAATTGAAAAAAATCCTAAATCTACTCCTAAGTTAATGTACAGGCTTCTCCTCACCCTTGTTTCGACTATGCAAGTTCCTTTAGTCTAGATCCAATTGTTTTATCTAATTAATTATTGATATAGGGTTCTATTCAACTAGCTAGTCATCAACCTAGTTGCGCCTCTCGACGTTCAATTAACCTAATGAGTCGGTAAGAACTACTTATCTCTTGACCTCACAGTCTAGACTAGATTGGGGTAAGCTTTTCACGAATAGACAATACCGATTTTGGGTTCATTCCCACTTATATGACTTCCTAGGGTCGTCAAGCCTAGGGTTTTAGGTTCTTCCTTTCCCAACCAACTTATCTGCTATGAAACTCTATCTTTCAATCAATTAATTAGGTTAAAACAATTAAAACATGTGAAATATGCATAAAGCATAAATTGATTCTAATCTTTACACAAACATTTAACTAACAATGTTAAAGAAAAAGATATAAAGAATAGAATAAGGAAAAGAGATGCTCATGGATTTATCGATGATAGTGTGCCTCCGGAATGATCTCCACTCGCGAAAGTCTCACTTTGGAATAGGATCTTCCGATTACAAGAACATAAAATACTCTAAGTGAAAACTAAGAACGAAGTAAAAAACCTAAGAATAATTTTTGTCTCCCTAAAATTGTCTGTTTAAACTAATTACAATTGGTTTTATATAGGCTAAACTCGGAATATTAAAGTGTTTAAATTATCCTTGAAGTCCTTAGAGTTTAACTAGGACAAATACTCCTAATTTCCCTCAAAAACACAATTATCTCATGTAATGACTTTTTGGGTTGCGCAGGGATGGTGTTGCAACACAGGCCTACAGTGTTGCAACATCGGGTCCGATGTAGCGACACCAAAGGCAGTTTCGCTCCGAGACTTTGTTTTTGCTTCTGTCTTTGATATTGCACCATTGGTGTCTTGATATCGCGACATAAGCATCAGTTTTGGCCCGAATATGCATCTTTAGCTCTCGATTTATCCTATAAGACCGTGTAACCTTATTTAGATATATAAAATATATAAAAAAAACTACTAAAAATCATAAATTACTACTTTAAGCATGAAAACCTAAATATATGCTAAGATGCTTTGATTTAACTATTAAACAAGCTAAAGTTATGTGTAAAAAGGATGTAAATAATTATAATTCATGGCAGATCAGAATTCTACTACTATGAATGATGCTACATACTGTAGAAGTTGTATACCCAACGCATCAATTTTTGGTTCCTTATCTATTTGAACTCTAACTTTTACTTACATTAAAGTATACGAGTCATGCATACATAGTCCATCATCCACTCAGGATTAATGTATGTCGCACCATGAATGTCATAAGTGAATAAATCTATAAACTAATTCAAGATCTATTCTACTTGGGTCCAGTCTGATGTATTGTCAGTCTATCTTCTAGAAGTCATCCGCTCCAATGTCCAAAACAAAGCATATTCCCAAGTGGACTTGATAAACGACATATTAGTTTTTCAATCAGCTTGCTCATTTCTGATTAAACTAAGGATATGTTTGGGTTCATCTACTAATAGAAATTATCTTTTTGTACTTCCAAATGAAATCCTATAATTTAACTAAATATATAAAATAACCTACAATCTAAATTAAAAACCTAACTTCAAATCCTAAATTAAGATCTTATACATAACTTAATATAAGAATCCTACAAACAACCTAAAATTATTCTAAAGTTTAAATTAACTCGTCCAATGGATTGAAATCTTAAACAAAATGGAACCTAAATAAAAGCATTTAAAATCTAAAATCTAAAATTATTAGTGACCCAAAATCTCAAAATATAAACAGAAGCATATATATAAAAAAGAAAATCAACTTATGACAAATAATCACAATAATAATAGTAATAGTACCAATAACAACACTTAAATAATAATATCCATGATAGTAATAATAATTAACAGAAGTAAAATGATGAAGATGAAAATTAATGCAAAAATTTTAAATTCGAAACATAAATAAATAAATGAAATAAAAATGAAATAAGAAAATAAAGGGTTAGGGTTTAAAAACAATGAATGTAAGAAGTAGAGCACTGAACAGGCAATTATTTGCCTTGGGTTTTCGAAATCGGAGTAAACACAAATCAAAGGGACTTGCAATATTCCCTTGCGGCGGTCCCCCTTAGCAAATGATGGGGGAACGGAGGACTTATGCAGAAATTCCCCTTTTTTAATGGTTGTAAAAAAGGTTGAGAACCTAATAATTTTAATATTTTCCCCTTTTTTTTTAGCAAATACCAAATGACTTTCTCTCTCTTTTTCTCTATTGTGTGGTCTTCTTCTCGGCAAGCTCCCCCGCCAGAGAACCCAAGGGTTCTCCGGCCTTCAGTAGCGGAGCACGGTGGCCGGTATATTAAAAACTTTTTTTGAAAAATGTTTTGTTTCTTTTAGTTCTTTTCTGTTTTCATTTCTTTTTCGGTCTTTTTGTTCGGTCTCTGGCCCAGCTCCGTTACCGGAGAACCGTCCTGTCTCCGGCGCTGGAGCTCCTTCACGGTGGACTCAATATAAAAAAGAAATAAAACAAGCCACTTTTTAAACCCCGTACTCTTCTTTTTTTTAAAAAGAAAAAGCCGACATCGTCAAACTCTTTTTCTTCCTTATTTCTCTCCTTCGAATGAATACCTTCGAAAGGGCCTCTTCCTTTGCTTACTACTTTCTCTCTATATTTCTGGGATTCTTTCCTTTTTATTTTATTTTTGCTTTTATTTCTGTCTGCTGACCTAGGGTTTTTGTCTTTTGTAGTTTATATACTAGTTAGTGCTAATCTCGTTTATTGCTAATTTTGTATTGCTCAATCTGTAATCTGTTCGTTTGGTTGTTTAATCCATTTTTGTTGTTTGTAAAATTTCAAAAATTGTTTGTTTCTTTTTACGAATTTACCCTTATGCTGAGTACTTGGGCTATTGGTTGCCAAAATGAATAAAATTGCTATCTTGATTCTTTCTTCCCTGCCGCAACAGTTAGCTAGGTACAGCACCCTAGCTATAAAGATGAAAAAAAAAAAAGAAATATGGGCCTTTAGGCCGAATTTAAAACGATCTTGAAAATTATTTTAGCCTTGTGTCTTGCAAATGATTAATTTTGGGTCAAAGAAAATGAAGCAAACATGGAAATTGGGCTTTGAACAAAAATTGGGCTTGAGAATCGATTTTAACATTAAAAAAGAAATGATTTGAGGCTTAGAAACAATTTATTTTTTCAAAGCTTAACTAGCTTCCAACGGCCTAGGGTCAAAAGCAAATTTACAAGATTTTAAGATCATATTAACACTATGTTCATTCGGGTAATTAATTGTAATGGACAAAAAAAAAAAGGAAAGGAAAAGAATGGATAAAATTGGATACTTTTAGTAAATCTCAAGAGTTTGTGAGCTGAATTGGATACTTTTGGCAATCCAAGTAGGCAAGTGGAGATATCTCAAGTATGGGACTTGATGAGCATTTCTCAATTCTTCCTATAGCTTGATTTCTGAATATTAATGATTATTATATTGCCTTGTTTTCAAAGCATTAGCTAAATTTCTTCAAGGTTAATTGTATTTGGACGATGAGTTGATGTGATAAGATTAACACGGATGTCAATTTACATGTTAATTTTGCTTAACTGATTGGGCTCAACTTGATTTTAGTGTTTGATACACATTAGTGTTTCTAGTCATACAATAAATGAGAGTTAACCATAGTGATCCAATCAATTAGTGTCGTGGGAGATAGAGCCAACCAGTGAAGTTCTAAATTAGAGGCAAACATTATTCTTTCTAGTTTTATCTTTGGAGTATTTATTTGACAATGATCTCTTGAAAATATTAAGAAATATTATTTTAGAAAATTCATTGAAATATATATGTTGTTTTAGAGATAAAAATCCCAATACTAATATTAACATTCTGCTTTTTTTTTTATGTCTGTAAAATTTGAAATTTCATTTTAACATAATAATGAATAAATTTAAAAAAATAATAATAAGGTATGATATGATAATTATTCATTTTATTATTTAACCATGAAATCAGAGATTTAATTTTCAATTATAAAAAAAAATATTCGATAACAAATAGTTTATTTCTTTTAAAAACATCTGCGACCACCGTTAATTAAGGTTAAGGTCAACAACCCGATTTGGAAAAAAAATTGGTGAAGCTACAAGTAGGTAGCGAATTAGCAAGTAGGTGTTAGGAAAAGCAACAATTAGGAGTTCACGTGTGAGATAAATAAAAGGAGAACCCGTGAAGGATGCACTGATTCCAAGCGAAGGAAAGCAGACAAAATTCCTGGCATTTCACCACCCGACAACACCCTATTTATATCCACTCTACGACAACTTGGATTCATCAGCACTTCCAGCTTCAACCTTCACCATCAGGTTCAGCAATATAAATAGATAGAGACCCGTGACTCATTCTTTACTATCAATGCCAACTCATCTGTTGCTTAAAAATGATCTTGTGGATTTAATTATTATAAGATGATTTTTTCTTTGTGTGTATGGGACAATCACATGGCAGCTTTTGCAAATAATTTTTCTATTCTGTTTTCTTTGTTCTTTTGATTTGTTCTCAATCAACAATATGTAAGATGGGTCAATTTTGGCACTTGGATTTGGAGTGAAATAGTTAACCTATCGTTTCATAAGTTGCTTATTGAAGCAAATTAGTTCCAGTATAAAAGAAATCAAATTTAAATTTGTCTATTTATTTTTGAAGTAAATATTTTAAAATTGTAAAGAGTGTAAGCTTGTTAGAATGTTAAAAGATTATTAGAATTATTGTATTTTACAATGAATTTTCGAGGCTACGTATTTTTAATATCATATTTTTTGGTGTACTTTTTAATATCATTTTAAGCACAAGTGAACAACTTTTTAGTGTTGAAATTTACTTTCACTTTAAAATTAATTTCATTAAAAAAAAAACTAATACAGGCAATGGAAAGTAATCCGGACAAATTTCAGCAAAGGATGTCATGAGCCATGCTTCGACTGTCGAGCCATGTCTTGTAAGAAGCTTGCGAGTTTGCCAGGCTTATTGATCCATGTGAAACTTTCCTGGCATCTTTCGAGATCTAAACAACAAACCTTAAAATAAAAAGGAGGAAAACATATTTAAGTTTGAAGTTTTTACTTTTTTGACAAATCAAATTAATTATTGTAAGCAGCCAAGTCATTACAGTTAGTGGTGAGTATTCGATTGAGTCGAGTCAAGTCAAATCGAGTTAAAAAATTTTAAGTTAGTCGAGTTAACGAATCCTATTTTAACAACCGAACTCAATTTGAATTTTTTTCGAGTTAGATCGAATCGAGTCAAAAAATTTCAGAGTCAATTTGAGTAGAGTTAACGATTCCTATTATTTATACTTAATGTTGTGTTTACATTAATCAATTATTTAACTAGTAAATGAAGTATAAAATTATTTAACTACATAAACAATATAATGGTTTTGCCTTTTAACTTAATGAGTAAACATTTATCAAAATAACGTAGTTTTACCTTTTAACTTAATGGTTTTGACTTTTAACTCTGGAAAAGGTAAACATTTATCAAAATGGCGTAGTTTTGCCTTTTGTTATTCGAATTTTCGAATAACTCGAATTATGTAATTCATATTCGAGTTAAATCGAAAAACTTAATTTTTTAATCGAGTTGATCTAAATAACTTAATTAACTCAAATAACTTGAACTATTTAATTCAAAATTTAAAAATTTTATCAAATTTTTTAAATCAAATCGGAGGTACTATTATTTGAGAATTAAGGGAAAAGAAAGATTGGGACATAGCAAAGCAAACAAGATAAGGAAAAAATAATAAAAAGAAAAAGAAAATCAAAATGTGACAATTGAAGCTTAATTTCTTCATTTCTTTGATCTTGAAACCCTTCTAATCAAAACTAGCAAACAAAGAAGACGATAGAACACAAAGAACCCAACTAAGATGTAGATGTTTGTCCATCTTTGTCTCTCATGGAGTCCTTTCTTTTGTAATACATCAGCTCCTGTTACCATGCAAGTGCTGGTTTCATTGTACCAAAGAAAACACCTTGATACCAGGCAAGAATACTCATTGATAAGAAGCGCATCAAGAGCGTATTTATACATTGAGAAAAAGTGCATGAAGAGCCAGTACTTGGGCATGCTATCCTTGGAGATGAAATAGCCAGAGAAGAGGAAAAAGGAACCCAGAAGTATTGTTACAAGTGAAGTTCCGGCTATATAATTTGGCGCAAGAGAACTCAAGAAGAGGACAAATGAATTTGCCATTAGAACGATGATCCAAATGACCAAAACGAAGTAAGCAAAAGCTTGCCATGAAGCACATAGACCCACTAAGAAGTAGACAGAGATGGAATATATGATCGCAATGGCAAGCAAATAAGGCAAGAAGACAAGGGTATTGGCGATGAGGTAAGACGAGAGTCTATAAACCCCGCTTGACGTTTCCCTCAGCAGAATTGGCCTTTCATTAAGGAAGATTGGAAGGGTTTCAGTTGTAGAGGAGAGAAGGAAGGTTAGGGTGAAGGCAAAGAGACCAAATCTTTTCTCTATACCTTCCTTGTCATAACCAATATTAATGTAGATTGTACCTAAAACAAGACCCACAATAAGAGCTTCTAATGCATTGGTTAAAAGAAGCTGCCGTGTTCTGTATATAATCTTCCAAAACCTGTTATATAGAGAGCAGATTTCATCAAGTCTTGAGCTTCTATACCTGACATCACTTGCTTCTTTATTGTCGGGGCTTATAACAGATTCTTGTGGTGATGGAGGGAGTGATGGCGGTGTAATCGGTTTGTTAGCATGCAGCTGGTTTAATATTTCCATTGCATACTCGAGGGCGTTGAGCTGAGGAGGGACGGTAAACCCGTTGGAGCTTAAGAATGCCTCAAGAGAAAATAGAGTACCATGGTGCACCACAGTCCCTTTTGATAGCAAGAGGATTCTATCAATGGTGGAAAGAATCTTGAAGCTTGGTTGATGTATGGATAAAACAACAGTGCGGTGACGTGAAGCAGCTATTGATTTGAGGATCTGCATTACATTGAAAGCGGAAGTACTATCAAGGCCTGAAGTGGGTTCATCAAGGAGTAATACAGCAGGGTCATGGAGGAGACTTAGACCTATTGAAACACGCCTTCGCTCACCACCCGACAGCCCATGAGATAGCTTGGTGTTAGACAAGTGCGTTAGACTTAGCTCTGACAGAAGAGATGTCACGGTGGTGTCGACATCAGATGTTTTAGGGACGAGAAGCCGGGCAGCAAAAGCAAAAGTTTCAGCCACAGTCAGCAATGGCAAGCATGCGTCATGTTGAGGAACATAAGCTGAGAGCTTCCGAAATGAAGAAGGGTTGATAGGAGTGGAATTGAGTAAAAGAATGCCATTTGTTGCTGACGTTCGAGCTGCTAGGATGTCAAGGAGAGTGGACTTTCCGGCTCCGCTCGGGCCAACAATAGCTAGGATTTGTGAGGGATTTGCAGTGAAGGATACATCCCGGAGGATGTAAGTTGGGGGCGTAGAGGTGCAAGGCTTGAAAAGGAAATAGCCCGTGAGAGAAGTGGTTGAGGTGGTTGATTTAGTATAAGAGACGGAGGATGCCGTTAGAGTATAGGTTTTGAGCGGTGGTGATGGTGGCGGCGGGGATGGGGAGGCTAATTGATCTTCCATGGAGGAGGCGGGCGGATTGGCTGGAGGGAGAGGATTTTGTAAATAGAGAATGGGGTGTAGAGAGGTTGGATGATGGCAGTTTCCATCAAGTTGGAGTATAATGCTGGGAGAGGGGGATAAGATGGACGTGAATTAAAAAAGTTAAAGGGCTGACCCTTCACTACGTATGTTTATCTAATCATGAGGACCATTTTATCAATAAAGGTCCATTTTTAACTTTACTTACAGAAATGGGCTAATTTTTTTATTATTTATCGGAAAAGGCTAAAAACTACAAAACGTGTTCACGTAGGAGCGTTTTTGGAGGAAATTAAATCATAACTTTCCAATGTTGACATAACTCAAAATTTCCCTTTTTGTCACATTATTTCCTTACTTTACTATATCAAGGATAAAACTCATATAATAACAATCAATTTAATCAACAATATATATAGTACAATTCATACGAACTTACTTGGCTAAATTGCGAAAATACCAAAGTTCAAGGGCATTTTGGTAATTTTTTATTTTCCTCGATTTTCCACCCGATCATGATCTAAATTAATCCATTCAATATATTAATTTGGACAATAAAACAATTTGTTTCATGCAATTTTGTCATTTTTGACATTTTTACAAAATTGCCCCTAAAGTTTTACTTTTATTCAATTTAGTCCCTGAGCCCAAAACATGCAAATTAACCATTTTCACCCAAAATTAAGCTTAGCCGAATATTCATGGTATCCAAAACAGCACATTTATGCAACAATTTCACATTAAGTCCTTGTAATTTTATTAATTTAACAATTTAGTCCCTATTCGATAAATTCATCAAAAATCACTTAATAAAATACTTTTAAATATCAATCAACATTCTAAATTCATCATTTAACATCTAAAATTACAAGTTTCATTAATGGCAACATTTAAAATCTTTAACAGTTTCAAAATTGAAGGTACGGGCTAACTAGACCTAGTTGCAACAATCTCAAAAATGTAAAAATTATTGAAAACGGGGCTAAAACGGACTTACATGCATCATCACAAGGCAAGCCGAATGATCGTGTCCAAACTAACTATGACAACAAATAAGGCAAGCGCACCTATCGTTCGGTAGTATAGCTATGGCAAGACCGGAAATATCGTATCCTCAAGGACTAAGAGTACTAGTAGTTACTATCTTTTTATTATCTAGCCTAAGTATTAAGGGAATCGATGTTTAATTAACTAATTACTAAACTAAGGATGCTAAGACACGAGAGACTGAATTGGGAAAATACTTTTTGGAAAACCAGTTGATTAAGACAATGCCGAGGAAGAATCCACCTAGACTTCACTTGTTACTTAACTCGAACTGAACAGACGATTTATTCACTTGACTTGATCCGTAGGATTCCCTAATTTATATTATTATCCCTTTCGAGACTAATAACGTCTAACCTAGGTTGATTAATTGAAATCTCTTTCTAATTAAAACCCTAGTGTTGCATTAACTCAATCTATGGACTCCCATATTAGGTTTGACCCTAATCTGGCGATTTTAAATCATCCTATCTCTAGGGTTGCGATCAACTCCGCTTAACTATGCTAGATCTACTCTTAAAGCAGGACTTTTGCTCCACTATCGAAGCACATCAATACTTGAATCAATATCCTGAAATATTAAAACAAGAATTAAGAACACATAATTAAGAACAAATCAAGTATTTATCATACAGATTGAGAAAACAATAACAAGATCCGTCTTAGGTTTCATCCCCTCGGTATTTGAGGGTTTAGTTCATGTTTAATAAAGAATACATCTCGGAAGAAAGTAAATAACAAAACATAAGAAAAACCCTAAAACCCCTGAAGGAGATTGAAGGGAAGATCCTCCATCTTGAGTGTGATTTTGACCGAGATGAATCAACTGGTCGTCTTTGAGTAATTTCTGTGTTGACCCTCTCTCAAGCCGCCCGCCGTCAAAAGCCACCCGATGAAGGCTTCACAAACTCCCCCTTTAGGTTGCCCTCTAGGGTGTTTATATAGGCTTTCGGGGTGCCTTACTTGGCCCACAAGTATCCTAATCCGAATAAAACTCATCTTGGCCACGACAGGGACACGCTCGTGTGAAACGCCCGTGTGAATCGAGCCCAGGCCGTGTTCGAGTCTGATAAAGTGGCACGGCCGTGTGGTGAACTCCAGGCCGTGTTGATTTCCTACTTTGGCCCATTTTCTCTGTTCTTGGCCCGTTTCTCGTTCTTTTCATCCTCCGATGCTCTCCTAAGTATAAAACATGAAATTAAAGGATTAGGAGCATCAAATTCCACAATTCAAGGGATTAAATCATCCAAAAGTATGCTAAATGTGGGATTAAAATATGTATATATTATGGTTTATCAAATACCCTCACACTTAAGCATTTGCTTGTCCTCAAGCAAAATCCTCAACCCACAATTAAAATTCATTCTTCTCAACTTATAACTCTTATCAATAATGTTTCATCGTAATTCATAGGTAATTCATACATTGATAATTTAACTAGAAGAGTCCTAAAGATTCAAACAATCAAAGTCATAGTTTTTTGTAGTACGAAAACATAGGTGTTTCCCCTTACTTAAATAATCACCTTTAATTCAAAATTGACAAGAATTGACATCCTCACTAAAGATTTACTCAAATCACTCGAAGTGTTTAAGGTTCAAAATTAAGCACTCAGAAGTCAAACATGACAAGTTAATCCCATAGGCTTGCATGAAAATCAAATCTCCACCACTATAAAATGATGTGATACACAGATCAAAAGGTCTTTTAAGGGTTATAACGGGGCTTGGGTTAAAGGTGTGGATAAAGGCTGAATTAAAGGGTTAGAATCGAGAATTGAATTGACAAATTACCTAACTAGAAAAATAAACTAGAACTTGAATAATTACATCAATTCAAAATTTATAACACGAGCTTCTTCTCAAGATGTGAAATTTAAACGTATAAGCTCAATTAACATAGAACTACTAATGAATATGCTTCAAATAATAATAGTTTTTTTTTAAGAATAAGTACATCCAAATAATAATAAAGAACTTTTAACAACTAAAATAGAGAACATAGTTAGGCAACTACTCAAATCAAATCTCGACAAAAAGGGTTAAAACAAGAAGGAAAAATTCTCAATGAATCAAAAAGAATGGGTCTTGGGTTAATATTAATGGGTGAGTCAATAAACGGTTTATTAGTCTCAAAGGGGTTCACTAGGGGTTAATTATGAAGGTAGGCTTTTTATGGAGTAAGTGGGTTAAAACCTAGGTGCCTTTATCATCTCAGTATATCAAATCATAGGTGTGGTCTCGACATGTATGATCAGAGCAAGTTCTAGAATAACAAATCAATGTTGACACACTCATAATCAATAAAGTGAGCAAGAAAAGAATATGCTCTAAAAGGCTCAAGATCTCACAAAAATTAAGGTTTTTGATGTCAACCTTGTAAATTTCAAACTTAAAGTAATATTTAAATTTAGGGAAACAACCTAGAAATTTTTTAATTTTGAAAAATAGACTTATCATGCTTGATTCTCTAATATCTTAAAGTTTAAATCATCAGTGCACAATTAACTATGACTTAATCCAAAACATATCAATGATAATCATAAATTAATAGAAGTTTCATTCTAACAGTAATATGAGAAAATTACTTAAGAATAAGACATAATTCAGGGATTTTCAAATAATACTGTAGTTAACCCCCCCACACTTAAGATATACATTGTCATCAATGTACAAAGATAGATAATAGTAATAAAACCATAAGATAGGGAGAGAAGTGAAACTTCCTGAATTTTGGATGGAGTCAATGAAAAGAAACGGTAAAGTTGGAGAGAGGTGAAGATGGGGAGGATACTCCGGTGGTGGTGTGGTCGTTCGTTAACAGCCCTTTGAACCTAAATTAAAGAAATCAAAATATAATAATATAAATAAAAGACGAGAAATATAAAAGAAAAGACATTAAAATGAAAATTAAAAGAAAAAGAAAAAAAATAAATGGGCTCAAGGGTCCCACGGGCGTGTCGCACGCTCGTGTACATTTTCGATTTCGACCACGGCCGAATAAATGCGGCCGTGGCGTTTATCACACCGTGTTTTGGGATCGCTTTTTGTCGGTTTCATATGCGCCACGCCACGCTTGTGTGCAAGGCCGTGTGGGTAGGGAAACTCGCGCCTAAAAATTTGGTTAGTTTTTAGTTAGGTGCTAAAAATCGAAAATATGAAAATTAATGGGGTTAGTGCTCGGGTTACCTCCCGAGAAGTGCTCGTTTAAAGTCTTGAGCTAGACTTACCTGTTATTTGTATAATGGTTGTTTGAGGAGCATATTACAGGACATGACATTAATACTTGCCCCTAAATCAGCCAAAGCATGGTTAACATTTAAACTACCAATTAAACAAGGAATAGTAAAACTCCCTGGATCTTTCAATTTTGTTGGTAGCTTATTTTGGAGAATAGCTGAGCATTCCTCGTTAAGTTCCACTATTGATAGCTCTTCAAACTTCCTTTTATTTGTTAAAAGCTCTTTTAAGAATTTTGCTTACATAGGCATCTGCGAAATAGCTTCAACAAAAGGCACGTTAATATGTAACTGTTTAAAGATTTCGAGAAACTTACCGAATTGTGCGTCCATGCAGTCTTTCTTCAACTTTGCTGGATATGGGATCGGTGGGTTATACTCTTTAGGTTCCGGTATTACATTCTCATTTACTTCCTCACCTTTTTCCTTATTAATTTCTCGTGGCATCTTCTTTTCAGCTTCAACCAACCCCTTTCCACTCCTTAGTGTAACTGCCTTCACATGTTCTTTTGGGTTGGTGTTACTATGTAAGTTACCTAGTTGCCTTTCGGAAACTATCTTGACTAATTGTCCAATTTGATTCTCAATCCTTTGAATCGATTCTTGTTGAGTTTTCAACACCGTTTCGGTATTCTGGGAATGAGTCTCTGACACCGAGATGAATTTTTCCAATATCTCCTCAAGGTTTGGTTTCTTTTCCTGTCGATAATGTGGTTGCTGAAATCCCGGATGGGGTGGTGGTCTTTGATTTCCTGGATTTCCTTGACCTCCCTATGAGAAATTGGGATGATTCCTCCAACCTGCATTGTAAGTGTTACTAAAAAGATTATTTTGAGGTCGAGGATTATTACCCATATAGTGAACTTGTTCGTTTTCAGCGCTCGGGTTGTAAAGTGGATATTCTGTATTGCTCATCCCTCCTAGATTTGAGTCATATTGCATTATTGGGTGTACCTGCGTAGAACCATACAAACCATCAATTTTTTTATTTAAAAGCTCTACCTGGTTAGATAACATGGTGATCGCGTCTAGGTTGAAAACACCGGCTGCTTTATTAGGCTTTGTCCTCATGACTTGCCACTGATAATTATTTAGTGACATCTCTTCGGTTTGAGTGGTATGTTCTATTTCACTGTCAAAAATCAAGGGTCCTGACGGGTTTTTTCTTGTCATAAACTAGAGATACCTATCAGAAACAAATAAGAGAAAAATTAGCAAAGTTAAAAATAAAAATATAAAAATGGCTAAAGTAATAAAAATTTAGCGTTCCTAATATCTTAGTCCCCGGCAACGGCGCCAAAAACTTGATCGTGTCCAAACTAACTATGACAACGAATAAGGCAAGTGCACGTATCATTCGGTAGTATAGTTATGGCAAGACCGGAAATATCGTATCCTCAAGGACTAAGAGTACTAGTAGTTACTATCTTTTTATTATCTAGCCTAAGTATTAAGGGAATCGATGTTTAATTAACTAATTACTAAACTAAGGATGCTAAGACACAGAGACTGAATTGGGAAAATACTTTTGGGAAAACCAATTGATTAAGACAATACCCGAGGAAGAATCCACCTAGACTTCACTTGTTACTTAACTCTGAACCAGACGATTTATTCACTTGACTTGATCCGTAGGATTCCCTAATTTATATTATTATCCCTTTCGAGACTAATAACGTCTAACCCTAGGTTGATTAATTGAAATCTCTTTCTAATTAAAACCCCTAGTGTTGCATTAACTCGATCTATGGACTCCCATATTAGGTTTGACCCTAATCAAATGATTTTCGTCATCCTATCTCTAGGGTTACGATCAACTCCGCTTAACTATGCTAGATCTACTCTTAAGCAGGACTTTTGCTCCATCGCCTAAGGACATCAATACTTGAATCAATATCCTGAAATATTAAAACAAGAATTAAGAACACATAATTAAGAACAAATCAAGTATTTATCATACAGTTCAGAAAACAATAACAAGATCCGTCTTAGGTTTCATCCCCCTCAGGTATTTGAGGGGTTTAGTTCATGTTTAATAAAGAATACATCTCAGAAGAAAGTAAATAACAAAACATAAGAAAAACCCTAAAACCCACTGAAGGAGATTGAAGGGAAGATCCTCCGTCTTGAGTGTGATTTCGACTTCTGAGATGAATCAACTGGCTGTCTTCGAGTAATTTCCTGTGTTCAGCCCTCTCTGGCTTCTCCCCTTTGTCAAAAGCCCTAACAGAAGGCTTCTATCGAACTCCCCCTTTAGGTTGCCCTCTAGGGTGTTTATATAGGCTTCCGGGGTGCCTTACTTGGCCCACAAGTATCCTAATCCGAATGAAACTCATCTTGGCCACGACAGGGACACGCCTGTGTGAAACGCCCGTGTGAATCGAGCCCAGGCCGTGTTCGAGTCTGCTAAAGTGGCACGGCCGTGTGGTGAACTCCAGGCCGTGTTAATTTCCTACTTTGGCCCATTTTCTCCGTTTTCGGCCCGTTTCTCGTTCTTTTCATCCTCCGATGCTCTCCTTAGTATAAAACATGAAATTAAATGATTAGGAGCATAAAATTCCACAATTCAAGGGATTAAATCATCCAAAAGTATGCTAAATATGGGATTAAAATATGCATATATTATGGTTTATCACCGAAGCTTAAAGGTCTTCCATGGAGTTTTTTCTCCATTCCTAATTGGTGAAGAAAACATTAAGATGATGATAAAAAATTTGGTTTTATTTTATTTTATTTTAATTATCAAATTACCATTTTATCCTTGGTTAAATAATAAACAAAACACCAATTTCATGACCATAATTGTCCATCACATAAATATATGGAATAATTACCATCAAAGGAAGGTTTAATTTCACATTGGTCCTTCAGTTAAATTCTAACTAAAAGAACAATTAATCCAAAAGCTAGTGGATTCAATCATAACACCACCGCTTGGAAACTTTGACCATGGTTTAATTACCATTTAAGTCCCTTTTCCTTTATTCAGTTAACCATTTAATCACTCAAATCAAATAGTGATTAAATTTTACATCTTTTACAATTTAATCCTTTCTAATTAATTAACCATCGAAACGTTAAAATTTTTTAACAAAACTTTAATACCACCTTAATGACACTCTGTAAATATTTATAAAAATATTTATGGCTCGGTTTATAGAAATGAGGTCCCGATACCTCGTTTTCTAAAACCACTTGACCTTAGGGTCTTACCACTTGAACTTAATAAATCACTTATATAACATAAATTATCAAATCGAAAACTTTTTTAAAACTATATTTGACTCGCAAATATTATTATTATCGTAAATATTAAATAATAATATTTACAAACTTACTCGTCTGATTTGGTGGCCTCGAAACCACTTTTTTCGACACCACTGAAAAACGGGCTATTACATAACAAGCATTACAAGTCCATCATATAACATAACCTTCAAAGACACAAGCATAATAAAACAACTATTAATACTACCATGAGCCATCAATACAATAGACCTATAGATGATAATATTGCCATTTCCATACATGATAACTTAGCTCATAATTGAACTTAACCATGTCTCAAGTAATCATTTCAAGTCATTATCAACATGCCAAGATAACCTTAAAAACAAGCACATCAAAGTAACCAATATCACATAACTTGGTAAGGCATCAAAATGTACCAAACCGACCTAGCTTTCCAAAGCTTATACATGCCAAAACACTTGTAACGCCCGAAATTTGTATATTTGCTTTCGTGTAATTATGACACAATATCTGTTTGCTTCAGTGGTTAAGTGTTCTTGGTGTGTGAGAGAGGTCCTAAGTTCAAGCCAAGTCTTTGGCAAATTTGGGCATTTTTATGATTAAATCCCTATCGCTAGTCAGTAGGCTCTTAATTATGTGTTGGTAAATTGTTAGCAGAATGGGCCTGCTGGTCTGGTGGTTAGGTGGAGTGTAACTAAGCTAAAGGTCAGGGGTTCGAGACTCCGCGTAAGCACGAGAATTTATTCTTTTTGCTAATGGCGGCGTGAGGTATTGGAAGTGAATAGGATTATGAGTATTTGAGGTGTGTGGGGGAAGTAGTGGACGGTTTTAGGAGAAAAACTAAGGGATTAGGGGGGGTTATCAATTTTCTGATTACTCTGTTTCATTTTTGGAAATTTTCGGCCATCACTCTTCTTTTCCCTCTGCACCTTACTACTGAATTTCTCCTAGATTGTTCCTTCCGTATCGATTATTTTTCTCTTGTTATTCTTGTAACACCCCTAACCCGTATCCGTCGCCAGATTAAGGTTAAAGGCATTACCGGACGGATCGAAAACTTTTATAGACATTTCATAATACAAATCATCGATCGCAATCACTAAGTCCCTCAAATAGGTCACCGAGACCTTAAGCATGCTTTAGAGAAGGGTTGGGACTAAACTGAACGTATACGGAAACTCTCAGAAATTTAAAACTTTTTGAACACTGCAGAGGTCACACGCCCGTGCAGTCAGGCCGTGTGCCTCCCACGGCTACTAGACACCCCCATGTGTCCTGGCCGTGCCAAAACAGAGCAGGCATACTGACTTATCTCCACGGCCATCAGGCACGCCCGTGTGCCATGGCCGTGTACTCTTAGGCTAGATACTGACTATTTCGCACGGCTACCAGGCACGTCCGTGTACCATGGCCGTGTATGCTTCAGCTAGCTACTGACTAAATCCCATGGCCACTAGGCACGCTCGTGTGCCAAGACCGTGTAAACAAAACAGGCCATTTGCAAGGCCATAATACCACCCACACAAGGGTCATCCCTACAAGCAAAAACCCAATTCATTTCATGTACATTTGACAACCAAAGACATGTTAAACAAACAACATAATAACTCATTCAATCTCATTTCCATTCATGCCAACTCATATACTAGTTTGCTTAACAAATTCACATGTCTAACCATGCATGGTACATTAACATCTTACCAAACATATATTCATTTCATAGATCACAATTATATGCTCTTTTAGCATCAATTTACCTTTCACAAATTTTACCATAACATGATCATATAATCAAACCAAAACCATTATCATATACCAAATCACTCATGCATATTTCCAATACATATAACTAGCCACATCACATGGCTAAGTTCATATCTCAAACTTGTACCAAATAACTAGCCTATACATGCCATACTTGGTATATACATATCCAAAAGGTACCAAAATGAGTTTGAGTAGTGCGATGATGATCTTTGATGGTCCCGAGCCTTCAGTAGCTTTGACGATCTATAAAACAGAACAAACACACACAGAGTAAGCTTTCAAAAGCTTAGTAAGCCATATACAAATAAACTTAGCATAAAATGCATATAATCATTTTAAATCAATGCTATTATTGGTTCATATAACATATACATCACATGTAGCATTTGGCTCATTTGCTTAGCCATGTTTTACCTCATTCTTCAAATCAATATCACATATACACAAAGCTCATTCAAGATTATCTTCACATTTTATCTCATCACTTCTTTGCACATATTCATCGAATTGAGTTCATATAGATACTTACCTTTCATACACACTTAGTGTATTTTTCAAACGTACCTGAAACAGATGTACAAATTACTGAGTTGTTCATATCCCAGACTTGCTCGTTGAACCGTTCGGAATCTAATGGGGTACTCAGAGTGCTCGGAATAGTCGTACAATGCCAACATCCCAGACGTGGTCTTACATGTAATCTGATATCGATGCCACTGTCCCAGACAGGGTCTTATATGAATCAAATATGATGCCGATGTCCCAGACATGGTCTTACACGTAAATCTCATATCGATGCCAACGTCCCGCACGTGGTCTTCTTACGTAATTTCTTATCGATGCCAACGTCCCAGACGTGGTCTTACATGAAATCTCGAATCAATGCCAATGTCCCAGACGTGGTCTTACATGAAATCACATAACAGACATCTATGTCATGACATAACTAATCCTATCTATTCCTAGGTTTGTACGGGGCTTCTCGTATATTATCATTAAGTCGATCTTATCTCGGAATTCATATATACAACATCTCGTAAGCATTTATCATTATCAATAGTCACATAAACATACATAATTCAATACAAACACGTTTATTTGTATAATGACTTACCTCTGATTCGATTTAACTGAAACAGAAACGGCTACTCGGTTACTTTCGCTTTCCCGCGATCTAAGTCTGATTTCTTCGGTTCTTGATCTATACATATTCAAATTTAACCCTTTTATTTATCAACACATTCAATTCAATCCAAAAACACACATTTAGGGCAATTTGCAAATTAGCCTTCACATTTTCATATTTGGACATTTTAGTCCCTATTTCACAAAATCACAAATTACACAAAATCATTAAATACCCATGCTTAGCCGAATTTCACTCATACTCATATGAGTCCATACATTTCATTTATTTCACAAATTAGTCCTCCAAAATGCTATTTAATCAATTTAGCCCTAATTAGCTAAATTCCTCAAAAATTCAAGAACAACATATGTTCATCTAACACATATCTTTCATTTAACACCAATAATCATCACAAAGCTCACCATTTCATCAATGGCACATCTCATAAACATCAACAATTCTTCAAATTATAACATGGGCTTGATAATAGACTAAGCAACAATCTCAAAAACATAAATATCATCAAAAATCATACTCAACACATACCTTAATTCAAGCTTGTTATTGCCGAAACCTAGCTCAACTTTCTTCTTTTTCTTTCTTTCAATTTCGGCTAGAATGGATGAACACATCCACTATCATATTCATTTAACACTAAAACTTATTATAATTATTCAATTACTATTTTACCCATTTAATAAACATATATGACAAAATAACACTATGGTCTTTATGTCATTTAAACTCCCACTATCTTATAATTGGCTTAAATGCCACATAAAACCTCCATACTTTTAAAGACATGGCAAATAGGTATCTTTTCATGAAGCATGCTAATTTTGCATTCAATGCAATTTAATCCTTTGCTCAAATTAAACACACGAACGGACAAATTAACTTACAGAAATTTAACACATGCTTAATCATATGTCATAGGCACAGAAAATAATATTAAAATATTATACGGACTCAGATTTGTGGTTCTGAAACCACTATTCCGACTAGGGTACAAACCAGATTGTTACAATTCTCCCCCCTTAGGGATTTTCGTCCACGAAAATCTTATCGATGAACAGATTCGGATATTGCTGTCTCCTTGAATCTTCAGGCTCCCACGTAGCCTCTTCTATTCTGTGTCGATGCCATAATACTTTAACTAACGGAATTCTTTTTTTTCTCAATTCTTTCACTTCACGAGCTAAGATACGGATTGGTTCTTCTTCGTAGGTCATATCAGATCGGATTTCAATTTCAGACGGAGCAATTACATGTGACGGATCGGATCGATATCTACGGAGCATCGAAACATGGAATACATTGTGTATCTTTTCTAGTTCGGAGGGCAACAACAATCTATACGCAACAGGTCTAATTCGTTCAATGATCTCATACGGTCCAATGAACCTCGGACTCAACTTGGCTTTGCGTCCGAATCGGAGTACCTTCTTCCATGGAGATACTGTCAAAAACACTTTGTCACCGATTTCAAATAATATATCTTTTCTTTTCAAGTCCGCATAGGATTTCTGACGATCAAATGCTGATTTCAGACTATCACGGATTACTTTTACTTTCTGTTCAGTTTCTTTTATTAGATCAACCCCGTGTAGCTTATTTTCACTGAGCTGGGTCCAGTACAGAGGTGTACGACATTTACGTCCATACAAAGCTTCATAAGGTGCCATTTTAATACTCGACTAAAAACTCTTATTATATGAAAATTCAATCAGTGGTATGTACTGTTCCCACGTGCCATTGAATTCAAGAATGCAACATCTCAACATATCCTCAAGAATCTGAATAATCCGCTCGGATTGACCATCCGTTTACGGGTGAAAAGCTGTACTGAAATGCAGTTTCGTGCCTAAAGCTTCTTGCAATCTCTTCCAGAATCGTGATGTAAACCTCGGATCTCTATCTGACACAATGGATAGTGGCACCCCGTGCAGTCTCACAATCTCAAAGATATAAAGTTCAGCTAATCTATCAAGTGAGTAATCAGATCGTACCGGAATAAAATGGGCAGATTTCGTCAAACGATCAACTACGACCCAAATCGCATCTTTCTTTCTCAGAGTCAGAGGCAATCCCGAAACAAAATCTATCGTCACTCTATCCCATTTCCACTCGGGAATCAGAATCAGTTGTAACAAACCAGATGGAACCTGATGTTCTGCTTTCACTTGCTGACAGACTAAGCATTTCGATACGAAATCAGAGATATCTCGTTTCATACCAGACCACCAATAGTGTTGTTTCAGATCACGGTACATCTTTGTACTTCCTGGATGAACAGATAGGCGACTATTATGTGCTTCATTCAAAATTAACTGAATCAACTCCGAATTTCTCGAAACACAGATTCGATCTCGAAATCTCAAGCAATCATCAACAATTCAAAATTCAGAATCAGAATTCGAATCACACTGAGCTCATTTCGCTAACATTTCATTATCAACTTTCTAAGCATCACATATCCGTTGTAAAAACAATGGTTTCGCTTTTAATTCAACTAACACTGAACTATCATCAGACAGATCTAGTTGAGCATTCATAGCACATAATGCACACAGTGACTTTCGACTCAATGCATCGGCAACTACATTAGCTTTACCCGGGTGATAATCTATCACAAGCTCATAATCTTTTAACAGTTCTAGCCATCTTCTCTGTCACAGATTCAGATCTTTCTGAGTCATCAGATATTTCAAACTTTTGTGATCCGAAAATACGTGACATTTTTCGCCGAACAGATAATGTCGCCAAATCTTTAGTGCGAACATAATCGCAGCTAACTCGAGGTCGTGTGTTGGATAGTTCTTCTCGTGAGGCTTTAGTTGTCTCGAGGCATAAGCTATTACTTTGCCTTCCTGCGTCAATACGCATCCCAGACCATTCAACGAAGCATCACTGTATATTACAAACTCTTTGCCCGATTCTGGTTGTACTAACACTGGAGCTACAGTTAACAAAGTTTTCAACCGATCAAAACTTTTCTGACATTTATCGGACCATTCAAATCTCACATCTTTCTGAAGCAATCTGGTCAACGGAGTAGCTATCATCGAAAAGCCTTTTACGAATCTGCGGTAATAACCAGCAAGTCCCAAAAAACTGCAAACTTCAGACACATTTTTCGGAGGTTTCCAATCCAGAATAGCAGAAATCTTGCTTTGATCAACTCGTATTCCAAAGGCCGATACAATATGTCCCAGAAAACTGACTTCACGCAACTAGAATTCACATTTACTGAATTTCGCATACAATTGCTTTTCTCTCAGAGTTTGCAACATGATTCTCAGATGTTCAGCATGTTCAGTTTCATTCCGTGAATAAATCAAAATGTCATCTATGAAGGCAACAACAAATCGATCTAGGTACGGTCTGAAAATTCTATTCATCAAATCCATAAAAACAACAGGAGCATTCGTTAGTCCGAAAGGCATAACTAAAAACTCATAATGCCCGTACCTTTTTCTAAAAGCTATTTTCGAAATGTCTGAATCTTTCACTCTCAACTGATAGTAACCCCATCTCAGATCTATCTTTGAAAATATGGTGGCTCCTTTTAGCTGATCAAATAAATCATCGATCTTGGGCAACGAATATTTATTATTTATGGTCACTTTGTTCAACTAATGATAATCAATGCACATTCTCATCGTGCCATCTTTCTTTTTCACAAACAGAACAGGAGCACCCTAAGGTGAGAAACTCAGTCTAGCGAACCCTCTGTCAGTCAACTCTTGCAACTGTGACTTTAGCTCTTTCAACTTTGTTGGTGCCATTCTATACGGAGCTATCGAAATAGGTGTCGTACCAGGCAACAGATCAATACTAAATTCAACTTCACGTATCGGAGGCAATCCCGGCAATTCTTCAGGAAATACATCAGAAAACTCACAAGTAATTGGCACTGATTCAACTTTCTTTTCAGACACTTTCGAATCAATTACATAAGCAAAATAAGCTTCGTAACCCTTTTTTATACAACTCTGAGCTTTCAACACAGATATCACAGCAGGCAATCCATTTAAATCATTCGACTCAATACGAACTATTTCACCATTCTGACGATTCAAATTAATAGTCTTTCTTTGATAGTTCACAACAGCATCATGCAATGTCAATGAGTCCATACCCAGAATTATATCAAACTCATCAAACAGTAATAGCATCAGATTAGCAGGGAAACAGATATCTCGAAACATTAACAGACAATTCTTACATATTTTGTCAACCAGAACACTTTTACCTAAGGGGTTCGATACTTTTATAAGAAACTCAGTAGACTCTACAGGCAAAGTCTTACAGGATACCAAATTCATGCATATATACAAATGAGTAGAACCAGGGTCTATCAATGCAATCACAGAAGTATCATAAAGTGTAAAAGTACCAGTTATAACATCAGGAGATGGAGCTTCCTCATGAGCTCGGATGGCATACGCCCTGGCAGGCGCTCTAACTTCGGATCTCGCAACAGTATCTCTCATGGTTCTCTGACTACCACTGACATTTCTTGTATTTTGCGAAGGTCTACCTCTCACTGGAGCATTATCTGATCTCGGATTCTGAATAGTCTCTAGCTCAACAGACTCTAGGCAATCACGAATGAAATGATCTAATGATCCACATCTGAAACAAGCCCGGTCATTCAATCTACAACTTCTCGGATGTTTTTTACCATAATGCTTACACTCAGGTTGTTTGGATCGAACGTTTCCAACACTAGCTACTGAAGTTGCCGGAGTTTTGGAGCTCATTTGTGTTCTAGCTCGATCTGTAATAGAATGTCCCACATTAACTCTCGAATGACTTTGTTCATCTTTGAATTTCTTCGAAGCAGATTGAAATGATCTACTTTGGAATCTCGTTCTCACATCTCTGACTTCAGACTCAGCTTTCTTTTTATCTTTTTCGAGTGCCTCAGCTTTGCATGCTTGATCAACAAGTACAACGAACTCTTTTATTTCTAAAATCCCGACTAGCAAACGGATATCTTCATTAAGGCCATCTTCAAATATTTTGCACATTATTTCCTCAGTGGATACACATTCACGAGCATACTGACTCAATCTCACGAACTCTCGTTTGTATTCAGTAACAGACATACGGCCCTATTTCAAGTCCAGAAATTCCTTCCGTTTTTGATCGATGAACCTCTCACTGATATATTTCTTCCGGAACTCAATCTGAAAGAAGTCCCATGTCACCCGTTCTTTCGGAACAACAAAAATCAGAGTCTTCCACCACTGATAAGCTGCATCTCGAAGCAGTGAAACAACACATTTAATACTTTCTTCCGGAGTCAAGGACATCTCATCAATACCCGTATTGTGTTTTTTAACCAGAACTTGGCTTTCTCAGCATCGTCTTCATTGGTAGCCCTGAACTCTTCAGCCCCATATTTACGAATTTTGTCAATCGGAGGCTTGTTCAACAAATTTAGATTCATAGTCGGAGGCATAACAGATTTCTAAGGGGGATTAACCGGGGGCGGAGGTTGTGAAACAGTCGGGTTATTTCTAACAAACTGAGTGAACCACTTACTCATCATCTGGAAGAAAGCTTGTTAGCTTCTCCCTCTTGACCGCTCGTAGCCGGTCTCGGATCAGAGGGCGCTGTCCCTTCAGCGGGAGCAGGTGCATTACTTTCTACGTCGTGAGCTACGGCTCTTTCGGGATCCATTACTATACGAAAATCACATTTCACACGTCAGGATTCATCACACTATCACATTTCAGATATTTGGCATGTATAGCTAGACTCCGACACACTACATTAGTCCGAGAATCAACTAAACCGTAGCTTTGATACCAACCAAATGTAACACCCCTAACCCATATCTGTCGCCAGATTAGGGTTAAAGGCATTACCAGACAGATCAAAAACTTTTATAGACATTTCATAATACAAATCATCGATCACAATCACTAAGTCCTTTAAATAGGTCACCGAGACCTTAAGCATGCTTTAGAGAAGGGTTGGGACTAAACTGAACGTATACGGAAACTTTTGAAAATTTAAAACTTTTTAAACACTGCAGAGGTCACACGCCCGTGCAGTCAGGCCGTTTGCCTTCCACGGCTACTAGAACCCCCATATGTCCTGGCCGTGCCAAAACAGGGCAGGAATACTGACTTATCTCCACGGCCATCAGGCACGCCCGTGTGCCATGGCCGTGTACTCTTAGGCTAGATACTGACTATTTCGCACGGCTACCAGGCACGTCCGTGTACCATGGCCGTGTATACTTGATCTAGCTACTGACTAAATCCCACAGCCACTAGGCACGCCCGTGTGCCACGACCGTATAAACAAAACAGGCCATTTGCAAGGCCATAATACCAACCACACAAGGGTCATCCCTACAAGCAAAAACCCAATTCATTTCATGTACATTTGACAACCAAAGACATGTTAAACAAACAACATAATAACTCATTCAATCTCATTTCCATTCATGCCAACTCATATACTAGTTTGCTTAACAAATTCACATGTCTAACCATGCATGGTACTTTAACATCTTACCAAACATATATTCATTTCATAGATCACAATTATATGCTCTTTTAGCATCAATTTACCTTTCACAAATTTTACCATAACATGATCATATAATCAAACCAAAACCATTATCATATACCAAATCACTCATGCATATTTCCAATACATATAACTAGCCACATCACATGGCTAAGTTCATATCTCAAACTTGTACCAAATAACTAGCCTATACATGCCATACTTGGTATATACATATCCAAAAGGTACCAAAATGAGTTTGAGTAGTGTGATGACGATCCTTGACGGTCCCGAGCCTTCAGTAGCTTTGACGATCTATAAAACAGAACAAACACACACAGAGTAAGCTTTCAAAAGCTTAGTAAGCCATATACAAATAAACTTAGCATAAAATGCATATAATCATTTTAAATCAATGCTATTATTGGTTCATATAACATATACATCACATGTAGCATTTGGCTCATTTGCTTAGCCATGTTTTACCTCATTCTTCAAATCAATATCACATATACACAAAGCTCATTCGAGATTATCTTCACATTTTATCTCATCACTTCTTTGTACATATTCATCGAAGTGAGTTCATATAGATACTTACCTTTCATACACACTTAGTGTATTTTCCAAACGTACCTGAAATAGATGTACAAATTACTGAGTTGTTCACATCCCAGACTTGCCCGTTGAACCGTTCGGAATCTAATAGGGTACTCAGAGTGCTCGGAATAGTCGTACAATGCCAACGTCCCAGACGTGGTCTTACATGTAATCTGATATCGATGCCACTGTCCCAGACAGGGTCTTATACGAATCAAATACGATGCTGATGTCCTAGACATGGTCTTACACGTAAATCTCATATCGATGCCAACGTCCCAAACGTGGTCTTACATAGAATTTCTTATCGATGCCAATGTCCCAGACGTGGTCTTACACGAAATCTCGAATCAATGCCAACGTCCCAGACGTGGTCTTAAATAAAATCACATAACAGACATCTATGTCATGACATAGCTAATCCTATCTATTCCTAGGTTCGTATGGGGCTTCTCAGATATTATCATTAAGTCGATCTTATCTCGAAATTCATATATACAACATCTCGTAAGCATTTATCATTATCAATAGTCACATAAACATACATAATTCAATACAAACACGTTTATTTGTATAATGACTTACCTCGGATTCGATTTAACAGAAACAAAAATGGCTACTCGGTTACTTTCGCTTTCCCGCGATCTAAGTCCAATTTCTTCGGTTCTTGATCTATACATATTCAAATTTAACCCTTTTATTTATCAACACATTCAATTCAATCCAAAAACACACATTTAGGGCAATTTGCAAATTAGCCTTCACATTTTCATATTTGGACATTTTAGTCCCTATTTCACAAAATCACAAATTACACAAAATCACTAAATACCCATGCTTAGCCGAATTTCACTCATACTCATATGAGTCCATACATTTCATTTATTTCAAAAATTAGTCCTCCAAAATGCTATTTTCTCAATTTAGCCCTAATTAGCTAAATTCATCAAAAATTCAAGAACAACATATGTTCATCTAACACATATCTTTCATTTAACACCAATAATCATCACTAAGCTCACCATTTCATCAATGACACATCTCATAAACATCAACAATTCTTCAAATTATAACATGGGCTTGATAATAGACTAAACAACAATCTCAAAAACATAAAAATCATCAAAAATCATACTCAACACATACCTTAATTCAAGCTTGTTATTGCCGAAACCTAGCTCAACTTTCTTCTTTTTCTTTCTTTCAATTTCGGCTAGAATGGATGAACACATCCACTATCATATTCATTTAACACTAAAACTTATCATAATTATTTAATTACTATTTTACCCATTTATTAAACATATATGACAAAATAACACTATAGTCTTTATGTCATTTAAACTCCCACTATCTTATAATTGGCTTAATTGCAACATAAAACCTCCATACTTTTAAAGACATGGCAAATAGGTATCTTTTCATGAAGCATGCTAATTTTACATTCAATGCAATTTAATCCTTTGCTCAAATTAAACACGAACGGACAAATTAACTTACGAAAATTTAACACATGCTTAATCATATGTCATAGGCACAGAAAATAATATTAAAATATTATACAGACTTGGATTTGTGGTTTCAAAACCACTATTCCAACTAGGGTACAAATCGGACTGTTACAATTCTACCCCTCTCGGTTTTCTCCTTTTACTCGCTTGTTCATCACGTCGTCCTCACGTCTTTCGGGAGTTGTTGGTAGGTTGTCCTCATCGTTTCTATTACGATTTTCTTGACGAATGAGTAATGATGCTTTTCATCTGCGGTTAATGGTGTAGGAGGAAGTTCGGGTTAGTGATTTTCGGGGTTCACTTCGTAACGGTGTTAACGGAGGTTCCTCTTTGGCGATAAGTCGAGATTAATGTTGTTAACGATTGACGAAACTTGTAAAATAGACTGCTAAGTCGGTTCTGAATGTTCTTTGTTAGGTTTCCAGGCCTAAGAAGTGTTTCGACATCGAAAACGATTCAGGTGTGTACCCGGAAACACAAAAAATGAGAAGCGGCGAAAGCCAAAAAATGATTCTGTCGACGGCACACGACCGTGTGGTAGGCTGCGTTCAAGGCTGTAAGCCACAACATGGCCGTGTGATCGACAAGCCAGGCCGTGCGCAGGTGACACAGCCGTGTGATGGCCGAGCAAGGCCGTGTGCAACACACAAGCTCAACCCATTTGGCCATGTGGACTACACGGGCGTGTAGGCCCACACGGGTGAACCACACGGGTGTGTGAGATTCTGGGCCAGGCCGTGTGATCCACATGGCCAAGGCTAATTTGAGTCGTGTGGGCCCACAGGGGCAAGCTATATGGGCATGTGTGCCCATTTTTCTGAAATGATCGGTAAGGTTGCACGGGTCGTCCAAGTCAACTGTGGACCTACTGTAGGGTCGGTAAGCGTTACTTAGACCCCTATTTATGTGATCTGATTATATGGTGTCTGACTGAGCATGATATCTGTACTGAACTGAATGTATGATTGATTATTTTCAAGTTGCATGTCATATTTTGTATGTTGCATTGTATCGAGGAGGGTTGATGATATTTCGGAGGAAGTGTCTGAAAGGCTTTAAGCCTGTTATCTTGCAGCTCAGCTGCATTATTCTATTTATGTGCCGCACTTCGGTACAGTATGGTGTGTAGAGATGGGTGGGTTGATTATATCCCCACATGGTGTGTAGGGCTGGACGGAGATGGTGTGTAGGGTGGTGGGAGGATTCGATATTCGATCCGATCAGATTCGATTGGGCTAAGGCCCTATTATATATATATATATATCTGATTCTGCATCCGAGTGGGCTAAGGCCCAAGCTGTTTCTGTAATGGACTCTGGCCCCGCCTGTGATTTCGGATTTCTGGTGATTACTCTGTGCGTTTGATATGTAACAACCCGATTTAGGGCCTAGTCAGAATAGTGGTTACGAGACCACAAATGTAACACCCCTTACCCGGGTTCTATGCCGAGAAACGGGCCCGAGGCGTTACTGAACTCAAACCACTTAATCACCACTTAGGCTCAACGTCATTACTCTCTATAACCTCATTCTCGACTTACGAGGCCTCACTTATACACACGAGGGCTCTCGAGACTAATCCGGAACTTTTACAATCCTTAAAATTTTTCTCTTTTATACCCGTGCCAGATTAGACACGCCCGTTCATAGACATACACGCCCATGTCCCCAGACCGTGCCTAAAAACTCAGTATTCTGCTAATTTGCCCACGGTCAAGGCACATGCCGGTGCTTACCACCCGTGGTGCACACTGACTACTTTAACACGGCCTAGAGTCTAGACACACGCCCGTGGCCAATTCTGATTTATAATGTTAACATACAGGGGACGCACGGCCACAGCACACGCCCGTGGGCTGACCGTGTGTCACACATGGTCTAGACACACACCCGTGTGTCTGTCCACATGGTCAAGAACAAGGCTAAGTGCCAAGTTCTTTTCACCCCTCTAACATACGCAACATATATATCCAACACAATCATAATCAACTCAAATTGAATTGCAATCCCACATAGATAACTACAACTTTTCATATAATGTAATAGCCAACAACTATGGCATTATACAAAATGCACTATCCATCTAAAGGCCAACACATCTTAGCCATTTACAACAAAACTCACTAAATTCTCTAGCCCCTATACATGCCATATACAAAACATTAAGTTTCATGTACCAAAGTGTGCTGATATGTGGGCTATCTTCTGATGATCCTCGTATCTCGATTCATAGCTTTTAATCTATAAGACAAGGGAAAAGAAAGAGAGTAAGCTTTGAGCTTAGTAAGTTTACACATAAACAAATAAGCATCATAGTATAAGCTAAACAACAATTAGCATTATACTACCAAAAGTAATGAACAACTTTGCTTACTCTTTCTGACCCTTACCACATTTCCAACACATCATGAGTCACATACTCATAACCATCAAAATGCACCCCTGCATTCTATTTCACATTTACACAATATACAACACATCATTATTTCTCGTAATACATCCACACAGTTTATCCACATAACTTATCCACACAGTCTATCCACACAGCTAGTTCACATAACTAATCCACACAGCTATTACACACAGCTAATACACACAGTTAATCCACACAGCCAATATCTCAGTGGTTTCGCACTTAGCACACCACAATTGATTAATAAGGTGGTATCGCACTTAGCCTACCACAAAGGTATTCATAGTGATTCAGCACATAGCTCACCAAACGATATACCTCACGATAGCATCGCACATAGCTAGCTCATCGTCAATATGCATTAGGATGGTATCGCACTTAGCCACCATCTAGCATTATCACAACACATGCACGAGTCTACTTACTTAATCATTCTCAATCATACATTCATTCCACATTTTCTACTACATTCATCCCACATAGGTTCTCAAACATGCTACACACTAGCTAGCATTAACAAATTGTAAGTATGAATGCATTATTTATGCATAGACTTACCTCGATACTTAAAAGTATGGAAATATGCAATTTAGTCCACCACCTTGCTTTTGCCTCAGTTTCGATCCGGGCTTCGTCTTTCTTGATCTATAATGAATAATTTAGCTTATTCAATACACACATTGACTAAATTGACCCACATTTCATACTTTAGCAAAATTACTATTTTGCCCCTAAACTTTCTCATATTTACACTTTAGTCCCAAAGGCTCGTAAAGTGATTTTTATTCAAGTTTCTAGTCTTTCATGCTTAGCCGAACCACTTGTTCAACTAAAGCTATCATCAAACCTCACTAAATCACACATGTATGACCAAACTTAAGATTTTCACAATCAAGTCCCTACATGCATTTTCATGGAAAATCACTTAACAAAAGATGTTTCTACTACATCAAGCTTTCATAATCTTCCATAAAACATCAAAATACATGCATGTCATTCATGACCATATTTTTGAACACCCATTATAGCTCATCAAATAACTAAAAATAGCTTACTCATGCTACCGGGACTTCAAAAATACAAAGAATATCAAAACCGGGCTTAGGAGTACTTACTAGCAAGCTTGAAAAATTGAAAGAACCCTAACAATGGCTTCTCAAATTTTCGGCAGCTAAAGGGGAAGAAGATGAATGAATTTGTCATCTTTTCACCTATTTTAATCACTTATTTGATAAATGACCAAAATGCCCTTTTTGATAAACTTTAAATTTTAACTCATCCATGCCCATTTTTGTCCAAAAATTAGAATTTGGATAAATTACTATTTAAGGACCTCTAATTAATAATCTAAAGCTATTTCACACATTTAGCTTCTAGAAACACACATTTTGCAACTTTTGCAATTTAGTCCTTTTGGACAATTCAACCACAATTTCACAAAATTGCTTCATGAAACTTTCACACTAGCATGCATACATAATATAAACCTCAAAAACTCATTCATAACCATCGGATTTATGGTCTCGCACCACTATTCTGACTAGGCCCTAAACCAGGATGTTACAACTCTCCCCCCTTTAGAGATTTTCGTCCCTGAAAATCTTACCAGTAAAGAGGTTTGGATGTTGCTCTCTCATAGCTTCTTCCGTTTCCCACGTAGCCTCTTCCACACCATGTTTCTGCCATAACACTTTCACTAGTGCTATGCTCTTATTTCTCAACTATTTCACTTCTCGAGCCAAGATCTTAATCGGCTCCTCTTCATAAGACATATCCGGTCTTATCTCAATTTCCGTCGAAGGAATCACATGTGAAGGATCGGAGCGATACCGTCGCAACATCGACACATGGAACACGTTATGAATCTTTTCCAACTCTACCGGCAAAGCCAACCGGTATGCTACAGGCCCAACTCTATCTGTAATCTCATACGGCCCTATGAACCTTGGACTCAATTTCGCTTTTCGTTCAAATCTCATAATCTTCTTCCACGGCGACACTTTCAAAAACACTTTGTCGCCCACTTCAAACTCAATTTCTTTTCTTTTCAAATCCGCGTATGACTTCTGTCGGCCCGAAGCAGCTCTCAGACTATTACGGATTACTTTCACCTTCTCTTTGGTTTCTTTCACTAGATCGACCCCATGGATCCGCTTCTCACTAAGCTCGATCCAATACAAAGGAGTCCGACACTTACGACCATACAAAGCCTCATACGGTGCCATCTGTATACTCGACTGATAACTGTTGTTATAGGCGAATTCGACCAAAGGTAGATATCTCTCCCAACTACCTTCGAATTCTAACACACAGCATCGAAGCATATCTTCAAGAACTTGAATCACTCTTTCAGACTGACCATCGGTTTATGGATGGAACGCAAAGATCGAAATTCAATCTCGCACTCCATGGCCTTTTGCAACTTCTTCCAAAATCTCGAAGTAAACCTCGGATCTCTATCCGATATAATAGACACAGTACACCATGCAATCTCACTATCTCTCGCCACGCACAACTCTCATGCTAACTTATCCGGTGAATAATCAACACGCATGGAATAAAGTGAGCCGACTTCATCAATCTATCCACAACAACCCACACAACATCTCTCTTTCTCTGAGTCATCGCCGGCAACCCCATTACAAAATCCATGGTAACCCGATCCCATTTCCATTCGGGTACCATTCTTGGTCAAGCAATCACGAAGGCACTTGATGCTCGACTTTCACCGTTGGCAAATCGGACACTTAGTCACAAACTCAAATATCTCTTTTCATACCCGTCCACCAATACAACTTCCTCAAGTCGTTGTACATTTTCATACTGCCTGGATGTACTGACAAGCATCCACTGTGGGCTTCATGCAAAACCTTTCGAATCAACTCCTCATTTTTTAGGAACACAAATTCTGTCACGATACATCAAACAACCATTCAAATCCACTCTAAAATCAGAATCACTTTCTGATCCGCACTTAGCTATCTTAGCTTGCATATCGCTGTCATTTATCTGAGCCTCACATATTTGTTGAACAAATAGTGGCCTAGATCTCAACTCTGCCAAAATAGCACCATCATCAGACAACACTAAACTCACTCTCATAACTCTTAGAGCATACAGGGATTTCCTACTCAAGGCATCCGTAACCATATTCGCTTTTCCCTGGTGGTAATCAATGACTAACTCATAGTCTTTCAACAACTCAAGCCACCGTCTCTGTCTCAGATTCAGATCCTTCTGATCCATCAAATACTTTAAACTCTTGTGATTCGTAAAGATTCGACACTTCTCACCATACAAGTAATGTCGCCAAATCTTTAACGCAAAAACAATCGCAGCCAACTCTAAATCATGAGTCGGATAATTCTTCTCGTGCAGTTTTAGCTGCCTCGAGGCGTAAACGACTACCTTACCCTCTTGCATCAACATGCAACCGAGACCATTAAACGATGCATCACTATAAACCACAAACTCCTTCCCGATTCTGGTTGAACGAAAACCGGTGCCTCAGTCAACATTGTTTTCAGTCTCTCGAAGCTCTGTTGACATGCCTCTGTCCATTCAAACTTGACATCTTTATGCAATAGTTTCGTCATCGAGGTAGCAATCATAGAGAACCCCATTACGAAACGTCTGTAGTATCCTGCTAATCCCAAGAAACTCCTGATTTCTAACACGTTCCTCGGCGATTTCCACTCCATAACAGCTGATATCGTACTCGGGTCAACTCTGACACCATCACCTGACACCATGTGTCCTAGGAATCCGACCTCTTGGAGCCAAAACTCACTCTTGCTAAACTTAGCATACAACTGCTTATCTCTTAAAGTTTGCAAGACAATTCTCAAATGCTCTTCGTGATCATTCTCATCCCGAGAATAGATGAATATGTCGTCAATGAAGACAACTACAAACTTGTCCACATACGATCTGAAAACACGATTCATCAGATCCATAAAAATTGCAGGTGCATTCGTCAAACCAAATGACATAACCAAAAACTCATAATGGCCATACCTTGTCTGAAATGCAGTTTTCAACACATCTTGCTCTTTCACTCAGAGCTGATAATAACCAGACCTCAAGTCTATCTTGGAGAACACTGTAGCTCCCTTTAGTTGATCAAAGAGATCATCAATCCTTGGTAAAGGATACTTATTCTTCACCGTCACCTTGTTCAGTTGTTTATAGTCTATACACAACCTCATAGACCCATCTTTCTTCTTCACAAATAATACCGGAGCACCCCACGATGAGTAGCTCGGTCTTACAAAACCCTTATCTGTCAACTCTTGCAACTGAACCTTCAGTTCTTTCAACTCTACTGGTGCCATTCTGTACGGAGCAATCGAAATAGGTGCCGTTCCCGGAACCAACTCAATTCCAAACTCGACCTCTCTCACTGGAGGTAATCCGGGTAACTCTTCCGAAAATACATCTGGGTACTCACATACCACTGGCACTGTTTCAAACTCCACTCCAACCTCTTGAGTATTCAACACAAAAGCAAGATAGGACTCACATCCTTTTCTCAAACATTTTCAGCCACTAGGGAAGAAATCATCATCGGTAGACTATCCGATCCACACCGATTCAACCGAACCACATCTCCACTCTCACATTTCAGTTCAATAAACTTACTACCACAGTTCACTAAGACACTATGGGTAGTCAACCAATCCATGCCTAGGATTAAATTAAACTCATCAAAAGGCAACAACATAAGGTTCGCCGGAAAACAATGATTCTCAATCAATAAAGGACAATTCTTACACACTCTGTCCACTAACACATGCTTTCCTAACGGGTTTGACACCTTAACCACTATGTCCATAGGCTCAACGGTCATACTCAAACTAGATGCTAATCTCATGCAAATATAAGAATGAGTAGACCCTGGATCTATTAAAGCAATAACGAAGGTGTCATAGAGAGAAAAAGTACCCGTTATCACATCAGGGGAGGATGCTTCTTCGCGAGCGCGAATAGCATACGTCCTCGAAGGTACCCGACCCTCTGGTCTCACAGCAGAATCTCTGGGCGCACCTCTACCACTATTCCCGCCTCTCGAGTTCCTTGGTGGTCTACCCCTCGTAGACACATCACTAGGTCTCAGCTCTTGCCTCTCTTCCTTTTCATCCCTCTCGGGATAGTTACGGATAAAGTGGTCAGGGGAACCACACTTATAACATTTTTGAGTATTTTCCCAACACTCTCCTGTGTGATACCTACCATAATTGGGACACTCCTGTTTACTCTTTGTATTGCCCACACTTTCCATCAAGGGAGCTTGGGCTCTCGAACCCGAGCGAGTATTGCCCAAGTCTCGATGCGAATAACCCACTGGTGCTGTCGTCCGAGGATTCACTTCCTTGGATCTTTTCGACTGGGCTTGATACGACTTGCCCATCGGCCTCTTTCTCGCATCTCGGGCTTCACTCACAACCCTTCTCTTTTCTGAACTTAATTCCTCGGCCTTACTTGCCCTCTCAACTAATACCATAAATTCTTTCAACTCCAAAATGCCCACTAGGAGTTTGATATCCTCATTCAGCCCATCTTCGAACCTCTTGCACAAGATGGTCTCTGTCGACACACATTCTTGAGCGTATTTGCTAAGCCTAACAAACTCACGCTCGTATTCTGCTACTGTCATCCTTCCTTGCTTTAGCTCAAGGAATTCTTTCCTTTTTCGGTCAGTAAACCTCTGGCTTATATACTTCTTCCGGAACTCTTCCAGAAAGAAGTCCCACGTCACCCGCTCTTTCGGGACTACCAACGTCAGTGTCTTCCACCAATGGTATGCCGAATCTCTCAGCAAAGATACGGCACACTTCAAACTTTCCTCAGGTGTGCATGAGAGCTCATCGAACACCCTCATCGAGTTCTCCAACGAGAACTCCGCCCTCTCTGGGTCATCATCTACCTTAGCTCTAAACTCCTCAGCCCCGTGCTTCCTAATCTTATCCACCGGGGGCTTCGATATCCTCACCACATCCATACCTTGAGGAGCCACTGGATTTGGCTGAGGTATAGGAGGAGGTGGAGGAGGTTGAGCATTAGGGTTCGCTCGAACATAGTCCGAGTACCAATTACTCATCATTTGGAGAAAGGCTTCCGTGCCTCCTTCCTTGACCCCTAGCCTCGGGTCCACTCTCTCAACAGGTGCGGTTCCTTACGCAGGAGCCGGCGCATTACTAGCTACTTCATCAGCAGTCAATGGATCGGAATCCATATACTATATAAAACAAGATTTAAATCATCAGAAACCACCACACTATCATTGTACACTTATGGCATGTATAGCTAGACTCTTACACCCACTACGGTAGTCCTAGAAACGGCTAAACCATAGCTCTGATACCACTAAATGTAACACCTTTACCTGAGTTCTACGCCGGGAATCGGGCCCGAGGTGTTACCGAACTCAAACCACTTAATCGCCACTTAGGCTCAACGTCATTACTCTCTATAACCTCATTCTCGACTTACGAGGCCTCACTCATACACACGAGGGCTCTCGAGACTAATCCAAAACTTTTACAATCTCACACGCCCGTGTAAGATTAGACATGCCCGTGCATAGACATACACGCCCATGTCCCAGGCATCGTGCCTAAAAACTCGATTCTCGCCAATTTGCCCACAGCCAAGGCTGCGCGCCGCTTACCACCCGTGGTGCACTGCGACTACTTCAACACGGCCTAGAGTCTGAGACACTGCGCCCGTGTGGCTAGCCCGTGGCCAATTTTGATTTATAATGTTAACGTGCAGGGGACGCACGGCCACAGTACATGCCCGTGGGCTGACCGTGTGTCACACATGGTCTAGACACACGCCCGTGTGTCTGTCCACATGGTTAAGAATAATGCTAAGTGCCAAGTTCTTTTCACCCCTCTAACATACGCAACATATATATCCAACACAATCATAATCAACTCAAATTGAATTGCAATCCCACATAGATAACTACAACTTTTCATATAATGTAATAGCCAACAACCATGGCATTATACAAAATGCACTATCCATCTAAAGGCCAACACATCTTAGCCATTTACAACAAAACTCACTAACTTCTCTAGCCCCTATACATGCCATATACAAAACATTAAGTTTCATGTACCAAAGTGTGCTGATATGTAGGCTATCTTCTGATGATCCTCGTATCTCGATTCAACACTTTTAATCTATAAGACAAGGGAAAAGAAAGAGAGTAAGCTTTGAGCTTAGTAAGTTTACACATAAACAAATAAGCATCATAGTATAAGCTAAACAACAATTAGCATTATACTACCAAAAGTAATGAACAACTTTGCTTACTCTTTCTGACCCTTACCACATTTCCAACACATCATGAGTCACATACTCATAACCATCAAAATGCACCCCTGCATTTTATGTCACATTTACACAATATACAACACATCATTATTTCTCGTAATACATCCACACAGTTTATCCACATAACTTATCCACACAGTCTATCCACACAGCTAGTTCACATAACTAATCCACACAGCTATTACACACAGCTAATACACACAGTTAATCCACACAGCCAATATCTCAGTGGTTTCGCACTTAGCACACCACAATTGATTAATAAGGTGGTATCGCACTTAGCCTACCACAAAGGTATTCAGAGTGATTCAGCACATAGCTCACCAAACGATATACCTCACAATAGCATCGCACATAGCTAGCTCATCGTCAATATGCATTAGGATGGTATCGCACTTAGCCACCATCTAGCATTATCACAACACATGCACGAGTCTACTTACTTAATCATTCTCGATCATACATTCAATCCACATTTTCTACTACATTCATCCCACATAGGTTCTCAAACATGCTACACACTAGCTAGCATTAACAAATTGTAAGTATGAATGCATTATTTATTCATAGACTTACCTCGATACTTAAAAGTATGGAAATATGCAATTTAGTCCACCATCTTGCTTTTGCCTCGGTTTCGATCCGGGCTTCGTCTTTCTTGATCTATAATGAATAATTCAGCTTATTCAATACACACATTGACTAAATTGACCCACATTTCATACTTTAGCAAAATTACTATTTTTCCCCTAAACTTTCTCATATTTACACTTTAGTCCCAAAGGCTCGTAAAGTAATTTTTATTCAAGTTTCTAGTCTTTCATGCTTAGCCGAACCACTTGTTCAACTAAAGCTATCATCAAATCTCACTAAATCACACATGTATGACCAAACTTAAGATTTTCACAATCAAGTCCCTACATGCATTTTCATGGAAAATCACTTAACAAAAGATGTTTCTACTACATCAAGCTTTCATAATCTTCCATAAAACATCAAAATACATGCATGTCATTCATGACCACATTTTTGAACACCCATTATAGCTCATCAAATAGCTAAAAATAGCTTACTCATGCTACCGGGACTTCAAAAATACAAAAAATATCAAAACCGAGCTTAGGAGTACTTACTAGCAAGCTTGAAAAATTGAAAGAACCCTAACAATGGCTTCTCAAATTTTTGGCAGCTAAAGGGGAAGAAGATGAATGAATTTGTCATCTTTTCACCTATTTTAATCACTTATTTGATAAATGACCAAAATGCCCTTTTTGATAAACTTCAAATTTTAACTCATCCATGCCCATTTTTTGTCCAAAAATTAGAATTTGGATAAATTACTATTTAAGGACCTCTAATTAATAATCTAAAGCTATTTCACACATATTGCTTCTAGAAACACACATTTTGCAACTTTTGCAATTTAGTCCTTTTGGACAATTCAACCACAATTTCACAAAATTGCTTCATGAAACTTTCACACTAGCATGCATACATAATATAAACCTCAAAAACTCATTCATAACCCTCGAATTTGTGGTCTCGCACCACTATTCTGACTAGGCCCTAAACCGGGATGTTGCAACAAATACGAAGTAGAAATATGTGTTTTATGATTTTTATGAGGCTTATGATATGTTTGCATGATTATGTAAAAAATTCATGAGGAAATTTTATTAATTAGTGAACGATTTTTCCATTAGGACTAGATTGCAAAAAGTGGAAAATAAGAGATTCTAAAAGATTTAAGTATGAAATAGCATTGGAAAAATTATTAGAGGTCCTTCTTTAGCAATTAGACCCTTAAATGTCAAGATGGACAAAAATGGACATGGGAAGGAAAAATCTCAAGAAAGGGCCTTAAGGGCATTTTAGTTATTTGGTTAATTAATGAATTAAAAAGGGAAAAATAAGTCAAAATCTTGTCAATCTTCTTCCTCTAAGTGCCGAAATTTGCAAGGAGCCATAGCTAGGGTTTCTTCATCTTTCAAGCTTGATTGTAAGTGTCTCCTAGCCTCATTTTTAATGTTCTTTGTATTTTTGAGATCCTCGTAGCTTGATTTAGCTATTTCTAGCTATATTTTGAGCTAGGGTTTATGTCCAAAAATTTACCCATGTATGACATGCATGTATTTTGATGATTTATTGAAGAGTATAAAAGTTTGATGTGTGATAAACATCTTTTTCTAAGTGATTTTCATGAAAAATGCATAAAAGGACCAAATTGTAAAAGTTCTAAAAATGGTCATACATGAGTGAAATAGTGGAAATTGGGGGCTGTTGTAGTTAAGAAAATAATTTGGCTAGGCTTAAAATACAAGAAAGTTGAATAAAAATCATTTTACGAGCCTAGGGGCAAAAGTGTAATTATGTGAAAGTTTAGGGGCAAAAATGTAATTTTTGCCAAAGTATGAATCATGAGTCAATTTAGTCAATGTGAGTATTAAACTAGTGAAATGATTATTATAGATAAGCCCAGACTGAAATCGAGGCAAGAATAAAGTGTTGGACTAAATTGAACATCTTCACACATTTTGAGTACCGAAGTAAGTTTGTGTGAAATTAAAGCTACATAATGTTTTTATATTTTTAATTTCTAGATATTATGTGAAATGAATATTATTTCTATGAAATCGACTAATGATGCCCCGATGAGAGTATGATGAAATTATGTTAAGTTGAAGTCTCGATTGAACATTCGGAATAGCAAGGATACTAATGTCACAACATGAGATAAGGAAGGTCCCGTATAAGACCATGTCTGGGACATGAAATCGGCACCGAATGTAGGTCCCGTATAAGACCATGTCTGGGACATGGCATCGACACCGAATAAAGAAGGTCCCATGTAAGACCATGTTTGGGACATGGCCTCGGCACCAAAGGAAGATCTCGTGTAAGACCATGTCTGGGACATGGCCTCGACATCTATGTATGATCTCGTATAAGACCACGTTTGGGACAAGGCATTGACATCGAGTTAAGAGATCCTGTGTAAGACCATATCTGGAATATGGCATCGGCATCAAGAGGTGATCCCATGTAAGACCATATCTGGGATATGGCATTGGCATCGTGATACATGTATGATGAGATTGAGTATCCTTCGATATTTTGAGTAGTTCAACGGGCAAAAGAGTTAAGTATGCAAGGATGACAAAGAGCTAAGCTATACAAAGATTTCAAGGAATTACATTTAAGTTAAGAATGATAATGATTTAAGTTTATGTTCAAGATAGCATATGTGCTAAATTATGTGATGAAGTGACACAAGTACAATGAGTAAAATACGAGTTATGAAACCGTAATGTGATATATGATGGGTAAGCGTAAGTATGAGTAAGTATGTCAAAGTACTTGAGAACTTGTGTTGTTATTGTTCTATGAGATGAATGGATTTTATCATGAGTACTTATGTTGTTATTTCTAATTCATGCAAACTTACTAAGCTATATGCTTACCCCTTTCTTTTCCCTTTTTCCTTGTAGTATCGCCAAGCTAGCTCGGGGATCGTAGAACGTCGGAGCTCGGATCACACTATCAACTATCCTTTTGGTATAGTAAAGTTGATTTATTTTGAGTATGGCATGTATAGGAACTTGGTCATCTTGTGTTATGTCATATTTGGAAGCCAAAGTGTTGGCTACTAATGTTATACACTCATTTTGTAAATGGCCATTAGGAATTGGCCGATATTTATCAAGTTTTATATCTTAATGATGATGAGTGTTATGAAGTAAAAGTTCATGCAATTGATGGAGTAAAATGTGAAGTGTATGAATGATGATTAGGGATTTTTCATAGTGTATTTTTTCCATATTATGTGTTGCTTGTGTTGGTATATGTGCGTTTATGTTTCAGGGTGGCAAGTGGCTTGGAAAATAGCCTTCTAATTGTCCACATGGGTAGACACACTAAAATTCAAATATCTCATAATTCACACTTCTTTTGCTTACTCTGTTTCTTTTAAATAAAAAAAATAGAATCAATAAGATTTAATTTAATATCTCACCCAGCCTTTAATTCAATTTCCACCAGTTTTGGTGATTTTTCAAAGTTATACTAATGCTGCTGCCCACAACTGTTTTAATGTCAATTTCACTCATTCATTAATTCTTTGTGTTCACTTTCATTTATACACACTTACACCAAAACATATTATAAATTGGCACATAAAAATCAAGTGATCATAGACACATCTTACTCGTTTGCATCCTTATCAATAATTTATCATAATCCGAGCACATTATTTATGAGTCTCGTATACATACCTGTGCCTAGTCATAATACTCACATATCCTATTCTTACTTATCTTGAGCATACTCCTTGAATTTCCCATTGAACTACTTGTAATATTAGAGATGTTTGGGATATCTTGTACACCTGGTAGGACGCTAATGCCATATCCCAGATATGGTCTTACATGGGATCACATATCGGTGCCAATATCATGCCCCAGACATGGTCTTTCACTGGCACTCATCTCGAGCCGATACCATGTCCCAGACATGGTCTTACACTAGCTCATACTCATCTTGGTGTCGATGCCATGTCCCAGACATGGTCTTACACTGACACACTCATTGCCATGGTCCAACCATGGCCTTTTCCGTCAATTCATCACGAGTCGTAGTACGAATGTCATTGACCCTGCATTTCTCACGATTGATCCTTCAATCCAATCTCGTACTTGCAAAAAGTCATGATTAGATAACAAACATATATAAAATAATACATCATCTCAATTCAAATTTAATAATCGTTCACTATAGACTAACTATATGAACTTACCTCGACGCGAATCGGTCATTTTGATTGACATTTCCCCGTACTTGGTCCAAATCTTGATTTCTTTGATCTAAAATGTCACATTTCACTTAATTATCACTCACATTACTCATTTTAATACAAAAACCATACTACGGGAAATTGATAATTTTTCCCCTAAACTTTCTCATAATTACGATTTTGCCCCTAGGCTCGTAATATGATTTTTATTCAATTTCTATAAAATTCAAGGTCAGCCGGACCTTTTTCTCTTCCAAAGCAACCTCAAATTCTTATTATTTCACACTTTTAGGAGCATTTACAACTTTTACTAATTAACCCGTTTTAACCATTTTCAACGAAAATCACTTAGCAAAAATCGTTCTCCTAACCTCGTGCACCCTTATTCTACCATTAAACATCAAAATGCACAAATATCTAGCATGGGTCAATTTTTAAACTTCATTTTTCATGCAAATAAATGGTAAAAATAGAAAGGTTAAGCTTCTAAGATCTCAAAAATACGAAGAACATTAAAAACGGGGCTCAAATGCACTTACAATTGAGCTTTGAAAAAGCTTGAAACCTTAGCCATGGCTTCTTGAAAATTTCGGCAGCATGGAGAAGAGAATGATCAGATTTTTGGGTTTCAATTTTGTCTTTTATGCCTTAAAACACCAAAATGACAAAAATGCCCATTTTACTAAACCTTCAATTTTTACCCTTCCATGACTAGTTTTGTCCATAACAAAATATGATGGTATATTTTCCATTCAAAGACCTCTAGTTTAAACCCCTATTTAAAACAAGTACTTATGTTCTAGAACTCATATTTGTAATTAATGCAATTTAATCCCAATAATAAAATTGGGCACTTTATCGATAAAAATTACTTAACAAAATTTGCACACCATCACCCAAACATATCATAGACTCTAAAACAATCATAAATTAAATACTTTTACGGTCTCGAAACCACTGTTCCGACTAGGCCTTATTTTGGGCTGTTACAATTCTCCCCCTTAGGGATTTTCGTCCCCGAAAATTTTACCAAAAGATAAACTTAGGATTGATTTCGTAAAGCACTGTCAAATTCTCATACAACTTCGGCGTCCTCAACATCTCACTTCTTAAACTAAGATTTTGAACTGTACTTTCTTATCCTGGACATAAGAACCACATCACTAAATTTTCTCAAGTTCTGGCGAAATACACACTGATAATTAACTGGCCTCATTCTATCAATAGTCTTATACTCTTCAATGAACCGTAAATCACTTTTCTTTACTTACCAAATAAAATAAAATAAAAAAAAAAAATTGTCACAAAGATACTTTTGAAATTTTTGTCACTTATCTAAATTTCAATACTCTTACCTTTCGGTTCTGTATGCAATTTCTGATAATCTATAATTGATTTCTTGGTACACAAACTCTATCTCGAAACAACAAATAAATGGTCGGTTTTCGACCTGGAGTTTTGAATCAGAAGTTAGTTCCTATCGAACACTTCTAACTTACCATTTACTGACAAAATTCTAAGTTTCACAAAATCATGGAATAAGAATCATTATTTCTGAATAATAATCAATTTCTAATTCACATCATAAGATTCTTTTCATGCAGTATTAACTGATTGCAAGCATAAGCTACCATTTTCACGTTCTTGTATCAAAATACACTTCAAACTAGTAAACTATCCAGACTGAATAATTGAATTGGTCTTGGCTGTTTCATAGTACCCTTCTAAAGGAACCATTTTCATCTGGTTTCCATGATAACTCAGACATGTATCCTATTGCAATTCTTTCCGGTTACGAATCAATGATCCTTAAATCAACTATACAGTTTCAATGATACATAACAATCTCGTTTTAACTCTTTGAGATATATCAAATTACTCAGAAATAACAACCATAGCGCGGATTCCAGTTCGATCCTCCACTGTTTACTCTTTTATCAATGTTGATTCTTTTCCCAAAATCTAAAGATAGATCACATCTAATAAAATTCATTTTACTGTAAATTCTCAAAATACCGAACCATATTGGAATTGCATCTCTCTGACAATTAAAATCGTAGCGCCATTTCAAGGCTAACATCTCAGTCACACCGATAAACAATATTTTATCCAATGCAAAAGCACTGTCTTTACACATCTGACAATAGTAACACTGTACGTTCACTATCAAACTAGATTTCATAATCACAAAAGTATGATTACTTCCAGTAAAGGAATATCTCTTGCACAATTTACAAAATAAAGTCGATAAGAAATCCGAGATAAGGAAATCCAAGATTCAATATCGTACTAGAATTTTGAGAATATATCTCATAAGAGAAATAATACCGATTTCGACAATTCTCAGAAAATTTCCAGAAGGAAAACAATACTTATAAGCACTGAACGATAACAGAAGCAACATAGTCTTCATATACACATTTCACAGAATAACAATCAGTGGAAACTGAATTTCAACATCATATGAACTTTACTGTCACTTTTCTATCAACTCATTTTATTAGAATACCAGAAAAGATAGAGTTATACCGATCACGGGCCAGACAGATTAACACTGCTTTCATCTATCACTGAAATCAACTAGCATTCTCATATGATAAGAACCCCGAACGAGTCGATTAGTCAAGATTAACTTTTTCCTTAACTATAACATTGCGAAACCCAGATGATTTTCATAATAACCCGGCATTCCTTCTATGACCAAGGCTATATAATCCCCCGTATACTAAGCAGACAATAGCTAGTAGAAACAAAATACCATCATCTCCTGAATTCTATCACCAACTTTTCTTTACAATTCAAACATTATCTCACTGTCTAATTCTGTCATCATTAGGTTTATATTATTCCATCTACTATCGTAAACCAACTCAGAAAAACTTCCAATTAGTATATTCTTTAGGTATCATACCTGTATGTGTTGGTTCATCGAAGTTGACTTCTTTAACCTTAGCCTTGCATAATCCGAATGATCTTCAAAATGATTGAATATCTCTTTTAGTTCTATCCTTACTTATCGACTCATTCTTTTATCTGGCCACCATAATAGTTGATCTGCTAATAAATTCTTTAGTCTCTCATTTGTGAGTTCATTCAACATAATTCTCATAAAATTTCATCATAACACCCCAGTTATTTTAGGCAATTTAACACACATATTCACGGTATTCATCCGTATCCTTTGTCTCTTCCGAAGGTTCATCCGGGAATTTTCTCACTTTCCATCATTTTAATAAATATCAATAATATTCACTCACATTTCACATAATACATTAATATGTAAAAACATAAGTAAAAAAAGGATGTATCATTTACATATAATCTTACTCATTTCAAGTCTTACCACATTCCAAATACATATCATAAACATTGCTCACATTTACATGCACTTATACCCAGCACTTGTCATCACATAGTCACACGTAATTTCACTTAGTCAAATTTTCCCGATGAACACTTCAGAATAATACCGAATACACGGTGGTTTCGCACACAGCCCACCAGTAATAATAAATACAGGGGTATCGCACATAGCCCACCAATAATAAATACAGTGGTATCGCACATAGCCCACCATTAATAATAAATACGGTGGTATCGCACATAGCCCACCAATAACAATAAATACGGTGGTATCACACACAACCCACCAATAATAATAAATATGGTGGTATCGCACACAACCCACCAATAATAATAAGTACGGTGGTATCGCACACAGCCCACCATTAATAATAATTACGGTGGTATCGCACATAGCCCACCAATAACAATAAATACGGTGGTATCGCACACAGCCCACCAATAATAATAAATACGGTGGTATCGCACACTGCCCACCAATAATAACATATTCACATGCTGCAATGGTCAACCCATGGTCTTTTATCGTCAATCCATCACATGTCTCTAAACGAAAGTGCCCATTTCCAGCGTTCTACTCGGTTCACACATTTAATTCCTTTTTCATAACTTCTCAACATTTATAACATTTTATCTTATCACAAACATATTTTCAAATATCTCAGTGTCAATGTCAGCATTTTCAAAAATAGCTCGGTTGGAAAGCACCTCTGTCTCAACAAATAATTTCGTTAGAGCCCGGAGATATCACACTATCACGATCCACATATGGCATGTATAGCTAGACTCTTACTCATGCTAGGTTAGTCCGAGAACCGACTAAACCATAGCTCTGATACCACTAAATGTAACACCCTTTACCCGTATCCAATGTCGGAACAGGGTACGAGGCGTTACCGAACTTAAAATTTCTTGAACATGTAAAAACGGGTCAAAAAATTTTGTCAAATTTAAAACTTTTCTAACACATGCATTTTGTCCCTTATATGGGCTTATAAAGCTCAAAACATCCTTTAGGATGGTTCGGGACTAAACTGAGAACTTTGGAAACTTTTGGGAAAATTTAGAAAATTTTGTCAAAACAGGGGTCACACGCCCGTATGGTCTGGGACACGCCCGTGTCCCTAACCCGTGTAACTCGCTGTTTATGACATCATCATCAAAATAGGGTCACACAGCCTTGGCACACGCCCGTGCCCTTAGGCCGTGTCTGTCACATGGCTGAGACACATGGCCGTGTCTCTGCCCGTGTGGCCTGGAAGTTGGCTATTTTCCAAGCCAGTTCCCCACTCTAAAACACAAACTCTCTTGTATCCATTTCATCAAAATGTATCATGCTATAATTGGACATCCGAATATCCAATTTTGCATACACATTCCCATACATATCGTCATTCATGAAATCATTTGTAAACCACATCCACAACATCTCAATTATGCAATTACGATATACATGAATAACCACATCATAGGCGTATAACAACCATCAATATTGGCCATCTCCAAATAGCCTTAATCAAAACGAACATTTATTAAATAAGGGCCAACCTTTTAGGCCATAAGAAATATGACATATATGACAAAACGACCAAGCCTACTATACATGCCATAACCCAAAAATTAATGTATCTAGATATACCAAGTATTCCAATTGATAGTGTGAGCGAATCTCCGACGTCCATCGATCCCTAAGCTAACTTGGCGATACTACAAGGCAAGGGAAAAGAGAGGGGAATTAAGCATAAATGCTTCGTAAGTTCAAATGAAAATAATAAGAAATTAATAAACTTGTGTGGATAAATCCTCAAAATAATTTCTTAAGATGATATAATCATTATATCACATGCTTACACCTTATTACTCATGTTAACATTAATCTGTCTACTTAAGTCACTTTCACTAAATTATTTATTTCTCGAGCTACAGAGCTCTGAGTGAAGAACCGTTAATTTTCCCTGAAACTAGACTCACATAACTTCTTACCTTAGAAATTTCAGAATTTTTGGCCTAGCCAATTAGTACATTTTATTCATTAAATTTACCCCTATTTTGCTGTCCAACAGTTCTGACACTTCTTCACTCGAATTAATTTTCTCCTCGTATAAAATTCATATGATGTTCTCGTTTATTTCAATTGAAAATATACTTATTAAGGATTTCAAGCATATGAATTATACTCCATATTTATTTTTGTACAAGTTTTACAAATTTTCCAAATTTGGAACAGGGGATTCCGAAACTCATTTTGACCCTGTCTCACTAAAATTCAAATATCTCATAATTCACACTTCTTTTGCTTACTCTGTTTCTTTTATAAAAAAAATAGAATCAATAAGATTTAATTTAATATCTCACCCAGCCTTTAATTCAATTTCCACCAGTTTTGGTGATTTTTCAAAGTTATACTAATCTGCACGCCCCACATTTGTTTTAATGTCAATTTCACTCATTCATTAATTCTTTGTGTTCACTTTCATTTATACACACTTACACCAAAACATATTATAAATTGGCACATAAAAATCAAGTGATCATAGACACATCTTACTCGTTTGCATCCTTATCAATAATGTATCATAATCTGAGCACATTATTTATGAGTCTCGTATACATACCTGTGCCTAGTCATAATACTCACATATCCTATTCTTACTTATCTTGAGCATACTCCTTGAATTTCCCATTGAACTACTTGTAATATTAGAGATGTTTGGGATATCTTGTACCCCTGGTAGGACGCTAATGCCATATCCCAGATATGGTCTTACATGGGATCACATATCGGTGCCGATATCATGCCCCAGACATGGTCTTTCACTGGCACTCATCTCGAGCCGATGCCATGTCCCAGACATGGTCTTACACTAGCTCATACTCTTCTTGGTGTCGATGGCATGTCCCAGACATGGTCTTACACTGACACAACTTGAGGCCAATGCTATGCCCCAGACATGGTCTTACACTGGCACACTCACTGCCATGGTCCAACCATGGCCTTTTCCGTCAATTCATCACGAGTCGTAGTACGAATGTACTTGACCCTGCATTTCTCACGATTGATCCTTCAATCCAATCTCGTACTTGCATAAAGTCATGATTAGATAACAAACATATATAAAATAATACATCATCTTAATTCAAATTTAATAATCGTTCACTATAGACTAACCATATGAACTTACCTCGACGCGAATCGGTCATTTTGATTGACATTTCCCCGTACTTGGTCCAAATCTCGATTTATTTGATCTAAAATGTCACATTTCACTTAATTATCACTCATATTACTCATTTTAATACAAAAATCATACTACGGGAAATTGACAATTTTTCCCCTAAACTTTCTCATAATTACAATTTTGCCCCTAGGCTCGTAATATGGTTTTTATTCAATTTTTATAAAATTCAAGGTCAGTCGAACCTTTTTCTCTTCCAAAGCAACCTCAAATTCTTATTATTTCACACTTTTAGGAGCATTTATAACTTTTACTAATTAACCCGTTTTAACCATTTTCAACGAAAATCACTTAGCAAAAATCGTTCTCCTAACCTCGTGCACCCTTATTCTACCATTAAACATCAAAATGCACAAATATCTAGCATGGGTCAATTTTTAAACTTCATTTTTCATGCAAATAAATGGTAAAAATAGAAAGGTTAAGCTTCTAAGATCTCAAAAATACGAAGAACATTAAAAACGGGGCTCAAATGCACTTACAATTGAGCTTTGAAAAAGCTTGAAACCCTAGCCATGGCTTCTTGAAAATTTAGTGACATGGAGAAGAGAATGAGCAGATTTTGGGTTTCAATTTTGTCTTTTATGCCTTAAAACACCAAAATGACAAAAATGCCCATTTTACTAAACCTTCAATTTTTACCCTTCCATGACTAGTTTTGTCCATAACAAAATATGATGGTATATTTTCCATTCAAAGACCTCTAGTTTAAACCCCCATTTAAAACAAGTACTTATGTTCTAGAACTCATATTTTGTAATTAATGCAATTTAATCCCAAAAATAAAATTGGGCACTTTATCGATAAAAATTACTTAACAAAATTTGCACACCATCACCCAAACATATCATAGACTCTAAAACAATAATAAATTAAATACTTTTACGGTCTCGAAACTACTGTTCCGACTAGGCCCTATTTTGGGCTGTTACCAAAAGATAAACTTAGGATTGATTTCGCAAAGCACTGTCAAATTCTCATACAACTTCGGTGTCCTCAACATCTCATTTCTTAAACTAAGATTTTGAACTGTACTTTCTTATCCTGGACATAAGAACCACATCACTGAATTTTCTCAAGTTCTGGCGAAATACACACTGATAATTAACTGGCCTCATTCTATCAATAGTCTTATACTCTTCAATGAACCGTAAATCACTTTTCTTTACTTACCAAATAAAATAAAAAAAATAAAAAAAATTCTGTCACAAAGATACTTTCAGAAGCACCTGTCACTTATCTAAATTTCAATACTCTTACCTTTCGGTTCTGTATGCAATTTCTGATAATCTATAATTGACTACTTGGTACACAAACTCTATCTCGAAACAACAAATAAATGGTCAGTTTTTGACCTGGAGTTCTGAATCAGAAGTTAGTTCCTATCGAACACTTCTAACTTACCATTTACTGACAAAATTCTAAGTTTCACAAAATCATGGAATAAGCATCATTATTTCTGAATAATAATCAAATTCTAATTCACATCATAAGATTCTTTTCATGCAGTATTAACTGAGTGCAAGCATAAGCTACCATTTTCACGTTCTTGTATCAAAATACACTTCAAACCAGTAAACTATCCAGACTGAATAATTGAATTGGTCTTGGATGTTTCATAGTACCCTTCTAAAGGAACCATTTTCATCTGGTTTCCATGATGACTCAGACATGTATCCTATTGCAATTCTTTCCGGTTACGAATCAATGATCCTTAAATCAACTATACAGTTTCAGTGATACATAACAATCTCGTTTTAACTCTTTGAGATATATCAAATTACTCAGAAATAACAACCATAGCGCAGATTCCAGCTCGATCCTCCACTGTTTACTCTTTTATCAATGTTGATTCTTTTCCCAAAATCTAAAGATAGATCACATCTAATAAAATTCATTTTACTGTAAATTCTCAAAATACTGAACCATATTGGAATTGCATCTCTCTGACAATTAAAATCGTAGCGCCATTTCAAGGCTAACATCTCAGTCACACCGATAAACAATATTTTATCCAATGCAAAAGCACTGTATTTACACATCTGACAATAGTAACACTATACGTTCACTATCAAACAAGATTTCATAATCACAAAAGTATGATTACTTCCAGTAAAGGAATATCTCTTGCACAATTCACAAAATAAAGTCGATAAGAAATCCGAGATAAGGAAATCCAAGATTCGATACCATACTAGAAGTCTGAGAATATAGCTTAGAAGAGAAATAATACCGATTTCGACAATTCTCAGAAAATTTCCAAAAGGAAAAAAATACTTATAAGCATTGAACGATAACAGAAGCAACATAGTCTTCATATACACATTTCACAGAATAACAATCAGTGGAAACTGAATTTCAACATCATGTGAACTTTACTGTCACTTTTCTATCAACTCATTTTAATAGAATACCAGAAAAGATAGAGTTATACCGATCACGGCCAAGACAGATTAACACTGCTTTCATCTATCACTGAAATCAACTAGCATTCTCATATGATAAGAACCCCGAACGAGTCGATTAGTCAATATTAACTTTTTCCTTAACTGTAACATTGCGAAACCCAGATGATTTTCATAATAACCCGACATTCCTTCTCTGACCAAGGCTATATAATCCCCCGTATACTAAGCAGACAATAGCTGGTAGAAACAGAATACCATCATCTCCTGAATTCTATCACCAACTTTTCTTTACAATTCAAACATTATCTCACTGTCTAATTCTGTCATCATTAGGTTTATATTATTCCATCTACTATCGTAAACCAACTCAGAAAAACTTCCAATTAGTATATTCTTTAGGTATCATACCTGTATGTGTTGGTTCATCGAAGTTGACTTCTTTAACCTTAGCCTTGCATAATCCGAATGATCTTCAAAATGATTGAATATCTCTTTTAGTTCTATCCTTACTTATCGACTCATTCTTTTATCTGGCCACCATATTAGTTGATCCGCTAATAAATTCTTTAGTCTCTCATTTGTGAGTTCATTCAACATAATTCTCATAAAATTTCATCATAACACCCCAGTTATTTTAGGCAATTTAACACACATATTCACGGTATTCATCCGTATCCTTTGTCTCTTCCGAAGGTTCATCCGGGAATTTCCTCACTTTCCATTATTTTAATAAATATCAATAATATTCACTCACATTTCACATAATACATTAATATGTAAAAACATAAGTAAAAAAGGATGTATCATTTACATATAATCTTACTCATTTCAAGTCTTACCACATTCCAAATACATATCATAAACATTGCTCACATTTACATGCACTTATACCATGCACTTGTAATCACATAGTCACACGTAATTTCACTTAGTCAAAGTTTCCCGATAAACACTTCAGAATAATACCGAATACACGGTGGTTTCGCACACAGTCCACCAGTAATAATAAATATGGTGGTATCGCACACAACCCACAAATAATAATAAATACGATGGTATCGCACACAGCCCACAAATAATAATAAATACGATGGTATCGCACATAGCCCACCATTAATAATAAATACGGTGGTATCGCACATAGCCGACCAATAATAATAAATACGGTGGTATCACACACAGCCCACCAATAATAATAAATACGGTGGTATCGCACAAAACCCACCAATAATAATAAGTACGGTGGTATCGCATACAGCCCACCATTAATAATAATTACGGTGGTATCGCACACAGCCCACCAATAACAATAAATACGGTGGTATCACACACAGCCCACCAATAATAATAAATACGATGGTATCGCACACTGCCCACCAATAATAACATATTCGCATGCTGCCATGGTCAACCCATGGTCTTTTATCGTCAATCCATCACATGTCTCTAAACAAAAGTGCCCGTTTCCAGCGTTCTACTCGGTTCACACATTTAATTCCTTTTTCATAACTTCTCAACATTTATAAAATTTTATCTTATCACAAACATATTTTCAAATATCTCAGTGTCAATGTCAGCATTTTAAAAAATAGCTCGGTTGGAAAGCACCTCTGTCTCAACAAACAATTTCGTTAGAGCCCGGAGATATCACACTATCACGATCCACATATGGCATGTATAGCTAGACTCTTACTCATGCTAGGTTAGTCTGAGAACTGACTAAACCATAGCTCTGATACCACTAAATTTAAAACCCCTTACCCGTATCCAACGTCGAAACAGGGTACGAGGCGTTACCGGACTTAAAATTTCTTGAAAATGTAAAATCGGGTCATAAAATTTTGTCAAATTTAAAACTTTTCTAACACATGCATTTTGTCCCTTATATGGGCTTATAAAGCTCAAAACATCCTTTAGGATGGTTCGGGTCTAAACTGAGAACTTTGGAAACTTTTGGGAAAAGTTAGAAAATTTTGTCAAAATAGGGGTCACACGCCCGTGTGGTCTGGGACACGCCCGTGTCCCTTACCCGTGTAACTTGCTGTTTATGACGTCATCATCAAAATAGGGTCACACGGCCTTGGCACACGCCTATGCCCTTAGGCCGTGTCTGTCACATGGCTGAGACACATGGCCGTGTCTCTGCCCGTGTGGCCTGGAAGTTGGCTATTTTCCAAGCCAGTTCCCCACTCTAAAACACAAACTCTCTTGTATCCATTTCATCAACATGTATCATGCTATAATTGGACATCCGAATATCCAATTTTGCATACACGTTCCCATACAAATCGTCATTCATGAAATCATTTGTAAACTACATCCACAACATCTCAATTATGAAATTACCACATACATGAATAACCACATCATAGGCGTATAACAACCATCAATATTGGCCATCTCCAAATAGCCTTAATCAAAACAAACATTTATTAAATAAGGGCCAACCTTTTAGGCCATAAGAAATATGACATATATGACAAAACGACCAAGCCTACTATACATGCCATAACCCAAAAATTAATGTATCTAGATATACCAAGTTTTCCAATTGATAGTGTGAGCGAATCTCCGACGTCCACCGATCCGCAAGCTAACTTGGCGATACTACAAGGCAAGGGAAAAGAGAGGGGAAGTAAGCTTAAATGCTTTGTAAGTTCAAATGCAAATAATAAGAAATTAATAAACTTGTGTGGATAAATCCTCAAAATAATTTCTTAAGATGATATAATCATTATATCACATGCTTACACCTTATTACTCATGTTCACATTAATCTGTCTACTTGAGTCACTTTCACTAATTTATTTATTTCTCGAGCTACAGAGCTTCGAGTGAAAAACCGTTAATTTTCCCTGAAACTAGACTCACATAACTTCTTACCTTAGAAATTTCAGAATTTTTGGCCTAGCCAATTAGTACAGTTTATTCATTAAATTTACCCCTGTTTCGCTGTCCAACAGTTCTGACACTTCTTCACTCGAATTAATTTTCTCCTCGTATAAAATTCATATGATGTTCTCGTTTATTTCAATTGAAAATATACTTATTAATTATTTCAAGCATATGAATTATACTCCATAATTATTTTTGTACAAGTTTTACTGATTTTCCAAAGTTGGAACAGAGGATTCTGAAACTCATTCTGACCCTGTCTCAGTAAATTCAAATATCTCATAATTCACACTTCTTTTGCTTACTTTGTTTCTTTTATAAAAATATAGACTCATTAAGCTTTAATTTCATATCTCACCCAGCCTTTAATTCAATTTCCACCAGTTTTGGTGATTTTTCAAAGTTATACTAATGCTGCTGCCCACAACTATTTTAATGTCAATTTCACTTATTCATTAATTCTTTGTGTTCACTTTCATTTAGACACACGTACACCAAAACATATTATAACTTGGCACATAACAATAAAGTGATCATAGAAACATCTTACTGGTTTACATCCTTATCAATAATGTATCATAATCTAAGCACATTATTTATGAGTCTCGTATACATACCTGTTCCTAGTCATAATACTCACATATCCTATTCTACTTATCTTGAGCATACTCCTTGAATTTCCCATTGAACTAATTGTAATATTAGGGATGTTCGGGATATCTCGTACACCTAGTAGGACACCAATGCCATATCCCAGATATGGTCTTACATGGGATCACATATCGGTGCCGATGCCATGCCCCAGACATGGTCTTACACTGGCACTCATCTCGAGCCGTTGCCATGTCCCAGACATGGTCTTACACTAGCTCATACTCATCTCGGTGTTGATGCCATGTCCCAGACATGGTCTTACACTAACACAACTTGAGGCCAATGCCATGTCCCAGACATGGTCTTACACTGGCACACTCACTGCCATGGTCCAACCATGGCCTTTTCCGTCAATTCATCACGAGTCGTAGTACGAATGTACTTGACCCTGCATTTCTCACGATTGATCCTTCAATCAAATATCGTACTTGTATAAAGTCATGATTAGATAACAAAACATATATAAAATAATACATCATCTCAATTCAAATTTAATAATCGTTCACTATAGACTAACCATATGAACTTACCTCGACGTGAATCGGTCATTTTGATTGACATTTCCTCGTACTTGGTCCAAATCTCGATTTCCTTGATCTAAAATGTCACATTTCACTTAATTATCACTCACATTACTCATTTTAATACAAAAAACATACTACGGCAAATTGACAATTTTGCCCCCAAACTTTCTCATAATTATGATTTTGCCCCTAGGCTTGTAATATGATTTTTATTCAATTTCTATAAAATTCAAGGTCAGCCGAACCTTTTTATCTTCCAAAGTAACCTCAAATTCTTATTATTTCACACTTTTAGGAGCATTTACAACTTTTACTAATCAACCCGTTTTAACCATTTTCAACGAAAATCACATAGCAAAAATCGTTCTCCTAACCTCGTGCACCCTTATTCTACCATTAAACATCAAAATGCAAAAATATCTAGCATGGGTCAATTTTTAAACTTCATTTTTCATGCAAATAAATGGTAAAAATAGAAAGGTTAAGCTTCTAGGATCTCAAAAATACGAAGAACATTAAAAACGGGGCTCAAATGCACTTACAATTGAGCTTTGAAAAAGCTTGAAACCCTAGCCATGGCTTCTTGAAAATTTCGGCAGCATGGAGAAGAGAATGAGCAGATTTTTGGGTTTCAATTTTGTCTTTTATGCCTTATAACACCAAAATGACAAAAATGCCCATTTTACTAAACCTTTAATTTTTACCCTTCCATGACTAGTTTAGTCCATAACAAAATATGATGGTCTATTTGCCATTCAAAGACCTCTAGTTTAAACCCCCATTTAAAACAAGTACTTATGTTCTAGAACTCATATTTTGCAATTAATGCAATTTAATCCCAATAATAAAATTGGGCACTTTATCGATAAAAATTACTTAACAAAATTTGCACACCATCACCCAAACATATCATAGACTCTAAAATAATCATAAATTTAATATTTTTACTTCAGATTTGTGGTCTCGAAACCACTATTCTGACTAGGCCCTATTTTGGGCTGTTACAGGGTGTGTGTCCGGCCGTGTGAAAACCCCTGTAGGTTCGAAATGAAAAATAAATTCCACACGGGCTAGGAACCTGGGTGTGTGTGACCACATGGCCTCCCATACGTGCGTGTTCCATTTCACACGGTCATGTGGCCCTGTTTAGGCAAAAGTTTTCTAAGCGCGCAAAAGTTTCCGGTTAAATTCCGCCTCCGTATGTATGTTTAGGGCTTCGTAGGCCCATAATATGGATGTTATGAATACGAATGAAATTTTTTAAGTTGAAGGGAAATTTTATAGCCCGATGTTGTATGTTAAAGCAAGTTAAGTTTGGTAATGCCTCGTATCCTGTCCCAGCGTCGGACTCGGGTAAGAGGTGTTACATTTAGTGGTATCAGAGCTACAGTTTAGTCGGTTCTCGGACTAACGTAGCGTGTGCATGAGTCTAGCTATACATTCTATACACACGAGTATTTACATTATGATAGTGTGACGACTCCTGACGATTTAAATTGTGTTTTCATATAGTAAATGGATCCCGATAGAGCTGTGGCGGATGATGTGGAAAGTAACGCGCCGGCTCCCACTCAAGGGACGGTGCCGACTGAGAATGAAAATAGACTGGTTACTGTAAGCCAGAGAGGAGGAGAAGAGGCTAGGGAAGCCTTTCTCCACATGATGAATGCATGGTATACGGAGTTCGTTCATACGAACCCGAGTGTGCAACCCCCTCCTCTCCCACCTATTCCTCAACCTACCCTAGTAGCTCCCCAAGTGGTAGAAGTGGTAAGAAGAAAAAAGCCTCTGGTTGATAGAATCCAGAAACAAGGAGCCGAGGAATTTTGAGCTAGTAAGGATGATGATCCGGAAAGAGCAGAATTTTGGCTTGAAAATACCATCAGGGTATTTGATGAATTATCTTACACACCTGAAGAGTGCATGAGATGTGTGGTGTTACTCTTGAGAGATTCTGCTTATCAGTGGTGGAACACCCTTGTGTCGGTTGTACCAAGGGAAAGGATTACATGGGAGTTTTTCCAAGAAGAATTCTGGAAGAAGTATATCAGTTAAAGATTTATTGATCAGAAAAGAAAGGAATTCCTTGAACTGAAACAAGGCAGAATGACAGTAACTGAATATGAGCGTGAGTTTGTAAGGCTCAGCAAATACGCTCCGGAGTGTGTATCCTCTGAAGCCATCATGTGTAAGAGGTTTGAGGACGGATTAAATGAAGATATTTGATTATTTGTTGGTGTCCTTGAGTTGAAGGAATTTGTTGTGCTAGTGGATCGGGCTTGTAAAGCCGAGGAATTGGTGAAAGAGAAAAGAAAAGCTGAGATGGAGTCTCGTGACTCAAGAAAGAGACAAATGAACAAGTCGTTTCAATCTTCACCCAAGAAGTCAAGAACTTCTCTACCCGATCAGCTACTTCAGTCGGGTTTTCAAACAAAAGTAAGAGTAAACAGTACTTGGGGATTAAAGCTCAGACTACCTCAGTTGCTAGTGTTGGGAACACTCGACCTAATAGACCGAAATGTCCACTGTGTGGCAGATATCATGCCGGTGAGTGCCGAGCCCATGAGAGAGCCTATTTTAAGTGTGGTTCCCAAGGTCATTTTATTAGAGAATGCCCTGATATGGTTGAAAAAGAGAAAATTTAGAGTGCCAGATCGGGAAGCACTACTAGAGGGAGACAACAGAAAAACCCTGGAAGTGGAACGAATAGTAAGAGTACACCCAGAGAGCAGGCTGCAAGATTTGAGGGTAGAGCCTGCGAGAACTTATGCCATTCGCGCTCATGAAGAGGCGTCATCCCCTGATGTAATTACGAGTACATTTTCTCTCCATGATACTAATGTTGTTGCTTTAATTGATCCGGGATCTACCCACTCATATATTTGCATGAAATTAGTATCTAGTATGAGCATGCCTGTAGAGTCTACAGAGTTTGTGATAAAAGTGTCCAACGCTTTAGGCAAAAGTTTATTAGTTGATAAGGTATGCAAAGATTGCCCATTGATGATTAGAGGTCATTATTTTAAGGAAAATCTCATGCTATTGCCATTTGATGAATTCGATATAATTCTTGGTATGGACTGGTTAACCGCTCATGATGTAACAGTAAATTATGGAAAGAAATACATCAAATTGAGATGTAAAAATGGGGACACTCTTCGTGTTGAATTAGATGAACAGGACAGATCGCCTGTAGTGATTTCTCATATGTCTGCCCAGAAATATGTAAGAAAAGGGTATGAAGCCTATCTTGCCTTTGTGATGAATGCCAAAGAGACTGAGTTAAGAATTGAATAAGTGCCGATAGTATGTGAGTATCTAGATGTATTCCCAGAAGAATTTCCAGGGTTGCCTCCGGTTAGAGAGGTTGAATTTGGCATCGAGTTAGCTCCTGGTACTGCACCTATATCGATTGCTCCATACAGAATGGCTCCAACTAAGTTAAAAGAATTGAAGGCACAGCTACAGAATTTGACGGACAAAGGCTTTCCACAACCGAGTTATTCTCCGTGGGGTGCTCCAGTGCTATTTGTGAAAAAGAAAGATGGTTCCATGAGATTGTGTATAGATTACCGGAAGCTTAATAAGGTTACCGTGAAGAACAAGTACCCGCTACCAAGAATCAATGATTTGTTTGATCAATTGAAGGGAGCCGCTGTGTTTTCTAAGATAGATTTGAGGTTCGGTTATTATTAGTTGAGGGTCTAAGACTCGGATGTGCCGAAAACGACATTTCAGACAAGGTATGGACATTATGAATTTTTAGTCATGCCTTTCGGTTTAACAAATGTCCCTGCCGTGTTTATGGATTTAATGAACCGTATATTTCGGCCATACTTGGATAATTTTGTTGTGGTTTTTATTGATGACATATTGATATATTCTCGTGATGAGAATGAGCATGCCGAGCACTTGAGGACGATTTTGCAAATTTTACTAGATAATCAGTTGTATGCCAAGTTTAGCAGAAGTGAAATTTGGCTCAAAGAAGTTGGGTTTTTGGGGCACATTGTCTCGGGAGATGGAATCCGAGTAGACCCAAGCAAGATCTCAGCTATTGTTGATTGGAAGCCACCAAGGAACGTATCCGAGGTTAGAAGTTTTCTGGGCCTAGCTGGCTATTACCGATGGTTTGTCAAGGGATTTTCTGTGATAGCAGCACCGATGACGAGGTTGTTACAAAAAGAGGTGAAGTTTGAATAGACAGAAAAGTGCCAACAGAGTTTTGAGAAATTATAGGCATTGTTGACTGAGGCTCTAGTTCTAGTGCAACCTGATCTGGGAAAAGAATTTGTGATTTACAGTGATGCACCCTTGAATGGATTGGGCTGTGTGCTTATGCAAGAAGGCAAGGTCATAGCATATGCCCCTAGACAGTTAAAGCCGCATGAGAAGAACTACCTGACACATGATTTAGAGTTGGCTGCCATTGTGTTTGCTTTGAAGATATGGAGACACCATTTGTATGGTGAAAAATGTCAGATATTCACCGATCATAAGAGCCTAAAGTACTTGATGACTCAGAAGGAATTGAATTTAAGGCAGCGAAGATGGTTAGAGCTGATAAAGGATTATGAGCTAGTCATTGACTACTACCCGGGAAAGGCGAATGTAGTAGCCGATGCTTTGAGTAGAAAATCCCTATTTGCATTGAGGGCTATGAATACATGGGTGACATTGTCAGACAATGGTTCCATTCTAGCTGAGTTGAGGGCTAGACCGATGATCCTTCAAGAGATTTATGAGGCTCAGAAAGATGACAGTGACTTACAAGCCAAAAGAGTTCAGTGCGAGTCGGGTGTTGAATCTGACTTTCGGATTAATTTTGATGGATGTTTGATGTTCAGAGGCAGAATCTGTGTAACAAGGAAGGAAGAGCCTATTCGAAAGATTTTACACGAGGCACATAGCGGATGTCTATCTGTACATCCGGGCAGTACAAAAATGTATAATGATTTGAAGAAATGGTATTGGTAGCCAAGTATGAAGAAAGATATTTCTGAGTTTGTATCTAGATGCTTGATTTGTCAACAAGTGAAAGCTAAACACCAAGTACCTTCGGGTTTGCTTCAACCTATTATGGTTCCCGAGTGGAAATGGGACCGTGTTACCATGGACTTCGTGACAGCTTTGTCGTTGACCCGAGTGAGAAAGATTCTGTATGGGTTATAGTCGATAGACTTACAAAGTCAGCCCACTTCATACCGGTACGTGTTGATTATTCGCTTGATAAGTTGGCAGACTTGTATGTTTCTGAGATTATAAGGCTTCATGGAGTACCTTTTTCGTATATATCAGACAGAGTTTCGAGATTCACATCCCGATTTTGGAAAAAGTTGCAAGAAGCTTTGGGCACAAAGCTGAGTTTTAGTACGGCTTTTCACCCACAAACTGACGGACAGTCAGAGAGATTAATTCAGATACTCGAGGATATGCTCTGCTGTTGTGTTCTTGAGTTTTAGGGCAGCTGGGAAAAGTATTTACCGTTGGTAGAATTTGCATACAATAACAGTTTTCAGTCGAGCTTGAAATGGTGCCTTATGAGGCTTTGTATGGGCGTAAGTGTCGAACGCCATTGTATTGGATTGAACTTAAGGAAAATCAGATTCACGGGGTCGATCTGATTAGAGAAATCGAAGGGAAGGTAAAAATAATCCGTGATCATTTAAAAGCTGCTTCTGATAGACAAAAATCCTACTCGGACTTGAAACGAAAAGAGATTGAGTTTCAAGTTGGTGATAAGGTATTTTTGAAAGTATCGCCATGGAAGAAAGTTTTCAGATTTGGCCGGAAAGGCAAATTGAGTCCGCGTTTTATCGGACCATATGAGGTTACCAAGAGGATACGACCGATAGCTTACCGATTAGCTTTGCCATCGGAGTTGGAAAAGATACATGATGTGTTCCACGTGTCTATGTTACGACGTTACCGATCTGATCCTTCACATGTGATTACACCGACAGAGGTTGAAATTCAACCCGACATGACATATGGCGAAGAACCGGTTAAGATTCTAGCACGAGAAGTTAAATAGCTAAGGAATAAAAGTATAGCTCTCGTAAAAGTATTATGGCAAAGACATGGGGTAGAAGAGGCTACATGGGAGCCCGAGGAGGCTATGAGAAACCAGTACCCAAACCTTTTTTCCGGTAAGATTTTCGAGGACGAAAAATCCCTAAGGGGGAGAATTGTAACAGTCTGATTTAGGGCCTAGTTAGAATAGTGGTTGCGAGACCATAAATCCGAAGTAGAAATATGTGTTTTATGATTTTTATGAGGCTTATGATATGTTTGCATGATTATGTGAAAATTTCATGAGGAAATTTTATTAATTAGTGAACAATTTGGCCATTAGGACTAGATTGCAAAAAGTGGAAAATAAGAGATTCTAAAAGATTTAAGCATGAAATAGCATTGGAAAAATTATTAGAGGTCCTTATTTAGCAATTAGACCATTAAATGTCAAGATGGACAAAAATGGACATGGGAAAGAAAAATCTCAAGAAAGGGCCTTAAGGGCATTTTAGTCATTTGGTTAATTAATGAATTAAAAAGGGAAAAATAAGTCAAAATCTTGTCCATCTTCTTCCTCTAAGTGCCGAAATTTGCAAGGAGCCATAGCTAGGGTTTCTTCATCTTTCAAGCTTGATTGTAAGTGTCTCCTAGCCCCGTTTTTAATGTTCTTCATATTTTTGAGATCCTCGTAGCTCGATTTAGCTATTTCTAGCTATATTTTAAGCTAGGGTTTATGTCCAAAAATTTACCCATGTATGACATGCATGTATTTTGATGATTTATGGAAGAATATGAAAGTTTGATTTGTGATAAACATCTTTTTCTAAGTGATTTTCATGAAAAATGCATAAAAGGACCAAATTGTAAAAGTTATAAAAATGGTCATACATGAGTGAAATAGTGGAAATTGGGGGCTGTTGTAGTTAAGAAAATAATTCGGCTAGGCTTAAAATACAAGAAAGTTGAATAAAAATCATTTTACGAGCCTAGGGACAAAAGTGTAATTATGTGAAAATTTAGGGGCAAAATTGTAATTTTTGCCAAAGTATGATTCATGAATCAATTTAGTCAATGTGAGTACTAAACTAGTGAAATGATTATTATAGATCAAGAAACACGAAGCCCAGACCAAAACCGAGGCAAGAACAAAGTGTTGGACTAAATCGAACATCTTCACACATTTTGAGTACCGAGGTAAGTTTGCGTGAAATTAAAGCTACATAATGGTTTTATATTTTTAATTTCTAGATATTATGTGAAATGAATATTATTTCTATGAAATCGACTAATGATGCCTCGATGAGAGTATGATGAAATTATGTTAAGTTGAAGTCCTGGTTGAACATTCGTAATAGCAAGGATACTAATGTCACAACATGAGATAAGGAAGGTCCCGTGTAAGACCATGTCTTGGACATGGCATCGGCACCGAATAAAGAAGGTCTCGTGTAAGATAATGTCTGGGACATGGCCTTGGCACCAAAGGAAGATCTCGTGTAAGACCATGTCTGGGACATGGCCTCGACATCTATGTACGATCTCGTATAAGACCACGTCTGGGACATGGCATCGACATCGAGTTAAGAGATCCCGTGTAAGACCATATCTGGGATATAGCATCGGCATCAAGAGGTGATCCCATGTAAGACCATATCTGGGATATGGCATTGGCATCGTGATACATGTCTGATGAGATTGAGTATCCTCTGATATTCCGAGTAGTTCAACGGGCAAAAGAGTTAAGTATGCAAGGATGACAAAGAGCTAAGCTATACAAAGATTTCAAGGAATTACATTTAAGTTAAGAATGATAATGATTTAAGTTTATGTTCAAGATAACATATGTGCTAAATTCTGTAATGAAGTGACACAGGTACCATGAGTAAAATACGAGTTATGAAACCGTAATGTGATATATAATGGGTAAGCGTAAGTATGAGTAAGTATGTCAAAGTACTTGAGAACTTGTGTTGTTATTGTTCTATGAGATGAATGGATTTTATCATGAGCACTTATGTTGTTATTTCTAATTCATGCAAACTTACTAAGCTATATGGTTACCCCTTTCTTTTCTCTTTTTCCTTGTAGTATTACCAAGCTAGCTCAGGGATCGTAGAACGTCAGAGCTCGGATCATTCTATCAACTATCCTTTTGGTATAGTAAAGTTGATTTATTTTGAGTATGGCATGTATAGGAACTTGGTCATCTTTTGTTATGTCATATTTGGAAGCCAAAGTGTTGGCTACTAATGTTATACACTCATTATGTAAATGGCCATTAGGAATTGGCCGATATTTGTCAAGTTTTATATCTTAATGATGATGAGTGTTATGAAGTGAAAGTTCATGCAATTGATGGAGTAAAATGTGAAGTGTATGAATGATGATTAGGGATTTTTCATAGTGTATTTTTGCCATGTTATGTGTTGCTTGTGTTGGTATATGTGTATTTATGTTTCAGGGTGGCAAATGGCTTGGAAAATAGCCTTCTAATTGTCCACACGGACACACGGGCGTGTGTCTAGGCCATGTGTGACACACGGCCAGCCCCATGGGTGTGCTGATAGGCCGTGTGTACCCTGCATAAAATTTGCGAGAATTCAATTCGCCACACGGGCTAGCACACGGCCGTGTGCCCTTAAGAGCTTGCTGATGTCATAAACAGAATACCCAAGTTTTTCACACACGGGTGAGGACACGGGCGTGTTTAGGCCTTGTGAGGGACACGGGCCACAGAGACGGGCGTGTGTCCGACCGTGTGAAAACCCCTGTAGGTTTGAAATGAAAAATAAATTCCACACGGGCTAGGAACCTGGGCGTGTGTGACCACACGGCCTGCCTACACGGGCGTGTTCCATTTCACACGGGCGTGTGGCCCTGTTCAGGCAAAGATTTTCTAAGCGTGTAAAAGTTTCCAGTTAAATTCCGAAACCCTCCGTATGTATGTTTAGGGCTTCGTAGGCCCATAATATGGATGTTATGAATACGAATGAAATGTTTTATGTTGAAGGGAAATTTTATAGCCCGATGTTGTATGTTTAAGCAAGTTAAGTCCGGTAATGCCTCGTATCCTTTCCTGGCGTCGGACTCGGGTAAAGGGTGTTACATGATATCTGTGGGGATTACACACTGAGTTACGAAACTCACCCTTTTCTGTTTAATCTGTTCAGGTAATCCCCAGCATTATACGGATCGGTGCAGCGGAGGACTCGACGATGACCACTGCTTCTGCTTCACGATAGATTTACGGTTTTTATACTTATTTATGGTTTTGATTATATCTGGGAAAAGTTTTATGTAATTATGGCCATTACAGATTTTTGTTTAAATTTAGGATTGGTAATGTTTTATGGCTTTTACTGCTAGAAGTAGGAAAGCGCAGGTTTTCAAAAGAAACAAATGTTTTACCAAAACACCACGATTACGCAAACTGTTTTAAATGCTTGCGCGAAGTATAAATGTTTTGGAAAACGGACAGCATTTTGGAAATGAATGACACTATTTAGAATTAACATAAAATAATGAAAAACTTTTAAATAAGGGGAGAAATGGTTTGAGCGGGGCTTCGATTTCAAAAGCACTATCATGTGGCATCACCATATTTGGGCACAACGTCTAGGTCGGGTTTGGGGTGTTACATTTAGTGGTATCAGAGCCAGGTTTCAAAACTCGGCTGTGGATTGGGTTTTAAAGATTGGTTTTAAAGAAACGATTTGTAAGTGATTTGAAATATTTTTGGACTGGGTATGTGGTACACCGAGTCTTAGGCGTCGATCCTGTAAGTATTCTGAAACTCTATTTAGATTTGTCTGAAAATACTACTAGCATGCTTGGAACAACCATAGGTAGTATACTGTACTGAAAACACTCTAGGTAGTGTAAACTGAAAACTGTAATAAGACTGAGACTCGCGATAACGAAACTCGAACTTCCGATCATCGTTTCGCATAAAATATCTGTTAATAAATATCGAATCGTAACTAATGCATAAAATCAGTAACACGATAAACTCTGAATTTACGATGAGCGCACGAGGTATCCGCGGATGGGGTACTAGAGGTCGTGGCAGAGGTCGTAAATGGGCTCTAGCTGGGTCCTCATCATCTGAAAATCTACCGAATCTGGATACTAGTGAGACACCGGTATAACCTGTGGAAGAGATTGGATCTCGAGATCGCATGGCCGACGACGACCGACCGCCCCGTGCTATGCCGAGGATATTAGAGAGGTCATTTGGGCCCAACATCGGATCTGGGGGCCATGGGTTGGTTACGGAACGACTCCGGTCCAATGGGGCTGAATTATTCAGGGGTGTCACTGGAGTCGCCCCTAACGTGGCCGAATATTAGATGGAGGCCACGGAAAGAATTATGGACGACCTGGATTTTACCGCTAAGAAGAAGCTTAAGGGGGTTGTTTCTCTACTTCGCGATGAAGCCTACCAGTGGTGGTTGACGGTTAAGGAGGGCACTCAGCTCGACCGACTGACTTGGGATTACTTTAAGACTGTGTTCCAGAGTAAGTATGTGGGAGCCAGCTACATCGATGCTAGGAGACGTGAGTTTCTTAATCTCACCCAGGGGGACCGTTTAGTGGCCGAGTATGAGGCCGAGTTCCTAAGATTGAGCCGTTATGCGCGGGGCACGATGGAGAGCGAGTATGAGAGATGCGTTCGCTTCGAGGTTGGCCTCAGGGACAGTTTGCGAGTTCTGATAGCTCCGCAGAGGGAGCGTGAGTTTGCTACACTGGTTGAGAAGGCAAAGATCACCGAGGAGGTTAAGCGCGCTGAGTGCCAAAACAGAGAGAGAGGAAAGAATAATAGGGATTTGGAGCCCTTGAGTTCTGTGATGAGGCCTAAGAAAAATGCCAGATCTGATGGGCCAGTGAGAGTTGGGCCTCCTGTTGCACCTACTGGGGTGGCGCTTTGTGGGTACTGTGGTAGACGCCATCCAAGCGAATGTTGGAGGACTACTGGGGCTTATTTAAGATGTGGCTCTACTGAGCACCGTGTCAAAGATTGTCTGCTGAGAACCAATTAGATGCCAGTTATGGGTACTGGTACTGCGCAGCCACCGAGAGTAGTTAAGCAGCCACCTAGGGGCCGAGGTCAGGCAAGGGGTGGTAACGGCATGGGCTGAGGACAGAGAGCACCGGGCAAAAGTGCTGGACCGACTGAGGCGAGGCAGCCTGCACTGGTTTATGCTGCCCATCGTCGTGAGGGCCGAGATGCTCCAGATGTCATCACGGGTACATTTTTAATTTATAATGTACCTTATTTGGCATTGATAGACATAGGCTCTACACGCTCTTACGTAGCTAGTACTATGTCTGAAACCTTGGGGATGCCGGTTGAGAGTACTTCGAGTGAGGTAACTGTTGTGAGTCCATTGGGGCATTCTATCCGAGTTAGTAAACTATATAGAGACGTTCCGTTAGAGGTTCAAGGGACAGTGTTTCTAGCTAATCTGATGGAGCTTCTATTTAGGGAGTTCGATTTGATTTTGGGAATAGACTGGCTGGTCAAGCATTGGGTTAGTCTGGACTGTGCGACAAAAAGGGTTGTTTTGAGAACCGAGGAGGACAATGAGGTAGTGGTGATTGGGGAACGTCGAGACTATCTGACTAATGTGATTTCTGCATTGGTGGCAGAAAAGTTGGTATGGAAAGGATGTGAGGCATTCTTGGCCTACATCAGTGTTTCTGATTCTGGGGACTCTTCGATTAAGGACATCAGAACTGTGAGGGACTTTCTGAATGTTTTTCCAGAGGAACTACCGGGTCTGTCTCCAAGCCGAGAAGTAGAATTTGGGATTGAGCTTATTCTCGGTACAGCTCCGGTGTGTATTGCGCCCTACTGAATGGCACCGAAGGAGCTTATAGAGCTTAAGGCTCAAATTCAGGAACTGCTAGATCGTGGGTTCATCCGTCCAAGTGTGTCTCCATGGGGAGCACCGGTGCTGTTTGTTAAGAAAAAGGATGGGACAATGCGGATGTGCATCGATTATCGGTAGCTGAACAAACTGATAATCAAGAATAAGTACCCACTTCTGAGGATAGATGATCTATTTGACCAGTTCAGAGGGGCTTCTGTATTCTCCAAGATTGATCTACATTCAGGATATCATCAATTGAGGGTTAAGGAGGCCGATGTGCATAAGATGACATTTAGGACTCGTTATGGACATTACGAGTTCCTGGTTATGCCTTTTGGGTTGACCAATGCACCAGCAGCATTTATGGATTTGATGAACCGTGAGTTCCAACCTTATCTGGACCAGTTTGTGGTGGTATTCATCGATGATATCCTAGTGTATTCTAAGACTGAGGACGAGCACAATGAGCATCTCAGAGTGGTACTACAGACTCTTTGTGAGAAACAGCTGTATGCGAAGTTCAGTAAGTGTGAGTTCTGGCTCTAGGAAGTAACCTTTTTGGGACATGTGGTTTATGCGGAGGGGATTCATGTTGATCCTCGTAAGATTTAGGCTGTGTTGGATTGGAAACAGCCGAGGAATGTGTCCGAAATCTGTAGCTTTCTGGGGCTGGCGGGTTATTATCGACGCTTTGTAGAAGGGTTCTCCTTGATCGCAGCATCGTTAACCAAGCTTCTGCGCAAGGGAGTTCCCTTTGTCTGGACTGATGAGCAACAAGAGAGCTTCGAGAAGCTCAAATCTATTTTAACTCAGGCTCCGGTTCTAATACAGCTTGAATCTAGGAAGGATTTCGTCGTATACAGTGATGCATTGCATGTAGGGTTAGGTTGCGTACTGATGCAGGATAGTAAGGTTATAGCTTATGCGCGCCACGCGTCGACTTAAGACGCATGAGGTAAACTATCCTACTCATGATTTGGAATCCAGCTCTTTGTAGTCTCCGCTTTAAAGATTTGGAGGCACTACCTGTACGGTGAGAAGTGTACTATCTACACTGATCATAAAAGCCTCAAATATCTCCTCGCTCAGAAGGACTTAAACCTTAGGCAGCGTAGATGGGTTGAACTATTGAAGGATTACGACTGCACCATCGAGTACCATCCTGGTAAGGCCAATGTGGTGGCGGATGCTTTGAGCCGTAGGGCTATGACTGATTTGAGAGCGATGTTTGCTCGACTCAGTTTATTCGACGATGGGAGTCTATTAGCAGAACTTCAGGTTAAGCCTACATGGATTGATCAGATTAGAGGTAAACAGATGGGGGATAAGTCTCTTGAGTTACGTTTCCGTCAGGTTGAGGCTGGTGATGGTACTGATTTTGGGATTAACAGTGATGGGGTACTTTGTTTTCGCGGTCGGATTTGTGTACCGAGTGATGAGAAGTTGCGATAGTCGATTCTGAGGGAGGCACATAGCAGATCCTATGCTATGCATCCCGATGGGAATAAGATGTACCAAGATCTGTGAGAGTTGTACTGGTGGCCAGGATTGAAGCGTGAGGTTACTGACTTCGTTGCTCGCTGTCTAACTTGTCAGCAGGTTAAGGCTGAGCATCGATTGCCTTCAGGGTTGCTGCAGCTGATAAAGATACTGATGTGGAAATGGGAACGAGTAACGATGGACTTTGTTAGTGGGTTGCCTTTAACAGTCACTAAGAAGGATTCTGTCTGGGTCATCGTGGATCGATTGACCAAGTTTGCTCACTTCATTCCGGTTAGAACGGACTTTTCTCTCCAGAAGTTATCTAAACTATATATATCTGTAATAGTGAGACTGCATGGGGTTCCTGTCTCGATCATCTTCGATAGGGATCCTCGCTTCACATCTTGGTTCTGGAAGAAATTGTATGAGGCTCTGGGTTCAAGGTTGGACTTCAGTACTGCTTTCCATCCTCAGATAGATGGTCAGTAGGAGAAGGTGATTCAAATACTGGAGGACATGTTGAGGAGCTGCGTGATCAATTTCCGAGGCAGTTGGGAGGAGTACTTGCCTTTGGCGGAGTTTGCCTATAATAATAGCTATCAATCTAGCATTCAGATGGCACCTTACGAGGCCCTGTATGGTCGTAGGTGTCGTACTCCCTTATGTTGGATTGAGTTGGGTGAGCGGCGTGTTTTGGGTCTAGAATTGGTTTCTGAAAAACTGAAGATAAAGTCTGATTGATTCGAGATCGACTGAAAGCGGCATCTAATAGGCAGAAGTCCTATGCTAATCTGAAGAGAAAGGATATTGAGTATTCTGTAGGGGACTTGGTTTTTCTCAAGGTCTCGCCATGGAAGAAGGTTTTGAGGTTCTGTCGCAAGGGTAAGCTGAGCCCACGGTTTATTGGCCCGTACCGTATTCTGAATCGAGTGGGGCCAGTCGCATAACAGTTGGAACTACCTCTGGAGTTGGATCACATTCATGATGTTTTTCATGTTTCGATGTTGAGACAGTACCGCTCTGATCCCACGCATGTTGTTCCTATTGAAGACATTGAGGTTAGACCAGATCTGACGTTTGAGGAGGAGACGGTCCAGATTCTGGATCGCGACCTTAAAGTTCTGCGAAGGAAGTCTATCCCCTTAGTGAAAGTGCTATGGCGGCATCATAACACTGAGGAGGCCACTTGGGAGTCGGAGGACTCGGTGCATCAGCAGTATCCTCATCTAATCTGATCAGGTAAAATTTCGAGGTCGAAATTTTCTTTTAGGGGGTATAGTTGTAATGACCAAAATTTGTATATTTTCTTCCATGTATTTATGACACAATATCTATTTGCTTCAGTGGTTAAGTGTTCTTGGTGTGTGAGCGAGGTCCTAAGTTCAAGCCAAGTCTTTGGCAAATTTTGGCATTGTTATGATTAAATCCCTATCGCTAGTCAGTAGGCTCTTAATTATGTGTTGGTAAATTGTTAGCAGAATGGGCCTGCTGGTCTGGTGGTTAGGTAGAGTGTAACTAAGCTAAAGGTTAGGGGTTCGAGACTCTACGTAAGCATGAGAATTTATTCCTTTTGCTAATGGCGCCGTGAGGTGTTGGAAGTGAATAGGATTCTGAGTATTTGAGGTGTGTGGGGAAGTAGTGGACGATTTTAGGAGAAAAATAAGGGATTAGGGGGGTCATCGATTTTCTGATTACTCTGCGTAATTTTTGGAAGTTTTCGGCCATCACTCTTCTTTTCCCTCTCCATCTTGCTGCTAAATTTCTCCTAGATTGTTCCTTCCGTATCGATTGTTTTTCTCTTGTTGTTCTACTTCTCTCAGTTTTCTCCTTTTACTCGCTTGTTTATCACGTCATCCTCACGTCTTTCAGGAGTTGTTGGTAGGTTGTCCTTATCGTTTCTATTACAATTTTCTTGACGAATGAGTAATGATGCTTTTCATCTGCGGTTAATGGTGTAGGAGGAAGTTCCGGTCAGTGATTTTTGGGGTTCACTTCGTAACGGTGTTAACGGAGAGTCCTCTTTGGCGGTAAGTCGAGATTAATGTTGTTAACAATTGACGAAACTTGTAAAATAGACTGCTAAATCGGTTCTGAATGTTCTTTGTTAAGTTTCCAGGCCTAGGAAGTGTTTCGACATCAAAAACAATTCAGGTGTGTACCCAGAAACACAAAAAACGAGAAGCGACGAAAGCCAAAAACGATTCTGTCGATGCCACACGGCTGTGTGGTAGGCCGTGTGGTAGGCCGTGTACAAGGCTGTAAGCCACAACATGGCCGTGTGATCGACGAGCTATGCCATGTGTAGGTGACACGGTTGTGTGATGGCCGAGCAAGGCCGTGTATGACACACGGGCTTGACCTATTGGTATGTTGCATGTTATATTTGGTATGTTGCATTGCGTCGAGGAGGATTGATGATATTTCGGAGGAAGTGTCTGAAAGGCTTTAAGCTTGTTATTTGGTAGCTCAGCTGCATTATTCTGTTTATGTGCCGCACTCCGGTACAGTATAGTGTGTAGGGATGGGTGGGTTGATTATATCCCCACATGGTGTGTAGGGCTAAACGAAGATGGTGTGTAGAGGCTGGTGGGTAGGATTCTAATATTCTGATCTGACTCTGTATCTGATTGGGCTAAGGCTCTATTATATATATAAATCTGATTCTGCATTCGAGTGGGCTAAGGCCCAAGCTGTTTCTGTAATGGGCTCCAGCCCAGCCTGTGATTTCTGATTTCTGGTGATTACTCTGTGCATTTGATATCCGTGGGGATTACACACTGAGTTGTGAAACTCACCCTTTTCTGTTTAATCTGTTCAGGTAATCCCCAGCATTAGACGGATCGGTGCAGCAGAGGACTCGACGGTGACTATTGCTTCTGCTTCACGATAGATTTATAGTTTTTATACTTATTTATGGTTTTGATTATATCTGGGAAAAGTTTTATGTAATTATGGCCATTACGGATTTTTGTTTAAATTTAGGATTGGCAATGTTTTATGGCTTTTACTGCTAGAAGTAGGAAAGCGCAGGTTTTCAAAAGAAACAAATGTTTTACCAAAACACCACGATTACACAAACTATTTTAAATGCTTCCGCGAAGTATAAATGTTTTGGAAAACGGACAGTGTTTTGGAAACGAATGACACTATTTAGAATTAACATAAAATAATGAAAAACTTTTAAAAAAGGGGAGAAATGGTTTGAGCGGGGCTTCGGTTTCAAAAGCACTATCATGTGGCATCACCAGATTCGGCCACAACATCTAGGCCGGATTTGGGGTGTTACAACACTATTAACACATACACCATAATACCATCACAAAGCACTCTATACATGCCTCAAAAACTACCGAATTGCCCACTGGATACTGTGATAGATCTCCGACGAACTTCCAATCGATCGAGCTTCTGATAATCTGTAAAGTAAAGGAAATTAACTACGTAAGCAATGAATGCTTAGTAAGTTTGTATAAACTTTAAACAGAATATACCATTTCAATAATGAACTTTATAAAATAAATTTAAACCTTTACCAATGCCATAAGATTAATAAAGCCTATATAACACCATCAAACTCACAAGTTAGCATACTAGTTAATGATACATATAAAATCAACCATATATATATATAAACATAACATTTAATTCATCATTGTTACCATATAATCATGTTTCATTCCATTAGCTTACTTACCGTTTCCAAACGCTTAGTATAAGCCTAAACAACATCATCAAATCACAAGTTAGTGCACTTGTCCATCATATAAATGAGTCCATCCATAACATAAGTAGATTTCCCATATATAAGTACATTATTTAATTCATCAATCTTTTTATAACATCATGTTACATCTCAATTGTGAACTTACCATTTCATTCTCTTTTCTTACCCGTTGAACCATCTAGAATTTTATCGAATACTCGGGAAAGCTCACATGAAGTGTGCCTTTACATATAACTGTAACCTTTCCTTTACATCAATACTCACATGAGCTGTGAAATGGGCCTGCTCACACAAGCTATGGGTCAGAATTTAAACTACATGAAGCTGCTCACACGAGCTGTGGATAATCCGCAACAAATGTAGGACCTCAGCCATTGGTAGGACATTCAAGACTAGCACCCGAAACATGAAATCCCTACTGATATGTCATTTGTATCCTAAGAATTCCTAAGGTTCAACTGGGACTTAATAACCATCAATTCATCATAACATTGATACATTTATAAAATAATTCAATTTCATTAAAATGACATAACAAACATTCAATTTATATAACATTAAACTGATTACAGTTCATACGAACTTACCTCGCTAAATTGCAGCAATGACTGATTACAATGGCTATTTGGTAATTTTCTCTTCTCCTCTCGTTCTTGATCTAAAATAATAATTCCATTCAATTCACTAATTTTAGCAGAAAAATCAATTTATTTTATGCAATTAAGTCCTTTTTGAAATTTTACAAAATTGCCCCTAACATTTTACTTTTATCCAATTTAGTCCCTGAACCCAAATTATGCAAATGAACCATTTTTATTCAAATTTTATTTCAGCCGAATTATTTACTATTTCTCTACAGCCCATACATGTTTTTATTTCACATCAAGTCCTTGTACTTTTATCACTTTAACGATTCAGTCCTTAAACATTAAAATTACCAAAAATCACTTTACAAAAAAGTTCTATCTAGCAACCAAGCTCAATAATCTTTCATAAAACTTCAAGAATACACTAAATTCATTAATGACATAATCCAAAACATTTGACAATTTTACAAATAAGACCTCGGGTTAGTTAAATTGAGCTAATACAAGATGAAAAACATAAAAATCACTGAAGACAGGCAAGAGTTACTCACCCAATCGAAGAACACAAGCTTGGCTAAAGCTTTTCTTCTCCATCCATGGCTTTTTCATTTTCTTCAATGAATAAAGAAGATTATAGCTTTTTTTTACATTTTGTTATCTTTTTTTTTCATTAACTTAATTACTTATTTACAACATTAACCTTTAAATTACACTTATAATGTAACACCCCATACCCAGCCTGGACGTTATGGCCGAATCTGGCGATGCCACATGGTAGTGTGTTTGAAAACCGTAGCTTGTGTTGGAAAAACGTAACTTCGCTTAAAACATTTTCCGCTTAGAATTCGTCATTATCTTTTATTAATTCTAAAATCGTGATTTTTAGTCAGTCGTTAGTTTCCAAAACATTATACATTGCGGAAGCTTTTTAAAACAGTTTGTGTCCTTGTGGGTATTTTTCTAAAACACATGCACTTCTTTTAAAAAACCCGTGTTTTACCTACTACTAGCAGTTATAAATCAAAACAATAAAAATCCCAAATTAAAAACATAAATCCAAAGAGGCTATGATACATTAAAATCCCCAACATAAAATCAAAATCAAAATTTAAGTACTTAATTGGAAAGTAGTAGGTCGTGTGGCCACCGCTGAGTCCTCTGCCGCACTTATCCGCCTATGTTTGGGGATTTCTTGTATAGATTAAACAGAAGGGGTGAGTTTATGTAGACTCAGTGTGTAATCCCCATGCAAGCAATCAGACAATAACAGATAATCTTAGTGTGGGCCTAAGCCCTTCTTCAAGAATGATGATCAGTACCCGTTTGGGCCTTAGCCCATTTCGAGAATGATGTGTATAGGGCCTTAGCCCATCACAAAGCCTGATAATAGTGTGAGATATGCAATCAGAAAATCCTACCCAACCAGCCTCTACACTCCATCTCCATCCAACCCTACACTCCATGTGGGGATATAATCAACCCACCCATCCCTACACTCCACATAGTACCGAATGCGGCACTAGACAGTAATTTGCAGCTTTGCTTCAAGTAATTAGGCTCGAAGCCTTTCAGTACACTTCCTCCAATCAATATCAACCCATCCCCATGCAATGCATCGTACAGTTATGTCATGCCCAATCATGGTATATCACATTTATACAGTACAGTACTGTAACACCCCTAACCCATCGCCAGAATAGGGTTAAGAGGCATTACCGGACATATCGGAACTTTTACGATCATTTCACAAACATACAATACACCATCATCATATCATAGCAAATCATATACAAAGAGTCTCTTTTAAAGGTCTACGAGACCTTCAATAAGCATTGGAAAGGGGTCGGGACTATACCGAGCACATACAAATATTTCCAAAAATTTAACATTTTTCAAAGTTACAGAGGTCACAAGCTCATGTGGGCAGGCCGTGTGCCTCACACGGCATTAGACACACCCGTGTGTCTAGGCCGTGGCGAAACAGGGCATACAGACTGACTTGTCCACACGTCCACAAGACACACCCGTGTACCAGGCCGTGTGAAAATTAGGGAGGTTACTGACTTGCTCACACGGTCAGTCACACGCCCATGTGTCCAGCCCGTGTGGCTTCCTGATTTGCTTCGAAATGCAACCATGAGAGACATGGTCGAGACACACGCCCGTGTGCTCAACCGTGTGGGCAAATATAGGCCATTTGCAAGGCCAATTTGCCACCCAAAATTGAGTCAAACCTACAAGTATCAAACCAATCTAAATTCATACCCCAAAAGCATCCAAAACATACCAAAACATACACAATTTAACTCTTAACAACATCATTCATTTCATATGTAAATCCAACTTAAACATACCAATTCAAAGCATAGACTTCACATCAAACATATGATTAATTCTTCATCTAAAACCATCTCAAATCCTAGCATTTCTCATCACATAAATTTTCTCAAATCAACCATAAACTTACCAATATAGACCATTTCATTTGACCATTCATGAGCACATCAAAACATTCCAACTTATGCATCCTAAAGCAAGAACAAAACTCATCTATAAACACATTCATTAACAAGCCATATCACATGGCTATTTATACACATCTCAAAACATATTCTAATACTTCTAGCCTACACATGCCATACTTAAATAAATACATATTCAAAAGGTACCAAAATATAGTTCGATAGTGTGGTGATGATCCTCAACGATCCCTGTAACACCCCTAACCCATATCCGTCGCCGGAATAGGGTTAAGAGGCATTACCGATCAAATCATAACATTTAACCTTCATAGTTCAAACAACATTCAAATCATAATCAATCAACGTCACTAAGTCCCTTAATAAGGTCTACGAGACCTTAAACATGCATTAATAAGGGGTCGGGACTAAACCGAGCTCATATAAATTTTTTTTTGAAAACTTATCATTTTTCAAAGTTACAGAGGTCACACGCCCGTGTGCTTAACCCGTGGTCGACACTGACTTATTTCACACGGCCAGTCACATGCCCGTGTGTCTAGCCCGTGTGCAAGTCTGACTTGTTTCAATTTGAAAACTTAAGAGACACGGTCGAGCCACACGCCCGTGTGCTCAACCGTGTGGGCAAATATAGGCCATTTGCAAGGCCAATTTGCCACCCACACCTTGGGTCACACCTACAAGCATCAAACCATATAATTTCATACCCTAAATAGCATTCAACATACTAAAACATGGCATAGTTTAAACTCATATCATCACCATTCAATTCCCTACACAACTTCAACTCAACTTACCAAACCAAAGTATCAACTTCACATCCAAATCTAATAATCCATTCATCATCCAATCCTTACCAAATCTAAACATGAAACATACCATTTCCATTTTACTAATTTATGCCATAATGATCATTCACATAGAACACACATACACATATTAACCATCCTTTACACATACTCAAAGCATACACCAAAACCATTAAACTATCAAGCCGTATCACATGGCAAGATCTATACACTTCAAAACATACCATATTTGCTAGCCTATACATGCCATATACCAAATATATACAACTTTCAAAAGTACCAAAGTAGATTGCTGATAGTGTGATTGAGTCGCTGACGATCCTCGAATCCGAGCTAGCTTTAATGACACTGTAAAACAGAGAAACACTTCACACAGTAAGCTTAAAAACTTAGTAAGTTCGTCATATAATACATTTAACTTAACCATTCAAATTCAATATACAAAATAAACTAACACACGGTTAAATTCACAATGATATACAATATCATTCATAATCATTACTCACATAATCATCCATTTATCCATATGCAATATCATCAACCACATAGGTTTCGTAAATACCTACGCCAACACTTAGTTAACGATCACTTTTGCTAATCAATGCTCAATACCACATTTCGTCCAATCTTCATTAATTATTCGACTTACTCGCACACTTAGTGCCAATTCTTTAGCCGAAGCTTTAATATCATCAAACACTTAGTGCCTTTACATAAAACTGAATTTGACTCGGTATTGCATACACAGTGCCAATCAATATAGTCGATACTTTCTTTATTTCGCACACTCAATGCCGTTCACCACCGTATCAATTTTATTTCGCACACTTAGTGCCACATCTTTTCAAATCCACATAAAGCATTACTAATTCATCAACCACATATTCATTCATTTCATAACACATAATATGATTTAAACAATTCGTATTATACATGAACTTACCTCGGACGTAAAAACACGATTCAAGTCGATCAATCGAGCACTTTATTCTTGCCTCGATCTCGATCCGAATATCTCCTTTCTTGATCTATACATATTTAAATTTAGCTCATTCATTCACCTAATCATTCGATTTTATCCAACAATACATATTTAGGGCATTTTACAAAATAGCCCTCACATTTGCACACTTTGACATTTTAGTCCCTATTCCATAAAATCACAAAATACACACAATTTCATCCTACCATGCTTAGGCCGAATTTTCCTCATATCCATACAAACTCACATATTTCATTTATTTTACATTTTAGTCCTTCAATTTCTCATTTTCATAATTTAGCCCAGAATAGTCAAATTCATCAAAAATTCAAAGACAAAATATGTTAATCTATCACATATCTTTCATATTTCATCATCAAATATCACAAAACTCAAGCATTCATCAATGGCACATCTCAAAATCATCATTGAATTCTAAAATTAAAGCATGGGCTTGATAGTACGCTAAGCAACGATCACAAAAACATAGAAATTATCAAAAACTGAGCTCAAAACATACCTCAATCAATATCACAAGTGTGCCGAAACCTAATGCTCTCCTTTGTCTTTACTTTCTTTTGTTATTCGGTTAAGATGAAGAGAAAATAAAGATGATAATGCTTTTGTTTTTTTATTAAGCTTTTCAACTTAATTACCTTTTTATCCTTAATGAATACATTATAAAATCTTAAAAAGAAATGTCCACTACCGTCCATACCATAATACAATGGCCTAATTTCATTTTAAGGCCTTCATATTAAAAGAACATGGCAATAAAGCACTTTAACAATTAGCACACAAATTTTGCATTTAATGCGATTAAGTCCTTTTTCATAATTCGACACACAAACGATAAAATTTTCACACAGAATTTTCACACATGCTTAATCACATACTGTAAACACTAAAAATAATATTAAAATATTTTTTTGATCTCGGATTTGTGGTCTCAAAACCACTATTCTGACTAGGGTCTAAACCGAGCTGTTACAATCCCCGAGCTTCACGTAACTTTAATAATCTATAAAACAATGAACAAACACACACACAAAGTAAGCTTTCATAGCTTAGTAAGCCATAAGCAAATTAATGAGCAAATAAACATTTGCATTAAATCAACTAGCCAAATCAAAATAAACCTTAACCAATTGTACATTTAACATGCTTGCAAACTCAAATAATATCACATTTACAATAACAATATAAAATCAATGTTCGAATACACATATACTTATAAGCACATATAAATTTCTCTTTTACCATGTCTAATTCATATATTCATCTCTAGCATATACTTACCTTTCTTTCATATACTTATAACATAGCACGTACCTGAATCTTTTAGTTCATTTTCGCATTTGATCCCATCTCGATAATGCTCGATGAACCATTCAGAATTAATAAGGATACTCGGATAGTCAAAAAGCTCGTACATTGCCAACGTCCCAGACGTGGTCTTACATGTAATCACATATCAATTCCACTGTCCCAGACATGATCTTACACGAATCAAATATGATGCCAATGTCCCAGACATGGTCTTACACGTAAACACAAATCGATGCCAACGTCCCAGACGTGGTCTTACACGAAAACACATATCGGAATCCTATGTCATTACATATGTATCGTAACTATTCCTAAGGTTCGTACAGGGCTTTTGGACGTCGTATCTTGATTATTCAAGCTAGTAGACAATTCTTCCTCATTTTTACCAAATCAGCATTCATGTAACACCCCAAACTCGACCCAGAAGTTAGGCCCGAATCTGGCGTGTCACAATGAAGTGTTTTTCGAAAATCATGTTTTCGAAGAAAACCCTTCTTAATATTTAAAAACTAAAGTCTCAGTTTTTGTTCCTTCAATTTCAAAATGTGGTTCAATGAAAAGTTAATCACTTTTAAAAAACGTTATTAACTTCGTTAAAAATCTCTTTTAGTTGCGAAAGCTAATTTAAGGTAAAGAAGTTTAAAACATATATTTTTAAAAACAGTAATTGGGTTGAAAACTCGTCTACGCGTAATAGATATAAAACAAAACAAAATCTCAAATTCAGAATTAAATCCAGAGAGACCTTATTATAGAAATTAAAACCCAAAATGGAATTTAAAACATATATAGAGTCCAAAGCATAACAGCCGCAGTCGTGTGGTCACCTTCGAGTCCCTAGCAGCATCGATCCTCCTGACGATGGGGATTACCTGCACAGTTAAAAAAAGGGGTAAGTTTACGAAAACTCAGTGTGTAATCCCCTAACTAGAGTAACGATCAAGATCTGTAAACAGAAACCAAAAAGCGATGCGGGCAAAGCCCTTTATGATAAGAATATACACCCGGTTTAGGGCATACGTGGGCCAAAGCCCACTACAATATCATTAGGGTCACAGCCCATAACAGAATCAATTGGGCCTAGCCAAAACCAATAACAGAACATGTGGGCCTAAGCCCAGTACAGTGACAGATCTTGTAACACCCCAAACCCGGTCAATACACCACGACCGAATCTGGCATGTTACGGGGAAAATCGCGTTTGAAGGGTTAGGTTTCAGGTTAAAGATTCGATGAAAAACTCCTTGTCATATTTTATACTTGTCGAAATCTTGGGCATGATTGCTTTGTCATATTTTAATGTTTTAGTGTGATACCCGATGGTAAAGTTTAAAACACATTGCGTTATAGTTTTGAAACCGTTGACCTTCCAAGTTTTTAGCAATTTTAACTCAATTAATTTGTTAAAGCATATTAGAAAGCTACTTTAAGCATAAACATAGTAAAACCTAATTTAAAGGCCATTTACAACCCAAAATAAAACCAAATAGTAATAAATAAGCTAAAGTACCAAATTTTGTAAAGTCCGAGCAAATCTTTATTAAAGCATGGCATGAGCACCTCGAGTCCATCCGGCTCCATGTCGCGTCTAAGTGTCACTGAAATGTCAAAGGAGAGGGTGAGTCGCAAGACTCGGTGCATAAATCCTACTCCCGATAAAACAACATGCTAACACACATCATATCATAGCAACATTATCAATGCACCCGATCCTAACCATCCATATCACCTTTCTACCCGTGGTGGTACCAAACCTTTGGTGGTGCCAAACCCTTGGTGACCCAAAGTCACGATATCCATAAGTGTGGTGCCAAACCCACTGGTGACCCAAAGTCACGAATAATCCAATGATGGGGCCAACCCATCGCGTGATACCAAATCACTAGCGAGGCGATCCCATATCTCAAAGTGGGGCCAACCCACGGTGGTGTTAACCACAGGGACGCAGTCGCAATGAGGTGCCAAACCTCTGGTGTCCCAAAGACACGAGTGTGATACCAAATCACCGGTGACCGCGATCACAAATCCGATGATGGGGCCAACCGATCGTGTGATACCAAATCACTGGCGTCAATCCCGTAATATCAACCGTGGGGCCAACCCACCGTGGTGCTAAGTTGACGGGACGACGCTATGAGGTGCCAAACCTCTGGCGCCCCAAAGACACAAATGTGATACCAAATCACTTTGGTGACCGAAGTCACAAAATCAGCTGTGGTACCAAACCACTGGAGGTGCCAAACCTCGTGTCCCAAAGACACAAGTGTCCAAAAAGACACGGATATCATATTCCCCCTCCTCTCATATCACCCACACATGTCATACTAATGCAAATGATATAAAACATGCAATCATGCTAACATGCTCAAATGGCATCTCATGGTATTTACATCATAAAACATGTTATCACATATATCACTCTGAGATCTCGTAATGAAACGGACTTACCCGTATCCGTGCTTATACCCCATCGGGTACCAAATCCATCAATCATATTGTTGCACTTTAATAAGTAATTAGGTTCTTAATCATATTATTACTAAATGAAGTGTGTTAGTTTACACACACGAAATAGCGAAGGTTTTAATCCTAAGAACCAGGTCTAAGACCCTCGATCCTTTTGCTCCTAAAAACAATCGACCAACCATGGGTTAATCACCTAAACCATTCGGCCATAACCATATAAACCAAAGGGTATATCGATTAACCCTTACCTTGCAAACGTTTGGTTTCCTACCAAACCCGAACCAACAATGGTTCCTCTTTTAACAATCGGCACACCCTATTAAAAAGAACAGTTAATCCCTTGTCACCCTTGACTTAATCGAAACCAAAAGATTGAACTAATAAAATAATACCAATCACTTACCCTTACTTACCAATTGATTAAAAAGGGGAAAGGCTCCAACTGACTGCTTTGAAATCTCTGATTGCCCTAACAAGAGATGTTTAAACGAATGGTTAACCCTCTTCCATAAACCAAAATCGACATAACACTTGAGAGAAAAGAGGAATGGCCATTCGGCCAAGAGCTTACCAACACCCAATATTCGGCCAAAATAGGACTTCTAGGAGAGAACCACAAGAGATTCGGCCAAGGCTTGCACCAAAAGAAGAACAAAATATTCGGCCAAGGGAGACTACTGGGAGAAGGGAAATATTCGGCTAAGTTGAAAGCAATAGAAAGAAGAAATCGGCACTAGGTGTTTAACACCTCTATTTTCGGTTTTGAGAAGAAAAGAAATGGAAGGGATGAATGGAGATTCGGTTTAGGCAAGGTAAATTTTGGCTTTAGCATTTCAAAAGAGAAGAAAATGAGGTATGAGAAGAGGGAATACTAGTTTGGTTTACACACCGAAGAAAGGGAGGGATAGGTATTCGGCTACCAAGATGTTTGAGAAAAACAACACGAGAGAAAATTCGACAAAATTTGCTTGTGCTTTTAGGTTCGAGAAGAAAGTGTGAAGAAGCTTTGTTGAAGAAATTCGACTCACAAAAGACTAGAAGGGAACTTTTCTTTTACCAAGTGTGACCGAAAACAACCAAAAAGAATGCCAAAAATGCAAAAATGCATTTTGGCTACCAACTCCCCACACCAAGCCGTCCACTCCCCACTCCAAACTCCCTCAAATTCGGCCATAATCCCCAATAGCTCCCAACCACACATTTCAAATGTGTTTACCAAGTCTTACTCCTACAATTACTCTCCACCCAACATTTGAACTTTTGACTTGGTCCAAAGTGGAATTTGAACTACATCCAACTCTTCCCTCCTATGCCGTCCAAAATGAAGCCAAAATGTGAAGTCTTTGCGGCTTGAACACAAGACCTCCACCTCATGCAGTTGACGCCACACCTAGCTCCCAAGTAGCGCATGCCTTGCCACTTTGCCAGCTCCTCACTTGTGCAACAAGCACCAAATAAAATACATATCCCTCAGCTCCATCAGCTCCCTACACCTAAAGCTCAAAAACTAAATTTTTCCCATTCCCTCAGGCATACTCCTAGCCTACAACTAAGCCCCTAAAACATAGAAATAGCAACATAGCACACCAACACATGCAATATCATGCAACAACAAAATAGCCCCCCAACCCGGGATATTACAGATCTCATAAAATGATATGCAACAGTAGGAGGATGCATCCCACCCCGATCCAGCCAACACACCACCCGTACCAACCCTACACTTACGTGGGGATAAAATCGACCCACCCAGCCAACACACCAAGCTTAGCACCGGTTGCGGCACTAAGTCAATAGAACGGCTCGGCGCCGTGGACGAAACGGTTGAAAGCCATAAACAGAATGGTTATAAACCATAATCAGAATGGCACAGAGCCATAATCAGGATGACACAAAGTTATCGGTAACTGTAATAAGTTTGGCACATAGCCATCAACGACGGTAATATAATCGGCACACAGCCACGGGTAATTATGATCGACATAGAGTCATCAATATATATGATAGGCATATATCCACGGGTAAATACGATTGGCACAAAGCCATAATCAAGATGGCCCCGGGGCATATTTAGGTTGGCACAGGGCCATAATCAGATTACACAGCTTTAAGCCGTCCATCGGTCCACAGTCGTCTCATACGACCCGTGCGACCTTAACAGATCAGTACTGGATCCACAGTCGTCTCATGCGACGCGTACGACCCTATCAGAACTTCCTTCGTATCAATGTTTGAACCCCATGCAGTATGTCGTGTATGTCATGCTCAATCATTACACGTGTATGCAAAATGGCCATGCTCAGTAAAGTCATTTAAACATATATTAAAAGCATATCACTTACACGACCACAGTCAAGTCAGTTAAAACACAATCATACGATCACAGTCAAATTCATAGTCTAAGTCAGTCATTTACCCACAAGGGCAAAATAGTCATTTTACCCTATAAGGGTATTTCAGTCATTTTACCCTACAGGGGCATTATGGTCATTTTGCAAACTGAGGCTATTTCGGTAATTTTTGCAAATCGGGGGTATTTCGGTAATTTTCGTAAATCGAGGGTATTTTAGTAATTTTGTAAAATGGAGGTATTTCAGTAATTTTGCAAATCGGGGGTATTTTGGTAATTTTGCAAATCGGGAGTATTTCAGTAATTTTCACAAATCGAGGGTATTTTAGTAATTTTACAAACCGGGGGTATTTCGGTAATTTTGCAAATCGAGGGTATTTTGGTAATTTTTGCAAATCGGAGGTATTTCGGTAATTTTGCAAATCGGGGTCTCGTGACCCAACAAAAGGTCCATCATCGCCTCGGCGACTTAAGAAACCTAAGCGAACATTTAACGATGGAAATGGGCCTAAGGCCCATTACTGCGGCCAAGTGGGCCCACACACTCGTGTGGCCCATTTAGCCCGTAAACGACCACGATTATGCAAACGTCACGGTCCAAACAACACTTACCACATCACATACATTTTATCCGCGTGAGCCCCACGGCCCAGCCCCATTTTGCCCAACGAGGCCCGAAGCGACCAAGACCACGAGAGAGCTCGTGGTGGCCTCTCTGCACTAACGCCCATGTTCGTGGGCTCGGTTCACCACACGCACTATCGCGCGCTCGTGTGGCATCATACGCCATATTTACGGCTTTTCGGCATTTTGCCAATCTCTGATCATAGCGATTGTAAACAACACATACTTTCAGCTTTTCAGCCGATCATCGAATACCGCATACAAATACACACCTGTTTAAGCGAATAGCGTAAATCCCCACGAACAACAACCTTGAGTAAGCAAATTCGGTTTAATCCTTCCTTAACCCAGTGATCACCAAATCCTTAGCACAACCTGCATTGAATCCCAATATCTTTAACTATCACTATGAACAAAATAACTAAAACCAATACGAATGACATCTTACCACCAAGCAGGACTACGAATAGTTGATAGATGAAATCGGTCTACCACCCTTGGTCCAAAGGTACTCAGGAAACAGAGACCAACCGAAAAGATTGTACCTTTATCAGGAATCAATAACACATGAAGATATTAGAAGGGAAAATGCAACCGTAGAGAGGAATAAGAATAAGCCATGAGTACCTACCGGTTCACCAGAGGACTCTCACTAGCTGAACACAAAATAAAGGGAATAAAAGGGAAGTATTCGGCTAACTCAAAATAGGAGGAGAGAACCGAAACTGAAAAGAGGGGGAGAAAACTGAGATTCGGTCAGTCAATCGAAAAGGGAGAAGAGGAAAAACAATAAATGAAAAGTGAAGAAAAGAGTGAGTATTCGGCTTAGGCAAAGGTAAGGAGAAGAAAACAGAGAAAGATGGAGGGGAAGAAAAGAATAGAAAAGTTAAAAGAATCAAAAGCGCCCACACGGCAAGGCAGGATCGACCAAAAGAACTATAATACGCCAAATAACTCAAAATAAAAAATCCCAAAAGCCGTAAAGATACCGATATGAAAAAAAGGAAAAGTTTTCAGCAAATTCAAAACCACCAAATGTTCCAATTGTCGAAAAAACCACTCTCCTAGCCGAATTCTCAAAGTTAGGGCTCCCCAAAATGGCACAACTCTCTCCCATATCAAATTCCTCAACTTTCTCCAAATATCTCTCCCCTTATCCCCCCTTGAAATCCTCTTTGACTAATTCAAACTCCAATTTCTTCAGCAGTGTTTGATTCAAACTCCACCACTCCCACAGCCAAGGAGTAAAATAAATACTCCTTTGTGCAAAGAGTGATTCGAACCCCAGCTCCCTTGCCACCTTAGTGATGCCACAACCATCAAGCCACAAGCTCTTTTTTAACACATTTTAAACTCAATTAATTATAGGGCGTACTTTCAAGTACTCAGGGTTTTATTCACTTAAAACCAAAAAATTTGCTAAAGCCCAGGTTTGACCCAGGACTTCTCCAATTCCTCTCAAGACCCTTAACCACTTGAGCAGATATTTGATTATGTCACCTCTTGCATAACAAATACTCATGTGCCGACTTCCAAACGCTCCCCAAGCCCAAGGCCCATTTCTTCTAGGCCCAAAATTCAGGGCGTTATAACTCTACCCCCTTAAAGAAATTTCGTCCCTGAAATTTCCAGCTAACAGGGTAATCGTGTAACGACTACCCCACTACGCTACCGCTGCGCACTCTAATCCTAATAACACTAATATACTTTTAACCTAATCTTGAAACCTCTTACACACACCCAAACATCTAACCACAGAAACAAACAGATATTTATCACACATGCATAAACTTCCTATATATCCAAACATCACATCCACACAAAACACACCTGACTTAAATGGAACTGTGCAATCCCGAACCCGATGCTCCTTAGACCCGCATCTGAGACACGCTCTAGACTTCCTCCAGCATTCACCCAGATGGCGCCTTTTGCAGTGCTCACAAGCCGAAAAGTTTAGACGCGTCTTAACATGTTTCACGGAATGAGGCTCCGTCCCCAGAGAACTGTGACCTCTCTTCTTCATACAGTCTAAGCACCTTGACTGAAGCATTTCTCTCATCTCCTTAACTCTGGCCTCGAACGTCTCTTCAAGCACCTCCCTTACTAACCAGGTTAGTGCCTCAGTCCCAAGCTCAGGGTTATCAGCACCCAAAATTGGCGAACCTTGCTTACCCCCGGAATCCATGTCAAAACTCTGTCGCAACTTAAAAATCTGATTCCAGAATATGCACACAATAAATATAAAATCTAACTTTATGCATAGTCTAATATCAAAATAACTTACGAATTCGGTGCCTTAGACTCGGTAAACCACACTTTTAGGAAACATTTGAAAACATTTTGAATACTCTAAATCTTTTCAAATCCTTTGGAACCATTCTTTCGAAAATTCAATTTTTTTTAAAAAATCCAATCCACAGCCGAGTTTTGCAACTAGGCTATGATACCACTAAATGTAACACCCTAAACCCGGCCCAAAAGTTAGGCCCGAATCTGGCGTGTCACAATGAAGTATTTTTCGAAAACCATGTTTTCGAAGAAAACCCTCCTTAATATTTAAAAACTAAAGTCTCAGTTTGTGTTCCATCAATTTCAAAATGTGGTTCAATAAAAAGTTAATCACTTTTAAAAAACGTTATTAACTTCGTTAAAAATCTCTTTTAGTTGCGAAAGCTAATTTAAGGTAAAGAAGTTTAAAATGTATGTTTTTAAAAACAGTAATTGGGTTGAAAACTCGTCTACGCGTAATAGATATAAAACAAAACAAAATCTCAAATTCAAAATTAAATCCAGAGAGACCTTATTACAGAAATTAAAACCCAAAACAAAATTTAAAACATATATAGAGTCCAAAGCAAAACAGCCGCAGTCGTGTGGTCACCTTCGAGTCCCTAGCAGCATCGATCCTCCGAATGCTGGGGATTACCTGCACAGTTAAAAAAAAGGGGTAAATTTACGAAAACTCAGTGTGTAATCCCCTAACTAGAGTAACAGTCAGTATATAGAAACATAAATCGAAATAGTCTGGGCTAAAGCCCTTTAACAAAGATAAAGATGCAAATCCGATTCAGAGAGCATACGTGGGCCAAAGCCCACTACAATATCATTTGGGTCACAGCCCATAACAGAATCAATTGGGCCTAGCCCAAACCAATAACAGAACATGTGGGCCTAAGCCCAGTATAGTGACATATCTCATAAACAGATATGCAACAGTAGGAGGATGCATCCCACCCCGATCCAGCCAACCCGCCACTCGTACCAACCCTACACTTACGTGGGGATAAAATCGACCCATCCAGCCAACACACCAAGCTTAGCATCGGTTGCGGCACTAAGTCAACAAAACGGCTTGGCGCCGTGGACAGAACGACTAAGAGCCATAAACAGAATGGTTATAAACCATAATCAGGATGGCACAGAGCCATAATTAGGATGGCACAAAGCTATCAGTAACTGTAATAAGTTTGGCACATAGCCATCAGCGACGGTAATATAATTGGTACACAGCCACGGGTAATTATGATCGACACAGAGTCATCAATATATATGTTAGGCACGTAGCCACGGGTAAATACGATTGGCACAAAGCCATAATCAAGATGGCACAGGGCCATATTTAGGTTGGCACAGAGCCATAATCAGATTACGCGGCTTTAAGCCATCTGTCAGTCCACAGTCGTCTCATATGACCCGTGCGACCTTAACAGATAAATACTGGATCCACAGTCGTCTCATGCGATGCGTACGACCCTATCAGAACTTCCTCCGTATCAATGTCCCAAACCCATGCAATATGTCGTGTATGTCATGCTCAATCATTACACGTGTATGCAAAATGGCCATGCTCAGTAAAGTCATTTAAACACATATTAAAAGCGTACCAGTCACACGACCACAGTTAAGTCAGTTAAAACACAGTCATACGATCACAGTCAAATCAGTGAAATTCATAGTCTAAGTCATTTATTTACCCACAAGGGCAAAATAGTCATTTTACCCTATAAGGGTATTTCGGTGATTTTACCCTACAGGGGCATTATGGTCATTTTTCAAATCAATGGTATTTCGATAATTTTTGCAAATTGGGGTATTTCGGTAATTTTCGCAAATTAGGGGTATTTCGGTAATTTTACAAATTGAGGGTATTTTGGTAATTTTGCAAACCTGGGGTATTTCAGTAATTTTTCAAATCGGGGGTATTTTGGTAATTTTACAAATCGGAGGTATTTTGGTAATTTTTGCAAATCGGGGATATTTCAGTAATTTTGCAAATCGAGGGTATTTAGGTAATTTTGCAAATAGGGGGTATTTTGGTAATTTTCGCAAATAGGGGGTATTTCGGTAATTTTGCAAATTGGGGTCTCAGCGACCCAACAGAAGGTCCACCGTCGCCTGGAGCGACTTAAGTAACCTAAACAGTTGCAACAGTGTAAATGGGCCTAAGGCCCATTACTCAGCCCAAGTGGGCCCACACACTCGTGTCGTCCATTTAGCCCAGAAATAGCCACAGTTATGCAAATGTCACAGTCCAAACAACACTCACCACGCCAAATACATTTTATCCGCATGGGCCCAAGAGCCCACTGGGCCCACACAGCCCATTTCGGCCCAACGAGGCCTAGAACAGCCCAAGACCACGAGAGCACTCGTAGTGGCCTCTACAGACTAACGCCCATGTTTGTGGGCTCGGTTCACCACACGCACGATCGGACACTCGTGTGGCATCATACGCCATATTTCTGGCTTTTCGGCATTTTGCCGATCTACAGTCATAGCAGTGTAAACAACACATACTTTCGGCTTTTCAGCCGATCATCGAATACCGCATACAAATACACACATGTTTAAGCGAATGGCGTAAATCCCCACGAACAACAACCTTGATTAAGCAAATACGGTTTAATCCTTCCTTAACCCAATGATCACCAAATCCTTAGCACAACCTGCATTGAATCCCAATATCTTTAACTATCACTATGAACAAAATAACTAAAACCAATACGAACGACATCTTACCACCAAGCAGGACTATGAATAGTTGATAGATGAAATAGGTCTACCACCCTAGGGTCAAAGGTACTCAGGAAATAGAGACAAACCGAAAAGATTGTTCCTTTATCAGGATCAGTAACACAGGAAGATGTTAGAAGGAAAAATGCAACTGTAGAGAGGAATAAGAATAAGCCATGAGTACCTACCGGTGCACCAGAGGACTCTCACTAGCCGAACACAAAATAAAGAGAATAAATGGGAAGTATTCGGCTAACTCAAAACAGGAGGAGAGAACCAAAACTGAAAAGAGGGGGAGAGCACTGAGATTCAGTCAATCAATTGAAAAGGGAGAAGAGGAAAAACAATAAAAGAAAAGTGAAGAAAAGAGTGAGTATTCGACTTAGGCAAAGGTAAGGAGAAGAAAACAGAGAAAGATGGAGGGGAAGAAAAGCATAGCAAAGTTAGAAGAATCAAAAGCGCCCACACGGCAAGGCAGGATCGACCAAAAGAACCATAATGCGCCGAAGAACTCAAAATAAAAAATCCCGAAAGTAGAAAAGATACCGATATGAAAAGAAGGAAAAGTTTTCAGCAAATTCAAAACCACCAAATGTTCCAATTGTCGAAAAAAAACTCTCCTAGCCAAATTCTCAAAGTTAGGGCTCCCCAAAATGGCACAACTCTCTCCCATATCAAATTCCTCAACTTTCTCCAAATATCTCTCCCCTTATCCCTCCTTGAAATCCTCTTTGACTAATTCAAACTCCAATCTCTTCAGCAGTGTTTGATTCAAACTCCACCACTCCCACAGCCAAGGAGTAAAATAAATACTCTTCGACGCGATAGTTGATGCCATCATTAGTATTCTTGTGGGTTGATGTTGTTTGGGCCACGATGGGCCGATAGGGGCCGAGTGGGCCTAATGGGCCCGTGGGCCCATATGAGTAGATTGTATGATTGTGTAGTATATATTAGACTGGACTGGGTGAATCTCATATCTGTGGCTAAATTTGTGCTAGTTGGGCCACACGAGCGAGTGGGCCCGAATGGGTCGAAATTGGGTTTCAGGCCCAATAGTCCGGCAACGACCGAAAATGGTAGTCGAGTCGCTCGGGGCGACATTAGGCCTTCAGAAAGGCCATTGCAGGTGCGAAATTACTGAAATACTCTCGATAGGTAAATTATGAAAATACCCTTGGTAGGTAAAATTACTGTTATACCCTTAGAGGTTGATTAGCTTGATTATGTTGTATTCTGTTTATCTGATTATGATGGTAATTCATGTTATACGTTATATTTGATATATGTTTTGCATACATGACATACTGCATACACGAATTATTATGTCATATTGCATGGGCTTTGGGATATGATTGAAAGGGGAAGTGTGATTATGTGACTCTGTCACGGTGGTCTGAAACCTCGGTGGGCTAGCCCCACGTATTTATTCAGTGACTGATGTCACGATGGTCTAGGACCACGGTGGTTTGAAACCACGTATACATATATCAGTGACTTGTCTCGGTGGTCTGAGACCACAGTGGGTTGGCCCCACGTATATTATTCAGATATCGTCACGGTGGTCTAGAACCACGGTGGGTTGGCCCCACAATTATATATCATGTGACTTTGTCAGGAGTGGTCTGGGACCACAGTGGTCTAGAACCACGGTGGCATAACGCCACGGGTGTTTGGCTGATTCAGGAGACCTAGAGGATGGAAAACTAGGTTGGGTTGGGCTGCATTGCATACATGTTTAATATGTTGTATTGTGTGGGCTAAGGCCTAATGTGCATCTGTGGGCTTAGGCCCAGATTGCATTCGTAAGGGGAAATACACACTGAGTCTTGGTGACTCACCCCTCTGCTTTAACTTTTGCAGGTAATCCCTAGCTTGAGGATTTGGAGCCGAGGTGGACTCTGTGGTGGCCATTGTAACACCCCAAACCCGGTCAATACGCCACTACCGAATTTGGAATGTCATAGGGGAAAACATTTTGAGGAAAAACGAGTTAGTGATTAAATTTTAGTGAAAAATTCTTTGTAATTCTATATTTGTAGAAATCAGATGTTTAATAAGTTAAAAACTTGAAATTTACTTTGAAATTCCATAAATAAAACTTTTAAACTAAGTGGATAAATCATAGGTTAGAAAACATTTGTTTCATTTTAAGAAAACTCGAATTAATACTTTGAAACCGTTTGCATTTGAATGTAGAAACTTAAAATTTTGGAAATCACTTAAGTTGTAGAAAACACTTAATTTGTAATTTTTCTATCGAACTATTCATATTACCCGATGGTAAGATTTTTAAAACCATTGCGAGTTTTTAGTTTAGAAAACTTTGAGCTCAATTATTAGATTAACCAAGTAATTTATAAGCCATATTTTAAATATATTCAAAACATAAAAATAATCCAAAACCATAATTAAACAGCCTTATTACAAATCCATAAAATATGAAAACCAAATTAAAATAAAGTACCCAAATGGAAGTTCATGTAAAACCAAATTTTATTGCATGGCCTCCTCGAGTCCATCAGGCTCCATATCCGCGATCTCACGAATCACTGAAAAGATAAGGGAGAAGGTGAGTCACCAAGACTCGGTGCATATTCCCTCTCCCTGTAAATACAACATACTTACACAAATTATAACAAAGCAACATATATGTATAATGCTCCCAACCTAGCCATCCATAACTCCTTTTCTACCCGTGTGGTACCAAAACTTTGGTGGTGCCAAACCACCGTGATCGAAGTCACGATATAAATGTGATACCAAATCCTTTGGTGACCAAAGTCACAAATAATCCATCTGTGGGGCCAACCCACGTGTGATACCAAATCACCGCGCACGATCCCATATCTCAAAAGTGGGGCCAACCCACGGTGGTATTAACCACGTGGACGAGTCGCTATGAGGTGCCAAACCTCTAGTGTCGAAGACACGAATGTGATACCAAATCACCTGGTGGTGCCAAACCACCGGTGTCCGAAGACACGAATCATCAAGTTGTGGGGCCAACCCACGTGTGATACCAAATCACCGCGACGATCCCATATCTCAAAAGTGGGGCCAACCCACGGTGGTATTAACCACGGGGACAAGTCGCTATGAGGTGCCAAACCTCTCGGTGTGCCAAGACACGAATGTGATACCAAATCACTTTGGAGGTACCAAACCTCGGTGTCCAAGACACGATATCAATCTTCCCCCTCCTCTCATATTGCCCATACCAATGCAATAGATAAACAAATCATGTCAATATATTTTGATATGAACATATAACCAATACAACATATAGTAATATCATATCGAAACGGACTTACCCGTATCCTTGCTCATACCCATCAAGGTATCATATCAATATCTCATTATTTGGCTTTAACAACATGAATAGTCATTTATCACTCATATATATACATATATAAACCAAGTTATAAAGTGTGTAAGATACACACACGATAATAGTGAGAACTACACTTTCCGCTCGTCGATACCCTCGGAATCTCTAATAACAACTATAGGCGATTTCTCTCCGATTGATGGTTCATAAACTGATGAAGAACCACAAACGAACAATGGCTCTGGAAGTGCGAACGAATTCAAATAATCGATTATCACCGGCAGAGGGTCCACATCCCGGTGGAAAGTCTTGAATCGCCGACACCACGACCCTTCTTCGTTTGAAATTTGAGGGTATAGCGAGAACCACCCTCTTCCAAACACTACGAACCGCTCTTTTGAACCCATTCTTGATTGCTCCAAAATCTAACGCCCAAGGAAAGAAGATAATAAACGGACGATAGAGTCCCCTAAAACTTAATCGATTAGAAGACCATCTAAAACGATATAACAAGCGTAAAGATCCTACCTTAACACTTCGATTAAATTCCGAAAATCGTCACTTGCCTATGGAGTTTGTCAAAATCCTTCAATGATAATATCCTTTTCCACACGATCTTAGAATGGCTATAGTCGACTATCAATAAAGAAATAATCAACACTCCACTATACCACTACCAAAATAAAAAGGTTTGTTTGAAAGAGAAGAAATAATAAATTCGGTCAAAAGATCCTCTCAAGACAAAACAATTACGGCAATGTGGTTGAGTGAGACACAAATAGGATTCGGCTAGATACAAGAAAAGAATGGAAAATAAAGTGAAAATAAAATAGGAGAATTTGGCATGAGCAAACAATGGAAGAAAAAGAAAAAGAATTGAGAGGAGGAAGATTCGGCCAAAGAAAAGTAAAAGAAGAATGAACAATATGAAAAAGAGATGGGAACAAGAGAGGTTGTTTTCGGCTACAAGAAATAAGAGATGAGAGGGAGGTTCCAAAGAAGATTCGGCCAAAAGCCTAAGAGGGAAGAAAAACAACTCCAATGGACATTCGGCTATGGCTCACTTTGATGCACTAGAGAAAAGTTGGTAAAGTTTCTTTAAGAATAGGTTTTTGGTTAAGACACAAAACAAGAAAGAAGGCCAAAACTAAAACAAAAACTCACCTTATGCCCAAGACACATTCAGCTATAGGGAGTGTTTGTGGAGAGAAAAGAAAACAAAAGCCAAAACATGCACAAATGCCAAAAGTTGACTAACTATCCTCCCCCAAATCTCCTAACAAAATTCGACCACCCCCTTAGACACCCATACCGTCTACATACATTCACTAAAGGCCTTGGAATACTTTCCAAAACATTTTCCTACAACCTAGCCTTATGTCTCCCCAACCTTCCATAACCTTAAGATTCTTATCCCCTAATTCATGCTTTCCTTTTCCAAAATTCAACTTACCAAAAACTTAAGGTCCAACCTATCATAAACATAGGTTGACCGTCCATCAATGCTAGAACACAAAATAAAGTCTTCAAAAATGCTTTCCATGATACTCGAACCTCTAACCTCAAGCCACCTTTCAAGCTCCTTAACCAACTTGCCACTTACTCCTCTTATGCTTTAATTAACACTTAAATTAACTTAAGTGCTAAGCTCACTTAATCCACTTCATTAAATAAACCATACTAAAAATTATTCTAACTTCCTAAATAAAATCAAGCCTTCACAAGACTATGCTAACACACAAAATTCATACCCGAGCCAACACAAATAATAATACTCAAATTTTTCCTAAAGCTCAAGGCCCAATCCTACTAGGCCCAATTTCGGGATGTTACAAATCTACCCTCCTTAAAGAAATTTCGTCCTCGAAATTTCCAACTAACTAACATTGTACATCCTATCTCGCCACACTACGTTCTTCTTTGACACTCTGATCTTAATAAAACCACAATGTACTTTTAACAAAATCTGAATTCTTTTTATTTTTTTCACACAACCAACATACTAATCCACCATAGCAAACCATTATCTAACACTTACACTTATACCAAAAATTTTCCTACAATCAACCATCACTTCCAACCAAAACATACCGACTTGAGAGTGAGGAAACAATCCCCGAGCCTTAAGCTCCTTAGACCTGCATCTCAAGCATACTCCTATCTTCCTCCAACATTCTCCGGATGACACCTTCCACAATAATCGCAAGCCAAAAAAAAAGTTCGACCATGCCTTGACATGTTTTACTGTAACGAGATTGTGACCCTAGAGAACCGTGATCTCTGTTCTTCTTTATGATCCCACGACCCAACTCCAAGTGCTTCACCGATTCTTTAACTATCTCGAGTCACTCATCAATCCGAACTCGATCATGATACTCTGTCTCCGACCACTAGCGATGCTAACGCCTCCTTAATGGAATTATGCCTCTGATCGAAAATCTAGCCCTAACACTTCGACTTTTACCACATCCACAACGTCCACGATCTCGAGTGCTCATGTCTAACATCTCAACTTATCGATTTAAAAGTTTTATGCATTAGTCATTATTCCACTTTCTTTAAAAACACGTTTTATGAATAATTTTAATAAGAAGTTGTTTCATGAGTACACCAAACCTATAGTTTTGGGTCTCTAGAGTAGTTCCTACTACTATACAGTCATGCCAACATCATCATATCATATCATCAAAATCAACAGTTTGATGTACTTACCAGGGCGGATTGATGTCGGAGACTCGAGGCCATGCCTTTCCAACCATATAATTTTCAACAAAACATTTTAAAACCATACTTTAAAACATTTTGGGCCTCAGGCCCACAGCCGAGCTTTTGAACCTAGCTCTGATACCAATTTGTAACACCCCAAACCCGGTCAATACGCCACTACCGAATTTGGTATGTCACAGGGGAAAACGTTTTGAGGAAAAACGAGTTAGCGATTAAATTTTAGTGAAAAATTCTTTGTAATTCTATATTTGTAGAAATCAAATGTTTAATAAGTTAAAAACTGGAAATTTACTTTGAAATTCCATAAATAAAACTTTTAAACTAAGTGGATAAATCATAGGTTAGAAAACATTTGTTTCATTTTAAGAAAACTCGAATTAATACTTTGAAACCGTTTGCATTTGAATGTAGAAACTTAAAATTTTGGAAATCACTTAAGTTGTAGAAAACACTTAATTTGTAATTTTTCTATCGAACTATTCATATTACCCGATGGTAAGATTTTTAAAATCATTCCGAGTTTTTAGTTTAGAAAACTTTGAGCTCAATTATTAGATTAACCAAGTAATTTATAAGCCATATTTTAAATATATTCAAAACATAAAAATAATCCAAAACCATAATTAAACAGGCCTTATTACAAATCCATAAAATATGAAAACCAAATTAAAATAAAGTACCCAAATGGAAGTTCATGTAAAACCAAATTTTATTGCATGGCCTCCTCGAGTCCATCCGGCTCCATATCTGCGATCTCACGAATCACTGAAAAGATAAGGAGAAGGTGAGTCACCAAGACTCAAAGTGCATATTCCCTCTCAGGGTAAATACCACATACTTACACAAATTATAACAAAGCAACATATATGTATAATGCACCCAACCTAGCCATCCATAACTCCTTTTCTACCCCGTGTGGTACCAAACCACTGGTGGTGCCAAACCACTGGTGACCAAAGTCACGATATAAATGTGATACCAAATCACTGGTGACCAAAGTCCCAAATAATCCATCTGTGGGGCCAACCCACGTGTGATACCAAATCACTGGCAGACGATCCCATATCTCAAAAGTGGGGCCAACCCACGGTGGTATTAACCACAGGGACGAGTTGCTATGAGGTGCCAAACCTCTGGTGTCCGAAGACACGAATGTGATACCAAATCACTGGTGGTGCCAAACCACTGGTGTCCGAAGACACGAATCATCAAGTTGTGGCGCCAACCCATGTGTGATACCAAATCACTGGCAGACGATCCCATATCTCAAAAGTGGGGCCAACCCACGGTGGTATTAACCACAGGGACAAGTCGCTATGAGGTGCCAAACCTCTAGTGTCCGAAGACACGAATGTGATACCAAATCACTGGAGGTACCAAACCTCTGGTGTCCGAAGACACGATATCAATCTTCCCCCTCCTCTCATATTGCCCATACCAATGCAATAGATAAACAAATCATGTCAATATATTTTGATATGAACATATAACCAATACAACATATAGTAATATCATATCGAAACGGACTTAGCCGTATCCTTGCTCATACCCATCAAGGTATCATATCAATATCTCATTATTTCGGCTTTAACAACATGAATAGTCATTTATCACTCATATATATACATATATAAACCAAGTTATAAAGTGTGTAAGATACACACCTGATAATAGTGAGAACTACACTTTCCCGCTCGTCGATACCCTCGGAATCTCTAATAACAACTATAGGCGATTTCTCTCCGATTGATGGTTCATAAACCGATGAAGAACTTAAGGTCCAACCTATCATAAACATAGGTTGACCGTCCATCAATGCTAGAACACAAAATAAAGTCTTCAAAAATGCTTTCCATGATACTCGAACCTCTAACCTCAAGCCACCTTTCAAGCTCCTTAACCAACTTGCCACTTACTCCTCTTATGCTTTAATTAACACTTAAATTAACTTAAGTGCTAAGCTCACTTAATCCACTTCATTAAATAAACCATACTAAAAATTATTCTAACTTCCTAAATAAAATCAAGCCTTCACAAGACTATGCTAACACACAAAATTCATACCCGAGCCAACACAAATAATAATACTCAAATTTTTCCTAAAGCTCAAGGCCCAATCCTACTAGGCCCAATTTCCGGATGTTACAGCCATACATCGTCACTTCAGCAAATTAAGTGTTATTTTCTTTTAAATTTCATTTTAATTCGGGACTATGTTCTGTAATAAGGCCAATGGGATTTTAATTTGGTTTTTGTTTTAATGCAGTTATTATCTATGATGAAATGATCAATACGGAGTTTTCCTAAAAACACAAATAACTGTTTTCCAAAATATTAATGAACGGTTCACAAACTACTGATAATCAAAACTCAAAATTTTTAAACAATTGCGAACTTTTAAAACTACCTTTCCTTGTGACATACCAGATCTGGTCGTAACGTGTAGGCCGGGTTTGGGGTGTTACATGACATATGTTGATAACGAAAGATGTGTCATATGTATAAATATGTGAGACTCGAGTTAGAGGCTGTACGACCTCACCCCCCTTACTGATAAGGTGTTTATAACGAAAATTCATGAGAATCATGTTGATTAAGTTCCTAAGTATGGAATCAAAGAGTTCAGTGATAGAATAACTATAGATATGATCAGAGACTGAAAATGGTTGACAAGTGAAGGACAGAGTTAGAAAGATATTAGATTGACCCAAGAATTTTTCGGTTTATACAATATCATAATTAGTAAAGAAGTTAACTTTGATAAATTGATTTATTCGGATACGATACCGAAAGGATGTATTAATTAAAATTTTTCTGAACTGATTTTCTTTAGTGAAAGGAACAATGTGGAAATTAGTGAGGCCAGAATTAGGCAGAAGAATGATGTTGAAATGTGAAGATGTTTAAGTATGATAGTCACAGTTGAGCAATTTACGACTATCTCTTCTGGTTATTGTATGTGTTTATATATTCGCAGAGACAATTATGATTGTTTGTTTTATGATGAAAGTATCGTTAGTCTGATTGATATATGATCAGCATTCCACTATTTTCTATTGGAATTCAATTCCGTTAAGACCGAGATAAAAGTTGATAGTGAGCTTACATGAAATTGATCTTACATTTCTTCGGCTATTGTTCGCTTTATATGTGTATGTAATATATCTTATTTCGATACAATTGATTTGGGATATATGAACCGTGTTTCTTTCTCTTACGGTTTTATTTACGTATAAATCGGGATTTTTATTATTTCGTATGAATGGTGTTCTCGGACATTCAAGATGGTCTTGTATCTTGGATTTCATTATCGTGGTTTTCATTTCCATCCTTATTGTTTAACTTATCAAGTGTGATTTATCATTGAATTGAGATCGACAAAAGTGTGAATTGTGATGATCAAATTCAAATGATATAATGATTTTGTTTCCTCGGGTAATTATGATATTTTTCAATGAGCTCAAGTAAGATGTTACGTTTCGTCTGAGTTAATACCTATTGGATTTATCTTAAATAGGTGATGTTATTCTAAATTAAAGTTGTTCTGTTGATAAAAAGTTTGAACAATTACTGTAACATCCCCGAACCCGGCCTATTCACTACGACCAAATCTGGTTATGTTAGTGAAAATATGTTTCTTTACTTAGAATTTAAAACATGAAAATTTATTATCTTTGGAAAATTATGTCCACAACAATTTAATACATAATATAAGTTTGTTGAAAATTTCTGAATTAAAACATTGTTATAAATTACTATAATATGAACCTTTTTAATAAAAATATTTCTGAATATAATGTAAACTTCAACAAAATTAACTAGAGTACTTTAATCAAAAGTGGCCCTTATTACATCAATTAAAATCCCAAAATACTGATAATATAAAATGCTTAAATAAAGTAAAACTTCTTCTGTATGAAAATCTCCTTCTGCATGGGCCACCTTGTATCTACTCCAACCCGTCCACTAGTCACGACTCACCTGCGATGATTAAAAAGTTGGGTGAGTCATACAGACTCAGTATGTAAGATAACCACTGAAATCCACCCACATGCTAGCCACATAATATCCCAATTATCAAATGCAACAAGTAATGTATATATTCATTTTAATAATTACCACAATCAACTGGGCTTGGCCCATTTCCACGTATGTTCCCAAAACATACCTATCCACATGTCATATTGGGCTTGGCCCATTACCATATCATCACAAAAATAATGCAACATGATTCCCAACCCAACCTAGGGTCCATCCGCTACACACCCCCTTATCCAGCCTACCACACACCAGGGGACTATCGAGTCACCCTCTCCTTTTCCCTCCAAAAAGGCAACCAATGCCATCCACGATGTAGCGTATAGCTAACATCAAACCACGATGGAGCACACAGCAATCCATCAAGCCACGATATGGCATAAAGCCGATATCAATCAAGGTAACCACGCGAACTAAATCGCAAAGATCCACAACGCGACCTCGATCGGCGCCAATCCACGATGTAGCACAAAGTCGACATCAACCACGCACTCAAGTACACCCGCACCTTCTTTTCATAACCCACCCATGCACATGCCACATAAAATATAATCGTGATCATGCATGCACATGCTTATTAATGTTCATAAACATACTCATAAACAAATAATCACACCGCAATGGATCCGATACTAACTCGGTCATCGCTATACCCTTTAGGTATATATGGCACATTTATTATTGCACTTGTTAGTAAAACATATAACACATAAAACCCTAAAGCAAGTGGGTTAGTTACACACCTTATTACTAGGAGTTCTAGACTCTCGATCCTCGACACTATCGTCTAGTGAAACTACGACTTTACGCTTAACGTTTCTTCTTCGTTGGCCCACACCACGGTGGCCAATCTGACAGCAGAAACGGATCTCTTTTTGAACTTTGGGATGGGAGCTTTCCCTTGCCCACCTTGACCGGTATTCGCCTCCATCGAAAGTCACTTAATCGGATAAACAGAGTTAAACCTCCAGTCATAAACTAAATGTTGAACCTTTACCAAATATTGCTTACCAAAATATCCCGAATCCCGGAGAATTGATCTATGTTCCTAAATATCCTTGCTCCTCAAGGGTGATTTGATTTCCAATCAAATCTGGGGACTACGGAATGGTCCTTTTGCAACCGATCACACCCTAAAACGCATAAATGATTAGCCTTAATAGCCTTGGCTTTCGAATAATAAAAGAATAATTACAACATGGATCTTTACCACCACTTACCGAATCGACTACCAACGATTGAGGAGAAGAATCAGAAGAGATCCACACCACACCTAGAATTCGGCCAAGGTGCAAACTAATAAAAGAGGAGAAATTTGGCTACCAAGGGATTAAAACAAAAGAATTATTTGGCTACAAAGGCCAAAGGAGAAATCGGCACACCAAGAGGGAGAGGCAAAAGACTTGATGAACAACTAGCACTCTACCCTCCCCTATTTATAGCATTCGCCAACCCCTTGAAGTCTCCAAAATTTGGCCAACACCTCACTAATTCAATTCCATTTGAATACTCTACTAATAATCCAATAATTCTTTTAATCTTCATAATATCCTTGATTATCTCCTATAATAATCCTAAAAACTCACATTATCCTCCAATAAAAAAATGCTCATATTATCCCATTATTATTTAAAAAAATAAATAATAATAATTCCACTTAATCTAATTAATAAATAATAAATAAAAATAATAAAAACATATTATCCTCTTCCAAAAAAGAGTCTTCTAGTAGTCCAACACTTCAATTTGCTGCCCAAAAGAAATAAAAATTCAAACTCCAAAATGCGGCTTCCTTGGCTCGAACACGGGACCAAGTCTGCTGCTCCTTTCCCCAGCGCCTGGGCCACTCGGCCAAACTGATTTTTATGCTAGAAACCCCAGCATTTTATTTTAAACCCTTTCTAATCGAGCCCATAACCAACAAAAATAAGAACGCTAACTGCAGCTCCAGGCGCTCGAACCCGCGCCTTGCTCTCCTCCAGCGCTTAAGTGCCGCGCGCTAGCCATTCCACCAGCCCATCTTCCTTGTCCGAATCCCTCGCTATATACCTTTAAGGCCTTACAAAGCCCAACGCCCAAAACGAAAAATAAAACGCCAAATGCTTCTGCAGGCCCTCGAAACCGCGACCTCTCCTCCCCTCCAGCGCCTAAGTAGCGCCCAAGAGCCACTTCTCCCGATTGGACTTTCATGTCCATCAACTTGGACATTTATTCTTAAGGTCTACTTAGCCCAGTCTCTTGACGCAAAAATAAAGCCAAAATTGCTGCCCCAAAGAACTCGAACCCTGCTCCCTTAGGCGTTACCTTCCAAAGCCCCCAAGCAGCGCCTCCACGCCACTTTGCCAATGCCTTTCTTGCGTCCTAAACTCCACAATTTTATTTTTAAGGCCTTCCTGCCCCATTTCCCCTTTTTACCCCAAAAATCTAAAAATTTCCTAAGGCATTCCTTGCCTTCTAGGGTTCTCCAAACCCCCTAAAAATTCCTTCAACATGACCATAAGCCTACTAACTGCTCGAGCTATGCTCCAAGCGCATAACCCCTAAAACCAGGGTGTTACAATTCTACCCTCCTTAAAATAATTTCGTCCTCGAAATTACTTTACTAACAAACGTCCATACAACCTATCTTACCACCTTACGCTTATGCTACGCACTCTGATCTTACTAAGGCTATCGTACCTACACAATCTCTAAATTCATGCTCAAAATTCGAAACACCTCTCTTAGCAACACAGAAAAGGCTAAATCGTAATCAAACAAAGTAATTAAAGCATGTACCAAAGCAAAGGAGCTTACCAGATATCACATCCTTGGTTGGCTCGACTAGAACCATTCCTTCCATGACTTGAACCACGACCCCTCGTCGCTTGAGGACAATTCTTAACTAAATGTGCCTTAGATCCGCACCGAAAGCATTTTTACTATTTCCCCAACACTCTCACGTGTGAGGTCTTCCACATCGAACACAAGAACGATTCCGATCCATTGGTACAAGTACACTTACGTGGTTCTCGGTCCTTGGTCTTTTACGGACATTACCAAACGATCATCGACGGTCCAATATTTCTCTTATTCTCGCTCCTATTCTTTTCTCGGTTTTCTCTTATAGTCTTCTTAACCTCTTCAACGATCCGAGCTTTCTCCACTAGCACCATGAAGTCTCTCTCCCTCTGCATGAGCAATCACCATTCGAAGTTCATCTCGCAATCCGTCTTCAAACCGGACGCACCTCTCATAATCGGTGGCCACAATTCCCTTAGCATATCGACTAAGTCGCACGAATCGCGCCAGACTCGACTATCGACCTACTTCCTTGTATTAGATTTAGAAACGCTTTCCTTTGCGAGTCCAAATAAGCGGCTCCTACGCACTTTCCTTCAAACTTAACCTTAAAGAAGTCCCAATCGCCGATCTGCTTGGTACACTTTGCTTGACAAATGAGCCACCAACGATAAGCTTCATCGCGAAGCAACTAAACAAAGACCCTTGACTTTTCTTCATTGGTGCGGTCCAAATCGCCCATGATTCTTTCGATCGCTTCTAGCCAATACTCCGCTACGCTCGGAGCTACTCCAGATATTCCTCTAAAGATCTCACTCCGCTCAATCTAAGCCTTTCCGACACCGACTTTCGAGTTCCATTTCCTCTACTAGCTCCCGCTACACGCCTAAAATTCGTAACATGGCCCGCGACATCTGCGTCATCTTCTCCGTCTGGTCTTGCCTCTACGTCCACTCATCGCGGCGGCACTTCACTTTTCGACCCATGGCCGGACCCTATCGGTTCCGATGTCGCCATTCTACCTCTACCGCGCCCCTAGAACTCATCTCTATCGTCGCGATTTAACTGCATTTAAAAAGTTTTATGCATTAGAAATTATTGTTTCACTATTTTATCCACGAGCAATTTTATGTAATGAAGTTTAGAGAGTAGTTCTTTCGAGCAATCAAGTTTCCTTCCCTACCAGTGGGTAATTTCGTCATTTTCCTATAGGGTATTTTTTTAGAAATTTTAAAACTAAGGACTTTAAAACAGTTGAGGCAAATCCCTTTCGGGTTTTAATATTTGGTTTAGCCTATGAACAAGTCCTCTTGGTTAAGGTGAACCGTAGCTACGCACTGTAGGATTCCAAACAAGAGGAGGTGAGTCACGAGGACCGCTTAAGTACCAAGCTCTTAGGATCCACTCCTAGACATGCGCACAATGGTTACCACACCTTAACTCGCGACTTAATCACGGGTTTGTTTAGTAGCTTTAAGTTTTATGCATATGTTTGAGTAGACTAGTCCTAGGGTTCAACAGATCCTAGTTCACTAATCTACGAGCCCAACTAAGCCCATAACAATTCACATATCAAATTACTTAACAAGTCTGAAGTACTTACCTGGTGGACTCGGGTTGAAGGTACAGGTGCCATGCCAGAATAACCTGAAAATAATTTCCTAAAAGCCCATATTTTTTTAAAAAGCCCATTTTGAAACGTTTTTGGGCCCAAAACCCTCAAAGCCGAGTTTTGAACCGGGCTCTGATACCAATCTGTAACATCCCCGAACCCGGCCTATTCACTACGACCAAATCTGGTTATGTTAGTGAAAATATGTTTCTTTACTTAGAATTTAAAACATGAAAATTTATTATCTTTGGAAAATTATGTCCACAACAATTTAATACATAATATAAGTTTGTTGAAAATTTCTGAATTAAAACATTGTTATAAATTACTATAATATGAACCTTTTTAATAAAAATATTTCTGAATATAATGTAAACTTCAACAAAATTAACTAGAGTACTTTAATCAAAAGTGGCCCTTATTACATCAATTAAAATCCCAAAATACTGATAATATAAAATGCTTAAATAAAGTAAAACTTCTTCTGTATGAAAATCTCCTTCTGCATGGGCCACCTTGTATCTACTCCAACCCGTCCACTAGTCACGACTCACCTGCGATGATTAAAAAGTTGGGTGAGTCATCTGACTCGATGTGTAAGATAACCACTGAAATCCACCCACATGCTAGCCACATAATATCCCAATTATCAAATGCAACAAGTAATGTATATATTCATTTTAATAATTACCACAATCAACTGGGCTTGGCCCATTTCCACGTATGTTCCCAAAACATACCTATCCACATGTCATATTGGGCTTGGCCCATTACCATATCATCACAAAAATAATGCAACATGATTCCCAACCCAACCTAGGGTCCATCCGCTACACACCCCCTTATCCAAACCTACCACACACGAGGGGACTATCGAGTCACCCTCTCCTTTTCCCCTCCAAAAGGCAACTAATGCCATCCACGATGTAGCGTATAGCTAACATCAAACCACGATGGAGCACCACAAGCAATCCATCAAGCCACGATATGGCATAAAGCCGATATCAATCAAGGTAACCACGCGAACTAAATCGCAAAGATCCACAACGCGACCTCGATCGGCGCCAATCCACGATGTAGCACAAAGTCGACATCAACCACGCACTCAAGTACACCCGCACCTTCTTTTCATAACCCACCCATGCACATGCCACATAAAATATAATCGTGATCATGCATGCACATGCTTATTAATGTTCATAAACATACTCATAAACAAATAATCACACCGCAATGCATCCGATACTAACTCGGTCATCGCTATACCCTTTAGGGGTATATATGGCACATTTATTATCGCACTTGTTAGTAAAACATATAACACATAAAACCCCGAAACAAGTGGGTTAGTTACACACCTTATTACTAGGAGTTCTAGACTCTCGATCCTCGACACTATCGTCTCAGCGAAACTACGACTGCCGCCTAACGTTTCTTCTTTGTTGGCCCACACCCGTGGCCAATCTCGGACAGCCAGTAAACGGATCTCTTTTTGAACTTTGGGATGGGAGCTTTCCCTTGCCCACCTTGGACTGGTATTCGCCTCCATCGAAAGTCACTTAATCGAGATAAACAGTTAAACCTCCAGGTCATAAACTAAATGTTGAACCTTTACCAAATATTGCTTACCAAAATATCCTCGAATCCCGGAGAATTGATCTATGTTCCTAAATATCCTTGCTCCTCAAGGTGATTTGATTTCCAATCAAATCTCAGGACTACTGGAATGGTCCTTTTGCAACCGACCACACCCTAAAACGCATAAATGATTAGCCTTAATAGCCTTCGGCTTTCGAATAATAAAAGAATAATTACAACATGGATCTTTACCACCACTTACCGAACTCGACTACCAACGATTGAGGAGAAGAATCGAAGAGATCCACACCACACCTAGAATTCGCCAAGGTGCAAACTAATAAAAGAGGAGAAATTTTGGCTACCAAGGGATTAAAACAAAAGAATTATTTGGCTACAAAGGCCAAAGGAGAAATCGGCACACCAAGAGGGAGAGGCAAAAGACTTGATGAACAACTAGCACTCTACCCTCCTCTATTTATAGCATTCGCCAACCCCCCTTGAAGTCTCCAAAATTTGGCCAACACCTCACTAATTCAATTCCATTTGAATACTCTACTAATAATCCAATAATTCTTTTAATCTTCATAATATCCTTGATTATCTCCTATAATAATCCTAAAAACTCACATTATCCTCCAATAAAAAAATGCTCATATTATCCCATTATTATTTAAAAAAATAAATAATAATAATTCCACTTAATCTAATTAATAAATAATAAATAAAAATAATAAAAACATATTATCCTCTTCCAAAAAAGAGTCTTCTAGCCGTCCAACACTTCAATTTGTCTGCCCAAAAAGAAATAAAAATTCAAACTCCAAAATGTAGCTTCCTTGGCTCGAACTCGGGACCAAGCTGCGCTCCTTTCCCCAGCGCCAGAGCACACTGGCCACTTAATTTTTATGCTAGAAACCCCAGCATTTTATTTTAAACCCTTTCTAATCGAGCCCATAACCACCAACAAAAATAAGAACGCTAAGCTGCAGCCTCCAGCGCTCGAACCCGCGCCTTGCTCTCCTCCGCTGCGCTTAAGTGCGCGCGCTAGCCATTCCACCAAAGCCCATCTTCCTTGTCCGAATCCCTCGCTATATACCTTTAAGGCCTTACAAAGCCCAACGCCCAAAAAGAAAAATAAAATGCCAAATGCTTCGCAGCCCTCGAAACCGCGACCTCTCCTCCCTCCAGCGCCTAAGTAGCGCCCCAAGAGCCACTTCTCCCGATTGGACTTTCATGTCCATCAACTTGGACATTTATTCTTAAGGCCTACTTAGCCCAGTCTCTTGACGCAAAAATAAAGCCAAAATTGCTGCCCCAGCAACTCGAACCCTTGCTCCCTTAGGCGTTACCTTCCAAAGCCCCCAAGCAGCGCCTCCACGCCACTTTGCCAATGCCTTTCTTGCGTCCTAAACTCCACAATTTTATTTTTAAGGCCTTCCTGCCCCATTTCCCCTTTTTACCCCAAAAATCTAAAAATTTCCTAAGGCATTCCTTGCCTTCTAGGGTTCTCCAAACCCCCTAAAAATTCCTTCAACATGACCATAAGCCTACTAACTGCTCGAGCTATGCTCCAAGCGCATAACCCCTAAAACCAGGGTGTTACAATTAGGGCATGCTAGCAAAGTTGAAGCAATTGAAGGTATGATTAACTGAAGCTTTAGTTCTGAGTTTAGTTTGAATTGAGCAATGGAATTATGATTTCTCAGTGACGCACTAGTGAATGGACTAGAATGTGTTTATCTGCTAGAAAGTAAAGTAATGGTACATATTTTCAGATGGATCATATTAAATGATAGTTTAATTTTAGTTAAGTAAAAAGCTAAAGTGATATATACTTGCAAATTTGAGAAACTTAGGATGTGTTAATGGGTGATCAGCTAAATAAGTACAGTGAGGATCAACTTTTGATTCTGAACTTTAAGTTGGACTTGATTATTATTATTATTATTATTCTGAGGTGGACTTCATGTACTGTGGAACTCCGGATTTATGCAAAGAATTCTATTTAGAATTTATAGTAGTAATATTTGGTTTATCCATTCAAGGAGTAATAAATAAGTACAGTGATTTGAAGCAAATGTTTTGAGCATACGAATATGAACCTGGTACTTCTAACTCTGTATTCAGATGTTGATTTGTCGACAGGATTAAGTTGAATGTTAAGTGTATTCAAGATTAGTAATGTAGTGATAATATTAAAATGATAATGAGACAGGACTATTGTGAAATTCAAATTGGATTTTCCTCAATCTTCAGATTAAGAGAAATGCTAGTAGATTGTTTCCGAGCGTTTGACGGAATTAGCATAATTATTTCAGTATGTATCGATTCTTTATTTGATAGAATTGACTGAGTTATATTGGGATTTAGATCGATGATAGAGTGTTTCTGAAAGTATCATCTTGAAAAGGGTTATTTAGTGATGTTGGAAATCGTGAGAAAGATATTAAACTTCATTCCGGTAAGATTTTTGGGGACGAAAATCCTGAAGGGGGGAGAGTTGTAACAGCCCAAATTTGGGTCTAGTCGAAACAGTGGTTTCGAGACCACAAATCCGATGAGGAAAATTCTATTTTTATTCTATTTTTATGGTTTACAATTTTACGGAAAGATTTCGTTCAAAAATTTCGACGTTTGAGCACTCAATTTAGTCAAAAGGACTAAATTGTAAAAAGTGCAAAAGTTGAGTTCTACATGTTAGAGGTGTCCAATTGTTATGAAATTTTAAATTGAAGGTCCTTAAATGATAATTAGACCATTGGTTAAGTTTGTGGACAAAAATGGACATGGATGGGTATGTTTCAAAAGATTTTTTTAGGGGTATTTTGGTAATTTAGTGAATTAAATGAATTAAAAACAAAATTTAAATGCCAAATTTGTCCATCTTCAAGCTTAGGCCGAATTTAACATGGGGGAAGCCATGGATAGGGTTTTCAAGCTTTCCAAGCTTCATGGTAAGTCCATTTTAGCCCCGTTTTTCATGTTCTTTACGCTTTTAGAGTCCCGGTAACTTGATTTAGCTTATTCTAGCAATAATTTAACCTAGGGTTCATATTTGGAAAAATACCCATAGGTGAAATGTGTTTATTTTGATGTTTTATGGCAGAATATGAAGCTTAGAATTATGTTAAACAACTTTTACTAAGCGATTTTAAGTGAAAACGAGTAAAACGACATAATTGGCAAAAATACCTAATGTACATAAGTGCATGTTAGAGCAAGAGTTTGATGTTGCCATAGAAGAGAAAAATGTTCAGCATGTAATGAAACATAATAAAATTGAATAAAAATTATTTTACGAGTTTAGGGGTAAAAGTGTAATTTTTGAAAAGTTAGGGGGCAAAATTGTAAATTTTCCAAAATTTGATATGTGAATTGAATTGATTAGTGTGTTGATAAAATGTATTTGACATGTTAGATCAAGAAAACATGAAATTTGGACTAAGATTGGGGAAGAACGAAGTTGTAAGTTAAGTCGGGAAAATTAGTCGTTTCGGCATTTGAGGTAAGTCCGTGTGATTAAATGAGCACGTTATTGATGTCATTGTTATTATACTTGAGAATATATCTTGCCATGATTGTATTAAAATTTATGTTGATGATATTGTATATGAGAAAGTGATGTCAAGTGTAAATAACATTTATGTGTAAATAATGCACTATTATGTTTAAATAAATTTATGTATTGTTAAATGGTTATACATGTGATATTATGACTATCATTACGAATATTTGATAGTTGCAAAATTAGTATGTGAAATGTGTATTGATTTGAGAAATGAAATTGTATGTATAAGTGATACTGAACAAATAAGTGAAATCCCGGTTGAACCTTAGGAATACTTTAGTGATAAGTGGTAGCTCCGGCTACATATCAGTGGTAGCTCCGGCTACATATCAGTGGTAGCTCCGGCTACATTTTAGTGGTAGCTTCGACTACATTTCAGTGGTAGCTTCGGCTACATAAAAGTGGTAGCTTCAGCTACATATCAGTGTGGCACTTATGTGCAAGATTTCTTTGTATCCTTTAGTGTAACATCCCGATTTAGGGCCTAGTCAGAATAGTGGTGCGAGACCACAAATCCGAGGCATAAGTATGAGTTTTTGAGGTCTATGCCATGTTTGCATGCTAGTGTGAAAGTTTCATGAAGCAATTTTGTTAAATTATGTTGAACTGTCTAAAAGGACTAAATTGCAAAAGTTGCAAAATGTGAGATTCTAGAAGCTATTTGTGTGAAATTGCTTTGGAATATCAATTAGAAGTCCTTAATGAGTAATTTTTACAATTTCTAATTTTTGGACAAATTTGGGCATGGATGAGTTAAATTAGGAAGTTTGTCAAAAAGGGAATTTTGGTCATTTGACAATTAAATGATTAAAATAGGAGAAAAGAAGACAAAATTCTTCATCTTCTTCTCCATGGCTGCCGAAAATTTGAGAGAAGCCATTGTTAGGGCTCTTCAACTTTTCAAGCTAGCTAGTAAGTGTATTCTAGCCCGTTTTTGATATTCTTCGTATTTTTGAAGTCCTAGTAGCATGAGTAAGCTATTTTTAGCTATATGATGAGCTAAAATGGATGTTCAAAAATGTACCCATGTATGACATGCATGTATTTTGATGTTTTATGGAAGAATATGAAAGCTTGATGTTGTAGAAACATCTTTAACTAAGTGAATTCCATGAAAAATGCATGTAGGGACTAGTTTGTGAAAGTCTTGAGTTTGGTCATACATGTGAGAATTAGTGAGAATTGATGATAGCTTTAATTGAGTAAGTGATTCGGATAAGCATGAAAGGCTAGAAAGTTGAATAAAAATCACTTTACGGGCCTTGGGGCAAAAGTGTAAATATGAGAAAGATTAGGGGCAAAATGGGGATTTTGCTAAAGTATGAGATAAAGTTCAATTTAGTCAATGTGTGTATTGAATGTGTTGATCTGTCATTATAGATCAAGAAAGACGAAGCCCGGATCGAAACCAAGGCAAGGGCAAGGTCGTGGACTAAATTACACATATCCATACTTTTTGAGTACCGAGGGAAGTTTACGTATAAACGATGTATTATGCTTATACTTTGTAAATGCTAGCTAGAGTATAGCATGGTTGAGAACCTATATGGTTCATGTGGAATGAATGAGTTAGTTACAGTGAACGAATGAATGAATGAACTACAAAGTAGATATGTGAATGTGTAGTGATAATGCTTGATGGTAAGCTAAGTGCGATGCTACCCCAATACTTAGCAACGATGAGCTGGGCTATGTGCGATGCGATCGCTAAGTATATTGTTTAGTGGGCTAAGTGCGAGACCACTATGATTACCTTATTGGTAGGCTAAGTGTGATACTACCTTATTCTATCGATTGTGGTAGGCTAAGTGCGAAACCACCGAGAGAGTAGCTGTGTGGATGTATTAGTGAGTAGTGTAGATGTGTGGATGTGTTATTGTTAAATAATGATGTGTTGTATATTGTGTAAATGCGATATTGAATGCAGGGGTGCATGTCAATGGTTATGAGTATGTCACTCATGATGTGTTGGAAATGTGGTAAGGGATAGAAAGAGTAAGCATAGTTGTGAATTACTTATGTTAGTATAATGCTAATTGTTGTTTATCTTATATTATGATGCTTAATTGTTTATGTGTAAACTCACTAAGCTCAAAGCTTACTCCCTTTCTTTTCCCTTGTCTTATAGAGTAATAGAGTTGAAATGAGATACGTGGATCAATTGAAAGATCGTCCACACTATCAGCACACTCTGGTACTTTGGATTAAACGTTTTGTATATGGCATGTATAGGGGCTAGACAAGTTAGTGATTTTGGTTGTAAATGGCAAAGTTATGTTGGCCTTTAGATGGATAATCTATTTTGTATAATGCCATAGTTGTTGGCTATTTTATTATATGAAAAGATGTAGTTATCCATGTAAGATTGTGTTTCAAATTGAGTTGATTATGGATGTGTTGAATGAGTACATGTTGTGTATGCTAGAGGGGTGAGAAGGGGCATGACAAATAGCTTTGTTCTTGTCCATGTGGGTAGACACACGCAAGCGCAGTGTTCGGACCATGTGTGACACACATCAGCCCATGGGCGTGTGACTTGGCCGTGTGTCCCCGTGATGTTAGTATTTTAAGTCGAGAATAGACCACGGACTAGTCACACGGGCGTGTGCCTAGGACGTGTGAGTTATTCAGTTGTTGTTGGCGCAGGCCAGCCACACGGGCGTGTGTCTAGACTTTAAGGCCGTGTGAAGTAGTCGTGTGCACCACGGGTGGTGAACACGGGCGTGTGACCAGCCGTGGGACTTTGGGCAGAATGGTTGAGTTTTGTGCACGGGTTGTGGACATGGGCGTGTGACTACACACCGGCGTGTATCATCTAGCACGGGCGTGTAGTCCCTGTCTAGATGGAGAAAATTTTTAAGATAGTAAGAGTTTCCGATATTGTCTCGAGAGCCCTCGTGTGTTTGAGTTAGGCCTCGTAACTCAAAAATGAGGTTGTCGTGGTGACTTAAGGAGAGTAGTCACGTTGAGCCTAAGTGGTGATCAAGTAGTTTTAATCCGGTAACACCTCGGACCCGGTTCCGGCGGGGATTATGGGTAAGGGGTGTTACATTTAGTATTCCAAATGGTTCAACGGGTAAATTGATGATACATAAGATGAGAAAGCATGTAATTGTATATATAAGTAATGTGCAGGTATGCATGTAAGCATGAAATTATATGTACAAATGGTACAGGTATGTACGTAAATTTTATAAGTGCTGGTCTTATGATATTATGAGTTATTATCATTATAAAAATGACCTTAAGTGAATCTTAGGAATAAGTAATTATGTTGATGATATATGCATTTGGTTGAGAATCATGTATTAGGCTTTTGAGCCATAACAAATTGAGAGATAAGATGTTTAGTATATTTGTTTTATGATGCTTTGGATATTTGTGAAAACATAAAATGTTAGTGATACTCATGAAATCATTGTTATGCTAATTACAAGCTTAAGTCTTTGGTGTTATGTATGTTTAAATAGAAGTGAATGCAAAGAAAACATGAAAGAGTGAAATTAGCATTAAAACAGTTTAGACAGCGACAGTTATGTGAATTTGAAAAATCACCAAAAATAGGAGAAATGGAATTATAAAGTGACTAAGATATAGAATTAAAACTTATTGTGTCTATTTTCATATGAAAGAAACAGTGTAAGAAAAGAAATTTTATATTCTGAAATATTTTAATTTTAGTGAGACAATGTCAGAATGAGTTTCGGAATCCCCTGTTTCAATTTTGGAAAATCATTAAAAATTGTATAAAAATAATTTTGAGATATAATTTATATTCTTGAAATATTAAATGAGTCTATTTTCATTAGAAACAAGTGGGAACGGCATATAAAAACTTTACAATGAGATAATTGATTTTTAGTGAAGAGAGACCAGAACCATTGGACAGTGTAATAGGGGAGAATTTAATGAATAAAATGTACTAATTAGCCAAACCAAAAATTCTGAAAGTTTTATGGTAAGAATATATATGAGTCTAGTTTCAAGGAAAATTAGCGGAACTTAATTTGGAGTTTCGTAGCTCTAGATATAAATAATTTAGTGACTGTGACTCGAGAAAACAGCTTGACTGGAATATGAGTAAAGATGCAAATTAGGTTGTATTACCATGAGAAACTAGGGGATAAATTGTTTTTTTTTTTATTTTCATACGGTCTTACTAAGCTATAAAGCTTACTCCCTCCCTTCATTTCCTTTAGTCTTTTCAGGTTAGCTCGGGGTTGGAGATCGTCGGAGGCAGCATCACACTATCAAGTCGCTACCTTTGGTATAATGAAGCATATATTAGAAATTTCAAGTGAGTGGCACGTATAGGGATTTAGTTGATTGACATGCATTATTTTGCTTTGGCCAAATGTGTAGGCTTATATTAATTTATATGCATATGGCCATGAGATGTGGCATATATTGATTATGGCTTGTAAGCCGAGTTATTCATGTCATATCTTAATGTTTATAATGTGATTATGTTTGTTTGCCATGCATGGTTAGTAATATGACATGAGTGCTTGATGGATAAGTTTGTAACCATATTATAATGGTAAAAGTGGTCATCAAAATAACAAGTCTTACGAGGGTGAAATATGATAGACGTGGTATTGCATGAATGTGTATGTTATAGTCTGGTAATGCCTCGTACTCTATTTTGGTGTCGGATGTGGGTAAGGGGTGTTAGAAGAAAAGCAAAGTAAGCTTCACAACCCTTTCTCACATATTTTTGAGCAAGCATCGAAGATATCACTGCTGGTAAACCATTCAGATCATTAGACTCAATCCGAATAATCTCATCATTCTGACTTCGCAGATCAATAGTCTTCCATTTGCAGTTCACTTTAGCATCGTGCAAAGTTAACCAATCCATGCCTAGAATTATATCGAACTCGTCGAATGGAAACAACATCAAATCAGTCGGAAAACATGAATCTCGAATTATCAACGGATAATTCTTACATACTTTATCAACCAAAACATACCGGCCTAAGGGGTTCGATACTCTAATCACAAATTCAGTAGACTCTACAGGCAAAGTCTTACTGGATACTAAAGTCTCACATGCATAAGAATGAGTCGAACCAGGATCAATCAAGGCAACAACACTAGTATCATAGAGAATGAAAGTACCAGTAATCACATCTGGAGATGAAGCTTCTTCAAGAGCGCGAATAGCATAAGCTCTGGTAGGTACGCGAGCCTCAGATCTAACAGCTGTATCTTTCGTTTCTTTCTGACTGCTACTCACATTACCCGTGTTTCTGGGTGGTCTACCACAAACTGTCGTGTTACTCAATCACATATTCTGCTTCATGTCTTGCTCAACCAACTCAGGGCATTCACGAATGAAATGATCTAATGATCAACATTTGAAACAGGCCCGATCATTCAATCTACAACTGCCGGGATGTCGTTTACCACAATATTTGCACTCCGGTTGATTGGGTCTGATGTTACCAACACTAGCTACTGAGGTAGCTTTCGAACTCATAGGTGGTATATCTCGATCCCGTCTAGAATAACCTGAAGTAGCCTTTGAATGGCTATAATCATCTTAGAATTTCTTTGATGCCGATTGGAATGACTTACTCGATGATCTCTTACGAAAATCTCTAGCTTCTAAGTCTACTTTTCTTTTCTCTTTCCCGAGCTCTTCAGCTTTGCATGCTCGTTCAACAAGTACGACAAACTCTTTTATTTCCAAAATCCCAACAAGCAATTTAATGTCCTCATTCAACCCCTCTTTAAATCTTTTACACATAATTGCTTCTGTCGAAACACACTCTCGGGCATATCTGCTAAGTCTCACAAATTCCCGCTCAAATTCCCGCTCATACGACCCTGTTTCAACTCGAGGAATTCTTTGCGTTTTTGATCAATGAATCTCTGACTGATGTATTTCTTACGGAATTCAGTCTGAAAGAACTCCCATGTAACCTATTCTTTCGGAACTACAGATATCAGTGTACTCCACCAGTGATACGCGGAATCCCGAAGCAAGGATACAGCACATTTAATACACTCGTCAGGGGTACAGGATAGTTCATCAAACACACGGATCGTATTATCAAGCCGGAATTCAGCTTACTCAGCATCATCATCAACAGTGGCTTTGAATTCTTCAGCCCCGTGTTTTCTGATTTTATCAACTGGTGGCTTATTCATTCGCACTGGATCAATAACTTGTGGCATAATAGTTATTTGAGGAGGAATCGGTGGGGGAGAAGGTTGTGGAACAGCCTGATTTGTCCGGATATACTGAGTAAACCATTCATTCATAAATTGGTAAAAGGCTTGCTTAGCCTCTCCCTCTTGGTTACTCGAAGTCGGCTGAGAATTAGCTGGCGCTGCCCCCTGAGCAGGAGCGGGCGCATTACTTTCTACGTCATCGGCTACGGCTCTATCGGGATCCATTTACTATATGAAAACACATTTCAATTGTCAGGAATCATCACACTATCGCAGTTTATAAATATGACATGTATAGCTAGACTCACACACGCTACGTTAGTCCTAGAATCGACTAAACCGTAGCTTTGATACCAATAAAATGTAACACCCCTAACCCATCACCGGAATAGGGTTAAGAGGCATTACCAGACATATCGGAACTTTTACAATCATTTCACAAACATACAATACACCATCATCATATCATAGCAAATCATATACAAAGAGTCTCTTTTAAAGGTCTACGAGACCTTAAACAAGCATTAGAAAGGGGTCGGGACTATACCGAGCACATACAAATTTTTTTTGAAAATTTAACATTTTTCAAAGTTACAGAGGTCACACGCCGGTGTGGGCAGGCCGTGTGCCTCACACGGCATTAGACACACCCGTGTGTCTAGGCCGTGGCGAAATAGGGCATACATACTGACTTGTCCACATGGCCACAAGACACGCCCGTGTGCCAGGCCGTGTGAAAATTAGGGAGGTTACTGACTTGCTCACACGGTTAGTCACACGCCTGTGTGGCTTCCTGATTTGCTTCAAAATGTAACCATGAGAGACACAATCGAGACACACGCCCGTGTGCTCAACCGTGTGGGCAAATATAGTCCATTTGCAAGGCCAAATTGCCACCCAAAATTGAGTCAAACCTACATGCATCAAACCAATCTAAATTCATACCCCAAAACCATCCAAAACATACCAAAACATACATAATTTAACTCTTAACAATATCATTCATTTCATATGTAAACCCAACTTAAACATAAAAATTCAAAGCATAGATTTCACATCAAACATATGATTAATACTTCATCTAAAACCATCTCAAATCCTAGCATTTCTCATCACATAAATTTTCTCAAATCAACCATAAACTTACCAATATAGACCATTTCATTTGACCATTCATGAGCACAGCAAAACATTCCAACTTATGCATCCTAAAGCAAGAAAAAAACTCATCTATAAACACATTCATTAACAAGCCATATCACATGGCTATTTATACACATCTTAAAACATATTCTAATACTTCTAGCCTATACATGCCATACTTAAATAAATACATATTCAAAAGGTACCAAAATATAGTTCGATAGTGTGGTGATGATCCTCAACGATCCCCAAGCTTCACGTAGCTTTAATAATCTATAAAACAATGAACAAACACACACACAAAGTAAGCTTTCATAGCTTAGTAAGCCATAAGCAAATTAATGAACAAATAAACATTTGCATTAAATCAACTAGCCAAATCAAAATAAACCTTAACCAATTGTACATTTAACATGCTTGCAAACTCAAAAAATATCACATTTACAATAACAATATAAAATCAATGTTCGAATACACATATACTTATAAGCACATATAAATTTCTCTTTTACCATGTCTAATTCATATATTCATCTCTAACATATACTTACCTTTCTTTCATATACTTATAACATAGCACGTACCTGAATCTTTTAGTTCGTTTTCACATTTGATCCCATCTCGATAATGCCCGATGAACCATTCGGAATTAATAAGGATACTCGGATAGTCGAAAAGCTCATACAATGCCAATGTCCCAGATGTGGTCTTACATGTAATCACATATGGATGCCACTGTCCCAGACAGGGTCTTACACGAGTCAAATACGATGCCAATGTCCCAGACATGGTCTTACACGTAAACACAAATCGATGCCAACGTCCCATACGTGGTCTTACAAGAAAACACATATCGGAATTAATCCTATGGCATGACATATGTATCCTAACTATTCCTAAGGTTCGTACGGGGCTTTCGGACGTCGTATCTCGATGATTCAAGCTAGTAGACAATTCTTCCTCATTTTTACCAAATCGAAATTCACATAAATATACAAGTAATAATTCAATTCGATACAAATAATATATATATATACAAACAAATTTAACAACATTTATTTACTTATGAACTTACCTTGGCAAAGACGGACGAACCGGAACGATTATTCGACAACTTTAGTTTTTCCCCGATCTAATTTCAATTTCTTCTTTTCTTGATCTAAATTAATACAAATTTAACTTATTTAATCACATATTCAATCAAATTCATCCAAAAACACATAAATGGGCAATTTACACTTTTGCCCCTAACATTTCACATTTTTCACAAATTAGTCCTTATTTCACAAAATACAAAATATTCAAAATTTGACCACACTATAGCTTAGCCGAATGTTCATTAAGCTCATATAAGTCCACACATTTCATTTATTTCACATTTTAGTCAATTTATTAGTTTCACAATTTAGCCCAAATTACTCAAATTCATCAAAAATCAAAAGACAAAATATATTATTCTATCACATATCTTTTATTTTCCATCATCAAACAACAAAAACCACAAGCTTTCAACAATGACAAACACAAAGTCATCATCAAATTCAAAAATTGAGGCATGGGCTTGATAGATTACATAGCAACGATCTCAAAAACATAAAAATTATCAAAAACCGAACAAAAACGAACCTTTAATCAAGCTAGATGTTGGCCGAATGCTTCAAAGCTTCTAAAACCTTATTCTTTTTCTCTTACTCGGGTCATAAACAAAGATGAATGCATGTATTTTACTTTGGTTTTATTAAATTAATGTTTTATATTACTAAATTACTAATTTAGCCTTATTAATCACATTTAAAATCCACTAACTATGTACATATATATGTCCATTCATTAATCCAATGGTCCAATTACAACATAAGGACTCCATATAATAAAAGCCATAGCAAATAGATACCTTTACATATAGCATGCTAGTTTTACATTTTTCGCGATTAAGTCATTTTAATTAAATAGAGCACACAAACAATAAAATTTTCACACAAAACTTTCACACACATAAATTAACATGCTGTAGACACCAAAAATAATATTAAAATATTTTACTGACTCGGATTTGTGGTCCCGAAACCACTATTCCGACTAGGGTCTAAACCGGGCTGTTACAAGTACAAATGGCATGCTCAATATACAGTCATTCAGTTAGGAGTCTAGGTAATCTTACCGACCCTAAAGTAGGTCCACAGTCGTCTCGGGTGGCCCGTGCAACCTTAGCAATAAATCAGTGAAAATGGGCTCACACACCCATGTTGTCTGCCCGTGTAGGCCCACACGCCCGTGTGGCCCACACGGCCCAAATTGGCCTTGGCCGTTTGGATCACATGGCCTGGCCCAAAATCCCACACGCCCGTGTGGTCCACTCGGCCCAATTGGTCGAGCCTGTATCTCGCACACGACTTTGCTCAGCCATCACACGGCCGTGTTGCATGCGCACGACCTGGCTCGTCGATCACACGGCCGTGTTGTGGCTTACAGCCTTGCACACGGCCTACCACACGGGCTACCACACGCCTGTGTGGCGTCGATAGAGAGCTTTTTCAGCTTTTCGCCGATACGCATTTTCAGTGTTTCGGGTACACACCTGGTATCGATTGATGGTAAAATGACCCCCGAGCACTCTAGAACCTATAATTGACCAATACTTCGTTAATTACTCAATTAACCCGATTCTTAAACGAAAACACAAGATGAAAACCAACTCCTCAACCAACGGAAAATGTTACCTTCTCTTGAATAACATAAGTTCCACACACTTAAAGCGTCGATTCTAGACCCTCGACCCCTCGAATACCTCCTAGACACCAAAAGAGTCCCTTAGCAGAACGATTCGTCAATCAAAAGAAAACTGAACTTACCAAAACTTAACAAACGCGCACAGCTCAATGTTGCACCAGAAATAGACGAATTGAAAAAGAAAACTAAATAAAGAAAGGATGAGGGAGTAGCAGAATTTAGTAGAGGGAGAAAGGAGAAGCAAAAATTGAAAAAGGGAAAAGGGAAGGAAGAGAATAGAAACGTTAGAAGGGAATTTTTGGGGAAACAAACTGACCAAATCAAGATTTTGATAACCACCTAATCTTACTCCCAAAATCCCACTAACTCACAACCACTTCGGTATTTTACCTCCACCAAAACTCTGTCCATCTGTCGAGCAAAAATATACAGCCATGCTTGCGCAGAGACTCAAACACAAGACCTCCAGTAACTTAACACTCCACTTAACCACTAGACCAGCAGGCCCATTCTGTTATATTTCACCAACATTTAATTAAAAGCCTACTGTCTAAAGATAGGGCTTTATTCAAAGAAAATAAAAAAAATTGCCCAAGCCAAGGCTTGAACCCAGGACTTCTCAGACACTCCCAAAACACTTAACCACTGAAGCAGATACAAATTTGTGTCACAAACACCCGAAAATAAATATAAGATATTTTTGGGGTGTTGCAACTCTACCCCCTAAAAGAAAATTTCATCCTCGAAATTTACCTGATCAGAATAGATGAGGATACTGCTGACGCATCGCATCCTCAGGCTCCCACGTGGCCTCCTCCGAACTATGATTACGCCAAAGAACCTTAACCAGTGGGATGGATTTTCTTCTCAGAATCTTTACGTTGAGATCCAATATCTGAACCTGCTCCTCCTCGAAAGTCAGATCTGGCCTCACCTCGATCTCCTCAATAGGAACAATATACGTGGGATCAGAGCGGTAGCGCCTCAACATTGAGGCGTGGAATACATCAAGAATCCGGTCTAGATCCGGAGGTAACTTCAACTGGTAGGCAACTGGTCCTACACGCTTTAGAATACGATAAGGCCCAATGAATCTAGGGCTCAACTTGCCCTTACGTCCAAACCTCAGTACCTTCTTCCATGGCGAGACATTGAGAAAAATGAAGTCCCCCACATAGTACTCAATCTTTTGACGCTTCAAATCCGCATAGGACTTCTGTTTGTCTGATGTCGCTTTCAGTCGGTCTCGAATCAATCTAACTTTATCCTCAGTATCAGAAACTAGTTCAGGGCCTAGAACTTGTCGCTCACCCAACTCAGTCCAACATGAAGGTGTGCGACACCTACGACCGTATAATGCCTCGTACAGTGCCATCTGGATACTAGACTGGTAGCTGTTGTTATAAGTAAACTCTGCTAGCGGCAGGTAATCCTTCCAACTGCCTCGGAAATCAATCACGCAACTCCTTAACATGTCCTCCAGTATCTAAATCACCCTCTCTGACTGACCGTCCGTCTGAGGATAGAACGCAGTACTGAAGTCCAATCTTGTACCCAGAGCTTCATGCAGCTTCTTCCAGAATCGAGACGTGAAGCGAGGATCCTTATCATTGATGATCGAAACATGTACCCCATGCAGTCTCACTATCTCAAACACATACAGTTTAGCCAGCTTCTGTAAAGAGTAGTCAGTACGAACCGATATGAAATGGGCAGACTTGGTCAATTGATCCACGATGACCCATACAGAGTCCTTCTTAGTGGGTGTAAGGGGTAACCCACTAACGAAGTCCATAGTTACACATTCCCACTTCCATAGCAGAATCTTGACCGGCTACAGCAAACCCGAAGGCAACTGGTGCTCAGCCTTAACCTGCCGGCATGTCAAACACTTAGCCACAAAATTAGTAACCTCTCGTTTAAGACCTAGCCACCAATATATCCCACAAAGGTCTCGGTACATCTTGTTCCTGCCAGGATGCATAGCATAAGGGCTACTATGCACCTCTTGCAGTATAGGCTGCCTCAACTCGGCATCAATCGATACACAGACTCTCCCACGAAAATAGAGAACCCCTTCACTATTCAATCTAAAATTTGATGTATTACCACTCTCAGTCTGTCAAAATCGAAGACCCAGTGACTCATCCTCCAACTGTTTGCTCTTAATCTGCTCTATCCACGTCGGTTTAACTTGAAGTTCGGCCAACAGACTACCATCATCAAATAAACCGAGACGAGTAAACATCACCTCGATCAGTCACATGCCTCTGCCGCTCGATTGCATCGGCCACCACATTGGCCTTGCCGGGGTGGTATTCAATTGTACAGTCATAGTCCTTAAGCAGCCCAATCCACCTACGCTGCCTAAGGCTCAGCTCCTTCTGAGTGAGGAGATATTTGAGGCTCTTGTGATCAGTGTAAATGATACACTTCTCACCATACAGATAATGCCTCCAAATTTTCAGTGCGAATACCACCGCGACCAACTCCAAGTCATGCGTCGGATAATTTGCCTCATGAGTCTTAAGCTGATGAGACGCATACGCTACCACCTTACCCTCTTGCATCAACACACATCCTAAACCAACATGTGATGCATCGCTGTAGAGAGTAAACTCTTTTCCAAACTCTGGCTATATCAAAATAGGGGCTTCAGTTAGTATATTCTTGAGCTTTTCAAAGCTCTTTTGTTCCAAATCAGTCCAGTTAAATGACACACCCTTACGTAGCAGTGGTCAAGGGTGCGGCGATAAGTGAAAACCCCTCTACAAATCGTCGATAATACCCCGCCAATCCCAGAAAACTGCGGATCTACTGTACAATTTTAGGCTATTTCCATTGCAATACCGCCTCAATCTTTCGAGGATCGACTCTAATCCCCTCTATAGAAACCACATGTCCCAGAAACGTTACTTCACGTAACCAGAACTCACATTTACTAAACTTGGTGTACAGTTACTTCTCTCGTAGAATCTGTAGAACCACTCTGAGATGTTCATTGTGCTCATCCTCCGTCTTCGAATACACCAGTATATCATCAATAAATACCACTATGAAACGATCCAGATAGGGCTGGAACACTCGATTCATCAGATCCATGAAAGCTTCCGGTGCATTTGTCAGTCCAAATGGCATTACTAGGAACTCATAGTGACCATAGCGAGTCCTAAACGCCGTCTTATACACGTCGGCCTCCTTAACTCTTAACTGGTGATACCCTGATCGGAGGTCAATCTTGGAAAAAATTGAAGCCCCTCGGAACTGGTCAAACAGATCGTCTATCCTCGGTAGGGGTACTTATTTTTTATGGTCAGCTTGTTCAATTGACGGTAGTCGATACACATACGCATGGATCCATCCTTCTTTTTCAAGCGATGCATGTGCTCCCATAGAGACACACTAGGGCGGATGAACCCACGATCCAGTAACTCTTGAATCTGAGCCTTAAGCTCAGCAAGCTCCTTCGGTGCCATTCTATAAGGGGAGATGGACACCGGAGCCGTACCAGGAAGGAACTCAATCCCAAACTCTACTTCACAATTCGGAGGTAACCCAGGTAGCTCTTCAGGAAATACATCCGAAAAATACTTAACCGTTCTGATATCTTTAACCGAAGAATCCCCAACATTTGAAACACTGATGTAGGCTAGATACGCCTCACATCCCTTACGAACCAACTTCTCGGCCCTCAATGCAGAAATCACATTCGATAAGTAGTTCCGACGCTCCCCAATTATGACTACCTCGCTCTCATTCTTAGTTCTTAGTACAACCCTTTTTGTGGCACAATCTAAGCTCACTCGGTGCTTGACTAACCAGTCCATCTCCAGTATTAAATCGAACTCCCCAAAAGGCAGTTCCATCAGGCCAGCCATAAAAATAGCCCCTTGAACCTCTAAGGGAACGTCTCTAAACAACTTATTTACCCTTACTGATTGTCCCAGTGGGCTCAATACAGTCACTTCACTCGTAGTGCTCTCCACCAAGCTACCCAAGTTTTCAGTCATAGTACAAGCTATATATGAGTGAATGGATACTATATCTATCAGTGTAGTGTAAGGTACATTATAAATAAAGAACGTACTGTAATGATGTCCGGAGCATCACCCTCCTCTCGGTGACCTGCAGCATAAACTAGAGCCGGCTGCCTCACCTCAGTATGACCAGCACCTCTGCCCGGTGCTCTCTGACCACGGCCCAAACCATTACCACCCTTGGCCTGACCACGACCTCTCGGTGGTTGCTGAGCTACTCTCGATGGTGGTGCAGTAGTAGTACCCGAAGCTTACATCTGATCGGCCCTCTGTGGGCAATCCCTAATATGATGCTCCAGAGAATCGCACCTCAAACAAGCCCCAGTCCTTTTCCAGCATTCGCCCAGGTGACGTGTAACAACCCAAACCCGGCCCAAACACTACGACCGAATTTGATTTGTTACCGAGTAAAACCTTGTGAACACCATTTCGAAAAACATTAAATTTTCATTGAAAACCCCTCGTTTTCGGTTGTCTTGCCAAAGCTACCCTTAGATCAAATTTTGGAATTTTAATTAAGTCCAATTGTTATACGGTTTCAAGTGTGCTGATGGCACGAAAAAGCATTTTCGTGTTAATTTAAGAAAACATGTGATTTTTAGTTCAATTTAATAATATAGTTTAAAGCAAATATCCAACATAAAAGAAAATAACACCAATGTAGTTTAAGGAGGCCTTATTACAACCCAAGTAAAAATAAAGAAATTTAAAGTTCTATAAATTTGAATCCATCGCATGGCCACCTCGAGTCCAACGGCTCCTCCACCGCCATCTACGAGTCACTGAAAAATGTTAAAGGAGAAGGTGAGTCACCAAGACTCAAGTATGTAACCCTTCCCTTGGTTAATACAACATTTCATACACAACATATAATGATTAATTAAGCAAAGTATCGTGTACCCAACCTAGCCAACCAAACACCTTTGCCTACCCCATGTGGTACCAAACCATTGGTGACCGTAGTCACGATGTGTTACCAAAACACCGGTGGTGCCAAACCACTGGTGACATATAGTCACAATGTGCTACCAAAGCACTGGTGTCCGTGAGACACAAATCGGGTGATGGGGCCAACCCATCGCGTGTGATACCAAATCACCGCGCGGACGATCCCATATCTCAAGTGGGGCCAACCACACGGTGGTGTTAACCACAGGACAAGTCGCTATGAGGTACCAAACCTGCGGAGGTACCAAACCTCTCGGTGACATATAGTCACGAGTGTGCTACCAAAGCACCGGTGCTCGTCAAGACGATATCAACGCCCCCTCCTCTCATCAACCCATATCAAGCGATTAACAACAAGTACATACATATATCACATGTATCAAATAATCCATGCTTCCCAAAAGCATTATTATCAATCTCATACAAATAGAGACTTACCGGGATCCTTGCTTGTACCATTAAGGCACTAAAGCCGTATCTACATAAAGCAGATTTACACATAACATACACTTAATACACTTTATTAACTATTATACGTGTGTATGTACACACCTGTCACCACTGAATCGTCTAAATCCCGAAAAGAGATGTCGGCCACACTTAATGTCTTTGCCCCTATATTCGGCCATTCATAAGTGTTAGTATCCTAGGCCATTCGGCCAACCAAAATATTAGGAGGGGTTCCTTATGAACCCGAAGTCTTACCTGAATATCTTGAGTACTAGCTCTTTACTTCACCACCCTATAATCGGCACTTAACCAAGTTAGTAGCCTTCGGCTTAAATGGATATCAAAAATAAAGTAAATCGATCTCACCACCTTAACAAACCGGTCACCAAAGATTATAGCTTGGGTTGATTGCTTCCCGAATCCGAAGTACCTATAAAAAGAATCGCTTATCACAACCGTTTAGAAACCCTACTATCCATTATAGAAATCGGCACCTACCCCCTTAATGGGAATCGGCAAGAGACTAAAAGAGGACTCTGGAATTTCGGCTAGTGTCCCTTACCTTCTTAAACCGATTGGAAGAAGAATCCCAGAGGGACTTGGGTCACCCTTAGTATTCGGCCAAGACCATAGAGTAGAGGAAGAGAGTTTTCGGTACACCACTAGAGCATAATCGGCCAAGGGGAAAGAAAATAATAGGGGAGAAAGGTGGTAGAAGATTCGGCTTGAGAGCTTGAGAGAATGGTGAAAACGCAAGAGCAAAAGAGGGCTAGGGAATTCGGCTAAGAGAAGTAGAGAGTGTTTCGGCCAAGGGTTTGAGAGAACAAGGAAAATAAAAGAACACAAGGGAGAGGGGTTAGGGTTTTTCGGCAACTTAGCAAGAATGGAAAAAAACCAAAACAATGAGCTAGGGTGGGGTTTTTATAAGCATTCGGCCTCCCCCCCCCCCTTCAAGCTTGCCGTCCAACCTAGGCAACAAGGAGTTCAACTCCTAGCCGTCCACTCCTCTTCACCAAGGAGTCCCACATTCGGCCATCACCTAGTTTTTCTCTAGGCCACCCATTTAAATTAATTCAAACTAATTTGAATTAATTCACCTTTATCAAATAATAATCCAACCAATATCCTTAAATATCTTCTCATTATTACTATAATTAGACAAATAAAACTCTTCTATTATCCCTAATTAATTACACCTAATAAAAGAGTTTGAAGGAGAAAAACTCTCCCCATTGTGCCATCCAAATAAAAACAAAAACAAGAGGATTTCCGTGACTCGAACACAAGCTCTCCCTTGCTCCTTGGTGGCGCGCATGTAGCTCTTAAGTGGGCTTCTTTTGCCACTTTACCAAGGGGCTTTTTAGTGTTAAAAATACCCACATTTATTCTTATAACACCACTTACCAAGGCTCCCTTCTTTTAAAATTAAAAAAAAAACAAAATTTCCCAAACAAACCGGCACACTCAAAGCCTTAAATTAAGCTCTATTATTCCATTAATAACATCGCAGCCGTTCATACATAAGAAAAATAGTCAAATTCCAAATAACCCCATATTTGGGATGTTCTGATTCTACCCCTCTTAAAATAAATTTCGTCCTCGAAATTCCTTGATCAAAAGAGATGGGGGTATTCTTTGCGCATTACCTCCTCGGGCTCCCACGTAGCTTCTTCCACTCCGTGGTTCCGCCATAACACTTTTACTAAAGGCACTGCCTTCCTACGTAGAACTTTCACATCTCGATCTACTATCTGAACCGGTTCTTCTTCAAAAGATAAATTCGAGCTCACCTCGATTTACGCATCGCACAACGTGCGCGAAGGATCCGACCGATACTGCCTCAAAGATTGATACATGGAATACGTCATGAATCGACTCGATTCTGCAAGCAACTCTAGCCGATAAGCTACCGGTCCTATTCGCTTCACAGCGATATGGCCCAATGAACCTTGGGCTTAACTTCCCCTTCCGTCCAAACCTCAACACCTTTTTCCAAGGCGACACTTTCGAGAAAGACTTTGTCTCCCACAAAGATACTCTACTTCCTTGCGTTTGAGATCGGCATAAGACTTACGCCTATCCGATGCTTCCTTGAGGCGAGAGACCGAATCACCTTGACTTTGTCTTCCGTCTCGGCTACGATTCTGGACGAGAACTTGTCTTTCTCCCAACTCGTCCAACATGTAGGAGTACGACACTTCCAGTCCATATAGAGCCTCGTATGGAGCCATTTGAATACTCGCTTGATAACTATTGTTATAAGCGAATTCCGCTAATGGTAGGTACTCCTCCCAACTACCACTAAAATCCAAGACATGACCTCTTAACATGTCTTCTAAAATCAGTATCACCCTTTCCGAGTGTCCGTCGATTTGTGGATGGAAAGCCGATCTTGAAATCTAACCAGTGTACCCAAAGCTTGGTGCAACGCTTTCCAAAACCTTGACGCGTGAATCGGGGATCCCTATCCGAGATAATCGACGACATCGCACGCCATGCAACCTCACTATTTCACCCACATACGGCCGCTAGCTTCGGAGTGAGTAATCCATTCTCACCGGCATGAAGTGAGCTGATTTAGTTAGGCGATCCACAATTACCTGCATCGCATCCTTCTTGGTGGGCGTAAGGGGTAGCCCACTAACAAAATCCATGGTGATCCTCTCCCATTTCCATTGAGGATCTTTATCGGTTGAAGTAGTCCCGATGGTGACTGATGTTCACCTTAACCTGCACGACACGTCGGACACTTCCCTACGAACTCCGTTATCTCACGCTTCAACCTGTGCCACGAGCTGCTTTCGCAAATCTCCATACATCTTGCTTCCTCCGGGATGCATAGCGTATGGGCTGCTATGTGCATCTTGAAGAATTTTACGCCTTAAATCTGTATCTTTTGGCATACATACTCGTCCTTGAAAACAAAGCACTCCATCAATAGACAGATTGTACCTTCCAATCCACCGTCTTGAACTTGTACCCTCTTAGAGCTCAAGCCTTCATCCACTAATCGCTTTTCTTTAATCTCCTCAATCCAAGTCGACTTTACTTGAAGTTCGCCAAGAGACTTCCATCATCATACTGACTTAACCGAGCGAACATTGCTCTTAAGTCCGTCACCACCTTCCGCTTAATGCGTCGGCTACTACATTAGCCTTACCCGGATGGTACTCGATTGAACAATCATAGTCCTTTAGTAGTTCAATCCACCGACGCTGTCTCGATTCAGATCCTACGAGTCGAAGATACCTCAAGCTTTTGTGATCCGTGTAGACCATCGACTTCTCTCCATACTGGTAATGTCTCCATATCTTGAGAGCGAAGACGACCATTGCTAACTCTAAGTCGTGAGTTGGGTAGTTAACCTCATGCGATCTTAATTGACGGGATGCATAGGCTACTACCTTCCCATCCTCGCATCAACACACATCCCAAGCCGGTGTGAGATGCATCACAATAAATCGCGTGAATAACTTTCCGCTTCATTTGCACAAAGCGGAGCTCAGTCAAAATCTTCCTTAGCTTATCAAAGCTTTTTGCGCTTCTCCGTCCATACAAACGGGACACCCTTCCTTAGCGACTTAGTCAACGGTATTTGCTATTAGAGAGAATCCTTCCACAAATCTCCGATAGTATCCTGCTAAACCCAGAAAGCTTCGTATTTCAGCCACCGTCCTAGGTGGTTTCCACTCTAATACTGCCTCAATCTTGCGAGGGTCTACTCTAATTCCTTCAGCTGATACTACATGCCCTAAGAAAGCCACTTCCCTAAGCCAAAATTCACACTTACTGAATTTGGCATATAACTGCTTCTCCCTCAATACTTGCAGAACTATCCGTAAATGCTTGTCATGCTCTTCTTCTGTCTTTGAGTAAACCAATATGTCGTCTATGAACACCACGACGAACTGGTCCAAGTACTGCTGGAATACTCTATTCATCAAGTCCATGAATGCCGCCGGTGCATTGGTCAACCCGAATGGCATTACCAAGAACTCGAAATGCCCATACCGAGTTCGGAATGCCGTTTTGTGAACATCAACCTCTTTTACCTTAAGTTGATGATAACCTGACCTAAGGTCTATCTTCGAAAACACCGAGGCACCTTTCGGTTGATCAAACAAGTCGTCAATCCGAGGCAACGGATACTTGTTCTTGATCGTTAACTTATTTAACTGACGGTAGTCGATGCACATCCGCATAGAACCGTCCTTCTTCTTGACAAACAACACAGGCGCTCCCCACGGAGATATACTTGGTCGTATAAACCCTCTATCCAAGAGCTCCTGAATTTGAGCCTTTAGCTCCACCAATTCCTTTGGTGCCATTCGGTATGGTGCTATAGACACAGTGCCGCGTTCGGTAGCAAGTCTATACCGAATTCGACTTCTCGATCGGAGGCAAACCCGAAAGTTCTTTCCGGGAATACATCAGCCAAATTCCCCAACCGTTCGGACCTTTTCAATTACTAACCCCTTAGCTTCCAAAGCACGATTTGAACCAAATACGCCTCACAACCCTTCTTAACCATCTTTTCAGCCTTCAAGGCGGTCACTACGTTGGACAGATAATTCCTTCTATCTCCTATCATAACCACTTCATCACCTTCCGCCGTCTTAAGGACCATGCGCTTAGCCGCGCAATCCAACCTCGCTTGGTACTTAACCAACCAATCCATACCAAGGATCAAATCGAACTCCCCAAACGGTAGTTCCATTAGATCAGCTACAAATACTACCCCTTGGAGTTCTAGGGGTACGCCTCTATAAAGTCTATCTACGACTACGGAGTGACCTAAGGGGCTAACTACAGTCATCTCCCTAGAGGCAGTTTCAGAGTTTAGGTCCATTGTTCCTACCACACTACTAGCAATGTACGAGTGCGTCGAGCCCACATCAATCAATGCAACATAAGGAAAACCGAAAATTAGAAACGTACCGGTTATAACATCCGGTCGTCACCTTCCTCGCGACACCTCGCATTGCGTAAACTAAGCCGGTGCCTAGCCTGCGTGTTGCCCAGAACCTCCGCCTTGAGTTCCACGACCTCGGTTAGGACCGTTGTTTCCTCTACCATTACCACGACCCTCCGTGGTCCTACATTTCTATCTTGAGCACGGTTACGACCCTCTGGCTGTTTCTTAGCTAGTTTTTGGGGACAATCTCGACGCGATGCTCCAAAGATCCACACTCAAAGCATCCTTTGTCACTAGTCCAACATCCTCCCCAATGGGTCTTTCCACAGCGATTGCCTTTGAGTCGGCCTCTCGATTAGCGGTTGTGGGCCTTCTTTGCTGATTGGGCCCACTTGGCCTAGCCTTTTTACGAGCACTCCCGCTTGATCCGGTGACCCAAAACTTCTCTTACGATTGTTCTTACTATAGTTACGCCTCACTGACCTCCTTGATTCCTTCGGCTACCTTAGCCTTCTCCACTAGAGATGAGAACTCACGAACTGTTGTGGGGCAATCGGTAACCTTAAATCATCTGAGTCCGTCCTCAAAGCGGACACGGCGCTCATGTTTAGTAGCCACGATGCCTCTCGCATATCTACTCACCTTAGAAATTCCGCCTCATATTCCGACACGGACTTAGTTCCTTGAACTAATCCCGAAAAATCTTTCTCTCTGGCGTCGGTGTAGCTAATGCCCACATACTTTTTTCGATAGGCGGTTACGAAATACTCCCAAGTCAAATCATCCTTTGTAGCCCCATCTCGAACCGTTAGCCACCCGATATGCTTCATCCTTGTGGCGACACCGCCCCTTTCGTTTTTCTCTTCCTCGGTCAAAGTCAAGGTCATCCATGATTCTTTTCGGTTGACTCTAGCAAAGATTCCACATTGCCTTTGGGTGCCACTCGACACACCTCGGAATACCTCCGCTCCGTTAGATCGAGTCACTCGGGGACAGATTTCCGAGCTCCAACATTTCCACCAGCCTGACCACCATCTCCAAAACTCGCAACACGACTTGCGTGCGATACCGACTCGCCACCGGTGCGCTCCGGCTCCTCGGCTCTCTAAAAGTAGGAGGTGGTGGTGGCGTGGTACCTCATTTTCGAACCTTGTCCCGACTGACGGGTTCGGACACCGTCATCCTACCCCTACCACGTCCATGGCGCCCACGTCCTCTAGAACTCATTCTATCTACCGCGCTTTTAATCTCGATTAAGAAAAATTTTATGCGTTAGCATTTGTTTCACTTTTATTACTCGCGAAGAAATTTTATGGATAAGGTTTAATCAGAGATTCTTTCGAGCAAACAAGGTTTCAGTTTCCTATCCTAGTTCACACAAAGAAGTTCATGCATCCATTCCTTAATACTTTCCATACCTATTCACTCATCGGACATTTACGCCATTTCTAACCCTGGGGTATTTTCGTCTTTTTTCCCTACTGGGGGTATTTTTCGTAATTTTCAGAACCAAGATATTTTCTTGATGATTTCCAAAGCTAAGCTACTTGATATTTGATAAAATAGTTGAAATTTTTAAGCAAAACCGTCGAATTAATATTTTATGGGTCATGGGCATTTTGGTAATTTTACTCCTAAGGGTATTTCTGTAATTTTTCACAAGTCAAGTTTTCCGAGAAAAACTTTGTATACCTAGTGTTCTAGGGTTTAATAGGGTTATTGGATAAGTTTTGAAAACATTAGGGCTTGTTGTCTCGTTCTATTTTGAAAAACAAGGCTAATTCCCTTTTGGGTTTTAATCATTGTTTTTAGCCTATGAGAGAGCCTTCACGGGTCGGGGTGAACCAAAGCTACGCACTGTGCAGAATTCAAGTGAAGAGGAGGTGGGTCACGCGGACCGCTTAAATACCAAGCTCTCACCGAACCTTTCTAGACATGCGCACAGAGGTTACCACACCACCGAGCCTTACGAGTTAGGGTGAACCGGCTACGCACGGGTAGGATACTGCGAAGAGGAGGTGAGTCACGAGGACTCGCTTAAATACCAAGCTCTTAGGATCCAATCCTAGACATGCGCATGTGGGTTACCACACCCTAGCTCATTGACTAAGTCATAGGTTGGTTTAGTTCTTTAAGTCTTATGCTTCGTTGTGTTTGAGTAATCTAGCCTTAGGGTCCAAGTCCTATAAATCTATCTCGTTCCATGCTTCCTACCCTTCTACAGAATATAATTCACGAAATGTTTAGATGTACTTACAGGCGGATCGGTGCCAGGAGACTCGGGCCATCTTTGTTTAAAACCAGAAATCATACCATAAGGCCTACCAAAAACATTTTTGGGCCTTGGGCCCCACAGTATGAGCTTTGAACTGGGCTCGATACCAGTGTCAGAATAACCCAAACCCCGGCCCAAACACTACGACCGAATTTGATTTGTTACCGAGTAAAACCTTGTGAACACCATTTGAAAAACATTAAATTTTCATTGAAAACCCCTCGTTTTTGGTTGTCTTGCCAAAGCTACCCTTAGATCAAATTTTGGAATTTTAATTAAGTCCAATTGTTATACAGATTTCAAGTGTGCTGATGGCACGAAAAAGCATTTTCGTGTTAATTTAAGAAAACATGTGATTTTTAGTTCAATTTAATAATATAGTTTAAAGCAAATATCCAACATAAAAGAAAATAACACCAATGTAGTTTAAGGAGGCCTTATTACAACCCAAGTAAAAATAAAGAAATTTAAAGTTCTATAAATTTGAATCCTTTGCATGGCCACCTCGAGTCCAATGGCTCCTCCACCGCCATCTACGAGTCACTGAAAAATGTTAAAGGAGAAGGTGAGTCACCAAGACTCGAGATGTAACCCTTCCTTGGTTAATACAACATTTCATACACAACATATAACGATTAATTAAGCAAAGTATCGTGTACCCAACCTAGCCAACCAAACACCTTTGCCTACCCCATGTGGTACCAAACCATTGGTGACCGTAGTCACGATGTGTTACCAAAACACTGGTGGTGCTAAACCACTGGTGACATATAGTCACAATGTGCTACCAAAGCAATGGTGTCCGTAGACACAAATCGGGTGATGGGGCCAACCCATCGTGTGATACCAAATCACCGGCGATCCCATATCTCAAGTGGGGCCAACCCACGGTGGTGTTAACCACGAGGGGACAAGTCGCTATGAGGTACCAAACCTCGGAGGTACCAAACCTCGGTGACATATAGTCACAAATGTGCTACCAAAGCACCGGTGCTCGTCGACGACACGATATCACCGCCCCTCCTCTCATCAACCCATATCAAGCGATTAACAACAGTACATACATATATCACATGTATCAAATAATCCATGCTTCCCAAAAGCATTATTATCAATCTCATACAAATAGAGACTTACTGGGATCCTTGCTTGTACCATTAAGGCACTAAAGCCGTATCTACATAAAGCGATTTACACATAACATACACTTAATACACTTTATTAACTATTATACGTGTGTATGTACACACTGTCACCACCGAATCGTCTAAATCCCGAAAAGAGATGTCGGCCACACTTAATGTCTTTGCCCCTATATTCGGCCATTCATAAGTGTTAGTATCCTAGGCCATTCGGCCAACCAAAATATTAGGAGGGGTTCCTTATGAACCCAAGTCTTACTGAATATCTTGAGTACTAGCTCTTTACTTCACCACCCTATAATCGGCACTTAACAAGTTAGTAGCCTTCGGCTTAAATGGATATCAAAAATAAAGTAAATCGATCTCACCACCTTAACAAACCGGTCACCAAAGATTATAGCTTGGGTTGATTGCTTCCGAATCCAAGTACCTATAAAAAGAATCGCTTATCACAACCGTTTAGAAACCCTATTATCCATTATAGAAATCGGCACTACCCCTTAATGGGAATCGGCAAGAGACTAAAAGAGGACTCGGAATTTCGGCTAGTGTCCCTTACCTTCTTAAACCGATTGGAAGAAGAATCCCGGAGGGACTTGGGTCACCCTTAGTATTCGGCCAAGACCATAGAGTAGAGGAAGAGAGTTTTTGGTACACCACTAGAGCATAATCGGCCAAGGGGAAAGAAAATAATAGGGGAGAAAGGTGGTAGAAGATTCGGCTTGAGAGCTTGAGAGAATGGTGAAAACGCAAGAGCAAAAGAGGGCTAGGGAATTCGGCTAAGAGAAGTAGAGAGTGTTTGGCCAAGGGTTTGAGAGAACAAGGAAAATAAAAGAACACAAGGGAGAGGGGTTAGGTTTTTTGGTAACTTAGCAAGAATGGAAAAAACCAAAACAATGAGCTAGGGTGGGGTTTTTATAAGCATTCGGCCTCCCCCCCCCTTCAAGCTTGCCGTCCAACCTAGGCAACAAGGAGTTCAACTCCTAGCCGTCCACTCCTCTTCACCAAGGAGTCCCACATTCGGCCATCACCTAGTTTTTCTCTAGGCCACCCATTTAAATTAATTCAAACTAATTTGAATTAATTCACCTTTATCAAATAATAATCCAACCAATATCCTTAAATATCTTCTCATTATTACTATAATTAGACAAATAAAACTCTTCTATTATCCCTAATTAATTACACCTAATAAAAGAGTTTGAAGGAGAAAACTCTCCCCATTGTGCCGTCCAAATAAAAACAAAAACAAGAGGATTTCCGTGACTCGAACACAAGCTCTCCCTTGCTCCTTGGTGGCGTCGCATGTAGCTCTTAAGTGGGCTTCTTTTGCCACTTTACCAAGGGCTTTTAGTGTTAAAAATACCCACATTTATTCTTATAACACCACTTACCAAGGCTCCCTTCTTTTAAAATTAAAAAAAAACGAAATTTCCCAAACAAACCGGCACACTCAAAGCCTTAAATTAAGCTCTATTATTCCATTAATAACATCGCAGCCGTTCATACATAAGAAAAATAGTCAAATTCCAAATAACCCCATATTTGGGATGTTACATGACGTCTACCACAGTCAGTACACGGCTGCTGTCCAGTAGTAGTAATAGGAGCCCCAACTCTGATCGACTCATCAACTCTGGCCTTTTTCTTAAGCCTCTGAACAGAACTCGAAGGCTCCGAATCCCTCTTGTTTCTACCTCTCTCTTTCTCACAGTTCTGGCGCTTAGCGCATTTCACTTCCTCTGTGATCTTTGCCTTATCAACCAGTGCAGCGAAGTCTCGCTCTCTGTGGAGCGATCAATACCCTCAGATTGTCCCTGAGGCCATCCTCGAAGCGAACACATCGCTCATACTCAGTTGCCACCATACCTCGCGCATAGCGGCTCAATCTCAGAAATTCGACCTCATACTCGGCCACCGACCAATCTCCCTCAGTCAGATTTAAGAACTCTCTCCTACAGGTATCCACATAACTGGCACCCACATATTTCCCCCTGAAAGTGATCTTAAAGAAATCCCAGGTCAATCGATCGGGCTGAGTGCCCTCCTTAACCGTAAGCCATCACTGGTAAGCCTCATCTCTCAGTAGTGACACTGCACCCTTTAGTTTCTGCTCGGGGGTGCAGTCTAAATCGTCCATAATCCTTTCGGTGGCTCGATCCAGTACTCAGCCATGTTAGGGGCTACTCCAGCAATACCCCTAAAAATCTTGGCTCCATTAGACCGGAGTCGTTCCGTAACCGACCCTCGGCCTTCAGTTCCAGTATTGGGTCCAACAACCCTCTCTAAGATTCTCAACATGGCCTCGGACAGTGCATCATCCCCAGCCACTCGAACATGAGACCCAGACCCAGTTTCAGTAACAGGTGACACCGGCGTCTCGCTAGTGTCCAGATTGGGTAGGTTACCAGAAGATGAGGACCCCGCTCGAGCCCCTCTACAACCTGTACCACGGCCTCTTGTACCCCGTTCGTGAGTACCTCATGTGCTCATTGTCTAATAGTGTTTATCTGTATTAACAGTTTTATGCATCAGTTTACAGTTCCAGTGTTTATTAATAGATATTTTATGAAAATAGTATCAGAAGTGTCAAGTTTGCTCCGTACATTGCAGTGTCTATCAGTTTTAGTACAGTATCAGTATGCACTAACTTAAGTGTTTCAGTACAGTCCATAGTAGTTTCATTATGCACTATCTATAGAAGTTTCAGTTTAAAACAGATAACAGTTTTAGAGGACTTACATGATCGGCGCCGGAGACTCGGTGTACCACACATTCAGCAAAAATATTTCGAATGGCTAGAAAACAATTCTCAAAAATCATGTCTTAAAAACCCAAATCCACAACCGAGTTTTGCAACCTAACTCTGATACCACTAAATGTAACACCCCATACCCGGCCTGGACGTTATGGCCGAATCTGGCGATGCCACATGGTAGTGTGTTTGAAAACCGTAGCTTGTGTTGGAAAAAACGTAACTTTGCTTAAAACATTTTCCGCTTAGAATTCGTCATTATCTTTTATTAATTCTAAATTCGTGATTTTTAGTTAGTCGTTAGTTTCCAAAATATTATACATTGCGGAAGCTTTTTAAAACAGTTTGTGTCCATGTGGGTATTTTGCTAAAACACATGCACTTCTTTTAAAAAACCCATGTTTTACCTACTACTAGCAGTTATAAATCAAAACAATAAAAATCCCAAATTAAAAAAATAAATCCAAAGAGGCTATGATACACTAAAATCCCCAACATAAAATCAAAATCAAAATTTAAGTACTTAATTGGAAAGTAGTAGGCCGTGTGGCCACCGCTGAGTCCTCCACCGCACCGATTCGCCTATGTCTGGGGATTTCCTGTACAGATTAAACAAAAGGGGTGAGTTTACGTAAACTCAGTGTGTAATACCCATGCAAGCAATCAGACAATGACAGATAATCTCAGTGTGGGCCTAAGCCCTTCTTCAGTATCAGTATCAGTCCAGTTTGGGCCTTAGCCCATTTCAATAACAGTGTGCACTAGGGCCTTAGCCCATCACAGCACAGTAAGAGTAACAGATATATAATCAGAAAATCCTACCCAACCATCCTCTACACTCCATCTCTGTCCAACCCTACACTCCATGTGGAGATATAATCAACCCACCCATCCCTACACTCCAAATAGTAACGAATGCGGCACTAGACAGTAATTTGCAGCTGTACTGCCAATAATTAGGCTCGAAGCCTTTCAGTACACTTCCTCCAATCAATATCAACCCATCCCCATGCAATGCATCATACAGTTATGTCATGCCCAATCATGGTATATCACATTTATACAGTACAGTACAAACGACATGCTCAATATAAAGTCATTTAGTTAGGAGTCTAGGTAATCTTACCGACCCTACAGTAGGTTCACAGTCGTCTCGGGTGAGCCGTGCAGCCTTAGCAATAAATCAGTGAAAATGGGCTCACACGCCCATGTCGTCTGCCCGTGCGGGCCCACACACTCGTGTGGCCCACACGGCCCAAATTGGCCTTGGCCGTGTGGATCACACGACCTAGCCCAGAATCCCACACGCCCGTGTGGTCCACTAGGCTCAATTGGTCGAGCTTGTGTCTTGCACACGACTTTACTCAGCCATCACACGACCGTGTTGCCTGCGCACGGCCTGGCTCGTCGATCACACGGCCGTGTTGTGGCTTACAGCCTTACACACGGCCTACCATACGGGCTACCACACGTCCGTGTGACGTCGACAGAGAGCTTTTTCAGCTTTTCACCGAGACACGTTTTCAGTGTTTCGGGTACACACCTGGTATCGATTGCTGGTAAAATATCCCCCGAGCACTCCAGAACCTATAATTGACCAGTACTTCGTTAATTACTCAATTAACTCGATTCTTAAACGAAAACACAAGATGAAAACCAACTCCTCAACCAACAAAAAATGTTACCTTCTCTTGAATAACGAAAGTTCCACACACTTAAAGCATCGATTCCAGACCCTCGACCCCTCGAATACCTCCTAGACACCAAAAGAGACCGTTAGCAGAATGATTCGTCAATCAAAAGAAAACTGAACTTACCAAAACTTATCGAATGTGCGCAGGTCAATATTGCACCCGAAATAGACGATCGAAAAAGAAAACTAAATAAAGAAAGGATGAGGGAGTAGCAGAATTCAGCAGAGGGAGAAAGGAGAAGCAAAAACTGAAAAAAGGGAAAGGGAAGGAAGAGAATAGAAACGTCAAGAGGGAATTTTTGGGGTAAACAACTGACCAAATCAGGATTATGATAACCACCTAATCTTACTCCCAAAATCCCACTAACTCACAACCATTTCGGTATTTTACCTCCACCAAAATTCTGTCCATCGGCCAAGCAAAAATATACACCCATGCTTGCGTAGGGACTCGAACACAAGACCTCCAATAACTTAACACTCCACTTAACCACTAGACCGGCATGCCCATTCTGTTATATTTCACCAACATTTAATTAAAAGCATACTGTCTAAAGATAGGGCTTTATTCAAAGAAAATAAAAAATTTTGCCCAAGCCAAGGCTTGAACCCAGGACTTCTCAGACACTCCCAAAACACTTAACCACTGAAGCAGATACAGATTTGTGTCACAAACACCCAAAAATAAATATAAGATATTTTTGGGGCGTTACATATAATATCACTAACACATGTCCATAATTGTCCATCACATATATATATGGCATAATTACCATCTAAGGAAGGTTTAATTGCATAATTGGTCCTTCAATTAAATTAAATTCCAACTAAATAAAGTTATTTACAATTTAATCCTAAACTAATTAGGACTAAAAGAGTAAATATCCCAAAATCTAGTGGATTAAATCATGTCACCACCGTTTGGACTTTTTGTTTAACAACTCAGTTTTAGTGAAATCAGAATAGTTGTTTTGGGACCACAAATTTGATGTGAGAATTTATTTTATTATTATTTTAATGTCTACAGCATGTTAGTATTATCGTATAAAAATTTCGTTAAGAAATTTTACCATTTGCATGCTGAATTCGATGAAAAGGACTAGATTGTAAAAGGTGTAAAACTTAAGTTCTATAAGCTAAAGGGATTTAATAGCTATAGAACTATTTTAATTGTGGTAATTAAACCATTTTAATTGTGAGTGGACATTTATGGGCATAGATTAAGTGATTTTAAATATTTATAATAAAGGTTAAATGTGTAATTTAGTAAATTATGTTAATAAAACTACAGAAAAAGCCAAAGTATCATCATTTTTACTTCATCTTCTTTGAAATAAAACATGAAAGAAGCCATGGTTAGGGTTTGAAGCTTTGGTCACTTCTTTGGCTAGCATGTAAGTGTATTTTCATCCCATTTTTAATGATTTATATGTTTTTAGAGTCGTTGTAGCTTAATCTAGCTAGCCCAAGGACTAATTTGCAAAATTGTTAAAAGAATAAAGTTTTACCATGAATGTAGTCATGTTGTTTGTGAAGTTTGATGGAAGAAAATGAAACTTTTTTGTTAGATAAACAACTTTTGTAAAGTGAATTTTGTTGAAAATGTCAAATAATGACTTATTTGAAAATGTGTAAAATATATGGTGAAATTGAGAAATAGTGAAATGTATGAGCTGCTATGAACCTATATGAAATTTTTCTAGCTTGGGTTAGGGGCAAATTTGCATGAATTTCACTTTACGAGCTTAAGGACTAAATTGCAAAGAAATAAAAAAATAGGGGAAAAATGTAAATTTGTAAAAATATGAATTATGGATTGAATTGTATGGGATGGATATTAAATGGATTGACTTTATTCGTTTAGATCAAGATAGACCTCGTACAGCTTTAGATCGGGGTAAAGATAATGCTTTAGATTAATTGACTCTGTTTCTATGTTTTTATCGTTGAGGTAAGTTCGTGTAATCACATAATGTTTATATGCTTTCTATCAAACTATATATATTGTGGATTGCTATGTAAATAATTATTGCTTATCCAACGATGATACGTCGACTATCGAGCCTCGTTTGAACCTTAAGAATTTGTAGGATACGAATGATATGTCATTAGGGTTTACATGTTTCGGGTGCTGGTCTTGAATGTCCTACCAGTAGTTGAGTTTTAGCATTTATTGCGGATACTCAACAACTTGTGGAGCAGCACTGTGTAGCTATGTTCTGACCCACAGTTCGTGTGAGCAGGCCCATTTCACAGCTCGTGTGAGCATACTCTTTTCACAACTCGTGTGAGCATATATGTAAAGGAAATGATAGACTATGGTTATATGTTTAGCACACTTAGTGTGAGTTATCCTGTGTATCCAACGGTATTCTATTCGGTTCAACAGGCATGAAATTACAAGGATATGGTAAGTGTTCTATAAGAACCAAAACATGAATGTATGAAAGACTTTGAAATGGTGAGCTACATGGAAAATATGTTATGTTAAGATGGATGACAAATCCAAAAGAGTTATGTTTATGTATAATGGCCATCCATGTTTAATTGCCTATGAATTATTTTCAAATATGCTAACATGTTTGTGTTGATTCTTAGGCTTTGGCCAAGCTATTAGTTGGATTATGCCATGCTAAATTTTTATGTTATGTGATGAAATGGTAAGTTAAGTTTTATGTTATACAAACTTACTAAGCATTATATGCTTACTTGTGTTATTTTCCATGTTTTATAGTTAATCGGAAGCTCGTTCGAGTTGGAATCTTGTCGGAGACCTATTACACTATCCATCATCTATATCAGTAGATTTTGATGTTTTTGAGTCATGGTTATAATGGCATGTATAGGTGTTTTGTGCTTGATGAAATAGCCATTATGTTTGGCTTGTAAATGTGGTATTTTGGTTGATGAATTAGTTGTCATGTTGGCATGTATATATGTGGTTTTATGATTGTTGATAATTTGGCATTTTGGTGCTTTTATGATGGATGTTGAAATGGTCAAGTTGATGTATGTTTTAGTGACCATTTTGGTATATTTGAATGTGATTTTGGCATGTGATCATGGTGGTAAATTTGATAAGGAAATTAGATTAGAAATGTATGGTTGGTTAATGGATAGATTATGCAAATGTTTAAAAATGTTTGGGTTGTTGTCATTGAGGCACCTTTTGGGTATATTGGTTGTATGAAAAAATACCACATTGATCTAGCTTTATAATGCATGTTTTAGGTACTCTTCGAATGCTTGAATATAGGTGCAAATGGCTTGAATATGAGAGCTTGTTTTGGGTGAGAGAATTGGCTCGAAAATGGCCTATTTCTTGTCCACATGGCCTAAGACATGGGAGTGTGTCTTAGCCGTGTGTCGCCGTGTGTCACCTATAGATTTCAAAGGGTTCCAAGTCAGGCAGTTACACGGCCTAGCACACGGCCTGGTAAACGGGCGTGTGGCTTGGCTACGTGACCCAAGTCAGAGAGTTACACGGGCACGGACACGGGCTAGGACATGGCCGTGTGTCCCTACTTTGAATATCCACACGGCCTGAGACACGGGCGTGTGTCTCAGCCGTGTGATCTCTGCAATGTGAAAAATTTTATCTTTTTACATGAAAATTCCATATGTTTTTGATTTAGTCCCGAATTGTTTCTAATGTGATTTTAAGGCCTCGAGGGCTTAAATAAGGGATGATATGCATGTGTTTGGATGGAATATGACGTGTTTTATACAATGGTTTTAATTAACTGTTTTAAGTTAAAAAGTTTGTGGTAATGCTTCATAACCTATTTTGGCGACGGATACAGGTTAGGGGTGTTACATTTAGTGGTATCAGAGCTGCAATTTAGTCGATTCTCACACTAAACGTAGTGTATACGAGTCTAGAAATACATGCCATTATATAACCTGTGATAGTGATAACTCTTAATTCGTTTGAACTTATGCTTTCATATAGTAATGTCATCCAACCGAGCTGACTCCGATGAAGTTGAAAGTAACACGCAAGCCTCCGTTCATGGAGCAATGTCGAGTGGCAAAAGGCCTATATCTGAGGGCTGGGGAGGAGAGGCTAAGGAAGCCTTCTTCCAAATGATGAATGAATGGTTTATTAAGTTGGTACGAACGAACCTGGTGGCTCAGCAACCTCCACCCCCACTTGTTCCCCAACCGGTTCCTGTAGTTCCTCAAGGTTTGGAACCATTACGGGTTAGTAAGCCACCAGTTGATAAAATCCGTAAATATGGGGCTAAAGAATTTAGAGCTACAACTAAAGATGATCCTGAGAGAGCCGAGTTTTGGTTAGAAAATACTATAGTTTTGGTTAGAAAATACTATCAGTGTTTTTGACGAGTTATCTTGTACACCGGTTGTAACAGCTCGTTTTTAATCAAATCGAAATAGTGGTTTAGAGACCACAAATCTAAAGACAAAATAATTATTTTATTATTATTTTAAGGTCTATAGCATGATAGAATGATTGTGTGAAAATTTCGTTAAGAAATTTTATCGTTTAAGTGTTTAATTTGATAAAAAGTGTAACATCCCAAAATTGGGCCTAGTAGAATGGACCTATTGGGCCCATTGGGCCTTGAGCGTAGAAGCGTTTTAAAATTCATGGGAATTTGAGAACGACATTATTTCAAGTTGGACTTATTAGGAAGGTGATTTTGGAGAGTTACGAGGTTTCTAGGAAGTTCCAGGTTCAAGTTAAGTTATAGGAAAAAATTTGTGTTTAAGCACTTTAAGGAGAGATAGTAAGTGGCATCAAGGCTTATGGAAATAAGAGAGTAATTTGCTTGCATAAATGACCAATTGGTAAAGAGGATATGATGCCACATGAAGGACTTTAAGGGAAGAGGTTCAAATCCCACCAAGTGCAAATATTTTGGATTAAATTTTTGTACTAATAAGGTAAGTGTCGCCAAGGCTTTAATATGGTATGGAAGACTTTTTGATTTTGGAAGGAGGCTAAGGAATATGGTAAGGAGGAAGATAAGGGAAAAGAGGGGAAAGAAATGAAAGAAAAGGAAGGATAAGGGAACATGTTGGCATATAGTGTGGAAGGTGTTTTGGAAAGATTTTAATTGGTTAATGTTCATCTTTTGGAAAAGATGATAATGGTTTTGGAGGGGGGGTTTGTGATAGCCAAATTTTCTATAGGAATTTGCCAATTTTTGGTGCTTGAAGAGGTTGTTTTCTCCTCAGCATTTTGGTGTCTTTTGCTTTCTCCAATTTTTCCCTCTTTGCCGAAACTCCAAAGCCAAAAAGAGAGCATCTTTTTCTCTTGTTTTGACCGAAACCCTCAAGCCATCTTTGCTTCTTTTCCCTTTGATAGCCGAACCCATTATCATCCTATTCCTTCATCATTTCGTTCACCATCGTGTGGGAAAAAACTCTTCTTAATCAGATCGGTAAGAGACTGTATTCTATCATTGTATTTTTCTTTTCTCCATGCCGAATTTTGTGCCCTTGTCTTGGGATGGTTTTCTTAACTGAAAACATCATTTCTTCTATTCTCTCTAAGCGTGATCATCTTTCCTTTCGTAGTGTTCTAGTGTGTAGTCGTAAAGGACATTCTTGTTGATCCCTCTCTAGTCTTGAGTCAAACGATTGAAGTCGGATCTATCATCATTAAGGTAAGGGGTTCATTTTTGGATTTTTCGTTAGATCTCTATTTGGCTATGTTGCAAATCAGATTCAAGTTTCGACTAATCGATTATGTTTTAGGGACGAAATCACTCGATATATTCTATTTTCAAATTCTTCGGATATAGTGGTAAGTGATTCAAGTGTAAGCAATGCGTTGAGTATGAATCTTTTGGAAATCCGAGGCTAACTTTTGGTTGGTATTGTTCTAGGATCAACGGAGAGTGGTTCTTTAGGAAATCAAAATAAGGTGTGTAATCCCGTACCCTTCCGAATACATGTTTGAAATGGTGTGTAATCTCATAACTCTCTAAATTTTTGTATGATATGTTCTATGATTCGGTCGAAATACCAAAGAAAACCGAAAACCGGCATCCGTGACCACTCGGGCGTGCGTATATTCGTAGTGGTAACCATAGTTTGCAATGAAACAGTTTTTGGTCAGCAACAGTGACGTGATTTTGAAAAATCACGAAAAATAGGAGAAAAGGGATTAATAAGTGAATAAGATATCGAATTAAATCTTACTGTGTCTATTATTATATGGAAGAAGCCGAGAAGGAAAATGAATTTTAAAGTCTGTGATATCTTAATTTTAGTGAGACTGGTTCTGATCGACTTCGCGGTTCTCTGTTCTGTCTTGGAAAAATCGTTTAAAATTGTACAAAGGGAATTATGAGTTATAATTTATATGTATAGATTCCTTAGTGATCCTATTTTAAATAGAAACAAGTGGGAGAAACATATGAAAACTGTATAGTGAGATATTTGAAATTAAGGTAAGAGAGGGCGGAATCGTTGGATAGTGAAACAAGGGAAATTTTAAGGAATAAACTGTACTAAATGGTTAAGCCAAAAAATTTGGAAAAAATTGTAGTAAGAATATATATGAGTCTAGTTTCAAGGAAAATTTACGAATTTAGATTTCGAGATTCCTAACTCAAGTTATAGTCAATTTAGTCAGTACGACGCAGATGGACAGTTTCGATTTTTATGCCCCACATTAGTAGTTAAGTCTAGGTTGCAGAATTACCATAATACCCTTAGAGGGTAAATTACCGAAATACCCCTGGATTGCGAGATTACCAAATTACCCTTAGTGGGTAAGATTATCGAATTACGAAAATGCCCTTATGGGCCGAATTACAAAAATGCCCCTATGGGCTGAATTACGGAAATGCCCCTAAAGGGCCAAATTGTTATATTGCCTTAACGGGCAGAATTATTATATTGCTTAATGGGAAAATTTGTTATATTGCCTTAATGGGCCGAATTGATTGATTGCCTTAATGGGCCGAATTAATATATTGCTTAATGGGCCAATTTGATATACTGCCTTAATGGGCCGATTTGATATACATTGCTTAGTGGGCTGATCTGATATAATGCTAAATGGGCCAATTTGATACATGGCTTAATGGGCCGATTTGATAAAATGCCCTAATGGGCCGATTTTGTAAAGTGTTAATGGGCCAAATTGTTTGTAATAAATCTCTGAGTTATTAATTACCGTGGTTATATTGTAAATATTATGATTTACGATGTATGTTGCATTTACATAAGTTGCATGGGATTGGGATATTGATGATCGGGGAAGTGTAATTTGGTGGCTCTGCCACATATTCTGGTGACTCTGTCACATTTTGTCCGTGGCTAAGCCCACGTATATTCTGTTATTCCGTGGCTTGTCCACAATTCGAATTTGATATAAATGGCTAAATGCCTGTGATTGGTGTGTTGGCGGGGTGGGTTGACAAAAGATCCCCACAGGTGTGATGGATGGTTCGGGTGGTGTGTAGTGGATGGATTATTAGGATGGTTTGGGTTTGCATACATTCATACATTTGCTTCATTTTAAGATTGTTTTGTAAATGGGCTTCGGTCCAAGTGTACGTTAAATGGGCTTAAGCCCAAAATATTGCTAATGGGTTCAGGCCCAATGGATGACGGTAAGGGGATTATACACTGAGTTCTTGTAACTCACCCCCATTTTTCTTAACCCTTGTAGGTAATGCTCCATGACGAGGACTTGGGGCCATGGATGACTCGGTGGAGGCCATACTTCAGAAATGGTGTTTATTTTGAACTTTAGTTTTCTATTTCCGTTCACTTTACTATTTTGGTTTTTATGATGTAATAAGGCCTCTGGAGTATTTATTTTTGCTTTATGTTGACGTACTTTAATTTTGCTTGAATTGTTTTTAAATGGGAATTTTTCTAAAAACTTAAATAAAGATTTTCCAAAATTGATTAACAAAAGGATTTCATAACAAACTTTTACAAATAATTTTAACTCGGATTTTCTTTAAAATTATCAATGACATTTTCAAAAGTCACGGTTTTAAAAGATTACTAGTTCGATTATCGATTTATCAAACAACCTCTCAAAATACTTGTATTTTATCTACGTTTCCGCAACGTTTTCAAAATGCTTCTGCAACTCTATTTATAAACGTCACATTTTCGTAAATTGCTTATTTCAAATATGCTTCTGCAAACGAAAAGGTTTTTAAAGATTATTACGTTTTCAAGTAGTTAACAATTGCTTAAGTATTTTTGGTTTTAACAAAGAGGCTGTATTTCTCAAGCAAGTTTTTAATAATCCCAAATATGGTTTTTACTTCCATGTGACACACCAGATTCGGGCCTAACTTCTAGGCCGGGTTTGGGGTGTTACAAAAAAGACTCAATTGCGTAAAGTGTAAAACTTGTGTTCTATTAGATAAATGTGTCTAATAGCTATAGAACTTTAAATTGGAGGTCGTTATATGGTAAATAGCCCAATAATATGATTGTGGTATATAATGGCTTGGAAATGTTGTAAATTGAATTAAGTTTAAAGGTTAATTTTGGTATTTAGCAATTAAAGTTAAAATAAGTAAAATAAAACAAAATTTTCACCCATTATCATCTTCCTCAACCGAACCTAGGTCAAGAAGAAGCCATTTTTCTTCTTTAAATTTAGCCAAGCTTATATAGCTCATTAAGGTACGATTTTTGTCCCTTTTTTAATGGTTTCTATGTTTTTGAGATCGTTACGACTTAATCTAGCTAGCCTAGGGACTAATTTGCAAAACTGTTAAAGGTTTAGGGTTTTTATGTTGATGAATGTTGGTGTTTTTTGATGTTTGATGATAGAAAATGCATGCTTGTTGTTAGATAAACAACATTTGTAAAGTGATTTTTGACAAAATTGTCAATTAGGGATTAAATTGTGAAATGTGTAAATTTTATGGTTAAATTGTGAAATAAATGAAAAATATGCGTTGCTAGGGACTTAATTGAAATCCTTCTAGCATGGGTATAAGTTGAATTTCATGAATTTGCATTTTTATGAGTTAAGGACTAAATTGTAAAAATGTTGAAATATTAGGGGTAAAAGTTTAAAGTTGCTATAATGTGTAATTTGGACTAAATTGAATTGGTTGATGATTAAATATGCTAAATTTGATATTATATAGATCAAGAAAAGAGAAATTCAGATTTAGATCAGGGGAAAAACAAGGTGTTGGATTAGTCGATCTACTTTGTCGTTTTTACATTCGAGGTAAGTTCGTATGTAATAAGCATTATTATATTATTGTGTCTTAAATGCTTTAATATTGAATTAATTGTGTATACAACCTTATGGATATGTTCGACGATGATTCGACAAATGTGAAATCCCGGTTGAACCTTAGGAATAGATTAGGATACAAATGACATGTCATTAGGGGTTATGTGATTTGGGTGCTAGTCCATACGTCCTACCGGTGGCTGAGTTATCCGACATGTGTTGCAGATTCTCGTCAGCTTGTGCGACCAGCACCTGTAGTTTCATCATGACCTTCATCTTGTGTGAGCAGACCCGTTGATAGCTCGAGAGTGAGCATTTTATGTGATATGAGATTGAGATAGCTTCGACTATGTATGTGGCACCTAGGGTGCGAGATTCCCGAGTACCCGATAATATTCCAAATGGTTCAACGGGTATATCAAAGATACAGATGAGTATGAGATTTATACGAGATGGTACAAGTATGTACATGAACCGTACAAGCATTGAATCGATAAAAGTTGTGAAATTCATATTTAACCTTGAAAATGAAAATGTGATAGGTTGTGTATCATTATGAATTATACCATGATATGTTAACTTGTTTGAATTGTGTTAGTATGGTAAGATGAGTTTATTATTATACGAACTTACTAAGCTTTATAGCTTACATTGTCTATTTTTCCGTGTTTTATAGTGAATTTAAAGCTAGCTCGGATTTGGGAATCGTCGGAGAACTCATCACACTATCAAGCTATCACTTTGGTACTTTTGAGTTTATGTTTTGGTTTTATGGCATGTATAGAAACTTTGGTCATTTTGGTATATAGTTTGGTAATGAATTTAGCCATTTGGATTAGCTTGTAAATGTTTAATGTTTGGTGTTGTATATAGCCACGAGAGTTGGAGTATTTTGGTTGATTTGGTTGTGTATATATATGCAAATGGTTTTTGTCTTGTGTTGATAATTGCTATGCAAATGATTGTGGTAAATGGTTGATATTTGAGAATTGGTATATTTGTGATTTTAGGCAAGATGATGCATATTTGAAAGTATCCACATTGATGATTTGAGAAAGTGAAGTTTGGTATGAAATTTAATGGCATATTGTAGTATTGTGTGCCTTGTATTTGTTGGTATTGAAATGATATGAATTATGCTTGGTTGAGGTTGGTTGAATGCCTATTTATGCCATATTGTGTGCCATTTGATTTGGTGTAGGTATATGCAAATTTGGGTGGCAAGATGGCTTGGAAAATAACATATTTTTGTCCACACGAGCAAAGACACGGGAGTGTGTCCCAGCCGTGTGTGAGACACGGTCAGGTTACGCTGCCGTGTGTCCCCTGGTGTTGAATTAGAAATCAAGTCAGTATGCTCCACACGGCCCAGCACATGGGTGTGTGACGTGGTTGTGTGGCATAAGTCAGTATACCCTACAAGTTTGGCACGGCCTAGCACATGGGCGTGTGAGGCCATTTCGAAGGGCACAAGGGCAGGTCACACGGGCGTGTGGTTGGCCGTGTAACCCAAGTCAAAGAGTTACACGGGGTCGGACACGAGCTGGGACACGACCATGTGATCCCATTTCGAATGTCCACACGGCCTGTGACATTGGCGTGTCTTTGGTCGTATAAGACACACGGACGGGCCACACGGGCATGTTGATGCGATCCCGGCTGCATCATGTCATGATACAATTTGATGCCATCGGAATTGGCCCAAGCACGAAGGGTCCAATTGCAAAATGAAGCTTTAACTTTAGCTTGTTAATGTGGTTGCTGGCGTGGAACATTTGGAAACCATTGCGGGTCTCATCAAACAATCTCAGACCAGCAATCCAAGCGTTCCTTGCAACTTTCCCCAAGCTCATCCAGCTCTTTCCTAGCTCAATGAGCTCGTTTTAGTTCATTTTAGCTTGCACATTATTTTGCTGGAATAAAATATTTAATTTGTTTTAGTTAATTTAGTTATTTAGTTTAAGTTATTAAATGTGTCATAATCTGAACAATTTAAATGCATGCTTTAAATATGTCTTATTTTAGTACATATTAAATAGGCGTTTTAATGTGTCTTAGTTTTAGACATCTTTAATACATGTTTTTATTTTAGACCAATTAAATATGTCTAAAGTGTGTTTAATGTGTCTTGTAGGAATTAGGAATGGATGGCATTAAGGTGTTCACATTGGCTGCTGCTAGGAAGCTTCCTTTGGCTGTTCATATGGCACAATTATGAGCTGAACACAACCTCCCAAGAGCCATTTCGGGTTTAGCAAGGCATCAAGTGTTTTCACTTGTTCTTTCAGCTTAATAATCATGTTCACACCTTGTGGCCATCCAATTTCGTGTGTTCACACCAAGCTACTGATTACTCTTCTCCAAGTGCCTATTCGTGGAGAACAATGGATAAGGAGCTGAATTAAAAAACCAAGATGCTGTTTTGAGCTTCTCCATGTGTCTTTTCGTGGAGATAAAAGGCCAATGGCTGTTCATATTGGTCCATTCAGCTTGCAGCTGATTTCACTCATTAGGGGCTATTTAAATTCGTTGGTTCACACTTGGAGGCTGATTGAGTTCTTGTATTCACACCATTTGGGTTGTTCATGCGCCACAACTTCAATTAAGAAACTGCTGCACATTCAGCTTTCCAAGGGAGGATTAAAGGAGCTCATAACTCTTTGGAATATCAATTATCAGCAAGGTTCTATCATTTGCCAGCTCAAGTTTTTTTTATAACTCTTGGGTCAATACTGTTCATAGTATTGGTTCATTCTCTAACCTTGAGCCTTTCTATTCCATCCACATTCATCGACTTAAATATACCTTATTTCTTGTTAGCTGAAACCATATACTTATCATATCTAGAATACTTCAAACCCCTTTTGTTTAAAGCCTATTCTTAGCCTAATTCCAACCATATTTCAAAATTGAACGATACTTCTTCGTTAGACGATTGGGTAACTAAAATGACTCGACTCAACACCGAGGCCGTGGTTGTATCATTTGGTATCAGAGCTAGTGAAAATTAAGTAAGTATCGACATTTTTGGTATTCTTGGGAATGTAATTAGCTGAAAAAAATTCGAAAAAGAATTTCAAAAAAAATTCCGTGAAAAAAAGGGGAATATACATATATATTGTGGTACAAATTCAAAAATATATAAAAAAAAGTTACAAAAAAAATATATATATATATATATATAAAAAGAGAAGTTGTTGTACAAACTTTTCTACCCGAAATCATCTTTTCTTCCACAATACCCTTCGGCCACACTTGAGAACTTCATTTTTTTGTTTTCTAGCCTACCCTTGTTCTAACATCTCTTCCTACCTAAACCTGATCATCACTTTTGCAAATCGACTCCACATCGACTGCTGCTAAGTCTAAGTAGTCCATTGAGAACTTAGAGAGGCGAATTGAGAGGAAAAAGGCAAGAGTGTGGTGAGACTATTCGAGTGAGCAAAAGCCAAAGTGTGCGAAATTTATTTGCGAGAGAAGTTGTGAGATTTGTTGTGTGATTAAACCAAAATGTCAAGAAGTACTGAAAGGATTGTTGATGATGACGGTGTTTTGTCTGATCCAACATATCATACATTTATTCATGAGATGGACCGAATGCTCAAACGGAAACTAGAACCCCTGCTTAAAAGATTGGATCGTGTAGAAGGAAGATTCTCAAAGGAGTCCTTTGTGCAAAAAGAGCAAAAAGGTTCAATTAGGAGAGAAACACGACTTGGTTCCTATTCTTCATAGGATTCAAGTTGGAGTAAAGAAAATCGCAAGTTTGAAGCCTTTCGAGGTAGCAAACGAGAAAGCACAAGTAATTCTTCGTATGCACAAAAGTACTCATCCACGAAGGATCAATCACGAAGAGGTGAACGAGTTTCGTATGCATCAAGGTATTCGCCCATGGAGGGTTATTCACAAAGAGTTGATCATGACTTATATGAAGATTCTTCCACTTCTTTCCAACGAAAAGCTTGTCGTTATGGTTCTTATATGTTATCTTCTCCTCGTAACGAAAGAACAAGACAAAAAGAAATTAAACGAAAAGAGAGACAAGAAATGCAAATAAGAGAAAATGAGCGAATATGGAATGAAATTGAGAGAAGGAAAAAGGAAGTGAAAGAAAAAGAAATTGAAAAAGAAAAAGAGTGTGAGAGAAAGCAAAACGAGAATGAGATTGAAAAAGCATGTGAGAAAGGAAAATTGAAAAAGAGAGAGAGATTGAAGAAAGAAAAGATGGTGAGCAAGAATCCAGTGTTGTTGTTGAAAAAGAAAATGAAAAGAAGAATGAAAGTGAGTTTTCAACAATAAAAGAGAGAGGATTTGAAAATAAGTTAGAAAAAGAAACGAGTGAAAAAGAAAAGAGTGGAAAATAAGAAAGTGTTAAAGAAAAAGTGATGAAAGTCATAACTAACCAACATGCGAGTTGTTCTCATATTGTATTTTCTTCTTTTCAGGTCTCTAAAGATTCATGTGGCGAATTTCATCTTCAATACCTTCCTGATGAGAGGCGGTTCAAGTTGATCAACAAAGGTAAGATCGTAGATGACCTTAAACTACAAGTGCTTAAGGGTAAGTAAAGTAAGGAGTTTTTAGCAATTGAATCACAGCAAACTGATTTGAACGTTGTTGAAAAAGGTACCGATGACTTAGTTTTCAAAAGATCTCATCACCTTGATTTGGCTAATTGCCATTCTCTGGTTTTTGATGAATTCGTTTTAAATAGTGGCATGAAGAGTTTTTCTACTAATGAGCATGGCATTGGTAAGTTTGTTGATGAAGTAGGATTAAATCGGCACGAACAAAATTTGATCTTATGTGATAAAGAGTTGTCACGTAAAATGCCTAATCTGTTTGTTTATGAAGGTAATGTGAATTTTCTAAATTGTTGTACATGTTTGCGCAAGTCTATTCGAATGAGATTTAAAAGGTTTGATTGTTTGAATATGTGCGTGTTTAAATATTCTTTTTTTAGTATGTGTGGATCATTGGAGATAAAGAAGCTCTTGTTGCATTTTTGGAACGAGTGATCAAACTCGTGTGTTCAAACCTGGAGTTCGTTATTCTAGTTCATCATTGAGAGAAATCAAGCATCCTAAACTTTGTGAAAATAAATGTGTGAACAATTTATGCTTATTTGATACTTTGCCTGTAACTAAAAAAACGAAACTTGTGAACTCTGATTATTACTTCAAATTGCTTCATGTTCCTTTTATGTTGCCGGCCATGAAATTTTCGAGTCAGATTGAAATGGTAAGAGAAAACTTTGTTTTCCATCCTGGAGATTATTATTTTATATTTTTGTTCAAGGGATTTGAGCCATGGAACTTTGTTTTCCAAGATTATAACTTTCGAATGCTTTGTGATTCTGGAATGTTGCCATCGATGAAATTTTTTATTCATTTCGAAAAGGTAAGACCAACTTATAATTTTCATTTTGGCATTGGTTTATGCATTCCATTTTTGAATTGGATTTCGAAAAGTTATTCCATGCTTATAATTTATAATGTCACTAATTTGTTTCATTCTTGTGTAGGTGACAATTTGAATTGGTACTCTCCTGAAAAGGGAGGGCATGCAAATAACATTCTTCTTTTTCGAACCTTTTGTGATTCTCACGTTCTTGGAAACGATTTTGTCAGGTTCATGAACAAAGAGGTTCGTGATATTGAAAAATTTTTCGCGAGCAAATGGCTCGATTTGAGGACAAATCATTTTCAAGAGGGAGGGAATGATGTGATCCCGACCGCATCATGTCATGATACAATTCGACGCCATCGGAATTGGCCCAAGCACGAAGGGCCCAAGTTAAAAATGAAGCTTTAGTTTCAGCTTGTTAATGTGGTTGTTGGAGTGGAACCTTTGGAAACCATTGTGTGTCTCATCGAACGATCCCGGACCAGTAATCCAAGTGTTCCTTGCAACTTTCCCCAAACTCATCCAGCTCGTTCCTAGCTCAATGAGCTCGTTTTAGTTCATTTTAGCTTGCACATTATTTTGCTGGAATAAAATATTTAATTTGCTTTAGTTAATTTATTTATTTAGTTTAAGTTATTAAATGTGTCATAATCTGAACAATTTAAATGCAGGTTTTAAATATGTCTTATTTTAGTACATATTAAATAGGCGTTTTAATATGTCTTAGTTTTAGACATCTTTAATACATGTTTTTATTTCAGACCAATTAAATATGTCTAAAGTGTGTTTAATGTGTCTTGTAGGAATTAGGAATGGACAACATTAAGGTGTTCACATTGGTTGTTGCTAGGAAGCTTCCTTTGGCTGTTCATATGGCACAATTATGAGCTGAACACAACCTCCCAATAGCCATTTCGGGTTCAGCAAGGCATCAAGTGTTTTCACACTTGTTCTTTCAACTGAATAATTGTAACACCCTGGGTTAGGGGCTATGCGGTTTGAGTATAATGTAGGTGTTGGAAGGTTCTTGGGTGTGCTTGGATGTGTTTTGGGGTTTTAAGAATGCTTGGATGAAAGGGGAGACTTTGGAAAATTTTGGATTTTTAGTGGAAAAGGGAATCGGGCCAAGGGAGGTCTTAAGAATAATTTTCTTTAATTTTTGGCACAAGGGAAGGCGGTGGTAGAGTGGTCTCCGTGCGCGGCTTAAGAGCTTGGGGAGGACGCCAGTGAGGGCCTGGGTTCGAGTCCAGCGGCTACAAGGGGTTTTAATATTTTTGGGTTACGGCGTTATAAGGAGAGGGGAGGCCTTAAAAGGAGTAGGGCGTGTTTTGACGCAAACAAAGCAACTTGTCCAAGTGGTTCTGTGTGCGGCACTTAGGCGCCAAGGAGTGATAAGGCGCGGGTTCGAGGGCTGGAGCAGCATTTTGGGCGTGATTTATTTTTAGGCGGTTATGGGCTGGAGTAGGAAGGGTTTAAAGATTAAAAGGTGTGATTTTATGGCATAAAAATCAAAGTGGCCGAGTGGCTTGGGCGTTGGAAGTAAGGCGTGCAGCAAGACAAGGGAGCACTGGTTCGAATCTCATGACAAGCAATGGAGTATTTATTTTTGCGGATTGGATGGCAAGAGTTTGATTGAATTTAAACTCTCTTGACGAAGGATCCCACATCGGAAAGACACAAAGAATGAAGGTGAAGAGCTAGCTATATAAGGAGCATCCTAGGAGGAGAGTAAACACATCTTGGAAGGCGTTTGGGCACAAGAGTGATCGGAGCGCGGATTAGCCCCAGAGTCCTATCAGGTGTGTAACTCTCTCTACTCTAGTTGTAGAGCGGCAAATGCCGAAGTGCCGGTCACGGCATTAGTAGCCACACGAGCGTGCGAGCGCACGTGTGGGGCTTCGATGCGATAGTTGAGGCCATAAGTAGTATTCTTGTGGGTTGGGGATGCTTGGGCCGCGATGGGCCGAAGTGGGCCCAATGGGCCCGTAGGCCCTTATGAGTAAATTGTGCGATTGTGTAGTATATAGTGAACTAGACTAGGTGGAACTTATATACATGGCTAGATTCGTGTTAGGTGGGCCACACGAGCGTGTGGGCCCGGATGGGCCGAAATCGGGTTTTAGGCCCAATAGTCCGGTACAACCGGAAGTGGTAGCTGAGTCGCTAGTGGCGACATTAGGCCTTCAGAAAGGCCATTGCAGGTGTGAATTTACAAAAATACCCTTAGTAGGTAAAATTACGATTTTACCCTTAAAGGTTGATTAGCATGATTATGTTGTTTAGTTTTGGCCGATTGTAGGGGAAGGCTTGATCTCGCATATCTCGGGTTGTGGCTAGTGCTCGAAAAGTGTTAAGGAATGGGGGATCTAGTGCGTTAGATCTTGATCTACGGGATTTGATAGTCGCATTAGTAATCAGGTGTGTAAACTAACACACTTCTTGCTTTGTATATGTTTGATAAATGGTTGATTGGTAAAACCGAAATAGTATGGTTGAGTGATATGATACCCTATGGGGTATGTGCACGGATTCGTAAGTCCGTTTCATTATGAGTAATCGTTATTGATACATGATGTCATGATTTATGATGTATGTGCTATGAGATGCAACGTTAAACATGTTTGCATGATTTGAATACTATACATGAGTTGGTATGATGATGGGTGATATGAGTGGGGCGGTGATATTTTGTGCTGACGAGCACCAGTGTTTTGGTAACACAACTTTGTGACTTTGGGTCACCAGAGGTTTGGCACCTCCAGAGGTTTGGCACCTCAGCGTCTCGTCCCCGTGGTTTTGCACCACAGTGGGTTGGCCCCACAAGGCGGTATTGAGGATTGACGCCCGGTGATTTGGTATCACACGATGGGTTGGCCCCATCACTCGATTATCATGACTACGGTCACCAGTGGTTTGGTACCACATTTGTGTCTTTGGGACACCAGAGGTTTGGCACCTCATTGCGACTCGTCCCTGTGGTTAACACCACCGTGGGTTGGCCCCACTTTTGAGATACGGGATTGTCGCCAGTGATTTGGTATCACACGATGGGTTGGCCCCATCATTGGATTTGTGACTTCGGTCACCGGTGTTTTGGTAACACATTGTGACTATACGTCACCGGTGGTTTGGCACCACCAAAGTGGTTTGGTACCCACGGGGTAGAAAAGGTGTATGGGACGGTTAGGATTGGGTGCATATGATTGGGATGCATGATGATCATGATTATGTTTGTATGTGATATTTTGCTAATCCGGGAAAAAGGGTAGCACACTGAGTCCGGGTGACTCACCTTTTCCTTAACCATTTCAGTGTAGTGCATAAAGTCGACCAGGGATCGGAGAGGACAAGGTGGCCCATGCCGAAGATGATGTTCAATTATTTCATGCTTGATTTTGATATAAGTACTTTATTTGAATTGTTGGGTTGTAATAAAGGCCATTTTATGTTTTTGGTATTACTTTAACTATGGTTTATTTAAATTAAATTGCTACGTGAAAATGATTTATGGTTTGCAACCTATTTATTCAAATTGGATATTATCAACTAAAGTTTTAAAAATGAATGAGTTTAATAGCAAAGTTTTATTCCAAAGATATGTTTTCCAAAATTCAGCGAACTACGATGTTTTATTTTAAATTAAGAAGATTTTCAACCGTCTTTTCCCAGTGACATAACCAGATTCGGTCGTAGTGAATGGGCCGGGTTTGGGGATGTTACAATAATCATGTTCACACCTTGTTGCCATCCAATTTTGTGTGTTCACACCAAGCTGCTGATTACTCTTCTCCAAGTGCCTATACGTGGAGATCAATGAACAAGGAGCTGAATTAAAAAACCAAGCTGCTGTTTTGAGCTTCTCCATGTGTCTTTTCGTAGAGATCAAAGGCCAATGGCTGTTCATATTGCTCTATTCAGCTTGCAGCTGATTTCACACCTTAGGGGCTGTTTAAATTCGTTGGTTCACACTTGGAGGCTGATTGAGTTCTTGTATTCACACCATTTGGGCTGTTCATGCGCCACAACTTCAATTAAGAAACTGCTGCACATTCAACTTTCCAAGGGAGGATTAAAGGAGCTCATAACTCTTTGGAATATCAATTATCAGCAAAGTTCTATCATTTTCCATCTCAAGTGTTTTTATAAGTCTTGGGTAAATACTGTTTATAGTATTGGTTCATTCTTCAACCTTGAGCCTTTCTATTCCATCCACATTCATCGACTTAAATATACCTTATTTCTTGTTAGCCGAAACCGTATACTTATCATATCTAAAATACTTCAAACCCCTTTTGTTTAAAGCCTATTCTTAGCCTAATTCCAACCATATTTCAAAATTGAACGATACTTCTTCGTTAGGCGATCGGGCAACTAAAATGACTCGACTTAACACCGAGGCCGTGGTCGTATCACGTGTGTCCCCTGTATTTTTTAAAATTTTATATTTGTTCCAAAAATTTTCTGAGTTATCGGTTTAGTCCCGAACCACTCTGAATGCATGTTTTGGGCCTCGTAGTCTCATATTAGGGACGTTGTCAATGATGTTGAATGATGATTACATGAAATTTGAAAATGTATGTGAACTGTATGTTTAATTGTATTATAAGTCTAGTAATGCTCTTTAACCCTATTATGGCGTTGAATACGGGTGAGGGGTGTTACACCGGCAGAGTGTGTGAAATGTGTTGTATCTCTATTAAAAGATTTAGCTTATTAGTGGTGGAACACTCTGATTTCAGTTGTGCCAAGAGAGAATATAGATTGGGAATTCTTCCAAACTAAATTCTGAAAGAAATATATAAGTCAGAGATTTCTTGATCAGAAATGCAAAGAATTTCTTGAGCTTAAACAGGGCTGAATGACAGTGTCCGAGAATGAGAGGGAATTTGTTAGACTGAGCAAGTATGTACGAGAATGTATTCCAACCGAAGTTGCCATGTGTAAACGGTTCAAAGCAGGGTTAAATAAGGATATAAAGCTTTTAGTCGGGATATGAACTGAAAGAATTCGTTGTTTTAGTTGATCGAGCACATAAAGCCGAGGATCTTAGCAAAGAAAAGAAAAACGCTAATTATGAAGCTCGAGATTCGAGAAAGAGATCAACAGGAAAGTCATATCAGTCATCATTGAAGAAATCAAAATAACATCACAACTGTTCCACAACATCAGTGAGATATTCCTGTAGAGATAGAGGTAAATGGCATGCGAGTCCAAAGCCTCAGGCTACTTTTGTAGCAAGTGTGGGTAATGTCAGGGATAACAGGCCTGAATGCAACCAATGTAATAGATGACACTTCGGTGAATGCAGATTGAAGAACGATCATGTTTCAGGTGTGGTTCATTTGAGCATTATCTCAGAGATTTCCCAGAGAGGTCAGATAAAGAAAAGATTTAGACTATTTGATCGAGCAACATTGCTGCGAGAGGTAGACCACCTAGAAATCCTTGAAATGCAAGTAATAGCTGTGCTGGAACAAAAGACTCTACTGTGAAATCTGAGGCACGAGTACCAGCCAGAGCTTACGCGATCGGTGCATGAGAGAAAGCTTCAGCACCGGATGTTATTACTGGTACATTTTTTATCTTTGATACTGGTGTTACTGCTTTGACTGATTCAGGATCAACACATTCGTATGTATGCACAAATCTAGTGTCCAATAAGAATTTACCTGTTGAGTCCACTGAATTCATAGTTAAAGTATCGAACCCCCTAGGTCAGTATGTGCTAGTTGATAAGGTCTGCAAAAACTGTCTGTTGACGATTCGAGGTTATAATTTTTTGGTCAATTTGATGCTATTGCCATTTGATGAGTTTGATGTGATTTTGGGAATGGATTGGTTGACTTTGCATGATGCAGTGGTAAATTGTAGACAAAAGCTTATTATGTTAAAGAGTCAGAACGGTGAAAAACTTCAGATTGAGTCAAATAGACTAGATAATATGCCTAATATTATTTCAGCTATATCAGCACAAAGATATGTGAGAAAAGGTTGTGATGCATCCCTTGCTTATGTATTTGATTCTAGAGTTTCCAAGTTTAAGCTAGAATCAGCTCCAGTGATATGTGAGTATCTAGATGTACTTCTAGAGGAATTACTCAGGTTACCGCTGATCAGGGAGGTTGAATTTGCAATTGAGTTAGTACCGGGAACATTTCGATATCGATAGCTCCTTACTGAATGACACCTATAGAGTTGAAAGCAAAGTTGCAAGAGTTGACAAATAGGGGTTTTGCTCGACCCAGTTTCTCACCTTGGGGTGCACCTATTCTATTCGTAAAGAAAAAAGGATAGATCTATGAGATTATGTATTGATTACCGTAAGCTCAACAAAGTTACAATCAAGAATAAGTATCCATTGCCGCGTATTGACAATCTCTTTGATCAGTTGAAAGGTGCAACAGTATTTTCGAAGATTGACCTATCAACTGTGAGTTAAAAATTCTGATGTGCCGAAAACTGCGTTTAGGACCAGGTACGGACATTATGAATTTCTTGTCATGCCATTTTGTTTAACTAATGCACCTATAGTATTTATGGACTTAATGAACATAATTTTTAGATAGTACCTAGACCGATTTGTTGTGGTATTCATCGATGATATTTTGATTTACACACGAGATAAGTCAGAGCATACCAAGCATTTGAGAATTGTTTTGCAAACTTTGCACAAAAACGAATTATTCGCCAAGTTTAGCAAATGTGATTTTTGGCTCCTGGAAGTTGGTTTCCTTGGACATGTAGTATTAGCCGAAGGCATCAGAGTTGATCCAACCAAAATTTCAGCTGTTGTAGACTGGAAACCTCAGAGAAATGTATCTGAGGTTAGAGGTTTTCTGGGACTAGCCGGATATTACAGATCATTTGTTAAGAGATTCTCGATGACTGCTACATCGACGATGAAATTATTGCAAAAAGATGTGAAATTTGAGTGGTCTGAGAAATGCCAGCAAAGTTTCAATCAATTGAAAGAGTTGTTAACCAAAGCACCGGTGTTAGTTTAGCCTGAGTCGGGTAAAGAATTTGTGATTTTCAGTGATGCATCTTTAAATGGTTTAGGCTGTGTTTTGATGCAGGAAGGCAAAGTGATAGCTTATGCTTCTATACAGTTGAAGCCGCATGTAAAGAATTATCCGACGCACGATTTAGAACTTGCAGCTATTGTGTTTGCATTGAAGATTTGGCGACATCATTTGTACGGAGAAAAATGTCATTGATGGGCGTCGAAACCACCAAATATAAATTCCTACAACAAAATAATAGTAATTAGCAGTATAGAGCAGTAGGGTCGAATCCACAGGGACTAGCTATCTAATTTCGCCTTTTCTCGTGACCAGAATCGTTGTCGTGGTCACGAAATGTTATACGAATTTTGTGTGTAGAAATGTTGAAAATAAAAATAAAAATGGGGGGTTTAAAATGATTAAGATAATAAAATAAGGAAATACGAAAAATAAAATATAAACAGATTTAAAAATGCAAAAATAAATTTAAGAAAATAGAATAAATGGATAAATAATTTTTTTTTAAGCTTAGCTTTAGCCTCAGTGTACTCCAATCTTGAATCGATCCTTGAAGCAAATTTTCCCTTCCAATCGATAAGCTGGTTATAGAAATCGAGGATCCCTCAAACTACCAACTCTTCCTTTCATAGTCGATCCCGGTATCACCTGCAAATCGACCCTTGTCAAATTTCCATCTGCGTGGCACGTACCTGTAATTTAGGACTTCGACAACCTTGTGATCAGAAAAGCCCAAAACGAATTAATGGCCTCAATCGTGTGGGTCATTTAAATCTGATCACTATCTACCTTGACGGAATCCAACTAGCTTTTTCCAATTGAACATGCCAATTTGTTCGTGGGATTTTGAATACAGCATCGCCGACTCAACTTCCCAACTGTACGCCAAACAATTCCAACCCAACGCGCACTTTTTAAATTGAAATCGAATCAACTTTGAGTGACGAATTTGTACTATCTCATATACCGGAGAGATAACCGGGTTCATATCTCACGAATTTGCAAATACCTAATTGCAAAGTATTTAGTGTGGGTTCATATCTCACGATTACTTTTTCGAAGTGATAACCGGGCTAAAGCTAAAAAGGGTTTCGTTAATCATGGAAAGAATCATGCTTGAAATTAAATGGTTTAAATGGAATTGTGGAAAGTAGAAAGGGGAAAGGCCTTGGAAGGCAGTTAAACCAAAAGGTTGAAATCGAAAGAAAAAAAAGAATGAAATGGCATAATTGAATGGCAAAGATGCAGGAGAGAAAAAAAAATAGAGAATTTATTAAATGCCAAAGGAAAAAGTGTGTGTTCAATTGGCTGTAGCCACTAGGTATTTATACACACTTTTAGTGCTAAAATTTAGCTAGATTTTTCCTAAATATTATCATTAAATAATCCTAAATATTATAAATAATTCTAAATATTATCACTAAATAATTTAAAATTTAAAAATCAAATTTAAATTAGAGATTAAGTTTAAACTAATTACAGAGTTGTAAAAATATAAAAAAATCATTCTATCTTTATCCAGCCACTTTTTGAATCTTCAATCTTTCAATCAAGCCCTCCTCTTTGCTTTTTGTTCCAATTTAGCCCATTTTTGTAAGAGTTTGAATTCAGCACACCAACTTCATTCCTGATAAGAAAAATCCAAATTTAATAGCAATTTATTTGATAATTAGCCAAAAATAAATATATTAAAAATACGAATTTATCTTGCTATCAAATTCCCCCTACTTAGCTGATGCTTGTCCTCAAGCATGATATCAACTAATAATAATTTCTCAATCCCTTTCAAAATCAAAACCTGTAATGCTCCTAACCTGTATCTGTCGTCGGAGTAGGGTTACGAGGTATTACCTATCATTACACATCATTTAACATACATAACTCATACATGTATGCATTCATACTCAAATACCATTTCATCACAAACACATTGTCCCTTCTAAGGGCCTACAAGGCCTTAAACATGCTTTAGAAGTGGTTCGGGACTAAACCGATAACATATGAAAATTTTGGAAACTTTAAAAAAAATTTCATCCATACAGGGGTCACACGCCCGTGTGAACAGGCCATGTGCCTCACACGGCTCCAGACACGCCCGTGTCTCAGGCCGTGTGGAAACAGGGCATACATACTGACTTGGGTCACACGGCCAACCACACACCCGTGTGTCTAGCCCGTGTGCCCTTTGAAGTGGCCACACACGCCCGTGTGCCAGGCCGTGTGCCAGGCCGTGTGCTAGGTCGTGCCAAACCTGTAGGGTATATTGACTTATGCAACACGGCCAAGTCACAGGCCCATGTGCTAGGCCATGTGCCAATTAGGGTGTATACTGACTTGTACCACATGGCCAGTCACACGCTCGTGTGTGAGACTATGTGGAGCATACTGACTTCAATTCAATTTCAACACCAGGGGACACACTGACGTGTAACATGACCGCATGTCACACACGGCTGAGACACACGCTCGTGTCTCTGCCTGTGTGGACAAAAATAGGCCATTTGCAAGGCCAATTTGCCACCCCAATTTCAATGTACCTACACAAGGCAAAATGGTACCATTTCCAGACACAAACAGCAGCCAAATCAATCCCAATTCATGCACAATTCATGCTATACAAATGCAACCATTTCACTTACTCAAATATATACCAAAACAACATGATCTTTAACCTTAATTCATACAATATATATATACCAACTTAATATTCACAATCAAAAACCATCCTCAACTCAATCAATTCATTCACTGCAATACATAATATTTAACTACTAATTTGACATATAAGTTCATGCCACAATATGAAACACCCCAAACCCGGCCCACGAGCCCAGACCGGATCTGGTATGTTCCTCGAGTAGAACGTTTTAATTTCATGTTTATTACTTGGAAAATTTGGGGTGGTTTTATAAAAATACCGAGTTGTTTTGGGGTTAATCTTTAATTTGATAAGAATCGTGTCATAATAAAATAATTAAAAGTGCATGCATAAACAGTTTCATACTAGTGGCCTTATTACATCAAAGCAAAACCCAAAATAAATTCGAAATACTAGAAACAATAAACAGTCCAAAATAAAATAAATTGCATGGCTGAGCATGGCCACCACTGTGCTCCCCCGACGACTGGTCCATCACCGAGTGTCACTGAAAAATATTCCCAACAGGTGAGTCAAACAGACTCAATGTGTACACCAACACTAAATCCCAATAATTTAGGCATATCGGTTCATACATGTGCATATAATTAAATAATAAAATGATGCAAACCCGAACCCAAACCTAGATGCCATCCGCTACACATCACCCGTACCAACCTGCACACCGTGGGGACTACTAAGTCAACCCTCCATCCGGTACACATCATCGACGGTAGTCGCTGCAGTCGACGTGCTCATCGCCCTTATAAATTTGTGGCATAGCCACCAGATAATATATTTTTGTGTCATGAGACACCACATTCAGATAACGTGACCGAAGTCACCACATTCAGATATTGTGGTATAAAACCACCACATTCACTTCCCCTTTCATATTCACCCATATGCCCCATGTCATACAAACATGCATTATCATGCCAAGTTCTTTACTCAAATTCTTATAATTTCACATAGGTGCCATAACAGATATTTATCATATTCTACTCATAGTAGGAGTAGGAAAACATACCTGAGTACTTTGTACCATAGCATGGTACCTTAGCCATTTCTTTCACATTCTTACTAACATATTTAATAAAACATAATTATACATCTATCGAGAAATAGTGTGGGGTACACACTGTATTAACGCGCTCCGAAAAACCCAAAACCCGATCTAACGCTTTAGATCCCTAACCCCTACATTCGGCCAACCTTAAGCACTTTAGCAAAAAGCCATTCGGCTACATGATCAAATCCCTAAGAATTAACTTCTTACCTTGTTGCCGATTTGACAATTAATCAATCCCGAAATCTTGTGATATTTCCTTCCTTAAAATCGACTAGCACTGAATCACTATACAGGTTAGTTTTTGGCTTTCGAACAAGTAAAGTATAGATCTAAACTATTGAATATGGCCTTGGCCGAATACACATGTTCACCTACCTTGTGAATCTTAATTCCAAAAAAAAACTACTTGGTTGGGGGGTATCTGTCAAAATCACCATGGCATATGTTAGATCAATTTCTAACATTAAATCATAATAAATGACCCTTGGCCGAAATCATGTCTTACCTTAGATCTTGATACCCGAAGCTCTCCTCCTTATGGTCGACTATAGGCGATTCCCGAAACCTCCTCTATAGTTTCGGCAAAGAGATATTAATAACATTAGAGTCTTGATTTCGGCTTTAAGGAAAGACATAAAACAACAACAGTTGAATCCTTACCCTATGTGTTGTAGTTGACGGCACCCTTGCTTAAACCCACCAAGGTATTCGGCTATGACTAAATGATTATCACCCTAGTTTCAGCTTTTGGGGATTTATGAACAATCGGCAAGGGGTTATCTTAAGTATTCGGCCTTTGATGATTTGAGTAGGAAGAAGAGAATAGAGTTTGGTATGATTCGGTTTGTGGAGATGAATAGCTTAAAAGGAAGAAGAGAGAAAGAGCTCAAGTTGCTTCTTCTTTGGAAAATTTCGGCATAAAAGAAAAGATGAGAAGAGAATTAGAATTTTCGGCACACCTATACTATGATTAAAGAAAATACCATCCAAATACTCCCTTGGCCGGCCAACTCTTAATTCTTATCGCCTTCCTCTTTTTCTCCTCCTTTCTCTCCTACTACTCATTCAAAAAAAATAATTCAAATAAAATCAATGATTATCCCCTAGCTTTGTCGAATTTTAAATGGATTACACCCTCATCTTAAACTCCTCCCTTAGACTCCCCATGCCGTCCATCTCTTCTTCTTATTGCCGCAAAAATAAAAGCTTTATTTAGCTTCCCATGCGACTCGATCCTAGGCCCTTCCTCATAGCCCATGGCGTCATTTCCAGAGGCCCTAAGTGGCACCTCCAAGCCACTTTTCCAAGCCCAATTTCATGTCACATTTCCTCTATAAATTTTCTTAAGACCACCTTGCCTTAGTTCCCCTTTTTAAACTTTAAAACTTAATATTTCTAAGGCATTTCTTTACACACTAAGGTTCACAAAATTCACAAAATTCATAGAACACATTCACCGTTCACATAGACATGCTATTCCATATAATTAAACAAAATGCATAGGCCACAATTCCCGGGATATTACAGTTCTACCCCCTTAAAATAATTTCCTCCTCGAAATTACCTGGCTAAAACAAGTGAGGGTATTGCTGTCGCATTGCCTCTTCTGGCTCTCACGAAGCTTCTTCCGATCCATGATTGCGCCATAACACTTTGACTAAAGGAACTGACTTTCTCCGTAACACTTTCACATCACGTTCTAGAATCTGAATCGGCTCTTCCTCATAAGACAAATCTGGCCTTAGCTCCACCTCTTCAACCGAAACTACATGAGATGGATCCGAACGATAACGACGTAGCATGGACACATGGAATACGTCGTGTATCTGCTTCAATTCCGAAAGCAACTCTAAATGGTATGCCACCGGTCCAACTCGCCTCAATACCTGATATGGTCCTATAAACCTCGGACTTAACTTCCCTTTGCGACCAAATCTCATCACCTTCTTCCAAGGCGATACCTTAAGAAACACTTGATCTCCCACATCAAATTCTATCTCCTTCCGTTTAAGATCTGCATACGACTTCTGCCTATCAGATGCTTCCTTCAACCGTACCTGAATTACCTCAACCTTTTCCTCGGATTCTGCCACAATCTCTGGTCCCAAAACTCGACGTTCCCCTAATTCCGTCCAACACGTAGGTGTGCGACACTTCCGTCCATACAACGCTTCATACGGTGCCATCCAAATACTGGCTTGATAGATGTTGTTGTATGCAAATTCCGCTAACGGCAAATATTCTTCCCAACTTCCTCTGAAGTCTATCACACAGCCCCTCAACATATCCTCTAACACTTGGATTACTCGTTCAGATTGCCCGTCCGACTGTGGATGAAAAGCCGTAGTGAAATCCAATCTGGTGCCTAAAGCCTGATGTAGTGCTTTCCAAAATCGAGACGTAAACCTTGGATCCCTATCTGAAATGATTGAAACCGACACTCCATGCAACCTTACAATCTCTGCCACATATAACTTTGCCAACTTCCGCAAAGAATAATCAACTCTTACTGGGATGAAATGCGCGGACTTTGTCAATCGGTCCACTATCACCCATACCGAGTCCTTCTTAGTAGGTGTAAGGGGAAACCCACTAACGAAGTCCATGGTAATTCTCTCCCACTTCCACTGCGGAATCATTATCGGTTGAAGCAATCCTCGACGGAACTTGGTGTTCAAAGCCTTAACTTGCGACACGTTAAGCACTTGCCGACAAATTCTCAGAACTTCCTTCTTGCACTGTGCCACCAAAACTGCTCCCTTAGATCCTGTGACAATTTAGTACCTCCGGGATGCATAGCCTAGGGGCTACCATGCGATTCTGAAGAATCCTCCGCCTTAACTCCTTGTTCCTCGGCATCTGGACCTTACCCTTAAAACACAACACTCCTTCGTTATTAATACCATAATCTTCCAACTCTCCACTGCACTTGTCGCAACTTAGCACTTAAGTCCTCATCCACTAACTGAATTTCCTTTACCTCATTCAGCCATGACGGCTTAACTTGCAACTCTGCCAGCAGACTTCCATCGTCATACAAGCTCAGATGTGCAAACATTGCCCTCAGATCCGACACCACTTTTCGACTTAAGGCATCTGCCACTACATTCGCCTTGCCCGGATGATACTCTATAGAACAATCGTAGTCTTTCAATAACTCCACCCACCTTTGCTGTCTCAAGTTCAGCTCCTTCTGAGTCAACAGATACTTAAGACTCTTGTGGTCCGTGTAGATCACTGACTTTTCTCCATAAAGGTAGTGCCTCCACACCTTAAGAGCGAAAACCACTGCCGCCAGTTCCAAGTCATGCGTCGGGTAGTTAACCTCGTGAGGCCTTAGTTGTCGAGACGCATAAGCTACAACCTTCCCATCTTGCATCAGTACGCAACCCAAGCCTGTATGGGAAGCATCGCAATACACCACGAAATCCTTTCCTGCCTCAGGCTGAATCAACACTGGAGCTTCCGTCAACACCCTCTTAAGCTTCTCAAAGCTCTCCTGTTGCTTATCCGTCCAAACGAAAGGTACTTCCTTTCTCAACAGTTTTGTCAAAGGTGCGGCTATTGAAGAAAATCCTTCCACAAACCTTCTGTAGTAGCCTGCCAATCCCAAGAAACTGCGAACCTCAGCCACAGACTTAGGTGGTTTCCAATCTAGTACTGCCTCAATCTTCTTAGGATCCACCCTTATTCCTTCAGCAGACACCACATGCCCTAAGAACGCAACTTCCTTAAGCCAAAATTCACACTTGCTGAATTTGGCATATAGCTTCTTCTCCCTTAACACTTGCAACACAATCCGGAGATGCTCATCATGTTCCTCCTCAGACTTGGAGTATACTAGGATATCGTCGATGAACACAACGACGAACCGATCCAAGTAGGGTTGAAAAACCCGGTTCATCATATCCATGAATGCGGCTGGGGGTTCGTCAAACCAAACGGCATTACTATGAACTCATAATGCCCGCATTCTTGTCCTAAGGTCGTGTCTTATGGATATCCGCTTCCTTCACCTTAAGTCGATGGTATCCGCACCTTAGGTCTATCTTTGAGAATACCGCCGCTCCCTTAAGCTGATCGAACAAGTCATCTATCCTTGGCAAAGGGTACTTGTTCTTGATGGTCAATTTGTTCAACTGACGGTAATCTATGCACATACGCATAGTTCCGTCCTTCTTCTTCACAAACAAGACCGGTGCTCCCCATGGGACACACTGGGTCGGATAAACCCACGATCAAGCAACTCTTGGATTTGAGCCTTGAGCTCAACCAACTCCTTCGGTGCCATTCTATACGGAGCGATAGATATTGGCGCCGTTCCAGGCAGCAAGTCAATTCCAAACTCCACCTCCCTATCCGGGGGTATTCCAGGTAACTCCTCCGGAAAGACATCCACTAACTCCCCCTTCTTTGGCATCCAACGCCCTAACAAAAGTCAGAAATGCCTTGCACCCTTTTCGAACCATCTTATCAGCTTTCAGTGCTGAAACTACGTTAGACAAGTAGTTTCTTATTTCTCCTATCATAATTACCTCCTCATCCTCCGGGGTCCTTAACTCCATTCGTTTAGCTGCACAATCCAATATAGCTCGGTGTTCTACTAGCCAGTCCATGCCAAGTATGAGGTCAAATTCTCTGAAGGGTAGTTCCATTAAGTCGGCAGGGAAAATCACTCCTTGAATCTCTAGAGGTACACTCCCGAAAGATCTTATTCACCACTACATTTGACCTAGTGGGCTCACCTCTGATCATCTCCTTACTAGAAAGTTCGAGTCTATGCCTAGTGTTTCAACTACACTACTAGCAACATAAGAATGGGTCGAGCCCACATCAATCAAAGCAAAATAAGGCTTGCCGATATAAGGAACGCATCGGTTATGACGTTCGGTGCTTCTCCGTCCTCCTTCGACGAACCGCATACACTAGACCCTACTGTCTTGCCTCTCAGATTACCAACACCTCCGCAGTGTTCCACGCCCTCTTCCCACACCGATCACAAGTACGACATCGCCTCCAAAGAGTAACTCTGCGACCTCGCGCGCCCATCAACTCTAGGCCTCTTTTGAGCATTTCCAGACGACCCCGACGATCCAAATCCTCTCTTTTGCCTATTCCGATCAGAGTTCTGCCTTACAGAGTCCTTAACTCCTTCGGCCACTTTAGCCTTCTCTACCAACACAGCAAATTCCCGCTCTTGCTGCGGAGCTATCAATAACCTCAGATCATCTCTCAGTCCGTCCTCAAACCGGACACACCGTTTATGCTCCGTAGCCACTATCCCTCGTGCATACCGGCTCAGCCTTAAAAATTTAGCCTCGTACTCCACTACGGACTTATTCCCTTGAACCAGCCCCAAAAATGCTTTCCTTTGCGCATCAATATAGTGAGTACCAACATATTTCTTCTGGTACGCCACCTTGACATACTCCCAAGTGAGATCCTCAGCTGTGGCACCATCCCGAACTGTGAGCCACCATTGATAGGCTTCGTCGCGAAGTAGTGCCACCATCCCTTTCAGTTTCTCCTCAGCAGTTAAATCGAGCTCGTCCATAATTCGCTCGGTTGCCTCCAACCAATACTCAGCCGTACTGGGCGCTACACTAGATACACCACGAAACACCTTAGCCCATTGGCTCGAGTCGCCGGTGCTGATTTCCGAGCTCCCATATTTCTCTCCGCTCCGGCCACCATTTCAAGAACTCGCATCATTGCTCGCGAGCATCGCATCATCCCCGTCGATCTTGCCGCTCAACGCCCGAAGTAACCGGTGGTGGTGGTGCTGGTACCTCATTCTCGGACCCTTGACCAGACCTAACGGGTTCCGACACGCCATTCCGCCTCTACCACGTCCTCGCACATTACGACCGCGTCCCCTAGAACTCATGTCTACGATCGCGCTTTTAACTGATTAAGAAATTTTTATGCATTAGTATTTTGTTCCACTCGATTATCCCATGAAGAAATTTTATGAAAGAAGTTTAGAAGTAGTTCTTTCGATCGATCAAAGTTTCAAGTCTTCTATCCTAATTTAAAGGAGCACATTCATTCAACACACATTCATCATTCAAACATTTTCGCCCTATTCCTATCCCAATGTATTTTCATCAGTTCACCTATAGGGGTATTTTGGTAAAATTCAAACTAGGGTGGTTGGTCCCTTTCGGTTTTTATTATAGGGTTTAGCCCATCAACGAGTCCTCATAACTGTGGTGGATAGTCACCACGCACTGTAGGATTCCAGTGAAGAGGAGGTGAGTCGCTAGGACCGCTTAAATACCAAGCTCTCCCGAATCCACTCCTAGGCATGCATGACCGCTATTGCCACACCCTAACTCGACTAAGGTGAAGCAGTCACTACGCACTGTAGGATTCCAGTGAAGAGGAGGTGAGTCACTAGGGATCGCTTAAATACCGTGCTCTTCCGAATCCAATCCTAGACATGCGTATGACGGTTACCACACCCTAGTTTTGTGGCTCGTTAACGGGTTTGTTTAGTGAAATTAAGTCTTATGAAAATTTAAGAAGCGGTTTAAACTAAGCCTATAGTCCATCAGAGTCTATTTAAACTAGTTTACGTCCCGTAAAGCCCATAAAGCCCACATGTATATCACACAATGGTTTAGGGTACTTACCTGGCGGACTTCGGGTCGGAGACTTAGGTGCCATACCGAGCTAACAGACCTGTTATCCTTTAAAAAGCCAATTTTTAGAACGCGTTTGGAGCCCAAAAACCCCAGAGTGAGTTTTGAACCGGGCTCGATACCAAATCGAAACACCCCAAACCCGGCCCACGAGCCTGCATAGGATGACGGTATGTTCCTCGAGTAGAATGTTTTAATTTCATGTTTATTACTTGGAAATTTTGGGGTGGTTTTATAAAAATACCGAGTTGTTTTGGGGTTAATCTTTAATTTGATAAGAATCGTGTCATAATAAAATAATTAAAAGTGCATGCATAAACAGTTTCATACTAGTGGCCTTATTACATCAAAGCAAAACCCAAAATAAATTCGAAATACTAGAAACAATAAACAGTCCAAAATAAAATAAATTCTGTGCTGAGCATGGCCACCACTGTGCTCCCGCCGACCCGGTCCATCACTGAGTGTCACCTGAAAAATATTCCCCAACGGGGTGAGTCAAACAGACTCAATGTGTACAGCCAACACTAAATCCCAATAATTTAGGCATATCAGTTCATACATGTGCATATAATTAAATAATAAAATGATGCAAACCCGAACCCAAACCTAGATGCCATCCGCTACACATCACCCGTACCAACCTGCACACCGTGGGGACTACTAAGTCAATCCTCCATCCGGTACACATCATCGAAGGCAGTCGCTGCAGTCGACATGCTCATCGCCCTTATAAATTTGTGGCATAGCCACCAGATAATATATTTTTGTGTCATGAGACACCACATTCAGATAACGTGACCGAAGTCACCACATTCAGATATTGTGGTATAAAACCACCACATTCACTTCCCCTTTCATATTCACCCATATGCCCCATGTCATGCGAACATGCATTATCATGCCAAGTTCTTTACTCAAATTCTTATAATTTCACATAGGTGCCATAACAGATATTTATCATATTCTACTCATAGTAGGAGTAGGAAAACGTACCTGAGTACTTTGTACCATAGCATGGTACCTTAGCCATTTCTTTCACATTCTTATTAACATATTTAATAAAACATAATTATACATCTATCGAGAAATAGTGTGGGGTACACACCTGGTATTAACGCTTTCCTGAAAACCCGAAAACCCGATCTAACGCTTTAGATCCCTAACCCCTACGTTCGGCCAACCTTAAGCTCTTTAGCAAAAAGCCATTCGGCTACATGATCAAATCCCGAAGAATTAACTTCTTACCTTGTTGCCGATTTGACTATTAATCAATCCCGAAATCTTGTGATATTTCCTTCCTTAAAATCGACTAGCTTTGAATCACTATACAAAGGTTAGTTTTGGCTTTCGAACAAGTAAAGTATAGATCTAAACTATTGAATATGGCCTTGGCCGAATACACATGTTCACCTACCTTGTGAATCTTAATCCCAAAAAAAACACTACTTGATTGGGGGGTATCTGTCGAAATCACCATGGCATATGTTAGATCAATTTCTAACATTAAATCACATAATAAATGACCCTTAGCCGAAATCATGTCTTACCTTAGATCTTGATACCCGAAGCTCTCCTCCTTATGGTCGACTATAGGCGATTCCCGAAACCTCCTCTATAGTTTCGGCAAAGAGATATTAATAACATTAGAGTCTTGATTTCGGCTTTAAGAAAAGACATAAAACAACAACAGTGGAATCCTTACCCTATGTGTTGTAGTTGACGGCACCCTTGCTTAAACCCACCAAGGTATTCGGCTATGACTAAATGATTATCACTCTAGTTTCGGCTTTTGGGGATTTATGAACAATCGGCAAGGGGTTATCTTAAGTATTCGACCTTTGATGATTTGAGTAGGAAGAAGAGAATAGAGTTTGGTATGATTCGGTTTGTGGATATGAATAGCGAAAAGGAAGAAGAGAGAAAGAGCTCAAGTTGCTTCTTCTTTGGAAAATTTCGGCATAAAAGAAAAGATAAGAAGAGAATTAGAATTTTCGGCACACCTATACTATGATTAGCCGAAAATACCATCCAAATACTCCCTTGGCCGGCCAACTCTTAATTCTTATCAGCTTCCTCCTTTTTCTCCTCCTTTCTCTCCTACTACTCATTCAAAAAAAATAATTCAAATAAAATCAATGATTATCCCCTAGCTTTGCCAAATTTTAAAAGGATTACACCCTCATCTTAAACTCCTCCCTTAGACTCCCCATGCCGTCCACCTCTTCTTCTTATTGCCGTAAAAATAAAAGCTTTATTTAGCTTCCCATGCGACTCGATCCTAGGCCCTTCCTCATAGCCCATGGCGTCATTTCTAGAGGCCCTAAGTGGCACCTCCAAGCCACTTTTCCAAGCCCAATTTCATGTCACATTTCCTATATAAATTTTCTTAAGACCACCTTGCCTTAGTTCCCCTTTTTAAACTTTAAAACTCAATATTTCTAAGGCATTTCTTTACACACTAAGGTTCACAAAATTCACAAAATTCATAGAACACATTCACCATTCACATAGACATGCTATTCCATATAATTAAACAAAATGCATAGGCCACAATTCCCGGGATATTACACAATAAGACCTTTCTCAAGCTTTCATCCACCATAATTCAAATAACCATTTTAACTTCCATAATGCCTTGGTTACAACCATGCCAAAACAATCCATCTCACAATGCATTATAAAAATCTTAAAAAAGTCATTAACAACCATTCCTAATAACCAAACACACATCAATATTAACATCATTTACAAGCCAAATCTCATGGCTATAATCATAACCAAAATACCACATCTAGCCTATACATGCCATATACCATAAATGCATAATCCAAAAGTACCAACATAGATGTTTTATAGTGCGATGATGTTCCCGACGACTCTTGGATCCGATCTAGCCTTGATTCACTATAAAACATAGAAAAATAACACGAAGTAAGCTTCATAGCTTAGTAAGCTCGTATGTGAATAACTTATTTCATCGAAAAAATGCAAATCAACCAATTACACATTAACTACAAACCTTTCTCATGTCTCAAAACATGATCAAATACAAACTCATCGAACTTTCACTATTTAATACTCGAATAAGTTCTGTACGTACCTGTATCGCCTCGTACTAACCTCTTTCTCAACCATATCATTTGTTTACCTGTTGAACCATTCGGAATAGAAATCAGATACTCAGGATTCTTGTAGGATAAGTACCTATACAATGACCCGTAGCCAAATCAGGGTAACTTATCCGAAGAACTATTATCATGTCCCAAAGCCAAATCATCCGATATGCATGGCCCGAAGCCAAATCAGTAAAATACGCACCCGAAGTGCTAATATCATGGCCCGAAGCCAACTCAACGTATCACTTACTGACATGTCAATAGTATCCAAAACTATTCTTAAGGTTCAACCAGGCTTTCACACTTTTCGTTTCTATCATCGAATGCATCCGTAAAGTCGTTTTCACAATTCATACACTATCCATAATCCCGTTTTAACAATTTATGCAATATTAAAGCATTTTAACATACATTTATAATGTAATCATCACATACGAACTTACCTCGTATTCAGAATTGACGGATCGGGTCGACTACTCGATAACCTTGCTTTTCCCCCAATCTAAACCCGAATTCTTTCTTTCTTGATCTATATGAATTCAAAATTAACTTATTTATTCATCTACTCATTCAATTAATCCAAAAATACGCATTTGGGCATTTTTACGCATTAGCCCCTAAACTTTCGCATTTAATCAATTTAGTCCCTATTTCACAAATACACAAAATTCACACAATTCAACAAAACCTATGCTTGGCTGAATTATATATAGGTCCCTAGCAGTCAAAAACTTTAATTTATTTCACATTTCAACCACACAATTTGCACATTTCACAATTTAATCCCTATTATGCATTTTCATCAAAAACCACTTAACAAAACATGTAAAACTATCATCAAGCTTTCATATTTCAACATTAAACATCAAAGAACACATAGATTCAACAATGGCAACTCTCAAAATCTTTAACAGTTTCGAAATTAAAGGTATGGGCTAGCTAGATTGAGCTGCAACGATTATAAAAATATAGAAATCATCAAAAACGGAATTTAAAACGTACAATGCATGTAGCAAAATGAAAAACCGAAGCTCCCTTATTCAACAATGGCTATCATTTTCTTTTCTTTTTCTTTACTAAACATTTAATTAATTATCAATTTACTAATTAACCTTTTAATTTAAATCAAATTTCAACAATACCAATCTCATAAATGTCCACTAACATACTAATGGTCTAATTACCACTTAAGGATCTTTACTTCAAAGTTCCATAGCTATTAGACACCTTTAGCTAATAGAACTTAAGTTTTACACTTTACGCGATTTAGTCCTTTTTATCAAATTGAGCAATCAAACTATAAAATTTCTTAACGAAATTTTCACACAATCATACTATCATACTGTAGACCTCAAAATAATAATAAAATAATTATTTTGACCTCAAATTTGTGGTCTCAAAATCACTATTCTGATTTCACTAAAACTGGGCTGCTACAAAACCCCCTTTCCTAGTCAAGCAAACTTCAAATAATTAGGTGAATCAAAAAATAAATAATTGCTAAACTCAATCAATAAGAATTTTATAAAATCTCGAACGGTATGTCAAATTCAACTATTTCTCTAGATTTATGCTTAATCAAACATTCAAAACGATCATACACAATATATACTTTTATCAATTTTTTATTTTTTTATTTTTTTCAAACGCAGTCAAGTCTTTTGACACGATGTGAGATGACAACCCAAGCACCTCACCCCAGTTACTCAACTCAACATGTTTCCTTTATTTAATTATTTCTAACGAATTCGAGACATAATCAAACCTTTTGACGTGAAACGAGATAACAACCCAAACACCTTATCCCGATTACTCAATTTCATATGTCCCTAATCGATTTATTTCTCAAGGTAGCCTGATTAGCGGAGTGTTACAAGCTTCGGCTCGTCACCAAACTTTTTGACACGAAATGAGATGACAACCCAAGCACCTCATCCCGGTTACTCAACTTGGTCACATTTCTGAGTCTTCACTCTTAACCAAGCTATTAGCAAACTTATTTATTTATTTAAACGAGTACTTTCATTAGACAAGTTCAACAAAACCAACAATTTTCATGAAATATCGACTAAGGCATAACATTTTCAATTCTACAAAATATTCATTGATCAAGAAAGCAATAGTTATTCATGATTCACCCACTTATTTAAGTAAACTAAACATAAGAATTAGAGGTTTATTTCTGAAACGAATTTTAAAAATTATTCTTAGCAGAATACATGCAAAAAGAAAGTACGGCATGATCCTACAAACCCCTCGACTTAGCCCACATTGCCCCCAATGTGCAAAAAGAATAACAAGAGTGAAGAAAAGTATACTCCCTATAACACCCCTAACCCGTATCCATTGTCAAAACAGGGTTACGAAGTATTACCAAAGTTTACAGATCAAATAAACAGATATTTCAGACATTTTATATCATATAATATTCATGTTAGAAACCAATCGAAATTAAACATATTGTCCCTTATACGAGCCCTCGAGGCCCAAAATACGCGTTAGAAACAAGTCGGGACTAAATCAGATACCCAAAGAATTTTTTGGAAAACATTGAAATTTTTCAAAGCTGTAGAGGTTACACAATCGTGTGGCTACGCCATGTGACTCACATGGCCAAGAGACACGCCCGTGTCTTAGGCCGTGTGGACATTCGAAATAAGAACACACGGCCATGTCCCAGCCCGTGTCCGTGCTCGTGTAACTCACTGACTTGGGTTACACTGCCAAGCCACATGCCTGAGTGCTAGGCCGTGTGAGCATACTGACTTGCATTCTTTAGAAGATACAGGGGACACATGGCCATGCCACCTGGCCATGTGTCACACACAGCTAAGACACATGCCCATGTCTCTGCCCGTGTACACGAAAATAGGCCATTTTCTAAACCACATTTCTCACCAAATTTGGCACCAATCTGAACTCAACATTTAGCACATCTATAAGCCATAACAAGGCATTCAAAATAAGCCAAAATCAGGTCTTAAACATGTAATATTTCACATACAACCAATATGCCCTTAGGCACCTCAAATGACAATATTCAAACATTTATTTTATATATATATATTTTTAACCAAATAAACAATCAGTTTACCAAACTAATTTGCATCCTTTCATTCCAATTCATCACATCACAAACACATGAACAATATGCACATTTAGCTAACATTTACCTTTCAATATTCTATCACAAATCAAACCATGCACCAAACATGATAAGGCCATTTATATATAAACATAGCAAAATATACCAAAACACAAGCCAAAGCATATGGCCATAACCACAACATCACACATAGGCCAACATTAACCAAAATAACCTATACATGCCATTATAACCCAAAATTAAACAACTGCAAGTACCAAAATGGCCGATGAATAGTGTGATATAGATCTGACAAACTTCCAACCCGAAAGAGCTTTCTAGTCACTATAAAATAAAGAAAAATAACACAGAGTAAGCATTTAAGCTTAGTAAGTTCGTATAACACAGAATTTAACTTACCATATATCCATAATTTAGGTAAGTAAACATAGCATATTTCAACCAATTTGGCCAAAAGCCTAAACACATGATTACCAATATATTAGCCATGAAAATCACATGTAAAATCCAATACAAATGGATGAATTCAACAAGTAATCACATTTCATGTATTTCATGTAAATACCGGTAATAGTTCATATCGAACTCATTTAATCTCGTAACAGAACTGTGCCCGTTGAACCATTTAGAATATTGTTGGATACACAGGTAGTACAAACGAAGTGTACTGAACTGTAATCCATCAACTCCTGTACATGTTTGCTCATACGAGCTCTGAATTGGTATGCTCTTACGAGTTGTAAACGGTAAGCTCCTCCGAGCTGAATAACAGTAAGCTCATGCGAGCAAGGTATCGATAACCCTAATGACATGTCATTTGTATCCTACGGATTCCTAAGGTTCAAATAGGGCTCAATAATTTTTGAATATACAATCAGTAATCATTCATGGCAATTATACAATTCACAAACAAAAAATTCAATTTAAAACATATAAATATACAATTTAATTACACGAACTTACCTCGACGAGTTTACGTAGATACGGAGGCGACTAATGTGATATTTTCTCTTTACCTTGATCTAACTCTGTAGGAGGTCTGACAGGATCTATACGAATGAATTTAATTCATTTCAATATAATTCTCATTCAATTTAATCCAACATGGAATTTTGGCAAAATTACCATTTTGCCCTATACTTTTAATTCCTTTGTAATTTAGTCCCTAGGCTCGAAAAATGAAATTAATGCAATTTAATCTTTACCCAAGCCTAGCCAATTTTTATACATATTAATAGAAGCCCATATATTTCACAAAATTCACAAATTTTACCATAAATTTATCACCTTTTTCAATTAAGCCTCTAATTGATAATTTTACCAAAAATCTCTTTACAAAAATTATTTATTTAACAACAACCATTCATTTTCTATCATCAAACTTCAAAATTCAAGCTTGTTCATCAATGGCAAAACCCTAATACTTTAACAGTTTTGCAAATTAATCCCCAGGCTAGCTAGATTAAGCTACAACGATCCCGAAAACATAGAAATCATCAAAAATGGGACAAAAATTCATACCTAATTGAGCAAAATAAGCTTGCTGAAATTTCAAGCTTCCATGGCAAGGTTTTCTCTTAAATTTTTGGTGGAAGATGATGATAATGGATGATAATAGTTTGTTTTATTTAATTTATCATTTATTACCTATTTAGTAATTTAACCTTAAAAACTAATCAAAATTTCAATAATAACAAACCATACCTATCCACTAACAACCTTAATGGCTAATTACTATATAAGTACCTCCACTTTAAAATTCTATAGCTATTAAAACACAACTTTTGCACTTTACACAATTTAGTCCTTTTTATCAAATTAGGCATGTAAACAGTAAAATTTCTTAACTAAATTTTTATATGGTATTTCAATCATACTGTAGACTATAAAATAATAATAAAATAAATTTTCTAACTTTAGATTTGTGGTCCCAAAATCATTATTCTGATTTCACTGAAAATGGGTTTTTACAACTCTCCCCCTAAAGAGATTTTCGTCCCCAAAAATCTTACAAGAAGAGAGGTTCAGATATTGCATTCTCATAGCTTCCTAGGGTTCCCAAGTATCTTCTTCTATTCCGTGTCGCTGCCAAAGAACTTTTACAAAGGCTATGTTTTTATATCTCAACTCTTTCACCTCTCGTGCTAGAATTCTGATCGGTTCTTCATTGTATGTCATATCAGGCTGAATTTCGACATCTGTCGGAGGGATAACATGTGAAGGGTCAGATCGATGCAGTCGTAACATAGACACGTGGAAGACATTGTGGATTTTTTCAAGTTCTGATGGTAAAGCTAATCGGTATGCAACAGGTCTAATTCTCTCTGTAATCTCATACGGCTCGATAAATCGCGAACTCAGCTTTCTTTTACGATCGAATCGTAGAACTTTCTTCCAGGGCAAAACTTTCAAAAATACCCTGTCACCAACTTGAAACTCCATATCTTTACGTTTAAGATCTGTATAAGATTTCTAACTATCTGAAGTTGCTTTTAAGCTATCTCGGATCATTTTCACTTTTTCCTCAGTCTCGCGAATCAAATTAACCCCGTGTATCTTTTTCTCAATGAGCTCATTCCAATATAACGAAGTTCAGCATTTTTTACCATACAAAGCCTCATAAGGTACCATATTTATACTCGACTGAAAACTATTATTATACGCGAATCCGACTAACGGTAAGTATTTCTCTCAGTTGCCTTCAAACTCTAAAACACAACACCAAAGCATATATTTAAGAATCTAAATCACACACTCGAACTGACCATCAGTCTGAGAGTGAAATGTGTTGCTAAAATGCAATCACGTGCCCAGAGCTTCCTGTAACTTTCTCCAGAATCACGATGTGAATCGCGGATCTCTATACGAAATAATGGAGACTGGCACTCCGTGTAATCTGACAATCTCAGAAACATATAACTCATCTAATCTGTCAAGTGAGAAATCTGTACGTACCAGAATAAATGTGCAGACTTCGTCAAAAGATCGACGATAACCCAAATGGCATCTTTCTTTTTTGAAGATAGGGGTAACCCCGATACAAAATCCATAGTAACTCTATCCAATTTCCACTCTGGTATCATTACTAGCTGTAACAGTCCAGAAGGTACTTGATGTTTAGCTTTAACTTGCTGACATATCAAACATTTAGATACAAAATAAGAAATTTCACGTTTCATTCCCGGCCACCAATACATCTGTCTCAAATCATTGTACATTTTATTACTCTCCAGATGAACAGATAAGCTACCACTAAGAGCTTCATATAAAATTTTCTTTATAAGATCTGGATTCTTCAATACACAAACTGTATTTCTGAATAACAAACAATCATCAGACCCTATCCAAAAATCTAAATCAGACGTCAACTCACACTGTACTCGTTTATCTAACAACTCACTATCACAATTCTGAGCTTCACAGATCTTCTATAAAAACATCAGTTTAGCTTTTAATTCAACTAAGATTGATCCATCATCAGACAATGTCAATCGTGTATTCATCACTCGCAAAGCAAACAGAGACTTCCTACTCAGAGCATCCGCAACTATGTTAGCTTTTCTCGGATGATAATCAATAACTAACTCATAATCTTTCAATAGTTCGAGCCATCTACGCCGTCTCAGATTCAATCTTTATGCGACATCAGATACTTTAAACTCTTATGATCGGTATATATATGACATTTTTCACCGAACACAATAGCTGCCAACTCTAAGTCATGTGTCAGATAGTTCTTTTCGTGTGGCTTTAATTGTCTAGAAGCATAAGCTATTACTTTACCTTTTTGCATCAAAACACAGCCTAAACCGTTCAATGACGCATCACTAAAAATCACAAATTCCTTACCCGATTCAGGCTGAACCAGAACTGGTGCTTCAGTCAATAGGGCTTTCAACTGGTTAAAACTTTGTTGACATTTATCAAACCATTCAAACTTCACATCTTTCTGTAATAGCAGTGTCATTGGTGTATCTATCATCAAAAACCCTTTTACAAATCTCTGATAATAACCATCTAATCCCAGAAAACTTCTGACATCATATACGTTTCTCGGTGGTTTCCAGTTAACAACCGCTGAAATTTTATTTGGATCAACTCTGATGCCTTCAACCAATACTATGTGTCCCAGAAAACCAACTTCCCAAAGCCAAAACTCACATTTGCTAAATTTAGCAAACAATTTTTTATCTCGCAAGATTTGTAGAATAATTATCAGATGCTCGGCATGTTCAGTCTCATCTCGAGAATATATCATAATATCATCAATAAATACCACAACAAATCTATCTAAATACGGTCTGAAGATTCTATTCATCAAATCCATAAATACTGCAGATGCGTTAGTTAAACCAAACGACACCACAAGAAATTCATAATGTCCATACCTGGTTCTGAATGTCGTTTTCGGCACATCTGAATCTTTCACTTGTAGCTGATAGTAACCGGAATGGAGATCAATCTTTGAGAACACTGTGGCACCTTACAATTGATCAAACAAATTGTCAATGCGAGGTAGTGGATATCTATTCTTGATTGTAACTTTATTGAGCTTATGGTAGTCAATGCATAATCTCATCGATCTGTCCTTAATTTTAACGAACAAAATTGGTGCACCCCAAGGTGAAAAGCTAGGTTGAGCAAAACCCCTATCTGTCAATTCTTGCAACTATGCTTTCAACTCTTTCAACTCAGTATGAGCCATTCTATTTGGGGGTATCAATATTGGTGTTGTTCCCTGTACATTTTCTATAGAAAATTCGACCTCTCTTGTAACACCCCTTACCCGAGTCTGACACCGAGACCGGATACGAGGCATTACCATGCTTAATCTTACTTAACACTTCAAAATGGGCTATAAAATTTCATTTAAGCCTATCACTTACTCAACCTCGGCTTTCGAGACCTTAAACATACCTCCGAGAGGTTTTGGAACTAATCCCGAAGCTTTTAAAAACTCACTAAACTTTTCATCAACACAGAGGCCACACGCCCGTGTTGGTCTAGGGACACACCCATGTGCCCCTAAGACATGCCCGTGTCTACCACCCGTGGTCAAAATTGACTAATTTCACACGGCCTTGAAACGTCTGTGGCCTTGGCCCGTGTGCCAAACCTTGGCATTATGACTAATCCACACGGCCCACACACACGCCCGGGTGTTTCAACCGTGTGGCGATTTAAATTCCAAGTGCATAGTGCAGACTTCACACGGCCTAGGCACACGACCATGTGCTAATCGTGCCTCCCACACGGTCTAGACACACGGCCGTGTGTCTACTCATGTGGGAGATTAGCAGGCTATCTACCAAGCCCTTTTGCCACTCTCATTTGCATACATTCATACATCATCACAAAGCTCAACATATCATCAATATAACTCTTGAACTAAATACATTTAATTCATACAATGAATTCTCCATCCCAAACACAGGGGAGAACTATTTCCAATACAATTACAATCTACTTAAGCCATCATCTATGGCTATTCACAACCAAAACATAACTCACTTACGCCAACACATTTAGCTCTATTAACTATGACTTAGTCAACTTTAAAAGAGGTCCCTATACATGCCATGACTCAAAAGAACTTGAAACATCATACCAAGCTTCTACTCGATAGTGTGAAAACATCTCCGGCGGCCTCCAACCCGAGCTAGTTAAAATAACCTATAAGAGATGGGAAAAGAAAAGGAGTAAGCAATAATGCTTAGTAAGTTCATCTGCGTATAACTGACAAATACCGATATTCATTGAATATATACAACCGCAAGGTATTATAATGAGTTTTTCTCATAAACTCATGGTTACTTACTCAACTATTCTTGAAGCTCACTCATTCTATCTCTTACCACATTATTACCATGCCTCAAGCCAACTGCTCGTGTTAATTAGTATACATTCCTGCACTGGTCACCACATGATCATGTAGAACAACACATCCAACATTTTCAATAAGCCACTCATACTACTAAACTCTCGGTAGTTTTGCACTTCGCCCTCCATTGATCTCTAGTAGGGTGGTATCGCACATAGCCCACCAATGATCTCTAGTAGAGTGGTATCGCACATAGCCCACCAATCATTTATAAGCGATGGTATCGCACACAGCCCATGAATTACTAACTAATCAGGTGGTAACGCACACAGCCCACCGATAATAATATGGTTGATGGTATCGCACACAGCCCATCACTAACCATTAATAAGGTGATATCGCGCATAGCTCACCATTATTATACATTCATGGATAGTTATCCACATGTATTTTCTCTATTTCAAATGTTCATCAGAGAACATCCTCACACAATACTATTCTTACTTAACTTTCTACGGTACTCGTTCGCATTCACACAATGCATCAATAAATCTATCTCATGCAACTAAGGTGTATTGATTACACATAACCCACTAGGATTTCATCATATACTGAATTCATCTCAATTCAATTCTAACACGCACTTGTGTTTCTCGTGGTGCAACCACATACTTTCTCATTTTTGACATACCCGTTGAATCACTCAAATTGTTAAACAACACTTTTGAGTTTCATACACATAATGTCACACTGACATCATACCCCGATAGGGTCTTACATGTGTTAACATATCGATGCCATGTCCCCGACATGGTCTTATACGAATTCTAACACCGAGGCCATATTCCAATATGGTCTTACACAGGACCTTAACTATCATCATATCATGCTATATACATTTCCCATTGCTCTTAGATTCAATTCTCTTGACGTCTCATCAAAAGATATATCATACATTCATAGAGTAAATATACATTCCATACAACATTGGAATATCAAATTAACTCATACGTAATTACAACATTTGCATATGAACTTACCTCGATACCAAAAAGGGTAAAAAGGGAGTCTATTTGCCCATATTTCTCTTTCTCCCGTTCTAGGTCCGAATCTCATTTTCTTCGATCTAGAACAATAAAATTTACTCATTTAATCACTTAATGATCATATTACAACTTAAACTCTACTTCAGCAAAAATGACCATTTTGCCCCTATACTTTGGCAAAATTACGATTTTTGCCCCTAGGCTCGTAAATAAATTTTCATCCATCTTCTTTACTAATCAAGCCTAGCCGAATCATATTCTCTTCTATAGCAACTCAAAATTTCAACTATTTCATTCACTTATTACCAATTTGCAACATTTACAAATTAGTCCTAATTAGGTGTTTTCATAACAACACCTTTCACAAAAGTTGTTTCTCATCATCCTATCATTCATTTTCTTCAATAAAAACTCTTCAAACAACATAAACTCTATCATGGTAAGTCCCTAGACTTTCAACCATATTACAAACTAGTCCTCTCATTAGCTAGCTTAAGCTTTGAGGGCTCCAAATATACAAAAATCATCAAAAATAAACATCAAATTGACTTACTTGAGTGAAGAAAAACTTGTTGAAATTTTCAGCTTCAAGAACCCCCATTCTTTCTTGTATTTTTGGTGGGAGAAGAGAAGAAAATAAAAAGATGATAGCTTTTTGCTTATTTCATCTTATTTTATTCATTTTTCCACCTAATTTCCACCAATTTTAACCAAAATTAAATGCTCTTGTCCCCTATGTCACATGGCCGGCCAACTCACTTAAAACAAGGCCAAATTTCACATTTGGGACCTCCAATTGATATTCTATAGCTATTTGGCACCTCTAGCAAATAAAATAGAACTTTTGCACTTTATACGATTTAGTCCTTTTTCGCGATTAAGCAAGAAATCGCTCAAATTAAAGCACCAAAATTTTCATGCACCCTCATAAACATGTTATAACACATAAATTAACATGAAAATATTTTTCTCTAACCTCGGATTAGTGATCCCGATATCACTGTTCCGACTAGCCCCCTAATCGGGCTGTTACATCTCTGATCGGCGGTAATCTAGGTAACTCTTCTGGAAACACATCGGGATATTCGCAAACCACTTACACTGATTCAAGCTTTGACTCAGACACTTTAGTATCCAATACATAAGCAAGGTAAGCATTACAACCCTTTCTCACATATTTCTCTGCTGACATAGCTGATATCACAATAGACAACCCATTCAATTTATCTGATTCAATATGAAGCATCTCACCATTCTGATATTTCAATATGATAAGTTTTCGTCTAAAATTTACCACAGCATCATGCAGAGTTAGCCAATCCATGCCGGAAATCACATCGAATTCATCGAACAGTTCTTGCAAACCTTATCATCTAACATAAACTGGCCTAGAGGGTTCGATACTTTAACCATGAATTCAGTGGACTCAACAGGTAAATTTTTACTAGACACTAAATTCGTGCAAACTTATGAATGAGTCGGTCCCGGATCAATTAAAGTAGTTACATCAGTTCAATAAAAGAGAAAGTACTGGTTAATAACATCTGGTGCAGAAGCATCTTCGCGTGCACGAATAGCATAAGCCCTAGCTGGTGTTCGTGCCTCAGACCTTGCAGTAGAGTCTTTCGTCACACCACGACTTCCCATTTCTAGGATTACGAGGTAGTCTACCTCTTGCAGCTGTGTTGCTCAGCCTCGAAGTTTGAATATTATCTTTCTCAGATTTCTCAGGGTAATCTCTAAGATAGTGATCAAAGGAACCACATCTGAAACATGCTCCGCTCTTCATTCGACACTCACCATAATGAGGCCTATTACAGTGCTTGCACTTGGGTCTGGTGTTTCTAGCACTACCTACACTTGCTATAGATGTAGCATGAGATTTAGGACTGGAGCGTCGGGTACCTCTGTCTCTACTGGAGTATCCCACAGAAGTAGTAGAACGGTAGTGATGTTCTTTATATTTCTTCGATACTGACTAGTATGACTTTCCCGTCAATCTCTTGCTCAAATCCTTGGCTTCAATCTTAACGTGTCTTTTCTCTTTACTCAACTCTTCAGCTTTATATGCCCGATCAACCAATACAACAAATTCTTTCAACTCGAGGATCCCGATTAATAGTTTTACATCTTCTTTTAAGCCATCTTCAAATCGCTTACACATTGCAGTCTCAGTCGGAATACATTCTCGAGCATATTTTCTCAATCAAACAAATTCTTCTTCATATTTGGACACTGTCATACATCCCTATTTAAGCTCTAAAAATTCTTTACGTTTCTAGTCGAAAAACCTCTGAATGATGTATTTCTTACGGAACTCAGTTTAAAAGAATTCTCAAGTAATCCTCTCTCTGGGTAATACAGAAGTCCATGTATTCCACCACTAGTAAGTTGAATCTTTTAATAGAGATACCGCACACTTAAGACATTCAGCCGGTGAGCAAGATAATTCATCAAGAACTCTGATGGTATTTTCTAACAGAACTCAGCTCTTTCGGGATCATCCTCGACAGTAGCTCAGAATTCTTCAGCACCGTACTTACGGATATTATCAATAGGATGCTTACCAACTCTAATAGGTTTCGTACTTTGATGAATAATATGAATCGGTTAAGGAACAGGATGGGGTGGAAGTTGTTGAGTAGCCGAGTTCATTCGTACAAACTCGGTGAACCACTTATTCGTTATCTGGAAGAAGGCTTCCTTAGCCTCTCCTCCCTGGCCCTCAGATACATGCCTCGTACCACTCGAAGTGTAGCACCCTTAACCCGTATCCGTCATCGAATTAGGGTTACGAGGTATTACCGATCAATACACATCATTTAACATACAATACTCATACATTTATGCATTCATACTCAAATACCATTCAACACAATCACATTGTCCCTTATAAGAGCCTGCGAGGCCTTAAACATGCTTTAGAAGTTGTTCGGGACTAAACCAATAACATACGAAATTTTTGGAAAACTTAGAAAATTTTCATCCATACAGGGGTCACACGCTTGTGTGTGAAGCAGCCGTGTGCCTCTCACGGCGGCCCGGTTACACGCCGTGTCTGAGGCCGTGTGGAAACAGGGCATACATACTGACTTGGGTCACACGGCTAACCACACGCCTGTGTGTCTAACCCGTGTGCCCTTCGAAATAGCCACACACGCACGTGTGATAGGCCGTGTACTAGGCCGTGCCAAACCTGTAGGGTATACTGACTTATGCAACACGGCCAAATCACACGCCCGTGTGCTAGGCCGTGTGCCATTTAGGGGGTATACTGACTTGTACCACACGGCCAGTCACACGCCTGTGTGTGAGACCGTGTGGAGCATACTGACTTCAATTTAATTCCAACACCAGGGGACACACGGCCGTGTAACATGACCATGTGTCGTACAGGGCTGAACACACGCCCGTGTCCCTGCCTATGTGGACAAAAATAGGCCATTTGCAAGGCCAATTTGCCACCCATTATGCACATACCTATCCAAGATCAAAGAGCACCATTTCATCACACAACTAAATAACCAAAATCATCATCCAATTGCACAAATACTATATCCATTTCAACCAATTTCAATACTCAATTCAATGCCATTTACCTAAATATTATCATGCATTTTCCATTTATGTGATTAATTCATATCAAGTCATCATTTGCATATTTCCATTCCATCTATTACTTGCCAAAACATACCATATTTATAAACTTATATATAACCAAAACATTATACCAAATTAAGCCAAATCACATGTCTTAAAATTATACCATAACATGTACCAAAATTACTAGTTCAAGTAACCATAACTATCATCTTATAACTAGCCTATACATGCCATATTTACATATATCCACAAATTCATAAGTACCAATCGACAACTGGATAGTGTGATACGTAACTCCGACTTTATCCGAATCGAGCAAGCTATCGAACCTCTATAATACAAGGAAAAGAAACAGAGTAAGCTTTATAGCTTAGTATGCCCGTATAATTCAGAATTAAACTTACCATTCATACATAATCAAGACAACAAATAAGGTAAACTCAATTAAATTTCCAAATGCCTAACACAAGCATTCATCAATAAGTTAGTCACATAAATACATGTAATCATCCATTATCTAAATTGCAATACTTAATACATTGTATCATATCAAATTCACATATATCAAATACATCATTTGTGTAATAGTTCGGTTTAGAACCTAGTCGGAATAGTGGTTTTGGGACAACAAATCTGAGTCAAAAAAATATTTTAATATTATTTTCCGTGTTTACAGTATGTGATTAAGCATGTGTAAAAGTTTCGTGAATTAATTTTGTTGTTTGTGTGCTTAATTTGAGAAAAGGACTTAATCGCGTAAAATGTAAAAGTGGCATTCTAATTGAATAAGTGCCGAATTGTTATTGTCTTTAATATGTGAAGTCCTTAAGAGGTTATTATGCCATTAATATGTTAATGGACATTTATGACCAACCATTATGTATTATTATATGATTTTATTAAAGGTTAATTTTGTAAATTAGGAAATAAGTTAAGTTAAATAAAATAAAACATTAAAAGATGATTATTATCATCTTGTTTAGCCGAATTTTAAAGAAAAAAAGAAACAAAAGAAGCAAAATAGGGTTCTGCCATTACTAAGCTTGATTAAGGTATGTAATTTGTTCGGTTTTTGATAATTTCTACGTTTTTGTGATCGTTGCTTCATGTTCTCTCAAGCCCATGCATTAATTTTGGAATTTGATGATGATTTTAAAATGTGCCATTGATGAATACTTGAGTTTTGTGATAGTTGATGATGAAATATGAAATATATGTGTTAGATTAACATCTTTTGTCTTTGGATTTTTGGTGAATTTGAGTAATTTGGAGTAAATTGTGAAAATAATATTTTGAGGGACTAAAATGTGGAATAAATAAATATATGGGCTTATATAAAGCATGTGAATATTCGACCAAGCATGGGTAATATGAAATTTTGTGTATTTTGTGATTTTGTGAAATAGGGACTTAAATGTCAAAATGTGAAAATATAAGGGCTAATTTGTAAATTACCCTAAATGTGTATTTTTGGATTGAATTGAATGAATTGGTGAATAAAAGAGTTAAATTTGAATATGTATAGATCAAGAACCAAAGAAAATGGATTTAGACCGAGGAAAGTCGAAAGTGATCGAGTAGTCGAATCCGTCCGTTTATTCAGAAATACGAGGTAAGTCTATATACAAATAAATGTATTTAAGTTGATTTATTCATATTCATATATTATTGAATTGTGATGAATGGTTTTGGAAGATATACATGTGAAAACGGGGAAAGTATCGACAATGTGTCAATGTCTGAAAAGTCTCGTACGAGCCTTAGGAATAGATAGGATTCATATGTCATGACATAGGGTTCCGATATGTGATATCGTGTAAGACCACGTCTGGGACATTGGCATCGATTTGAGAATTATGTGTAAGACCATGTCTGGGACATTGGCATCATATATGTTTTCGTGTAAGACCTTGTCTGGGACAGTGGCATCGATATTTGATTACATGTAAGACCACGTCTGGGACGTTGGAATTGTACGAGTATTTCGAGTTATCCGATTATCCTATTTGATTTTGAATGGTTCAACGGGCAATTTTGAGAAATGAAAGACTATGTAAAATGTGTAATCATTTCAGGTACGTTGATGTGTATACTATGTTTAAGCATGAAAGGTAAGTATATGTGAATTTGCAAAAGAAAGATATGTGCATAGATTCAATGAGACAAAATGTGATATATGTATGAATGTGCTATGATCAAAAGAGATATTTAGAGATATGATTTGTTGGTAAGCTATGGTTAAACAAATGAGCCAAAGAAGAATTATGAGATTGCAATTGAGATATATTATTGATAATGTATTTGATATGTTTATGAATGTTTAATTGTTAAGTTTATTTGTATATGGCTTACTAAGCTTTTGAAAGCTTACTTTGTGTGTGTTTACATTGTTTTATAGATCGTTAAAGCTACAGAAGGCTCGGGGATCATCGAGGATCGTCGCCACACTATCAAACTCTATTTTGGTACCTTTTGAAAGTGTATATATTAAAGTATGGCATGTATAGTGTAACACCCCAAACTCGGCCTAGACGTTTCGACCGTATCTGACGTGTCACATCAAAGTGTCTTTCAAAATCAAGGCTTGTTGTTAGAACACCATTTTTAAGTAAAAACCCATTTAGTTTTTATTGCTTGTGGAAAAGTTTGGCAAATTAAGTTGTTAAGTTTGAAAAATTTCTTATTAAAATGATTGCCATGTTTGTTACCATTTGTTTCTTAGGTAATTAAAAATTCGCGGAAGCTACTCTAATTGAAATCATCTTGCAGTTTGAAAATGCGTGCTTGTCGTCAAAACAGTTATTAATTTTTTTAAAAAACTTATTTGTATCAGGTTGGCAGGTCAAAAAAAGAAATTAAAAACCCAATCAAAAAGAAAATTAAATCCACCAAAAGCCTTATTACCAAAATCAATAGTGTAACATCCTGAAAGTGGGCCTATGCATTTTTGGTTTAATTGTACGAAATGAAATATCTTATGTGTTATGAATATATTTTGAACACTTTTGGAAACCTGGAAACGTATGGAAATGTTAAGTTTAAAAGAGCCGATCGAAAATTTTTGGAAACTTAGAAATGACCTAGAAATGACGAGTTTTAAGGTTTAAAAGGGGAAATTAAGGCAAGGTGTCCTTAAAAGAAAAAGTTTGTGGAATTTGACACAGAAACAGGCTTGGAAAAGTGGTCTGAAGATGCCACTTAGGGCCTATGGAAATGGCGCCATATGCAAGAGGAATGGGCCTGAGTTCGAGTCACTTGGGAAGCAAATAAAGGAGGTTTTATTTTTGCTTCCAGAAGACTGAGGTGGACGGCACATGGCTATAAATTAGGAGCTTTTATTATTTTATAAATAATGGATAAATAAGGGATTTATTTGTCATTATTTTCAAGAGATAATTGTTGGATTAAATTCTTTTAATTTGAATAAAGAAATAAAGAGGAAAATAAGGGAGAAGTGATGGCCAAGTAAGGGACTTTGAGTTTAATAATTTCGGCTAAGTAAGGATAGTTGCTGAATTATCTTTTATTTTAAGTGATAATTAAAGGATAAAGTTATCAGATAGAGGAGTGGTGGCCAAGTAAGGGACTCCTTAGATGATAATTTCGGCTATAAAAGGAAGGAAGGAGGGCTACTCATCAATTTGTGCTTCCTCCTTCTCTGCCGCGAATTCTTAGTGCTCTCCTCTCTTCTCTTCTCTTTTCTTTTGTCAAGTCGAGATTAAGTAATTGTTGGAACCTAGCCGAATATTTTCCTCTCCATTAGAAGCCATAGCCGAATCCTCCATCTTTATTCTTCCTTCTCTTTTCTTTCCAATCCATCAAAAGCCGAATCTTTGAGGGCTTCAAGCATAGGTCTTTGTCGATTTCTTCAAGTAAGGGTAAGATCTCATTCGGTTTCATCCTTTTTCTTAAGATTTGCCGAAATCTAGGACTAACCCATTAATATCTTGTTGCGAAACTTTGAAGAGATCTTTTGGGATTTACTAAGTGTCGACTACAAGGAAGGAGAAGTTCTTTTCAGAAGGTACACCATAGGCCACGTGTTCCCTAGTTATTCGGTGAGTTTGGGATTTAAAATCCACAAGGTAAGTTTAAGTATACTAATCCTACTAGGATTTGGATTTATGGCCGAATGGCTTTTTATTAAAGTAGTAGGTGATTAATCAAATGTAGGGATTAAGGATCCAAGCATTAGATCAAGCTTTTCGGGATCTCAAGGAAATTTTAAGCGAATCAGTGTGTACCCCACACTAATTCTTAATATGTTTTATGGTTGTGTTTAATTAAAATATGTGATATTAAGAATATGAAAGTGGCTAAGGTACCATGTTATGGTACTAAATACTCGAGCACGTTTCCTACTCCTATTAGGATTACTTAAATATGTTATATTTAACATGTGAAATATGATAAGAATGTGAATTTAAGTATGATATGCATGATATGAATAATATGGGTCATTCGGGATATATGAAAAGGGGAAGTGAATGTGATGACTACGGTCTCACTATCGAATGTGGTGACTTGGTCACATTATCGAATGTGGTGACTTCGATCACATTATCTCGAATGTGGTAACCGGTTACATTATCTCGAATGTGGTGTCTCATGACACAATTATCCGAGTGGCTATGCCAAAAAATTTTATATGGGCGATGAGCACGCGTCATCGCAGCTGATCGCCTTCGATGGTGTGTAGCGGATGGAGGGTTAACTTAGTAGTCCCACGGTGTGTGGCTGGCGTGTGCGGGGTGTGCAGCGGATGGACAACTAGGTTTGGGTTTGGGAATGCATCATAACTTTGTATTCTATGTTTTGAATGTGTAATATGTGATATGCCCGATTCTATTATGATTTAGTGTCGTGTACACATTGAGTCATTTGACTCACCCGTTGGGAACATTTTTGGTGATGATGCAGTGATGGACCGGGACAGGAGAACTTGTGGTGGCCATGCTCAACATGAAGTTTATATTTTTGAGGACTCTTGAATTTATTTTAGTACTTTGAATTATTTTGGGAATTATTTGATGTAATAAGGCCATAAGGCCATAGTTGAATTACTTTACACTTATTTTTATTTATTATGATTATGAATTTTATCCATTAAAATTTAATTAAAATTTCTTTTAAACTAAACCCTAAATATTTTGTCACTTAAGATAAAAGGGATTTCAATATAAAACGAACCTGTTTTCAACACAAGCCCAACCCAAAACAATATTTTTCTTAAAATCACACAAGTTTTCCTAAGAACAAAAGAATTTTGAACCGGTTTACTCGAGGAACATACCAAATCTGGTCAAAGCTCGTGGGCCGGGTTTGGGGTGTTTTAGTTTGGTATCAGAGCCCAATTTTAAACTCTCGGCCTGTGGGCTAAGGCCCAAAACGTTTTCAAATCGAGCCCGAATGAGTTTTATGAAAGTATTTTTGAAAATGAGCAGGTTTTCTGGCATGGCACCTAAGTCTCGACCCATGATCCACCAGGTAAGTACCCCTAACCATTGTGTGATTATGTGGTTTATGTTATGAATTATGGAAGGGTAGAAGAGGAATGGAGCGTAGAATAGCATGATAGGAACTTGAACCCTAGGACTAGTTTACTCAAAACACAAACACATAAGACTTAATTCCATTAAACAAACCTATGACTAAGGCGCCGAGTTAGGGTGTGGTAACCATTGTGCGCATGTCTAGGATTGGATCCGAAAGAGCTGGTACTTAAGCAGTCCTAGTGACTCACCTCCTCTTCGGCAGGAATCTGCACTGGTGCGTAGCTTTGGTTCACCCTAACCAAGAGGACTCGGTCATAGGCTAAACACAATGACTAAAACCCGAAAGGGAACTAGCCGTGTTTTTATAAACCCTAGTTTTAAAACTCTTAAAATTACCTTTTTAATTTGTGAGAACTATTTTTACAAAATTCTTTCGAAAAAATTTTGATTTATAAAATTACAAAAATACCCCTAGTGGTAAATTACAAAAATACCCTTGGTTTATAAAATGACCAACTACCCAACAGTTTTGCCAAAATTTCATTATTTTATCAATGTTCAAAAACCCTAATTTGCAAACTAACAAAGATACCTTGATTTTGGGAAAATTACAAAATTGCCCCTAACTTACAAAATTACCAAAATGACCTTGATTTTCAAAATTTTTGCAACATCACCGTTTTGGAAAGTAAAATTCTCAAAAAGAACCCTCAAAGTTTTGCAAATTTTGAAATATCCCTGATTTATTAAACTTTACAAATTTACCCTGGTTAATTACCAAAATACCCCCGAGTTCCAAAATTACCGAAATACCCCCGAATTTTAAATTTTTTTCAAAATACCCCCGGGATTTCAAAATTACCAAAATACCCTTATTGACAAAATCACCAAGGAACCTTATTTTGACAAATTACGAAAATACCCCTGTAGGACAAAATTACGAAAATACCCCTAGGTAGGGAAATGGATGGAATGGCCATAAAAGTGTAGTAAATGATGTTGTGAATGAATGTGACTTCATGTGTCTCTGCTTATGAATGTGAATGTGACTCCCTGAGTTAGAGTAGTGAACTTGAACTAGAAACTTTGGTTGATCAAAAGAACTACTTCTGAACATCTCTTTTCATAAAACTGTTCGCGAATAATCAGTGGAACAAAATTTTGGATGCATAAAACTTTTTAATCAGATTAAATCGTGACGTTAGAAATGAGTTCTAGGGGACGTGAACTTAGAGATTGTGCCTAGAAAGTATGATGGTTCTATTAAGATCAGAGTGCGCAGCGTAAGCATAGTGCGGTGAGAAGGATTGCACGACTGTTAGTAAGTAATTTCGAGGACAAAATTATTTTTAAGGAGGGTAGAACTGTAACATCCTGAAAGTGGCCCGATGCATTTTTGGTTTAATTGTACGAAATGACATATCTTATGTGTTATGAATATATTTTGAACACTTTTGGAAACCTGGAAATGTATGGAAATGTTAAGTTTAAAAGAGCCGATCGAAAATTTTTGGAAACTTAGAAATGACCTAGAAATGACGAGTTTTAAGGTTTAAAAGGGGAAATTAAGGCAAGGTGGCCTTAAAAGAAAAAGTTTGTGGAATTTGACACACAAACAGGCTTGGAAAAGTGGTCTGAAGATGCCACTTAGGGCCTATGGAAATGGCGCCATATGCAAGAGGAATGGGCCTGAGTTCGAGTAACTTGGGAAGCAAATAAAGGAGGTTTTATTTTTGCTTCCAGTAAGACTGAGTGGACGGCACATGGCTATAAATTAGGAGCTTTTATTATTTTATAAATAGTGGATAAATAAGGGATTTATTTATCATTATTTTCAAGAGATAATTGTTGGATTAAATTCTTTTAATTTGAATAAAGAAATAAAGAGGAAAATAAGGAGAAGTGATGGCCAAGTAAGGGACTTTGAGTTTAATAATTTCGGCTAAGTAAGGATAGTTCTTTGAATTATCTTTTATTTTAAGTGATAATTAAAGGATAAAGTTATCAGATAGAGGAGTGGAGGCCAAGTAAGGGACTCCTTAGATGATAATTTCGGCTATAAAAGGAAGGAAGGAGGGCTACTCATCAATTTGTGCTTCCTCCTTTCTCTGCCGAATTCTTAGTGCTCTCCTCTCTTCTCTTCTCTTTTTCTTTTGTCAAGTCGAGATTAAGTAATTGTTGGAACCTAGCCGAATATTTTCCTCTCCATTAGAAGCCATAGCCGAATCCTCCATCTTTATTCTTCCTTCTCTTTTCTTTCCAATCCATCAAAAGCCGAATCTTTGAGGGGCTTCAAGCATAGGTACTGTCGATTTCTTCAAGTAAGGGTAAGATCTCATTCGGTTTCATCCTTTTTTCTTAAGATTTGCCGAAATCTAGGACTAACCCCATTAATATCTTGTTTAGAAACTTTGAAGAGATCTTTGGGATTTACTAAGTGTCGACTACAAGGAAGGAGAAGTTCTTTTCAGAAGGTACACCATAGGCCACGTGTTCCCTAGTTATTCGGTGAGTTTGGGATTTAAAATCCACAAGGTAAGTTTAAGTATACTAATCCTACTAGGATTTGGATTTATGGCCGAATGGCTTTTTATTAAAGTAGTAGGTGATTAATCAAATGTAGGGATTAAGGATCCAAGCATTAGATCAAGCTTTTCGGGATCTCAAGGAAATTTTAAGCGAATCGGTGTGTACCCCACACTAATTCTTAATATGTTTTATGGTCGTGTTTAATTAAAATATGTGATATTAAGAATATGAAAGTGGCTAAGGTACCATGTTATGGTACTAAATACTCAGCACGTTTCCTACTCCTATTAGGATTACGAAATATGTTATATTTAACATGTGAAATATGATAAGAATGTGAATTTAAGTATGATATGCATGATATGAATAATATGGGTCATTCGGGATATATGAAAAAGGGGAAGTGAATGTGATGACTACGGTCTCACTATCCGAATGTGGTGACCGGTCACATTATCCGAATGTGGTGACTTGGTCACATTATCCGAATGTGGTAACCGGTTACATTATCTCGAATGTGGTGTCTCATGACACAATTATCCGTGGCTATGCCACAAATTTTATATGGGCGATGAGCACGTCGATCGCAAATGATCGCTTCGATGGTGTGTGTAGCGGATGGAGGGTTGACTTAGTAGTCCCCACGGTGTGGACCGGCAGTACGGGGTGTGTAGCGGATGGACAACTAGGTTTGTGTTTGGGAATACATGATAACTTTGTATTCTATGTTTTGAATGTGTAATATGTGATATGCCTGATTCTATTATGATTTAGTTTCGTGTACACATTGAGTCTGTTTGACTCACCCGTTGGGGAACATTTTTTGGTGATGAAGCAGTGATGGACCAGGGACGGCAGAACTTGTGGTGGCCATGCTCAACATGAAGTTTATATTTTTGAGGACTCTTGAAATTATTTTAGTACTTTGAATTATTTTGGGAATTATTTGATGTAATAAGGCCATAAGGCCATAGTTGAATTACTTTACACTTATTTTTATTTATAATGATTATGAATTTTATCTATTAAAATTTAATTAAAATTTCTTTTAAACTAAACCCTAAATATTTTGTCACTTAAGATAAAAGGGATTTCAATATAAAACGAACCTATTTTCAACACAAGCCCAACCCAAAACAATATTTTTCTTAAAATCACACAAGTTTTCCTAAGAACAAAAGAATTTTGAACCGGTTTACTCGAGGAACATACCAAATCTGGTCAAAGCTCGTGGGCCGGGTTTGGGGTGTTTCAAATAGCCCAATATAAAAGAAATATATACGTCTAAAACAACCATCAGCGAACGTGTGGCCACCTCTGAGTTCCTCGCGGCTCCAAATCGCCTAAGGCTGGGGATTACCTGTACAGTTAAAAGAAAGGGTGAGTTTATGAAAACTCAGTGTGTAATCCCCCTATCACTCAATCAGTAAAACATGCAGTAATAGTCTGGGCCTAAGCCCTGTTCAGTACCGGTGCAGTGTGGGCCTTAGCCCAAAATAATAAAAGTGTAGTGTGGGCCTTAGCCCATTACAGTATCAGAATCAGAAACAGAATACATGTGGCCCTAAGCCCAATATAGTGACAGTATCAGTAAGAAAAATGCAACAATGAAATCATGCAACCCATCCCAATCCAGCCAACACACCACCCGTACCAACCAACACACCATGTGGGGATAAAATCGACCCACCCCGCCAATACACCAATATCAGCACCGGTTGCGGCACTAATCAGTATTGCAGCAAAGTTGCTAGTAATCAGAATGGCTAAGAGCCGTAAATAAGATAGCTATAACGCCATGAGTACAGTAATATGATTGGCACTAAGCCATCAGTAGTAATAATATGATCGACACACAGCCATCAGTAATGGTAATATGATCGGCACACAGCCATCAGTATTGGTAAAATGACCGGCACAAAGCCATCTGTAGCAGTGATATGACCGGTACACGACCATCGATGAGTGATGATATGGCCCGCACACGACCATCGAGTAGCATGGCAACAAAGGTCGCCACAATGGTATCGCGACAAAAGCGCGATAACGATATATGTGGCAAAACCACCCGAGCTGAAGACTTCCTCCATAACAGTATCCCAACCCCATGCAATATGTCGTGTATGGAAAATATCATGCTCAGAATCAGTCATAAAAATCACAGACAAATCAGTTATTTAAATCACAGACAGATCAGTCATTTAAATCACAGACAGATCAGTCATTTACGTCACAGACAAATCAATCATTTACATCGCAAACAAGTCAATCATTTACCCTCGAGGGGCAAAATAGTCCTTTTACCCTTTGGGGGTATATCGGTCAATTCACCTAAAAGAGGTATTACAGTCATTTTACTTATAGGGGCATCACGGTCATTTTACCCTACAGGGGCATTACGGTCAATTTACCCTACAGGGGCATTACGATCATTTTATCCTACAGGGGTATTACGATCATTTTATCCTACAGGGGTATTACGGTCATTTTACCCTACAGGGGCATTTCGGTAATTCTACCCTACAGGGGTATTTCGATAATTCTACCCTACCTTAGGGTCTCGGTACAGTTAATGACCTTTCCAAAGGCCTATAGTCGCCTTGAGCGACACAGATAATCCATTTAGTTAAAACAGTGTAAATGGGCTCAAAGCCCAATATTCGGCCCAAATGGGTCCACACGCTCGTGTGGCCCATTCGGCCAAAATTCAACCACGGCTATGCGAACTTCATAGCCCAATCCAGTTTCTGCTACTTTTCATAAATTTTATCCGTGTGGGGCCCACGAGCCCTTTGGGCCCACACTCCCATTTCGGCCCAACGAGGCCCATAACGGCCCAAGTGCACGAGAACACTCGTAGTGGCCTCTTCAGTCTACCACCCTCGATTGTGGGCTCAGTTTTTCCCCACGAGCGATCGCACGCTCGTGTGGCCTCAATTGCCGAAATTTTGGCTTTTCGGCTTTTGCCGGTTAACAGCAGAGATAGTGTGATTACACACCTTTTTACGAAGTCGTTCCAAGATCTACGAGCACCCAACCTAGATTCATCAAGATCCAACGTTAGTCCTTAGTTGTTAGGGTAACACCCTCTTAATAACACTTAATCCGAAATACCTTTCTTACCTTGTTTGAATGAGGGTGACCTTAATCCCTCAACGAACGCTGTTCAGAAACGACCACACGCCTTCGATGCTTTCCTAAAGTACAGTCGAGAACCAATTAGTAAGTGGTAGGGCATATTCAGCCAACCCCAAAAACATGAGGTAACTTTATTCCCTTACCGGACGTTTGAGAACGAAAGTGTGACTCCTCCAAACCGTTCACACTTCACCACTCCTCTAGCAAGGCCCTAGAATCGCAATGAGTGCAATACATGAAGAATGAAATAACAATCGGTTAATGGGGTTATTCAGTTTTGGAAAAGAATAGAAGAGCATAGGTACATTCGGTTTTAAAAGAAAGTAGAGATTAGCCTTTGATCACTTACCGATTGTCAGAGCCGTTGCAGAATTGAAACAGAGAGGGGACAGTGTTGAGTTTTGGCTAGAGTAGGAACCACCCAGAGAAGAGAAGAATCTGAATCGAAAAGGGAGGGGAGAACTTTCGGTCACAAGCCGAAAAAGAGAAAGAGTCACAAGGCTAGGGTGATAGGTTCGGCCGAAAGAAATCAATAGGCACGAAGGGAGTTGGCCGAAACTTGAAAAGAATAGAGAAGAAGGAGAGGTTTCAGAAGATGTTGTTGCAAATGAGGGGAGAGGAATGGACTTGAAAACAAAATAGTTTACTTTACCCGAATGGTAGGAGTCGAATACCCAAAATGCACAAATGACCACTTGCAAATTCAGCACAGGAGAGCAAAGAAAGAAAAGAGCTTAACAGTTTTTAGAAACCGGAGACAATCTGACCAAAACTGAGAGAAAAACCCCTCAGCTGAATTTCCTAAGGCCTTAGAGTCCCATTTCGGCACCACTACTCCCACCAAATTCGAATTCCCCTCTTTCCTCCTAAAATCACTCCTGTTCACAAACCTCAACAACCGAAAATCCCCCTTTTCACTCCCCAAATTTGGCTAACAACAACCCCATTCAAATCTGTTCAAACTTCTGGTGTTTTAGTCAAACCCAAACTCCTCCCATGGCCAACAGTAAAAATAATCTCCATTAGTATAAACAGGGATTCGAACCTCAGACCACTAGTACACTCTACACGCCACTTTCCACCTTTACCAGCAGACTCCTTGTCTCATGATTTCACCAAAAATATTTATAAAGCCTTCAAGCTAAGGCTAAGATTCACTTAAGATCAAAAAAGTAAAAATTTTGCTAAAGCCCAGGTTTGAACCCAAGACTTCTCCAACACTTCTTAGGACCCTTAACCACTCAAGCTGTTATTTATTTGTGTCCTTCCCTTGCACATCCAAATACTTATGTGCAGCCTTCACTATTCCTCTGCTCAAGGCCCATTCCTTCTTGGCTCAAATTTGGGGCGTTACAATTAACCCCTCCTTAAAGAAATTTCATCCCCGAAATTTCCAAATAACAAGATAGTCGCACCACACAGACTTCACCACCACGCTTCCGCTGCGTACTCTGATTTCAAAACATTACTATAGCCTCTTGAACCACGTTCGCGTGTATCTCTCGTGCCCATTATCTATTCGTGTTTTATCAAAACTAACAATTTTATGAAAATCGAAGTTTCACTACAGTTTCAGTCCCCTATGGCTTCAGTTTGCTCTATCTAGAGCAGTATAATCTAATTTCTAAAGTAGTCACAGTATTTCCTAACTTACCGCATTTCAATTTCTAAACAGACAAAAGTATTCAGAAAACTTACGGATTCGATGCCGGAGACTCGGTGTGCCACACTTTTCAGAAGAAGTATCTCAAAACACTTCATATATTCAAAAACAACCTTTTGGAATCCAAAAATTTGAAAACCCATTCCACAGCCGAGTTTTGCAACTTGGATCTGATACCACTAAATGTAACACCCCAAAACCGGCCTAGATGTTTTGACCGTATTTGACGTGTCACATCGAAGTGTCTTTCAAAAGCAAGGCTTGTTGTTAGAACACCGTTTTTAAGTAAAAACCCATTTAGTTTTTATTGCTTGAGGAAAAGTTTGGCAAATTAAGTTGTTAAGTTTGAAAAATCGCTTATTAAAATGATTGCCAGGTTTGTTACCATTTGTTTCTTAGGTAATTAAAATTCACGGAAGCTACTCTAATTAAAATCATCTTGCATTTTGAAAATGCGTGCTTGTCGTCAAAACAGTTATTAATTTTTTTAACACTTATTTGTATCAGGTTGGTAGTTCAAAATAAGAAATTAAAAACCCAATAAAAAAGAAAATTAAATCCACCAAAGGCCTTATTACCAAAATCAATAGCCCAATATAAAAGAAATATATACGTCTAAAAAAACCATCAGCGAACGTGTGGCCACCTCCGAGTCCCTCGCGGCTCCAAATCGTCTAAGGCTGGGGATTACCTGTACAATTAAAAGAAAGGGTGAGTTTATGAAAACTCAGTGTGTAATCCCCCTATCACTCAATCAGTAAAACATGTAGTAATAGTCTGGGCCTGAGCCCTGTTCAGTACCGGTGCAGTGTGGGCATTAGCCCAAAATAGTAACAGTGTAGTGTGGGCCTTAGCCCATTACAGTATCAGAATCAGAAACAGAATACATGTGGCCCTAAGCCCAATACAGTGACAGTATCAGTAATAGAAATACAACAATGCAATCATGCAACCCATCCCAATCCAGCAAACACACCACCCGTACCAAGCAACACACCCTGTGGGGATAAAATCGACCCACCCCGCCAACACACCAATATCAGCACCGGTTGCGGCACTAATCGAGATCGCGGCAAAGCGCGCGATGAATCAATTGCTAAGAACCGTAAACAGGATAGCTATAACGCCAAGAGTACAGTAATTTTATTGGCACAAACCTATCAGTAGTAGTAATATGATCGGCACACAGCCATCAGTAATGGTAATATGATCGGCACACAGCCATCAGTAATGGTAATATGCTCAGTACAAAGCCATCAGTAGCAGTGATATGATCGGCAAGCAACCATCAGTAGCATCGCAGCAAAGGCGCCAAAGAACGATATCGCGAGCAAAGTTGCGATAAAGATATGTTGCAAAGCCACTAGTAACAGTGATTGTGGCAGAGCCACCAGTACAATACTTCCTCCATAATAGTATCCCAACCCCATAGAGTAAGTCGTGTATGGAAAATGTCATGCTCAGAATTAGTCATACAAATCACAGACAAATTAGTCATTTAAATCACAGACATATCAATCATTTAAATCACAGACAGATCCGTCATTTACGTCACAGACAAATCAATCATTTACATCGCAAACAAATCAATCATTTACCCTCGAGGGGCAAAATAGTCATTTTACCCTTTGGGGGTATATCGGTCAATTCAGGTATTATAGTCATTTTACCTACAGGGGCATCACGGTCATTTTACCCTACAGGGGCATTACGATCATTTTACCCTACAGGGGCATTACGATCATTTTATCCTACAGGGGTATCACGGTCATTTTACCCTAGAGGGGTATTACGAACATTTTACCCTATAGGGGTATTACGGTCATTTTACCCTACAGGGGCATTTCGATAATTCTACCGTACAGGGGTATTTTGGTAATTCTACCCTACCCTAGGGTCTCGGTATAGTTAACGACCTTTTCGAGGGCCTACAGTCACCTCGAGCGACACAGATAATCCATTTGGTCAAAACAGTGTAAATGGTCTCAAAGCCCAATATTCGGCCCAAATGGGCCCACACGCTCGTGTGGCCCATTTGGCCCAAATTCAAACACGACTATACGAGCTTCATAGCCCAATCCAGTTTCTGCTACTTTTCGTAAATTTTATCCATGTGAGGCCCACGAGCCCTTTGGGCCCACATGGCCCATTTTAGCCCAATGAGGCCCATAACGACCCAAGTGTACGAGAACACTCGTAGTGGCCTCTTCAGTTTACCGCCCTCGGTTGTGGGCTCAGTTTTTCCCCACGAGTGATCGCACGCTCGTGAGGCCTCAAATGCCGAAATTTCGGCTTTTTAGCTTTTGTCAATTAACAGCAGAGATAGTGTGATTACACACCTTTTTACAGAGTCGTTCCAAGATCTACGAGCACCCAACCTAGATTCATCAAGATCCAACGTTAGTCCTTAGTTGTTAGGGTAACACCCTCTTAATAACACTTAATCCGAAATACCTTTCTTACCTTGTTTGAATGAGGGTGACCTTAATCCCTCAACGAACGCTGTTCAGAAACGACCACATGCCTTCGTTATTTTCCTAAAGTACAGTCGAGAACCAATTAGTAAGTGGTAGGGCATATTCGGCCAACCCCAAAAACATGAGGTAACTTTATTCCCTTACCGGACGTTTGAGAATGAAAGTGTGACTCCTCGAAACCGTTCACACTTCACCACTCCTCGAGGAAGGCCCTAGAATCGTAATGAGTGCAGTACGTGAAGAATGAAATAACAATTGGTTAATAGAGTTATTCGGTTTTGAAAAAGAATAGAAGAGCATAGGTGCATTCGGTTTTAAAAGAAAGCAGAGATTAGCCTTTGATCACTTACCGATTGTTAGAGCCGTTGCAGAATCGAAACAGAGAGGGGACAATGTAGAGTTTCAGCTAGAGTAGGAACCAACCAGAGAAGAGAAGAATCTGAATCGAAAAGGGAGGGGAGAACTTTCGGTCACAAGCCGAAAAAGAGAAAGACTCACAAGGCTAGGGTGATAGGTTCGGCCAAAAGAAATCAATAGGCACGAAGGTAGTTGGTCGAAACTTGAAAAGAATAGAGAAGAAGGGGAGGTTTCGGCAGATGTTGTTGCAAATGAGGGGAGAGGAATGGACTTGAAAACAAAATAGTTTACTTTACCCGAATGGTAGGAGTCGAATACCAAAAATGCACAAATGACCACTTGCAAATTCGGCACAGGAGAGCAAAGAAAGAAAAGAGCTTAACATTTTTTAGAAACCGGTGACAATCTGACCAAAACTGAGAGAAAAACCCCTCAGCCGAATTTCCTAAGGCCTTAGAGTCCCATTTTGGCACCACTACTCCCAACAAATTTGAATTCCCCTCTTTCCTCCTAAAATCACTCCTGCTCACAAACCTCAACAACAAAAAAATCCCCCTTTTCACTCCCCAAATTCAGTTAACAACAACCCCATTCAAATCTATTCAAACTTCTAGTATTTCAGTCAAACACAAACTCCTCCCATGGCCAACAGTAAAAATTATCTCCATTTGCATAAACAGGGATTCGAACCTCAGACCACTAGTACACTCCACATGCCACTTTCCACCTTTACCAGCAGACTCCTTGTCTCATGATTTCACCAAAAATATTTATAAAGCCTTCAAGCTAAGGCCAAGATTCACTTTAGAGCAAAAAGTAAAATTTTTTATAAAGCCCATGTTTGAACCCAAGACTTCTCCAACACTTCTCAGGACCCTTAACCACTCAAGCAGTTTTTTATTTGTGTCCTTCCCTTGCACATCCAAATACTTATGTGCAGCATTCACTGCTCCCCTGCTCAAGGCCCATTCCATCTAGGCCCAAATTTGGGGCGTTACATATTGTCTAGTATTTTTTGATTATGTTTTGAAAGGTGTAAAAATAGCCATGTGATATGGCTAGATAATGAATATGATGTGAATGAGTTGTTTATGCTACATGATGCATAGTTTGGTATGGTTTGATGGCTAATAGTTGGTCTAATAAGATGGTCAAATCTATGATAAGTTTTATGATGCAAAGTTGGTATGTTTTGGATGAATGGCTAGTATATTGAATTGGTAAGTTTTGGTTGGTTTATACTTAGAAATGTTATGATGATAATGTGCTAAATGGCACATAAGTTGGTATGATTGATATGTTCTTGAATGGCTAAAAAAGATGGTCATTTTGGTATGTTTTGTTTGCATTGGAGATATGATTTGAATTGGTATAATACTTGTAGGTATAACCCAAAGTGTGGTTGGTAAATTGGCCTTGTAAATGGCCTATACTTGCCCACACGGTTGAGCAGACGGGCGTGTGGCTCGACCGTGTCCTTCGTGGTTGTATTTCAAAACAAGTCAGACTCGACCACGGGCTAGACACACGGACGTGTAACTGGCCGTGTGGTGCAAGTCAGTGTCGACAATGGGTGAGGCAAACGGGCGTGTCTCAGGCCGTGTGGACAAGTCAGTATGTATGCCCTGTTTTTCCACGGCTTAGACACATGGGCTTGTCTGAGGCTGTGTGAGGCACACGGCCTGCCCACACGGGCGTGTGACATTTGTAACTTTGAAAAATGTTTGATTTTTTGAAAAAATTTTGTATGATTCTGGTTTAGTCCTGACTCCGTTCTAATGTATGTTTAAGGTCTGGTAGACCTCATTAAGGGACTATATGCTTGTGTTTTTCCATGATAGGATGATGATATATTTTATGATGTGAAATGTTCGTAAAAGTTTTTGATTGTCCGGTAATGCCTCTTAACCCTAGACCGGTAATGGTTACGGGTTAGGGGTGTTACATTTTATTGGTATCAGAGCTACGATTTAGTCGATTCTAAGACTAACGCAGCGTGTGAGAGTCTAGCTATACATGCCATATATAAGAATTGTGATAGTGTTATGAATCCTGACGTATAAAATGTGTTTTTCGTATAGTAATGGATCCCGAAAGAGCTGTAGCTGACGATGTTGAAAGTAATGCGCCTGCGCCCACTCAAGGGACAGTGCCATCTGATTCGAGACCGGCTACTAGCAGTCAGGAAGGAGAAGCTTAACAAGCCTTCTTCCAAATGATGAATGAGTGGTTCACTCAATACGTTAGAACAAATCCAGTTGTTTCACAACCTCCGCCCCCACCCAATCCTCCTCAGACTTCTGTTGTACCACTGGTTATGAACTTGAATCTGTTGAATAAGCCTCCGGTCGATAAAATTCGTAAATATGGCGCTGAAGAGTTCAGGGCTACCAATGAAGATGATGCTGAGAAAGCTGAGTTTTGGCTAGAGAACACAATTCGAGTGTTTGATGAAATGTCATTGACTCCTGATGAATGTATAAAATGTGTCGTTTCCTTACTACGAGATGCAGCTTATCAGTGGTGGAAGACTTTGATTTCTGTTGTTCCAAAAGAACAGGCTACATGGGATTTCTTTCAGTCTGAATTCTGGAAGAAATATATCAGTAAGAGATTTATAGATCAGAAATGGAAAGAGTTTCTTGAACTGAAACAGGGTCGCATGTCTGTCACTAAATATGTAACACCCCAAACCCGGCCTAGACGTTACGACCGGATTTGGCATGCCACATGGAAAGGTTGTTAAAGAAACTACGCGGTTGTTGAAAATTTCGAGTTTTGTTTTCATTTTGAAAACCGGATTCATTTTTAAGGTATTCTTGCAAAACGTTATTAGTATTACTAACACCAAAAACTTATTTTATAACAAAAATCAGATTCAGTGGGTTTCAAAAATATGACGTTTTGAAAACAGTGGTTGTAGTTTTAAGAAAATCCTGTGTTTAATTATCAATAGTTTGTGGACCGTCCATAAATATTTTGGAAAACGGTTATTTATGTTTTTAGGAAAACCCCATTTCGATCAATTCATAATAAATCGTAAATGCGTTAAAAACAAAAAAAAAAACCAAATTAAAATCCCAATGGCCTTATTATAGAACATAATCCCAAATTAAAATAAATTTAAAGTAATGTAAAACGGAGTTTACTAAAGAATCAGTGCATGGCCACCACAGAGTCCACCTCGGCTCCAAATCCTCAAAGCTAGGGATTACCTGCAAAATTAAGCGAGGGGGTGAGTTACGAGAACTCAGTGTGTAATCCCTACTCGAACATCAACTGGGCCCGAGCCCATTCAGATACCAACTGGCCTTAGCCCTTACGAAATCAAATTGGGCGAAGCCCATACAGAAACGAACTGGGCCTGAGCCCTATTTAGCATGGTATAGCAGATAATGAATGCAATGCAACCCAGTCCAACCTAAATATCCATCCGCTACACACCACCCATTCTAGCCAAAACACACCGGTGGGGATTTCTACAATCAACCCTCATCCGCTACACACCATCGATGGTAGTCACGCTGCTCATCGCCGAAATTGTGGCAGTGCCACCGAAATAATGTGACAGGGTCACTGAAATTTGTGGTAGAGCCACCGAAATACACTTCCCCGATCAATCAATATCTCTTTCCCACGCAACATGTCATAATGGTATAATGTGATGGATGCAAACATATATCATAGTATGTCGGATAATCAGAACACACATCCAATCATGCTAATTTACCCAAAATGGTATAGTCATAAGTTTACTTACCTGGTATATCTCCAACAATACCCACTAGGATATTTCAATTGCATTCCCGTTATGGGTATTTCAACTTTTAGCCGACACATAGTATAACACAAACCAAAACGAAATAAAGGTGTGAGATTACACACCTGATTATGCGAAGAACTATACACTCCTGATCGCCGTCACTCTCACTAGCGGGAAAAACAACGATTTGCCTATGCCAAACAGATATCGGCCCTCTACCACAACCCGGCAGAAAATCTCAAGCCACTGACACCTTACGTCATTTGAACTTGGGAGCAGAGACTACGAGTCCACTCCCTTCAGGCTCCCTTAACGCAACTTCCTTAGATTGGCTAGCACTCGCCTCCATGAAGAAAATCTTGATCAGTAAAGTATCACAGTAAAACAGTGATGGTTGTCTAACAATGAGGTTTTGTTATGGCAGAATAAAACGAAATGAAAATAGTAACAAAGGAACCAGAGAGAAAACTCCTTACCTTGATTAAAGAGGAACTGATCCAAGACAGATTCGGCTATGGGATCTTATGATATCGAAGAACCAAACACCCACGACAACCGGCACCTGAGAGAACACCAAGCTTTCGGTTGCAAGGTGTTCGGCCTATCTAACGAGAGTCTACCACGAATCACTGAAAGAAACAGGGTCACAACATGATGGAGTAATCAGTTATGAAAGAGAACCAAATTCGGTTTGTGATTTAAAAGATGACTGTTCGGCTTTTATGAAAAGAGAAAGAAGAAGAACATATGTGCCAAACAAAATATAAAAGAAACCATTACCTTCAGCAATCGAATAAACAAGATGAATCTGATTCACTTGGGACCAAAAGAGCTATTCGGCTTAAGGAGAGAAATAGAAGGAAGACAATGAAGGAGCAGCAAAGTTTCGGCTATGAAGAGAATAAAGAAGAAAAACAGTTGGGAAGAAGGGATGAAGGGAAAAAGAGATGCACAAGTGGTCACTCTATAGGTTCGGCTAATAACAAATAGACAAGAAGAGATGAAGAAAGTGAGCTGAGAGTTTCGGCACAAGCAAAGAATAGGAAAACCCGAAAGGAAAATCAAAAGAGCTTTGCAAAGTTCGGCACTCCCCACAACATATGACCGATTATGCTAACAAAATTTGCCTAAGAAACCAAAAGAACATATGGCACACACCTACATTAACTAAAACCGAAAATACTCCCTCACACCTCCCCACTTTCGGTCAAACACTTCCACACACCCACTCCCACAATTCTCTCCTTGATTTACTCCCCCATTCACTCTCCATCCACCATTTGAAATGGTTGACCAAGTCCCACTCCTCCATCTCCTCTACACCATCCATTTAAACTTTTTGACCAATTCAACTTTTCCTTAGTAGAGTCCCACGCCTACTCCACCACCTCTCCACCTTGGACACAAAAATAAAGTTCCTTGTTGCAGCAGATAGGATTCGAACTCTCTCCCCCCTTCCATGCTCCCTGAAACGCCAACCACTAGGCCACCTTGCTACTTGTGACATCCAGGCACAACAATTATTCTTAAGACCTGCTTCCACTAGCTCTCCTCCCTTAAGTGCCAAAAAGAAAAAAAATTATTATGACTCAAACTTGACCCCAGGCCTTCTCAAGGCCCCTAAACACCTCAAACCAACACACAGAACCAACACAACACGCAATAACACCAATTTCACAGACCTCTAAATTTTAGGATGTTACAGTTCTACCCCCTTTAAAGAAATTTCAGCCTCGAAATTTACCTGATCAAAAAAGATGAGGGTATTGCTGTCGAATTGCCTCCTCCGGCTCCCACATGGCTTCCTCCGAACCGTGATTACGCCACAACACCTTAACCAGTGGAACAGACTTCCTTCTCAATACTTTGACCTCTCGATCCAAAATCTGCACTAGTTCTTCCTCAAAAGACAGATCAGGTCTAACCTCAATTTCTTCCACCGGCACCATGTGAGATGGGTCAGAACGGTAGCGCCTCAGCATCGAAACATGGAATACATCATGTATCTGATTCAACTCCGGAGGTAACTCAAGCTGATAGGCGACCGATCCCACACGTTTAACTATCCGATAAGGCCCGATGAATCTGGGGCTCAACTTGCCCTTTCGTCCAAATCTTAAAACTTTCTTCCAAGGTGAAACTTTCAGAAAGACCTGATCACCCACTGAGAATTCTATTTCTTTACGCTTCAGATCTGCGTACGATTTCTGCCTATCGGAAGCTTCCTTTAATCGAGCCCGAATTAACTTAACCTTTTCCTCTGTTTCTGAGATCAATTCTGGACCCAACAATTGTCGCTCACCCAACTCTGTCCAACAGGTAGGAGTACGACACCTACGACCACACAACACCTCGTAGGGTGCCATCTGAATGCTGGATTGATAACTGTTGTTGTACGCAAATTCTGCTAACGGTAGATAATCTTCCCAACTACCTCTGAAGTCGATTACACAGCCCCTTAACATATTTTCCTGAAACTGAATTACCCTTTCCTACTGACCATCAGCCTGTGGGTGGAACGCTGTGCTAAAATCTAGCCTTGTACCCAAAGCTTCATGTAATGCTTTCCAAAACCGAGATGTAAATCTAGGGTCCTTGTCTGAGATGATAGACACTGGAACCCCATGTAATCTCACAATTTCTGCCACATACAGCTTAGCCAACTTCTGTAACGAATAGTCGGTACGAATCGGTATGAAGTGTGCAAATTTCGTCAACTGATCGACAATCACCCACACCGAATCCTTCTTATTAGTAGTTAGGGGTAGCCCACTAACAAAATACATCGTTATCTTCTCCCACTTCCAAAGTGGAATCTTCACCGTTTGCAGCAATCCCGAAGGCAACTGATGCTCCGCCTTCACTTGCTGACATGTCAAACACTTACTCACAAAGTCGGTAACTTCCCGTTTTAGACCAGGCGACCAATACTGTTCACGCAGGTCTCGGTACATCTTACTTCCACCAGGATGCATAGTGTATGGGCTACTATGCGCTTCCCGTGGAATCATCTGCCTTAATTCAGAGTCCTTCGGCATACAAATTCTTCCACGGAAACATAATACCCCTTCACCGCTCAGACCAAAATCCCCTGTCTCTCCACCTTCCACTTGCTGAAGTCGAGAACTTAACAATTCGTCTAACAATTGCTTCTCTTTAATCTGACTTACCCATGTCAGTTTCACTTGAAGTTTGGCTAACAAACTACCATCTTCATACAAACTGAGATGACCAAACATCGCCCTCAAATCCGTTATCACTTTACGACTTAATGCATCTGCCACTATGTTAGCCTTACCCGGGTGATATTCGATCGACCAATCATAATCTTTCAGCAACTCAATCCACCTTCGTTGCCTTAAATTCAACTTCTTCTGGGTAAGGAGATATTTCAGGCTCTTATGGTCAGTGTAGATAGTCAACTTTTCCCCGTACAGGTAGTGTCTCCATATCTTCAGGGCGAACACCACATCAGCTAGCTCCAAGTCATGAGTAGGATAATTCACTTCATGTGGCCTTAGTTGACGAGATGCATACGCTGCCATCTTCCCTTCTTGCATTAACACACAACCCAAACCTGTGTGCGATGCATCACAATAGACGGCAAATTCCTTCCCAGCCTCAGGCTGAATCAACACTAGTGCCTCAGTCAGAATCTTCTTTAACTTATCAAAACTTTCTTGCTGTTCATCGGCCCAAACAAACGGTACTCCTTTTCGCAATAACTTGGTCAGAGGTGCAGCAATCAACGAGAACCCCTCAACGAACCTTCTGTAGTACCCAGCCAAACCCAAAAAACTTTAGATTTCTGATACTGACTTAGGTGGCTTCCAATCCAACACTGCTTCAACCTTCCGAGGATCGGCTCTAATCCCCTCGGTAGATACAACATGACCCAAGAACGTCACTTCCTTCAGCCAAAACTCGCACTTACTGAATTTAGCGTAAAGTTGTTTCTCTCTCAATATCTGCAGAACAACCCGAAGATGCGAATCATGCTCCTCTTCAGTCCTTGAGTACACCAAGATATCATCTATGAATACAACGACAAACCAGTCTAGGTAGGGTTGGAATACCCGGTTCATCATATCCATAAATGCGGCTGGTGCATTCGTTAACCCAAACGGCATCACTAGAAACTCATAATGCCCATAACGCGTTCGGAAAGGAGTCTTATGAATATCCGCCTCCTTGACCTTTAGCTGATGATACCCCGACCTTAGATCTATCTTCGACAAAACCGAAGCTCCTCGTAGCTGATCGAACAAATCGTCAATCCTTCGTAACGGGTATTTATTCTTAATAGTCAACTTGTTCAGCTGACGATAGTCAATGCACATACGCATCGACCCATCCTTTTTCTTGACGAACAAAATCGGTGCTCCCCACGGAGATACACTTGGTCAGATAAATCCACAATCCAACAGCTCTTGGATCTGAGCTTTAAGTTCCACCAGCTCTTTCGGCGCCATCCTATAAGGGGTGATGGACACCGGAGCCGTTCCCGGAAGTAGCTCAATGCCAAATTCCACCTCGCGATTCGGAGGCAACCCCGGAAGCTCTTCAGGAAAGACGTCTGAGAACTCCTTTACCATTCTAACATCCCCTATAGACAATTCTTTAACATTCGATGAGCTGATGAAAGCTAGGAACGCCTCGCACCCTTTTCGCACCATCCTCTCTGCCTTTAATGCTGAAATCACATGAGATAGATAATCCCTTCTTTCTCCTATCACAATCACCTCTTCATCCTCGGAAGTCTTCAATATCATGCGCTTAGTGGCACAATCCAAATTTGCATGATGCTTAACTAGCCAGTCCATGCCTAAGATCAGATCAAACTCGCCGAACGGTAGTTCCTTCAAATCTGCCAGAATTACCACCCCCTGAACTTCTAGAGGCACATCCCTATACAATTTATTCACTACCACAGATTGTCCTAAAGGGCTAATCACTGACATTTCTCTAGAAGCAACCTCAGATTCTATACCTAGAGTCCCAGACACAGTACAAGCAACATATGAATGGTTTGATCCAATATCTAACAAAGCAGTAAATGGCACATCAAATATAAGAAACGTACCGGTTATGACGTCCGGTGCGTCGCCATCATCTCGACGTCTAGCCGCATAAACCAATCCAGGCTGTCTTGCATCTGTATTCCCAGCACCTCTGCCCGGTGCTCCACGACCTCGACCAAATCCATCTCCTCCTCTGGCCGGACCATGACCCCTCGGCGATTACTGACCACCTCTCCTTGACTGTGCAAATCCCTGACCTATCGTCCGCACCCTTGCCACCTCTTGTGGACAGTCCTTTATCAGATGATCCCTAGATCCACACTTGAAACATCCTCCAGTTCTTCTCCAACACTCCCCCGAATGCATTTTTCCATACTGAACACACGGTCGCAACTGACCAACAGCAACAGGCATCCCCACTCTAGCTGGCCCATCCAACCTAGGCCTCTTTTGGAAACCCCCAGATGATCCTGATGACCCAAAACTTCTCTTATTTTTGCCCCTATCTTTATCCCGGTTTTGCCTCTCAGAATGTTTCAATTCCTCGGTAATCTTTGCTTTCTCGATCAAAATGGCAAAATCTCTTTCTCGCTGCAGAGCTATCAGTACTCGCAGCTCGTCTCGCAGACCATCCTCGAACCGTACACAACGCTCATAATAAGTTGCAACTATACCCCGAGCATAACGACTTAAACATAGAAACTCCGCCTCATATTCTGCTACGGATTTATTCCCCTAGACCAAGTTCAGAAATGCTTTCCTCTGGGTGTCCACATAACTCACCCCAACATATTTTACCTGGAAAGCTGTCTTAAAGAAGTCCCAGGTAATACGATCCGTTAAAGTACCTTCCCTCACTGTGAGCCACCACTGGTATGCCTCATCTCGTAGGAGGGACACCGCTCCTTTCAATTTCTCCTCTGCTGTGCAGTCTAGATCGTCCATAATTCGTTCAACTGCTTCCAGCCAGTATTTAGCTACGTTTGGGGCTACACCAGAAATGCCCCTAAATATCTCAGCCCCATTTGCCCGGAGTCACTCAGGAATAGATTTCTGGGCTACCGATCTAGTACTTGCTCCAGCAACCCACTCCAAAACTCACAGCATAGCTTGGGACAAAGCATCGTCCCCTCCAGCTCGATCATGGGACCCCGTCTCGATCCACCGGTGATGCGAGTGCTTCCATTTCGAGCATGTGCCCGGATGCTTGGACCAACCCCAAAGACTTCCGGCCTCTACCTCGGCCACGTCTACCGCGTCCACCTCCTCTAGTGCTCATGTTTACTGGATCGAATTAATCTGATTAAGGATTTTTATGAATCAATATATAATTCCACTGTTTATTAACAAATATCTTATGAAGACAAATTTAAAAGTGGTTTTCGCGAATCGAATCCCTATTGTCTCAATCTCTACAGTCTTAACTCTTATAGCTAGCAGTCATAAAACACTAACTCTAATAGTTTCTTCCTAAAATCATTTCCAAATATCAAACAATGTCAGAAGACTTATGAATTTGGTGTCGGAGGCTCGGGTGCCATACTTCCAGAAAAACGTACATTTCTTAAACCATATTTCAAACCAATTTCTGGAAAACATTTTTGAACCCGTTCCACAGCCAAGTTTTACAACCTAGGCTCTGATACCGCAAAATGTAACACCCCAAACCCGACCTAGACGTTACGACCGGATTTGGCATGCCACATGGAAAGGTTGTTAAAGAAACTACGCGGTTGTTGAAAATTTCGAGTTTTATTTTCATTTTGAAAACCAGATTTGTTTTTAAGGTATTCTTGCAAAACGTTATTAGTATTACTAACACCGAAAACTTATTTTATAGCAAAAATCAGATTCAGTGGGTTTCAGAAATATGACGTTTTGAAAACAGCGGTTGTAGTTTTAAGAAAATCCCGTGTTTAATTATCAATAGTTTGTGGACAGTCCATAAATATTTTGGAAAATGGTTATTTACGTTTTTAGGAAAACCCAATTTTGATCAATTCATAATAAATCGTAAATGCATTAAAAATAAAAAAAAAACCAAATTAAAATCCCAGTGGCCTTATTATAGAACATAATCCCAAATTAAAATAAATTTAAAGTAATGTAAAACGGAGTTTACTAAAGAATCAGTGCATGGCCACCACAGAGTCCACCTCGGCTCCAAATTCTCAAAGCTAGGGATTACCTGCAAAATTAAGCAGAGGGGTGAGTTACGAGAACTCAGTGTGTAATCCCCTACTTGAACATCAACTGGGTCCGAGCCTATTCAGATACCAACTGGCCTTAGCCCTTACGAAATCAAATTGGGTGAAGCCCATACAGAAACAAACTGGGCCTGAGCCCTATTTAGCATGGTATAGCAGATAATGAATGCAATACAACACAGTCCAACCTAAATATCCATCCACTACACACCACCCATTCCAGCCAAAACACACCGGTGGGGATTTCTACAATCAACCCTCATCCGCTACACACCATCGATGGCAGTCACGCTGCTCATCGCCGAAATTGTGGCAGTGCCAATAATGTGACAGGGTGACCGAAATTTGTGGCAGAGCCACCGAAATACACTTCCCCGATCAATCAATATCCCTTTCCCATGCAACATGTCATAACGTCATAATGTGATGGATGCAAACATATATCATAGTATGTCGGATAATCAGAACACACATCCAATCATGCTAATTTACCGAAAATGGTATAGTCATAAGTTTACTTACCTGGTATATCTCCAACAATACCCACTAGGATATTTCAATTGCATTCCCGTTACGGGTATTTCGGCTTTTAGCCGACACATAGTATAACACAAACCAAAACGAAATAAAGGTGTGAGATTACACACTTGATTATGCGAAGAACTATACACTCCTGATCGCCGTCACTCTCACTAGCGGGAACAACAACGATTTGCCTATCCCAAACAGATGTCGACTCTCTACCACAACCCGACGGAAAATCTCAAACTGCTAACACCTTACGTCGTTTGAACTTGGGAGCAGAGACTACGAGTCCACTCCCCTCAGGCTCTCTTAACGCAACTTCTTTAGATTGGCTAGCACTCGCCTCCATGAAGAAAATCTTGATCAGTAAAGTATCACAGTGAAACAGTGATGGTTGTCTAACAAGGAGGTTTGGTTATGGCAGAATAAAACGAAATGAAAATAGTCACAAAGGAACCAGAGAGAAAACTCCTTACCTTGATTAAAGAGGAACCGATCCAAGACAGATTCAGCTATGGGATCTTATGATATCAGAAGAACCAAACACTGCTGACAACTTTGGCACCCAGAGAACACCAAGCTTTTGGTTGCAAGGTGTTTGGCCTATCTAACGAGAGTCTACCATGAATCACAGAAAGAAATAGGGTAACAACGTGATGGAGTAATCAGTTACGAAAGAGAACCAAATTCGGTTTGTGATTTAAAAGATGAGTGTTTGGCTTTTATGAAAAGAGAAAGAAGAAGAATAAATGTGCCAAACAAAATATAAAAGAAACCATTACCTTCAGCAATCGAATAAACAAGATGAATCTGATTCACTTGGGACCAAAAGAGCTATTCGGCTTAAGGAGAGAAATAGAAGGAAGACAATGAAGGAGCAGCAAAGTTTCGGCTATGAAGAGAATAAAGAAGAAAAATAGTTGGGAAGAAGGGATGAAGGGAAAAACAGATGCACAAGTGCTCACTCTATAGGTTCGGCTAATAACAAATAGACAAGAAGAGATGAAGAAAGTGAGCTGACAGTTTTGGCACAAGCAAAGAATAGGAAAACCTAAAAGGAAAATCAAAAGAGCTTTGCAAAGTTCGGCACTCCCCACAACATATGATCGATTATGGTAACAAAATTTGCCTAAGAAACCAAAAGAACATACGGAACACACCTACATTAACTAAAACAAAAAATACTCCCTCACACCTCCCCACTTTCGGCCAAACACTTCCACACACCCACTCCCACGATTCTCTCCTTGATTTACTCCCCCATTCACTCTCCATCCACAATTTGAAATGGTTGACCAAGTCCCACTCCTCCATCTCCTCTACACCATCCATTTAAACCTTTTGACTAATTCAACTTCTCCTTGGTAGAGTCCCACGCCTACTCCACCATCTCTCCACCTTGGACACAAAAATAAAGTTCCTTGTTGCAGCAGATAGGATTCGAACTCTCTCCCCCCTTCCATGCTCCCGGAAACGCCAACCACTAGGCCACCTTGCTACTTGTGACATCCAGACACAATAATTATTCTTAAGACATGCTTCCACTAGCTCTCCTCCCTTAAGTGCGAAAAAGAAAATTTTTTATTAGGACTCAAACTCGACCCCAGGCCTTCTCAGGGCCCTAAACGCCTCAAACCAACACATAGAACCAACACAACATGCAATAACACCAATTTTACAGACCCCTAAATTTCAGGATGTTACAGAATATGAGCGAGAATTCGTGAGATTAAGTCAATATGCTCGGTAATGTGTTTCGACTGAAGCCATAATGTGTAAACGGTTTGAAGACGGTCTGAATGAAGATATTCATTTGCTAGTTGGAATTCTAGAAATAAAAGAATTTGTTGTGCTTGTTGATTGAGCGTGTAAAGTTGAGGCACTCGAGAAAGATAAAAGAAAAGCTGAGACAGAAGCTAGAGATGTGAGAAAGAGATTCTCAAGTAAATCATTTCAGTCTGCTTCAAAGAAATTCAGAGATGAGCATAGCCGTTCAAAAGCTAATGTGGGACATTCGAATAGAGATCGAGCTAGATTGCAGTCGAACTTTAAAGCTCCAGCTCCAGCTCCAGCTAAATGTGCGATCTGAGCGACCTAAATGTAAGCATTGTGGCAAAAGACATTCGAGTAATTGTAGATTGAATGACCGAGCCTGTTTTAGGTGTAGATCATTAGATTATTTCATTCGGGACTGTCCAGAATCAGTTGAACAAGAGATTGTACAGAATCCAAAGTCAGATAATGCTTCAGTTAGAGGTAGACCTTCTAGAAACACAAGAAATGTTAGTGGTAGCAGAGAGCTATGAAAGATACAGTTGCGAGATCTGAAGCTAGAGCACCTGCCAGAGCTTATACCATTCGAGCTCGTGAGGAAGCTTCGTCTCCAGATGTTATTATGGGTAAATTTACTCTTTATGATACTTTTGTGATTGCATTGATAGATCTAGGGTCTACTAATTCTTATGTATGCATGAACTTATTATCCAATAAGACTTTGCCTCTACTGAATTTGTAATTAGAGTATCGAACCACTTAGGTAAAAGTGTCATGGTTGACAAAGTAAGCAAGAATTGTCCGTTGATGTTTCGAGATGTCTGCTTTCCGGCTGATCTGATGCTATTACCTTTTGATGAGTTTGATAAATTTTAATTAAAAGTGGCAAAAACTGGATTGGGCTATGTAGATCACATAGCCGTGATTGAATTTGGGCCAAATGGGCTACATGAGCATGTGGGCCCATTTGGGCAGAACATTGGGCTTTGAGCCCATTTATACTGTTTCGACCAAATAGATTATCTGTGTCGCTTGAGGTGACTGTAGGCCTTCGAAAAGGTCGTTAACTGTACCGAGACCCGTAGGGAGTAAAATGATTGAAAACCCCTAGTGAGTAAAATGACCAAAATACCCCTAAAAGGGCAAAATTACCATTTTACCCCTAATACATGAAAATGACTATTTTACCCCTAGAGATAGATTGATAGATGAAAATATGTATTGTATGACTGTACTGAGTAGGACATGTTGCATACACGAAATATTGATGACATGGCATACTGCATGGGGTGGGGATTCTGTTATGGAGAAAGTGCATTCACATCGTGGCTCGCCACACATATCGATCATTGGTGGCTCGCCACATTTATCATTACTAGTGGCCTTGCCACATATACTGTACTGGCAGCTCTGCTGCGTTATTATTACTGGCAGCTATGCTGCAATATTGGTGTGAGGGCTGGGTAGGTCGACTTTCTCCCCACGTGGTGTGTTGGGTGAGTACGGGTGGTGTGATGGCTGGATTGGGGTGGGTTTGCATACTTGCACCATACTAATACTATATCGGGCTTAGGCCCACAGTGTTTTTGTATTGGGCTAAGGCCCACACTATACTGTTACTGAACAGGGCTCAAGCCCAGACTGTTACTGCATGTACTACTGATTGAGTGATAGAGGATTTCACACTGAGTTCTCGTAACTCACCCTTTTCTTTTGACTGTACAGGTAATCCCCAGACTTAGTGGATTTGGAGCGGCGAGGGACTCGGAGGGGGCCACACGAGCGAGGATGTCTGTTTAAACGTAGTTAATTAAATATTTTATATTGGGTTGATATTTTTGTAACAAGGCCTCTAGTAATTTTTAATTTCTTTTCATTGGGTTTTAAATTACTTATTTTGAACTGCTAAATGGATACAAATAAGTTTTCACAACTAATAACTATTTTACAAGGCAAACACATATTTTCATCTTCAAGATAACCGTAAATGGAGTAGCTTTCCCGAATTTAAACCCACAATAACAAACATGGTAACCGTTTTTCTAAGCGTTGGTTTTTATAACTTACCAATGGTTTCCTAAGAAATACGAACTAAATGGATTTTTACTCAAATGATTTTCTCCCATCAGAATTTAATTTCGTAAAACACTTCGATGTGACACGCCAGGTTCGGCTGTAAAGTCTAGGCCAGGTTTGGGGTGTTACATTTAGTGGTATCAGAGCCAGGTTGCAAAAACTCGGCTGTGGAATGGGTTTGAAAAGTTTTTCTGAAAGTAGATTTTTAAGATTTGAAATGTTTTCGAAAGATGTACAAGTGTGGCACATCGAGTCTCCGATGCCAAATCTGTAAGTTCTCTAAACTGATATACTGTGAAACTCTAGATAGAGGAAATTGAAATCGTAGGAGATTGTAAACTGTAGTGAGACCTCGATATGCGAAAACAAACCTCTAATGACTATTTTCATAATATATTTATTAATAATTACTAAAATTATAAGCTGATACATAAGACTTTTTAATCAGATAAATCGCATATCGAAATGAGCACAAGAGGTACTCGCGGAAAGGGTAACTGAGACGGGGTCTTATGATCGAGCTGCTGGGGATGATGCTCTATCCCAAGCAATGCTCCGTGTTCTAGAGAGGGTTGCTGGAGCTAGAACTGGAACAGTGGGCCGAGGGTCAATTTTAGAACGACTCCGGTCTAATGGAGCGAAAATTTTTAGAGGTATTTCTGGAGTAGCCCCAAATGTGGCGGAGTACTGGTTAGAGGCAACTGAACGAATAATGGACAACCTTGACTGTACTATAGAGCAAAAATTAAAAGGGGCAGTGTCCTTACTGCGATATGAGGCCTACCAATGGTGGCTTATCGTGAGAGAGAGTACGCATGCCGACCGAGTAACATGGGATTTCTTTAAGGCGGCCTTCCAAGGGAAATATATGGGCGTAAGTTATGTGGACGCCCGACGAAAAGAATTTCTGAGCCTGACCCAAGGGAGTAAGACGGTGGCAAAATATGAGGCAGAATTCTTGCGGTTGAGTCGGTATGCTCGAGGGATAGTAGCAACTGAGTATGAACACTGTGTGTATTTTGAGGATGGCCTCCGAGACGAGTTAAGGGTATTGATAGCTCCGCAGAGGGAGCGAGATTTTGGTGCTCTTGTTGAAAAGGCAAAGATTGCTGAAGAGGTGAAGCGCTCGGAGCACCAGAACCGTGAAAAAGATAAGGGTAAAAATAAGAGGGATTTTAGGCTCTCAAGTTCCTCTGGGAGGCCTATTAAGAAGGCCAAGGTTGATGGTCCGGTTCGGACTGGAGTTCCTGTTGCTATTACTTGTGGGAGATCTCACCAGGGTGAGTGCTGGAAGAGGATTGGGGCATGCTTTAGATGTGGGTCCATGGATCATCGGGTTAAGGATTGTCCTTAGAGGCTGGTTCAGATACATGCTACAGGACCGGGTCATGTTCAGCCAGTGAGAGGTGGTCAGCAGCCACCGAGAGGCCGTGGGAAGGCAAGAGGTGGAAACGGTATGGGACAAGGTCGTGGAGCCCTAAGCAGAGGTACTGGTAACACTGTAGTGAGGCAGCCAGCTTTGGTATATGCTGCTCATCGCCGAGAGAATGGTGACGCCCCTGACGTTATAACCGGTACGTTCCTAACTTACAATGTACCCTACACTGCTTTAATTGATATTGGGTCTACACATCCGTACGTTGCATGTACTGTGTCGGGAACTTTGGGTATTTAGTTCAAAAATACTGTTAGTGAGATGACTGTGATAAGTCCACTAGGTCAGTCGATTAGGGTAAATAAGTTATTCAGAGATGTGCCCCTTGAGGTCCAAGGAGTAATTTTTCCAGCAGAGTTGATAGAACTACCGTTTGGTGAATTCGACCTTATTTTGGGTATGGATTGGCTGGTGAAACACCGAGCTAGTTTGGATTGTACTGCTAAGCATATGGTGTTAAAGACTACTGAGGATGAGGAGGTGGCTGTGATTGGGGAGCGAATGAATTATTTGTCTAACGTGGTCTCAGCGTTACGGGCTGAGAAATTGGTTCGCAAGGGTAGTGAGGCGTTTTTAGCCTATGTTAGTATTTCTGATTCTGAAGGTCCTTCTGTCAGAGATATTAGAACTGTTAAGGATTTTTCGGATGTATTTCCTGATGAGCTCCCTGGGTTGCCTCCGAACTGCGAAGTTGAATTTGGTATTGAGCTCTTACCTAGAATAGCTCCAGTGTCCATCGCCCCATATAGGATGGCACCGAAGGAGCTGGTGGAGTTAAAGGCTCAAATTCAGGAGCTACTAGACCGAGGATTCATTCGACCAAGTGTGTCTCCATGGGGAGCACCAGTATTGTTCATAAAGAAGAAAGATGGGTCCATGCACATGTGCATCGATTATCGGCAACTTAATAAACTGACCATAAAAAATAAGTATCCCTTGCCGAGAATCGACGATCTTTTTTATCAGCTACGAGGAGCTTCGATTTTCTCCAAAATAGATCTTCGCTCTGCTTAGAGTTAAGGAAGCTGATGTGTATAAGACTGCGTTTAGGACTCGGTATGGTCATTTCGAGTTCCTAGTGATGTCTTTTGGGCTAACGAATGCACTAGCTACTTTCATGGACCTGATGAACCGAGTGTTCCAGCCCTACCTGGATCAGTTTGTGGTGGTATTTATAGATGATATCTTGGTGTATTCGAGAACCGAGGATGATCATGATGCAAATCTCCAAATTGTTCTATAGACTTTAAAGGAGAAGCAACTATATGCTAAGTTCAGCAAGTGTGAGTTCTGGCTGCGAGAAGTGACATTTCTTGGTCACGTAGTGTCTGCCGAGGGGATTAGGGTGGATCCTCAAAAAATTGAAGCCGTGCTGGATTGGAAACCACCTAAGACCGTATCGGAGATTCGAAGCTTTCTGGGTCTGGCAGGGTATTACAGACATTTTGTTGAAGGGTTTTCCTTAATTGCTGCACCTCTGACTAAGTTGCTACGTAAAGGGGTACCGTTCAATTGGACTGATAAGCAGCAAGAAAGTTTTGAGAAACTAAAGAAGGTTCTGACTGAAGCCCCTGTCTTGATACAGCTAGAGTCTGGGAAGGAATTTATTGTCTACAGTGATGCATCACACATTGGATTGGGTTGTGTGCTGATGCAGGAGGGTAAGGTGGTTGCGTATGCGTCTCGCCAGCTTAAGCCTCACGAGGGGAATTTTCCTACTCACGACTTAGAGTTAGCCGCGGTGGTATTCGCGCTGAAAATTTGGAGGCACTACTTATACGGTGAGAAGTGTATTATCTACACCGATCACAAGAGCCTCAAGTACCTCCTCACCTAGAAGGAGCTGAATCTTAGGCAGCGAAGATGGATGGAGCTGTTTAAGGATTACAACTGCTCGATTGAGTATCACCCTGGTAAGGCTAACATGGTAGCTGACGCACTGAGCCGTAGGGCTGTATCTGATTTAAGAGCAATGTTTGCTCGTCTCAGCTTGTATGATGATGGTAGCTTGTTGGCTGAGCTTCAAGTGTGACCGACATGGACTGAGCAAATTAAGGGGAAACAATTGTTGGATGAGTCACTGGTTTCTCGTTTCCGACAAGTTACGAATGGAGTGACTGTAGATTTTGGGTTGAATGGTGAGGGAGTACTGTGTTTCCATGGGAGAGTCTGTGAACCGAGAGATTCTGAGTTAACACAATCTATACTGCGAGAGGCGCATAGTAGTCCATACGCTATGCATCCTGGCGGAAACAAGTTATATCGAGATCTTCGTAAGTTATATTGGTGGCCAGGACTAAAACACGAAGTTACTAATTTTGTGCGAAAGTGCTTGACGTGCCAGTAAGTTAAAGCTGCGCACCAACTGCCTTCAGGGTTACTGCAGCCAGTTAAGATTCCACTTTGGAAGCGGGGGAGAGTAACCATGGACTTTGTGAGTGGGTTAACGCCTACAAAGAAGGATTCGATATGGGTCATTGTAGATCGGTTGACTAAATCTGCTAATTTTATACCAGTCCGCACTGATTACTCATTGCAGAAGCTGGCAAAGTTGTATATGGCTGAGATTGTGAGACTGCATGGGGTACCGGTTTCCATCATATCTGACAAACTGCATGGGGTACTGGTTTCCATCATATCTGACAGAGACCCTCGATTCACATCTCAATTCTGGAAGAACTTACACGAGGCTTTGGGTACCAGGTTGGACTTCAGTACTGCGTTCCATCCTCAGACAGATGGTCAGTCAGAGAGGGTGATTCAGGTACTGGAGGACATGTTAAGAAGTTGTGTTATTGATTTTTGAGGCAGCTGGGAAGACTATTTGCCGCTGGCAGAGTTTGCGTATAATAATGTGACCACCACCCAAAGATTCAAATGGCACCGTACGAGGCGTTGTATGGTCGTAGGTGTCATACCCCTACTGTAACATCCCAATTTAGGGCCTAGTCAGAATAGTGGTGCCAGACCACAAATTTGAAGTAGAAACATGAGTTTTAAGGTTTATGATATGTTTGCATGAAAGTATGAAAGTTTCATGAAGTAATTCTGCTAATTGTGATTGAATTGTCCAATAGGACTAAATTGCAAAAATTACGAAATGTGAGATTCTAGAAGCTTTAAGTATGAAATAGCTTTGGATTATTAATTAGAGGTCCTTAAATAGCAATTTGCCCAATTTCTAATTTTTGGACAAAAATGGGCATGAGTGGGTGAAATTTGAAAGTATGGTAAAAAGGGCATTTTGGTCATTTGTCAAATAAATGATTAAAAAGATGAAATAGTCAAAATTTGATGCTCATCTTCTTCCCTTGGCCGAAAATTTCAAGAAGCCATAGCTAGGGTTGTTCAAATTTTTCAAGCTTGCTAGTAAGTGCATCCTAGCCCCATTTTTGATATTCTTTGTATTTTTGAAGTCCTCGTAACATGAGTTAGCTATTTTTAGCTATATGTTGAGCTAAGATTCATGTTAAAAAATATACCCATGTATGACATGCATGTATTTTGATGTTTTATGGAAGATTATGAGAGTTGGATGTAGAATAAACATCTTTTTCTAAGTGAATTCCATGAAAAATGCATGTAAGGACTAGTTTTTAAAAGTCATGAAATTGGTCATACATGAGTGATTTAGTGAGAATTGAAGGGTTGCTATAGTTGAGATTATGATTCGGCTATGCATAAAAAACAAGAATGTTGAATGACAATCACATTACGAGCCTTAGGGCAAAAGTGTAAATATGAGAAAGTTTAAGGGAAAAATGGTAATTTTGCTAAAGTATGAGTTATGAGTCAATTTAGTCAATGTGTGTATTAAATGTGTTGATTTATCATTGTAGATCAAGAAAAATGAAGCCCGAATCAAAACCGAGGCAAAAATAAAGTCGTGGACTAAATTGCACGTCTTCATACATTTTGAATACCAAGGTAAGTTTATGTGTAAACAATGCATTTATACATATTCATTGTTGATGCTAACTAGTGTGTAGCATGATTGAGAACCTATACGGTTCAAGTGGATTGAATGTGGTAGTTATTGAGTAATTGATGTATGAATTACGAAATAGATGTGTGATTGTGTAGCGATAATATTTGACGGTGGGCTAAGTGTGATACCACCTTAATACTTAACTACGATGGGCTGTGAACGATGCTATCGTTAAGTATATTATTTAGTGGGCTATGTACGAAACCACTACAATTACCCTATTGGGTAGGCTATGTGCGATACTACCCTACTATTTGATTGAGGTGGGCTAAGTGCGAAACCACCGAGTGATTTAGCTGTGTGGTTGAATTAGTGAGAAATCATGATGTGTTGTATCATGATAAATTGTGGTGTTGAGTGTCGGTATAAAAATGAATGAATGAAAGCATTAAGCTTGTGATGTGGTGGCAATATGGTAAGGGATAGAATGAGTAAGCATAGTTTTGGATGTGAATTGTCTTGTTTAGTATAATGCTAATTGTTGTTTAGCTCATACTATGTTGTTAATTGTTTATATGTAAACTTACTAAGCTTAAAGCTTACTCCCCTTTCTTTTCACTTGTCTTATAGAGCTAAAGAGTCGGGACGAGATACGCGGATAATTTGGAAGATTACCCACACTATCAGCTCACTTGGTATATTTAGACTTAGTGCTTTTGTATATGGCATGTATAGAGGCTAGACAAGTTAGTTTATGTTGTTGTATTGGCCAAGGGTGTGTTGGCCCTTTTGATTGGATAATCTATTTTGTATAATGCCATGGTTAATGGTTTACCTTATTATATGAAAAGATGTAGTTATCCATGCAAGTTTAGATTACAAAACATGAATTGTGTGATAATATGTTGAATGGATCCATGTTGTGTGAGCTAGAAGAGTGAAAAGAGCTGGGCAAATAGCCTTGTTCTTGTCCATATGGGTAGACACACGGGCGTGTGTCTAGGCCATGTGTGACACACGGTCAGCCCATGAGCCTGTGATTTGGCCGTGTATCCCCTGCATGTTAGAGTTTTAATTCAGAATAGACCACGAGCTAGCCACACGGGCGTGTGCCTAGGCCGTGTAAGATGGTCAGTGTTCACCACGGGTGGAGAACACGGGCGTGTTCTTAGACCGTGTGACACAAGCAGAATATTCAAGTTTTTATACACGGGGTAAGGACCTGGGCGTGTGTGACCACATGGCCTACCTACATGGGCGTGTCCCATTTCCCGTGGGCGTGTGGACCCTTGTTTAGGTGAAAGAAATTTTAAGATCGCAAAGATTTTCGGTAGGGTCTCGAAACCTTCATATGTATGTTTAAGGCCTTCTGAGTCCTTAATGAGTTCGTTGTGGTGACCATAGAGAGTAGTCAAGTTGTGACAAAAGTAGTGTGATCAAGTGGATTAAGCCTGTAATGCCTTGAGCTCGGTTCTAGCATAGAATACGGGTAAAGGGTGTTACATTTAGTGGTACCAGAGCTATAGTTTAGTCGGTTCTCGGACTACCGTTGCGGGTGTAAGAGTCTAGCTATACATGCCATGTAACACCCCAAACTCAGCCTAGAAGTTAGGCCCGAATCTGGCGTGTCATATTGAAGTGTTTTTGCAAAAACCTTGTTTTCATTGAAAACCCTTCTAAAGAAAAGTTAAGTAAAATCTAGTTTGCTTTCAAAACGAGGTGTATCCAAAAAGAAACCATTTCCTTGTTACTATGTAAGAAAAAAAATTTCCTTTGACAACGGAAGCTCATTCTTAAAACACAATTACTTTAAAAAAACTTGAAATACGTTTAAAAGAAATAAATCCAGGTTTCGTTTCAAAATTTCAATGCATAGTGGAAGTAATGGAATAATAACTAGAGGGAAAGCCTTATACAATCCGAAATAAATTAACCTAAAATAAATAACTTAAAATCCAGAATTTAGATATTAAGAAAACAAGTCTAATCGTCTTGCGAGTTGGCCACCTCTGAGTCCCTCCATCCGTCGAACCGCCTACTGAGGATCACCTGAGAAAATTAAAAGAGGGAGTGAGTTTTCGAAAACTCAGTGTGTACGACCCTCGCCAAACAAATAGCATACATATCATATTATTAACATCATAATATCATACATGCAATGCTGTGCAAAACCCTCACCAAATAATCCATCCGATACACTTCGTCTCCGTCCTACCGAAACACATCTGTGGGGATTTCTAAATCGACCCATCCATCCGATACACTTCAAGGGTAGCCCGGTTGCTGTAACATCCTAGATTTAGGGGCTTGGCATTATTTGTGTTGCTATGTGTTGCATGTTTTGTTTGTTCTTTTTATGTGTTTGGGGGATCCCGGGAAGGCTCGGGGTTAAGCTTGAGCCTTGGTGAAAATTCTGTTTTAGGCACTTTAGGGGGAAAGCTAGCAGAGGCAGGTCTTAAGAATAAATATTTGGGTTTGATGACACAAGAAGAGAGGTGGTAAGGTGGCAAGGAGGCGCCACTTAAGAGTGCATGGAAGTGGCGTCACAAGGAAGTAGTAGCAGGGAGAAGGTTCGAATCCCACAAGCCTCACTGTGGAGTTTTGATTTTTGCGCCTAGGGAGCTAGAGTGGTGGATTCGGCTAGGGCTCTTCAAGGATGGGTGTTGAAAGAGTCAAACCGTTTGAATGAATGGCCATGAGGGATTTGGGGAGTTTGATTTGGTCAAACTATTCGAATGGGTGACGGGGAGCATTCGGTGGAGGAAATCAAGGAGAGGGTTGGTATTTGAGTGTTGGCCGAAAGTTGGAGTTTGGGGGGGAGGAGAGTGACGGCTATATGATGTTGTGGTTGGGGGATTTTCGGCATTGAGTGTGGGTTTACAAAACGAGATCTCCTAGTGAAGGTGTGCGAATTGGTGAGCCTTTGTTTCGTTTTGGGATGTCTAGCATTGTGTGCCGAAATTGCCTAAGATCACCTAAGGGTTTCTCTCCTTTTTCTTTTGGTGACTTTCAACTATTTTCTCATTTTTTTCTCTGAACTGCAAACCTCTCATTCGTGCACCTTGTTCTTAAAAGCTATCAAACCACCTTTGGCTGACTGTTTCCTTACCATACACCCTTCATATTACTTTTTGCCATCTTCTTTGCTCTTCTCTTAAGCACCATAATCGAATCCAAATCAACCCTCATCCCCTCTCTTGTCAAGCCGAAATACCTTTTCTTCTCTACTTTTTCTCCAAAGCCGAAACACCTTCTTGCTCCATTTCTTTTCTTCTTGTTCTTCATAGTTGAATCTCCCTAGTTCATCTTCTCTTGTTTCTTCTTCAAAATCGAATTGGCACCCTTCCATCGATTCTTGATAGAAGCCGAACATAGACTCTCTATTCGGCATATTCTTGTGGTGTTAAGAAGCTCTTCTCTCTTTTCATCTCATTTTTTTCTTAATCCTCGTTGCAATGGTTAACCGAAGGTTCTGACTCACTTCCTGAGCACTGACCAATTGTAGAAGGGTGTGTTCCGTCATCTCTTTTTCGTGTGGCCTGTTTTCAAAGGGGGGTTTTGGCAAGTATTCGTTGGCCGAATAGGAGGCAGGGATTCTTTATCGACTTGTTTGGCCGAAAGGCCACTCCTTTTGATCTATCTGGAGAACCGATTCTAACATGGTAATTATTTAGGGGCTCAAACGGTTTCTTAAGCCAAGTCTGTTAACGTTCGGCTTTTGTTGATCAAGGTAAGGAACTTCATCGATTTGTGTTCTTATTCCCTCTATTCTCTTTCAATGGCTTAACCCTGTTTCCTGATCAAGAATCTTTCATGGATACAAGAAATGGTCAAGTCAAGGAGGGGAGTGTACCCATAGTATCCATTCCAAACTTTAAACGTTGTGCGGTATCGGTGGTTTGGGATTTTCCGTCGGGCTGTGGTAGAGAGCCGATGTCTGCTTGGGATAGGCAGATAGCTGTCGTTCCTGTTAGCGAAAGCGTTGACATAGATAGCTTGGTATTACGCGTTATCAGGTGTGTACTATTCACACACTTATCTGTAGTTATGCTATTAACTGTAATGGCCAAACGCCGAAAGGATTGATGTGATAGGCAAAATACCCTTATGGGTAAGGTTGGAGACATCGGGTAAGTTCTTCATGGTTGATATTCTTGATTATATGCCTGTATGTATGTTTATTGTTATTCATATATGAAATAGTATCTGTTATGCATTGTGATGACGATTGCATACACATTGTGCACGATGTAAAGAGCATGGGCTCGGGAATTGAAAGGAGGGGGAAGTATTGATTAAGTGACTATTGTCACGAGTGGTCTGAGTACCACGGTGGTTAATACCACAATTGCTTATAATAGTGACTTGTCTCGGTGGTCTAAGACCACAGTGGGTTGGCCCCACGTAAACATAAACTATTCAGAGATCGTCACGGTGGTCTAAGACCACAGTGGGTTGGCCCCATGATTATATTAAGTGACTATTGTCACGAGTGACTATTGTCATGAGTGGTCTAGAACCATGGTGGTCATGAACCACAGTGGCATGATGCCACGAGTGTTTGGATGGAGAGTTAAACTGGGATTGGGCTGCATTGCATGCATGTGACATATGCTATATTGAGAGGGCTAAGGCCCAGTCTATGTTATACGGGGATTTACACACACTGAGTCTCGACGACTCACCCCTTTTTGCGAATTCTGTAGGTAATCAGTAGATAGCAGATTTGGAGCCGAGACAGACTCGAGGTTGCCATGCGTTGCTACTTTTTTTAGTAAACTCGAACTTTACTTTAAACCTACTTCTTCTATTTCAGGATTTTAATCTGTAATAAGGCCGCTTTAAATTTATTTCTGTTTTGGGGATTTTGCTTATATACTGATTTTATGCTCGTTATGAATCATCGAGGAACGGGGTTTTCTTAAAAACGTAATAGAGGTTTTCTAAAATTTCAACAAAAGAATGGTAAGCTACAAATAACTAAAACTTGGGATTTTTTTTAATAATTTTAGAAAAAAATATTATTTCCAATGATTACGTACCTCAAGTTTTACATTGATGATCACCTTTCAAAAATTTCTGAGTTCAATTTTGGTAAAATAAACTCGTTTTCAACACCTAATCAACTCAAAGAGAAGATAGTATGCCCTGACTTGAACTCTCTAATCCAAATGTTTTTCTCAACTCCGATATTGCCAAAAGTTTTTTTTTTAAATTTTCTCCCTGTAACAACTCAAATTTGGTCGTAACGTTTTGACCAGGTTTGGGGTGTTACAATTATGGTATCAGAGCCTAGGTTTCAAAAACTCGGCCGTGGGTATGGGGTTCAAAAATGTTTTAAAAGACGGTTTAGAAATATATGTTCTCTGGAAGCATGGCACTCGAGTCTCCGGCACCAAATCCGCACGGTAAGTCTTCTGACTTTTGGTTGTTTTACATGAACTCGGTGTAAGATGCTATGATCACTTGTACTGGGAAATGCAACTCTAGAGACTGAAACCTTAGGTGGGCATGAATTGGCGAAAATTAATCATAATGATAATTTCATAAAACTACTCTGTAATAAACAGTGGAAGAAAACACTAACTCATAAAACTCTTAATCAGATTAAATCGCGTTAGTAGTAATGAGTACTAGACGACGTGGACGCGGTATGCGAGGCCGTGGATGAGGCCGAGATGTTGGGCCTGAGCCTTCGGAATCTGGGCATGGGCCGGAAGGTGAAGTGTCCATATCGTCAGTTGCAGAAGTAGAGTTTCAGGACCAAACTGGTGGAGACGATGCTGTGTCTCAGGCTATGTTACGCGTTCTGGAGAGGGTGGCTGGAGCGAGCACGGATCAAGAACTGTAAATGCGTGTCGGAGCGACTTCGGGCGAATAGGGCTGAAATGTTTAGGGAAATTTTTGGTGTGGCTCCTAATGTAGCCGAGTACTGGTTAGAGGCGGTGGAACAGATTATGGATGATCTTGACTGCACTGTGGAAGAAAAACTGAAAGGAGTTGTGTCTCTTCTCCGAGATGAGGCTCAACAGTGGTGGCTCACGGTCAGAGATGGTACAGTAATGGACCGTATTACCTGGGACTTCTTTAAGACTGCATTCCAGGGGAAATACATTGGGTCGAGTTATGTGGACGCTCAGCGGAAGGCATTCCTTAACTTGGTTCAGGGGAGTAAGTCGGTGGCTGAGTATGAAGCGGAGTTCATGCGTCTTAGCCGATATGCCCGAGGCATTGTGTCAACGGATCACGAGCGTTGTGTCCGATTTGAGGATGGCATGAGGGACGATTTGTGAGTACTGATAGCTCCACAATGGGAAAGAGAGTTTGCTGTTTTGGTAGAAAAGGCTAAGATAGACGAAGCTGCAAAGCGGTCTGAAAGGCAGAACCAAGATAGGGACAAGGGTAGGAATAAAATGAATTTTGGATCGTCAAGATCTACTGGAAATTTTCAGAAGAGGCCTAGGTTGGATGGGCCGGGTCGAGCCGTGAGGCCCGTTATTCATCGGGGTCCACCGCAAGAATGTGCTACATGTGGGAAGTTTCATTTAGGAGAATGCTGGGCAAGAAGTAATGGATGTTTCAGATGTGGATCAGTGGATCATCGGGTAAAGGATTGTCCGCAAGAACCAATCAGAGTATGGCCAGTAGGTCAGAATTATGTACAGCCTGGTAGGAGTGGTCAGCAACCTCAGAGAGGCCGTGGTCCGGCCAGAGGAGGAAATGGTTTTGGTTGTGGGCGTGGAGCACCAGGCAGAGGTGCTAGGAACACTGATGCAAGACAGCCTGGGTTGGTCTATGCAAAACTAGACGCCGAGAGGAGGGTGATGATGCCGGACGTCATAACCCAGACGTTCCTTATTTATAGATTGCCTTTTTCTCGTGACCGATTGATATTGGATCAACACATTCCTATGTTGCAAGAAATCGTGGTCCGGAACTCAACATAGACTCTGAGATTGCTTCTAGGGAGATAACTGTACTTAGCCTTTTAGGACAATCTGTCGTGGTGAACAAACTCTTTAGGGGTGTGCCTCTAGAAGTTCAAGGGATGGTTTTCCCGGCTGATCTGATGGAACTGCCGTTCGAGGAGTTCGATTTAATCTTAGGTATGGACTGGCTAGTGAGATATCGAGCTAACTTGGATTGTACTGCTAAGCGCATGGTGTTAAGGACTCCTGAGGGTAATGAGTTTGTGGTGATAGGTGAGAGGAGGAACTACTTGTCTAATGTAGTATCTGTATTAAAGGCTGAAAGAATGGTGAGAAAAGTATGCGAGGCTTTCTTAACTTTCGTGTGTGCTTTGGAGGCCAAGGAGTCGACTGTAGGGGATGTCAGAACGGTGAAGGAATTTTTCGATGTTTTTCCAGAAGAGCTTCCAGAAATACCTCCGGATCGTGAGGTTGAATTTGGTATTGACCTCCTTCCGGGGATAGCGCCAGTGTCTATTACCCCATATAGAATGGCGCCGAAAGAGTTGGTGGAACTGAAAGCCCAAATTCAGGAACTGTTGGACCGGGGTTTTATCCGACCAAGTGTGTCACCGTGGGGAGCGCCGGTGTTATTTGTTAAGAAGAAGGACGGGTCAATGCGGATGTGCATTGACTATAGGCAGTTGAACAAGTTGACGATTAAGAACAAGTACCCGTTGCCTAGGATAGACGATCTATTTGACCAGTTACGAGGCGCTTCGGTTTTTTCAAAGATAGACTTGAGGTCAGGTTATCACCATCTTAAGGTCAAGGAGGCAGATATTCATAAGACAGCTTTTCGAACTCGTTATGGTCACTACGAGTTCTTGGTGATGCCGTTTGGATTAACAAATGCACCAGCTGCGTTTATGGACATGATGAACCGGGTATTCCAACCCTATCTGGATCAGTTTGTCGTGGTGTTTGTAGACGATATTTTGTTCTATTCAAGTTCGGAGGAGGAACATGATTTGCATCTTCGAGTGGTGCTGCAAATTCTGAGAGAGAAACAGCTGTACGCCAAATTCAGTAAGTGTGAATTCTGGCTGAGGGAAGTTACCTTTTTAGGACATGTTGTGTCTGCTGAGGGGATTAGGGTAGATCCCCGGAAAATTGAAGCTGTGTTGGATTGAAAACCGCCTAAGTCTGTGGCAGAAATTCGAAGCTTTCTCGGTTTAGCTGGGTACTACAGGAGGTTTGTTGAGCGGTTGTGTTATTGACTTCGGGGGTAGTTAGAAGGATTTTCTACCGTTGGCTGAATTCACATACAACAACAGCTACCAATCCAGTATTCAGATGGCACCCTATGAAGCGTTATATGGTCGGAAGTGTCGCACTCCTCCTTGTTGGACTGAGTTGGGTGAGCGACAATTGTTGGGTTCGGAAATGGTTTCTGAAACAGAGGAGAAGGTTAAGTTGATTTGGACTCGGTTAAAGGAAGCTTCTGACAGGCAGAAATCTTACGCGGATCTGAAACGTAAAGATATAGAGTTCTCTGTGGGTGATCAGGTTTTCTTAAAGGTTTCACCGTGGAAGAAAGTCTTAAGGTTCGGACGAAAGGGAAAACTGAGCCCCATGTTCATCGGGCCTTATCGTGTGTTGAAGCATGTGAGACCAGTAGCTTATCAGCTCGAGCTACCTTTGGAATTGAGGTAGATTCATGATGTATTCCATGTCTTGATGTTAAGGAGCTACTGTTCGGATCCATCTCATATAGTGCCAGTGGAAGAAATCGAAGTAAGGCCTGACTTACCTTTTGAGGAAAAACCAGTTCAGATCCTAGACCAAGATGTTAAAGTGTTGCGGAGGAAGACGGTTCCGTTGGTTAAAGTGTTGTGGCAGAATCACGGTCTTGAAGAAGCCACGTGGGAGCTAGAGGATGTGATGCGACAGCAATACCCTCACCTCTTTTGACCAGGTAAATTTCGGGGCCAAAATTTCTTTAAGGGGGGTAGAACTGTAACATCCTGGATTTAGAGGCTTGGCATTATTTGTGTTGCTGTGTGTTGGCATGTTTTGTTTGATCTTTTTATATGTTTGGGGGATCTCGGGAAAGCTCGGGGTTAAGCTTGAGCATTGGTGAAAATTCTGTTTTAGGCACTTTAGGGGGAAAGCTAGTAGAGGCAGGTCTTAAGAAGAAATATTTGGGTTTGATGACACAAGAAGAGAGGTGGTAAGGTGGCAAGGAGGCGCCACTTAAGAGTGCATGGAAGTGGCGTCACAAGGGAGTAGCAGCAGGAAGAAGGTTCGAATCCCACAAGCCTCACTGTGGAGTTTTGATTTTTGCGCCTAGGGAGCTAGAGTGGTGGATTCAGCTAGGGCTCTTCAAGGATGGGTGTTGAAAGAGTCAAACCGTTTGAATGAATGGCCATGAGGGATTTTGGGAGTTTGAATTGGTCAAACTATTTGAATGGGTGATGGGGAGCATTCGGTGGAGGAAATCAAGGAGAGGGTTGGTGTTTGAGTGTTGGCCGAAAGTTGGAGTTTGGAGGGAAGGAGAGTGACGGCTATGTGATGTTTTGGTTGGGGGATTTTCGGCATTGACTGTGGGTTTACAAACCGAGAGCTCCTAGTGAAGGTGTGCGAATTGGTGAGCCTTTGTTTCGTTTTGGGATGTCTAGCATTGTGTGCCGAAATTGCCTAAGATCACCTAAGGGTTTCTCTCCTTTTTCTTTTGGTGACTTTCAACTCTTTTCTTATCTTTTTATATGAACTGCAAACCTCTCATTCGTGCACCTTATTCTTGAAAGCTATCAAACCACCTTTGGCCGACTATTTCCTTACCATACACCCTCCATATTACTTTTTACCATCTTCTTTGCTCTTCTCTTAAGCACCATAACCGAATCCAAATCAACCCTCACCCCCTCTCTTGTCAAGCCGAAATTCCTTTTCTTCTCTACTTTTTATCCAAAGCCGAAACACCTTCTTGCTCCATTTCTTTTCTTCTTGTTCTTCATAGTCGAATCTCCCTAGTTCATCTTCTCTTGTTTCTTCTTCAAAACTGAATCGACACCCTTCCATCGATTCTTGATAGAAGTCAAACATAGACTCTCCATTTGGCATATTCTTGTGGTGTTAAGAAGCTCTTCTCTCTTTTCATCTCATTCTTTTTCTTAATCCTCGTTGCAATGGTTAACCGAAGGTTCTGACTCACTTCCTGGGCACTGACCAATTGTAGAAGGGTGTGTTCCGTCATCTCTTTTTTGTGTGGCCGATTTTCAAAGGGGGGTTTTGGCAAGTAGTCGTTGGCCGAATAGGAGGTAGGGATTCTTTATCGACTTGTTTGGCCGAAAGGCCACTCCTTTTGATCTATCTGGAGAACAGATTCTAACATGGTAATTATTTAGGGGCTCAAACGGTTTCTTAAGCCAAGTCTGTTAACGTTCGTCTTCTGTTGATCAAGGTAAGGAACTTCATCGATTTGAGTTCTTATTCCCTCTATTCTCTTTCAATGCCTTAACCCTATTTCCTGATCAAGAACCTTTCATGGATACAAGAAACGGTCAAGACGAGGAGGGGAGTGTACCCATAGTATCCATTCCAAACTTTAAACGTCGTGCGGTTCGGTGGTTCGAGATTTTCCGCCGGGTTGTGGTAGAGAGCCGACGCGTCTGCCTGGGATAGGCAGATAGCTGTCGTTCCTGTTTGCGAAAGCGTTGACGTAGATAGCTTGGTATTACGCGTTATCAGGTGTGTGCTATTCACACACTTATCTGTAGTTATGTTATTAACTGTAATGGCCAAAAGCCGAAAGGATAGATGTGATAGGCAAAATACCTTTATGGGTAAGGTTGGAGACACCGGGTAAGTTCTTCATGGTTGATATTCTTGATTATATGCCTGTATGTATGTTTATTGTTATTCATGTATGAAATAGTATCTTTTATGCATTGTGATGACGATGGCATACACATTGTGCACGATGTAAAGAGCATGGGCTCGGGAATTGAAAGGAGGGGGAAGTATTGATTAAGTGACTATTGTCACGAGTGGTCTGAGTACCACGGTGGTTAATACCACGATTGCTTATAACAGTGACTTGTCTCGGTGGTCTAAGACCACAGTGGGTTGGCCCCACGTAAACATAAACTATTCAGAGATCGTCACGGTGGTCTAAGACCACAGTGGGTTGGCCCCACGATTATATTAAGTGACTATTGTCACGAGTGGTCTAGAACCACGGTGGTCATGAGCCACAGTGGCATGATGCCACGGGTGTTTGGATGGAGAGTTAAACTGGGATTGGGCTGCATTGCATGCATGTGACATATGCTATATTGAGAGGGCTAAGGCCCAGTCTGTGTTATACGGGGATTTATACACACTGAGTCTCGACGACTCACCCTTTTTTTCGAATTCTGCAGGTAATCAGTAGATAGTGGATTTGGAGTCGAGACAGACTCGAGGTGGCCATGCGTTGCTACTTTTTTTAGTAAACTTGAACTTTACTTTAAACCTACTTCTTCTATTTCGGGATTTTAATCTGTAATAAGGCCACTTTAAATTTATTTCCATTTTGGGGATTTTGCTTATATACTGATTTTATGCACGTTATGAATCATCGAGGAACCGGGTTTTCTTAAAAACGTAATAGAGGTTTTCTAAAATTTCAACAAAGGAACGGTAAGCTACAAATAACTAAAAATTGGAATTTTTCTTAACAATTTCAGAAAAAAATATTATTTCCAATAATTACGTACCTCAACTTTTACATTGATGATCACCTTTCAAAAATTTCTGAGTTCAATTTTGGTAAAATAAACTCGTTTTCAACACCTAATCAACTCAAAGAGAAGATAGTATGCCCTGACTTGAACTCTCTAATCCAAATGTTTTTCTCAACTCCAATATTGCCAAAAGTTTTTTTTTAAAATTTTCTCCCTGTAACAACTCAAATTTGGTCGTAACGTTTTGACCGGGTTTGGGGTGTTACAGTTGCGGTACTACCTAACGTTGCAGCAAAGCTGCTTATCATATAATGGGCTTAAGAAGCCATCGGTGGATCCACAGTTGTCAAGCAACCATGCTATCCTCATATACTTCCTCTGTTCCATAATTCCCACCCATATGCAACCTAAACAGAATATCATATGAATGCAGCAAATGTACATGTAACATCCATAAATCTTACATTCAACACAGAGGGGAATTTTAGTCATTTTCGCCCTTAGGGCATTTCAGTCATTTCTCAGTGTTATGGGTCTATTACTTACCTTGGCCCGTTATCAAGTCCTCGTTGGCTAAAGTGAACAGATACTATGCATCAGGTAGGATTCCAGAGAAGAGGAGGTGAGTCATTAAGACTAATTAAGTACCAAGCTCTCCCTAGATCCAATCCTAGACATGCATATACCCATTGCCACACCTTAACCTTATGACTTGTCCACGGTCACAATTAGTTAATTATTTAAGTTTTATGCAAGGTCAAGAAACTTACCAAAAACTAAGCCCAAGACACCTTTCAAAGCCCAAACAAATTCATAAACAGTCATATGGCCCACCAGGCCCAATCTCATTCGTATGGCCCATTAGGCCCAAATCAGATTCATATGGCCCACCTGGCCCAATCAAATTCGTATGGCCCATGATCGTGTCCAAACTAACTATGACAACGAATAAGGTAAGCGCACCTATCGTTCGGTAGTATAGCTGTGGCAAGACCGAAAATATCGTATCCTCAAGGACCAAGAGTACTAGTAGTTACTATCTTTTTATTATCTAGCCTAAGTATTAAAGGAATCGATGTTTAATTAACTAATTACTAAACTAAGGATGCTAAGACACAGAGAGTGAATTGGGAAAATACTTTTGGGAAAACCAGTTGATTAAGACAATACCCGAGGAAGAATCCACCTAGACTTCACTTATTACTTAACTCGAACTGCATAATTTATTCACTTGACTTGATCCGTAGGATTCCCTAATTTATATTATTATCCCTTTCGAGACTAATAACGTCTAACCCTAGGTTGATTAATTGAAATCTCTTTCTAATTAAAACCCCTAGTGTTGCATTAACTCAATCTATGGACTCCCATATTAGGTTTGACCCTAATCCAGTGATTTTCGTCATCCTATCTCTAGGGTTGCGATCAACTCCGCTTAACTATGCTAGATCTACTATTAAACAGGACTTTTGCTCCCATCTTTGAAGCACATCAATACTTGAATCAATATCCTGAAATATTAAAACAAGAATTAAGAACACATAATTAAGAACAAATCAAGTATTTATCATACAGTTGAGAAAACAATAACAAGATCTGTCTTAGGTTTCATCCCCTCGGTATTTGAGGGTTTAGTTCATGTTTAATAAAGAATACATCTCAGAAGAAAGTAAATAACAAAACATAAGAAAAACCCTAAAACCCCCTGAAGGAGATTGAAGGGAAGATCCTCAGTCTTTAGCGTGATTTCGACTTCTGAGATGGATCAACTGACCTTCTTCGAGTAATTCCCTATGTTTAGCCATCTCTGGCTTCGCCCCCCGTCAAAAGCCCTGACAGAAGGCTTCTGTCGAACTCCCTCTTTAGGTTGCCCCTTAGGGTGTTTATATAGGCTTTCGGGGTGCCTTACTTGGCCAACAAGTATCCTAATCTGAATGAAACTAATCTTGGCCACGGCAGGGACACGCCCGTGTGAAACGCCCGTATGAGACGAGCCTAGGTCGTGTTCGGGTCTACTAAAGTGGCACGGTCGTGTGGTGAACTCCAGGCCATGTTGATTTCCTACTTTGGCCCATTTTCTCTATTTTCGGCCTGTTTCTTGTTCTTTTCATCCTTCGATGCTCTCCTAAGTATAAAACATGAAATTAAAGGATTAGGAGCATCAAATTCCACAATTCAAGGGATTAAATCATCCAAAAGTATGCTAAATGTGGGATTAAAGTATGTATATATTACGGTTTCTCAAATACCCCCATACTTAAGGATTTGCTTGTCCTCAAGCAAAATTCTCAACTCACAATTAAAATCAAATTTCCTCAATTCGTAACCTTCATCAATAATGTTTCATCATAATTCATAGGTAATTCATACATTGATAATTTAACCAGAAGGTTCCTAAAGATTCAAACAATCAAAGTCATAGTTTTTATAGTACGAAAAATAGGTGTTTCCCCTTACCTAAATAATCACCTTTAATTCAAAATCAACGAGAATTGACATCCTCACTAAAGGTTCACTCAAATCACTCAAGGTGTTTAAGGTTCAAAAATAAGCACTCAAGAGTCAAACATGAAAATTAATCCCATAGGCTTGCATGAAAATCAAATCTCCACCAATGTAAAATGATATGATACACAAATCAAAATGTCTTTTATGGGTTGTAACGGGGCTTGGGTTAAAGGTGTGGATAAAGGCTGAATTAGAGGGTTAGTATCGAGACTGAATTGATAAATTACCTAACTAGAAGAATAACCAAAGCTTAAATAATTACATCAATTAAGAATTCATCACTAATAACACGAGCTTCTTCTCAAAATGTAAAATTAACTGCTTAAGCTCCAATAACAAGGAAGTACTAATGAATAGATTCCTTGAATTTTTTTTTAAGAACAAATCATATACAATAATAATAAGATAGAATTTAACAACTGAAATAAAGAAAATAGTTAAGTAATCGATCAAATCAAATCTCGATATAGGGGTAGTCAAGAGAAATGGTGATAACAAATACAAAGTGGGTTTTGGGTTAATATTAATGGGTGAGTCAAGAAATGGTTTGTTAGGATTCAAAGGGGTTCACTAAGGGTTAATTAAATGGGTAGGCTTTTTAGTGGAATAAGTAGGTTAAAACCTAGGTGCCTTTATCATCTTTGTATATCAAATCAAAAGTGTGGTCTCAACATGTATAAGCGAAGCAAGTTCTAGAATAACAAATCAATGTTGACACACTCATAATCAATAAAGTGAGCAAGAAAAGAATGTATGCTCTAAAAGGCTCAAGATCTCACAAAAATTATGGGCTTTTGATGTCAACCTCGTGGATTTCAACTTCAAGGTAATCATTAGATTCAGGTAGACAACCTATCAACTTTTTAATTCTAAAAATAGACTAATCATGCTTGATTCTATAGTCTCCTAAAGTTTAAATCATCACTGCATAATTACCTATGACTTAATCCAAAACATATTAATAAAAATCATAAATCAAAGGAAATTTCATTCTAATAGTAACATGAGATAATTTACTTAAGAACAAGACATAATTCGGGGATTTTCAAATAATCCTATAGTTAACCCCCCACACTTAAGATGTACATTGTCCTCAATGTACAAAGATAGATAATGATTAGTAAGAAAGTCATAAGAGAGGGAGAGAGGTGAAACTTCCTGGATTATGGATGAAATCCTTGGAGGATGATCAATGATGAACATGATGACTAGGCATAGGTGAAGGAAATGGAGAATACTCCGGTGATGTGTTCGTTCCTTGAGTGGTACATTGAACTTTTTAAACTGCGACGTCATCAGGTACATTTTTAGGGAGTACTATTTAATGAATGTTGTTATAGATACTCGAGAGTTAGACAGCCAGAAATAAAAGAAATTAAACTATACTAATAAAAGTTTTAAACAAGAAAGGTAAAAAGTTTAATTATAAAAGAGAATGAATTAAAATACAAATAAAAAGCATAATGAAAATAAAAATAAAAATAAGGATGAAAATAAAAAAAATAAAAGGACTCAAAGGTCCTCGTCATCGGTTGGGTCGCGAGGTGGGTGTGGCGATAAAATGTGAAGGTGCTGACATATCTGGTGGAGGGTGGCGTCGATGTGATCAAAGCGCTAAAAGCATTGCTGCTCGAATCGTGTTAGGCACTCAGATATGTCTGAAATAGAAGTTGCCGCATGAACTGGGCGATGGCTCGGTGGTGGCTCCTCGTGTGGTGGGGGGACATCGTCAGTAATGTCCTCAGGATCCTCCTCCTCGGTGGCATGGGCTAGATGGTACTGGGGAGGGTTGGTCCCATGGCGACGCTTTATCATCCTCATGTTGATCATGGTTGAGATGCCCCGTGGAGACATCTGGCCTATCAGGGTGAGGGAGGATGATTGTGCCGCGGTGTTGAGGAGACCAAAGTGTCTCGCGAGGCGTGTCACATAGGGCCCCATGGAAATGACCCCCTTACAATGCCGCTCTGTCTGATGCTGGATGGCGAGAGCAATGAAGTAGGCAAGGTCAAGCACTCGGTCGTGCGCCATGTTACACAAGTAGTAGGCGTCGTGGGTATTAACGACACCGGTGCTACCGCACCTTCCTGCCAATGTATGTGCGAGGAGGGCATGGAGGTACCTCAGTGATGGGGAAAGAGCGGTTGCCTTGGAGCGACTGGGATCGTATGTTGCTGAGCCTGGAGCCAAGGCCTCCCAACACTTGGATGGGGAGTAGTGGATGTGGCCGGGAAGAGTGTCGAGTTCGTTCTCTTCTATGAGCTCTTCTGTGTAGAGCCCCAGAGCGATTCCAAATTTAGGGACACTCATTTGGCGAACCAATCCTCCTAGACGAAACTGTATGGTGCCTGGGTCGTCGTGGTTCTTCATCACCACCTGCAAATGAAAAGTAGAGAAAAGTTCTAATGTTAATTTGAGGTAAGTGGGCTCGATAATACCGAAGAATCGCTCCCAAGGGTCGTGGTTAGTAGGGCCCGAACATCATCAGCAAGTTGTACTTACTCCAGGGCAGCCCTGTCGATGCATCTGCCTGCACTGATAGGTCATGCTCGTAGAATTTGAAATAGTTCCTCTTGAGGTTCCAGAGGAAACTGTAGGAATGGGTGACGCGCTTCGGCAGATACGCTCGACGATGATGAACCGGGTCCCTTTCATTTTTTTCGAAGTAGGGACTGCAGTTTTCTTGCCTCGGGAAGAAGACATTATTGTCCTGTAGAATAGAATAAAGAACATCATCCCATAATGATAGTACCTATGAGTCCAAAATTGTAATCTTATGATAATAACAATGACAATTTTTCCTAACTATTCTCTTAATACTAAGGGTTCAAGGCATTCAAAATTCATAGTTTAACTATCCATAATGCTTAAGTAATCATTAGTATTGAGAATAATTAACAAGAATGAACACTAAAGAAGAAAAAAATTTTAAAGGAATAAATCTAAGATCTAAAAAAACAAGCATGGAATATATAGGATTAAATAGTAAAGTAGAGAGTGGAGGGTCTAGAATGGACCGACAGAGGTGTGGAGTTGGCACACGGTCGTTTAGGGATGATGTATGGGCGTGTACTGTGTTTAGGTGGTGGAACACGGCTATGTCATCCTTTTACGGGCATGTATAGCGTTTACACGGGCGTGGTCTGGTGTGCATGGAGAGAGGAAAGGGAAAATAGAGAAGGGAAAGGAAGAGGGGAAAGAGACAAAGGGTTAACGGTGGCCGGAAAGGGGGGAGATTTTGGCTGAGGTGAAAAACGGCTGGGATTTTGGGGAAAAGATGATGAATAGTGAAGGGTTTATATAGAAGTAGGGGAACACGCCCGTGTGCATCGTTTGTAGCCCGTGTGTTTCAAAAGTTAGGGTTTTTGGTGCGCTTGGATTGTGTCCCACGCCCGTGTGATGTGGGCGTGTTGTCCCACACAGCCGAGCTTCGTTCGCTTCTCCCACGCCCATGTTTTATGTCCCACGCCCGTGTTAATTCGACAGGTTTGGCCACAGTTTCGAGGCACGGGCGTGTTGCACGCCCGTGTCATTTTAACTGTATCGACCTTTGTCAAGAGGCACGCCCGTGTCATTCTTGGCCACGCCCGTGGTATTCCCACGACCTTAGGGCATGGGCGTGTCGCACACCCGTGTTTTGGGGAGTTTTTCGTCCTTGGTCTGTATGGCCTTTGCCATGCTGATATGCATACTCGTGGTGTCCACACGGCCACGACCACGCCCGTGTGCAAGGCCGTGTGAAGGTGAAACCTGTACTTAAAGTATAAGTAAAAACAAACTAATTAGTATGGTTAGTGCTCGGGTTGCCTCCCGAGAAGCGCTCGTTTAAAGTCTTAAGCTAGGCTTACCTGTCATTCGCATAACCATGGTGGTTTGAGGAGTCGAAACTCCTTTTTCTTATTATCAATTCTATCAACATATGGTTTGAGTCGGGTAATATTTACCTTAAAAGTTCCAAAATTAGAATGAGTTACCTCGACCGTTCCGTATGGAAAGACCTTAAGTACCGTAAAAGGAGTCACACCGTTTGTATTAAGCTCTGAAGTGGCTATTCGAGGGTCAGTTGTATCTAACAGTACCTGATCCCCAATCTAAAATTGGTATGTCTCATCTTTAAGTTTGACATGGTTTTGCTTTGGTTATTCGTGTTTTTTTAGTTTTTCCTTGACGTGTGTCCGCCATTCATCTAGTTCATCGATTTGTAACCTTCGTTCCTTATGAACTGTTGTATTCTCAGTATGAACACGAGATCCTGGCTCTGTTATCTTTTCCTGAGAGATTTCCTGTAAATAAGATTGAACGTTAAGTTTATTTATATTAACAGGACTTATATTCTCTTGATCATTAGATATTCTGTCAAAATCACGTGCTTTGAGTTTAATCATGTCATCACCTACACGAAGTGTTACTTCCCCTGTATCAACATCGATAATGGTCCTAGCAGTTGCTAAAAAGGGCCGTCCTAATATTAAAGGAACATTATTGTCCTCATCCATGTCTAAAACAAAAAAAATCTACTGGGAATATGAATTTATCAATTTTCACTAGTACATCTTCGATTATACCCCTAGGAACTCTAGTAGTTTTATCTGCGAGTTGAATACTCATCCTAGTTTGTTTGGGTTTCCCTAGACCTAGCTGTTTAAAAATTTTATAAGGCATAACATTAATACTCGCCCCTAAATAAGCCAAAGCATTATTAATATCTAAACTATCAATTAAGCATGGAATTGTAAAACTCCCTAGATCTTTTAACTTTCGTGGTAGTTTATTTTGTAGAATTGCTGAGCACACTGCGTTTAGCTCCACATTCAACGCCTCGTCTAGCTTCTGTTTTTTTTCAGAAGCTCTTTTAAAAATTTCCTTGAATTGGGCATCTGCGAAAGAGCTTCAAGAAACGGTAAGTTAATATGTAATTTTTTAAGAGTTTAAGAAATTTACCAAATTGTTCATCTGTGCGGTCTTTCCTTGTCGCAATAGGGTATGGCACACGAGGTTGGTACTCTGTAATTACCGGTTTTGGTTTATCATGGCTTACCTCAACCTTACATTCATCCACCACGATCTCTTGCCTCGAGGTTGGTTCGTCTAACCCTTCACTTTTGTGAGCAGTTATGGCATGAAGTTCCTCCTTTGGGTTAGTTTCAGTGTTGCTTGGCAAGCTACCTTGTGGTCGTTCTGAGATCAGCTTAGCAAGCTGACCTATTTGGTTCTCGAGCCCCTGGATTGATGGTTGCTGGTTTTTGAGTGCTATTTCGGTGTTTTGAAAACGGGTTTCTAACACCGCGATGAATTTTGTTAGCATCTCCTCAAGGTTTGACTTCTTCTCTTGTGGGTAAGGTTATTGTTGAAAGCCTGGAGGGGGTTGTTGTCTTTGATTTTCTTGGCCACCCCATGAAAAGTTTGGGTGGTTCCTCCAACTTGGATTGTAAGTATTACTATAAGGGTTATTTTGATGTCTAGAAGTATTACCCATATAGTTGATCTGTTCGCTTTCTATGCCAGGGTTGTAGGGTGGGTATTCTGTATTGCTCATTCCTCCTCCATTCGTATCGTCATCGCATCATCGGATGTATCTGCGTCATGATAGAAAACATTGGCGGCTTTTGTTGGCTTTGTTCTCATAACTTTACATCGATAATTATTCAGTGACATCTCGTCAATGAATTCATAAGCAGCCTCAGGTGTTTTATTGTTTAGTGTACCGCCGGCGGATGCATCAATCAGCTGCCTAGTCGAGGGGTTCACACCGTTGTAAAAGTTTTGAACCTGTAGCCATAATGGTAACCCATGGTGAGGGAACCTTCTCAGTAGATCCTTGTATCTCTTCCATGCATCGTAGAGTGTTTCTAGATCCATCTGCACAAAAGAAGAAATATCATTCCTCAACTTAGCCGTTTTAGCCGGCGAAAATTATTTTAACAAAAATTTTCGGTCATTTGTTCCCATGTAGTGATTGATCCTCGTGGTAACGAGTTTAACCACTGTTTAGCTTTGTTCCTCAATGAAAAGGGAAACAACCGAAGGTGAATGGCATCAGCAGAAATGCCATTAATCTTAAAAGTGTCGTAAAACTCTAGAAAATTTTCCAAGTGATTGTTTGGATCCTCATCCTGCAAACCATCAAACTGAACAAACTGCTGAATCATCTGTATAGTGTTAGGTTTCAGTTCAAAATTATTTGCAGAAATAGCAGGTCTAACAATACTTGATTCAGTTCCTGTTAAATTAGGTTTAGCATAATCATACATAGTTTGAGGAACAGGATTTTGATTCATCAGGTTTGCGGCAACCACAGGAGGTAGCGGATTATTATCAGCCATCTCTTCGGTAGTGTTGGTATCGTCCTCTTGTTCTTCTTCTATGTATTGTAGGCTTCGCCTTATTTCTCTTCAGTTTCTGCGAACAATACCTTTAATATTACTGTCAAAGAGTAATGGTCCTGACGAGTTCCTTCTAGTCATAAACTAGAATTACCTGCCAGAAGCAAATAAAAGAAAAATTAACAAAGTTAAAATAAAATAAATAAAATAAATTGCAAATAAATAAAATGGCTAAAGTAATAAAAAATTAGTTTTCCTAATATCTTAATCTCCGGCAACGGCGGCAAAAACTTGATCGTGTCCAAACTAACTATGACAACGAATAAGGCAAGCGCACCTATCGTTCAGTAGTATAGCTATGGCAAGACCGGAAATATCATATCCTCAAGGACCAAGAGTACTAGTAGTTACTATCTTTTTATTATCTAGCCTAATCATTAAGGGAATTGATGTTTAATTAACTAATTACTAAACTAAGGATGCTAAGACACAGAGAGTGAATTGGGAAAATACTTTTGGGAAAACCAGTTGATTAAGACAATACCCGAGGAAGAATCCACCTAGACTTCACTTATTACTTAACTCTGAACCAGACGATTTATTCACTTGACTTGATCCATAGGATTCCCTAATTTATATTATTATCCCTTTTGAGACTAATAACGCTAACCCTAGGTTGATTAATTGAAATCTCTTTCTAATTAAAACCCCTAGTGTTGCATTAACTCGATCTATGGACTCCCATATTAGGTTTGACCCTAATCCGACAGATTTTCGTCATCCTATCTCTAGGGTTGTGATCAACTCCGCTTAACTATGCTAGATCTACTCTTAAACAGGGACTTTGCTCCACTGCCTAAGCACATCAATACTTGAATCAATATCCTGAAATATTAAAACAAGAATTAAGAAATCATAATTAAGAACAAACCAAGTATTCATCATACAGTTCAGAAAACAATAACAAGATCCGTCTTAGGTTTCATCCCCCTCAGGTATTTGAGGGGTTTAGTTCATGTTTAATAAAGAATACATCTCAGAAGAAAGTAAATAACAAAACATAAGAAAAACCCTAAAACCCCCTGGAGGAAATTGAAGGGAAGATCCTCAGTCTTCAGCGTGATTCCGGCTTCTGAGATGGATCAACTGGCCTTCTTCGAGTAATTCCCTATGTTCGCTCCCTCTCTCAAGCCGCCCCGTCAAAAGCCCCCGATGAAGGCTTCTGTGGAACTCCCCCTTTAGGTTGCCCTCTAGGGTGTTTATATAGGCTTTTGGGGTGCCTTACTTGGCCCACAAGTATCCTAATCTGAATGAAACTCATCTTGGCCACGACAGGGACACGCCCGTGTGAAACGCTCGTATGAGTCGAGCCTAGGCCGTGTTTGGGTCTGCTAAAGTGGCACGGCCGTGTTGATTTCCTACTTTGGCCCATTTTCTCCATTTTTGGCCCGTTTCTCGTTCTTTTCATCCTCCGATGCTCTCCTAAGTATTAAACATGAAATTAAAGGATTAGGAGCATCAAATTCCACAATTCAAGGGATTAAATCATCCAAAAGTATGCTAAATGTGGGATTAAAATATGTATATATTACGGTTTATCAGCCCATCTGGCCCAAATCAATTCCAAGCCATGTAACCTGCATGAGTAGCTCATCACTTATTACCAAATCATCAAATTCGCCTATTTTGAGCCTACGGCCCATCAGCCCATTTTGCCCATTCTGGCCCGATTGGCCAAAACACGGCCCAAGTCCATGAGATCGCTCATGGGGCTTCTAATAATGTATCGATTCCATTTCCCTCAGACGAATGTTCACACTCTCGCAAGACTACCGAAGCCAAACTTTCGGGATTTCAGGATTTCCCAATCCATTGTGTGTGTATAGTTATGTACACACCTGATAACAAAATGCACTGCGATCTCCTTAGCCACGATCCTACAAACGATGTAACTCAATGGATACTTTACCAAAAATCCGAAGTCCCACCTTAACCTTACCTGAAACACCAAGCCTTAATAGCTCTTCTTTGATCACTACTCACGCGTATCTCCTAAATCTGCATCATTCTTAATCATTAAAAATAGAACCATAAGTGAATTATATCCTTCTTAAGTCACCTTTACATTACTTACGACCATTCGGCCAACCTTCAAAACCAAAAGTGAAGAATATTTACCCAAATCCCGAAACGCGTAAAGAGAAATTCGGCAGAGATCTGAAGAACAGAGATTCAATATCAATCCCCTACCAAAATAGATTTAGAGAGAGTGAGGGAGAGGAGAAGTCAGTTCTAGCAAGATCAATTGAAAGAGTAAAGTACTTACACAAGAATCAGCTAGGTTGAAGAAATAGTGGCGGCACAAAAAGAATTTCGGCAAAGGGAGGGTGGAATTATTCAGCTTTAGAGGGTTTGGAAAAGGTAACAAGAAGAAAAGGAAAAGATCAAATGTGCTTGTGTGAGGGTAACTACAGGGTATTTGGTAAAGAAAAGAAAGACTGACTTATTTGCAAAACTCTCCAAATGCCGAAAGCCACAAAGAAAATTCGTAATACCCCCTAAAAGACCCAAAAACGGCACTCATTCACCCTCCTAATTCGAATTTATACACTTCCCACTTCCCAAAACAGCACCAACTCTTCACACTTCCCAGCTCCTAACTTTTCTCCCTGATAACTCCTCAATTTCATCCTAAATTTTCTCCAAGATAAGCTCCTACAATCTCTCCATGACCATTTCAAACCTCTCATCCATCAGACTTTCACTGCAACACAAACTCTAGCCGTCCTGACAGCAAAATAAATACCCCAATAAAATACCATGCAAGTACTCGAACCTTGGACTCCCTTACCTGCTAATGACGCCACCTCCCTGCTCCCTAAGTGGCGCCACTTTGCCACTACACCACAAGCTCTTTTGTGTCATTTTTCTTCTTCATTTATTTAAAAGGCCTACTAATCAAGTCACAGTTTCCCTTGGGGCTAAAACCAAAATTTTTCCTATACCCTTACTTGATCCCAGGACATCTCCAACACCCCTAGACACTCCAAATTCACTAACCCTCAAAGCCCACATGCCAATTGTCATTTTCTCGTTCACTTAAAAATTTTCTGAGACCCAAAGCCCAATAGGCCCAATTCTACTAGGCCCAAATTCGGGGCATTACATCCCATAAGCGTATAATGATAGTGTGGTGGCTTCTGATGATTCTAAACTTTGTTTTATATAGTATATGGATCCCGATCAATCGATTGCTGATGATACAGCTAGTAATGCGCCGGCTCCTGCGCAAGGGACCGTGCCTGTATAGAGTGGACCCGAGACTAGGGGTCAAGGAGAAGAGGCTCGGGAAGCCTTTCTCTAGATGATGAGTAATTGGTACTCGGAGTATGTTCGAGCAAACCCTAATGCTCAACCTCCTCCACCACCTTCTATACCTCAGCCAGTTCAAGTGGCTCCTCAAGGTATAGATGTACTGAGGATAACGAAGCCCCCGGTAGATAAGATTAGGAAGCAAGGGGCTGAGGAGTTTAGAGCTAAAGTAGATGATGACCCTGAGAGGGCGAAGTTCTGGCTTGAGAATTCAATGAGAGTATTTGATGAACTCTCATGTACACCTGAGGAAAGCTTAAAGTGCACCGTGTCTTTGCTGAGGGACTCGACATACCATTGGTGGAAAACGTTGACATCAGTGGTTCCTAAAGAGAGGGTGACGTGGGACTTCTTTTTGGAGGAATTCTAAAAGAAGTATATAAGTCGGCGATTTACTGATCAGAAACAGAAGGAATTCCTTGAGTTAAAGCAAGAAAGAATGGCTGTGGTGGAATATGAGCGCCAATTTGTTAGGCTTAGCAAGTACGCGCAAGAATGTGTGTCAACGGAAACTATTTTGTGCAAGAGGTTCGAAGATGGGCTGAATGAGGATATTAAATAACTAGTTGGTATTTTGGAGTTAAAGGAGTTTGTAGTGTTGGTTGATAGGGCAAGTAAGGCCGAAGAACTGAGTAAGGAAAAGAGGAGGGCTGTGAGTGAGGCCCGAGATGTAAGAAAACGGCCAGTGGGCAAATCGTACCAAGCTCAGTCGAAAAAACCCAAAGAAGCGAATCCTCGGACGACTGTATCAGTTGGATATTCACATCGAGACCAAGGCAACACTCGTTCGTGTTCGAGAGTTCAAGCCACCTCGATGGAAAGTGTGGGCAATTCGAAGAACAAACCGAAGTGTCCAAGTTGTGGTAGATATCACACTGGAGAGTGTTGGGGAAACAACCGAAATTGTTATAAGTGTGGTTCCCCCGACCATTTTATCTGAAATTGCCCCGAGAGGGATGACAAGGAAAGAAAGCAAGAGATAATATACAGTAATGTATCTACAAGGGGTAGGCCACCAAAGAACCCGGGAGGTGGGACTAGTGGTAGAGGTGCATCCCGAGACTCTGCTGTGAGACCAGAGGGTCGGGCACCTACAAGGACGTATGCCATTTGCGCTCGCGAAGAGGCATCATCCCCAGATGTAATAACGAGTACTTTTTCTCTTCATGACACCTTTGTTATTGCTTTGATTGATCCAGGGTCTACCCATTCTTATATTTGCATGAGACTGGCCTCTAGTTTGAGTATGACCGTTGACTCTACAGAAATTGTGGTTAAGGTGTCAAACCCGTTAGGTAAACATGTGTTAGTTGACAAGGTGTTTAGGAATTGTCCTTTGACAATTAGGGGTCATTGTTTTCCGGCAAACCTTATGTTGTTGCCGTTTGATGATTTTGACTTAATTCTTGGTATGGATTGGTTGACTACCCATAGTGTTTTAGTGAATTGTGGTGGTAAATTTATTGAATTGAAATGTGAGAATGGAGATGTTATTCGGGTTGAATCAGGTGGGTCAGATAGTCTACCGGTGATGATTTCTTCCTTAGTGGCCGAGAAGTATTTGAGAAAAGGATGCAAGTCCTATCTCGCTTTTGTATTGAATACTCAAGAGTCTGAGGTAAAGATTGAAACAGTGCCGGTGGTATGTGAGTATCCGGATGTATGTATTTCCGGAAGAGTTACCCGGATTGCCTCAAGTTAGAGAGGTTGAGTTTGAAATTGAGTTAATTCCGGGGACGGCACTTATTTCGGTTGCTCCGTATAAAATGGCACCATTATAGCTAAAAGAACTGAAGGTTTAGTTCCAAGAGCTGACGGATAAGGGTTTTGCAAGGCCGAGCTACTCACCGTGGGGTGCTCCTGTAACACCCCTAACCCGAAACCGTCGCCAGAATTGGGTTAAGAGGCATTACCGATCAATCGAATCATTACACAACCATTAAACGAGACTAAGTCATTCATCCATCAACTATACTCATTATCAACCATATGGTCCCTTATTGAGGTCTATAAGACCTTAGACACATGCTAGAATAGGGTCGGGACTAAACCGAACACTTACGAATGTTTTCAAAATTTCAAATATTCACCAAGTCTGTTGAGGTCACACGCCTGTGTAACCAGGCCGTATGCCCCACACGGTCACCAGACACCCCCATGTGTGTAAGCCGTGCCAAAACAGAGCAAGCATTCTGACTTCTCTACACAGCCACCAAGCACGCCCGTGTGCTCAGGCCGTGTGCCCTTTAGCCACATACTGACTTATTCACACGGCGACTAGGCACGCCCGTGTGCCATGGCCGCGTTCAACTAGCTAGCTATTGACCTTACCCCATGGTCATTAGACACGCCCGTGTGTCATAACTGTGTAGGCAAAACAGGCCATTTGCAAGGCCAATTTGCCACCCACACAAGGGTCAAAACTACAAGCACATTTAAGCATACTTCCACACACAAATTGGCAACCAATTTTCAGGTCAAGTGATCAACATATCATCTCATATAATCTCATTTCTAAACATGTCAACTTAGGAACTAAATTACAAAACTTGAACACATTCAATAGTAAACATGATTCATCCCCAAATTCACTAAATCATACTAGCATCATACCATTACTAAGATTACCATTCATAAGACATTTTCTCTACCCACAAGCTATACCAAATTATGCATCATATATCAAAGCCATGGATGTTTAAAGCCCACACACATCTAGCCATATCACAAGGCTAATTACACATCTCAAACATGTCTTACAAAACTACCCTATACATGCCATATTTAAACTATATACATCTTTCCCAAAAGTACCAAAATAGATTGCCGATAGTGTGATAGAGAATGCTGACGATCCCCGGATCTGAGCTAGCTTTTTGATCGACACCGCAGCAGAGAAACAAATAACACAGTAAGCTTTCCAAAGCTTAGTAAGTTCGTAACATAACACATTTAAATCAAACAAACCACCACATAGTTTATTTCACATATACATATATATTATGCCATCCAAAACTACAATGCTCATTTAACATTTCATAATCTCATTCATAGATTCATCAACCACATAGGTTCCGAGCATACCTTAGCCAACACCTAGTAGTCAATTATATTTGCTAGTCAATACTCACTTTTACCTTTCGATCAACTTCTGTCTCTTCTTTGATTCAATCGCACACTTAGTGCCCCGACATTTAGCCGAAGCTTAATTATCATCGCACACATAGTGCATTTATATCAAACCGCTCTTCAATCGGTATCGCACACATAGTGCCAACCACAAAGTCGAAGCTTATATTATTTCGCACACACAGTGCTGATCATCTCGATCACGTTTCCAAATACGCACACTTAGTGCCACATAACTCAAACTCAACTCTCACATAGCATCCACATTTCAATATCATTATAACATTCATTTCATGGCATTTAACATAACTAGATGTTCGTATTATGTCCGAACTTACCTCGGACGTTGAACTATCGCAACGGTCGGTCAATCGAGCACTTTATCTTTGCCTCGATCTCGATCGGAACCTCTCCTCTCTTGGTCTATACACATTCAAATTCAATCCATTCAATCACTAAATCATTCATTTTGGTCCAAACACACATATTTAGGGCATTTTACAAAATAGCCCTCACATTTTCACATTTCAACACTTTAGTCCCTATTTCACAAAATCATCAAATTCACACAATCTCTTTTCACACAAGCCTAGCCGAATTTTCCTTGAGTTCACTCAAGCCCACACATTTCATTTATTTTACATTTTAGTCCTTCAACTTATCATTTTCACAATTTAGCCCTAATTAGCTAAATTCACAAAAAATCCAAGAACAAAACATGTTCATTAAACACATATCTTCCATTTAACACCAATATTCATCACAAAGCTCACCATTTCATCAATGGCACATCTCATAAACATCATCAATTCTTCAAATTACAACATGGGCTTGATAGTAGACTAAGCAACAATCTAAAAAACATAAAAATCATCAAAAACCAAAGTCAAAACATACCTTAATTAAGCTTCAAACTAGCCGAACCCTAGTGTTCTTTTTCTTTTATTTTCTTTGCTATTCTCGGCTAACAAGGATGAACAATGCCACTATCTTGTTTCTTTTATTATATTATTATAACATATATTATGTTTTTAATATTTAACCATTAAAATAATATAAAATAATGTATATTTTAGCCTTATGCCGTCCACTATACTCAATTTTGGCCAAATTGCATCATAAATCCTCCTCATTATAAAGACAACATCAATTAAGCATATAACAATCAAAGACACCTGACATTTTACACTTTATGCAATTAAGTCCTTTCTCACAATTTGACACACAGTCAATAAAATTATCACACAGAATTTTCACACAGGCTATATCACATATAATTCACACCAAAACTAATATTAGAATATTATTTCAACCTCGGATTTGTGGTCTTGAAACCACTATTCCGACTAGGGTCTATTTCGAGCTGTTTTAGGGATTTTCGTCCCCAAAAATCTTACCGGTGAATAGCTGTGGATATTGCTCTCTCATAACATTCTCAGACTCCCACGTAGCCTCTTCAATTCCGTGCTTGTGCCACAATACTTTCACTAAAGAGATTTTCTTATTTCTCAACTCTTTGGTCTCTCGTGCCAAAATTCGGATCGGTTCTTCACTATACGACAAGTCTGACTGGGTCTCAACCTCAGTAGGAGCAATCACATGAGACGGGTCTGATCTGTACCGTCGAAGCATTGACACATGAAACACGTTATGAATCTTTTCCAACTCAGGTGGCAACATCAATCTGTGAGCAACCGGGCCAACTCGTTCAATAATCTCATACGGTTTAATGAACCTTGGACTCAACTTGCCCTTCTGGCCAAATCGAAGTATCTTCTTCCACGGAGATACTTTCAAAAACACTTTATCACCCACCTCAAATTCAATATCTTTACGTTTCAAATCTGAATAAGACTTCTGACGATCTGAGGCCGCTTTCAAACTGCCACGAATTACTCTCACTTTCTGCTCAGTCTCTTTTATAAGATCAACCCCGTGAGTCTGATTCTCACTGAGCTCAGTCCAATACAATGGAGTTCGACATTTTCGACCGTAAAGAGCCTCATACGGTGCCATTTTAATGCTAGATTGAAAACTATTGTTGTACGCGAATTCAATCAACGGTAAATGTTTTTCCCATGTAGTCTCAAACTCAAGTATACAACATCTCAACATATCTTCAAGAATCTGAATGATTCGCTCGGACTGACCATCCGTTTCCGGATGAAACGCAGTACTGAAATGTAATTTTGTGCCTAAAGCCTCTTGCAATTTCTTCCAAAATCGTGAGGTAAATCTCGGATCTCTGTCCGACACAATAGATAGTGGCACCCCGTGCAATCTCACAATCTCAGCAATATACAATTCAGTCAATTTATCAAGTGAATAATCTGTTCTCACCAGAAAAAAATGAGCTGATTTCGTCAATCTGTCAACTATCACCCAGATTGCATCTTTCTTTCTCGGAGATAAAGGCAATCCCGACACAAAGTCCATCGTGATCCTTTCCCATTTCCACTCAGGAATCATAATCGGTTGCAACAATCCGCATGTAACTCGATGTTGGCTTTAACTTGCTGACAAACTAAACATTTCGACACAAAGTAAGAGATGTCTCGTTTCATACCATGCCACCAATAAAACTGTTTCAGATCATTATACATTTTCGTACTCCCAGGATGTACAGTTAATCGACTATTATGAGCCTCTTTTAAAATCGCTTGAATCAACTCTGAATTTCTCGGAATACAAATCCGATCTCTAAATCTCAAACAATCATTACTATCAACTCAAAATTCTGATTCAGCATTCGATTCACATTGAGTTTGTTTAGTCATCATTTCAACATCACTATTCTGAGCATCATAAATCTGATGTAGAAACATCGGCTTTACTTTTAACTCGGCCAAAACCACACTATCATCACACAGATCTATCTGAGCATTCATTGCTCGCAAAGCACATATAGACTTTCGGCTCAAAGCGTCAGCTACAACGTTAGCTTTTCCCGGATGATAATCAATCACAAGTTCGTAATCTTTTAACAGTTCTAGCCATCTTCTCTGTCGCAAATTCAATTCTTTCTGAGTCATCAAGTACTTCAAACTCTTGTGATCTGTAAAGATATGACACTTCTCATCAAATAAATAATGACACCATATTTTCAATGCAAACACAATCGCGACCAATTCAAGGTCGTGCGTTCGGTAGTTCTTTTCATGCGACTTTAGTTGCCTCGAAACATAAGCAATGACATTACCTTATTGCATCAGCACACAGCCCAAACCATTCAATGAGTCATCACTGTAAACTATGAATTCTTTGCCCAATTCAGGTTGAACCAACACTGGTGCTTCTGTCAACAACACTTTCAATTGTTCAAAACTCTGATGGCATTTTTCTGACCATTCTAATCTAACATCTTTCTGTAGCAACTTCGTCAACGGAGTCGCAATCATCGAGAAGCCTTTCACAAACCGTCTATATTATCCCGCTAGTCCCAGAAAACTACGGACTTCAGACACATTTCTCGGAGGCTTCCATTCTAATATAGCAGAGACTTTACTAGGATCAACTCGTATCCCGGCAGCTGACAAAATATGCCCCAGAAAACCAACTTCACGCAACCAAAATTCACATTTACTAAACTTGGAATACAACTGTTTCTCACGCAGAGTTTGTAGCACGGTTCTCAAATGCTCGGCATGCTGCGTCTCATCACACGAATATATCAAAATATCATCAATTAACACCACTACAAAGCGATCCAAATACGGTCTGACTATCCGATTCATCAGATCCATAAACACTACAGGAGCATTTGTTAGTCCAAAAGGCATAACTAAGAATTCGTAATGTCTGTACCTCGTTCTGAAAGCAGTTTTCGGCACATCAGATTCTTTAACTCTTAACTGATAGTAACCTGATCTCAAATCTTTCTTTGAAAACACTGTAGCTCCTCTCAGCTGATCAAACAAATCATCAATACGAGGCAACATATATTTGTTCTTTATCGTTACTTTGTTCTACTGTCGATAATCAATACACATTCTCATTGTTCCATCTTTCTTTTTCACAAATAACACATGAGCTCCCCAGGGTGAGAATTTCGGTCGTGCAAATCCTCTGTCAGTCAACTCTTGCAACTGAGACTTTAATTCTTTCAATTTTGTTGGTGCCATTCTATACGGAACTATCGAAATGGGAGTGGTCCCCGGCACTAATTCAATACCAAATTCAACTTCCCGAATTGGAGGTAATCCCGGTAACTCTTCAGAAAACACATCTAGAAACTCACATACCACAGGCACAGATTCAACTTTCTTTTCCGACACTTTTGTATCAATCACGTACGCCAAATAAGCTTCACAACCCTTTTTCACATAGTTCATAGCTTTCATCGCAGATACAACAGCTGGTAATCCTTTCATATCATTGGATTCTATTCGGACTAGCTCACCATTCTGACTTTTCAACTCAATACTCTTTCTTTTACAATTCACGGTGGCATTATGCAAAGTAAGCCAATCCATACCCAGAATTATGTCAAACTCATCAAATGGTAGTAACATCAAATTAACCAGAAAACAAACATCCCGAAACATCAATGGATAATTCATGCACACCTTATCCACCAAAACACACTTGCCTAAGGGATTTGATACTCTAATCACAAATTCAGTAGACTCAACAGGTAGAGTCTTACTTGATACTAGATTCACACACACATATGAATGAGTAGATCCTGGATCTACCAGTGTAATGACATCAGTATCAAATAAAGTGAAAGTACCGGAGATGACGTCCGGAGATGATGCTTCCTCTCGTGCACATATAGCATAAGCTCGGGCAGGTGCTCTCGCTTCTGACCTCACGGCTGTGTCAGTAGTCCCCCTTTGGCTTCCACTCACATTTTTGGTGTTTCTGGGTGGTCTACCTCTAGCCGTCACATTACTCGGTCTTTCATTCTGAACATTTTCCTCTTCGACCATCTTTGGGCAATCTCGAATAAAATGATCTTGGGATCCACATTTATAACAAACTCTATTGTTGTACTTGCCCCAGCATTCTCCCACATGTCGTCTTCCACACTGTCTACACTCAGGTTTGTTTCTTTTGACACTATCGACACTTAATTCCATTGAAGCTTGAGTTCTCGAACCAACACTTAGTCTTGCGCGATCTCTATTCGGATGCCCAAATGAAGCATTTGATCGGTTGCTTGCATCTCTGAATCTCTTCATCAAAGGTTGAGAAAACTTACTCATCGATCTTTTCTTTCATCACGAGCTTCGTAATCGCCTTTCTTCTTTTCTTTATCGAGCTCCTCGGCTTTACAAGCTCTTTCAACTAACACAACAAATTCATTTATATCAAGTATCCCAACCAATAACTTAATATCCTCGTTCAACCCTTCTATGAAGCGTTTACACATAGTGGCTTCAGTCGAAACACATTCCCATGCATACTGACTCAGTCTCACAAATTCTCGCTCGTACTCGGTAACTGACAAACGGCCCTATTTCAGCTCTAAAAACTCTTTACGTTTTTGATCAATGAAGCGTTGATTGATATACTTCTTTCTGAACTCAACTTGAAAGAATTCCCAAGTGATTCTCTCTCTCAGAACCACGAAAATCAATGTTGTCCACCAATTATAGGCTGTATCTCTCAACAATGAAACTGCACACTTTATACATTCATCAGGAGTCAATGACATCTCATCAAATACTCGAAGGGTATTCTCGAGTCAGCTCTCTCGGTATCATCATCGGCTATGGCCCTGAACTCTTCGGCCCCATACTTTCGGATCTTATCCACAGGAGGTTTATTCAATCGAATCGGATCTATCACTTGTGGCACAATAGGTACTTTTGAGGGTGAAGGTTGTGGAGCAGCCAGATTCGTTCGAACAAATTCCGAAAACCACTCACTCATCATTCGAAAAAAGGCTTGCTTAGCCTCTCCTCCCTCACCACTATCATTCGGCCTAGATGTGGCTGGCGCTGTCCCTTGAGTGAGAGCAGGTGTGTTACTCTCTAGGTCGTCAGCAACTGCTCGATCGGGATCTATTACTATACGAAAACACATTTACAACTGTCAGAATTCATCACACTATCGCAATTTCATATATAGCATGTATAGCTAGACTCACACACACTACGTTAGTCCGAGAATCGACTAAACCGTAGCTCTGATACCAATAAAATGTAACACCCCTAACCCAAAATCGTCGCCAAAATTGGGTTAAGAGGCGTTACCGATAAATCGAATCATTACACAACCATTACACGACACTAAGTCATTCATCCATCAACTATACTCATTATCAATCATATGGTCCCTTATTAAGGTCTATAAGACCTTAAACACATGCTAGAATAGGGTCGAGACTAAACCAAACACTTACAAAAGTTTTCAAAATTTCAAATATTCACCAAGTCTGTTGAGGTCACACGCCCGTGTAACCAGGTCGTGTGCCCCACACGGTCACCAGACACCCCTATGTGTCTAAGTCGTGCCAAAACAGAGCAAGCATTCTAACTTCTCTACACGGAAACCAAGCACGCCCGTGTGCTCAGGCCGTGTGCCCTTTAGCCACATACTGACTTATTCACACGGTGACTAGGCACGCCCGTGTACCATGGCCGTGTACAACTAGCTAGCTACTGACCCAACCCCACGGTCATTAGACACGCCCGTGTGTCATAACTGTGTAGGCAAAACAGACCATTTGCAAGGCCAATTTGCCACCCACACAAGGGTCAAAACTACAGGCACTTTTAAGCATACTTCCACACACAAATTGGCAACCAATTTTCATGTCAAGTGATCAACATATCATCTCATTTCTAAACATGTCACCTTAGGAACTAAATTACACAACTTGAACACATTCAATACTAAACATGATTCATCCCCAAATTCACTAAATCATACTAGCATCATACTATCACTAAGATTACCATTCATAAGACATTTTCTTTACCCACAAGCTATACCAAATTATGCATCATATATCAAAGCCATACATGTTTAAAGCCCACACACATCTAGCCACATCACAAGGATAATTACACATCTCAAACATGTCTTACAAAACTAGCCTATACATGCCATATTTAAACTATATACATCTTTCCCAAAAGTACCAAAATAGATTGCAGATAGTGTGATAGAGAATGCTGACGATCCCCGGATCCGAGCTAGCTTTACTGACACTGCAAAGCAGAGAAACAAATAACACAGTAAGCTTTCCAAAGCTTAGTAAGTTCGTAACATAACACATTTAAATCAAACAAACCACCACATAGTTTATTTCACATATACATATATATTATGCCATCCAAAACTACAATGCTCATTTAACATTTCATAATCTCATTCATAGATTCATCAACCACATAGGTTCCGAGCATACCTTAGCCAACACCTAGTAGTCAATTATATTTGCTAGTCAATACTCACTTTTCCCTTTTGATCAACTTCTGTCTCTTCTTTGATTCAATCGCACACTTAGTGCCCCGACATTTAGCCGAAGCTTAATTATCATCGCACACATAGTGCATTTATATCAAACCGCTCTTCAATCGGTATCGTACACACAGTGCCAACCACAAAGTCGAAGCTTATATTATTTCGCACACACAGTGCTGATCATCTCGATCACGTTTCCAAATACGCACACTTAGTGCCACATAACTCAAACTCAACTCTCACATAGCATCCACATTTCAATATCATTATAACATTCATTTCATGGCATTTAACATAACTAGATGTTCGTATTATGTCTGAACTTACCTCAGACGTTGAACTATCGCAACGGTCGGTCAATGGAGCACTTTATCTTTGCCTCGATCTCGATCCGAACCTCTCCTCTCTTGGTCTATACACATTCAAATTCAATCCATTCAATCAATAAATCATTCATTTTGGTCCAAACACACATATTTAGGGCATTTTTAAAAATAGCCCTCACATTTTCACATTTCGATACTTTAGTCCCTATTTCACAAAATCATCAAATTCACACAATCTCTTTTCACACAAGCCTAGCCGAATTTTCCTTGAGTTCACTCAAGCCCACACATTTCATTTATTTCACATTTTAGTCCTTTAACTTATCATTTTCACAATTTAGCCCTAATTAGCTAAATTCACAAAAAATCCAAGAACAAAACATGTTCATTAAACACATATCTTCCATTTAGCACCAATATTCATAACAAAGCTCACCATTTCATCAATGGCACATCTCATAAACATCATCAATTCTTCAAATTACAACATGGGCTTGATAGTAGACTAAGCAACAATATAAAAAACATAAAAATCATCAAAAACCAAAGTCAAAACATACCTTAATTAAGCTTCAAACTAGCCGAACCCTAGTGTTCTTTTTCTTTTATTTTCTTTGCTATTTTCGGCTAACAAGGTTAAACAATGCCACTATCTTGTTTCTTTTATTATATTATTATAACATATATTATGTTTTTAATATTTAACCATTAAAATAATATAAAATAATGTATATTTTAGCCTTATGCCGTCCACTATACTCAATTTTGGCCAAATTGCATCATAAATCCTCCTCATTATAAAGACAACATCAATTAAGCATATAACAATCAGTACACAGCATTTTACACTTTATGCAATTAAGTCCTTTCTCACAATTTGACACACAGTCAATAAAATTATCACACAGAATTTTCACACAGGCTATATCACATATAATTCACACCCAAACTAATATTAGAGTACTATGCCGACCTCAGATTTGAGGTCTCAAAACCACTATTCTGACTAGGGTCTATTTCAAGCTGTTATAGCTCCGATATTATTTGTGAAGAAGAAAGATGGGTCAATGAGATTGTGCATAGACTACAGGCAACTCAACAAAGTGACGGTGAAAAATAAGTATCCTTTACCAAGGATAGATGATCTATTTGATCAACTGAAGGGAGCCACATTATTCTCTAAGATAGACCTGAGGTCTGGTTATTACCAGTTGAGGGTTAATGAGCAAGATGTGTTGAAAACGGCATTTCGAACGAGGTATGGCCATTATGAGTTTCTGGTCATGCCGTTTGGTCTAACAAGCGCTCCTGCGATTTTTATAGATTTGATGAACCGTGTCTCCCGACCGTATTTGGACAAGTTTGTGGTTGTCTTTATTGACGACATATTGATTTATTCTCAGGATGAGAGTGATCATGCCGAACATCTGAGAATTGTCTTACAGACTTTAAGAGACAAGCAATTGTATGCTAAATTTAGCAAGAGTGAGTTTTGGCTCCGAGAGGTCGGATTCCTAGGACACATCGTGTCGGGTGATGGAAGTAGAGTTGATCCGAGTAAGATCTCGGCTATTGTGGATTGGAAACCACTGATAAACGTGTCGAAAGTCAGAAGCTTTTTGGGTTTGGCAGGATACTACAGACGATTCGTAAAGGGGTTTTCCATGATTGCTACCCCGATGACGAAACTGTTGCATAAGGATGTTAAGTTTGAATGGACTGAGAAATGTCAACAGAGTTTTGAGAGATTGAAAACATTGTTGACTGAGGCACCGATTTTGGTTCAACCAAAATCAGGGAAAAAGTTTGTGGTTTACAGTGACGTGTCGTTAAATGGTCTTAGTTGTGTGTTGATGCAAGAGGGTAAGGTAGTCTCTTACGCCTCGAGGCAGCTAAAATCGCACGAGCAGAATTATCCGACTCATGATTTAGAGTTGGCTACGATTGTCTTCGCATTAAAGATTTGGCGATATTATTTATATGGTGAGAAGTGTTGGATCTTTACAGATCATAAGAGTTTGAAGTATTTGATGAATCAAAAGGATTTGAATTTGCAACAAAGGCGGTGGCTTGAGTTATTGAAGGACTATGAACTAGTCATTGATTACCATCCGAGAAAAGCGAATGTGGTTGCGGATGTCTTGAGTAGGAAATCCTTGTATGCTTTGAGAGCTATGAACACGAGTTTAGCGTTGTCTGATGATGGTGCTATATTGGCAGAGTTGAGAGCTAAGCCACTATTTGTTCAACAGATATGTGAGGCTCAAAGGAAAGATAGTGAGATGCAAGCTAAGAGAGCTAAGTGTGGATCAGAAAATGACTTTGATTTTCGAGTGGATTTGAAACACCCTACACCCGGCCCACGAGCCCCGACCGGATCTGGCATGTTCCTCGAGTAAAACATTTCAAATCTTGTTTGTCAATTTGGAAAATGTGGTCATTTTGAAGAGGAATCGTTAGGTGTTGGGTTCAAGTTGAAAATGGTGTCTTTTTTTTTTGAAGTCCATATTAAAACAATATTTTCGTATTTGAAAACTATAAGTTAGAAGAAATCGCGAATTTTAGGGTTTAACATTAAGTTGAAAATCGTTGGTATTTAGGTGTCAAAACATTGAACATTTATTTTAAAGATGAGTTATTTAACCTTCGAGTTAATAAGAATCGTATCGTAATAAAAATTTAGAGAGCAAGCATAAAACAATGTAATAATAGTGGCCTTATTACATCAATAGCAAAACCCAAATAAATCCAAAACTTAATAGGAAAATCCAAATTGGAAGAAAACACTCGAAATGAGCATGGCCACCACCTAGTCCTCGCCGACCGGTCCAAATCACCGAGTATCACTAAAAAAAGATATCCCACGAAGGGTGAGTCAACAGACTCAATGTGTAACAATTACCACGAGCTCCCAAACGATTTAGGCATATAAATCACATATAACAGATATAAGTAATGATGCAATCCCGAACCCAAACCTAAATAACCATCCTCTACACATCACCCGTACCAGCCAATCACACCGTGGGGATTACTAAATCGACCCTCCATCCACTACACATCATCGAAGGCAGTCGCTGCAGACGACATGCACATCGCCCTTATAAATTGTGGCATAGCCACCAGATAATGTGACAAAGTCACCAGATATTAATATGTGACCGTAGTCACCAGATAACAATATGTGACATAAGTCACCACATTCAGATTACGTGACATGAGTCACCAGATATTGTGGTAAAAACCACCAGATCACTTCCCCTTTTCAATATCACCCATATGCCCATGCATAATACAAAACAAACAGAGATCATGCCATGTACTTTATTTCATATTCATAACAAATTCACATGTGTGTCATATTCAGTGTTCATAAGCATTATTAACATAGTAGTAATAGTATGTTAACGTACCTGAATACTCTGTACCATTGAATGGTACCTTTAGCCATATTTTCATATTTCCATTAGCACATACATAATGATAATACCATAGATCTATTAGGAATTAGTGTAGGGCTACACACCTGGTTACTATCGTATTCACTGAATCTCGAAAGTTTACCAAAACAGATTGTACTCCTCCCTAAAAATCATAGTTAGAATCGGCCAACATTAACACTTAATATGACCTTGGTCGAATATTCATATTTACTTACCTTGCGGATCTAAATCCCGAAATTGTCACTTGTTTGAGGTATCTGTCGAAATTCCTAGAAGCATATGTTAGATCCAATTCTAACATTTAAACACAACAAATGGCCTTCGGCCTATGATCATACTCACTTACCTTAGAGCTAGAAATCCCGAAGATCTCCTCCCTTGAAGTCGGTTACAATAGGAACCCCGAAATCCCTCTTCAAGATTTCGGCCAAAAAGGATAAAAGGGATTAGAGTCTTGATTTCGGCTAAAAGAAAAGAAAGAAAAGAACGACAGTTGATCCTTACCCTTACTATAGAAATCGACTGCACCTTTGCTTGAACCCTCAGAGATATTCGGCCTTATCAAATGGGAAAGAAAAGAGATGAGGGTTACCAAGGTTCGTCAATGGTGGTGTGTTGATCTAAGAATTTCGGCAATGATGAACTTTTGGGAGGGAGAAGTTCGGCCTAAGTAGAATAGAAAGAAAAGGTGAGAAGGGGAGATGGTAGATTCGGCTTACCTTAAACAAATGAGTAAAAAAACAATTGACCCTAATGTTCTTGGGATGATTCGGCCAAGGACTAAATGAGAGAAAAAGAGTGAATTTTTGGTGAGGTTTGATTATAAAAGAAAAAGGGTTGAAAGTTCATGAGAGAATAGAACAAATTCCAGCAAAAGAAAATAGCCAAAAATATCACTTTGATAGCTTTAAACTTTCGACACATAGCCCCCCTTGTATGACAGAATACCTCAACTCACTCCCCTCCCATGAATTCGGCTAACACTCAAACACTAGCTTCTCCTTGCTTTTCTCCTATTTTTCCTCTTCTCTACTCATTTAAAATATTTTGAATGAGTCAAGCATTATCCTTGCCCTTAGCCGAAATTTTAAAAAGAAATTGACCACATCTAAAGCTCATCCATCCAATCTCCCCATGCCGTCCAACTCCCTTCCTTCTTGACGCAAAAATAACTCCCAAAAGTGCTCCCCTTGCTGCTCGAACCTAGGCCCCCGCACTTTCGCTTGTGGCGTCATCGCTAGGGCTTTAAGTGGCGCCTCCTTGCCACTTTAGCAAGCCCATTTTTTATGTCTAATTTCCCCCACAATTTTTCTTAAGGCCTATCAAACTTAGCTCCACTTCAAGACTTAAAATACAATATTTTCTAAGGCATTCTCCTACATTCTAAAGTTCCCGAAATTTATACAACACACTCAACATTCACATAGACATGCTTCCACATATATTTAAGCAAAAATGCACAACCCCTAAATCCCGGATATTACAGTTCTACCCCCTTAAAATAATTTCGACCTCGAAATTACCTGGCTAAAATAGGTGAGGGTATTGCTGTCGCATTGCTTCTTCCGGCTCCCACAAAGCTTCTTTCGATCCATGGTTACGCCATAACACTTTGACTAGAGGAACTGATTTCCTCCGCAACACCTTCACATCTCGCTCCAAGATCTGAATCGGCTCTTCCTCATAGGACAAATCTGGTCTCAGTTCCACCTCCTCAACCGGTACTACATGAGACGGATTCGATTGATAACGATGTAGCATAGAAACGTGGAATACATCGTGCATCTGCCTCAACTCCGGAGGCAATTCTAACTGGTATGCCACTGGTCCAACTCGCTTCAATACCCGATAAGGTCCTATAAACACGGGACTTAATTTCCTTTGCGACCAAATCTCATCACCTTCTTCCATGGCGAAACTTTAAGAAACACCGATCTCCCACAAGAAACTCTATTTCCTTCCGCTTAAGATCTGCAGACGACTTTTGCCTATCGGATGCTTCCTTCAATCGTGTGCGAATTACCTAACCTTCTCTTGATTCGCCACAATTTACGGACCCAAAACTTGTCGTTCCCCAATTACGTCCAACACGTAGGAGTGCGACACTTCCGTCCATACAGCGCTTCATACGGTGCCATCCGAATCATCGGCTTGATAGTTGTTATTATATGCACAAACTGCGCTAAAGGCAAATATTCTTCCCAACTTCCTCTGAAGTCTATCACACTGACCCCTCAACATATCTTCCAACACTTGGATCACTCGCGCCAGATTGATGTCTCATTTGTGGATGAAATGCCGTAGTGAAATCCAATCCGATGCCTAAAGCTTGATGTAGTGCTTTCCAAAACCGAGACGTAAATCTTGGATCCCTGTCTGAAATAACCGAAACCGGTACTCCATGCAATCTCACAATTTCTACCACATACAACTTTACTAACCTCTGCAAAGAATAGTCAACCCGCACTGGAATGAAATGCGTGGACTTTGTCAATCGATCCACTATCACTCGTACCGAGTCCTTCTTAGTAGGCGTAAGGGGAAGCCCACTAACGAAGTCCATGGTGATTCTCTCCCACTTCCATCTGCGGAATCTTTATCAATTTGAACCAACCCTGACGGAACTTGATGTTCAGCCTTGACTTGCTGACACGTTAAGCACTTCCCTACAAATTCTGTAACTTCCCGCTTAAGACCAGGCCACCAAAACTGTTCCCTTAGATCTTTATACAACTTACTACCTCCAGGATGCATAGCATAAGGGCTACTATGCGATTCTGAAGAATTCTCCGTCTTAACTCCTCGTTCTTGGTATACTGGACCTTACCCTTGAAACACAATACTCCATCATTTGTTAACACCATAATCCTCCAGCCATCCATTACGCACTTGCCGCAACTTAGCACTTAAATCATCATCGCCAACCGTCCTTCTTTCACCTCATTCACCATGACGGCTTGACTCGCAACTCGCCAAAGAAACTTCCATCGTCATACAAGCTAAGCTGTGCAAACATCGCCCTCGGATCCAACACTACTTTTCGACTTAGGGCATCCGCTACCACATTTGCCTTGCGGGTGATACTCTATGGAACAATTGTAGTCCTTTAATAACTCCACCCACCTTCATTTGTCTCGGGTTTAGCTCTTTCGAGTCGTGCAGATACTTAAGGCTCTTGTGGTGCGTGTAAATTCTGACTTTTCTCCATATAGATAGTGCTTCCATACCTTAAGAGCAAAGACCACCGCCGCCAATTCCAAGTCATGCGTCGGATAGTTAACCTCATGTGGCCTTAATTGTCGAGACGCATAAGCGACTACCTTCCCGTCTTGCATCAAAACACATCCTAATCCTGTATGAGAAGCGTCACAATACACCACGAAATCCTTCCCTGCCTCAGGTTGAATCAAAACCGGAGCTTCAGTCAAAACCCTTTTAAGCTTCTCAAAGCTCTCCTGTTGCCTATCTGTCCATACGAAAGGTACCTCCTTTCTCAACAACCGTCAAAGGAGCAACTAATGATGAGAACCCTTCCATGAACCTTCTCTGTAGTAGCTGCCAATCCCGAAACTACGCACTCACCCACAGCACTTAGGTGGTTTCGGTCTAGCACCGCCTCAATCTTCCTAGGATCCACCCTTATCCCTTCTACGGACACTACATGCCCTAAGAACTTAACTTCCTTAAGCCAAAATTCACACTTGCTGAATTTGGCATATAGCTTCTTTTCCCTTAACACTTGCAACACTATCCGGAGATGCTCGTCATGTTCCTCCTCTGACTTGGAATACACTAGGATGTCGTCTATGAACACAACGACAAACCGATCCAAGTAAGGTTGAAAAACCTGGTTCATCATATCCATGAACGCGGCTGGGGCGTTCGTCAATCCGAACGGCATTACTACGAACTCATAATGCCCGTATCTTGTCCGGAAAGCTGTCTTATGGATATCCGCTTCCTTCACCTTAAGCTGATGATATCCAGACCGTAAATCTATCTTCGAAAACACCGCGGCCCCCTTAAGCTGATCGAACAAGTCGTCTATCCTTGGCAACGGGTACTTGTTCTTGATGGTCAACTTATTCAACTGACGATAATCTATGCACATACGCATAGTTCCGTCCTTCTTCTTCACAAATGAATCGGTGCTCCCCACGGAGACACACTGGGTCGAATAAACCCACGATCAAGCAATTCCTGAATTTGAGCCTTGAGCTCAACCAACTCCTTTGGTGCCATTCTATACGGAGCGATAGATACTGGCGCCGTTCCAGGCAACAAGTCAATTCTGAACTCCACCTCCCTATCAGGGGGTATTCCAGGTAACTCCTCTGGGAAAACATCCACAAATTCCCTTACTGTTCTAACTCCACTAACTCCCTCTTCTTTTGCATCCAACGCACTAACGAAGGTCAAAAATGCCTTGCACCCTTTCCGCACCATCTTATCAGCCTTTAATGCTGAAACTACGTTAGAAAAATAGTTTCTTCTTTCTCCTATCATAATTATCTCCTCATCCTCCGGGGTCCTTAACTCCATTCGCTTAGCCGCGCAATCCAACTTAGCCCAATGTTCCACTAGCCAATCCATGCCAAGAATGAGATCAAATTCTCCGAAGGGTAGTTCCATCAAGTCGGCAGGGAATACCACTCCCTGAATCTCTAGAGGTACATTGCGAAATATCCTATTCACCACTACAGTTTGACCTAACGGGCTTACTACATCTCATCTCCCTACTAGATAGTTCGGATGCTATGCCTAGCGTTTCGACTACTCTACATGCAACATACGAGTGGGTCGAGCCAACATCAATTAAAGCAAAGTAAGGCTTATCAGCTATAAGGAACATACCGGTTATGACGTCTGGTGCGTCTCCATCCTCCCTCCGGCGAACTACATACACCAGACCCGGCTGTCTTGCCTCCGTATTACCAACACCTCTGCCCGATGTTCCCCGTCCTCTTCTTGAACCATTACCTCTGCCAATCAGACCACGACCCCGCGGTGGCTGCGGTCCACCTCTCCCCGCCTGATTAGCACCCTGACCTATTGGCCGGCCCCCGTCTATTTTCATGGGACAATCCCTAATCATGTGTTCCTTGGATCCACACTTAAAGCATCCTCCTGTCTTCTTCCAACACTCTCTTAGGTGCATCTTCCCACACTGAGTACAAGTACGGTACTGTCCTCCTGTAGCAACCTGCTGACCTCGCGGCCCATCAACTCTCTGTCTCTTTTGAACATTCCCGGATGACCCTGAGGCTCCAAAACCTCTCCTTTGTCCTGCATTCCTATCCGTATTCTCGCCTCATGATTCCTTAACCCCTTCGGCTACCTTAGCCTTTTCTACCAACACTGCAAACTCTCGCTCCTGCTGTGGGGCTATCAACAACCTCAGGTCATCCCTCAGTCCGTCCTCAAACCGGACACATCGTTCATGCTCCGTAGCCACAATTCCTCGAGCGTACCGGCTTAACCTTAAGAATTCTACCTCGTACTCCGCTACGGACTTATTCCCTTGAACCAACCTCAGAAATGCCTTCCTCTGCGCATCAATATAGCTAGTCCCAACATACTTCTTCTGATACGCCGCCTTAAAATTCTCCCAAGTGAGATCCTCAGCTATAGCACCATCCTGAACTGTGAGCCACCATTGGTATGACTCATCGCGAAGTAGCGACACCACTCCTTTCAGTTTCTCCTCAGCAGTCAGATCCAACTCGTCCATAATCCGCTCCGTCGCCTCCAACCAATACTCAGCCGTATTGGGCGCCACACTGGATACACCACGGAACACCTTAGCTCCATTGGCTCGGAGCCGCTTGGGTACAGATTTTCGAGCTCCCCCACCTCTACCTGCTCTAGCCACCCTCTCAAGAACCCGCGAAGATCGCTGCGTCATCGCATCATCCCCGTCGATCCACGATGCTCAACGCCCGATGGCTGGTGGTGGTGGTGGTACCTCATTCTCGGACCCTTGACCAGACCTAAGGGTTCCGATACGGCCATTCTGCCTCTACCACGCCCTTGCACATTACGACCACGTCCTCTAGAACTCATGTCTACGATCGCGATTCAATCTATTTTAAAAAGTTTTATGCATTAGTCATTGTTCCACTGATTACCCACGAAGAAATTTTATGTAAAGGAGTTTAGTAGTAGTTCTTTCGATCATTAAAGGGTTTTCATTTCAAGTCTTCTACCCTAATTTAGAGAAGCACATCCATTCAATAGTATCTACTACACACATTCATCACTCGAACATTTTCGTCCGATCCAATCCCAAGGGTATTTTGGTAATTTGTCCTATAAGGGTATTTTGGTAATTTTCAAAATTTGGGTATCTCAATATTTTGCAAAATAGGGGTTTTCGGTATTTTTGTAAAGTAAGAACATTTTAGTAGAGGTTGAGGGTAGTATGGTAATTTTTAAACCAAGGGTATTTTAGTAATTTTTTTTTCAAACTAGGGCATTTGGGTAATTTTGTAAACCGGATTTTCTTTTTAAAATCTGGAATAGTTTTTACAAATCAAAGGGGTAATTTGGTGATTTTAAAACTAAGGTTTTTATAAAACGGTGTAGCTGGTCCCTTTCGGGTTTTAATTATTAAATTTAGCCCGTGAATAAGTCCTCTTGGTTAAGGTGAACCGTTACTACGCACCAGGTAGGATTCGAGCGAAAAGGAGGTGAGTCACTAGGACTGCTTAAATACCAAGCTCTTCCTGAATCCAATCCTAGACATGCGCATAATGGTTGCCACACCCTAACTCGGCGACTTACTCACAGGTTTGTTTAATTAGGCCTTAAATTTTATGTAATTCTGTGCTGGAGTAAGCTAATCCTAGGGTTCAATAACTCCTAATGTACTAATCTACGTTCCCATTATACCCACGTACAAATCATATAACAGTTAGGGGTACTTACCTGGTGGACTTCGGGTCGGAGACTTAGGTGCCATGCCAAAGAAACCTGCTCAATTCCAAAAATTTATTTGGGCTCAATTTTTGAAAATGTTGTGGGCTTTAAACCCAAGGCCGAGAGTTTAAAATTGGGCTCTGATACCAAATTGAAACACCCCAAACCCGGCCCACGAGCCCCGACCAGATCTGGCATGTTCCTCGAGTAAAACATTTCAAATCTTGTTTGTCAATTTGGAAAATGTTGTCATTTTGAAGAGGAATCGTTAGGTGTTGGGTTCAAGTTGAAAATGGTGTCTTTTTTGAAGTCCATATTAAAACAATATTTTCGTATTTGAAAACTATAAGTTAGAAGAAAGCATAGAATTTTAGGGTTTAACATTAAGTTGAAAATCATTGGTATTTAGGTGTCAAAACATTGAACATTTATTTTAAAGATGAGTTATTTAACCTTCGAGTTAATAAGAATCGTATCGTAATAAAAATTTAGAGAGCAAGCATAAAGCAGTGTAATAATAGTGGCCTTATTACATCAATAGCAAAACCCAGAAATAAATCCAAAACTTAATAGGAAAATCCAAATTGGAAGAAAACACTGAAATGAGCATGGCCACCACCTAGTCCTCACCGACTACTGTCCAAATCACCGAGTATCACCAAAAAGATATCCCACGAAGGGTGAGTCAACAGACTCAATGTGTAACAACTACCACGAACTCCCAAACGATTTAGGCATATCAATCACATATAACAGATATAAGTAATGATGTAATCCCAAACCCAAACCTAAATAACCATCCTCTACACATCACCCGTACCAGCCAATCACACCATGGGGATTACTAAATCGACCCTCCATCCGCTACACATCATCGAAGGCAGTCGCTGCAGACGACATGCACATCGCCCTTATAAATTGTGGCATAGCCACCAGATAATGTGACAAAGTCACCAGATATTAATATGTGACCGTAGTCACCAGATAACAATATGTGACATAAGTCACCACATTCAGATTACGTGACATGAGTCACCAGATATTGTGGTAAAAACCACCAGATCACTTCCCCTTTTCAATATCACCCATATGCCCATGCGTAATACAAAACAAACAGAGATCATGCCATGTACTTTATTTCATATTCATAACAAATTCACATGTGTGTCATATTCAGTGTTCATAAGCATTATTAACATAGTAGTAATAGTATGTTAACGTACCTGAATACTCTGTACCATTGAATGGTACCTTTAGCCATATTTTCATATTTCCATTAACAAATACATAATGATAATACCATAGATCTATTAGGAATTAGTGTAGGGCTACACACCTGGTTACTATCGTATTCACTGAATCCCAAAAGTTTAACAAAACAGATTGTACTCCTCCCTAAAAATCATAGTTAGAATCGGCCAACATTAACACTTAATATGACCTTGGTCGAATATTCATATTTACTCTTGCGGATCTAAATCCCGAAATTGTCACTTGTTTGAGGTATCTGTCGAAATTCCTAGAAGCATATGTTAGATCCAATTCTAACATTTAAACACAATAAATGGCCTTTGACCTATGATCATACTCGCTTACCTTAGACCTAGAAATCCCGAAGATCTCCTCTCTTGAAGTCGGTTACAATAGGAACCCCGAAATCCCTCTTCAAGATTTCGGCCAAAAAGGATAAAAGGGATTAGAGTCTTGATTTCAGCTAAAAGAAAAGAAAGAAAAGAACGACAGTTGATCCTTACCCTTACTACAGAAATCGACTGCACCTTTGCTTGAACCCTCAGAGATATTCGGCCTTATCAAATGGGAAAGAAAAGAGATGAGGGTTACCAAGGTTCTGCAATGGTGGTGTGTTGATCTAAGAATTTCGGCAATGATGAACTTTTGGGAGGGAGAAGTTCAGCCTAAGTAGAATAGAAAGAAAAGGTGAGAAGGGGAGATGGTAGATTCGGCCTACCTTAAACAAATGAGTAAAAAAACAATTGACCCTAATGTTCTTGGGATGATTCGGCCAATGACTAAATGAGAGAAAAAGAGTGAATTTTTGGTGAGGTTTGATTATAAAAGAAAAAGGGTTGAAAGTTCACGAGAGAATAGAACAAATTCCGGCAAAAGAAAATAGCCAAAAATATCACTTTGATAGCCTTAAACTTTCGGCACATAGCCCCCCTTGTATGACCGAATACCTCAACTCACTCCCCTCCCTTGAATTCGGCTAACACTCAAACACTAGCTTCTCCTTGCTTTTCTCCTATTTTTCCTCTTCTCTACTCATTTAAAATATTTTGAATGAGTCAAGCATTATCCTTGCCCTTAGCCGAAATTTTAAAAAGAAATTGACCACATCTAAAGCTCATCCATCCAGTCTCCCCATGCCGTCCAACTCCCTTCTTTCCTGACGCAAAAACAACTCCCAAAAACGCTCCCCTTGCTGCTCGAACCTAGGCCCTGCACACTGCTTGTGGTGTCACTGCTTAGGGCTTTAAGTGGCGCCTCCTTGCCACTTTAGCAAGCCCATTTTTTTATGTCTAATTTCCCCCACAGTTTCTCTTAAGGCCTATCAAGCTTAGCTCCACTTCAAGACTTAAAATACAATATTTTCTAAGGCATTCTCCTACATTCTAAAGTTCCCGAAATTTATAAAACACACTCAACATACACATAGACATGCTTCCACATATATTTAAGCAAAAATGCACAACCCCTAAATCCCGGATATTACAGGATTCAGATGGTTGTTTGATGTACCATGACAGAATCTGTGTACCTAGAGACGATGAGTTAATCCGAAAAGTTTTGCAAGAGGCACGTAGTGGATATTTGTCAGTACACTCGGGCAGTACAAAAATGTACAACGATCTGAGGAAATTTTATTAGTGGCCGGGTATGAAAAGAGACATCTCTGAGTTTGTGACAAAATGTTTGATTTGTCAACAAGTGAAAGCTGAGTATCAAGTCCCCTCGGGATTGCTTCAGCCGGTGATGGTTCCTGAATGGAAGTGGGATCGGATTACCATTGATTTTGTGACGGGGTTGCCTATGACGCCGAAAAAGAAAGATGCTGTGTGGGTTGTCGTTGATAGACTGACGAAGATGGCTCACTTTATTCCAGTGCGTGTTGATTATTCACTAGATAAGTTGGTCGAGTTGTATATTGCAGAGATTACATGGAGTGCCTGTATCTATTATCTTGGATAGAGATCCGAGGTTCACTTCGAGGTTTTGGAAGAAGTTGCAAGAGGCATTGGGTACAAGATTAAATTTTAGTACTGCATTCCATCCACAAACTGATGGCCAATCTGAAAGAGTAATTCAGATTTTTGAAGATATGCTCCGATGCTGTGTGTTAGAGTTCGAAGGTAGTTGGGAGAGATATCTACCTTTAGTCGAATTTGCTTACAATAACAGTTATCAATCGAGTATATGGATGTCACTGTATGAAGCCTTGTATGGTCGTAAATGTCAGACTCTTTTGTATTGGACCGAGCATAGTGAGAAGTGAATCCATGGGGTCGATCTAGTAAAAGAGACCCAGGAGAAAGTGAAAGCGATCCGTAATAATCTGAAAGTCGTGCTTGGTGTGTAAGTCGACGCGGATTTGAAAAGAAAGGAAATTGAGTTTCAAGTGGGTGACAAGGTATTTCTAAAGGTGTCCTCGTGGAAGAAATTTTTTGAGATTTAGATGAAAAGGGAAATTGATTCCGCGATTCATAGGGTCGTATGAAATTACCGATAGAATTGGGCTAGTAGCATACCGGTTGGCTTTGCTGGTGGAATTGGAAAAGATTCATAATGTGTTCCATGTGTCGATGTTGCGACGATATCGCTCCGATCCTTCGCATGTGATTCCTTCAACGGAAATTGTGATATGACTGGATATGTCTTATGAGGAAGAGCCGATTAAAATCTTGGCTCGGGAAGTGAAGCAGTTGAGGAATAAGAACATAGCCCTAGTGAAAGTGTTATGGCAAAAACACGATGTAGAAGAGGCTACGTGGGAACCGGAAGAATCCATGAGAGAGCAACATCCAAACCTTTTTACCGGTAAGATTTTCGAGGGCGAAAATCTCTAAAGGGGAGAGAGTTGTAACATCCCAATTTAGGGCCTAGTCAGATTAGTGGTGCGAGACCACAAATCCAAAGTAGAAACATGAGTTTTAAGGTTTATGATATGTGATTGTTGTGTTTTGCGATGTCAAAGTCTTAAAATTTATAAATGAGAATGATCGAACCTGGAAACTAACTATGACAATGATTTGAGGCAAGCGCACCTATCGAACAGTAGTATAGTTAAGGCAAGACCGGAATGTCGAACCCAAAGGAACTAAAAGTACTAATACTAACTTTCTTTTTATTATCTAGCCTAAAATAAAAGGGAATTTGTTGTTTAATCTAAATTAACTAATTATTAAACTAAAGACTCTAAGACAAAGGAGAATGAATTTGGGGAAAATACTTGTGGGAAAAACCAATTGATAAAGACAATACCCAAGAAAGAATCCACCTAGACTTCACTTGTTATCTAACTCTGAACCAGGCGATTTATTCATTTGACTTGATCCGTAAGATTCCCTAATGTATATTAAACACTCCCTCAAAGCGAATAACGTCTAACCCTAGGTTGATTAATTGAAATCTCTTTCTAATTAAAACCCCTAAAATTGCATTAACTAGATCTATGGACTCCCATATTAGGTTTCACCCTAATCCGACAAAATCTCGTCACCCTATCTCTAGGCGTGTGACCAACTCCGCTTAACTATGCTAGATCTACTCTTAGGCAGGGACTTTTGCTCCTCCACCTAAGCACATCAAACTTGAATCAATATCCCGGAAATATCAACACAAGAATTAAGAACACATAATTAAGAACAAGTCAAATATTTATCATATAGTTCAGCAAACGATAACAAGATTCATCTTAGGTTTCATCCCCCTCAGGTATCTGAGGGTTTAGTTCATAACAATAAAAGAAAACATCTCAGAAGAAAAGATAAAACAAAAAATAAGAAATCCCTAAAACCCCCTGAAGGAAATGAAGGAGAGATTCTCTGTCTTGAGTATGATTCCGGCTTATTGAGATGGATCAACTGGCTACCTTCAAGTAAACCTCCACAAATCTGCCTCCTTTGGCCTAGCAAGACGCCCCTTGACAACAGCCTTGGGCTCCCCCTTTTATGTCATACTTAGGGTGTTTATATAGGCTTTGGAATGTGTTTCTTTACCCCTAAGTATCCTAATCCGAGTGAAATTTCTCTTTGTCACGGCAGGGGCATGGCCATGGCACACGCCCGTGTAAGTCGTGGTCAGGCCGTGTTCGAGTCCATCAATGAGGCACGGCCGTGTGGTCTTGGGCCCAGGCCGTGTCGATTTTGTGATGTGGCCCATTTGGCCCGTTTTAAGCCCGTTTCTTGTTCTTTTCATCCTCCAGTGCTTTCCTGAGTATAAAACATGAAAACAAAGGATTAAGAGCACCAAATGACATAAAATAAGGGACAATTCATCAAAAAGCATGCTAAATATGGGATTGAAATATGTTACTTTTACGGTTTATCAAATACCCCCACACTTAAGCTTTTGCTTGTCCTCAAGCAAAATTCTCAACTCATAATTAAAACGAACTTCCCTCACTTCATAATATTCATCAATAGTGTTTCATCATAATTCAAAGATAATTTATACATGGATGATTCAACTCAAAGAGTCCTAAAGGTTCAAACAATCTAAGTCATACCTTTGTAGCACAAAACCTAGGTGTTTCCCCTCATCTAAATAGTTACCTCGATTCAAAATCGACAAGGATTGACATCCTCACTAAAGATTCACTCAAATCACTCGAGGTGTTTAAGGTTCAAGAAAAAGCACTCAAAAGTCAAACATGAAGAGTTAATCCCGTAGGCTTGCATGAAAATCAAATCTCCACCACTATAATATGAGATGATACACAAATCAAAAGGTCTTTACTTGAGGTTGTACTTGGGGCTTGGGTTAAAGGTGTGGATAAAGGCTGAATTAGAAGGTTATAATCGAGATTGACAAATTACCTAAGTAGAAACAATGAACTGAATATAAATAATTACATCAATTGAAAACTTGTAATAATAATACCACTACTAATACGAGCGTCTTTTTCAACAATTGGAATTTAGATGTATAAGCTCACTTGATCATAGAACTAATAATGAATATACTTTGATTTGATTTTTTTTAAGAACAAGTCACAAATACATAATAAATGATGAATTTACTATCGAAATAATTAGGCAATCAATCAAATCAAATCTCGATATAAGGGTAGTCAAAAGGAATGGTGATAATGAAAACAAAGGGTTTTGGGTTAATATTAGCGGTTGAGTCAATAAAAAGGGTTGTTAGGATTAAACGGGGTTCACTAGGGGTTAATTGTGAAGGTAGGCTTTTAGTGGAGTAAGTGGGTTAAATCCTAGGTGCCTTCATCATCTCTATATATCAAATCAAAGGTGTGGTCTCGACATGTATAATCGATGCAAGTTCTAGAATAACAAATCAATGTTGACACACTCATAATCAATAAAGTGAGCAAGAACAAGAATATATGCTCTATAAGGCTCAAAATCTCACAAAAATTATGGGTATTTTGATGTCATTCTTGTAAATTTCAAACTCCAAAGTAATATTCAAATTCAGGTAGACAACCTAGAAAAAATTTTAATTTTGAAAAATAGACTTATCATGCTTGATTCTCTAGTATCTTAAAGTATAAATCATCAATGCACAATTATCAATGACTTAATCCAAAACACATTAAAAAAAATCATAAATCAAAGGAAATTTCATTCTAATCATAATATGAGAAACTTACTTTAAGATAAGGCATAATTCAGGATTTGAGAATAATGCAAAAAGTTTGGCACTTTTAAGATTCACCCCCCCACACTTAAGATGTACATTGCCCTCAATGTACAAAGATAGATAGAAATTCATAAAAGATAGGGAGAGATGAAACTTCCTGAATTTGGATGGATTCCTTGGGTTGGAGGTGTGGAAACTTGATTCGGAGGTGAAAGATAAGTTGGAGGAGGCGTCTCTGGTGGTGGTATGGGGGCTGCCCACTAATACTGCGCTAGATGAAGAAATTGGGTAGCCCGTGAAGAAATATCCAAGAAATACTAAGAAAATTTCAAAATAAACTAATTATTTATTTAGGGACAAGGAAGATGAAGAGAAGGAAAATAAATGCGACGAAAAATGAAAATTAAAAACGAAATGGCCTCAAATATCCTTGGCTTGTCGAGTGGATGAAGCGGCCGGCATGAACTTATGTAAATCGGTCTCCCACAGGGGAAGACTATGCTAGGATCCTTTCGCTTCTTTGACATGGATATGGTGTACATCTAGAGTTTGGAAAAGGGGCAAGGAAGGAGAATATAGAAAGGGGTCTAATAATGTATTGAGGAAGGGGAATGGGGAGTACTTGAGAAGGGGGTGGTTTAAATAGAGTTTTGAGGTCTGGTACATCCCCATGCCCGTGTACCATGGGCGTGTTGGGTCACACGGCCGTATCGCACGGCCGTGCTGTGCTTCGTTCGTTTCTTCCACGCCCGTTTCGTGGTCACCATGCCCATGTTTGATAAACAGTGTCGACCACGGCTGTATCGCACGGTCGTGGTTTTTAGCCGGATCCCGTGTGACTTTCCTAAGTGTCGGCCACGGCCATATCACACAGCCATGGCAATTTATAGTCGTCTGTGATCTGGGAATCTTTTGTCATTGGCTCGTACTACCTCTGCTATGTCAGTATGGGAGTCCGTAGTATCCACACGGCCACGGCCACGGCCGTGTGTAAGGCCGTGTGGTCTGGAAATTTGCACTTTGGTTAGTTTAAAATTAAATGCTGAAAAGGAAAAATAAAAGTAAAAATGTAAAAATTAATGGAGTTAGTACTCGGGTTGCCTCCCGAGAAGCGCTCGTTTATAGTCTTAAGCTAGACTTACCTCTCATTCGCATAATCAAGGTGGTTTGAAGAGTTGAACATCCTCTCTCATGCTATCAGTTCTTTTATTATGATAAAGTTTGAGTCGAGTAGTATTTACTTTAAAAGTGCCAAATATAGGATTACTTACCTCGACTGTTCCGTATGGGAAAACCTTGATTACCTTAAAAGGGATTTCTTTGTTTGTATTAGGCTCAGGAGGAGATATTCGAGTGGCTTTGGTTCTGCTTTGTGTATCCCTAGTTTTTCTTTGAAATGCGTCTTCCACTCGTCTAGTTCATTGATCTAAATCCCTTTTTCCTCGTGAGTTATTTCTTTGTTGGCACGGGGTATGGGATCGGGTTCAGTTATGTTCTTTTTTGGTGCTTCCTGAAAAGAAGGGTTAACTGAATGGTTATCCATAGAATTTATTTTCTCACCTTGATTACTCGATGTTCTAAACGAATTGAGAGCTTGGAGTGTGACTGTCTCATTACCTACACGAAGTATGAGTTCTCCTGTATCAATATCAATTTTAGCTCTGGCAGTTGCTAAAAATGGTCTTCCTAAGATTAAGGGGATACTATTGTCCTCATCCATGTCTAATACGATAAAGTCTACTGGGAATACGAATTTTTCAACTTTTACGAGTACATCTTCAATTATACCCCTAGGAATTCTAACAGTTTTATCATCAAATTGAATGCTCATCCTAGTTTGTTTGGGTTTCCCTAGACCTAGTTGTTTAAACATTTTATAAGGCATGACATTTATGCTTGCCCCTAAATCAGCTAACGCATTATCAATAGATAAACTACCAATTAAGCATGGAATTGTAAAACTCCCTGGATCTTTTAATTTCCGTGGTAGTCTATTTTGCAATACTGCCGAGCACATTGCGTTTAGTTCCACATGTGATGCTTCGTCTATCCTTTGCTTTTTCGTCAACAGCTCTTTTAAAAATTTTCTAGAATCTGGCATCTGCGAAAGAGCTTCAAGTAACGGTAAGTTAATATGTAATTTCTTTAAAAGTTTAAGAAACTTACCGAACTGTTCCTCTGTGTCGTCTCTCCTTAATGCTTCGGGATATGGTATGCGAGGTTGGTACTCTTTGATTGCCGGTTTGTGCTTGTTATTACTTACCTCAACCTTACCTTCTTCGACCACATTCTCTTGCCTTAAATTGGGCTCATCTAACCCTTTACTTTCTTGAGCTGTTATGGCTTGGACTTGCTTTTTTGGGCTAGTCTCAGTGTTGCTTGGTAAGCTTCCTTGTGGTCTTTCAGCGATCGCCTTAGCTATTTGCCCTAACTGATTCTCGATCCTTTGAATCGATGCTTGTTAATTTTTTAATGTTGTCTCGGTATTTTGGAAACGTGTTTCTGTGGCTGCCATGAATTTTGTCAGCACCTCCTCAAGGTTCAGCTTCTTTTCCTGTGGGGAGGGCTGTTGTTGGAAGTTTTGGGATTGTTGTTGCCTTTGATTTCCCTGACCACCCCATGAGAAATTGGGGTGTTTCTTCCAACCTGGATTATAAATATTACTATAAGGGTTATTGTTAGATCGGAAATTGTTACCCATATAGTTCATTTGTTCGCTCTCCATGCCCTGTCCGTAGGGTGGGTACTCAGGATTCGCCATGCCTCCCGTGTCACACTGGATAACTGGCTGTACCTACGAGGAACCGTATACACCATCAAATTTTTTATGTAACATCTCTACCTGATTTGATAGCATGGTTACTGCATCGAGGTTATAAACTCCGGTTGCTTTTGTTGGCCTTGTCCTTGTGACTTGCCACTGATAGTTATTCAGTGACATCTCTTCTATAAACTCGTAAACTACTTCAGGAGTTTTGTTATTTAGAGTTCTGCCGGCGGCTGAATCGATTAATTGCCTTGTTGAAGGGTTAACACCATTGTAAAAAGTTTGGACCTGTAGCCACAAGGGTAATCCATGGTGTGGGCACCTTCTCAGCAAATCTTTGTATCTCTCCCATGCGTCGTAAAGTGTCTCTAAATCCATCTGCACAAAAGAAGAGATATCATTCCTTAACTTGGCCGTTTTGGCCGGCGGAAAATATTTTAATAAAAATTTTTCAGTCATTTGATCCCATGTAGTGATTGACCCTCGTGGAAGAGAATGCAACCACTGTATGGCTTTATTCCTCAAAGAAAATGGAAATAACCGAAGATGGATGGCATCGTCAGTAACGCCATTTATCTTGAAAGTATCGTAAAATTCTAGGAAATTTTCCAAGTGATTATTTGGATCTTCATCCTGCAAACCATCAAACTGAACAAATTGATGTATCATCTGAATTGTGTTAGGTTTCAGTTCAAAATTATTTGCAGCAATAGCAGGTCTAACAATACTTGACTCAGTTCCTGTTAAACTAGGTTTAGAGTAATCATACATAGTTTGAGGAGCATGATTTTTGGCCATCTCTTGAGGTGGTGGATTGTTCTCGGCCATCCCTTCAGCAGGATTGGTTTTGCCTTCTTGCCCTTCTTCTACGTAGTTTAAGCTTCGCCTTATTTCTCTGCAATTTTTGCGAACTGTTCTTTCAATATCACTATCGTAAATTAGAGGTCCTGTCGGGTTCCTTCTAGTCATAAACTAGAGGTACCTGAAAGGAGAAAACAATAAAAGAAGAAAAATTAGCAAAGTTAAAAATAAAATAAGAAATAAAAGTAAATTGCAAAAAAAAATGGCTAAAGTAATAAAAATTGAGCGTTCTTAATATTTTAGTTCCCCGGCAACGGCGCCAAAAACTTGATCGTTGTGTTTTTTGATGTCAAAGTCTTAAAATTTATAAATAAGAATGATCGAACCTGGAAACTAACTATGACAACGATTTGAGGCAAGCGCACCTATCGAACAGTAGTATAGTTAAGGTAAGACCGGAATGTCGAACCCAAAGGAACTAAAAGTACTAATACTAACTTTCTTTTTATTATCTAGCCTAAAATAAAGGGAATTTTTTGTTTAATCTAAACTAACTAATTATTAAACTAAAGACTCCAAGACAAAGGAGAATGAATTTGGGGAAAATACTAGTGGAAAAAACCAATTGATAAAGACAATACCCAAGAAAGAATCCACCTAGACTTCACTGGTTATCTAACTCTGAACCAGACGATTTATTCATTTGACTTGATCCGTAAGATTCCCTAATGTATATTAAACCCTCTCTCGAAGCGAATAACATCTAACCCTAGGTTGATTAATTGAAATCTCTTTTTAATTAAAACCCCTAGAATTGCATTAACTTGATCTATGGACTCCCATATTAGGTTTCACCCTAATCCGGCAAAATCTCGTCACCCTATCTCTAGGCATGCGATCAACTCCACTTAACTATGCTAGATCTACTCTTAGGCAGGGACTTTTGCTCCTCCACCTAAGCACATCAAACTTGAATAAATATCCCAGAAATATCAACACAAGAATTAAGAACACATAATTAAGAACAAGTCAAATATTTATCATATAGTTCAGCAAACGATAACAAGATTCATCTTAGGTTTCATCCCCCTCAGGTATCTGAGGGTTTAGTTCATAACAATAAAAGAAAACATCTCAGAAGAAAAGATAAAACAAAACATAAGAAATCCCTAAAACCCCCTGAAGGAATTGAAGGAGAGATCCTCCATCTTGAGTATGATTCTGGCTTCTTGAGATGGATCAACTGGCTACCTTCAAGTAAACCTCCACAAATCTGCCTCCTTTGGCCTAGCAAGACGCCCATTGACAACAGCCTTGGGCTCCCCCTTTTAGGTCATACTTAGGGTGTTTATATAGGCTTTGGAATGTGTTTCTTTGACCCTAAGTATCCTAATCCGAGTGAAATTTCTCTTTGTCACGGCAGGGGCACGACCATGGCACACGCCCGTGTAAGTCATGGTCAGGCCGTGTTCGAGTCCATCAGTGAGGCACGGCCGTGTAGTCTTGGGCCCAGGACGTGTCGATTTCATGATGTGGCCCATTTGGCCCGTTTTAAGCCCGTTTCTTGTTTTTTTCATCCTCCGGTGCTTTACTGAGTATAAAACATGAAAACAAAGGATTAAGAGCACCAAATGACATAAAATAAGGGACAATTCATCCAAAAGCATGCTAAATGTGGGATTGAAATATGTTACTTTTACGATTTATCAATATGTTTTCATGAAAGTATGAAAGTTTCATGAAGTAATTTTGCTAATTGTGATTGAATTGTCCAATAGGACTAAATTGCAAAAGTTGCGAAATGTGAGATTCTAGAAGCTTTAACTATGAAATAGCTTTGGGTTATTAATTAGAGGTCCTTAAATTGCAATTTTCCCAATTTCTAATTTTTGGACAAAAATGGGCATGAGTGGGTGAAATTTGAAAGTATGGTAAAAAGGGAATTTTGGTCATTTATCAAATAAATGATTAAAAAGATGAAATAGTCAAAATTTGATGCTCATCTTCTTCCCTTGGCCGAAAATTTCAAGAAGCCATAGCTAGGGTTCTTCAAATTTTTCAAGCTTGCTAGTAAGTGCATCCTAGCCCCGTTTTTGATATTCTTCGTATTTTTGAAGTCCTCGTAACATGAGTTAGCTATTTTTAGCTATATGTTGAGCTACGATTCATGTTCAAAAATATACCCATGTATTACATGTATGTATTTTTATGTTTTATGGAAGATTATGAGAGTTGGATGTAGAATAAACATCTTTTTCTAAGTGAATTCCATGAAAAATGCATGTAAGGACTAGTTTGTAAAAGTCATGAAATTGGTCATACATGAGTGATTTAGTGAGAATTGAAGGTTGCTATAGTTGAGAGTATGATTCGGCTATGCATGAAAAACAAGAATGTTGAATGACAATCACTTTACGAGCCTTGGGGAAAAAGTGTAAATATGAGGAAGTTTAAGGGCAAAATGGTACTTTTTCCAAAGTATGAGTTATGAGTAAATTTAGTCAATGTGTGTATTAAATGAGTTGATTTATCATTGTAGATCAAGAAAAATAAAGCCCGGAGCGAAATCGAGGCAAAAATAAAGTCGTGGACTAAATTGCACGTCTTCATACATTTTGAATACCGAGGTAAGTTTATGTGTAAATAATGCATTTATACATATTCATTGTTGATGCTAACTAGTGTGTAGCATGATTGAGAACCTATACGGTTCAAGTGGATTGAATGTGGTAGTTATTGAGTAATTGATGTATGAATTACGAAATAGATGTGTGAATGTGTAGCAATAATATTTGACGGTGGGCTAAGTGCGATACCACCTTAATACTTAACTACGATGGGCTGTGTACGATGCTATCGTTAAGTATATTATTTAGTGGGCTATGTGCGAAACCACTATAATTACCCTATTGGGTAGGCTATGTGCGATACTACCCTACTATTTCATTGAGGTGGGCTAAGTACGAAACCACCGAGTGATTTAGCCGTGTGGTTGAATTAGTGAGAAATCATGATGTGTTGTATAATGAGAAATTGTGGTGTTGAGTGCAGGTATGCAAATGAATGAATGAAAGCATTAAGATTGTGATGTGGTGGAAATATGGTAAAGGATAGAATGAGTAAGCATAGTTGTGGATGTGAATTGTCTTGTTTAGTATAATGCTAATTGTTGTTTAGCTCATACTATGATGTTAATTATTTATATGTAAACTTACTAAGCTTAAAGCTTACTCCCCTTTCTTTTCACTTGTCTTATAGAGCTAAAGAGTCGGGACGAGATACGCGGATAATTTGGAAGATTGCCCACACTATCAGCTCACTTGGTATATTTAGACTTAGTGCTTTTGTATATGGCATGTATAGAGGCTAGACAAGTTAGTTTATGTTGTTGTATTGGCCAAGGGAGTGTTGGACCTTTTGATTGGATAATCTATTTTGTATAATGCCATGGTTAATGGTTTACCTTATTATATGAGAAGATGTAGTTACCTATGCAAGTTTAGATTGCAAAACATGAATTGTGTGATAATATGTTGAATGGATCCATGCTGTGTGAGCTAGAAGAGTGAAAAGAGCTGGGCAAATAGCCTTGTTCTTGTCCATATGGGTAGACACACGGGCGTGTGTCTAGGCCATGTGTGACACACGGTCAACCCATGGGTGTGTGATTTGGCCGTGTGTCCCCTACATGTTAGAGTTTTAAGTCAGAATAGACCATGGGCTAGCCACACGGGCGTGTGCCTAGGCTGTGTAAGATGGTCAGTGTTCACCATGGGTGGAGAACACGGGCGTGTTCTTAGACCGTGTGACACAAGCAGAATATTCAAGTTTTTATACACGGGGTAGGGACCTGGGCGTGTGTGACCATAAGACCTACCTACACGGGCGTGTCCCATTTCCCGTGGGCATACGGACCCTTGTTTAGGTGAAAGAAATTTTAAGATCACAAAGATTTCCGGTAGGGTCTCGAAACCCTCGTATGTATGTTTAAGGCCTTGTGAGTCCTTAATGAGTTTGTTGTGGTGACCATAGAGAGTAGTCAAGTTGTGACTAAAGTAGTTTGATCAAGAGGATTAAGTCGGTAATGCCTTGAGCTCGGTTCTAACATAGAATACGGGTAAGGGGTGTTACACCTACCCGTTGGACTGAACTAGGCGAGCGACGAGTTTTGGGGCCAGAGTTAGTTTCTAATGCTGAAGAAAAGGTAAAACTGATTCGAGACCGGTTGAAGGAAGCGTCGGATAGGATGAAGTCTTACGCAAATCTTAAACGCCGAGAGATTGAGTATACCGTGGGAGACTTCGTATTTCTTAAGGTCTCTCCATGGAAAAAGATACTGAGGTTCGGGCGAAAAGGGAAGCTTAGCCCTAGGTTCATTGGGCCTTACCGTATACTGAAGCGTGTGGGACCAGTCGCCTATCAACTTGAGTTGCCTCCAGAATTTGACCAGATTCACGATGTGTTCCATGTCTCCATACTGAGGCGTTATCGCTCTGATCCCACACATATAGTACCAGTCGAGGAGATCGAAGTTAGGCCAGATCTGACTTCCGAGGAAGAACCAGTTTAGATATTAGACCGTGAGGTTAAGGTACTAAGAAAGAAATTGATCCCACTGGTTAAAGTGCTTTGGCGAAATCACGGTACCGAAGAAGCCACGTGGGAACCTGAGGAGGCGATGCGACAACAATACCCACACCTATTCTGACTAGGTAAATTTCGAGGCCGGAATTTCTTTTTAGGGGGTAGAGTTGTAACGCCCCAAAAAATTTAGGGACTTTAGTTTTTCATGTTCTGACAAATTGCTTTTTTTTTTTGCTTTAATGGCTAAGTGATTTGGGTGTGTATGGGAGTGTTTGAGAAGCCTGGGTTCAAGTCTTGGCTCTTACAAAATTTTTAATTTTTTCCCTTAAGTGAACATGGACACTGGCACTTAGGCTTTATTAATAATAATGCTTGTTTAATGACACAAGAAGAGCTTGTGGCTTAGTGGCAAGTGGCGTGTTGTGTAACTATGAGGTCTGAGGTTCAAATCCTGGGATAAGCGAGGGAGTGTTTATTTTGCTGCTTGAGCTGGGAAGGTAGAAGAGTTGGACTGAAACACTGCTGATGAGGTGTTTGAATTGGTCATGGAGAGATTGTAGGAGCATATTGTGGAGAGGATTAAGGGAGAGTATTGTGGAGAGAATCAAGGAAGTGGAAGTGTGTAGGAGTGTGGGTGCCGAATTGGGGGATAGGAAATTCAGCTGAGGAGTTTTTCCTCATTTTTGGTCAGTTTTTTCACCAATTTTTTGACTTTTCTCTCTTTTCTCTCTAGTGCCGAATCTGCAACTTACCACTCGTGCATTTTTCTGTTCGGTTCCTGCTGTTCTTCTCTTGCAATTGACCATTCCTTTCTTCCTTTTTTGCACCAACATTTTCCGAAACCTCCCTCTCTTCTCTATTCTTCTCACGTTTCGGCCAACTGCCTGATCATCCCTTCTTGACTATTGATTCTTTCGGCCGAACCTATCACCCTAGTCTTGGGATTCTTTCTCTTCTTCGGTTTGTGACCGAAAGTTCTCCCCTCTCTGTTTTGATTCTACAACGGCTCTGACAATAGCTAAGTGATCAAAGGCTACTCTCTGCTTTTCTTTTAAAACCAAATCCACCAGTGTTCTTCTTTTCTTTTCCAAAACCGAATAACCCCATTAACCGGTTGTTATTTCATTTCTCTCGTACTGCACTCATTGCGATTCTAGGGCCTTCTTCGAGGAGTGGTGAAGTGTGAATGATTTGGAGGAGTCACACTTCCGTTCTCAAAACGTTCGGTAAGGTAATAAGGTTACCTCATATCTTTTGGGGTTGGCCGAATATTCCCTACCACTTACTAATCGATTTTTTGACTGTACTTTATGAAAGCAGCAAAGGCGTGTGATCGTTTCTGAACCACGAGCGTTGAGGGATTAAGATCACCCTCATTCAAACAAGGTTGGGTGCTCGTAGATCTTGGAATGACTCCATAAAAAGGTGTGTAATCACACTATCTCTGCTATGAATCGGCAAAAGCCGAAAAGCCGAAACTTCTGCATTTGAGGCCTCACGAGCGTGCGACCGCTCGTGTGGAAAAATAGAGCCCACAAACAAGGGCGGTAGACTAAAGAGGCCACTACGAGTGTTCTCATGCACTTGGGCCGTTATGGGCCTCGTTGGGCCGAAATGGGCCGTGTGGGCCCAATGGGCTTGTGGGCCCCACACGGATAAAATTTAATTAAAAGTGGCAGAAACTGGATTGGGCTATGTAGATCACATAGCCGTAATTGAATTTGGGCCAAATGGGCCACACGAGCGTGTGGGCCCATTTGGGCCGAACATTGGGCTTTGAGCCCATTTATACTATTTTGACCAAATAGATTATCTGTGTCACTCGAGGTGACTGTAGGCCTTCGAAAAGGTCGTTAACTCTACCGAGACCCCTAGGGAGTAAAATGACTGAAATACCCCTAGTGAGTAAAATGACCAAAATACCTCCAAGGGGCAAAATTACCGTTTTACCCCTAATACATGAAAATGACTATTTTACCCCTAGAGATAGATTGAGAGATGAAAATATGTATGTATGACTGTACTGAGTAGGACATGTTGCATACAAGAAATATTTATGACATGGCATACTGCATGGGGTGGGGATTCTGTTATGGAGGAAGTACTGTTACTGGTAGCTCTCCAAAAAAAATTAATACTGATACTGGTGGCTCTGCCACAATTACTGTTACTGGTGGCCTTGCCACATATATTTTATTGGTAGCTCTGCCGTGTTATTATTACTGGCAGCTATGCTGTAATATTGGTGTGAGGGCTGGGTGGGTCGACTTTGTCCCCACGTGGTGTGTTGGGTTGGTACGGGTGGTGTGCTGGCTGGATTGGGGTGGGTTTGCATACTTACACCATACTGATACTATATCGGGCTTAGGCCCAGACTGTTACTGTATGTACTACTGATTGAGTGATAAGGGATTTCACACTGAGTTCTCGTAACTCACCCTTTTCTTTTAACTGTACAGGTAATCCCCGGACTTAGTGGATTTGGAGCTGCGAGGGACTCGGAGGGGGCCACAAGAACGAGGATGTCTGTTTAAATGTAGTTAATTAAATATTTTATATTGGTTTGATATTTTTGTAATAAGGCCTCTGGTAATTTTTAATTTCTTTTCATTAGGTTTTTAATTACTTATTTTGAACTGCTAAATGGATACAAATAAGTTTTCACAACTAATAATTGCTTTACAAGGAAAACACATATTTTCATCTTCAAGATAACCGTAAATGGAGTATCTTCCACGAATTTAAACCCACAATAACAAACATGGTAACCGTTTTACTAAGCGGTGGTTTTTATAACTTACCAATTGTTTCCTAAGAAATACGAACTAAATGGATTTTTACTCAAACGATTTTCTCCCATCAGACTTTGATTTCAAAAAACACTTCGATGTGACACGTCAGGTTCGGTTGTAACGTCTAGGCCAGGTTTGGGGTGTTACAGAACATCAAGTGCCATCTAGTTTGTTACAACCGATAATGATTCCTGAGTTGAAATGGGATAGAGTAACGATGGATTTCGTTTCAGGGTTGCCATTAACTCTGAGAAAGAAAGATGCAATTTGGGTCGTAGTTGACAGATTGACAAAATCAGCCCATTTTATTCCGGTATGATCTGATTACTCACTTGATAAACTAGCTGAGCTTTATATTTCTGATATTGTGAGATTGCACGGGGTGCCACTATCTATTGTATCTGACAGAGATTCGAGGTTTACTTCACGATTCTAGAAGAAACTACAAGAGGCTTTAGGTACTAAATTGCATTTTAGTACAGCTATTCACCGACAGACGGATGGTCAATTCGAGCGGATCATTCAGATACTTGAGGATATGTTGAGATGTTGCATCCTTGAGTTTGATGGTACGTGGGAGCAATATTTGCCATTGATTGAGATTGTGTATAATAATAGTTTTCAGTCGAGTGTCAAAATGGCACCTTATGAGGCTTTGTACGGACGCAAATGTCGAACACCTTTGTATTGGACGGAACTCAGTGAAAGCAAGATACAAGGGGTCGATTTGATCAAAGAAACTGAACAGAAAGTGAAAGTAATTCGTGATAGTCTGAAAACCGCATCAGATCATTAGAAATCTTATGCAAACTTGAAACGAAAAGATATCGAGTTTGAAATCGGTGATAAAGTATTCTTGAAAGTGTCTCCGTTGATGAAAATACTTCGTTTTGGTAGGAAAGGCAAATTGAGTCCAAGGTTCATCGAGCCGTATGAAATTATTAAGCGCATCGGACCTGTTGCGTACAGATTATTGCTACCACCTGAACTAGAAAATATTCATAATGTGTTTCATGTGTCAATGCTTCGACGATACAGATTCGATCCCTCGCATGTGATTTCTCCATCTGAGATTGAGATCCGATCCGATATGATTTACGAAGAAGAATCGATTTGTATCTTAGCTCACGAGGTTAAAGAATTGTGAAATAAGAAAATTTCGTTAGTAAAGGTACTGTGGCATCGACACAGAGTGGAAGAGGCTACGTGAGAGCTCGAAGATTCTATGAGACAACAATATCTAAATATGTTTAACGGTAAGATTTTCGGGGACGAAAATCCCTAAGGGGGGAAAATTGTAATAGTCCGGTTTAGACCCTAGTCGGAATAGTGGTTTTGGGACCACAAATCTAAGTCAAAAAATATTTTAATATTATTTTTCGTGTTTACAGTATGTGATTAAGCATGTGTGAAAGTTTCGTGAATTAATTTTGTTGTTTGTGTGTTTAATTTGAGAAAATGACTTAATCGTGTAAAATGTAAAAGTGGCCTGATACGATCTGGCTCGGGGTTGAGTCGAGTCGTATGTAAGATGCCCGATCGTCTATGAAGGAGTATCGTTCGGTTTGTGTAAAAAGGAAAAATTGTTAGATTTTAAGTAAATGGCAACGGTTTTAAAACAAAGATGAAAGATGGTTAAGTGGATAGTTGGCTGAAACAAGAAAGAACCCCTAATAGTAATTAAGGACCCGAATCTTATACGTTTCAAAGGTAAGTTTGAAATTGGATAGAACCGATACCCACTATCTAACAAGATAGGAACCAACGGTATTAGATTGAACGCCACACCCGAATGGATTATAAGTTCGAAACAAAGTCAGATTGACGCCACTAGTTACTATATAAGTCAATTTGAACCTTGAAGAATAATGAGAGTAGATAACTCACAATAAGAAAATTTCATTAAGGATCAAAAGTCCCTTCAATATGGCTAGTTAAACATATTTATAAGGATAGAAAAGCTAGCTGAAAGGTCACATCTTAATGTGCTAATTAAAACTAAAATTAAACTCAAGACTCTTGATATTCTTGTAACAATTTAACTCCTTGCTTGAATTCACTTTAATTCAGCTTGAATGTCCATCCTTGAATGCTTAAAATGTCTCTTGAGTTGTCCCTTGGTTAGCCGAAAAGTCACCAGCAAATAAATGGTGTTTTTAATGCTTATTTGCAACTTTAAATGAGCCAAAAATCTACTGGTAGGTGAAGGGGTTGCTGCCGATTTTAAGAGGAGTTAAAATGCTCCTTAAAACTCCTTTAATTGATGTATTAAACATCCCTTGTAACAGCCACTTCATTTGTAACCAAAAATCAACTAAAAAGTCACTTCAATTAATTTGTAACAGCCTTGAAATGTAACGGTTGTGAGCTAAAGAGACACCTGCAATAAACACAATAAAATGAACTTTTTAAACACAATTAAACACTAATTAAACTCAAACACATTAAACACTTGACTTCAATAAATGAACTAAAAGTAAAGACATCAATTAATGCAGCAACTAATTTAATTATAGAAGCAGAATTAAACAAACTTAAACTCATGCTCCATTAAATTATCCTAGTAACTAGATTAATTAAATAAGCTTCTTATTAAATGAAGTTCAATAAAAACACTTATTAATTAAACTAAGATGAGTTGAATAAATGTCCAACAACTTATTTATTACACTAATATGCTTAAATGCATAGTTTGAAATGCAAACTAAATGAACAAATGCAAGACTTAATTTAATGATGCTGACTTAAACTAACATCAGAGTTACATAATGCATAACTTTATTAAATGCTGCATAACTTTATTAAATGCAAAACACACAAAGTGCAAATCTAAAATAAAAAATATGCCCAATAATAAATCAATCAGGCCTATGAGATGTTTCATCTTGCACTTGGGCCCCTCAAGTTTAGGCCACTCTCGATGGCATCGGGTGGTGTCGTAACATGATGCGACCGGGTTCGCATCATACCCCCTTTTGAAAATGATTCATCCTCGAATCGAGCCGTTGGTTCTCGAGAACATAGTTCCTTTTACTCAGCTTTCCTCGGTCGAACGGGGCAGATGGTAATCGTTTCATCTGAAAATAATAACCTTGAATTAGTAAAAAGCAATGCAAACAAAATTGCAATCCAGGCATAATCGAAACGAGACAAGTATGACGTGATAAATCGAAATAGTAACACATTTTAATCCCACATTTAGCATACTTTTGGATGATTTATCCCTTAATTTATGTAAAAAGGTGCTCTTAATCCTTTCTTTTCATGTCTTATACTCGGGAAAGCACCCAAGAATAAAAGAACGAGAAACGGGCTCAAAACGGACCAAAATAGGCCAAAGAAGAAATCGACACGGCCTGGACTAAAGCCCACACGGCCGTGCCTCCTCAATATACTAGAACACGGCCTAAATTCGATCTACACGGCCGTGCCTCACTAACAGAGTCCAACACGGCCTGGCCACGATTCACACGGTCGTGTGCCATGGCCGTGCCCCTGCCGTGGAGGAGAGTAATTTCACTCGGAAAAGGATACTTAGGGGCAAAGAAACCTATTTCAAAAGCCTATATAAAGACCCTAAGTATAACCCAAAAGGGACGGTTAGCTAGGCCAAGGAGCCGAGCCGAAAAGGTCAGATTTGTGGGAAACTCTCAAGGGATAGCCAGTTGATCCATCTCCAGAAGCCGAAATTCTACTCAAGACGGAGGATCTCTCCTTCAATTCCTTCAGGGAGTTTTAGGGATTTCTTATGTTTTGTTTTATCTTTTCTTCTGAGATATTTTTCTTTATTATTATGAACTAAACCCTTCAGATACCTGAAGGGGGATGAAAACTAGATGAATCTTGTTATTGTTTTCTGAACTATATGATAAATACTTGATTTTTTCTTGATTATGTGTGGTTAATTCTTGTGTTGATATTTCGCGGATATTAATTCAAGTTGAATGTGCTTAGGTGGTGGAGCAAAAGTCCCTGCTTAAGAGTAGATCTAGCATAATTAAGCAGAGTTGATCGCGCGCCTAGAGATAGGGTGACGAGATTTTGCCGGATTAGGGTGAAACCTAATATGGGAGTCCATAGATCGATTTACTGCTATTCTAGGGGTTTTAATTAGAAAGAGATTTCAATTAATCAACCTAGGGTTAGACGTTATTCGCCTCGAGAGAGGGTTTAATATAAATTAGGGAGTCCTACGGATCAAGTCAAGTGAATAAATCGTCTGGTTCAGTGTTAGATAACAAGTGAAGTCTAGGTGGATTCTTCCTAAGGGTATCGTCTTAATCAACTGAGTTTTTCCCAAGTATTTCCCCAATTCATTCTTTTTGTCTTTGCGTCTTTAGCTTAGTAATTAGTTAATTTAGATTAATAAACAACTTCACTTATTTTAGGCTAAATAATAGAAAGAAAGTTAGTATTAGTACTTTTAGTTCCTTTGGGTTCGATAATCCGGTCTTGCCTAAGCTATACTACTGTTCGATAGGTGCACTTGCCTCAATCGTTGTTATAGTTAGTTCCAGGATCGATCATTATAAAATTAAAACTCTGAAATACAACGATCAAGTTTTTGGCGTCGTTGCCGGGGAAATAAAATATTAAGAAAGCTCTATTTTTATTACTTTAGCCATTATTTTTTTTATTTTATGCAATTTACTTTTACTTTTAAGTTTTAATTTTAACTTTGCTAAATTTTTTTTCTTTCTTTTCCTATCAGGTACCTCTAGTTTATGACTAGAAGGAACCCTAGAGGACCACTAGTATACGACAGTGATATTGACGCTACCGTTCGCAGGAATCGCAGAGAAATTAGGCGAGCACTAAATTACACAGAAGAAGAGCGAGAAGTTAGATCAATCCTACTGAAGGGATGGACGAGAATAATCCACCACCACAAGATGTGGGAGAAAATAATGCTCCGCGTACTATGTATGATTATGCTAAACCTCATTTAACAGGAGCAGAATCAAGTATTGTTAGGCCTGCTATAGCCGCTAATAATTTTGAATTAAAGCCTAACACTATACAAATGATTCAACAATTTGTTCAATTTGATGGTTTACAGGACGAAGACCCAAATACTCATATAGCTGATTTTTTAGAGCTATGTGATACCTTCAAAATAAATGGCGTTTCTGATGATGCCATACGACTTCAGTTATTTCCCTTTTCATTAAGAAATAAAGCCAAACAGTGGTTAAACTCGTTACCACGAGGGTCAATCACTACATGGGATCAAATGACCGAAAATATTTTATTAAAATATTTCCCACCTGCCAAAACGGCCAAATTACGGAATGATATCTCTTCTTTTGTGTAGATGGATTTAGAGATATTATATGACGCATGGGAGAGATATAAGGATCTCTTGAGAAGGTGTCCGCACCATGGTTTACCCTTGTGGCTCCAAGTCCAAACTTTCTATAACGGTGTAAACCCCTCAACGAGGCAACTAATTGATTCAGCCGCTAGTGGAACCCTGAACAATAGAACTCCTGAAGCGGCTTACGAGTTTATTGAAGAGATGTCACTGAATAACTATAGTGGCAGGTTACAAGGACCAAACCAACAAAATCAGCCGGAGTTTTCAACATAGATACAGTAACTATGCTATCAACACAGGTATAGATGATGAATAAAAAGCTTGATAGTTTGTGTTCTTCGCAGGTACATCCAGTAATGCAGGCGACGTAAGTGGAACCGTGGCGAATCTTGAGTACCCACCCTACCAACCGGGCACAGAGAGCGAACAGATGAACTATATAGGTAAGAATTTCAGATCTAATAATAACCCATATAGTAATAACTATAACCCAGGTTGCAGGAACCAACCAAATTTTTCGTGGGGAGGTCAAGGAAATCAAGGAAATCAAAGACAACAACCTCCTCAAAATTTCCAAAATCAGCCCTATCCACAGGAGAAGAAGCCGAACCTTGAAGAGATGCTGACAAGATTCATGGCATCCACAGAAAACCGTCTCCAAGACACTGAAACCACCCTTAAGACCCAACAAGCATCGATCAAAGGGATCGAGAGCCAAGTTAGGGAAGTCACTAAGTTAGTTGAGGAAGTTTCTAAGTCAATTGGACAACTCGCGAAGCTGATGTCTGAACGATCGCAAGGGCGTCTACCAAGCAACACTGAGATTAATCCAAAGGAGCAAATCCAAGCCATAACAGCTCAAGAAAGTGAAAGATTAGACGAACCCAGTCCAATACAATGAAACGAGGTAGAAAAAGGTAAAGTTGAGGTAACACAAGAAAAACGAAAACCGATAATCAAGGTGTACCAACCTCGCAACCATATCTCGAAGCGTTAAATAGAGACGACACAGAGGAACAGTTCGGTAAGTTTCTTAAACTTCTAAAGAAATTACATATTAACTTACCGCTACTTGAAGCTCTTTCACAGATTCCAAATTCAAGGAAATTTTTAAAACATCTCTTGACGAACAAACGCAAGTTAGACGAGGATCCACATGTGGAATTAAACGTAGTATGCTCAGCAATGTTACAGAATAGACTACCACAAAAGCTAAAAGATCCAGGGAGTTTTACAATTCCATGTTTAATTGGTAGACTAACTGTTGATAATGCATTAGCTGATTTAGGGGCAAGCATAAGTGTCATGCCTTATAAATTGTTTAAACAATTAGGTCTAGGGAAACCTAAACAAACTAGGATGAGCATTCAATTAGCTGATAAAACTGTTAGAATTCCTAGGGGTATTATCGAAGATGTTCTTGTAAAAATTGAAAAATTCGTTTTCCTAGTAGATTTTGTTGTCTTAGACATGGATGAGGATAATTTCATTCCCTTAATTTTAGGAAGACCCTTTTTAGCAACTGCCAGGACTAAAATTGATGTTGATGCAGGAGAACTCATACTTCGTGTAGGTAATGAGACGGTCACCCTCAAGGATCTCGACTCGGCCAGAACATCGAGTAATCAAGGTGAGAACGTAAATTCTACTGATAACCATTCGGTTAACCCTTATTTTAAGGAAGCACCAGAAAAGAATACAACTGAACCCGATCCTAAACCCCATGCCAACAAGGAAGTAGTTCATGAAGATCGAAGGATTCAGATCGATGATCTAGACGAGTGGAAGACACACTTCAAGGAAAAATTAGGGATACACGATGAAGAACCAGAACCACACAAGGTAAAACCGAAGGAGCCCCCAGAAGAGCTCATAGGAACAACAAACCACTTCAAAATAGGAGACCAGGTACTGTTAGATAAGGCAGATCCTCAAATATCTCCTCCGGACTCTAACACAAACAAAGAAATACCTTTTAGGGTAACCAGTGTTTTCCCATACGGAACAGTCGAGGTAAGTAATCCTATTTTTGGTACTTTTACTATAAACACATCTCAACTTAAAATTTTTCAGGAGGATACAACTGATAGCATGAGGAAGGACTATCAACTCCTCAAACCACCCTGATGATGCAAACGAGACTGAAGTCTAGCTTAAGACTATAAACGAGCACTTTTCGGGAGGCAACCCGAGCACTAACCCCATTAACTTTTACAATTTTCTTATTTATTCTATTTTATCCTTTCTTTATAGTATCTAGCTTTAAACTAACCAAAAGTGCAGATTTCTAGGCCACACGGCCTTACGCACGGTCGTGGCCGTGGCCATGTGGAAGTACAGAATCGCCGTACTGACACAGCAGAGAGGGTACAAGTTAGAAAGAATCAAATCTTTGAGTCACGGACCCCAACCACCAACCCACGGGCACCGAAAAAATGCCAACGGGCGTGGTGACCTGAGCATGGGCGTGGGAGAAACAAACGAAGCCCACCACGGTCGTGCGATGCGGCCGTGTGAATCGACACGCCCATGATACATGCGTGTGGGGTTGTACCTTATTTGAGAATTCTATTTAAACCACCCACCCCTCCCTCTTCTCACCTAATTTTCACCCTTCTTCCTCCCTTGCACCCTTATACACCATACATTCTTAGCATTCTTCCTTCTTATAGCATTCTTCTCAATGTTTTGGCCATGTTGAAGAAATGGAAGGATCTCAGCACAGTCTCCCTCATGGAGACCGATCTACATAAGTTCATGCCGGCCGCTTCAATCATTCGACGAGCCAAGGATATTTGAGGCCATTTAGTTTTTATTTTGTTTTTCTCTTTTGCTTCAATTTCCTTATCTTTACTTCTCTTCTACTTAATTTAACTTATTTTACTTTAGTTTCTTGATTTTAGGTCCTAAAGGCTGCTAGGGAATCACACCACGACCACCACCATATCCACAGCCTTAAAAATCACACCCAACAATAAGGACATTACGGTCCATTTATCTTTTCTTTTAACTTTATTTTATTTTTTATTTTTCTTCACTTTAGCTTGATTTTCTTTAAGTATTTAATTAGTATAGTTTTAATTATTATTAGTATATCCTAGCTAATTCTCCATGAGCTACCCAATTTCTTCATCTAGCGTAGGATTGTCATCCAGAATGACCCCTCCAACATATCGTTCATCCAACTCAAGGATTTCATCCATAATTCAGGAAGTTTCACTTCTCTCCATATCTTTTGAATTTCTACTTAATTGTCTCTATATATAACTTTGTGCATTGAGGGTAATGTACATCTTAAGTGTGGGGGGTGAACAACCTAAAAAGGTGCCTAAACTTTTTTCATTATTCTCAAATTCCTGAAATTAGGTGCCAAACTTTTTGCATTATTCTCAAAATCCTGAATTATGTCTTGTTTCTTAAAGTAAATTTCTCATATTATCATTAGAATGAAATTCCTATGATTTATGACTTTTATTGATATGTTTTAAATTAAGTCATTGATAATTGTGCATTGATAATTAAATTCTAAGATTACTAGAGAATCAAGCATGATAAGTCTATTTTTCAGAAATTAAAAATTTTCTAGGTTGTCTACCTGAATTTGAATATTACTTTGAAGTTTGAAATTTACGAGGTTGATGTCAAAAATACCCATAATTTTTGTGAGTTTTTTAGCCTTATAGAGCATATATTCTTTTTCATGCTCACTTTATTGATTATGAGTATGTCAACATTGATTTGTTATTCTAGAACTTGCCTCGTTTATACATATCGAGACCACACCTATGATTTGATATACAGAGATGATTAAGGCACCTAAGTTTTAACCCACTAACTCCATTAAAAGCCTACCTTCACAATTAACCCCTAGTGAACCCCTTTTAATCTAACAACCCTTTTTATTGACATAACCACTAATATTAACCCAAAACCCTTTGTATTTGTTATCACCATTCTTTTTCGACTTCCCTTATATCGAGATTTGATTTGATTAAGCTACCTAATTATTTCATCTTAGTATATGAATAGATGTATTATATATATAAAAAAAATATTCAGTATTAGTACGATGAAAGGTGAGATTGTACAGTTAAAGTCTATTTATTGAAGAAGAAGCTCGTATTATTAGTTTAAAGTTTCAATCTATTATGTAATTATTCAGTTTATTGTTTCTAGTTAGGTAATTAATCAATTCAATCTCGATTCTAACCTTCTAATTCAACCTCTATCCACACCTTAACCCTAGCCCCGTTACAACCCTAATTAAAGACCTTTTGATTTGTGCATCATCTCATATTATAGTGGTGGAGATTTGATTTTCAGGCAAGCCTATGGGATTAACTTTTCATGTTCGACTTTTGAGTGCTTTTTCCTGAACCTTAAACACTTTGAGTGATTTGAGTGAATCTCTAGTGAGGATGTCAATCTTTGTCGGTTTTGAATTAAAGGTAACTATTTAGATAAGGGGAGACGCCTATATTTTCGAGCAACAAATCTATGACTTAGATTGTTTGAATCCTTAGGACTCTTTGAATTGAATTATCCATGTATAAATTATCTATGAATTATGATAAAACATTGTTGATAGGAATTATGAATTATAGAAAGTTCGTTTTAATTGTAAGTTGAGAATTTTGCTTGAGGACAAGCAAAAGCTTAAGTGTGGGGGTATTTGATAAACTGAAATAGTAACATATTTTAATCCCACATTTAGCATACTTTTGGGTGATTTATCCCTTGATTTATGTAAAAAGGTGCTCTTAATCCTTTCTTTTCATGTCTTATACTCAGGAAAGCACCCAAGAATAAAAGAACGAGAAATGGGCTCAAAATGGACCAAAATTGGCCAAAGAAGAAATCGACACGGTGTAATATCCTTAAATCAGGGTCTCTGCATTTTGTGTGGTTGCATGTGATGATATGCCTATTGTGCTAGTTTAGGGTGTTTTGGGGTCTAGGCATGACCTCGGGTTAGGCCTGAGACATGGCAAAAGTTTTTTTTTTTGTTTTAGTGCTTAGGAAGAGGAAGCTAAGGAAGTTAGGGGTTAAAAGAAATTGTCGGAGGGTTTAAACACAAGTAACCTAGTGGCAAAGTGGCAAAGGAGGCGCCACTAAGGTGCCAGGAGAGTGACACCACATGCAGGGAAGGAGTGCTTGGGTTCGAGCTGCAGAAATCCCTTTTCTGCTTATTTTTTCTCACGCCAGAAGCAGGGAAGAGGTGTGCTCAGGTGGGACTTTCTTGAATGGATGAGGATTGAGTCAACAGGTTTGAAATGGATGGAGAGGCGAAAAATATGGAGTTTGACTCATTCAAACCGATTTGAATGAGTGGATGGGAGAGTCTTGAGGTGTTGGCCGAATTATGGACTTTGGGGGAGGAGGTGTAATCGGTTTTGGAAGCTAGGGGGTGCCGAATCTCAATAGCCAAGTAAGGGTGCATGTTCAGCTAGCTTTGGAAGTCTTTCTCTTTTTCGTTTAGTGTCAAAGCCGAAACCTCAATTGTTTTTTTTCTTTCTAAGAACTTTGGTACTTGGACGAACCAAACCTTGTTCCTTTTGAAGAGCCGAAACTTGATAGCCATTCTCTCCTCTTCTATTCATGTGCATTCATTGTTGACCGAAACTTCCTCTTTGCCGAATCCACCTTTGTTCACTTCTCTTCTTCCTATTTTGTTCAAAGCCGAAACCAACACCCATTCTTCAGTCGATATCTTTCTTCCCTCTTTCAAATCTCCTTGTGCCAAAACTTCTTCCATTCTCCTTTGTCGAATCCCTTCAATACCATTCCATTTTTCTTCTTTATCTCTTTTATCTTCAAAAAGCCGAAAGTCTTGTTGTTCTCTTTCGTTTCAATCAAGTACTTTGGCCGAATACTTTGCTCATAAGCCCTTCTCTTCTTGCGTTTTCTCTTCATCATATTAAGTGCCGAATCTATCTCTAGTTCTTTCTTTGAGTTATAGTCGAATCTTCTGGTAAGTGACTTCTTCTTCTCTTCTTGATCGATTTGGGTAATGCCGAAACCCCACTTCTCTTCTATCTTCCCTTTTGTTATAGATCTATATATATTAAAATCTATTCATGTTCTTTATTGGTAGCCGAAACCCTTAACATCAATAGGGTGTGCCGATCTTTGGTGGTTGGTGGCCGAATCAGTCATTAAGGTAAGGGGGCGACAAACTCTTTTGGTTTCGGGATTCATGCTATGGCCGAATGGCTTTCAGATTCCTAATGATGTGTTAAAGTCGATTGTAGGGGGAGTGTAGCCGAATACAGTGGATCTTCGAGATTTGGCTAAGCGATCTAGGTAAGGGTTCTAACGTTTTGGGATCTATTTCATATTCTTTCAAAGCCGAAGGCTAATCGTGTTTGAATGCTAGTGCTTTGCCGATTGCAAGGGAGGTTCATCACATAGTTTCGGGATTTGGTTGGAAACCAAATCGACATTAAGGAAAGGGGGGAAGGTAAACGTTTCGGGATCTCGTTAGTTTCGCGTAGTTTTGGGATTTCGCTTAGATCTACGAATAGTCAGGTGTGTAACGCTTACACACTTCATTAGTATTATATGTTTATTGTGTTACTTCTAAAAGCCGAATAGCCATTGAAACCGGTAATTTTGCCTTGTGGGCATGAGCGTGGACTCCGGGTAAGTCCCTTGTTATATGGATCTCGATATATGCTATCATGTCACTGTTTAATGCTATGCCATGTGTTATTTGCATCATCATATGTTACTATGCCACGATTGATATGGACATGATGGTGGGATTGTTGAGAGGAGAGGGAAGAATTATTTGGACTGTCACCAGTGGTTTTGACCACACGACGGGTTGGCCCCGTCTTTGATATTATTATTTGTGACTAAGTCCCAGTGGTTTTGACCACCAGTGGTTTTGACCATATTGATGATATTTGTGACTACGGTCACCAGTGGTTTTGACCACATATGGATATTGTGACTCGTCCCAGTGGTTTGGTACCACAATGGGTTGGCCCCACATGTTGATTTCGGGATTGTCATCAGTGGTTTTGACCACACGATGGGTTGGCCCCATCACTTGACTTGTGACTACGGTCACCAGTGGTTCTGACCACACTCATATATTTGTGACTTTGGTCACCAGTGGTTTTGACCACCAGTGGTTTTGACCACATGGGGTAGACACAGGAGTTTGGATGGTTAGGTGGGGTGCATGATTTGCATGTTTTACTGATGATTTGCGTAAGTGCTTGTTCTATCGGGTTGGGGATTTATACACTAAGTCTCGGTGACTCACCCCTTCCCTTACATTTTTTAGATGAGGCATAGATCGCGGATATGGAACCGGGGAGAACTCGAGGTGGCCATGCATCTTAATTTCGAGTTTATCTTTAAATTACTATTTCAGTTTTTATTTTCTTATAATTTGGCTTTGGACTTGTAATAAGGCCGCTAAGTTATTATTTTGGGTTTTTGATTACTTGATTTTATGTTAGATATATTATGCATATGTTAAACAACTTTGCATGTTTAAATAACCGGTAAAAAGAAACATTTTAAAACTATACTCCTTATTGGGACTTTCAAACCTTACCATCGGGTAACAATATTCACAAGATGATAATAAAGTAAACTTAAATGATTTTCAAACCTAAGTTTTCCAAGCTCAAATACAAACGATTTTAAATTAACTAAGTTCAATTCACTCGGGTTTTAATAGACTTGAATGTTTTTCTAAAGTTAAGAACGACAAACGAGTTTTCAAAATGAGATTTCCGGGTTTTCAAGGCAACATAACTTTTTCAACTATGCATACACAGGATTTCTCCAAACTCAAAGCGATAAAAGAGTTTTCAATGAAAATAACTTGTTTTCTTCAAAATGTTTTTACTCTGTAACATGCCAGATTCGGTCGTGGTGTGTTGACCAGGTTTGGGGTGTTACACACGGCCTGGACTAAAGCCCACACGGCCGTGCCTCCTCAATATACTAGAACACGGCCTGAGTTCGATCTACACTGTAACACCCCAAACCCGGACAGGACACCACGTCCGAATCTGGTATGCTACGGGGAAAACGTTTTTGAGAGATAGGATTTTTCGTTTAAAAGCGGGGCGAAAACATAGTGAACTTGAAGAAAATTTGAGTAGGCCTGTTTGATTAGATTTTGAAAACTTATCCAAAGTATATAGTTAAAGACGAGTTGATTTCATTTAGCATTTCCAGTAGTTTCTTAGTGCTATTTAGAAACATTTTTGACTTAGTAGATGTCGAGTTTGGTTTGAAAATCGTTTGAGTTTACTCTATAGCAAAGCATAGTGAGATACCCGATGGTATAGTTTGAAACACATTGCGATATAATTCAAAACGTTGTCTTTCCAAGTTTTAGTAAATTTCATGCCAAGTTGTTTGTTAAGCGAGTTGAGAATCTAATTAAAACATAACCATCAAAAAAACATAATTTAAAGGCCTTTTACAAATCCAAATTAAAACCCAAATAAAAGTAATTAAATTAAAGTACCCAAATGATAGAGTTGGAGTAAAACTTTATTAAGCATGGCATGAGCACCCGAGTCCATCCCGGCTCCATGTCCGCTTCACGAGTCACTGAAATGTCAAAGGAGAGGGTGAGTCGAATGACTCAAATGCATAAATCCCGCTCCCGATGAAACAACATGCTAACACACATCATACATAGCAACATGATTAATGCAACCCAATCCTAACCATCCGTATCTCCTTTTCTACCCCGTGTGGTACCAAAACCACCGGTGGTGCCAAACCACGGTGACATATAGTCACAATGTGTTACAAAACACTGGTGTCCCAAAGACACAATGTGCTACCCAAGCACGGTGACCGTAGTCACGATAATCGAATGATGGGGCCAACCCATCGTGTGATACCCAATCACTAGCAGACGATCCCATATCTCATGTGGGGCCAACCCACGGTGGTGTTAACCATGTGGACAAGTCGCAATGAGGTGCCCAACCTCTCCGTGTCCCAAAGACACAAATGTGCTACCAAAGCCTTTGGTGACCCAAAGTCACAAAGTGTGTTACCAAAACAACGGTGCTCACAAGACAAAATATCACCGCTCCTCTACTCATATCACCCATCAACAAACCAACTCATGTAATCATGCATATCATACAAATTATGCATATCATGCTAATATGTTTGACTCATGCCCCATATCACATACATACATAGTCATGATACCATATAGATCATCAGTAATCTAGTAACAATACCGACTTACCCGGATACGCATACATACCCCGCTTGGGTATCAAATAATCCATCATAATCACATGATTTTAATAGGCAAACAGGTTTAATAACAATATCACTAAGTATGGGTGTGTTAGTTACACACCGTAAATACGAGTTCGTAAACCCAACGAAAACGATCTAAGTCCCTCGATTACTAGCTCCTACACTCGGCCAACACATAGGGGTTAGGCATCTATAACATTCGGCCATCATCAATTAACCAAAGGGGTCAATATCCATCCCTTACCTTGAAGATGATTTGGTTTCCAACCAAACCTCGAACCAACAAAGTGGTTCTTTTGATAATCGCCACCACCTAATAAGAAGAACCATTAATCCCTAACTAACTTGGCTTAACAAGATAAAAGAATCAACTAATAGAACTCGGCCCTTACCACTACTTACCCCAAATGGTTAACCAAAGGACGAAGGCTCCACTTGATTGTATCCAAAATCCGAATGACCTATAATGAAATCGGTTCCAAAACTAAAGATTAACTCTCCACCTCAAGGCCACATTCGGCTCTTAATTAACCAACATCGGCAAAGCAAAAGAAGAAGGAAATGGCCATTCGGTCCAACACTTACCAATCCCAAACGATCAAGCAAGACCCCAACACTTACTAATATTCGGCCAAGACTACAATAGGAGAGAGCCACAAAAGATTCGGCCAAGGGAGACTACTAGGAGAGGAGAGATTCGGCCTAAGTGTTTAACACACATTTATATTCGGTTTTAAATGGAGAAGGAAGGAAAAGAAAATAGGAAATGAGGATGAAGTTTCGGCAATAATGAATAAGAAAAGAAAGCAAAGGTTTGAGATGCAAGTGGTTGTGGTTTTGGCACAAAGAAATGAGGAGAACAAATGAGTAATTCGGCTATTACGGCTTAAAGAAGAAAAAGAGAATTTGAGTAAGGAAGAAACTAGTTTCGCTTACCTACATGAAAAGAAAAGGAGAGAGAGAGCATATGGCTACCAAAAATAATTGAGAAAAAACAAAGCACAAAATCAGCAAAGTTGCTCGGACTTTCGGTTTGTGAAGGAAATGATGGAGAACTCACTTGGAATTTGGTTTTAACAAATGAAGAAAATTGAGAGAAAACCTTGGTAAAATTTCGGCTAACAAAACCAAAATGAACACTTTTGCTTACCAAAAAGAAAACCGAAAATGTACCAAAATGCAAAGGTACATTCGGCCTTCCCCTCTCCCACACCAAGCCGTCACTCCCCACTCCCCACTCCCTCAAATTCGGCCATATCCCTCCATGCACTCACATCCACACATTTCAAATGTGTTTACCAAGTCACACTCCCCTTTTTGCTCTCCACCATCCAAGTCACCACTTGACCAAGTCCAAGGAGGAATTCAAATTGCTCTCAACCTCTTCCTCCATGCCGTCCCAAAAAGAAGCCAAAATGGGAACTCTGCAGCTCGAACACTAGACCTCCACCTCATGTAGATGACGCCACACCAAGCTCCCCCATGTAGCGCATGTTTTGCCACTAAGCTAGCTCCTTACTTGTGCAACAAAACAACAATTTATTTTCTTAAACCCAGACTTCCTCGGCTCCCTTCACCTAGCACCCAAAAACCAAAATTTTCCTACCTACCTGTGCACACTCCTAACCCACAATTAAGCCCCTAAAACACCGAAATAGCAACACAAAGACACTAAACACATGCAAAAACATGCAACAACAAAATAGCCCCTAACCCGGGATATTACATACACAGTCGCGCCTCACTAAGGGAGTCCAACACGGCCTGGCCATGATTCACACGGGCATGTGCCATGGCCGTGCCCCTACCGTGGAGGAGAGTAATTTCACTCAGAAAAGGATACTCAGGGGCAAAGAAACCTATTTCAAAAGCCTATATAAAGACCCCAAGTATAACTTAAAAGGGGCGGTTAGCTAGGCCAAGGAGCCGAGCTGAAAAGGTTAGATTTGTGGGAAACTCTCAAGGGATAGCCAGTTGATCCATCTCCAGAAGCCGGAATTCTACTCAAGACAGAGGATCTCTCCTTCAATTCCTTCAGGGAGTTTTAGGGATTTCTTATGTTTTATTTTATCTTTTCTTCTGAGATGTTTTTCTTTATTATTATGAACTAAACCCTTCAGATACCTGAAGGGGGATGAAACCTAGATGAATCTTGTTATTGTTTTTTGAACTATATGATAAATACTTGATTTGTTCTTGATTATGTGTGCTTAATTCTTGTGTTGATATTTCACGGATATTAATTCAAGTTGAATGTGCTTAGGTGGTGGAGCAAAAGTCCCTGCTTAAGAGTAGATCTAGCATAATTAAGCGGAGTTGATCGCGCGCCTAGAGATAGGGTGACGAGATTTTGCCGGATTAGGGTGAAACCTAATATGGGAATCCATAGATCGATTTACTGCTATTCTAGGGGTTTTAATTAGAAAGAGATTTCAATTAATCAACCTAGGGTTAGACGTTATTCGCCTCGAGAGAGGGTTTAATATAAATTAGGGACTCCTACGGATCAAGTCAAGTGAATAAATCGTCTGGTTCAGTGTTAGATAAAAAGTGAAGTCTAGGTGGATTCTTCCTAAGGGTATCGTCTTAATCAACTGAGTTTTTCCCAAGTATTTCCCCAATTCATTCTTTTTGTCTTTTTGTCGTTAGCTTAGTAATTAGTTAATTTAGATTAATAAGCAACTTCACTTATTTTAGGCTAAATAATAGAAAGAAAGTTAGTATTAGTACTTTTAGTTCCTTTGGGTTCGACAATCTGGTCTTGCCTAAGCTATACTACTGTTTGATAGGTGCACTTGCCTCAATCTTTGTTATAGTTAGTTCCAGGATCGATCATTATCAATTTAAAACTCTAAAATACAACGATCATGACGCATGTGGATGAACAGAATCAAATTATCATTCAAACAATGTAATTCCCCGTCAAATGTTCGAAACAAATTCGAATGGATTTCAAAACAGGCATACAAATTAAATTGATTCCACAAGTCATGATTGGCATGCGAGAAATGAATCAAATGGTAGACATAATCGTCATAAGCAGGTAATTGAAAAGACTCACATGGTTCACGAAGTGGCACAATCAAACCTTGGAATGTACGATTGAATATGGACTTACCAACAAATGCATCATGACAATTATCAAAAACAAGAATCTTTTTATCAATGACCAAAACAAATAGATCATCAAGAAACAAAATAGAACAATTAAGCACATCATGATCTAAGTGTTTTACAAAAATGAAATCATCAACATGATTGTTGTTATCATTCGAGGAGTACAAGCAAGTTTCAAAGCTTTTAAGTGTCTCACCTTGTTTATCTTCAAGAGTAGGAAAACAAAGATCGAATTTACCTTGCTCGATCATCACAAATCTTCTCTCCTCGGGACTATAGTGTAGCCGAAGCTTCGCGGTTGATTTACCCCCTTTTCAAATGAAACGCAAAATTCATGTACAACCACAGAAAATATTCAAGTAACGATTTGAAATCCACATCAAAACTGTCAAACTTCATTTCCTTATTCAAAAACCAAGTATCAAGCATATTGGAATTATTCGCACAAAATTGATGAAGCTTGATTTTCTCACAAAATGTACCAAAGCATATTCCCGGTTTAGAAATTTGATTTTGATTATTCATGCCATAGTGTAGCAATGGTTTCGTCAGATTAAACATGTCAATCCAAAAAGATTTTTGCATACACAATATCGAACAATCAAAACTTTTTACAAACTTCAAAATAGATTTTCCACAACTCGAGGATTTCACACAAGGGAGCAAATTATTCACATAATTATCACAATCAAACAAATTGAGATTTTTACATGAAAATTCATTGCCACGCAAAATCAAGTTTTGTTTGAACACTATTTTACCTTCGAGTTGGTTAACGTAAAGATTGGAGTTAGAAAAGCTCGTCTCACCACCGTTTGAAACTTCAACAATATTTGAAGAAGGAAAATTAACCATTCCTTGGCACCGAGCTTTTACAAAGGTGAAGTCATCAACACGGGGTTCACGCACATTCAAGAGCGTTAGTGGAAACGCAAGTGTGATAGAAGCATTACCTAACTTACCTTCGGCCTCGTGTGGTTCGACAACCTTACCTTTCTTGTACAATCGAAATCGCCGCTCGTTGGGAAGGTATTGAAGCTGCTATTCATCACTCGACTTATCAGAAACCTGAAAAGAAGAAATAGAACAAGAACAAACTTCAAATGGGTTAGTGGAATCAACACTCACTTTTTCTCGCTCATCTTGTTCTTTTGTTTCTTTTTCTAACTCGATTTCTTTTCTTTCTTTTTCAATTTTCTCTTTTTCTTCGCTCTCATTTTCCTTTTCTTCTTTTTAAATTTCTTTTTCGATTTCTTTTCTTTTTCTTCTTTTTCAATTTCTTTTCCTTTTTCTTTCTCTTTTTCAATTTTATTACAACGTGCGGTCGGTACAAAAGAATCAAAAAGATAATTATTTGGCTCAAAGAAAGAGAAAGTATTTTCGTAGGCTTCTCGTCCATTTCTTTGGGAATGATCCTTCGAGAGGGACTTCTTTGAAGCATACGAGGAATAACTCGTGCTTTCTCGTTCGTCACCTCGAAAGGGTTCAAACTCATAACTCGCTTTATCTCATTGCAAATTTCTTGAGGAATAGGAATCTCGATAAGAATCTTTTCGTGAGTAGTCATCGAAAATGAGTCTTCGAGATGGCTGCAACTCCGTTTCTCGACTTGGTGGATTTTGCTTTCGTCGAACCTTTTCTTCCATTTGGTCCAACCTTCTTTGGAATGGACTTAGTTTTTCCTCCATGAGACGGCCTATCTCGTTCACCAAGTATTGAAAGTCTTCGGTGGAGAGTTATTCTCGAGACATGATTATTCACTAAAAGAAAAAATGTTATAAAGAGTAAAAATAGAAAATTAAGGACCTCACCACAAAAACTCCCAAGTTCACTCACAAAGAAAAAAATCGCTCACAACTCGTGTTTCACTCAAATAAAGGCTTTTTCTCTAATGTAAGTACTCGTGCCTTTTACCACTTGAATCCACCTCTCAAAATTTTGGAAGGTTGCCTTAGACTTATTAGCAACTTGTAGGTCAGATTCAAGGGGTTTAAGCAAAGAAAAAATCGTTATAGGTAAAGGTAGGCTGAAAGAAAAGAAAAAGTTGATAAATGTGGCGTCGGGGTAAGAGGTTATGAGATAGGGAAATACCAAATGATGGTAACAATGCTTCTTGGATGATCGGGGTAGGAAGATGAAAATAATGGCTTCGAGAACTCAGAAATTGAGGAGAAGAATGGAGAAACTAACAAGATCACAAAACTTCACTTTTTTTTTATATTTTCGTAATTTTTTTTTCAATACTTCAAATATAATATACTGATTTCAAAAGAAATAAAATACAACTTGAAGAAAAAAAAAATTTATTTTGAATTTTTTTCAACTTACGAACCTATTTCCGGCTTCTCGATCGTTGTTGAAACTCCTCGTTTTCCAGCTCTGATACCAAATGATACGATCCGCCTCGGGGTTGAGTCGAGTCGTATGTAATATGCCCGATTGTCTACGAAGGAGTATCATTCAGTTTGTGTAAAAAGGAAAAATGGTTAGATTTTAAGTAAATGGCAGCGGTTTTAAAATAAAGATGAAAGATGATTAAGTGGATAGTTGGCTAAAACAAGAAAGAACCCCTAATAGGAATTAAGTACCCGAATCTTATACGTTTCAAAGGTAAGTTTGAAATTGGATAAAACCAAGACCCATTATCTAACAAGATAGGAACCAACGGTATTGGATTGAACGCCACACCCGAATGGATGATAAGTTCGAAACAAAGTCAGATTGACGCCACTAGTTACTAGATAAGTCAATTTGAACCTTGAAGAATAATTGGAGTAGATAACTCACAATAAGAAAATTTCATTAAGGATCAAAAGTCCCTTCAATATAGCTAGTTAAACATATTTATAAGGATAGAAAAGCTAGCTGAAAGGCCACATCTTAATGTGCTAATTAAAACTGAAATTAAACTCAAGACTCTTGATATTCTTGTAACAATTTAACTCCTTGCTTGAATTCACTTTAATTCAGCTTGAATGTCCATTCTTGAATGCTTAAAATGTCTCTTGAGTTGTCCCTTGGTTAGCCGAAAAGTCACCAGCAACTAAATGGTGTTTTTAATGCTTATTTGCAACTTTAAATGAGCCAAAAATATGCTGGTAGGTGAAGGGGTTGCTGCCGATTTTAAGAGGAGTTAAAATGCCCCTTAAAACTCCTTTAATTGATGTATTAAACATCCCTTGTAACAGCCACTTCATTTGTAACCAAAAATCAACTAAAAAGTCACTTCAATTAATTTATATGACCTTGAAATGTAATCTGGTTGTGAGTGAAGAGACACCTACAATAAACACAATAAAATGAACTTTTTAAATACAATTAAACACTAATTAAACTCAAACACATTAAAAACTTGACTTCAATAAATGAACTAAAAGTAAAGACATCAATTAATGCAGTAACTAGTTTAATTATAGAAGCAGAATTAAACAAACTTAAACTCATGCTCCATTAAATTATCCTAGTAACTAGATTAATTAAATAAGCTTCTTATTAAATGAAGTTCAATAAAACACTTATTAATTAAACTATGATGAGTTGAATAAATGTCCAGCAACTCATTTATTAAACTAAGATGCTTAAATGCATAGTTTGAAATGCAAACTAAATGAACAAATGCAAGACTTAATTTAATGATGCTGACTTAAACTAACATCGGAGTTACATAATGCATAACTTTATTAAATGATGCATAACTTTATTAAATGCAAAACACACAAAGTCCAAATCTAAAATTAAAAGTATGCCCAATAATCAATCAATCAGGCCTATGAGATGTTTCATCTTGCACTTGGGCCCCTCAAGTTTAGGGCACTCTCGATGGCATCGGGTGGTGTCGTAACATGATGCGACCGGGTTCGCATCATGGCCTTCTAATTGAATAAGTGCCAAATTGTTATTTTCTTTAATATGTGAAGTCCTTAAGAGGTTATTATGCCATTAATATGTTAATGGACATTTATGACCAACCATTATGTATTATTATATGATTTTATTAAAGGTTAATTTTGTAAATTAGGAAATAAGTTAAGTTAAATAAAATAAAACATTAAAAGATGATTATTATCATCTTGTTTAGCCGAATTTGAAATAAAAAAAAAAGAAAGAAAAGAAGCAAAATAGGGTTCGGCCATTACTAAGCTTGATTAAGGTATATAATTTGTTCAGTTTTTGATAATTTCTACGTTTTTGTGATCGTTGCTTCGTGTTCTCTTAAGCCCATGCTTTAATTTTGGAATTTGATGATGATTTTGAAATGTGCCATTGATGAATACTTGAGTTTTGTGATAGTTGATGATGAAATATGAAATATATGTGTTAGATTAACATGTTTTATCTTTGGATTTTTGGTGAATTTGAGTAATTTGGACTAAATTGTGAAAATAATATTTTGAGGGACTAAAACGTGAAATAAATGAAATATATGGGCTTATATAAAGCATGTGAATATTCATCCAAGCATGGGTAATATGAAATTTTGTGTATTTTGTGATTTTGTGAAATAGGGACTTAAATGTCAAAATGTGAAAATATAAGGGCTAATTTGTAAATTGCCTTAAATGTGTGTTTTTGGATTGAATTGAATGAATTGGTGAATAAAAGAGTTAAATTTGAATATGTATAGATCAAGAACCAAAGAAAACGGATTTAGACCGAGGAAAGTCGAAAGTGATCGAGTACTCGAATCCGTCCGTTTATTTAGAAATACGAGGTAAGTATATATACAAATAAATGTATTTAAGTTGATTTATTCATGTTCATATATTATTGAATTGTGATGAATGGTTTTGGAAGATATACATGTGAAAACCGGGAAAGTATTGACAATGTGTCAATGTCCGAAAAGTCCCGTACGAGCCTTAGGAATAGATAGGATTCATATGTCATGACATAGGGTTTCGATATGTGATATCGTGTAAGACCACGTCTGGGGCGTTGGCATCAATTTGAGAATTACGTGTAAGACCACGTCTGGGACATTGGCATCGTATATGATTTCGTGTAAGACCCTATCTAGGACAGTGGCATTGATATTTGATTACATGTAAGACCACGTCTGGGACATTGGCATTGTACGAGTATTTCAAGTTATCCGAGTATCCTATTTGATTCCGAATGGTTCAACGGGCAATTTTGAGAAATGAAAGACTATGTGAAATGTGTAACCATTTCAGGTACGTTAATGTGTATACTATGTTTAAGCATGAAAGGTAAGTATATGTGAATTTGCAAAAGAAAGATATGTGCATAGATTCAATGAGACAAAATGTGATATATGTATGAATGTGCTATGATCAAAAGAGATATTTAGAGATATGATTTATTGGTAAGCTATGGCTAAACAAATGAGCCAAAGAAGAATTATGAGATTACAATTGAGATATATTATTGATCATGTATTTGATATGTTTATGAATGTTTAATTGTTAAGTTTATTTGTATATGGCTTACTAAGCTTTTGAAACTTACTTTGTGTGTGTTTACATTGTTTTATAGATCGTTAAAGCTACAGAAGGCTCGGGGATCGTCGAGGATCGTCACCACACTATCAAACTCTATTTTGGTACCTTTTGAAAGTGTATATATTAAAGTATGGCATGTATAGTCTAGTATGTTTTGATTATGTTTTGAAAGGTGTAAAAATAGCCATGTGATATGGCTAGATAATGAATATGATGTGAATGAGTAGTTTATGCTACATGATACATAGTTTGGTATGGTTTGATGGCTAATAGTTGGTCTAATAAGATGGTCAAATCTATGATAAGTTTTATGATACAAAGTTGGTATGTTTTGGATGAATGGCTAGTTTATTGAATTGGTAAGTTTTGGTTGGTTTATACTTAGAAATGTTATGATGATAATGAGTTAAATGGCACATAAGTTGGTATGATTGATATGTTCTTGAATGGCTAAAAAGGATGGTCATTTTGGTATGTTTTGTTTGCATTGGAGATATTATTTGAATTGGTATAATACTTGTAGGTATAACCCAAAGTGTGGTTGGTAGATTGGCCTTGTAAATGGCCTATATTTGCCCACACGGTTGAGCACACGGGCGTGTGGCTCGACCGTGTCCCTCGTGGTTGTTTTTCAAAACAATTCAGACTTGACCATGGGCTGGACACACGGGCGTGTGACTGGCCGTGTGGTGCAAGTCAGTGTCGACCACGGGTGAGGCACACGGGCGTGTCTCAGGCCGTGTAGACAAGTCAGTATGTATGCCCTGTTTTGCCACGGCTCAGACACATGGGCGTGTCTGAGGCCGTGTGAAGCACACGGCCTACCCACACGGGCATGTGACCTCTGTAACTTTGAAAAATGTTTGATTTTTTAGAAAAATTTTGTATGATTCCGGTTTAGTCCGGAATCCGTTCTAATGTATGTTTAAGGTCTCATAGACCGCGTTTTAAGGGACTATATGCTTGTGTTTTTCCATGATAGGATGATGATATATTTTATGATGTGAAATGTTCGTAAAAGTTTCTGATTGTCCAGTAATGCCTCTTAACCCTAGACCGGCGATGGTTACGGGTTAGGGGTGTTACAATTTTTAACATTTCACTCTCAATCATATAAACAGTAATTCATCCGTATAAAACAGTACTTTATCATATCACATAATTTATGCCCGTTGAACCCATTAGAACTTCAAAGGATACTCGGGTGATATACATCAGAAATCTGTCAATTCATCATCATTTTCGCTCTTTCGAGCTATGATTAGTAAGCTCCTTTTGAGCTGATGGACAGTAAGCTCTATTGAGCTGAAACAGTAAGCTCTGACGAGCTAAAAACAGTAAGCTCTTATGAGTGGTGAATGGTAAGCTCTTACGAGCTGATATATCGGTAAGCTCATATGAGCTGTGGTGAGTCCGCAACAAATGCAGGAGCTCGACCAAAACGGTAACCCTAGTGACATGTCACTCGTATCCTACGAATTCATACGGTTCAAACGAGGCTCGGTAATCATCAGTCTATATCAATTAAGCATTCGTATTCCAAGTATATCAATTATATACATACATTTCAAATAAATACAATTATTTAAAGTTCGATTCTAATTATACGAACTTACCTCGAGTATGAAAACGGCGAAATGAGTTAATTACTCGATAATCTTGGCTTTCCACCGATCCAATTCTGGATTCCTCTTTTCTTGATCTTAATCAAGCTAGGAGTGTGCCGAACCTATGAAAGCTTCAAACCCTTATTCTCTTTTCTAATTTCAGTTGTAAACAAAGATGAATGAAATGAATTTGGTTTTGTTTTATTAAATTATAACTTAATTTCTAATTTACTAAAATACCCTTTATTATAAACATGTAAAAACATATAATGGATGGCTATAATTGTCCACTTACACTAATCATGGACTAATAACATTATAAGGACCTTTGATTTACTAAATCATAGCAATTAAACACCTTTAACAAGTAGAATGCAACTTTTTTCATTTTACGCGATTTAGTCCTTTTACCGAATTAAGCATTCAAACAGTAAAATTTCTTTAGGAAACTTTCACACAATAATTCTATCATGCTGTAAAATTTAATAAAATAATAAAATAAATATTTTGACTTCGGATTTGTGGTCCCGAAACCACTGTTCTGATTTGACCTAAAAACGGGCTGTTACAACTCTCCCCCCTTAGGGATTTTCGTACCCGAAAATCTTACCAGTGAATAGGTTAGGGTACTGTTTTCGTATAGCTTCCTCGGGTTCCCACGTATCTTCCTCAATCCCGTGTTTATGCCATAGAATCTTCACTAGAGCTATGCGTTTATTTTTCAATTCTTTGATTTCACAAGCTAAAATCTTGATCGGTTCTTCGCTATATGTCAAATCAGCCTGTATCTCAACATCTACCAGAGAAATCACATGTGACAGATCGGATCTGCATCTACGTAACATAGAAACATGAAAGACATTATGAATCTTTTCAAGTTCTGGCGGTAAAACTAGTCGATATGCCACTGGCCCTATTCGTTCAATAATCTCATACGGCCCGATAAAACGCGGACTCAACTTCACTTTACGGCCGAATCGAAGAACCTTTTCCCACGGTGACACCTTTAAAAACACTTGGTTCCTGACTTGAAACTCAATTTCTTTACATTTCATATCCGCATATGATTTCTGTCGATCTGAAGCTACTTTTAAACTATCACGAATCGTTTTCACTTTTTCTTCAGTTTCTCTGATCAATTCAACCCTGTGAATCTTTTTCTCACTTAGTTTAGTCCAATATAGCAGAGTTTGACATTTGCGATCATATAAAGCTTCGTACGGTGCCATCTTTATACTCATCTGAAAACTGTTATTATACACGAACTCAATCAACGGTAAGTATCTTTCCCAACTACCCTCAAACTCTAAAATACAACATCTCAACATGTCTTTGAGAATCTGAATAACTCTCTCTCGATCGTCCACCGAGGATGAAAAGTCATCTTGAAATTCAACTTTGCACCCAGAGCTTCTTACAATTTCTTCCAGAATCGCAACGTAAATCTCGGATCTCTATCAGAAATAATAGATAATGGCATCCCGTGCAATCAAACAATCTCAGAAATGTACAATTCAACTAACATATCAAGTGAGTAATCTGTACGTACTGGTATGAAATGAGCAGATTTCGTTAGTCGGTCAACGACAACCCAGATAGCATCTTTCTTTTTTAGAGTTAAGGGCAATCCCGACACAAAATCCATTGTAACTCTATCCCATTCCACTCGGGAATCATCACAGGCTGCAGTAAACCCGATGGCACTTGATGTTTAGCTTTGGCTTGCTGACAAATTAAACATTTAGAAACAAACTCTGATATATCTCGTTTCATGCCTTGCCACCAGTAAAACTGTTTCAAATCGTTATACATATTGGTACTTCCTGGATGAACAGATAATCAGTTATGGTGCACTTCATGCAAAATCTTCTTAATGAGTTCTGAATTTCTCGGTATGCAAATTCTATTTTGAAACCTTAAACAATCATTGGTTCCAATCTGAAACTCTAAATCAGGGATATTCTCACATTGAATTCGTTTAAATTGCAATTCACTGTCATTTTCTAAGATTCACAGATTTGTTGAAGAAATACTGGTTTAGCTTTTAATTCAGCTAAAATAGACCCATCATCACAAATCATCAACTGGGTATTCATTGCTCGTAATGCAAACAAAGATTTTCGGCTTAGGGCATCAGCAACAACATTAGCTTTTCCCGGGTGATAATCAATCACAAATTCATAGTCTTTTAATAACTCGAGCCATCTTCGTTGTTGCAGATTTAGATCTTTCTGTGACATCAGATATTTTAAGCTTTTGTGATCCGTATAAATGTGACATTTTTCACCGTACAAGTAGTGTCACCAAATTTTCAACGCAAACACAATTGCAGCCAACTCAAGGTCGTGCGTCAGATAATTCTTTTCATGCGGTTTCAATTGTCGGGAAGCATAAGCTATAACTTTTCCTTCTTGCATCAGAACACATCCCAAAACATTTAATGAGCGTCACTATAAATTACAAATTCTTTCCCCGATTCAGGTTGAACCAAAACTGGTGCTTCAGTTAACAGTACTTTCAACTGTTCAAAACTCTTTTGATATTTTCTGACCATTTGAATTTCACATCTTTTTAAAGCAGTCGTGTTATCGGTGTTGCAATCATAAAAAATCCTTTCACAAATCTTTGGTAATAACCTGTTAAGCCCAGAAAACTACGGACTTCAGACACATTCCTCGGAGGTTTCCAATCAATAATAGCAGAAATCTTACTCGGGTCAACTCTAATACCGTCAGCTGAAACAGTATGCCCCAGAAATCCAACCTCTCGGAGCCAAAACTTACATTTGCTGAACTTTGAAAATAATTGCTTATCACGTAGAGTTTGTAACACAACTCTCAGGTGCTCAGTATGTTCAGATTCATCTCGCGAATAGATCAGGATGTCGTCAATGAATACAACAACAAATCTGTCTAAATACTGTCTGAATATTAGGTTCATTAAGTCCATAAAAACTGCAGGAGCATTAGTTAATTCGAAAGGCATAACAAGGAATTCATAATGTTCGTACCTTGTTCTAAATGCGGTTTTCGGCACATCTAACTCTTTAACTCGCAACTGATAATAACCCGATCTCAAATCAATCTTTGAAAATAATGTAGCCCCTTTCAACTGATCAAATAAATCATCAATCTGCGATAGAGGGTATTTGTTCTTTATAGTCACCTTATTCAACTGTCTGTAATCGATACACATTCTCATTGTGCCATCTTTCTTTTTCACAAACAATACCGGTGCACCCCAGGGCGAATAACTCGATCGTGCAAAACCTCTATCTGTCAATTCTTGCAACTGAGCTTTCAATTCTTTTAATTCTGTTGGAGCCATTTTGTACGGAGCTATCGATATCGGTGTTGTTCCCGATACTAATTTAATAACAAATTCAACTTCTCTGATCGGTGGCAAACCCGATAATTCTTCTGGAAATACATCCGAAAACTCACAAACAACAGGTACAGATTCAATCTTTGATTCAGATGCCTTAGTATCTAATACATATGCAAGATATGCATCACAGCCCTTTTTTCATACATTTCTGGGCTAACATAGACGATATCACAGTAGGTAATTCACTCGAATCATCAGACTCAATCCGAAGAATTTCACCGTTTTGACATTTCAATTCGATAGTCTTTCGTCTATAATTCACAACTTCATCATGCGTAGTCAGCCAGTCCATACTCAAAATCACATCAAACTCATCGAACAGTAGAAGCATCAAGTCAGCCAGAAAATAGTAACCCCGAGTCATCAAAGGACAATTCTTACAAATTTTATCAACTAACACAGATTTGCCTAAGGAGTTTGATACTTTAATTACAAACTCTGTAGACTCGACATGTAAACTCTTTTTAAATACTAAATTCATACAGATATATGAATGGGTTGATCCAGGATCTATCAATGCAACTATATCAGTATCAAAAAGAGAAAAAGTACCAGTAATAACGTCTGGCAATGATGCTTCCTCCCGTGCACGGATAGCATAAGCTCGGGCAGGTGCTCGTGCCTCAGATCTCACAGTAGAATCTCTCGTAGCACCTCAATTACCACTCATATTTCCAGTGTTTCGAGGTGGTCTCCCTCTAGTAGCCGTATTACTCACTTTCGCTGGTTGATCAGCTATAGACTTTTCTGGACAGTCCCGAAGATAATGATCAAAAGATCCACATCTAAAACAAGCTTCGCTCACTATTCTACATTCACCGTAATGTCACTTGTTGCAATGCTTACATTGAGGTACAACATTTCTAACACTACCCACACTGGCAATAGATGTCGTCTGAGGTTTAGAGATGAAATTTCTTGCATCTATATCTCTGATCGAAATCCCCGTAGAAGCAGTAGAACGAGGATGATATTCTTTAGATTTCTTTGATGCTGACTAATGTGATTTGCCCGCAAATCTTTTTCTAAAGTCTCTAGCCTCAGAATTGGCTTTTCTTTTCTCTTTGCTAAGCTCTTCGGCTTTGCAAGCTCTGTCAAATAGAACAATGAACTCTTTCAGCTCTAGAATCCCAACTAATAGTCTGATTTCTTCATTTAACCCATCTTCGAACCATTTACAAATTATAGCTTCAGAAGAAACATATTCACGAGCATATTTGCTGAGTCGTACAAACTCTCTTTCGTATTCTGTTACCAATATACGACTCTATTTCAATTCAAGAAATTCCTTTCTTTTCTGATTAATGAACCTTTGGCTGATGTATTTCTTTCTAAATTCAACTTGAAAGAATTCCCAAGTAACTCTTTCTCGAGGAACTACGGATATCAAGGTATTCCACCACTGATACGCAGTGTCTCTGCAGTGATACATCACATTTTAAACATTCTTCAGGTGTGCAAGACAGTTCGTCAAATACCCGAATCGTGTTCTCAAGCCAAAACTCGACTCTCTCAGGGTCATCGCTAACAGTAGCTCTGAAGTCTTCAGCCCTGTGTTTTCATATCTTATCAATAGGTGGTTTATTCAATCGCAAAGGATCCATACCTTGAGGAACTACAGGGATTGGTTGGGGATAGGTGGGGGTGGAGGTTGTTGAGCAGCCGAGTTCGTACGAATGTATTGTGTGAACCATTCGTTCATCATTTGGAAGAAGGCTTCTTTAGCCTCTCCTCCTTGGCTACCCGTTACGGGTCTAGAGTCAGATGGCACTGTCCCTTGCGCGGGAGCAGGCACGTTACTCTCGACCTCATCAACTACAGCTCGATCGAGATCCATTTACTATATAAAAACACAATTAAAAATGTCAGGAGTCATCACACTATCACAGTTTATATATATGGCATGTATAGCTAGACTCACATACGCTACGTTAGTCCTAGAATTGACTAAACCATAGCTCTGATACCAATAAATGTAACACCTCTAACTCGTATCCGTCGCCGGAGTAGGGTTATGAGGTATTACCGATCATGTAACACCCCAAACCCGGCCCAAACGCTATGACCAGATCTGGTATGCTACGGGGTTTAACGTTAAAAACTTCACTTGGATGATTTTCAGAAATTCAGTTTGTTTATTTAGGTATTCACTAAAATAAGTGATATTTGAAGAAAACCCTTGCTTTTTCTTTGAACGTGTTTGAAAATCCCATATTATTACTTCTTATAGATAAGTCTTTGAACATAAAGTTAAATTTAAAAAAAATAGAATAAAGACATTAACAAGTATAATTTAAACCTAAGCTATGGAGCCTTCTTACATAAATAGTCCCAAAATTGAAAAATTAAAGGAAACCTGAAAATAGTCTATGAAAATATAAGACTTGATGGCCCCTCAAGTCCGCCTCGGCTCCCATGTCCACGATCTACTGCTCATCTGAAAAGTCAGGGAAAACAAAGGGGTGAGTCACCAAGACTCAGTGTGCAAATCCCGAAAACACATAAAAGGCTTGAGGCCCACAAACACATTATGGGCCTTGGCCCATACACAATGGCAACAAAATAATCACATCTTTGCATGGCCCAACCCAACCTAAAAGTCCATCCTCTACACACCAGCCCGTACCAGCCATCACACCTCGGGGATTTCTACAATCAATCCACCAACCGCTACACACCATATCGACAGTCATGCTATCAGTTATAATGCCGATCACCATGTGACCTTATAATCCACTGTGGCAGAGCCACCGATCACTGTGTGACCTTATAATCAAGTGTGGCAGAGCCACCGATCACTATTGTGACCTAAGTGTACATATCGTGGTTTAACCACCGATCACTAGGTGACCTTTTAACATGCTCTTCCCCTTCATCATATCAACCCTATCCCACGCATACATCCATGCAGAAGCAAAATAATATACAACCTAAAAGATCACAGTCTATCACATACACCGATACACATAGAGAAGTTTCTATGATTACGTACTTGGCATCCCTTGCCTACCCTTTTAGGGTAATACGACTATCCATACAGCCTTTATCCGGCTTTTAGCCCATATCATATATAGTACAGATTAATTAGTGTGATAGAGATCTACACACCTGATTACAGTCAAGATGATACTTTCTATGTCAACACTATCGGTAGCCGATACGACTGCTAACTGCCTTTGGTTTTGTTCTAAAGCCGATCCACAACCCGGTGGCCAATCCCGAACTGCTGACACCGTTCGTTTCTTAAACTTAGGGGTTGGATTTACGGGTCCAATCCCCTTCTTTGCCTGATCGACATTTGATTCCATCAAAAGACCTTATCAGTTGCTACCACCCACATATGGTTATTAATCCGTAACACAGGGTTAAGACCACAAATACAATAAACGAGCCTAACAAAAATCTAAAGAGAACCCCTTACCTTGAAATCCCAAAAAGAGGTATGGGTCTCAGAGACTAGCGATTTTCGGCTTTTGGGATCTAGATGATTTGATCTACTTCGATTCCCGAAATGTTGGCCCAAGATGAGAACACAAGAACAGTCAAAACGTTACTCCAAAGTTAATCTTATCACATCAATTAGCCTTTCGGTTTTGGCCTCCAAAAACCAAAAGAGAAAGGAAGAATAGAAGAAATCGGCACTTACCTTAACACAGAGAACTCGGCAACTCCTAGAGAATTTCAGCTTTTGAGAAGATCAAAAAGAAAGATGGTGCAAAGGAATCTATGGAGGTTCGACTTAATGAAGGAATCAAAAGAAAAAGATGCAGAGGAAGATTATGAGGTTTCGGTTTGTAGGAGAAAGCAGAGAAAAACAATGGACATTCGGCTTTAGCATAAAAGTGGAGATGAGAGAATGGAATTAGGGGTTTCGGCTTTAGCAGAGAATGAGAGAAGAGAGTAAGAGAATAAAACCCAAATACCGAAAATAAAGAAGTATTCCCCTCCCTTAAAGAGAATTTCGGCTCTTACCAAACAAATGCCGAAAATGCGTATTTTGCAAACTAAAAACCCATCCTATCAATAGGGAAATTTCGGTACCCCTTAGCCATACAAAACCGATTCCCCCTTCCCACCTAGAGTTTGAAAATCGGCCACCACTCAGCTTACCAGATAACTCCTAGATTTTCTCCCTTATCTCCATCTGATCACTCATCCTCAAGTGGCATGGATAACGCCACCTCTTCCTTCCTTTATCTGCCACATTATCAGCCATATTATCCACATTATCCCACTCATTAAATCTCCCTGTTTTTAAGCATTCCAACCGACTCCAACTCCCTCTCTTTTGACGCCAAAAACATTTAAAATAAGTGGGTTATCACGCCACCTCAAAGCCCCTAAGTAACGCCACTGACCACTGGCCACAAGCCCATTTGTGTCTCTTACTTTACAGATAATATCTTTTAAGCCCCTATTCTAAGCGGCTTTCCACTAGAGTGCCCAAGCGAGAAAAATTTGACTAAGGCCTCGGCCCAATTCCTGAGCCCAATCTGAACCCCTTAAACACCCTAATTACACATTAGAGATAACATAAACATCACAACACATTAAACGCAAAGGTCCATTAATTCAGGATGTTACAGTTCTACCCCCTTAAAGAAATTTCGGCCTCGAAATTACCTGATCAGAATAGATGCGGGTATTGCTACCGCATCGCTTCCTCTGTGTAACACACCTAACCCGTGTCCGTCACCGGATTAGGGTTACGGGTATTACCATGTAAGTTAAAACTTCAGTTCAATCGATTGAATCTCCGTTAATCATCTTTATCAAATAATTTAATCATAAACAGACAAATCACACATGTGTAACACATACTTGATATATTAATCCAAGTCATATACGATATAATCATCGATGAACACAAAATGACCATACTACAAATGTCAATGCATAATGCTTTCTATTAAGACCAATTTCACATGGCATAAAACCTATTCTCACATAATCGAATACATGCAACATATTACACATCACCTATGTGCTTAAATATTTGGCCGAATGTACAAGGTCTCATTCATAACATTTCCTGTTCGTTACCTAGCACAAATCGAGTTTGGTATTTTCATGCACTCAATTAAGTTAAGCAATCTCACAAACCAAATATATATATAATGAATACATCATGGTTATACACATTTTCCATATTTGACTATGAGCCTAAGCAATTACTTATTTAAACATGTTGACTACATTTGCAACTATCACCTAGGTTTGGCCGAATACACATATATGCATTACTAAATATAATTCATACTTCGTAACTCGACATAAAGTTCACATGCATACATAAATTCCGAATGATGCTCAACTACACATACCTACCTTGAATTATACCTGTGAATATTAACTTAAATGCTGACCCACTTGACTAATTTAACACAAACATTGACATTACAAACAAGCAATCATATAGTACGCATAATATGTAAACTGGAAATAAAAGAACAACCCCTAGCCAAATAGTTGAACCAAATATATTAATCATATAGTCAAGGGTAAATAGAACCGAACTTAATATGAAAATTTAAGCCATTTTCGCATGGCTATAATACATCATCAAAACGATATTCAGACATAGAGTTCACCTATACATGCCTTAAGTTCAAAATCTAAATTTTGAAAATACCAAAACAAGTCGATAGTGTGGATGACTTCACTGATGATCCTCTGAGCTCGTAGCTTGATCAAAATATATAAAACAGAACATTGAACACACACAGAGTAAGCTACTAGCTTAGTAAGTCTCAAACAAAGGATAATATAACAATTAAACACTTAAACCTTTAATATTTAAGCTTATGGCATTGAATATAAACATTTCCATATGTGAATTTAAACATGGCTGAATTCGATTAATTCATTAACCTAAATGTTTGCACATTATTTCCATGAACATATAATTCATTGAAACCAAAGAAATATACCATATGTATTCGCATACTCCAATTCATATGAGTACAACATTAATATCAACCTTATAAACTTATTTATGCACATATGCAAACATTCAAATTCTTTCATCCTTAACACTTTGACTTATAACTGATTCCCCAAAGTTGCACATTTAAACTCAAATTATATTATATAATGTTCATACACATCAATAATAATCTCAATAAAATATATCATAATTCTTATCAAATCATCAACCATATCATATCATACTTAATTCAAATAATACTATGCCAACTTACCTTACTCTTTATAATTATAAAAGAAAAGGCTTATACTTACCTGAGCTTTTAGCTCATTGCATTAAATATGCTTCACTTTGTATGATTCATAATTTCTCCATTTATAACACATCACCGGCAATAAGCCTGCTAGGCATCAAAGCCCGAAATGTACACCGACGCATTAAGCCCGCTAGACCAGAAGTCTAAAATTTAATCACCGGCATTCAGCCTGCTAGGCAATAAGCCGAAACATTTCACCGACACAAGGCCTGCTAGGCAATAAGCCCGAAACATTTATTTCCAAACCAACTCATTCACACTACACATTAACAGTATCACAAATATCACATATAATTCACACCACTATCACATAATTAACTCAATGAATTCGATTATATACATGGCTAAATTTCTTTCTCACATTCGGATTTAACATAATTAATTCCACAATTTCATGATTTAATATGTATTCTATGTTATAATCAATTCTTACGAAAATTAGTTTGCTTAAAGACTTACTTCGACTGTCGACGGACAACGTAGGCTGGCTATTCGGTAACCTTCGCCTTTCCCCGATCCAAATCCGTTTTTCTTTGTTCTTGATCTAAACACATTAAAATTTAGCTCATTCAAGCACATTTCATCTCAATTTAGTCCCAAAACACATAAATGGGCAAATTACCATATTACCCCTAATGTTTCACATTTTTACAATTTAATCCTATTTGCACAAAACATAAAATACACAAAATTTCACTATAATTCCTTAGGGCTGAATTTTCATAGGGACTATACAAGTCCATTTCTTTCATTTATTTTGCATTTTGGTCCCCTCAAAAATTCATTTTTGCAATTTAGCCCAAATACTCAAATTTACCAAAAATCTAAAGACAAAACATATTAATCTAACAAATATCTTTCATTTAAAATCATCAAACATCAAAAACCACATGAACATGTCAATAGCCGAACATCAAGCATACTTAGATTTAAAAATTTTAACATGGGTCAGCTACTGTTCGAAGCAACGATCTCAAAAACGTAAAAATTTATAAAAATCGACCAAGAATTTACCTTGAATTTGGCTTGAATGTAGCCGAAATTTACCTTGAATTTGGCTTGAATGGGTTATTTACCAATTTAATACCTCATATTAAAAAGCCATCATCATTCTAGCACTTTACACTATAGCATGCAACTTTTACACTTTACGCGATTTAGTCCTTTTTGTTAAATTGAACACACAAACGATTAAATTTTTCTACGAAACTTTCACACACATTAATTCACATATAATAAACACAAAATATAATATTTAAATATTTCTCAGACTCAGATTTGTGGTCCCGAAACCACCGTTCCGATTAGGGTCAAATTCGGTCTGTTGCAACTCTCCCCCTTAGGGATTTTCGTCCCCGAAAATCTTACCGTTAAATAAAGTCGGATATTGTTACCTCATTGAATCCTCAGGCTCCCACGTAGCCTCTTCAACTCCGTGCCGATTCCATAGTACTTTCACTAATGAAATTCTCTTGTTTCTCAACTCTTTCATTTCCCGAGCTAAAATACGGATCGGTTCTTCCTCATACGTCATATCGGATCGGATTTCAATCTCAGACGGAGCGATCACATGTGACGGATCTGACCTATATTTACGAAGCATCGAAACGTGAAATACGTTGTGTATCTTTTCTAATTCAAAGGGCAAATTCAATCTATAAGCAACAGGCCCAATACGCTCGATGATCTCGTACAGTCCGATAAACCTCGGGCTTAGTTTACCTTTCCGACCAAATCGGAGTACTTTCTTCCACGGGGAAACTTTCAAGAATACCCGGTCTTTGACCTGAAACTCAATGTCTTTGCGCTTCGAATCAGCATAGGACTTTTGACGATCCGAGGCAGCTTTCAAACTATCTTTGATTATAGCCACTTTCTGTTCTGCCTCTTTAATCAAATCAACCCCGTGTATCTTATTTTCACTGAGTTCGGTCCAGTACAACGGTATACGACACTTGCGGCCATAAAGAGCTTCATATGGTGCCATTTTGATACTAGATTGAAAACTGTTATTATAAGCAAATTCAATCAAAGGTAAGTATCTTTCCCACGTACCTTCAAACTCAAGGACGCAACATCTCAACATGTCCTCAAGTATCTGAATGGTTCGTTCAGACTGACCGTCTGTCTGCGGATGAAAGGCTGTGCTAAAGTGGAGTTTAGTACCTAAAGCATCTTGCAACTTCTTCCAAAACGCGCGATGTGAATCTCGGGTCTCTCATGCTGAAACAATGGTACTTCGGCACACCATGTAATCTCACAATTTGAGATATATACAACTCAACAAGTTTATCGAGTGAATAGCCTGCATTTAACCGCACAAAGTGAGTGATTTGGTCATCTATCCACCGTAACCTGCATCGCATCTTTCTTGCTCGGTGTCGAGGCAAACCGGATACAAAATCCATAGTGATTCTATCCCATTTCCATTCGGGTATCATGATCGGTGAAGTAACCTGTAAGGCACTTGATGCTCGCTTTTACTCACGACAAATTAAACACTTTGAAACAAATTCAGATATATCCCGTTTCATGCCAGGCCACCAATAGGACTGTTTCAAATCATTATACATTTTCGTGCTACCCGGATGTACCGATAGTCGACTATTATGAGCCTCGTTCAAAATCATCTAAATCAAATCCACATTCCTCGGAATACATATTCGGCCTTTGAAGTTCAAACAATCATTTGCATCAATTCGAAACTCTGACTCTGTATCATTTTCACACTGAACTCGTCAAGCAATCATATCTTTGTCAATTCTTTGTGCATTACAAATTTGCTGAATAAACATCGGTCTTGCTTTCAACTCGGCTATGATCGAACCATCACCAGACATAACCATATGTGCATTCAACGCACGAAGAGCAAACAATGATTTTCGACTTAAAGCATCCGCATCAACGTTAGCTTTCCCCGAATGGTAGTCAATTACTAATTCATAATCTTTCAACAGCTCTAACCATCTGCGTTGTCTCAAGTTCAAATCCTTCTGAGTCATCAAGTACTTCAGACTTTTGTGATCTGAGTAAACATGGCATTTTTCGCCGAACAAGTAATGACGCCATATTTTCAATGCGAAAACAATGGCTGCTAATTCCAAATCATGAATCGGATAATTTCTTTCATGAGGATTTAATTGTCTCGAAGCGTAGGCTATGACTTTGCCTTCCTGCATCAAAACGCAACCCAAACCATTCAAAGAAGCGTCACTATGAACAATAAATTCGTTACCCGACTCAGGTTGACCTAACACTGGAGCTTCGATCAAAAGGGCTTTCAACTGATCGAAACTTTTCTGACACTTTTCCGACCACTCGAACTTGACATCTTTCTGAAGTAGCTTTGTCAAAGGTGTGGCTATCATGGAAAAACCTTTGACGAATCGTCTGTAGTATCCCGCAAGTCCCAGAAAGCTTCAATTTGGAAACATTCTTTGGTGGCTTCCAATCAAGTATAGCTGATATTTTGTTGGATCAACCCGAATAATACTGTATTTGAAACAACATGACCCAAGAAGTGACTTCTTTCATCCGGAACTCCACTTACTTAACTTTGCCTACCAATTGTTGATCTCGCAAAGTTTGTAGCACCAATCTCAAATGCTCGACATGTTCGGTTTCATCTCTGGAGTAGATCAGGATATCGTCTATAAACACTACCACAAACCGATCCAAATACTGTCTAAACACTCTATTCATCAAATCCATAAAAATAGCATGTGCATTAGTAAGTCCAAAAGGCATAACTAGGAACTCAAAATGTCCGTACCTCGTTCTGAATGCAGTCTTTGGCACATCGGAATCTCTGACTCGCAACTGATAATAACCCGATCTCAAATCTATCTTCGAAAACACTGAATCCCCTTTCAACTGATCAAACAAGTCATCAATCCTAGGCAACGGGTATTTATTCTTTATAGTCACCTTATTCAGCTGCCGATAATCAATACACATTCGCATAGTTCCATCTTTCTTTTTCACAAATAGAACTGGTGCACCCCAACAAGAAAAGCTCGGTCGTGCAAAGCCCCTATCTGTCAACTCTTGCAACTGTGCTTTCAACTCTTTCAATTCAGTAGGTGCCATTCGATACGGAGCTATCGAAATCGGAGTCGTCCCCGATACTAATTCAATACCAAACTCTATCTCTCGAATTGGCGGTAAACCCGGCAATTCTTCAGGGAACACCTCTGGGTATTCACATACAACTGGTATGGATTCAATATGCTTTTCAGACACTTTATTATCCAACACATAAGCCAAGTAAGCTTCACATCCTTTTCTCACATACTTACGAGCTAACATCGAGGATATTACTGCCGGTAACCCATTCAAGTCATTTGATTCAATCCGGATGATCTCACCATTCTGACATCTCAAATTAATAATCTTTCTTTTGCAATTCACCACTGCATCATGCAAAGTTAACCAGTCCATTCCCAAAATTATATCGAACTCGTCAAAAGGCAACAACATTAAATCACCGGAAAGCGTAAATCCCGAATCATCAATGGACAACCTTTACACACTTTATCAACGAAAACATATCTACCCAAAGGGTTGGACACACGGATCACAAACTCGTGAGACTCAACAGCAGAGTCTTCACTCGATACTAGAGTTTCACACACATATGAATGAGTCGAACCAGGATCAATCAATGCAATCACAGTAGTATCATAAAGTGTGAAAGTACCGGTAATGACATTTGGGGAAGAAGCATCCTTTCTGGCTCGTATAGCATAAGCTCTAGCTGGTGCTCGAGCCTCTGATCGAACTGCAGTGTCCTTCGTCCCTCTCTGACTGCCACCTACATTGCCTGAATGTCTGGGTGGTCTGCCTCATGCTGACGTGTTGCTCGGTTTAGTGTTCTGAACCGTATTTTGGTCGGCTAGCATCGGGCACTCTCGAATAAAATGATCTGACGATCCACATTTAAAGCAGGACCGATCATGGAATCTACAACTCCCAGAATGCCATTTTCCACAATGCTTGCACTCAGCCCGGTTCTGCTGACCATTACCAACACTAGCCATCGAAGTGGCTCGGGAACTCACAAGAGGTCGATCTCGTCTAGACAGGTCTGAAGTAGCTTTATGTCAGCCGAAGTCATCTTTGAACTTCTTAAACGCTGAATGGAAAGTCTTACTCGATGATCTTTTTTGAGTGTCTCTAGCTTCTATTTCAGCCTTTCTTTTCTCTTTCCCAAGCTCTTCAGCTTTGCAAGCTCGTTCAACAAGTACTACGAACTCTTTGATATCAAGAATGCCCACTAGCAACTTTATTTCTTCATTCAGACCGTCTTCAAATCTTTTGCACATAATGGCTTCAGTTGATACACACTATCGGGCATATTGGCTCAATCTGACAAACTTCCGCTCATATTCCGTCACAGTCATATGACCCTATTTTAGTTCTAGAAATTCTTTTCGTTTTTGATCAATGAATCTCTGACTGATATATTTCTTACGGAACTTGATCTGGAAGAAATCCCAAGTCACTTTTTCTTTTGGAACCACCGATACTAGTGTATTCCACCAGTGATATGCAGTGTCCCGTAGTAGAGATATAGCACACTTCAGGCATTCATCTGGAGTACAGGATAGCTCATCAAGTACCCGAATAGTGTTATCAAGCCACATCTCAGCCCGCTCCACATCATCATCATCATTAGCTTTGAAATCTTCGGCCCCATATTTCCTGATTTTATCAACAGGAGGCCTACTAGATCTCATCGAATCTAACATCGGAGGTGTTGAAGGTACCGGAGTTGGATTATTCGGGGGTGGAGGTTGTTGTACAGTCGGGTTAGTCTGAATGAACTGGGTAAACCATTCATTCATCATCTGGTAGAAGGCTTGCTTAGCTTCCCCCTCATGGCTACCCGAGATAGGTCGAGAGTCTACTGGCGCTGACTCGCGTGCGCGATCAGGCGCTACTCTCTCAACATCATCAGCTACGGCTCTGTCAGGATCCATTTACTATATAAAACACAGTTTGAAATATCAGAAGTCACTACACTATTGTTTATATAAATAAGGCATGTATAGCTAGACTCACACGTGCTACGGTAGTCCTAGAATCGACTAAACCGTAGCTCTGATACCAATAAAATGTAACACCCCTAACCTGTGTCCATCGCCGAATTAGGGTTACGGGTATTACCATGTAAGTTAAAACTTCAGTTCAATCGATTGAATCTCCGTTAATCATCTTTATCAAATAATTTAATCATAAACAGACAAATCACACATGTGTAACACATACTTGATATATTAATCCAAGTCATATATGATATAATCATCGATGAACACAAAATGACCATACTACAAATGTCAATGCATAATGCTTTCTATTAAGACCAATTTCACATGGCATAAAACCTATTCTCACATAATCGAATACATGCAACATATTACACATCACCTATGTGCTTAAATATTTGGCCGAATGTACAAGGTCTCATTCATAACATTTCTGTTTCGTTACCTAGCACAAATCGAGTTTGGTATTTTCATGCACTCAATTAAGTTAAGCAATCTCACAAACCAAATATATATATAATGAATACATCATGGTTATACACATTTTCCATATTTGACTATGAGCCTAAGCAATTACTTATTTAAACATGTTGACTACATTTGCAACTATCACCTAGGTTTGGTCGAATACACATATATGCATTACTCAATATAATTCATACTTCGTAACTCGACATAAAGTTCACATGCATACATAAATTCCGAATGATGCTCAACTACACATACCTACCTTGAATTATACCTGTGAATATTAACTTAAATGCCGACCCACTTGACTAATTTAACACAAACATTGACATTACAAACAAGCAATCATATAGTACGCATAATATAAGCGGAAATAAAAGAACAACCCCTAGCCAAATAGTTGAACCAAATATATTAATCACATAGTCAAGGGTAAATAGAACCGAACTTAATATGAAAATTTAAGCCATTTTCGCATGGCTATAATACATCATCAAAACGATATTCAGACATAGAGTTCACCTATACATGCCTTAAGTTCAAAATCTAAATTTTGAAAATACCAAAACAAGTCGATAGTGTGGATGACTTCACTGATGATCCTCTGAGCTCGTAGCTTGATCAAAATATATAAAAGCAGAACATTGAACACACACCTGAGTAAGCTACTAGCTTAGTAAGTCTCAAACAAAGGATAATATAACAATTAAACACTTAAACCTTTAATATTTAAGCTTATGGCATTGAATATAAACATTTCCATATGTGAATTTAAACATGGCTGAATTCTATTAATTCATTAACCTAAATGTTTGCACATTATTTCCATGAACATATAATTCATCGAAACCAAAGAAATATACCATATGTATTCGCATACTCCAATTCATATGAGTACAACATTAATATCAACCTTATAAACTTATTTATGCACATATGCAAACATTCAAATTCTTTCATCCTTAACACTTTGACTTATAACCGATTCCCTAAAGTTGCACATTTAAACTCAAATTCTATTATATAATGTTCATACACATTAATAATAATCTCAATAAAATATATCATAATTCTTATCAAATCATCAACCATATCATATCATACTTAATTCAAATAATACTATGCCAACTTACCTTACTCTTTATAATTATAAAAGAAAAGGCTTATACTTACCTGAGCTTTTAGCTCATTGCATTAAATATGCTTCACTTTGTATGATTCATAATTTCTCCATTTATAACACATCACCGGCAATAAGCCTGCTAGGCATCAAAGCCCGAAATGTACACCGGCATTAAGCCTGCTAGACTAGAAGTCTAAAATTTAATCACCGGCATTCAGCCTGCTAGGCAATAAGCCCGAAACATTTCACCGACACAAGGCCTGCTAGGCAATAAGCCCGAAACATTTATTTCCAAACCAACTCATTCACACTACACATTAACAGTATCACAAATATCACATATAATTCACATCACTATCACATAATTAACTCAATGAATTCGATTATATAAATGGCTAAATTTCTTTCTCACATTCGGATTTAACATAATTAATTCCACAATTTCATGATTTAATATGTATTCTATGTTATAATCAATTCTTACGAAAATTACTTTGCTTAAAGACTTACTTCGACTGTCGACGGACAACGTAGGCTGGCTATTCGGTAACCTTTGCCTTTCCCCGATCCAAATCCGTTTTTCTTTGTTCTTGATCTAAACACATTAAAATTTAGCTCATTCAAGCACATTTCATCTCAATTTAGTCCCAAAACACATAAATGGGCAAATTACCATATTACCCCTAATGTTTCACATTTTTACAATTTAATCCTATTTGCACAAAACATAAAATACACAAAATTTCACTATAATTCCTTAGGGCCGAATTTTCATAGGGACTATACAAGTCCATTTCTTTCATTTATTTTGCATTTTGGTCCCCTCAAAAATTCATTTTTGCAATTTAGCCCAAATACTCAAATTTACCAAAAATCCAAAGACAAAACATATTAATCTAACCAATATCTTTCATTTAAAATCATCAAACATCAAAAACCACATGAACATGTCAATAGCCGAACATCAAGCATACTTAGATTTAAAAATTTTAACATGGGTCAGCTACTGTTCGAAGCAACGATCTCAAAAACGTAAAAATTTACAAAAATCGACCAAGAATTTACCTTGAATTTGGCTTGAATGTAGCCGAAATTTACCTTGAATTTGGCTTGAATGGGTTATTTACCCATTTAATACCTCATATTAAAAAGCCATCATCATTCTAGCACTTTACACTATAGCATGCAACATTTACACTTTACGCGATTTAGTCCTTTTTGTTAAATTGAACACACAAACGATTAAATTTTTCTACGAAACTTTCACACACATTAATTCACATATAATAAACACAAAATGTAACATCCCGAAATTGGGCCTAGTAGGAATGGGCCCAATGGGCCTTGTTTTAAAATTTTTGAGAACGGCATTAATGCAAGTTAGCTTATTAGGTAAGTTATTTTGGAAGGTTAGGGGGCTTCTATGAAGTCCCGGGATCAAATATTAGCTTTGGGGAAATTTTGGTTTTAGGTGGAAAAAAAACCCTGGAAGTTGGCAGGTAGGCCTTAAGAATAAAATGTAGAGGAAAATGACACAAGTGGAGTGTGTGGTGTAGTGGCAAAGTGACGCCACATAAGAGACAAGGGGGTGACGCCACAAGGAAGGAAGGAGGTCCAAGGTTCAAGTCTTGGCTTTTGCATTTTGGTTTTCTTTTTACTTGGACCTCAGAATTTGGCTATAGATTTATATTTAGTTGCGCATGGTTTAAGACACAAGAGGAGCTTGTGGCCAAGTGGTTAACAGCGTGGATTATGTTGCAAGGGAGCCTGGGTTCGAATCTCATGAGAAGCAAGGGAGTATTTATTTTATGATCAGGACGGGAAGAGTTTCATTGAATTTAAACTCTCATGACGAAGGATCCCACATCGGAAAGATACAAAGAAGGAAGGTGAAGAGCTAGCTATATAAAGAGCATTCCGGGAGGAGGGTTGACACACCTTGGAAGGCGTTTTGGGCACAGGAGTGGTGGATGGCGGATTAACACGAGTCCTATCGGTGTGTAACTCTCTCTACTCTAGTTGTAGAGCGGCAAATGCGAAGTGCCGGTCCACGGCAATAGTAGCTACACGAGCGTGCGGCGCGCACGTGTGGGCTTCGACGCGATAGTTGAGGCCATCGTAGTATTCTTGTGGGTTGGAAATTCGCTTGGGGCGCGATGGGCGAAGGGGGCCCAATGGGTCGTGGGCCCAATATAGTAAAATGTATGATGGTGTAGTATATAGTGAACTAGACTAGGTGAATCTCATAAACGTGGCTAGATTTGTGTTAGGTGGGCCACACGAGCGTGTGGGCCCGAATAGGCCAAAATTGGGCTTTAGGCCTAATAGTCCATTTCGACCGAGAAATGGTAGTTGGGTCATTGGGGCGACATCGGCCTTTGGAAAGGCCATTCTAGGTACGAAATTACTGAAATACCCTTAGTGGGTAAATTACCAAAATATCCCTGAAGGGTAAATTACCGAAATACCCTTAGTGGGTAAATTACCGAAAATGCCCTTGGTGGGTAAATTACCAATATACCCTTGGTGGGTAAATTACGAAAATGCCCTTGGTAGGTAAAATTACGGTTATACCCTTAGAGGTTGATTAGGGTGATTATGTTGTTTTATGTCTATCTGATTATGATGGTAATTCATGTTATACTTATATTTGATATATGTCTAGCATACATGACATACTGCATACACGAATTATTATGTCATATTGCATGGGTATGATGAGAGGAGGGGGAAGATGATATCCGTGTCTTTGGGACACCAGTGGTTTGGCACCACCAGTGGTTTGGTACCACAGATTGATTATTGTGACTTTGGGTCACCAGAGGTTTGGCACCTCAGCGTCTCGTCCCAGTGGCTTAGCACCACAGTGGGTTGGCCCCACGATTGATTATACTGGGATTGACGCCCGGTGATTTGGTATCACACGATGGGTTGGCCCCATCATTGGATTCGTGACTTTGGTCACGGTGATTTGGTATCACATTCGTGTCTTTGGGACACCAGAGGTTTGGCACCTCATAGCGTCTCGTCGGTGGCTTAGCACCACAGTGGTTTGGCCCAACGGTGATTATACGGGATTGACGCCGGTGATTTGGTATCACACGATGGGTTGGCCCCATCATTGGATTATTCGTGACTTTGGGTCACCAAAGTGGTTTGGCACCACAATTATGGATATCGTGACTTTGGGTCACCGGTGGTTTGGCACCACCGGTGGTTTGGTACCACATGGGGTAGAAATGGAGTGCGGATGGCTAGGTTTGGGTGCATGATATGCATATTTTCATATGAAATTGTGTAAGGGCTGTTGGATGGGGATTTACACACCGAGTCTCGATGACTCACCCCTTAGTTAAATTTTTTGGGTAATCATTAGATCGCGGATTTGGGAGCCGAGGTGGACTCGTGGAGGCCATACATATGTTCACTCGTAAATTCGTTTCTTTTAATTGGACTTATTTTTATTTGAGTTTTTGTTATGTAATAAGGCCTTGGGTATTTTATTTGGTTTTGACTTTCAATTTGTTTATTGCTTGTTATTAAATGATCAATATGGGATTTTCCTAAAATGATAATAAACCATTTCTTATTGAAAATTACTTAAACTCGATTTCTCACCACAACTATAAAGAATATGAGCTTTTAACGAATGCACGGTTTTTAGACATTCCTTTCATGTGACATGCCGATTCGGTCGTAACGTTTAGGCCGGGTTTGGGGTGTTACAATTATGGTATCGAGCCTAGGTTCAAAAAAACTCGATTGTGGGTTTGGGTTCAAAAAAATGTTTTCAAAAGATGGTTTGGAAAATGGTTTAGAAAAATATATATCTGTTTCTTTTGTTGAAATATGGGACCCGAGTCTCGGCACCAATCTGCTTTGTAAGTTTCACGATACTTTTCTTTGTTATATCTTTGTATTTTGAATATCTATTCTGTGTGTTTGGGTTGGATGTGATGTTCGGATATAGAGTTGATTGCGCATCTGAAATATTTGTGCGCTTTAATGGTTAGTTTTTTTAGTATGTGTAGGATTTCTAAATTCTAGTTAAAAGTATATTAGGGTTATTGGAATCAGAGTGAGTGTGCAGCGTGAGCACAGCGTTGTAGGTTAGGTGGTACGAATGTTCTGTAGTTGGAAATTTCGAGGACGAAATTTCTTTAAGGAGGGTAGATTTGTAACATCCCGAAATTGGGCCTAGTAGGATTGGGCCCAATGGGCCTTGTTTTAAAATTTTTGAGAACGGCATTAATGCAAGTTAGACTTATTAGGTAAGTTATTTTGGAAGGTTAGGGAGCTTCTATGAAGTCCGGGATCAAATATTAGCTTTGGGGAAATTTTGGTTTTAGGTGGAAAAAACCACGGAAGTTGTGAGTAGGCCTTAAGAATAAAATGTAGAGGAAAATGACACAAGTGGAGTGTGTGGTGTAGTGGCAAAGTGACGCCACATAAGAGACAAGGGGGTGACATACAAGGAAGGAAGGAGGTCCAAGGTTCAAGTCTTGGCTTTTGCATTTTGGTTTTCTTTTTACTTGGACCTCGAATTTGGCTATAGATTTATATTTAGTTGCGCATGGTTTAAGACACAAGAGGAGCTTGTGGCCAAGTGGTTAACGGCGTGGATTATGTTGCAAGGGAGCACAGGTTCGAATCTCATGAGAAGCAAGGGAGTATTTATTTTATGATGCGGACGAGAAGAGTTTGATTGAATTTAAACTCTCTTGTGAGAAGGGATCCCACATCGGAAAGATACAAAGAAGGAAGGTGAAGAGCTAGCTATATAAAGAGCATTCCAAGAGGAGGGTTGACACACCTTGGAAGGCGTTTGGGCACAGGAGTGGTCGGGCGCGGATTAACACGAGTCCTATCGGTGTGTAACTCTCTCTACTCTAGGCAGAGCGGCAAATGCCGAGTCTGCCGGTCACGGCAATAGTAGCCACACGAGCGTGCGGCGCATGTGTGGGGCTTCGACGCGATAGTTGAGGCCATCGATGAGTATTCTTGTGGGTTGGGAAATTTTGCTTGGGCGCGATGGGCGAAGGGGGCCCAATGGGTCGTGGGCCCAATATAGTAAAATGTATGATGGTGTAGTATATAGTGAACTAGACTAGGTGAATCTCATAAACGTGGCTAGATTTGTGTTAGGTGGGCCACACGAGCGTGTGGGCCCGAATGGGCCGAAATTAGGCTTTAGGCCCAATAGTCCATTTCGACCAGAAATGGTAGTTGGGTCACTCGGGGCGACACTGGGCCTTTGGAAAGGCCATTCCAGGTACGAAATTACTGAAATACCCTTAGTGGGTAAATTACCAAAATATCCCTGAAGGGTAAATTACCGAAATACCCTTAGTGGGTAAATTACCGAAAATGCCCTTGGTGGGTAAATTACCAATATACCCTTGGTGGGTAAATTACGAAAATGCCCTTGGTAGGTAAAATTACGGTTATACCCTTAGAGGTTGATTAGGGTGATTATGTTGTTTTATGTCTATCGATTATGATGGTAATTCATGTTATACTTATATTTGATATATGTCTAGCATACATGACACATTGCATACACGAATTATTATGTCATATTGCATGGGTATGATGAGAGGAGGGGAAGATGATATCCGTGTCTTTGGGACACCGGTGGTTTGGCACCACCGGTGGTTTGGTACCACAGATTGATTATTGTGACTTTGGGTCACCAGAGGTTTGGCACCTCGTCTCGTCCCAGTGGCTTAGCACCACGGTGGGTTGGCCCCACGATTGATTATACGGGATTGAGCGCCGGTGATTTGGTATCACACGATGGGTTGGCCCCATCATTGGATTCGTGACTTCGGTCACCGGTGATTTGGTATCACATTCGTGTCTTTGGGACACCAGAGGTTTGGCACCTCATAGCGCCTCGTCCCCGGTGGCTTAGCACCACGATGGGTTGGCCCCACGGTGATTATACTGGGATTGACGCGGTGATTTGGTATCACACGATGGGTTGGCCCCATCATTGGATTATTCGTGACTTTGGGTCACCGGTGGTTTGGCACCACAATTATGGATATCGTGACTTTGGGTAACGGTGGTTTGGCACCACCAGTGGGTTTGGTACCACATGGGGTAGAAATGGAGTGCGGATGGCTAGGTTTGGGTGCATGATATGCATATTTTCATATGAAATTGTGTAAGGGCCTGTTGGATGGGGATTTACACACTGAGTCTCGATGACTCACCCCTTAGTTAAATTTTGCAGGTAATCATTAGATCGCGGATTTGGGAGCTGAGGTGGACTCGTGGAGGCCATACATATGTTCACTCGTAAATTCGTTTCTTTTATTTGGACTTATTTTTATTTGAGTTTTTGTTATGTAATAAGGCCTTGGGTATTTTATTTGGTTTCAGCTTTCAATTTGTTTATTGCTTGTTATTAAATGATCAATATGGGATTTTCCTAAAATGATAATAAACCATTTCTTATTCAAAATTACTTAAACTCGATTTCTCACCACAACTATAAAGAATATGAGCTTTTTAACGAATGCACGGTTTTTAGACATTCCTTTCATGTGACATGCCAGATTCGGTCGTAACGTTTAGGCCGGGTTTGGGGTGTTACACAAAATATAATATTTAAATATTTCTCAGACTCAGATTTGTGGTCCCGAAACCACCGTTCCGATTAGGGTCAAATTCGGTCTGTTACAACTCTCCCCCTTAGGGATTTTCGTCCCCGAAAATCTTACCGTTAAATAAAGTCGGATATTGTTACCTCATTGAATCCTCAGGCTCCCACGTAGCCTCTTCAACTCCGTGCCGATTCCATAGTACTTTCACTAATGAAATTCTCTTGTTTCTCAACTCTTTCATTTCCCGAGCTAAAATACGGATCGGTTCTTCCTCATACGTCATATCGGATCAGATTTCAATCTCAGACGGAGCGATCACATGTGACGGATCGACCTATATTCTGAAGCATCGAAACATGAAATACGTTGTGTATCTTTTCTAATTCAAAGGGCAAATTCAATCTATAAGCAACAGCCCAATACGCCGATGATCTCGCATTCGATAAACCTCGGGCTTAGTTTACCTTTCCGACCAAATCAGTACTTTCTTCCACGGGAAACTTTCAAGAATACCCGGTCTTTGACACGAAACTCAATGTCTTTGCGCTTCGAATCAAGATAGGACTTTTGACGATCCGAGGCAGCTTTCAAACTATCTTTGATTATAGCCACTTTCTGTTCTGCCTCTTTAATCAAATCAACCCCGTGTATCTTATTTTCACTGAGTTCGGTCCAGTACAACGGTATACGACACTTGCGGCCATAAAGAGCTTCATATGGTGCCATTTTGATACTAGATTGAAAACTGTTATTATAAGCAAATTCAATCAAAGGTAAGTATCTTTCCCACGTACCTTCAAACTCAAGGACGCAACATCTCAACATGTCCTCAAGTATCTGAATGGTTCGTTCAGACTGACCGTCTGTCTGCGGATGAAAGGCTGTGCTAAAGTGGAGTTTAGTACCTAAAGCTTCTTGCAACTTCTTCCAAAACTGCGATGTGAATCTCGGGTCTCTGTCTGAAATAATGGTACTCGGCACACCATGTAATCTCACAATTTGAGATATATACAACTCAGCAAGTTTATCAAGTGAATAGCCTGCATTTAACTCGCACAAAGTGAGTCTGATTTGGTCGGGATCTATCCATCGTAACCTGATCATGCATCTTTCTTGCTCGTTGTCGTAGGTAAACCGGATACAAAATCCATAGTGATTCTATCCCATTTCCATTCAGGTATCATGATCGGCTGAAGTAACCCAGAAGGCACTTGATGCTCTGCTTTTACTTGCTGACAATTTAAACACTTTGAAACAAATTCAGATATATCCCGTTTCATGCCAGGCCACCAATAGGACTATTTCAAATCATTATACATTTTCGTGCTACCTGGATGTACCGATAGTCGACTATTATGAGCCTCGTTCAAAATCATCTGAATCAAATCCACATTCCTCGGAATACATATTCGGCCTTTGAAGTTCAAACAATCATTTGCATCAATTGAAACTCGACTCGCATCATTTTCACACTGAACTCGTCAAGCAATCATATCTTTGTCAATTCTTTGTGCATTACAAATTTGCTGAATAAACATCGGTCTTGCTTTCAACTCGGCTATGATCGAACCATCACCAGACATAACCATATGTGCATTCAACGCACGAAGAGCAAACAATGATTTTCGACTTAAAGCATCCGCAACAACGTTAGCTTTCCCCGAATGGTAGTCAATTACTAATTCATAATCTTTCAACAGCTCTAACCATCTGCGTTGTCTCAAGTTCAAATCCTTCTGAGTCATCAAGTACTTCAGACTTTTGTGATCTGAGTAAACATGGCATTTTTCACCGAACAAGTAATGACGCCATATTTTCAATGCGAAAACAATGGCTGCTAATTCCAAATCATGAGTCGGATAATTTCTTTCATGAGGCTTTAATTGTCTCGAAGCGTAGGCTATGACTTTGCCTTCCTGCATCAAAACGCAACCCAAACCATTCAAAGAAGCGTCACTATGAACAATAAATTCGTTACCCGACTCAGGTTGACCTAACACTGGAGCTTCGATCAAAAGGGCTTTCAACTGATCGAAACTTTTCTAACACTTTTCCGACCACTCGAACTTGACATCTTTCTGAAGTAGCTTTGTCAAAGGTCTGGCTATCATGGAAAAACCTTTGTTTAATCGTCGTAGTATCCCGCAAGTCCCGTAAAGCTTGAATTTTGAAACATTCTTTGGTGGCTTCCAATCAAGTATAGCTGATATTTTGTTCGGATCAACCCGAATACCTGACGCTGAAACAACATGACCCAAGAAGCTGACTTCTTTCATCCAGAACTCACACTTACTAAACTTTGCATACAACTGTTGATCTCGCAAAGTTTGTAGCACCAATCTCAAATGCTCGACATGTTCGGTTTCATCTCTGGAGTAGATCAGGATATCGTCTATAAACACTACCACAAACCGATCCAAATACTGTCTAAACACTCGATTCATCAAATCCATAAAAATAGCAGGTGCATTAGTAAGTCCAAAAGGCATAACTAGGAACTCAAAATGTCCGTACCTCGTTCTGAATGCAGTCTTTGGCACATCGGAATCTCTGACTCGCAACTGATAATAACCCGATCTCAAATCTATCTTCGAAAACACTGAAGCCCCTTTTAACTGATCAAACAAGTCATCAATCCGAGGCAACGGGTATTTATTCTTTATAGTCACCTTATTCAACTGCCGATAATCAATACAAATTCGCATAGTTCCATCTTTCTTTTTCACAAATAGAACTGGTGCACCCCAACGAGAAAATCTCGGTCGTGCAAAGCCCCTATCCGTCAACTCTTGCAACTGTGCTTTCAACTCTTTCAATTCAGTAGGTGCCATTCGATACGGAGCTATCGAAATTGGAGTCGTCCCCGATACTAATTCAATACCAAACTCTATCTCTCGAATTGGCGGTAAACCCGTCAATTCTTCAGGGAACACCTCTGGGTATTCACATACAACTGGTGTAACATCCCCAAACCTGGCCCATTCACTACGACCGAATCTGGTTATGTCACTGGGGAGAACGGTTGAAGAAAAAAAAATTTATCCACTTTTGAATAAACCATGAAAGAAATTAACTTTTGGAAACCATGTTCATTGTTTATCTTATTAAACATATTCTTCATAAGTAGGTTACTACAAAATGAAAGAGCCAAGACTTGAACCTTGGACCTCCTTCCTTCCTTGTGGCGTCACCCCCTTGTCTCTTATGTGGCGTCACTTTGCCACTACACCACTACAGTTTGGTATCAGAGCACATTGATGAATATTGTGTCTTTGGGACACCAGTGGTTTGGCACCACATTGATGAATATTGTGTCTTTGGGACACCAGTGGTTTGGCACCACATTGATGAATATTGTGTCTTTGGGACACCAGTGGTTTGGCACCACCAGTGGTTTGGTACCACACGGGGTAGAAAAGGTGAATGGATGGTTAGGATTGGGTGCATATGATTTGGAAGCATGTTGACTATGTTTATGTTTGCATATGATATTCTGGCTAATCCGGGAAAAGGGTAGCACATCGAGTCTTGGTGACTCACCTTTTTCCTCTAACTTTTCTGTGTGTTGCATAAAGTCGACCGGGATCGGAGAGGACAAGGTGGCCCATGCCGAAGATGATGATTAACTATATTATGCTTGAGTTTGATACAAGTACTTCATTTTAAGTATTGGGTTGTAAATAAAAGGCCATTTATTATTTTGGTGTTATTTTAACTATGGGTTAATTAATTTGAATTTACGTGAGGAAATGGTTTTAATTTTAGTAACCTACTTATGAAGAATATGTTTAATAAGATAAACAATGAACATGGTTTCCAAAAGTTAATTTCTTTCATGGTTTATTCAAAAGTGGATAAAATTTTTTTTCTTCAACCGTTCTCCCCAGTGACATAACCAGATTCGGTCGTAGTGAATGGGCCGGGTTTGGGGATGTTACAACTGGTATGGATTCAATATGCTTTTCAGACACTTTATTATCCAACACATAAGCCAAGTAAGCTTCACATCCTTTTCTCACATACTTACGAGCTAACATCGAGGATATTACTACCGGTAACCCATTCAAGTCATTTGATTCAATCCGGATGATCTCACCATTCTGACATCTCAAATTAATAATCTTTCTTTTGCAATTCACCACTGCATCATGCAAAGTTAACCAGTCCATTCCAAAAATTATATCGAACTCGTCAAAAGGCAACAACATTAAATCAGCTGGAAAGCAGAAATCCCGAATCATCAACGGACAACCTTTACACACTTTATCAACGAAAACATATCTACCCAAAGGGTTGGACACACGGATCACAAACTCAGTAGACTCAACAGGCAGAGTCTTACTGGATACTAGAGTTTCACACACATATGAATGAGTCGAACCAGGATCAATCAATGCAATCACAGTAGTATCATAAAGTGTGAAAGTACCGGTAATGACATTTGGGGAAGAAGCATCCTCTCTGGCTCGTATAGCATAAGCTCTAGCTGGTGCTCGAGCCTCTGATCGAACTGCAGTGTCCTTCGTCCCTCTCTGACTGCCACTTACATTGCCTGAATGTCTGGGTGGTCTGCCTCATGCTGACGTGTTGCTCGGTTTAGTGTTCTGAACCGTATTTTGGTCGGCTAGCATCGGGCACTCTCGAATAAAATGATCTGATGATCCACATTTAAAGCAGGACCGATCATGGAATCTACAACTCCCGTAATGCCATTTTCCACAATGCTTGCACTCGGCCCGATTCGCTTGAACATTACCAACACTAGCCATCGAAGTGGCTCGGGAACTCACAGGAGGTCGATCTCGTCTAGACAGGTCTGAAGTAGCTTTATGTCAGCCGAAGTCATCTTTGAACTTCTTAAACGCTGAATGGAAAGTCTTACTCGATGATCTTTTTTGAGTGTCTCTAGCTTCTATTTCAGCCTTTCTTTTCTCTTTCCCAAGCTCTTCAGCTTTGCAAGCTCGTTCAACAAGTACTACGAACTCTTTGATCTCAAGAATGCCCACTAGCAACTTTATTTCTTCATTCAAACCGTCTTCAAATCTTTTGCACATAATGGCTTCAGTTGATACACACTATCGGGCATATTGGCTCAATCTGACAAACTTCCGCTCATATTCCGTCACAGTCATATGACCCTGTTTTAGTTCTAGAAATTCTTTTCGTTTTTGATCAATGAATCTCTGACTGATATATTTCTTACGGAACTCGATCTGAAAGAAATCCCAAGTCACTTTTTCTTTTGGAACCACCGATACTAGTGTATTCCACGGTGATATGCAAAGGTCCCGTAGTAGAGATATAGCACACTTTGGGCATTCATCCGGAGTGCTGAGGATAGCTCATCAAGTACCCGAATAGTGTTATCAAGCCACATCTCAGCCCGCTCCACATCATCATCATCATTAGCTTTGAATTCTTCGGCCCCATATTTCCTGATTTTATCAACAGGAGGCCTACTAGATCTCATCGAATCTAACATCGGAGGTGTTGAAGGTACCGGAGTTGGATTATTCAGGGGTGGAGGTTGTTGTACAGTCGGGTTAGTCTGAATGAACTGGGTAAACCATTCATTCATCATCTGGTAGAAGGCTTGCTTAGCTTCCCCGTCATGGCTACCCGAGACAGGTCGAGAGTCTACTGGCGCTGACTCGCGTGCGTGATCAGGCGCTACACTCTCTACATCATCAGCTACGGCTCTGTCAGGATCCATTTACTATATAAAACACAGTTTGAAATATCAGAAGTCACCACACTATTGTTTATATAAATAAGGCATGTATAGCTAGACTCACACGTGCTACGGTAGTCCTAGAATCGACTAAACCGTAGCTCTGATACCAATAAAATGTAACACCCCTAACCTGTGTCCATCGTCGAATTAGGGTTACGGGTATTACCATGTGAGTTAAAACTTCAGTTCAATCAATTGAATCTCCGTTAATCATCTTTATCAAATAATTTAATCATAAATAGACAAATCACACATGTGTAACACATACTTGATATATTAATCTAAGTCATATACAATATAATCATCGATGAACACAAAATGACCATACTACAAATGACAATGCATAATGCTTTCTATTAAGACCAATTTCACATGGCATAAAACCTATTCTCACATAATCGAATACATGCAACATATTACACATCACCTATGTGCTTAAATATTTGGCCGAATGTACAAGGTCTCATTCATAACATTTCATGTTCGTTACCTAGCACAAATCGAGTTTGGTAGTTTCATGCACTCAATTAAGTTAAGCAATCTCACAAACCAAATATATATATAATGAATACATCATGGTTATACACATTTTCCATATTTGACTATGAGCCTAAGCAATTACTTATTTAAACATGTTGACTACATTTGCAACTATCACCTAGGTTTGGCCGAATACACATATATGCATTACTCAATATAATTCATACTTCGTAACTCGACATAAAGTTCACATGCATACATAAATTTCGAATGATGCTCAACTACACATACCTACCTTGAATTATACCTGTGAATATTAACTTAAATGCCGACCCACTTGACTAATTTAACACAAACATTGACATTACAAACAAGCAATCATATAGTACGCATAATATGTAAGCTGGAAATAAAAGAAAAGCCCCTAGCCGAATAGTTTAACCAAATATATTAATCACATAGTCAAGGGTAAATAGAACCGAACATAATATGAAAATTTAAGCCATTTTCGCATGGCTATAATACATCATCAAAACGATATTCAGACATAGAGTTAGCCTATACATGCCTTAAGTTCAAAATCTAAATTTTGAAAATACCAAAACAAGTCGATAGTGTGGATGACTTCACTGATGATCCTCTGAGCTCGTAGCTTGATCGAAATCTATAAAACAGAACATTGAACACACACAGAGTAAGCTTACTAGCTTAGTAAGTCTCAAACAAAGGATAATATAACAATTAAACACTTAAACCTTTAATATTTAAGCTTATGGCATTGAATATAAACATTTCCATATGTGAATTTAAACATGGCCGAATTCTATTAATTCATTAACCTAAATGTTTGTACATTATTTCCATAAACATATAATTCATCGAAACCAAAGAAATATACCATATGTATTCGCATACTCCAAGTCATATGAGTATAACATTAATATCAACCTTATAAACTTATTTATGCACATATGCAAACATTCAAATTCTTTCATCCTTAACACTTTCACTTATAACCGATTCCCCAAAGTAGCACATTTAAACTCAAATTCTATTATATAATGTTCATACACATCAATAATAATCTCAATAAAATATATCATAATTCTTATCAAATCATCAACCATATCATATCATACTTAATTCAAATAATACTATGCCAACTTACCTTACTCTTTATAATTATAAAAGAAAAGGCTTATACTTACCTGAGCTTTTAGCTCATTGCATTAAATATGCTTCACTTTGTATGATTCATAATTTCTCCATTTATAACACATCACCGGCAATAAGCCTGCTAGGCATCAAAGCCCGAAATGTACACCGGCATTAAGCCTGCTAGACCAGAAGTCTAAAATTTAATAACCGGCATTCAGCCTGCTAGGCAATAAGCCCGAAACATTTCACCGGCACAAGGCCTGCTAGGCAATAAGCCCGAAACATTTATTTCCAAACCAACTCATTCACACTACACATTAATAGTATCACAAATTTCACATCACTATCACATAATTAACTCAATGAATTCGATTATATACATGGCTAAATTTCTTTCTCACATTCGGCTTTAACATAATTAATTCCACAATTTCATGATTCAATATATATTCTATGTTATAATCAATTCTTACGAAAATTACTTTGCTTAACGACTTACTTCGACTGTCGACGGACAACGTAGGCCGGCTAGTCGGTAACCTTCGCCTTTCCCCGATCCAAATCCGTTTTTCTTTGTTCTTGATCTAAACACATTAAAATTTATCTCATTCAAGCACATTTTATCTCAATTTAGTCCCAAAACACATAAATGGGCAAATTACCATATTACCCCTAATGTTTCACATTTTTACAATTTAATCCTATTTGCACAAAACATAAAATACACAAAATTTCACTATAATTCCTTAGGGCCAAATTTTCATAGGGACTATACAAGTCCATTTCTTTCATTTATTTTACATTTTGGTCCGCTCAAAAATTCATTTTTGCAATTTAGCCCAAATACTCAAATTTACCAAAAATCCAAAGAAAAAACATATTAATCTAACATATATCTTTCATTTAAAATCATCAAACATCAAAAACCACATGAACATGTCAATAGCCGAACATCAAGCATGCTTAGATTTAAAAATTTTAACATGGGTCGCCATTGTCAAGCAACGATCTCAAAAACGTAAAAATTTACAAAAACCGACCAAGAATTTACCTTGAATTTGGCTTGAATGTAGCCGAAATTTCAAAGAACCTAGCTCCCCTTTCTTTCCTCAATATTCGGCCAAGAGAAGATGAGTAAACATGTTCATTTTTTTATGTTTTAATTAACATATAATATGGCTTTAATTTATTTACTTATTTAACCTTATATCATAAAATTATATAATATAAAACTTAAGGTTAATCTTGTCATATACCACCCACTAACTTAGAAATGGGTTATTTACCCATTTAATACCTCATATTAAAAAGCCATCATCAATCTAGCACTTTACACTATAGTATGCAACTTTTACACTTTACGCGATTTAGTCCTTTTTGTTAAATTGAACACACAAACGATTAAATTTTTCAACGAAACTTTCACACACATTAATTCACATATAATAAACATAAAATATAATATTTAAATATTTCTCAGACTCGGATTCGTGGTCCCGAAACCACCATTCCGATTAGGGTCAAATTCGGTCTGTTACACTCTGGTTCCCAAGTAGCCTCCTCAGAATCGTGATTCTGCCACAGAACTTTAACCAACGGAACCGTCTTTCTCCGCAATACTTTGACATTAAGATCCAGGATTTCCACTGGCTCCTCTTCAAAGGATAAATCGGGTCTTACTTTGATTTCTTCCACCGACACCACGTGGGATGGATCCGAACGGTAACGTCTTAGCATAGAGACGTGGAATACATTGTGAATCTGGCTTAGCTCAGAAGGTAGCTCTAGCTTATAAGCTACTAGTCCCAGTCGTTTCAACACCCGATAAGGTCCGATAAATCTGGGACTTAATTTACCTTTCCGTCCAAACCTCAGTACTTTCTTCCATGGCGACACCTTCAAGAACACCTTGTCACCCACTGCAAATTCTATGTCCTTACGCTTCAGGTCAGCATAGGACTTATGTCGGTCTGACGCTTCCTTTAATCGAGCCTGAATTAACTCTACCTTCTCCTCTGTCTCGGTAACCAATTGGGACCCAAAATCGATGTTCCCTAATTAGTCCAACGGTAGGTGTACGACACTCCGCTGTACAATGCTTCATAGGGCGCCATCTGAATACTTGACAGGTAGCTATTGTTGTACGCAAACTCCGCCAATGGTAAGAACTCTTCCCAACTACCCCTGAAGTCAATGACACATCCTCTTAACATGTCCTCTAAGATCCGGATTACCCGCCGCATCGTCCATCGGCCTCGAGGATGAAATGCCGTCTTGAAATCCAACCGTACCCAATGCTTGATGCAACGCCTTCCAAAATCGTGAGGTGAACCTAGGGTCCTCGTCCGATATGATTGATCTTTGGTACCCCATGCAACCTCACTATCTCCGCTATGTATAGCTTAGCTAATTTCTGCAGAGAGTAATCGACATGTACTGGTATGAAATGAGCAGACTTCGTCAAGCGGTCAACAATCACCCAGACCGAATCTTTCTTAGTAGGCGTGAGGGGTAGCCCACTAACAAAGTCCATTGTGATCCTTTCCCACTTCCATTGTGGAATCTTCACCGGCTGCAACAACCACGATGGTAAGCGATGTTCCGCCTTTACTCGCGTTGATGTGTCAAACACTTCCCCACAAATTCGGTCACCTCTCGTTTCAAACCCGGCCACCAGAACTGATCTCGCAAATCTCGATACATCTTACTTCCTCCAGGGTGCATAGCGTATGGACTACCATGCGCTTCTTGCAAAATCTTATGCCTCAACTCAGGATCTTTCGGCATACACACTCTCCCTTGAAAACATAATAGCCCTTCCTCATTCACACTAAATTCTGTTGATCCTTCACTTGATCCTACCGGAAACTTCTCCTTTAGCAACTCGTCAGTCTGCTGTTTCTCCTTAACCTGACTGACCCAAGAGGGTTTCACTTGAAGTTCAGCTAATAAACTCCCATCATCATATAGACTAAGGTGAGCAAACATTGCTCTCAAGTCAGAGATTACTTTACGACTTAGAGCATCCGCCACCATATTGGCTTTACCCGGATGGTACTTGATCGAGCAGTCATAATCTTTTAACAACTCGATCCACCTCCTTTGCCTTAGATTCAACTCCTTTTGGGTCAACAGGTATTTTAAGCTCTTATGATCGATATAAATGATAGATTTCTCCCCGTACAGATAATGTCTCCAAATCTTCAAAGCAAAAACCACCGTCGCCAATTCCAAATAATGGGTGGGATAACTTGCTTCGTGCGGTCTTAACTGCCGAGATGCGTACGCAACAACCTTTCCACCTTGCCTCAACACGCATCCTAGTCCCGTGTGTGAAGCATCACAGTAAATCACAAACTCCTTGCCAGCCTTCGACTGAATCAATACCGGAGCCTCCGTTAAAATCCTTTTTAACTTCTCGAAACTCTCTTGCTACTTATTAGACCAAACAAACGGAACCCCTTTTTGTAACAACTTAGTCAACGGTGCTGCAATCAATGAAAATCCTTCAACAAACCTTCTGTAATACCCGGCCAAACCAAGAAAACTCCGAATTTCTGCTACCGACTTAAGCGGCTTCCAGTCCAACACCGCTTCAATTTTTCGAGGGTCAACCCTAACCCCCTCCGCTGACACAACGTGACCTAGAAAAGTAAATTCCCTTAGCCAAAATTCACACTTACTGAATTTGGCATACAACTGCTTCTCCCTCAGAATTTGCAGAACCACCCGAAGATGTGAATCATGCTCCTCTTCTAATTTTGAATAAACCAGAATATCATCTATAAACACCATGACAAACCGATCCAAGTAGGGTTGAAATACTCGGTTCATCATATCCATAAAAGCTGCTGGTGTATTAGTCAACCCAAATGGCATTACCATGAATTCGTAGTGACCATAGTGAGTCCTAAAAGCCATCTTGTGAATATCCGCCTCCTTGACCTTAAGCTGATGGTACCCTGATCTCAGATCTATCTTTGAGAAAACTGAAGCCCCCTTCAGCTGATCGAACAAGTCATCGATCCTCGGCAACGGGTATTTATTCTTGATGGTCAACTTATTCAGCTGGCGATAGTCAATGCACATACGCATTGATCCATCCTTCTTCTTAACGAATAACACCGGCGCTCCCCAAGGTGACACACTTGGTCGGATAAACCCTCTATCTAGCAACTCTTGGATCTGAGCCTTCAATTCCACCAACTCTTTCGGTGCCATCCTGTACGGAGCGATAGATACTGGCGCTGTTCCCGGAAGAAGTTCAATACCAAACTCTACTTCACGATCCGGGGGTAATCCCGGAAGCTCTTCTGGGAAAACATCAGGAAATTCCCTCACCATCCTAACGTCCCCAACAGTTAGTTCCTTGGCTTCCAGAGCCCGAACAAACATTAAAATTGCCTCGCATCCTTTCCTCACCATCCTTTCTACTCTTAAGGCAGACACCACATTTGAAAAATAGTTCCCCCTTTCACCTATCACCAACACTTCGCCACCCTCGGGAGTTTTTAACACCATACGCTTGGCTGCACAGTCCAAATTTGCTTGATACTTCACTAATCAATCCATTCCTAAGGTCAAATCGAACTCCCCAAATGGCAGTTCCATTAGATCAGCCCGAAAAGCTACCCCTTGAACTTCCAGGGGTACATCCTTATACAGTTTGCTCACCACTACAGTTTGTCCTAGAGGGCTCACTACAGTCATCTCCCTAGAAGAAATCTCATAATCTAAGTTCAAAGTTCCCGCTATAGCACTAGCAACATAAGAGTGCGTCGAACCAATATCAATCAAGGCAGTATAAGGCAAACCAAAAATTAAGAAAGTACCGGTTATGACATCCGGTGCGTCAGCCTCCTCTTGACGTCTGGCAGCATAAACTAACCCCGGCTATCTCACCTCGGTGTTTCCTGTCCCTCGGCTTGGTGCTCCACGGCCCCGACCGGAACCGTTACCACCTCTGGCTAGACCACGACCTCTCTGTGGCTGCTGACCACCTCTTCCCGGCTGTGCATTCCCTTGACCCATGGGCCCTTCACTTCCCCGTTGCTGCGGACAGTTTCTATCTTGGTGGTCCGTAGATCCACACCTGAAGCACTTCCCACTGCCTGCCCAACACTCACCTACGTGGAATTTACCACATCGAGCACACTTTTGTGTTTGACTAGCAGCAGCAGGTCTCTCATCTCGTCTCGGCCCGTCTGACCTGGGTGTTTTCTGAATACGCCCAGCTGCCCCTGATGATCTAAAATTTCTCTTACTTCCACTCCTATCTCTATCCCGTTTCAATTTTTCTGTCCGCTTAACCTCCTCAACTATCGTAGCTTTTTCCACTAGCACAGAAAATTCCCTCTCCCGCTGTGGTGCTATCAATACACGCAGATCGTCCCTCAAACCATATTCAAATCGAACACAACGTTCATGGTCTGTAACATCCCGAAATTGGGCCTAGTAGGATTGGGCCCAATGGGCCTTGTTTTAAAATTTTTGAGAACGGCATTAATGCAAGTTAGACTTATTAGGTAAGTTATTTTGGAAGGTTAGAGGGCTTCTATGAAGTCCCGGGATCAAATATTAGCTTTGGGGAAATTTTGGTTTTAGGTGAAAAAAAACCCTGGAAGTTGGCAGGTAGGCCTTAAGAATAAAATGTGGGGAAAAATGACACAAGTGGAGGTGTGGTGTAGTGGCAAAGTGACGCCACATAAGAGACAAGGGGATGACGCCATAAGGAAGGAAGGAGGTCCAAGGTTCAAGTCTTGGCTTTTGCATTTTGGTTTTCTTTTTACTTGGACCTCAAAATTTGGCTATAGATTTATATTTAGTTGCGCATAGTTTAAGACACAAGAGGAGCTTGTGGCCAAGTGGCTAACAGCGTGGATTATGTTGCAAGGGAGCCTGGGTTCGAATCTCATGAGAAGCAAGGGAGTATTTATTTTATGTCTGACGGGAAGAGTTTCAGGTTGAATTTAAACTCTACTGACGAAGGGATCCCACATCGGAAAGATACAAAGAAGGAAGGTGAAGAGCTAGCTATATAAAGAGCATTCCAGAGGAGGTTGACACACCTTGGAAGGCGTTTGGGCACGTGGAGTGGTCGGAGCGCGGATTAACACCAGAGTCCTATCGGTGTGTAACTCTCTCTACTCTAGTTGTAGAGCGGCAAATGCCGAAGTGCAGGCCACGGCAATAGTAGCCACACGAGCGCGGCGGCGCGCGTGTGGGGCTTCGATGCGATAGTTGAGGCCATCGGTAGTATTCTTGTGGGTTGGGGTTGCTGGGGCGCGATGGGCGGAAGTGGGCCCAATGGGCCCGTGGCCCTTATGAGTAAATTGTGCGATTGTGTAGTATATAGTGAACTAGACTAGGTGAATCTCATAAACGTGGCTAGATTTGTGTTAGGTGGGCCACACGAAGCGTGTGGGCCCGAATGGGCCGAAATTGGGCTTTAGGCCCAATAGTCCATTTCGACTAGAAATGGTAGTTGGGTCGCTTCGGGCGACATCGGGCCTCTGGAAAGGCCATTCCAGTACGAAATTACCGAAATACCCTTAGTGGGTAAATTACCAAAATATCCTCGAAGGGTAAATTACCGATATACCCTTAGTGGGTAAATTACCAAAATGCCCTTGGTGGGTAAATTACCGATATACCCTTGGTGGGTAAATTACGAAAATGCCCTTGGTAGGTAAAATTACTGTTATACCCTTAGAGGTTGATTAGGGTGATTATGTTGTTTTATGTCTATCCGATTATGATGGTAATTCATGTTATACTTATATTTGATATATGTCTAGCATACATGACATAACGCATACACGAATTATTATGTCATATTGCATGGGTTATATGAGTGGAGGGGCAGATTAATTGTGTCGACGGGCACCGGTGTTTTGGTAACACACTCGTGACTACGGTCACCGAGAGGTTTGGTACCTCCAGAGGTTTGGTACCTCATAGCGACTCGTCCCCGTGGTTAACACCACCGTGGGTTGGCCCCACTTGAGATATGGGATAAATCTCACGCCGGTGATTTGGTATCACACGATGGGTTGGCCCCATCAATTGATTCGTGTCTCACGGACACCGGTGTTTTGGTAACACATCGTGACTACATGTCACCGGTGGTTTGGCACCACCGGTGGTTTGGCACCACATGTATTGACGGATATTGTGACTTTAAGTCACCGGTGGTTTGGCACCACCGGTGGTTTGGTACCACACGGGGTAGAAAAAGGAGTTGCGGATGGCTAGGTTTGGGTGCATGATATGCATATTTTCATATGAAATTGTGTAGGGTCTGTTGGATGGGGATTTACACACCGAGTCTCGATGACTCACCCCTTAGTTAAATTTTGGTGTAATCATTAGATCGCGGATTTGGGAGAGCGAGGTGGACTCGTGGAGGCCATACATATGTTTACTCGTAAATTCGTTTCTTTTATTTGGACTTATTTTTATTTGAGTATTTGTTATGTAATAAGGCCTTGGGTATTTTATTTGGTTTCAGCTTTCAATTTGTTTATTGCTTGTTATTAAATGATCAATATGGGATTTTCCTAAAATGATAATAAACCATTTCTTATTCAAAATTATTTAAACTCGATTTCTCACCACAACTATAAACAATATGAGCTTTTTAACGAATGCACAGTTTTTAGACATTCATTTCATGTGACATGCCAGATTCGGTCGTAACGTTTAGGCCGGGTTTGGGGTGTTACAATTATGGTATCAGAGCCTAGGTTCAAAAACTCGGCTGTGGGTTTGGGTTCAAAAAATGTTTTCAAAAGATGGTTTGGAAAATGGTTTAGAAAAATATATATATCTGTTCTTTTTGTTGAAATATGGCACCCGAGTCTCCTACTTGATCACCGCACTTGTAAGTTTCGACACTTTGCTTTGTTATATGTTGTATTTTGAATATCTATTCTGTGTGTTTGGGTTGGATGTGATGTTCAGATATAGAGTTGATTGCGTACGAAATATTTGTCTACTTTAATGGTTAGTTTTTTTTTTAGTATGTGTAGGATTTCTAAATTCTAGTTAAAAGTATATTAGGGTTATTGGAATCGAGTGCTTGTGGCGTGAGAGCAGTGCAGCGTTGTAGGTTAGGTGGTACGAATGTTCTCAGAGTTGGAAATTTCGAGGACGAAATTTCTTTAAGGAGGGTAGATTTGTAACATCCCGAAATTGGGCCTAGTAGGATTGGGCCCAATGGGCCTTGTTTTAAAATTTTTGAGAACGGCATTAATGCAAGTTAGACTTATTAGGTAAGTTATTTTGGAAGGTTAGAGGGCTTCTATGAAGTCCAGGGATCAAATATTAGCTTTGGGGAAATTTTGGTTTTAGGTGAAAAAAAACCTGGAAGTTGGCAGTGTAGGCCTTAAGAATAAAATGTGGGAAAAATGACACAAGTGGAGGTGTGGTGTAGTGGCAAAGTGACGCCACATAAGAGACAAGGGATGACGCCATAAGGAAGGAAGGAGGTCCAAGGTTCAAGTCTTGGCTTTTGCATTTGGTTTTCTTTTTACTTGGACCTCAAAATTTGGCTATAGATTTATATTTAGTTGCGCATAGTTTAAGACACAAGAGGAGCTTGTGGCCAAGTGGCTAACAGCGTGGATTATGTTGCAAGGGAGCACAGGTTCGAATCTCATGAGAAGCAAGGGAGTATTTATTTTATGATGCGGGACGGGAAGAGTTTCATTGAATTTAAACTCTCATCGACGAAGGATCCCACATCGGAAAGATACAAAGAAGGAAGGTGAAGAGCTAGCTATATAAAGAGCATTCCAGGAGGAGGGTTGACACACCTTGGAAGGCGTTTGGGCACAGGAGTGGTCGGAGCGCGGATTAACACCAGAGTCCTATCAGGTGTGTAACTCTCTCTACTCTAGTTGTAGAGCGGCAAATGCCGAAGTGCCGGTCACGGCAATAGTAGCCACACGAGCGTGCGAGCGCACGTGTGGGGCTTCGATGCGATAGTTGAGGCCATCAGTAGTATTCTTGTGGGTTGGGGCTGCTTGGGCCGCGATGGGCCGAAGTGGGCCCAATGGGCCCGTGGGCCCTTATGAGTAAATTGTGCGATTGTGTAGTATATAGTGAACTAGACTAGGTGAATCTCATAAACGTGGCTAGATTTGTGTTAGGTGGGCCACACGAGCGTGTGGGCCCGAATGGGCCGAAATTGGGCTTTAGGCCCAATAGTCCATTTCGACTAGAAATGGTAGTTGGGTCGCTCGGGGCGACACTGGGCCTCTGGAAAGGCCATTCCAGGTACGAAATTACTGAAATACCCTTAGTGGGTAAATTACCAAAATATCCCTGAAGGGTAAATTACCGATATACCCTTAGTGGGTAAATTACCAAAATGCCCTTGGTGGGTAAATTACCGATATACCCTTGGTGGGTAAATTACGAAAATGCCCTTGGTAGGTAAAATTACGGTTATACCCTTAGAGGTTGATTAGGGTGATTATGTTGTTTTATGTCTATCTGATTATGATGGTAATTCATGTTATACTTATATTTGATATATGTCTAGCATACATGACATACTGCATACACGAATTATTATGTCATATTGCATGGGTTATATGAGTGGAGGGGGCAGTATTAATTGTGTCGACGGGCACCAGTGTTTTGGTAACACACTGTGACTACGGTCACCAGAGGTTTGGTACCTCCAGAGGTTTGGTACCTCATAGCGACTCGTCCTCGTGGTTAACACCACCGTGGGTTGGCCCCACTTGAGATATGGGATCGTCGCCGGTGATTTGGTATCACACGATGGGTTGGCCCCATCAATTGATTCGTGTCTCACGGACACGGTGTTTTGGTAACACATCGTGACTACATGTCACCAAAGTGGTTTGGCACCACCGGTGGTTTGGCACCACATGTATTGACGGATATTGTGACTTTAAGTCACGGTGGTTTGGCACCACCAAAGTGGTTTGGTACCACACGGGGTAGAAAAAGGAGTTGCGGATGGCTAGGTTTGGGTGCATGATATGCATATTTTCATATGAAATTGTGTAAGGGTCTCTGTTGGATGGGGATTTACACACACCGAGTCTCGATGACTCACCCCTTAGTTAAATTTTGCAGGTAATCATTAGATCGCGATTTGGGAGCTGAGGTGGACTCGTGGAGGCCATACATATGTTTACTCGTAAATTCGTTTCTTTTATTTGGACTTATTTTTATTTGAGTATTTGTTATGTAATAAGGCCTTGGGTATTTTATTTGGTTTCAGCTTTCAATTTGTTTATTGCTTGTTATTAAATGATCAATATGGGATTTTCCTAAAATGATAATAAACCATTTCTTATTCAAAATTATTTAAACTCGATTTCTCACCACAACTATAAAGAATATGAGCTTTTTAACGAATGCACAGTTTTTAGACATTCATTTCATGTGACATGCCAGATTCGGTCGTAACGTTTAGGCCGGGTTTGGGGTGTTACATGGTCTGTGGCCACCATCCCTCGAGCATAACGGCTAAGGCGTAAGAATTCTGCTTCATACGCAGCCACCGACCTACTTCCCTGAACCAGATTTAGAAATGCTCTACGCTGCGCATCCACATAACTCGACCCAATGTATTTACTCTGAAATGCCATTTTGAAGAGATCCCAGGTGATATGGTCAGCCACCGTACCATCCTTAACCGTAAGCCACCATTGATAAGCTTCGTCCCGCAGGAGAGATACAACCCCTTTCAGTTTTTCCTCTTCCGTGAAATCAAGATCATCCATTATACGCTCAACCGCCTCCAACCAATACTCAGCTGTACTCGGGGCTATACCGAAAATTCCCCTAAACATTTCTGCCCCATTGGCTCTAAGTCGCTCCGGCACAGATTTCCGGGCTCCTGTGCCCATGCCTGCACCAGCAACCCTCTCTAAAACCCCTAACATCGCCTGAGATATTGCATCATCTCCACTATGCGGTCCCGAAATTCCACCTCTGCGGCGGGTGGTACAGGCATCGTTTCTGGACCCATAGCCGGATCCTCACTGGTTTCGACACGACCATCCTACCCTACCACGCCCATGCGTAGGACGCCCCGCGACCCGTTGTACTCATTCTACCGATTCGCGTTTATCCGATTAGAAATTTTATGAATTATTAATTTCTTTCATCGATTAACTACGAACAATCTTATGGGATGATAGTTTCAAGAGTAGTTCTTTCGAATTCAAAATTATATCCACGAGTTTCAGGCCTCAAGTCTGTATCTCCTAGTTCTAGGAACCACATACATTCAACCATTATACATCAACATACAAGTAGCATCCATGAACTCACATTCATCACATAAGGGTATTTTCGTCATTTCACTACCTGTGTGGGTGTTTAGTAATTTTATCCCTACAGGGTATTTTTGTAATTTCCTGAATAGAGTATCTTGGTGATTTTTGAAATAGAAATATTTTGGTTTATTTTTTTAAAGCAGGGGTATTTTGGAAAATTTTAATTTTTTTCTCTTTTTTTCCAAATCGAGGGTATTTTGGTAATTTCACAAATTCTGATAATTTTGTAAACCGGGTGCTATTGTAAATCTAAGGGTTTTTGGGTAAATTTTCAAAACATGGGTATTTTGGTAATTTACAAAACTAAGGGTATTTGGTCCCTTTTGGGTTTTAATTATGGTCTTTGGCCCGTCAACAAGTCCTCGTGGCTAAGGTGAATAGTCACTACGCACCAGGTAGGATTCCAGCGAAGAGGAGGTGAGTCACTAGGACCGCTTAAATACCAAGCTCTCCCTGAATCCAATCCTAGACATGCGCATGCCTGTTGCCACACCCTAACCCAGCGACTGGTTTACGGACATGTATAGTTGGATTAAGTTTTAGGAATTTAAAGAATTGTCTAAACTAGGCCTTAAGTCCATTAATTCCTATCATACTAGTCTACGTCCATGAAGCCCATCAAACCCAACATGCATATCAAATCAAGAGTTAGAATACTTACCTGCGTGGATCGTGCCAGTAGACTCGAAGGCCATATCTTAACCACAGCATTTTACCAATTTATAAACTACTATTGGACCCATTTCACAGCCCGAGTTTTGCAACTGGGCTCTGATACCAAAATGTAACACCCCAAACCCAGCCCAAACGCTACGACCAGATCTGGTATGCTACGGGGTTTAACGTTAAAAACTTCACTTGGATGATTTTCGGAAATTCAGTTTGTTTATTTAGGTATTCGCTAAAATAAGTGATATTTGAAGAAAACCCTTGCTTTTCCTTTGAACATGTTTGAAAATCCCATATTATTACTTCTTATAGATAAGTCTTTGAACATAAAGTTAAATTTAAAAAAAAAATAGAATAAAGACATTAACAAGTATAATTTAAACCTAAGCTATGGAGCCTTATTACATAAATAGTCCCAAAATTGAAAACTTAAAGGAAAGCTGAAAATAGTCTATGAAAATATAAGACTTGATGGCCCCCTGAGTCCGCTTCGGCTCCCATGTCCACGATCTACTGCTCATCTGAAAAGTCAGGGAAAATAAAGGGGTGAGTCACCAAGACTCAGTGTGCAAATCCCGAAAACACATAAAAGGCTTGAGGCCCACAAACACATTATGGGCCTTGGCCCATACACAATGGCAACAAAATAATCACATGTTGTATGGCCCAACCCAACCTAAAAGTCCATCCTCTACACACAAGCCCGTACCAGCCATCACACCTCGGGGATTTCTACAATCAACCCACCAACCACTATACACCATATCGACAGTCATGCTGTCAGTTATAATGCCGATCACCATGTGACCTTATAATCCACTGTGGCAGAGCCACTGATCACTGTGTGACCTTATAATCAAGTGTGGCAGAGCCACCAATCACTATTGTGACTTAAGTGTACATATCGTGGTTTAACCACCGATCACTAGGTGACCTTTTAACATGCTCTTCCCCTTCATCATATCAACCCCATCCCATGCATACATCCATGCAGAAGTAAAATAATATACAACCTAAAAGATCACAGTCTATCACATACATCGATACACATATAGAAGTTTCTATGATTACGTACCTGGCATCCCTTGCCTACCTTTTTCGGGTAATACGACTGTCCATACAGCCTTTATCCAGCTTTTAGCCCATAACATATATAGTACAGATTAATTAGTGTGATAGAGATCTACACACCTGATTACAGTCAAGATGATACTTTCTATGTCAACACTATTGGTAGCCGATCACGATCGCTAATCGCCTTTGGTTTTGTTCTGAAGCCAGTCCACAACCCGGTGGCCAATCCTAAACTGCTGACACCGTTCGTTTCTTAAACTTAGGGGTTGGATTTACAGGTCCAATCCCCTCCTTCGCCTGATCGACATTTGATTCCATCAAAAGACCTTATCAGTTGCTACCACCCACATATGGTTATTAATCCGTAACACAGGGTTAAGACCACAAATACAATAAACGAGCCTAACAAAAATCTAAAGAGAACCTCTTACCTTGAAATCCCGAAAAGAGGTATGGGTCTCAGAGACTAGCGATTTCCGGCTTTTGGGATCTAGATGATTTGATCTACTTCGATTCCCAAAATGTTGCCCCAAGATGAGAACACAAGAACAGTCAAAACGTTACTCCAAAGTTAATTTTATCACATCAATTAGCCTTTCGGCTTTGGCCTCCAAAAACCAAAAGAGAAAGGAAGAACAGAAGAAATCGGCACTTACCTTAACACAGAGAATTTGGCAACTCTTAGAGAATTTCAGCTTTTGAGAAGATCAAAAAGAAAGATGGTGCAAAGGAATCTATGGAGGTTCGACTTAATGAAGGAATCAAAAGAAAAAGATGCAGGGGAAGATTATGAGGTTTCGATTTGTAGGAGAAAGCAGAGAAAAACAATGGACATTCGGCTTTGGCATAAAAGTGGAGATGAGAGAATGGAATTAGGGGTTTCGGCTTTAGCAGAGAATGAGAGAAGAGAGTAAGAGAATAAAACCCAAATGCCGAAAATAAAGAAGTATTCCCCTCCCCTAAAGAGAATTTCGGCTCTTACCAAACAAATGCCGAAAATGCCTATTTTGCAAACTAAAAACCCATCCTATCAATAGGGAAATTTCAGCACCCCTTAGCCATACAAAACCGATTCCCCCTTCCGACCTAGAGTTTGAAAATCGACCACCACTCAGCTTACCAGATAACTCCTAGATTTTCTCTCTTATCTCCATCTGATCACTCATCCTCAAGTGGCATGGATAACGCCACCTCTTCCTTCCTTTATCTGCCACATTATCAGCCATATTATCCACATTATCCCACTCATTAAATCTCCTGTTTTTAAGCATTCCAACCGACTCAACTCCCTCTCTTTGACGCCAAAAACATTTAAAATAAGTGGGTAATACGACTCGAACCTTGGACCTCCTTATTGCTTATCACGCCACCTCAAAGCCCCTAAGTAACACCATCGACCATCGCCACAAGCCCATTTGTGTGTCTTACTTTACTGTATAATATCTTTTAAGCCCCTATTCTAATCCGGCTTTCCACTAGAGTGCCCAAGCGAGTAAAATTTGACTAAGGCCTCTACCAATTCCCGAGCCCCAATCTGAACCCTTTAAACACCCTAATTACACATTAGAGATAACATAAACATCACAGCACATTAAACGCAAAGGCCCATTAATTCAGGATGTTACAGATCAATACACATCATTTAACATACAATACTCATACATTTATGCATTCATACTCAAATACCATTCAACATAATCACATTGTCCCTTATAAGAGCCTGCGAGGCCTTAAACAAGCTTTAGAAGTGGTTCGTGACTAAACCGATAACATACAAAATTTTTGGAAAACTTAGAAATTTTTCATCCATACAGGGGTCACACGCCCGTTTGAACAGGCCGTGTGCCTCACACGGCTCCAGACACGCCCGTGTCTAAGACCGTGTGGAAACAGGGCATACATACTGACTTGGGTCACACGACCGACCACACGCCCGTGTTTCTAACCCGTGTGCCCTTCGAAATGGCCACACACGCCCGTGTGCCAGGCCGTGCCAAACCTGTAGGGTATACTGACTTATGCAACACGGCCAAGTCACACGCCTGTGTGCTAGGCCGTGTGCCATTTAGGGGGTATACTGACTTGTACCACACATCCAGTCACATGCCCGTGTGTGAGACCGTATGGAGCATACTGACTTCAATTTAATTCCAACACCAGGGGACACATGGCCATGTAACATGACCGTGTGTCGCACACGGCTGAGACACCCCCCCCTTTCTCTGCCTTTATGGTCAAAAATAGGCCATTTACAAGGCCAATTTGCCGCCCATTATGCACATACCTATCCAAGCTCAAATAGCACCATTTCATCACACAACTAGACAGCCAAAATCATCATCCAATTGCACAAATACTATATCCATTTCAACCAATTTCAATACTCAATTCAATGCCATTTACCTAAATATTATCATGCATTTTCCATTCATGTGATTAATTCATATCAAGTCATCATTTGCATATTTCCATTCCATCAACTTCTTGCCAAAACATACCATATTTATAAACTCATCTATGACCAAAACATTATACCAAATTAAGCCAAATCACATGGCTTAAAATTATACCATAACATGTACGAAAATTACTAGTCCAAGTAACCATAACTATCATCTTATAACTAGCCTATGCATGCCATATTTACATATATCCACAAATTCATAAGTACCAATCGGCAACTGGATAGTGTGATGCGTAACTCTAACTTTATCCGAATCGAGCAAGCTATCGAACCTCTATAATACAAGAAAAAGAAACAGAGTAAGCTTTATAGCTTAGTAAGCCCATATAATTCAGAATTAAACTTACCATTCATACATAATCAAGACAACAAATAGGGTAAACTCAATTAAATTTCCAAATGCCTAACACAAGCATTCATCAACAAGTTAGTCACATAAATACATGTAATCATCCATTATCTAAATCTCAATACTCAATACTCAATACATTGTATCATATCAAATTCACATATATCAAATACATCATTTGTAACATTTCACTCTCAATCATATAAACAGTAATTCATCCGTATAAAATAGTACTTTATCACATCACAGAATTTATGCCTGTTGAACCTATTAGAACTTCAAAGGATACTCGGGTGATATACATTAGAAATCTGTCAATTCATCATCATTTCCACTCTTTCGAGCTATGATCAGTAAGCTCCTCCTGAGCTGATGGACAGTAAGCTCTATTGAGCTAAAACAGTAAGCTCTGACGAGCTGAAAATAATAAGCTCTTATGAGCTGTAAACGGTAAGCTCTTACGAGCTGATATATCGGTAAGCCTATAGAGCTGTGGTGAGTCTGCAACAAATACAGGAGCTCAACCAAAACGGTAACCCCAATGACATGTAACTTGTATCCTACGAATTCATATGGTTCAAACGGGGCTCGGTAATCATCAGCTATATCAAATCAGCATTCGTATTCCAAGTATATCAATTATATACATACATTTCAAATAAAAACAAGTATTTAAAGTTCGATTCTAATTATACGAACTTACCTCGAGTATGAAAAAGGCGAAATGAGTTCAATACTCGATAACCTTGCCTTTCCCCCGATCCAATTCTGAATTCCTCTTTTCTTGATCTTAATCAAGCTAGGAGTGTGCCGAACCTATGAAAGCTTTAAACCCTTATTCTCTTTTCTAAGTTCGGTTGTAAACAAAGATGAATGAAATGAATTTGGTTTTGTTTTATTAAATTATAACTTTAATTTCTAATTTACCAAAATACCCTTTATTATAAACATGTAAAAACATATAATGGATGGCTATAATTGTCCACTTACACTAATCATGGACTAATAACATTATAAGGACCTTTGATTTACTAAATCATAGCAATTAAACACCTTTAACAAGTAGAATGCAACTTTTTCATTTTACGCAATTTAGTCCTTTTACCGAATTAAACATTCAAACAGTAAAATTTCTTTACAAAACTTTCATACAATAATTCTATCATGTTGTAGACTTTAATAAAATAATAAAATAAATATTTTGACTTCAGATTTGTGGTCCCGAAACCACTGTTCTGATTTGACCTAAAAACGAGCTTTTACACGAAGCTACTCCTTGAATGAAGGCTTGAGCATTACTCTCTACTTCATCAGAATCAACTCGATTGGATGTCATTACTATATTAAAACATGTTTTAAAATGGTCAGGAGATATCACACTATCACAGGTTAAATAATGGCATGTATAGCTAGACTCATAAATGCTAAATTAGTTCGAGAATCGACTAAACCGTAGCTCTAATACCAATAAATGTAACACCCCTAACCCATATCCATTGTCAGAACAGGGTTACAGAGCATTATCAGAGTTTACAGATCAAATAAACAAACATTTTAAACATTTCATATCCTATAATATTCATGTCAGAAACCAATCGAAATTAAACATATTGTCCCTTATACGAGCCCTCGAGGCCCAAAAAACACGTTAGAAACAAGTCGGGACTAAATTGGATACTCAAAGAATTTTTTGAAAAACATTGAAATTTTTCAAAGCTGCAGGGGTCACTCGACCATGTGACTCACATGGCCAAGAGACAAACCATGTCTTAGGCCGTGTGGACATCCGAAATAAGAACACACGGTCGTGTCCCAGCCCATGTCTGTGCTCGTGTAACTCACTGACTTAGGTCACACGGCCAAGCCTCACGCCCATGTTCTAGGCCGTGTGAGCATACTGACCTGTATTCTTTACAAGATACAGGAGACACACAGTCGTGCCACCTAGCCGTGTGTCACACACGGTTGAGACACACGCCCGTGTCTCTACCCGTGTGGATGAAAATAGGCCATTTTCAAAACCACATTTCTCACCAAATTTGGCACCAACCTGAACTCAACATTTAGCACATCTACAAACCATAACAAGGCATTCAAAATAAGCCAAAATCAAGTCTTAAACATGTAATATTCCACATAGAACCAATATGCCATTAGGAACCTCAAATGACAATATTCAAACATGTATTTTATATATATTTTTAACCAAATAAACCATCAATTTACCAAACTAATTTGCATCCATTCATTCCAATTCTTCACATCACAAACACATGAACAATATGCACATTTAGCTAACATTTACCTTTCAATATTCTATCACAAATCAAACCATACACCAAACATGATAAGGCCATCTATATATACACATAGCAAAATAAACCAATACACAAGCCAAAGCATATGGCCATAACCACAACATCACACATAGGCCAACATTAACCAAAATAACCTTTACATGCCATTATAACCCAAAATTAAACAACTGCAAGTACCAAAATGGCTGATGAATAGTGTGATATAGCTCTGACAAACTTCCAACCCGAAAGAGCTTTCTAGTCATTATAAAACATAAAAAAATAACACAGAGTAAGCATTTAAGCTTAGTAAGTTCGTATAACACAAAATTTAACTTACCATATATCCATAATTTAGGTAAGTAAACATAGCATATTTCAACCAATTTGGCCAAAAGCATAAACACATGATTACCAACATATTAGCCATGAAAATTACATATAAAATCCAATACACATGGATGAATTCAAAAAGTAATCACATTTCATGTATTTCATGTAAATACCTGTAATAGTTCATATCAAACTCATATAATCTCGTAACAGAACTGTGCCCTTTGAACCATTTAGAATATTGTTGGATACACGGATAGTACACACGAAGTGTACTGAACTGTAATCCGTCAAATTCTGTACATGTATGCTCATACGAGCTCTGAATCGGTATGCTCTTACGAGCTGTAAACAGTAAACTCCTCTGAGCTAAATAACGGTAAGCTTATGTGAGCTGGGTATCGGTAACCCTAATGACATGTCATTTGTATCCTACGGAGTCCTAAGGTTCAAACAAGGGTCGGTAATTTTTGAATATACAATCAGTATTCATTCATGGCAATTATATAATTCATAAACAAATAATTCAATTTAAAACATATAAATATACAATTTAATTACACGAACTTACCTCGACGAGTGTACGTAGATACGGAGGTGACTAATCTGATATTTTCTCTTTACCTCGACCTAACTCTGTACGAGGTTTGATAGGATCTATACGAATGAATTTAACTCATTTCAGTATAATTCTCATTCAATTTAATCCAACATGGATTTTTGGCAAAATTACCATTTTGCCCTATACTTTTAATTCCTTTGTAATTTAGTCCATAGGCTCAAAAAATGAAATTCATGAAATTTAATCCTTACCCAAGCCTAGCTGATTTTATACATATAGTAGCCCATATATTTCACAAAATTCACAAATTTTACCATAAATTTATCACCTTTTTCAGTTTAGCCTTTGATTGAAAATTTTACCAAAAATCTCTTTACAAAAATTATTTATTTAACAACCATTCATTTTCTATCATCAAATTCAAAATTAAAGCATGTTTATCAATGGAAAAACCCTAATACTTTAACAGTTTTGCAAACTAATCCCCAGGCTAGCTAGATTAAGCTACAACGATCCCGAAAACATGGAAATCATCAAAAATGAGACAAAAATTCATACCTAATTGAGCAAAATAAGCTTGCTAAAATTTCAAGCTTCCATGGCAAGGTTTTCTCTTAAATTTTTAGTGGAAGATGATGATAATGGATGATAATAGTTTGTTTTATTTAATTTATCATTTATTACCTATTTACTAATTTAACCTTAAAAACTAATCAAAATTTTAATAATAACAAACCATACTTATCCACTAAAAACCTTAATGGCTAATTACTATATAAGGACCTCAACTTTAAAATTCTTTAGCTATTTAATACCTTTAGCTATTAAAACACAACTTTTGCACTATACGCAATTTTGTCCTTTTTATCAAATTAAGCATGTAAACAGTAAAATTTCTTAACTAAATTTTTATATGGTATTTCAATCATACTATAGACCATAAAATAATAATAAAATAAATTTTATGACTTTGAATTTGTGGTCCCGAAACCACTGTTCTGATTTCACTGAAAACGGGTTGTTACACTCCGTGTGTATATTAATGGGCCAGAGGACGGTGGAAGTGACTGCTTTGCAAAACAATAAGGATACTTGTGATGTTGGCTTCCATTCTTTTGAGGTGAGCTTCAATGTGATGAAGTTGTTCGTCTACAGCTGAAGGTGGTTGCTCCTAGAAAACATCACGATCAAACGAATTAAAATAATATTTTATTTTTTTCTCAAACTAAACTAGAATTCAAAATTAAAATAAATAAATAAAAATAAATGTGGTTTGCCTTCCATAAAGCGTTGTTGTTTAACGTTGTTAGCTCGATGACCTGAGTATTATTCATTTGGCTCCTCGAGAATTAATTTTTCCATTACGTGCACTTGAAAGTTCTAAAAGAAAGATTTCAACCTTTGCCCTTTGACCTTGAAGAATTTTTTGATTTCCTTCATCATCGGTTGATTGAATTGTATTCGAGCTTCTCCACTCTGATTTTCCTTTTCTTCTATCAGAATCTTTAAATATTTCGGTAATGGTTTGAGTTCCAATTCCGGGGCCTACAAAATAGAAGGCAACAATTTAGTTTTAGAAGGAGAAAGTTCAAAGTATTTACCTTGGTTTTTAGGAAATTGAGGAGTCTCTAATAGAACAATGGTTTCCAGAATTGGTTCTCTGAACATCATTAACTCTTCCAATTTATACATCATTTCAAGGTCTAAACTCTTGCAAAGCACTGTTTGTAACCTATCCCCTTCATGATGCTCAAAATGAAATTTCGTTAGTGGTTCAATAATATCAACACTAAAAACATTTGACATTGTGTTGGGATGGCCCATAGCCTCATAAACATTAAAATTTACCATCTCACCGTCGAATTCCATAGTGAGAGTTCCACTTCGAACATCAATCTTTGTACGTGCGGTACTTAGGAATGGTCTCTCGAGTAGAATATCAGAAGCATTTTTTGAGTGGTCGTCCTCTATATCGATGATGTAAATGTTTTCAGGAAAAATTAGTTCATTTACCTTAACGAGGACATCTCCAACACCCTTTCTGGATATACGCATGATCTGTCTGCCAATTGAATAACCACCCCTGTTTCTTTCAAAGGACCCGCGTTTAGCAATTTAAAAATAGATAAAGGTATTACATTAATTGATGTCCCTAAATCACACATGGCTCTCTTTATGCCAATATTACCTATTTTGCAGGATATAGAAAACATACATTGGTTCTTACACTTAGACGGAATTTTCCTTTGTAGCACTGTAGAAACATTTTCTTCCACATTCACCCATTCGTTTCCTTGGAGTTTCTTTTCGCCAGTGCACAGTTCTTTCTAACATTTTGCATAGCGTGGATGTAACACCCCTTACCCGTATTCGACGCTGGAACCGGGCACGAGGCATTATCGGACTTAACTTACTTAAATCATACCAAAATCGACCATAAATTTCTTTTGAACTTTAAAACTCTTCATTCATGATCATATAGTCCCTATTACGAGCCTACTAGACCCGAGACATACAAATAAAGTGAATCGGAATAGAACCGAAAGCTTACAAACACTTAGAAAGTTATTACTCAAAATAGGGCCACACGCCCGTGTAGAAAGGAACACGCCCGTATGGGCAGGCCGTGTGGTCACACACGCCCATGTCCCTAATCCGTGCAGATTTTATTTTTCATTTCGAACCTACAGGGGTTTTCACACGGCCTGGCACACGCCCGTGTCTATGGCCCGTGTCCCTCACATGGCCATGACACGCCCGTGTCTTAGCCTATGTGTAAAAACCTTGACATTCTGTTTATGACGTCAGTAGACACTTAGGGTCACACGGCCAAGCCACACTGTAACACCCCAAACCCGGCCTAGACGTTACGACCGGATCTTGGCATGTCACATGAAAGGGTTGTTTAAAAATTGCGCTTTCGTCAAAAACTTCGTATTTTTTCATTAAAACTTCGAGCTTTGTTGTTAGTGAAAATCTGGTTTGTCTTTATGGTTATTCTTGTAAAAGCGTTATTTTTATTCCTTTTATTATTATTATTATTTCCCAAAAACTTGTTTAAAACAGAAATTAGATTCAGTGACTTGCGGGAACGTGATATTTTGAAAACAGTTATTAACTTTTTAAGAAAACCCGGAGTTTAATCGTTTATAGTTTGAGTATAATTGTAATGAAAGATTAAAAGAAAAATTAAAATCTAATGACCTTATTACAAAATATTAAAACCCAAATTAAAATAAATCTCGAAATAAAGTAATACGGGAATTTACTAAGGTTTCGATGTATGGCCACCACGGAGTCCTCCACTGCGTCAAATCCTCTAAAGCCAGGGATCACCTACAAGGTTAAAGTAGAGGGGTGAGTTACGAGAACTCAGTGTGTAATCCCCTAAACGGTCATTAACTGGGTCTGAGCCCATACAGAAGAAAACTGGGCCGAAGCCCTTTCAAAAACAGACTGGGCCGAAGCCTATGCAGAAACAGACTGGGCCTTAGCCCTATATACATAATAATGCAACCAGAGTATGTAACCCAACCCAATAATCCATCCGCTACACACCACCCGTACCAGCCCAACACACCTGTGGGGATTTCTAAATCGACCCACCCATCCGCTACACACCAGTATGGCAGACAAGCTGCTAATCACAGAATTTGTGGCGAAGCCACCAGAATAACAGAATATACGTGGCATAGCCACTATACAGATTGTGGCAGAGCCACCAGAATATGTGGCAGATGTAACAGCCCGACTTAGGGCCTAGTCGGAATAATGGTGCGAGGCCATGAATTCGAGGTGAATTTATGAGTTTTTAAGATTTATGTCACGTTTTCATGTTAGTGTGAAAGTTTCATGAAGCAATTTTGCTAAATTGAGGTTGAATGGTCCAAAAGGACTAAATTGCAAATGTTGCAAACTATGAGTTTCTAGAAACAATTTGTATGAAATAGCTCTAGAATAGCAATTATGAGTCCTTAAATAGCAATTTGCCCAAATTATAATCTTTGGACAAAATTGGACATGAGTTAGTAAATGGTGATATTTTTAAGAGAAGGGCATTTTGGTCATTTACCTATTAAATGATTAATAAAGGAAAAAGATGACAAAAATCATTATCATCTTCTTCCTCATTGCCGAAATTTTCAAAGAAACCATAGCTAGGGTTCGCTCATCTTTCAAGCTTGCTAGTAAGTTCATCTTAGTCCCGTTTTTAATATTCTTCGTGTTTTTGAAGTTCTCGTATTACGAATTAGCTATTTTTAGCTATAAAATGAGCTAAGATGCATGTTCAAAAATCTACCCATGTATGACATGCTTGTTAAATGATGTTTCATGGAAGATTATGAGAGTTTGATGTTAGATAAACATCTTTTCCTTAATGAATTTCATGAAAAATGAATATAGGAACTAGTTTGTAAAAGTTTTGAGATTTCTCATACATAGTAGAAATAGTGAGAATTGATGGTTGTCATAGTAGAGAAAATGAATCATCTAAGCATGAAGTTTAATAAAGTTGAATGAGAATCATTTTACGAGCCTTGGGGCAAAAGTGCAAATATGAGAAAGTTTAGAGGCAAAATAGTAATTTTGCCAAAGTATGATTTAAGAGTCAATTTAGTCAATGTGAGTATTAAATGATCTATTTATGACTATAGATCAAGAAAAATGAAGCCCGGATCGAAACCGAGGCAAGGACAAAATCGAAGACTAAATTGCATATCTACATACATTTTGTATATTGAGGTAAGTTTGTATGATTTCTAAGCTTTATGATTTATAACATTGAATTGCTTAGTATAATATTAATGTTATTATGAAAAAAATGTTTAATGTTATGTTAAACAAAGAAATTAATGAGATCAAGCATGAGAAAGCCCCGATTGAAGTTGAATAACTTAGGATACTCGATCTACCACATGAAACAAGAAAGTCCGTATAAGACCAAGCCCAGGCATGGCATCGGCAAGCAAGCAAGAAATCATGTAAGTCCAAGGCAAGCTTGGAATTGAATAAGTTATCATGTAAGTCCAAGCCAAGCTTGGCATTGAATAAGTTATCATGTAAGTCCAAGGCAAGCTTGGCATTGAGTAAGATATCATGTAAGTCCAAGGCAAGCTTGGCATTGAATAAGGTATCATGTAAGTCCAAAGCAAGCTTGGCATTGAACAAGTTATCATGTAAGACCAAGGCAAGCTTGGCATTGAAAAGTTATCAAGAGAAAGAGATCCCATATAAGTCCAAGTTAAGGCATGGCATTGGTGAGAACAAGAAAGACTTCGTATAAGTCCATGTTAAGTCATGGCCTCGAAATTTAGATGAGATTTAGTATCCTCGGTTACTAATATAAATTAAATTTCGCAAACGAGCTAAGCTCAAATGAGATAACAAGAAAGCTAAGTAAGCAAAGTTATTATCAAGTGAAAATGAGTATTATTCATGTTATGAATGATGAATCAGAGATTATGATTATTATGTTAAAGTATGCTGATCAATGTGATCAAGTGATACAGGTACCTTGTTTACCCCTCAAGTATGAGACTAGTAAGTTTCATGAGATATGTAAGAATCAAGTATGAGTAAGTAAGCTTTATAGCTGAAATTTATGATGCCATTGTTTATGTCAAATGGTTTATATTAAGCAAGTACGTTGCTATGTGCATTATGCAAACTTACTAAGCTAAATGCTTACGTCTTTTATTATTTCTTTCTATGTAGTCCTGCCAAGCTAACTTGTGGATCGTTGAAGTCAGAGCTCGAATCACACTATCAACCGCTATTTTGGTATAGCCAAGTTGTCTTTATTAAGTATGGCATGTATAGGAAACATTTCATTTTGAGTATATGTCTTAGAAAGGGAAAAAGCATGTGCTATCAAGTTTATTATTATTCTTTTGTAAATGGCTAAATAATTGGCCAAGATTGACTAAGTATGTATGTTATTGATATCAATGGAGCATGTTATATTGTTCATTAAAGTTGTAGTGATTTGAGTTGTTGAGATAGTATGAATTTGCTCTTGATTTCGTGGTGGCAATTGGCTTGGTAAATAGCCTCTAAGTTCCCACTGGTCGGACACACGGGCGTGTGTCTAAGCCGTGTGTACCTCGCACCATTGCACCTTAAGTCGAATATCAAGTTGTAGTACACGGTCTAAGTCCACGGGCGTGCCATGGCCGTGTGTTATAAGTCAGAATGCTAAGGTTTCTCACACGGGCCAGGACCACGGGTGTGCCATGGCCGTGTGAAGTTTGGCAGTAAGCTTGAGTTTTAAGCACGGTTAGGAGACATGGGCGTGTCTCAGGTTTACACGGGCGTGTTCCAACTCACATGGGCGTGTGACCCCTGTTTCAACGAAAAGTTTTCGATTGAGTTTCGAAAGTTTACGGACATGAGTTTAAGGCCTCGTAGGCCCATGAAAAGTACAAGTTGATTAAGAAAGATAAATTCTTAATTCAGAGCAAAATTTTATAGCCCGTAAGTACTTGACAAAGCAAGTTCAAGCATAGTAACTTCTCGTATCCGGTCTAAGCCTCAGACTCGGGTATGGGGTGTTACATTTAGTGGTATCAGAGCTACGGTTTAGTCGGTTCTAGGACTAACGTAGCATGAACACGAGTCTAGCTATACATGCCATACGTGAGAATGTTTTTATAATGATAGTGTGACGACTCCTGACGACTTAAATTATGTTTATATATAGTAAATGGATCCTGAAAGAGATATGGCGGATGACGTAGAAAGTAATGCGCTGGCTCTCGCTGAAGGGATGGTGCCGAATGAGAACGAGAATAGACCCACTACAGTGAGTCAAGGAGGAGGAGAAGAGGCTAGAGAAGCCTTCCTCCATATGATGAACACATGGTACACGGAGTTCGTTCGCAATGAACCCGAATGCACAACCCCTCCACCCCGCCTATTCCTCAACCCATCCCGGAGCCCTCAAGTAATAGAGGTGGCAAGTGGAGTTAAGCCTCCAGTTGATAGGATCAGAAACATGAAATTTGAAGAATTCAGAGCTAGAAAAGATGACGATCCAAAGAGTGAGTTACTGTTAGAAAATACCATCGTGGTATTTAATGAGTCATCATGTACACACAAGAGTGCATGAAGTGCGTAGTTTCTCTTTAAGAGATTACGCCTATCAATGGTGGAACACCTTAGTATTAGTAGTCCCAAGAGAGAAGATCACGTGGGAATTTTTCCAAGAAGAGTTTCAGAAAAAGTATATCAGTCAAAGGTTTGTGGACCAGAAAAGGAAGGAATTCCTAGAACTGAAACAAGGCAAGATGTTTGTAACTGACTACGAGCGTGAGTTTGTAAGACTCAGTAAATACGCTCGAGAATGCGTATCCACCGAGGCCATCATGAGTAAAAGATTTGAAGATGGGCTAAATGAGGACATCAAACTGTTTGTTGCTATCCTAGAATTGAAAGAATTTATTGTGCTAGTGGAGAGGGCTTGTAAAGCCGAAAAGCTAGTAAAAGAGAAGAAAAAGTTTGAAATTGAGTCTCGTGACTCTAGAAAGAGACAGTGGAATAAGTCATTCCAATCCTCATCCAAGAAGTCAAGAGATTTACCTACCCGATCGGCTACTTCCATTGGATTTTCAAAGAAAGACAAGAGTAAACAGTATTCGGGAAATAAAGCATGGACTACTTCAGTCGCTAGTGTGGGGAACTTTCAATCTGAAAGACCCGAATGCCCACAGTGTGGCAGACGTCATCTTGGAGAATGTCGAGCGCACGAAAATGCATGTTTTAGATGTGGTTCCCAAGACCACTACATAAAGGATTGTCCAGAGATAATGAAAGAAGAGAGAGCTCGTAACCCGAGATCCGGAGTATGGTCAGAGGAAGACCGCAGAGAAACCCAGGAAGTGGGGCAAGAGAAAGAGGTAACGCTAGAGAGCAGGCCGCGAGACCCGAGGGTAGGGCGCCTGCACGGACTTATGCCATTTGCGCTCGCGAAGAGGCATCTTCCCATGATATTATCACGGGTACCTTTTCTCTTCATGATGTTAAAGTTATTCCTTTAATAGATCCCGGATCTACACACTCTTACATTTGCATGAAATTGGTATCCGATTTGAGTATGCCTATAGAGTTTCTGTAATTTGTGATTAGAGTGTCTAATCGTTTAGGCAAGAGTGTGTTAGTGAATGAAGTATGTAGAGAATGTCCATTAATGCTTAGAGATCATTGTTTTAAAGCAAACCTTATGTTGTTACCATTTGACGAGTTTGATCTCATTCTCGGTATGGACTGGTTAACTGCCCATAATGTAATAGTTAATTGTGGGAAGAAATACATTGAAATGAGATGTGAGAATGGGGATATTCTCCATATAGAATCAGATGAACAAAGTGGATTGCCGGTATTGATTTCTCATATGACGGCACAGAGATTTATAAGAAAGGGGTATGAGGCATATTTGGACTTTGTGATGAATGATAAAGAAACAAAGTTAAAGATTGAGTCTGTATCGATAGTATGTGAGCACATGGATGTTTTTCCCGAAGAATTACCGGGATTACCTCCAATCAGAGAAGTTGAGTTCAGCATTGTGCTAGCTCCCGGTACTGTACTAATATCTATTACTCCTTACAAAATGGCTCCAACGGAGTTGAAAGAGTTGAAGATACAGTTGCAAGAGTTAACAGACAAAGGCTTTGCAAGGTCAAGTTGTTCTCCCTGGGGTGCTCCAGTTTTATTTTTGAAAAAGAAGGATGGCACTATGAGATTGTGCATAGATTATCGTTAGCTTAATAAAGTGACAGTAAAGAAAAAGTACCCATTGCCAAGGATCGATGATTTGTTCGATCAATTGAAAGGAGCCACCGTGTTCTCTAAGATAGACTTGAGATCGGGGTATTACCAGTTAAGAGTAAAGGAGTCAGATGTATCCAAGACTGCTTTTCGAAGAAGGTATGGGTATTATGAATTTTTAGTCATGCCTTTTGGTTGACCAATGCTCCTGCGGTATTCATGGACTTAATGAACCGCATCTTCAGACCATACCTCGACAAGTTTGTAGTCATTTTTATTGATGACATACTGATTTATTCTCGAGATTAGAATGAGCATGCTGAGCACCTACAGATAGTTTTACAGATTCTTTGAGAAAATCAGTTGTATGCCAAGTTCAGTAAAAGTGAGTTTTGGCTCAATGAAGTAGGATTTCTCAGTAAAAGTGAGTTTTGAGAACATCTGGGGCATATTGTCTCAGGAGAAGGGGTTCGAGTAGACCCAAGGAAGATCTCGGCTATTACGGATTGGAGACCACCGAGGAATATCTCTGAGCTTAGAAGTTTTCTAGGCCTAGCCGGCTATTATAGACGATTTGTCAAGGGGTTTTCCATGATTGCAACCCCGATGACGAAGTTGTTACAGAAAAATGTGAAGTTCGAGTGGACAGAAATATGCCAACAAAGTTTGAAAAATTGAAAGCATTATTGTGAAGCTCCAGTTTTAGTACAACCCGATACGGGAAAGAGTTCACGCATACAATGATGCATCCTTAAATGGATTAGGGCGTGTGTACTTATGCAAGAAGGCAAAGTGATTGCTTATGCCTCAAGACGATTAAAGCCTCATGAGAAGAATTATCCGACGCACGACCTAGAGTTAGCTGCCATAGTCTTCGCATTGAAGATATGGAGACATCAACTATATGGTGAGAGATGTCGGATCTTCACCGATCACAAAAGTCTAAAGTACTTGATGATGCAGAAAGAGTTGAATTTAAGGCAAATGAGATGGTTAGAGTTGATAAAAGACTATGAGTTAGTCATTGACTACCATCCAGGAAAGGCGAATGTTGTCGCCGATGCTTTAAGCAGAAAGTCCTTATTTGCATTAAGAGCAATGAATTCACAGATAATTTTATCTGATGATGGTTGCATTATAGCTGAGTTTAGAGCTAGACCAGTATTCCTCCAAGAGATTTCTGAGGCTCAGAAAGAAGATAGCGAATTACAAGTCAAAAGAGCTCAGTGCGAGTCAGATGTTGAATCCGACTTTCGGATTAGTTCTGAAGGATATTTGATGTTTAAAGGTAGAATTTGTGTATCAAGAAAAGAGGAGCTTATTCGGAGAATTTTGCATGAGGCACATAACGGGTGTTTGTCTGTACATCCGGGTAGTACTAAAATGTATAATGATTTGAAGCAACAGTATTGGTGGCCGAAAATGAAGAGAGACATTTCGGAATTTGTTTCCAAATGTATAATTTGTCAGCAAGTAAAAGCTGAACACCAAGTACCTTCAGGCTTGCTTCAACCAATTATGATACCCGAGTGGAAATGGGACCGTATCACTATAGATTTTGTGACCGGTTTACCGTTATCACCGAGTAAGAAAGATGCTGTATGGGTTGTAATTGACAGACTCACTAAATCAGCTCATTTTATACCTGTACGAGTGGATTACTCACTTGACAAGTTGGTAGACTTGTACGTTTCAAAAATAGTAAGACTTCACGGAGTTCCTGTGTCAATCATATCGAATAGAGATCCGAGATTCACATCCAGATTTTGGAAGAAGTTGCAAGAGGCCCTAGGTACAAAGTTGAACTTTAGTACGGCCTTTCACCCTCAAACTGACGGTCAGTCAGAGAGGTTAATACAAGTACTAGAGGATAGGCTTCGGTGTTGTATTCTAGAGTTCCGAGGTAATTGGGAAAGGTTCCTCCCATTGCTAGAATTTGCCTACAATAATAGTTTTCTGTAACACCCCAAACCCGAGTCCGAGGCTTAGACCGGATACGAGAAGTTACTATGCTTGAACTTTCTTAATCAAGTACTTACGGGATATAAAATTTTGTTCCGAATTAAGAACTTATCTTTCTTAATCAACTTGTACTTTTCATGGGCCTACGAGGCCTTAAACTCATGTCCGTAAACTTTCGAAACTCAATTGAAAACTTTTCATTGAAACATGGGTTACACGCCCATGTGAGTTGGGACACGCCCATGTAAACCCGAGACACGCCCATGTCTCCTAACCATGCTTAAAACTCGAGCTTACTGCCAAACTTTACACGGCCAGGGCACGCTCGTGGTCCTGGCCCGTGTGAAAAACCTTAGCATTATGACTTATAACACACGGCCATGGCACACCCTAGACTTAGACCGTGTACTACAACTTGATATTCTGACTTAAGGTGCAATGGTGCAAGGTACACACAGCTTAGACACGCGCCCGTGTGTCCGACCGTGTGGGCACTTAGAGGCTATTTACCAAGCCAATTGCCACCACGAAATCAAGAGCAAATTCATACTATCTCAACAACTCAAATCACTACAACTTTAATGAACAATATAACATGCTCCATTGATATCAATAACATACATACTTAGTCAATCTTGGCCAATCATTTAGCCATTTACAAAAGAATAATAATAAACTTGATAGCCCATGCTTTTCCCCTTTCTAAGACATATACTCAAAATGAAATGTTTCCTATACATGCCATACTTAAATAAACAACTTGGCTATACCAAAATAGCGGTTGATAGTGTGATTCGATCTCCGACTTCAACGATCCACAAGTTAGCTTGGCGGGACTACATAGAAAGAAATAATAAAAGACGTAAGCATTTAGCTTAGTAAGTTTGCGTAATGCACATAGCAACATACTTGCTTAATATAAACCATTTGACATAAACAATGGCATCATAAATTTCAACTATAAAGCTTACTTACTCATACTTGATTCTTACATAACTCATGAAACTTACTAGTCTCATACTTGATAGGCAAACAAAGTACCTGTATCACTAGATCACATTGATCAGCATACTTGTACATAATACTCAAAATTTCTAATTCATCATTCATAACATGAATAATATTCTTTATCACTTGATAATAACCTTACTTACTTAGCTTTCTTGTTATCTCTTTGGAGCTTAACTCGTTTGCTGATGAATTTATATGAATAACCGAGGATACTAAATCTCATCTAAATTTCGAGGCCATGACTTAACATGGACTTATACGAAGTCTTTCTTATTCTCACCAATGCCATGCCTTAACTTGGACTTATATGGGATCTCTTTCTCTTGATAACTTTTCAATGCCAAGCTTGCTTTGGTCTTACATGATAACTTACTGAATGCCAAGCTTGCCTTGGACTTACATGATAACTTATTCAATGCCAAGCTTGCCTTGGACTTACATGATAACTTACTCAATGCCAAGGTTGCCTTGGACTTACATGATAACTTACTCAATGCCAAGCTTGCCTTGGACTTACATGATATCTTGCTTGCTTGCCGATGCCATGCCTCGGCTTGGTCTTATACGGACTTTCTTGTTTCATGTGGTAGATCGAGTATCCTAAGCTATTCAACTTCAACCGGGGCTTTCTCATGCTTGATTTCATTAATTTATTTGTTTAACATAACATTAAACATTTTCATAATAACATTGTATATTATACTAAGCAATTCAATGATATAAATCATAAAGCTTAGAAATCATACAAACTTACCTCAATATACAAAATGTAGCTAGGTATGCAATTTAGTCTTCAACCTTGTTCTTGCCTCGGTTTCGATCTGGGCTTCGTTTTTCTTAATCTATAGTCATAAATAGATCATTTAATATTCACATTGACTAAATTGACCCTTTACTCATACTTGGGTAAAATTACTATTTTGCCCCTATACTTTCTCATTTTTTCACTTTTGCCCCAAGGCTCGTAAAATAATTTTCATTCAACTTTCTTAGACTACATGCTTAGCTGATTCATTTTCTCTACTATAGCAATCATCAATTCTCATTATTTCTAGTAGGTATGACAAATTTCATAACTATTACAAACTAGTCCATACTATCATATTTCATGAAATTCATTAAGGAAAAGATGTTTATCTAACATAAAACTCTCATAATCTTCCATAAAACATCATTTAACAAGCATGTCATTCATAGATGAAATTTTTGAACATGCATCTTAGCTTATTTTATAGCTAAAAATAGCTAATTCATAATACGAAGAATATTAAAAACGGGGCTAAGATGAACTTACTAGCAAGCTTGAAAAAAAATGAAGAACCCTAGCTATGGAGTCTTCAAATTTTCGGCAATGGAAGGAAGAAGATGAATGAAATTTTATCATCTTTTTCCTATTTTAATCACTTATTAGACAAATGACCAAAATGCCCTTCTCTTTAAAAATTTCTATTTTACTAACTCATGTCCATTTTTGTCCAAAATTTATAATTTGGGCAAATTGCTATTTAAGGACTCATAATTAATATTCTAAAGCTATTTCATACAAAATGCTTCTAGAAACTCACATTTTACAACTTTTGCAATTTGGTCCTTTTTGACCATTCAACTTCATTTTAGCAAAATTGCTTCATGAAACTTTCACACTAACATGCAAACATGGCATGAACCTTTGAAACTCATAAATTCACCTCGAATTCGTGGTCTCGCACCACTATTCTGACTAGGCCCTAAATCAGGCTATTACAATTCTCTCCCTCTTAGGGATTTTCGTCCTCGAAAATCTTACCAAAGGAAAAGGTTTGGGTCTTGGTTTCTCATACTCTCTTTCTTGGTTCCCATGTGGCTTCTTCTATTCCATGTCTTTGCCACAATACTTTCACTAAGGCAATACTTTTCTTTCTTAGCTGCTTCACTTCTCGAGCTAATATCTTGACTTGTTCTTCACCATAAGTCATGCCGGGATGAATCTCTACCTCTGACTGGGGAATTACATGCGAAGGGTCTGATCGGTAGCGTCTTAACATTGACACGTGAAACACATCATGTATCTTTTCTAACTCTTATGGCAAAGCCAATCTGTAAGCTACAGGCCCAACTTTCTCAGTAACCTCATACGGTCCAATAAAACATGGACTCAACTTGCCTTTTCGGCCAAATCTGAGAACTTTTCTCCAAGGTGACACTTTCAAGAAAACTTTATCTCCAACTTGATACTCTATCTCTTTTCTTTTTAAATCTGAGTAGGATTTCTTTTGTCTGAAGCAGGTTTTAAGCACTCTCGTATCACTCTTACTTTCTCTTCAGCTTCTCTAACCAAATCAACCCCGTGAATTTGGTTTTCTTTGAGTTCAGTCCAAAATAAAGGCGTTCTGCACTTACGCCCATATAAAGCCTCATAAGGCACCATCCTCAAGCTCGACTGAAAACTATTATTGTAGGCAAATTTTACCAATGGGAGAAACCTTTCCCAATTGCCTCGGAACTCTAGAATACAACATCTGAGCATATCCTCGAGCACTTGAATTAACCTCTCTGATTGACCGTCAGTTTGAGGATGAAAAGCGGTACTAAAGTTCAACTTTGTACCCAAGGCCTCTTGTAACTTCTTCCAAAACCTGTATGTGAATCTCGGATCTCTATCCGACATGATTGACAAGGGAACTCCATGAAGTCTTACTATTTCTGAAACATACAAGTTTGTCAACTTGTCTAGTGAGTAATCAACAAATCAGACAGTATAAAATGGGCTGACTTCGTAAGTCTATCAACCACAACCCATACAAAGATCTTTCTTGCTCGGAGACAACGGTAAACTCGTTACAAAATCCATAGTAATACTGATCCCATTTCCACTCTCGAACTAAAATGGGTTGAAGCAAGCTGAAGGTACTTGGTGTTCAAACTTTTACTTGTCGACAAATCATACATTTGGAAACAAATTCGAAATGTCTCTCTTCATTTTCGCCACCAATCTTGTTGCTTCAAATCATTATACATTTTAGTACTACCCGGATGTACAGACAAACACCCGTTATGTGCCTCATGCAAAATTCTCCGAATAAGCTCCCCTTTTCTCGATACACAAAATCTACCTTTAAACATCAAATATCCTTCAGAACTAATCCGAAAGTCGGATTCAACATCTGACTCGCACTGAGCTCTTTTGACTTGTAATTCGCTATCTTCTTTCTGAGCCTCAGAAATCTCTTGGAGGAATACTGGTTTAGCTCTCAACTCAGCTATAATGGAACCATCATCAGATAAAATTATCCGTGAATTCATTGCTCTTAATGCAAATAAGGACTTTCTGCTTAAAGCATCGGTGACAACATTCGCCTTTCCTGGATGGTAGTCAATGACTAACTCATAGTCTTTTATCAACTCTAACCATCTCCTTTGCCTTAAATTCAACTCTTTTCTGCGTCATCAAGTACTTGGACTTTTGTGGATGGTGAAGATCCGAGATCTCTCACCATATAGATGATGTCTCCATATCTTCAATGCAAAGACTATGGCGACTAACTCTAGGTCGTAAGCGTCGGATAATTCTTCTCATGAGGCTTTAATCGTCTTGGGGCATAAGCAATCACTTTGCCTTCTTGCATAAGTACACACCTAATCCATTTAAGGATGCATCATTTGTAAACTATGAACTCTTTCCCCGTCTCAGTTGTACTAAAGCTGGAGCTTCGTCAATAATGCTTTCAATTTTTGAAACTTTGTTGGCATATTTACATCCACTCGAACTTCACATTTTTCTCGTAACAACCGTCATCGGGTTGCAATCATGGAAAACCCCTTGACAAATCGTCTATAATAGCCGGCTAGGACTAGGAAACTTCTAACCTCAGAGATATTCCTCGGTGGTTTCCAATCCGTAATAGCCGAGATCTTACTTGGGTCTACTCGAACCCCTTCTCCTGAGACAATATGCCCCAAAAATCCTACTTCATTGAGCAAAAACTCACTTTTACTGAACTTGGCATACAACTGATTTTCTCAAAGAATCTGTAAAACTATCCGTAGGTGCTCAGCATGCTCATTCTCATCTCGGGAATAAACCAGTATGTCGTCAATAAAAATGACTACAAACTTGTCGAGGTATGGTCTGAAGATGCGGTTCATTAAGTCCATGAATACCACAGGAGCATTGGTCAAACCAAAAGGTATGACTAAAAATTCATAATGCCCATACCTTGTTCGGAAAAGCGATCTTGGATACATCTCGACTTCTTTACTCTTAATCGTAATACCCGATCTCAAGTCTATCTTAGAGAACACGGTGGCTCCTTTCAATTGATCGAACAAATCATCGATCCTTGGCAATGGGTACTTGTTCTTTCTTGTCACTTTATTGGTAGCGATAAAGAATCTATGCACAATCTCATAATGCCATCCTTCTTTTCACAAATAAAGCTGGAGCACCCGGGGAGAACAACTTGACCTTGCAAAGCCTTTGTGCATTAACTCTTGCGGTATCTTCAACTCTTTCAACTCTGTTGGAGCCATTACGTAAGGAGTAAATAGATATTGGTACGATGATCGGGAGCTAGCTCAATCTTTGAACCGAACTTCTCTCGATTGGAGGTAATCCGGTAATTCTTCAGAAAAACGTCCATGTGCTCACATACTATCGGTACGGACTCAATCTTTAACTCTGTTTCTTTATCATTCATCATAAAGGCCAAATATGCCTCATACCCCTTTCTTATAAATCTACGTGTCGTCATATGAGAAATCAATACCGGCAATCCGCTTTGTTCATCGATTCTATATGGAGGATATCCCCATTCTCACATCTCATTTCAATGTATTTCTTCCCACAATTAACTATTACATTATGGGCAGTTAACCAGTCCATACCGAGAATGAGATCAAACTCGTCAAATGGTAACAACATAAGGTTTGTTTTAAAACAATGATCTCTAATCATTAATGGACATTCTCTACATACTTCATTCACTAACACACTCTTGCCTAAAGTATTAGACACTCTAATCACAAATTACAGCAAAAACTCTATAGGCATACTCAAATCGGATACCAATTTCATGCAAATGTAAAGTGTGTAGATCCGGGATCTATTAAAGCAATAACTTTAACATCATGAAGAGAAAAGGTACCCGTGATAACATCATGGGAAGATGCCTCTTCGCGGCGCGAATGGCATAAGTCCGCAGTGCCCTACCCTCGGTTCTCATGGCCTACTCTCTAGGGTTACCTCTTCCTCTTGCCCCACTTCCCAGGTTTTCTCTGCGGTCTTCCTCTAACCATACTTACGGATCTCGGGTTACGAGCTCTCTCTTCTTTCATTGTCTCTAGACAATCCTTTATGTAGTGGTCTTGGGAACCACATCTAAAACATGCATTTTCATGCGCTCGGCATTCTCCAAGATGACGTCGCGCCACATAATGGGCATTCGGGTCTTTCAGTTGAAAGTTCCCCACACTAGCGATCAGAAGTAGTACGTGCTTTATTTCCGAGAACATCATTTACTCTTGTCTTTCTTTGAAAACCCAATGGAAGTAGCCGATCGGGTAGGTAAATCTCTTGACTTCTTGGATGAGGATTAGAATGACTTATTCCACTTTGTCTCTTTCTAGAGTCACGAGACTCAATTTGGACTTTCTCTTCTCTTTTACTAGCTCTTCGGCTTTACAAGCTCTCTCCACTAGCACAACAAATTCTTTCAATTCTAGTACAGCAACAAACAGTTTGATGTCCTCATTTAGCCCATCTTCAAATCTTTTGCTCATGATGGCCTCGGTGGACACGCATTCTCGAGCGTATTTGCTGAGTCGCACAAACTTAGGCTCATAATCGGTCACCGACATCTTGCCTTGCTTTAACTCTAAAAATTCTTTTCTTTTCTGATCTACAAATCTTTGACTGATATACTTTTTCTTGAACTCTTCTTGGAAGAATTCCCATGTGATCTTCTCCCTTGGTACCACTGATACAAGGGTGTTCCACCATTTATTGGCAGAATCTCTTAAAAGGGAGAGTACACACTTCATGCTTTCCTCAGGTGTGCATGATAGCTCATTAAATACCCTGATGGTATTTTCTAACAAAAACTTGACTTTTTCCAGATCATCTTCTCTTTTCGCCCGAAATTCTTCTGCCCCATGTTTCCTGATCCTATCAACTGGAGGTTTGTCTCCTCTTACCACCTCGACTACTTGAGGGGCTACTAGAATAGGTTGTGGAACAGGTGGGGGTGGAGGGGGTTGTACATTTGGGTTCATACGAACGAACTCTAAATACCACGTATTCATCATGTGGAGGAAGGCTTCTCTAGGCCCTTCTCCTCCTTCTTGACTCACCGTAGTGGGTCTATTCTCATTCTCGTTCGGCACCGTCCCTACAGCGGGAGCCGGCGCATTACTTTCTACGTCATCCGCCATATCTCTTTCAAGATCCATTTACTATATATATAAACATAGTTTAAGTCGTCAGGAGTCATCACACTATCATTATAAAAACATTCTTACGTATGGCATGTATAGCTAGACTCGTGCTCATGCTACGTTAGTCCTAGAACCGACTAAACCGTAGCTCTGATACCACTAAATGTAACACCCCATTCCCGAGTCCGAGGCTTAGACCGGATACGAGAAGTTACTATGCTTGAACTAACATAATCAAGTACTTACGGGCTATAAAATTTTGTTCCGAATTAAGAACTTATCTTTCTTAATCAACTTGTACTTTTCATGGGCCTACGAGGCCTTAAACTCATGTCCGTAAACTTTCGGAACTCAATCGAAAACTTTTCATTGAAACAGGGGTTACACGCCAATGTGAGTTGGGACACGCCCGTGTAAACCTGAGACACGCCCATGTCTCCTAACCGTGCTTAAAACTCGAGCTTACTGCCAAACTTCACACGGCCATGGCACACCCGTGGTCCTGGCCCTTGTGAAAAACCTTAGCATTCTGACTTATAACACACGACCATGGCACGCCCGTGGACTTAGACCGTGTACTACAACTTGATATTCTGACTTAAGGTGCAATGGTGCAGGGTACACACGCCCGTGTGTCCGACCATGTGGGCACTTAGAGGCTATTTATCAAGCCAATTGCCACCCTGAAATAAAGAGCAAATTCATACTATCTCAACAACTCAAATCACTACAACTTTAATGAACAATATAACATGCTCCATTGATATCAATAACATACATACTTAGTCAATCTTGGCCAATTATTTAGCCATTTACAAAAGAATAATAATAAACTTGATAGCCCATGCTTTTGCCCTTTCTAAGACATATACTCAAAATGAAATGTTTCCTATACATGCCATACTTAATAAAGACAACTTGGCTATACCAAAATAGCGGTTGATAGTGTGATTCGAGCTCCGACTTCAACGATCCACAAGTTAGCTTGGCGGGACTACATAGAAAGAAATAATAAAAGACGTAAGCATTTAGCTTAGTAAGTTTGCGTAATGCACATAGCAACATACTTGCTTAATATAAACCATTTGACATAAACAATGGCATCATAAATTTCAACTATAAAGCTTACTTACTCATACTTGATTCTTGCATAACTCATGAAACTTACTAGTCTCATACTTGATAGGCAAACAAAGTACCTGTATCACTAGATCACATTGATCAGCATACTTGTACATAATACTCAAAATTTCTAATTCATAATTCATAACATTAATAATATTCTTTATCACTTGATAATAATCTTACTTACTTAGCTTTCTTGTTATCACTTTGGAGCTTAACTCGTTTTCCTGATGAATTTATATGAATAACCGAGGATACTAAATCTCATCTAAATTTCGAGGCCATAACTTAACATGGACTTATACGAAGTCTTTCTTGTTCTCACCAATTCCATGCCTTAACTTGGACTTATATGGGATCTCTTTCTCTTGATAACTTTTCAATGCCAAGCTTGCCTTGGTCTTACATGATAACTTACTCAATGCCAAGCTTGCCTTGGACTTACATGATAACTTATTCAATGCCAAGCTTGCCTTGGACTTACATGATAACTTACTCAATGCCAAGCTTGCCTTGGACTTACATGATAACTTACTCAATGCCAAGCTTGCCTTGGACTTACATGATATCTTGCTTGCTTGCCGATGCCATGCCTCGGCTTGGTCTTATACGGACTTTCTTGTTTCATGTGGTAGATCGAGTATCCTAAGCTATTTAACTTCAACCGCGGCTTTCTCATGCTTGATTTCATTAATTTATTTGTTTAACATAACATTAAACATTTTCATAATAACATTGTATATTATACTAAGCAATTCAATGATATAAATCATAAAGCTTAGAAATCATACAAACTTACCTCAATATACAAAATGTAGCTAGGTATGCAATTTAGTCCTCGACCTTGTTCTTGCCTCGGTTTCGATCCGGGCTTCATTTTTCTTGATCTATAGTCATAAATAGATCATTTAATATTCACATTGACTAAATTGACCCTTTACTCATACTTGGGAAAAATTACTATTTTGCCCCTATACTTTCTCATTTTTGCACTTTTGCCCCAAGGCTCGTAAAATAAATTTCATTCAACTTTCTTAGACTACATGTTTAGATGATTCATTTTCTCTACTATAGCAATCATCAATTCTCATTATTTCTAGTAGGTATGACTAATTTCATAACTATTACAAACTAGTCCATATTATCATATTTCATGAAATTCATTAAGGAAAAGATGTTTATCTAACATAAAACTCTCATAATCTTCCATAAAACATCATTTAACAAGCATGTCATTCATAGATGAAATTTTTGAACATGCATCTTAGCTTATTTTATAGCTAAAAATAGCTAATTCATAATACGAGGACTTCAAAAACACGAAGAATATTAAAAACGGGGCTAAGATGAACTTACTAGCAAGCTTGAAAAAAATGAAGAACCCTAGCTATGGAGTCTTCAAAATTTCGGCAATGGAAGGAAGAAGATGAATGAAATTTTATCATCTTTTTCCTATTTTAATCACTTATTAGACAAATGACCAAAATGCCCTTCTCTTTAAAAATTTCTATTTTACTAACTCATGTCCATTTTTTTCTAAAATTTATAATTTGGGCAAATTGCTATTTAAGGACTCATAATTAATATTCTAAAGCTATTTCATACAAAATGCTTCTAGAAACTCACATTTTACAACTTTTGCAATTTGGTCCTTTTTGACCATTCAACTTCATTTTAGCAAAATTGCTTCATGAAACTTTCACACTAACATGCAAACATGGCATGAACCTGAAAAACTCATAAATTCACCTCGGATTCGTGGTCTCACACCACTATTCTGACTAGGCCCTAAATCAGGCTGTTACATTTTTAGTTGAGCTTGAGGATGGCGCCTTATGAGGCTTTATATAGGCGTAAGTGCAGAACGCCTTTATTTTGGACTGAACTCAAAGAAAACCAAATTCACGGGGTTGATTTGGTTAGAGAAGCTGAAGAGAAAGTAAGAGTGATACGAGAGTGCTTAAAAGTCGCTTGCATGCATGTAAATCCTACTCGAATTTAAAAAGAAAAGAGATAGAGTATCAAGTTGGAGATAAAGTTTTCTTGAAAGTGTCACCTTGGAGAAAAGTTCTCAGATTTGGCCGGAAAGGCAAGTTGAGTCCACATTTTATTGGACCGTATGAGATTACCGAGAAAGTTGGGCCTGTAGCTTACAGATTGGCTTTGCCATCATAGTTAGAAAAAATACATGATGTGTTTCACGTGTCAATGTTGAGACGCTACCGATCAGACCCTTCACATGTAAATCCCCAGTCAGAGATAGAGATTCATCTCGACATGATTTATGGTGAAGAACCAGTTAAGATTTTAGCTCGGGAAGTCAAGTAGCTAAGGAATAAAAGTATCGCCCTAGTAAAGGTATTGTGGCAAAGACATGGAATAGAAGAAGCTACGTGGGAACCAGAAGAGAGTATGAGAAACCAGTACCCAAACCTATTTGCTGGTAAGATTTTTGAGGACGAAAATCCCTAAGGAGGGGGGGAATTGTAACAGCCCGACTTAGGGCCTAGTCGGAATAGTGGTGCGAGGCCACGAATTCGAGGTGAATTTATGAGTTTTTAAGATTTATGTCACGTTTGCATGTTAGTGTGAAAGTTTCATGAAGCAATTTTGCTAAATTGAGGTTGAATGGTCCAAAAAAGGACTAAATTAAAAAAGTTACAAACTATGAGTTTCTAGAAACAATTTGTATGAAATAGCTCTAGAATAACAATTATGAGTCCTTAAATAGCAATTTTCCCAAATTATAATTTTTGGACAAAATTGGACATGAGTTAGTAAATGGTGATATTTTTAAGAGAAGGGCATTTTGGTCATTTACCTATTAAATGATTAATAAAGGAAATAGATGACAAAAATCATTATCATCTTCTTCCTCATTGCCAAAATTTTCAAAGAAACCATAGCTAGGGTTTGCTCATCTTTCAAGCTTGCTAGTAAGTTCATCTTAGTCCCGTTTTTAATATTCTTGTGTTTTTGAAGTTCTCGTATTACGAATTAGCTATTTTTAGCTATAAAATGAGCTAAGATGCATGCTCAAAAATCTACCCATGTATGACATGCTTGTTAAATTATGTTTCATGGAAGATTATGAGAGTTTGATGTTAGATAAACATCTTTTCCTTAATGAATTTCATGAAAAATGAATATAAGGACTAGTTTGTAAAAGTTTTGAGATTTCTCATACATAGTAGAAATAGTGAGAATTGATGGTTGTCATAGTAGAGAAAATGAATCAGCTAAGCATGAAGTTTAAGAAAGTTGAATGAGAATCATTTTACGAGCCTTGGGACAAAAGTGCAAATATGAGAAAGTTTAGGGGCAAAATAGTAATTTTGCCAAAGTATGATTTAAGAGTCAATTTAGTCAATGTGAGTATTAAATGATCTATTTATGACTATAGATCAAGAAAAACGAAGCCCGGATCAAAACCGAGGCAAGGACAAAATCGAGGACTAAATTGCATATCTACATACATTTTATATATTGAGGTAAGTTTGTATGATTTCTAAGCTTTATGATTTATATCATTGAATTGCTTAGTAAAATGTACAATGTTATTATGAAAAAAATGTTTAATGTTATGTTAAACAAAGAAATTAATGAGATCAAGCATGAGAAAGCCCCGATTGAAGTTGAATAACTTAGGATACTCGATCTACCACATGAAACAAGAAAGTCCGTATAAGACCAAGCCGAGGCATGGCATCGGCAAGCAAGCAAGATATCATGTAAGTCCAAGGCAAGCTTGGCATTGAATAAGTTATCATGTAAGTCCAAGGCAAGCTTGGCATTGAGTAAGATATCATGTAAGTCCAAGGCAAGCTTGGCATTGAATAAGTTATCATGTAAGTCCAAGGCAAGCTTGGCATTGGACAAGTTATCATGTAAGACCAAGGCAAGCTTGGCATTGAAAAGTTATCAAGAGAAAGAGATCCCATATAAGTCCAAGTTAAGGCATGGCATTGGTGAGAACAAGAAAGACTTTGTATAAGTCCATGTTAAGTCATGGCCTCGAAATTTAGATGAGATTTAGTTTCCTCGGTTACTCATATAAATTCATCGGGCAAACGAGCTAAGCTCAAATGAGATAACAAGAAAGCTAAGTAAGCAAAGTTATTATCAAGTGAAAATGAGTATTATTCATGTTATGAATGATGAATCAGAGATTATGATTATTATGTTAAAGTATGCTGATCAATGTGATCAAGTGATACAGGTACCTTGTTTACCCCTCAAGTATGAGACTAGTAAGTTTCATGAGATATGTAAGAATCAAGTATGAGTAAGTAAGCTTTATAGCTGAAATTTATGATGCCATTGTTTATGTCAAATGGTTTATATTAAGCAAGTATGTTGCTATGTGCATTACGCAAACTTACTAAGCTAAATGCTTACGTCTTTTATTATTTCTTTCTATGTAGTCCCGCCAAGCTAACTTGTGGATCGTTGAAGTCGGAGCTCGAATCACACTATCAACCGCTATTTTGGTATAGCCAAGTTGTCTTTATTAAGTATGGCATGTATAGGAAACATTTCATTTTGAGTATATGTCTTAGAAATGGCAAAAGCATGGGCTATCAAGTTTATTATTATTCTTTTGTAAATGGCTAAATAATTGGCCAAGATTGACTAAGTATGTATGTTATTGATATCAATGGAGCATGTTATATTGTTCATTAAAGTTGTAGTGATTTGAGTTGTTGAGATAGTATGAATTTGCTCTTGATTTCAGGGTGGCAATTTGCTTGGTAAATTGCCTCTAAGTGCCCACACGGTCGGACACACGGGCGTGTGTCTAAGCCGTGTGTACCCTGCACCATTGCACCTTAAGTCAGAATATCAAGTTGTAGTACACGGTCTAAGTCCACGGGCGTGCCATGGCCGTGTGTTATAAGTCAGAATGCTAAGGTTTCTCACACAGGCCAGGACCATGGGCGTGCCATGGCCGTGTGAAGTTTGACAGTAAGCTCAAGTTTTAAGCACGGTTAGGAGACATGGGCGTGTCTCAGGTTTACACGGGCGTGTTCCAACTCACATGGGCGTGTGACCCCTGTTTCAATGAAAAGTTTTCGATTGAGTTTCGAAAGTTTACGGACATGATTTTATGGCCTCGTAGGCCCATGAAAAGTACAAGTTGATTAAGAAAGATAAGTTCTTAATTCGGAACGAAATTTTATAGCCCGTAAGTACTTGACAAAGCAAGTTCAAGCATAGTAACTTCTCGTATCCGGTCTAAGCCTCAGACTCGGGTATGGGGTGTTACAGCAGAGCCACCAGATTACACTTCCTCCGATCATCAATATCCCAATCCCATGTAAAATGTCATGTATGCAAACATATATCCAATACGATGTATGAAATGAACTACCATTATAACCATATAAACAGAATACACACAATCATACTAATCAACTCTTAAGGGTATAATCGTAATTCTACCCACCAAGGGTATTACGATAATTTACCCATTAAGGGTATTTTGGTAATTTACCCTCCAGGGGTATTTTGGTACTTTGCCCTCTAGGGGTATTTTGGTAATTCCGCATTCAATAGCCCTTTTTGGGTCTCTACGGAACTATTGGGCCTAAATTCCATTTTAGGCCCAAATGGGCCCACACGCTCGTGTGGCCCATTTCGCATGATTTCGGGCTCAGATTCGCAAATTTTGCATTCACACTTATCATTTGACAGTTTTCTAACAGCTTTGCCCAACTGGGCCGAAAAGCCCATTGGGCCCATTTGGCCCGTTTTGGCCCGATCGGTTCGTTCATGACCTCGGGCCGCGAGAGTGCTCGTGAGACTCTCGACGACTTACCGCCATTATTCGCATTTCGATTTACGACTACGAGCGTTCGCACGCTTGAGTGGTCACAGATGCTGAATTCTGACTTTTTCGGCTTTCAGCCGAATCACAGAACATCTCATGCAAACATGTATTCGGAGAGGTGTGAGATTACACACCTGTTTACGAGCGTAGATTGAAACCCTCGAGATTACGCACCTATGAAATCCATACATTTTAAAACATTAGTCTTAATCTGGGTAAGACATAACCAATTGATTGAAAACAACCACTTAATCCACACCACTTACCAACAGCCAGGAGATCCACTGCAAGGAAATGGTGTTTAGTCGGCCCTCTGATTAAGCACGTCGAGACCCTAGCAGTGATTGACACAAAACAAATGTTAGCAACACCTTTTCGGCTTGAGTAAGAACTAACCAATCAGTACAACCCTATCACCTATATTCAGCCTTAAACTTACTTACCAACCCACTTTCGAAAACCAAAGGCTAGAAGAATGATGAAAGTGTATACTAACACTCTAACAGATTCGGCCCACACCAAAAGAACCAAGAAGGATTTGAGGTAGAAAAGAATAGATTGGCTCGACCTTAGTAAAAAAGAAACCGAGTGAGATATTCGGCTTCAGAGGAAAGAAAAGATAGAAAACTAAAGGAAGAGTAAACCATACCTTAAGCCAAGAGTGAGCCGAATGGGAATAAGAGTTTCGGCACTAGCAGTAAAACAAGGGAACTCACAATTCGGCTTTGAAGCCTGAGTCGAAACGAGGATCAAATATAGAACACAAACTAAGAGGTTAGGTGTAGAAAAGATTCGGCTATAGTAAGAAAAGTTTAGAGGAGGAAGTCGGCCAATACTGTTTAGGCAATCATCAGGTAAAGAAAGTTCTTTGAAGAGATAAAGAGAAGAAGAGCATAAGGGAAATGTTGTGTTTTCGGTAAAGAAAGGTGAAGCAAGGTGACCCAAAATACAAAAGAAAAGAAAGAATTTCCAAAAGTGTTTCGGTTCTACTCTCTCCCAAATGACCGAATATGCTACCTAGCCTAAATGCCGAATTTCCTACTCAAAACCACCCGTAGCCGAAATTTCCATCCCCCCACACACTCCACATTCGGCCAACCACTTACACACCATCCACTTCTCTAATTTTCTCCTACATTTGCTCCACCAAACACTCTCCACCCCCCATTCAAATCATTTGACCAAGTCCTCCCTCTCTCCTACAGAGTTCTACTCCAACTCAACCTCTTCTCCTCCTTGAGCACAAAAATAAAACTCCCATATGCTTCATGTGAGATTCAAACCTCCAACCTCCTTGCACTCCCCTTGACGCCACACCACCTTGCTACCCACTCCACTTGTGTCTCCTAAACACCCACAATATTACTTAAGTCCAGCCTCTGCTACCTCTCCCCACTAAAGTGCCCAAAACCCAAAATTTTGCCAGGGCTTGGGCTCAAACCCGAGCCTCCCTAGGACCCCCAAACACACCCAAACAACCCACAGAGAAAACATAACATGCATTTTCACAAATTTCACAGACCCTTGAATTTTAGAATGTGACAGTTCTACCCCCCTTAAAGAAATTTCGGCCTCAAAATTTACCTGATCAAAAGAGATGGGGGTATTGTTGACGTACTGCCTCCTCAGGTTCCCACGTGGCTTCTTCTGACCCGTGATTACGCCATAACACTTTGACTAATGGAACAGATTTCCTCCTCAACACTTTCACACCACGATCCAAAATCTGCACGGGTTCCTCTTCAAATGACAGATCAGGTCTAACCTCGATTTCCTCTACCGACACTATATGAGATGGATCTGAACGGTAGCACCTCAGCATCAAAACATGGAATACATCATGTATCCGATTCATATTCGGGGGCAACTTAAGCTGATAGGCGACTGGTCCCACACGTTTCAACACCCGATAAGGTCCGATGAACGTAGGGCTTAACTTGCCCTTCCATCCAAATCTCAAAAACTTCTTCCAAGGTGAGACCTTCAAGAAGACATAATCCCCCACCGAAAACTCTATCTCCTTACGCGCGGATCGTGATACGACACATGCGCCGGAAGCTTCTTTTAGCCGATCCTAAATCAACTTAACCTTTTCCTCAGTTTCTGAAATCAATTCTGGACCCAACAACCGTCGCTCACCCAATTCTGTCCAACACGTCGGGGTACGACACCTATGACCATATAACGCCTCGTAGGGTGCCATCTGAATGCTGGATTGGTAACTGTTGTTATACGAAAATTCTGCTAACGGTAAATAATCTTCCCAACTACCTCTGAAATCGATCACACAGGCCCTTAACATGTCTTCCAGAATCTGGATTACCCTCTCCGACTGACCATCAGTCTGTGGATGAAACGCTGTGCTAAACTCTAGCCTTGTACCCAAAGCTTCGTGTAACGCCCTCCAGAACCAAGATGTAAATCTAGGGTCCCTGTCTGATATGATAGACACTGGTACCCCATGCAGTCTCACAATTTCTGCCACATACAACTTGGCTAGCCTTTGTAGTGAATAGTCAATGCGAACCGGTATGAAATGTGCTGACTTAGTCAACCGGTCAATGATTACCCACACTGAATCTTTCTTAGTTGGCGTCAGGGGTAGCCCACTAACAAAATCCGTTGTTATCCTCTCCCACTTCCAGAGTGGAATCTTCACCGGTTGCAGAAGTCCCAAAGGCAGCTGATGCTCCACCTTCACTTGCTGACATGTCAAACACTTGCTCACGAAGTCGATAACCTCACGTTTCAATCCTGGCCACCAGTATAGTTCACGTAGGTCTCGGTACATCTTGCTTCCACCGGGATGCAAAGCGTATGGACTACTATGCTCTTCCCGCAGAATCAACTGTCTTAATTTAGAGTCATTCGGTATACAAACACTTCCCCAGAAACATAACACTCCTTCACTGTTCAGCCCAAAATCCACCGTCTCTCCACTTTCCACTTGCTGAAAATGAGAATCTAATGACTCATCCAATGCCTGCTTCTCCTTAATCTGACTAACCCACGTTGGTTTCACCTGAAGTTCTGCCAACAAACTATCGTCCTCATAAAGGCTGAGATGAGCAAACATAGCTCTCAAATCAGATACCACCTTCTGACTTAATGCATCTGCTACTACATTGACTTTACCTGGGTGATACTCAATCGAGCAGTCGTAGTCCTTTAGCAACTCTATCCACCTCCGTTGCCTGAGATTTAACTCCTTTCAGGTAAGGAGATACTTCAGACTCTTATGGTTGGTGTAGATGATCGACTTTTCTCCATACAGATAATGTTTCCATATCTTTAGGGCGAACACCACTACAGCCAGTTCTAAATCATGAGTGGGTTAGTTCATCTCATGTGGCCTTAGTTGACGAGATGCATACGCCACTACTTTCCCTTCTTGCATCAGCACATAACCCAAACCTATGTGTGACGCATCACAATAAACAACAAATTCTTTCCCTGCCTCAGGCTGAATAAGCACTGGTGCTTCAGTCAGGATCTTATTCAATTTCTCAAAACTCTCTTGCTGCTTATCCGTCCACACAAACGGTACCCCCTTACGCATCAATTTAGTTAGAGGCACAGCAATGAAGGAAAACCCCTCGACAAACTGCCTGTAGTACCCAGCCAAACCCAGAAAACTTCGGGTCTCTGACACTGACTTTGGTGGCTTCCAATCCAATACAGCTTCAACTTTCTGAGGATCAACCCTACTCCCCTCGGTAGACACAACATGCCCCAAAAATGTCACTTCCTTCAGCCAAAACTCGCACTTACTGAATTAGGCATAAAGTTGCTTTTCCCTTAATATTTGCAGCACAACCCGAAGATGTGAATCATGCTCTTCCTCCGTTCTCGAATACACCAAAATGTCGTCTATGAATACCACCACGGACCGGTCTAGATAGGGTTGGAAGACCCGGTTCATCATATCCATAAAAGCAGCTGGTGCATTCGTTAATCCGAACGGCATAACCAAAAACTCGTAATGCCCATAACGAGTTCAGAATTTAGTCTTGAATATGTCTGCCTCCTTGACCCTTAGCTGATGATATCCCGATCTTAAATCGATTTTTGAGAAAACCGAAGCTCCTCACAGCTGATCGAACAGATCGTCAATCCTTGGTAGCGGGTATTTGTTCTTACCAGTTAGCTTGTTCAACTGACGATAGTCAATGCACATACGCATCGACCCATCCTTCTTCTTCACGAACAATACTGGTGCTCCCACGGAGACACACTTGGTCGGATGAAACCACGATCCAGCAGCTCTTGGATCTGAGCCTTAAGCTCTACCAACTCCTTCAGTGCCATCCTATAAGGGGCGATGGACACCGGAGCCATCCCCGGTAACAGCTCAATGCCGAATTCAACCTTACGATTCGGAGGTAACCCCGGAATCTCTTCGAGAAAGAGGTCCAGAAACTCCTTCACGGTTCTAACATCCTCAACAGACAATTCCTTAACATCAGATGTACTGACAAAAGCTAGAAACGCCTCACACCATTTACGCACCATCTTCTCGGCCTTTAGTGTCGAAATCACATTGGACAGATAATCCTTTCTTTCTTCTATCAAAATCACTTCCTCGTCCTCTGTGGTCCTTAATACCATACGCTTAGCAGCGCAATCCAAGTTCGCACGGTGCTTAACTAGCCAGTCCATGCCTAGAATAAGATCAAACTCGCTGAACGGCAGTTCCATCAAATCTGTCGGGAATACAATCCCTTGCACTTCTAAAGGCACATTCCTAAACAGCTTGTTCACTACCACAGATTGTCCTAAGGGACTAATTACCGACATATCTCTATCAACAACCTCAAATTGTATCCCTAGAGTCCCAGACACAGTAAAGGCAACACATGAATGGGTAGATCCAATATCAATCAAAGCTGTAAATGGCACATCAAATATAAGAAACGTACCAGTTATAACGTCCAGTGCGTCGCCATCCTCCCGTCGTCGAGCCGCATAAACTAGTCCCGGCTGCCTTGCATCTGTATTACTAGAACCTCTGTCTGGTGCTCCACGACCTCGTCCAAACCCATTTCCCCCTCTGGCCGGACCACGACCTCTCGGTGGCTGCTGACCACCTCTCCCTGGCTGCTCAAACCTCTGACCTACTATCTGCGCGCTAACAGGCTCCCGAGGATAGTCCTTTATCTGATGGTCCTTGGACCCACATCTGAAACACCCACCAAATCTTCTCCAGCACTCCCCCGGATGTGTTTTCCCACACTGCACACAGGGTTGCAAACGACCCACAGCAACTGGCATCCCAACTCGAGCTGGCCCATCTAACCTAGGCCTCTTTTAGAATCCCCCAGATGAACCTGAAGACCCAAAACTTCTCTTATTCTTGCCTCTATCCTTATCTCGATTTTGCCTCTCAGAACATTTCACCTCTTCGGCAATCTTTGCTTTCTCAACCAAAGTGGCAAAATCTCTTTCTCTCTGCGGAGCTATCAGTACTCGCAGCTCATCCCGCAGACCATCCTCGAATCATACAGAGCACTCATAGTCGGTTGCAATAATACGCTGAGCATAACGACTTAAGCACAGAAACTCCGCCTCATACTCTACTACGGATTTACTCCCTTGAACCAGATTCAAGAATTCTTTCCTCCGAGCGTCCAAATAGCTAGCCCCGACATAATTTCCTTAGAAAGCCATCTTAAAGAAGTCCCAGGTTATACGATCCGCTTGGGTACCTTCCCTCACTGTGAGCCACCACTGGTATGCCTCATCTCTCAGTAGATATCGCCCCTTTTAGCTTCTGCTCCATCGAGCAGTCCAGATCATCCATGATCCGCTCCACAGCCTCCAACCAATATTCTACCACATTCAGGGCTACACCAGAGATGCCCCTAAAAACCTCGACCCCGTTCGACCGAAGTCGCTTAGAAATAGACCCACGGGCTACCGACCCAGTACTTGCTCCAGCAACCTGTTCCAAAACTCGCAGCATTGCTTGGGACAGAGCATCGTCCCCTCCATCTCGGTCATGAGACCCTGTTTCGATCACTGGTGATGCAGGTGCTTCCCTTTCAGGCATATGCCTTGATGCTGAGGATCTAGCCCTAGCACCTCGGCCCCTACCACGGCCGCGTGTACCACGTCCACGTCCTCTTGTACTCATACTGCTAAATTGAGTTAATCTGATTAAGAATTTTATGAATCAGTCTATAATTCCAATGTTTATTAGCAAATGTTTTATGAAAACAGATATAAGAGTTGTTTTCGCAGATCGAATTTCCTAAGGTTTCAGTCTCTATAGTCTTAGCTCCTACAGCTAGAAGTTTCAGTGTACTACTACTAACTCTAGTAGTTCTCTCCCTACAGTCATTTCATCATACAATCAAGCATAAAGTAAGAGGACTTACGGATTTGGTGTCAGAGACTCGAGGTGCCATACTTCCAATAAAGACATATATTTTCTAAACCATATTTCAAACAAATTTTGAAAAATGTTTTCGAACCCATTCCACAACCGAGTTTTACAACCGGGCTCTGATACCATTAAATGTAACACCCCAAACCTGGCCTAGACGTTACGACCGGATCTTGGCATGTCACATGAAAGGGTTGTTTAAAAACTGCGCTTTCGTAAAAAACTTCGTATTCTTTCTTTAAAACTTTGAGCTTTGTTGTTAGTGAAAATTCGGTTTGTCTTTATGGTTATTCTTGTAAAAACATTATTGTTGTTCCTTTTATTATTATTATTATTATTTCGCAAAAAAATTGTTTAAAACGGAAATTAGATTCAGTGACTTGTGGGAACGTGATATTTTGAAAATAGTTATTAACTTTTTAAGAAAACCCAGAGTTTAATCGTTTATAGTTTGAGTATAATTGTAATGAAAGCTTAAAAGAAAAATTAAAATCTAATGGCCTTATTACAAAATATTAAAACCCAAATTAAAATAAATCTCGAAATAAAGTAGTACGAGAATTTAATAAGGTTCCGATGTATGGCCACCACGGAGTCCTCCGCTGCACCAAATCCTCTAAAGCTGGGGATCACCTACAAGGTTAAAGCAGAGGGGTGAGTTACGAGAACTCAGTGTGTAATCCCCTAAACGGTCATTAACTGGGTCTGAGCCCATACAGAAGTAAACTGGGCCGAAGCCCTTACAGAAACAGACTGGGCCAAAGCCCATGCAGATCAGACTAGGCCTTAGCCCTATATACATAATAATGCAACCAGAGTATGTGACCCAACCCAATAATCCATCCGCTACACACCACCCGTACCAGCCCAACACACCTGTGGGGATTTCTAAATCGACCCACCCATCTGCTACACACCAGTATGGCAGACAAGCTGCTAATCACAGAATTTGTGGCGAAGCCACCAGAATAACAGAATATACGTGGCATAGCCACTATATAGATTGTGGCAGAGCCACCAGAATATGTGGCAGAGCCACCAGATTACGCTTCCTCCGATCATCAATATCCCAAGCCCATGTAAAATGTCATGTATGCAAACATATATCCAATATGATTTATGAAATGAATTACCATTATAACCAGATAAACAGAATACACACAATCATACTAATCAACTCTTAAGGGTATAATCGTAATTCTACCCACTGAGGGTATTTCGGTAATTTACCCATTAGGGGTATTTTGGTAATTTACCCTCCAGGGGTATTTTGGTACTTTACCCTCTAGGGATATTTTGGTAATTCTGCATTCAATAGCCCTTTTTGGGTCTCTACAGAACTATTGGGCCTAAATTCCATTTTAGGCCCAAACGGGCCCACACGCTCGTGTGGCCCATTTCGCATGATTTCGGGCTCAGATTCGCAAATTTTGCATTCAGGCTTATCATTTGACAGTTTTCTAACAATTTTTCCCAAGTGGGCCGAAAAGCCCATTGGGCCCATTTGGCCCGTTTCGGCCCGATCAGGCCCGTTACAACCTCAGTTTCACGAGAGTGCTCGTGAGACTCTCGACGACTTACCGCCATTATTCGCATTTTGATTTACCACTACGAGCGTTCGCACGCTTGAGTGGTCATAGATGCCGATTTCTGACTTTTTCGGCTTTCGACCGAATCACAGAACATCTCATGCAAACATGCAGTCGGAGAGGTGAGAGATTACACACCTGTTTATGAGCGTAGATTGAAACCCTCGAGATTACGCACCTATGAAATCCATACAATTTAAAACATTAGTCTTAATCTGGGTAAGACATAACCAATTGATTGAAAACAACCACTTAATCCACACCACTTACCAACAGCCAGGAGATCCACTGCAAGGAAATGGTGTTTAGTTGGCCCTCTGATTAAGCACGTCGAGACCCTAGCAGTGATTGACACAAAACAGATGTTAGCAACACCTTTTCGGCTTGAGTAAGAACTAACCAATCAGTACAACCCCATCACCTATATTCGGCCTTAACCTTACTTACCAACCCACTTTCAAAAACCAAAGGCTAGAAGAATGATGAGAGTGTATACTAACTCTCTAACAGATTAGGCCTACACCAAAAGAACCAAGAAGGATTTGAGGTAGAAAAGAATAGATTGGCTCGGCCTTAGTAAAAAAGAAACCGAGTGAGATATTCAGCTTCAGAGGAAAGAAAAGATAGAAAACTAAAGGAAGAGTAAACCATACCTTAAGCCAAGAGTGAGCCGAATGGGAAGAAGATTTTTGGCACTAGCAGTAAAACAAGGGAACTCACAATTCGGCTATGAAGGCTGAGTCGAAACGAGGATCAAATATAGAACACAAACTAAGAGGTTAGGTGTAGAAAAGATTCGGCTATAGTAAGAAAATGTTAGAGGAGGAAGTCGGCCAATACTGTTTAGGCAATCACCAGGTAAAGAAAGTGCTTTGAAGAAAAAAAGAGAAGAAGAGCATAAGGGAAATGTTGTGTTTTCGGTAAAGAAAGGTGAAGCAAGGTGACCCAAAATGCAAAAGAAAAGAAAGAATTTCCAAAAGTGTTTCGGTTCTACTCTCTCCCAAATGACCGAATATGCTACCTAGCCTAAATGCCGAATTTCCTACTCAAAACCACCCGTAGCCGAAATTTCCATCCCCCCACACACTCCACATTCGGCCAACCACTTCTACACCATCCACTTCCCTGATTTTCTCCTACATTTGCTCCACCAAACACTCTCCACCTCCCATTCAAATCATTTGACCAAGTCCTCCCTCTCTCCTGCAGAGTTCTACTCCAACTCCACCTCTTCTCCTCCTTGAGCACAAAAATAAAACTCCCATATGCTGCATGTGGGATTCGAACCTCCAACCTCCTTGCACTCCCCTTGACGCCACACCACCTTGCCACCCACTCCACTTGTGTCTCCTAAACACCCACAATATTACTTAAGTCCAGCCTCTGCTAGCTCTCCCCACTAAAGTGCCCCAAACCCAATATTTCACCAGGGCTTGGGCTCGAACCCGAGCCTCCCTAGGACTCCCAAACACACCCAAACAACCCACAGAGCAAACATAACATGCATTTTCACAAATATCACAGACCCCTGAATTTTAGGATGTTACACACACGCCCATGTGCTAGCCCATGTGACGAACTGAATTTTTTTGCAAATTAGATGCAGGGGACACACGGCTAGGCTACATGCCCATGAGACAGACCGTGTGTCACACACGGCCTAGACACATGCCCGTGTGTCTACCCGTGTGGAAAATTATAAGGCTATTTACCAAGCCATTTGCCACCCTAAAAAAAAGCATCCACACATAAACCATTTCTAGCAACACATAACATAACCATAATGCACCTCTAATATTCACAATTAAGACATCCACACCTTAACTTCACATTACGTTCATCATGCATATACTTCACACTTTACTCATTTAATTGCACAAGCTTACACTTCATGAATTTCATCCTCATTATATAGATATAACTTAACTAGTATTGGCCAATTTCAATGGCCACTTACAAAATGAATTGAGTAACATTAATAGCCAACACCTTGGCTAACCAATATGACATATAACAAAATGACCAAGTTCCTATACATGCAATACCCAAAATAATCAAACTTTACTATACCAAAAAATAACTTGATAGTATGAACCGAGCTCTGACGTCCTATGATCCCCGAGCTAGCTTGGCGATACTACAAGGAAAGGGAAAAGAGAGGGAGTAAGCATAAAGCTTAGTAAGTTTGCATGTAATAGATAGCAACATAAAAATCTTGTAATACATTCATACTTTACTTTAAGTAATAACACAAGTTCTCAAGCACATTGATATAACTTACCCATGCTTACTCTTAACAATCACATAACACATTTCGGACTCATTTCTCGTGAGTTCTCATATGTACCTATATCACTTCAACACATAACTTTAGCACTTTTACCATCTTGAACATAAACTTAGCTCTTTACCCCGTTGAACCACTTGGAATATCGAAGGATACCCAGAATTCGTCATACACGTAATAAGATGCCAATGCCATATCCCAGATATGGTCTTATACGGGATCTCTTATCGATGTTGACGCCATATCCCAGATATGGTCTTATACGAGATCGTGTATCGATGCTATGTCCCAGACATGGTCTTACACGATCTCATACCGAAGCCAGGTCCCAGACGTGGTCTTACACGGAATCACTATTCGATGCAGATTCATATCCTAGATATGATCTTACACAGGATCTCAATTTGGTACCGAGGCCATATCCCAGATATGGTCTTATACGGGACCTTATAAATCTCATGTCTTGACAAGGGTATCCTTTCTATTCATAAGGTTCATCTGGGATTTCAACATTATATAACTTCATCATACTTTCATCGAGACCTTAATAACCACTTTCATAGAAATAATATACATCTCACGAAACATCAAGCATTTAAAAGCATAGTAACTTACTGTTGAACTATTACACACCAACTTACCTCGGTACTAAAATATTTATAATTGTTCAATTTAGTCCACCACCTTGTTCTTTCCTCTGTTTCGGACTGGGCTTCGTGTTTCTTGATCTATAATGACAAATTCACTTATTTAATGATCAAATTGACTAAAACAGCCCATATATCACACTTTGGCAAAAATTATAATTTTGCCCCTAAACTTTCACATATTTACAAAATGGTCCCTAGGCTCGTATAATGAAATGTACTCATTTCCTTGGTTACCCAAGCCTAGCTGAACCTATCTTAAGCTTATAATAGCTCACACTTTCCTTCAAAACTAATTTTTACTACACATTTTATCACTTTTATGAATAGGTCCTTTTTATGAGTTTTCCATGAAAATCACTTAGAAAAAGATGTTCATCACACATCAAACCTTCATATTCCTCCATTAAACATCAAAATACATGCATGTCATACATGGGTAAATTTTTGAACATGAACTCTAGCTCAAAATAACGGTAGAAATAGCTAAATCGAGCTACGAGGATCTCAAAAATACGAAGAACATCAAAAACGGGGTGGGATGCACTTACTTTGAGCTTGAAAATGAACAAAACCCTAGCTATGGCTTCTCCTCAAAATTTTGGCACTTAGGGAAGAAGATGGACACCATTTTTTTGACTTCTTTTTCCCTTTTTATTAATTTATTAACCAAATGACTAAAATGCCCTTAAGGCCTTTCCTTGAGATTTTTCTCCTTCCATGTCCATTTTTGTCCATCATGAGATAGAATGGTCTAATTACTAAATAAGGACCTCTAATAAATTTTCTAATGCTATCTCAAACTTGAAACTTCTAGAATCTCATATTTTTTAATCTTTGCAATTTAGTCCTACTAGATAAATTGATCATTAAATCGTAAAATTTCTTCATGTAATTTTCACAAAATCATGCAAACATGCCATATACCTCATAAAAGCTATAAAACACATATTTCTACTTCGGATTTGTGGTTTCGCAACCATTATACCAACTAGGCCCTAAATCGGGCTGTTACAATAATTGCATCATGTAAAGGGATATTAATTTCTACCTTTCGAAATGTCTCAAGGATTTATTTTTCCTCTCGTTCCTTTCTAACTTGGGTGAGCCTTCCAGGGTATGGGGGAGGTACAACAAATGGTTTATGAGGTGCTAGCTCAGTGTGAGCTGCTAGTTTGGCTTCCTGTTCAACGTCGTGGTCAAGAATTGTGCCAGAAACTAACTCTGTTCCATCTTTTACGGCCACAGCACTCGCATTTGGACGTGGGTTCGGCTCAGTTTGAAATGGAAATTTTCCTTGGTTCTCCAAACGACTAACCGTAAGTGCTAACTTACTTATTCAATTTCTTGGAAGTGCACCTCAAACTTTTGTTGGAACTTTTCGATGCTAATGGCTAACCTCTCTACTTTGCTTTAAGAGATGATTTTGGAGCTTGATACTATTGAGGTGGAGGTGGAGGTGGTCTTGGTTGGTATGGTTGATTGTATCGAGGGTTCTATCCATAGCTTAGATTTGGGTGGTCCCTCCACCCTGCATTTTACGTGTTCGAGTATGGGTCATAGCGCTTTTGAGGTGGCCCTGGGATGTTCCCAATGGCATCTACTTGTGCAGTTGTGTCCTCAAGTAAAATTGGGCATGAGTCGGTAGGATGATCAGGCTTAGCACAAATCCCGCACAACCGAGCTGGGTTCGTCTGTCCTGCAAGCATATTTTTAACCACATTAGTAAGTTCATCAATCTTATTTACTATGGAAGGAGTACTTAGCTCATGAACCCTTCTCGTAGGTTCCACAGGTGGTCGATACTGTTGAGAATTTGTAGCCATAGTTGAAATTAATTCCTGAGCTCTTTGGGGAGTCATGTTCACAAGGGCCCCTCCACTAGCGGCATCAATCATCTTTATTTCCATTGGGAGTAACCCCTCGTAGAAATACTGTAAGAGCGATTGTTCAGTCAGTCCATGTTGTGGGAAACTTGCGCACAACTTCTTGTATCGCTCCCAATATTCATAGAGTGATTCTGTTTCTTGTTGTTGTATTCCGACTATACTCCTCCTTAATTCAGCTGCTCGAGCTACTGGGAAAAACTTGCCAAGAAACAATTGAGACATTTCAGTCCAAGTATTAACAGATCCCGGAGGTAAATAAAATAGGCATTCTCTAGCAGAGTCAGCTAATGAAAAAGGAAAAGCTCGTAATTTTATTTGATCCTCACTTACTCCTTCTGGTTTCATGCTTAGACAAACCGTGTGGAACTCTTTCAGATGAGTATAGGGGTTCTCATTTTTCAAACCACAGAAAGGAGGCAATAAATGTATTAATCCCGACTTTAACTCAAACAGTGTTTCATCCGCCGGATAAGTTATGCATAGCGGTTGTCGTTCATCTGGTGCAACTGCAAGTTGGCGTATAGTTTGGTCTGACATGTCATCTGAATCTTCGGATGAGTAAATATCTTCGGTGTAAGATCCTTTTTCAAAGTCGGGTTGTGGTTGTTTACCACGCCAAATTGCTTCTCTTTGAAGTGTTCGAGCCAACTTTTCTACCACCGGTTCAAATGCTAGAATCCCTGATTCTGACCTGGTCATAAAGAAACAAAAATTAGAAATTTTCACCAATCCCTGGCAAAGACACCAAAATTTGATGGGCACAGAAACCACCAAATATAAATTCCTACAACAAAATAATAGTAATTAGCAGTATAGAGCATTAGGGTCGAATCCACAAGGATTGGCTATCTAATTTCGCCTTTTTTCGTGACAAGAATTTTTGTCACGGGCACAGTCGTGCCCACGACCTATGCGTAGAAATGCTGAAAAGCCTTGTGATCTGAAAAGCCCAACTCGAATTAACGGCCTCAACCGCGTGGGTCGTTTAAATCCAATCACTATCTCCCTTGATGGAATCCAACTATCTTTTTCCAATTGAACATGCCAATTTTTTCGCGGGATTTTGAATACAACACCGCCGACTCAACTTCCCAACTGTACGCCAAACAATTCCAACCCAACGTGTGCTTTTTGAATTGAAATCGAATCAACTTTGAGGGACAAATTTGTACTATCCCATATACTTGAGAGATAGCGAATATCAAATTGCAAAGTATTTAGTGTGGGTTCATATCTCACGATTACTTTGTCGAAGTGATAACCGGGCTAAGGCTAAAAATGGTTTAGTTAATCATGGAAAGAATCATGCTTGAAATTAAATGGTTTAAATGGAATTGTGGAAAGTAGAAAGGGGAAAGGCCTTGGAAGGCAATTAAACCAAAAGGTTGAAATCAAAAGAAAAAAAAAGAATGAAATGGCATAATTGAATGGCAAAGACGCAGGAGAGAAAAAAAATAGAGAATTTATTAAATGCCCAAGGCAAAAGTGTGTGTTCAATTAGTTGTAGCCACTAGGTATTTATACACACTTTTAGTGCTAAAATTTAGCTAGATTTTTCCTAAATATTATCACTAAATAATCCTAAATATTATAAATAATTCTAAATATTATCATTAAATAATTCAAAATTGAAAAATAAAATTTAAACTAGAGATTAAATTTAAACTAATTACAGAGTTGTAACAATATAGAAAATCCTTTAATCTTTATCCAGCCACTTTTTGAATCTTCAATCTTTCAATCAAGCCATCCTTTTTGCTTTTTGTTCCAATTTAGCCCCTTTTTGTAAGAGTTTGAATTCAGTACACCAACTTCATTCCTGATAAGAAAAATCCAAATTTAATAGCATTTTATTCGATAATTAGCCAAAAATAAATATATTAAAAATAGGAATTTATCTTGCTATCAGTCAAATTTTTACAGTTCACAAAAGTTTGAAGTATTTAATGTCACAGAAAGATTTGAATCTGAGACAGCGCAGATGGCTTTAGCTATTGAAAGACTACAATTTGATTATTAATTATCATCTGGGTAAAGCGAATGTAGTTGCTGATTTATACGATCTCACCTCGGGAGTTGATTTTGAGTCGTAAATGTGCCCGATCATAAAATGGATAAGTTTCGTTCAATTCGGAGTTTAATTGAATTTGGCTAAGTGCAGGCTTAAATGAAAGGTTTTCAAAGAGTTTTAGGATGGATTAAGGATAGGATCAGCTAGATGTTGAAACAAAGGGGAATAAAGAGAAGGGCTAAAATTGGCTAAGTGAAATGATGATGGAAATGGCTAGGTGAATGAGGATGAAGATTCGGCTACGGTTTGAAGCAAATAAATCAGATTGTTGGATAGAATGGAAAGTTGAGCTTAAGGACAAGAGTGAACCAATACTATGGAGAGTATTGACCCGAAACTTGTAAGTCACTTAAGGTGCTGGAAAGGACCTTGACCCGCTAACTATAAAGAGTTAGGAACCAAAGGTATCAAATGGTTGAACGCCACACTCGAGATTGAGTGATAGTTCAAAGAAACAAGAAAGATGCCACTAGCAAGCTAGATAAGTCTACTTGAGTCTTAAACGAATTTAGAGAGTTGAATAAACTTACAAATGAATTAAAATTCATAAAAATGTCAAGGTATATTGTCTAACCTTCAAAATGTTTACAAAACAACTTTTTATAGGCTGAACATGTTCCAGCCGAATGGACACAAAAGGAACTAATTGGTCAGCTTTTAATTCAGCTTAATTAAACTGAAAATAACTATTGAGCTCTTCAACACATCTCTTGAAGTATTCTGCACCTTAGTGACGCCAATGGACAGCCTCTTAGGGGTTTTTAATCAGCTGAATTGTTGTCAATAAATAAGGAGGTAAAATGAGCTGAATGGCCTTAATTAGGTTTGAAAAAAGTGATTGAATGAGATGCCTTGAAGAACTGATTAGTCTTGGACCTTAAATAGCAGCTTAGGGCACTTTAATAGCCATGGAGTGTGAACCAACGAAATTGAGAAGCCCTTTGTGTGTGAAAGCAAATGACCGAATGGTCACCCCATGTGAAAAGAATTTCCAGCAATGTGAAAGCTCTTTAAGGCTGCTTGGAGAGCTAAATGGCCAACTTGTGAAGAAGAAACAGCAACTCTCCCTTGTCCTGTGCTGTTCACGAAAGGGTGTTTAGAGAAACTAAATCATCAGCTCACAATAATCAAGTCGTCCAATGCATGTAGCTGCAACATTCAATTCAGCAAATTTAATTAGTTTAATACATGATAAATTCGGCTGAAACTAGGACATATTAAAAACATGTAAAAGACTAAGACACAAATTAAATTCAACAGTAGCTAATTAATTTGTCTCTACTTTAGAAACATTTAAACCATGCATTAAACTAAGACACGTGTAACACTTTAATTAATTAGAATCAGATTAAAAAAATATTTATTAACACATATTTATGAGATGAAACTAAATTAATTGACTTAGCTAAAGCATGAAATTATTCCAGCAACTAAAACGAATAAATTTAAAAGGATAAAATTGAGCTCAATGAGCTAGAATCGAGCTTAATTGAGCTCCATTGAGCTGGAATCGAACTAAGTCAGCTTGCAAGAGTTTGCAAGCCACACTTGGTGAGCTGGTCCAAGGGCGTTCTCGAGCGTGGCCATATCATCCCCTCCCTCTTTAAAGCGAATTGTCCTCAAATCGGGCCACTTGCGCGAAAAAAATATTTCTTGGTCACAAACCTCTTGGGTGATGAATTTGACAGAAATGCTCCTAAGAACCTGAGATTCATAAATACCTCGAAAAGAGAACAAGTTGTTTGCATACCCTCCCTCTGTAGGTGGAAACCATTTCAAGGTGTCACCTACACAAGAATGAAATAGTTTAGTGACACTAGAAATTATAATCTCAAGAGAACTTTTCAGAATCTTATTCAAAAATTGAGCAAATAAACCAATGCCAGGATCAAAAACAGAAGTTGATTTTACCTTTCCGTAATGAATCAAAATTTGATCACGTAATCCAATCCCGAGTTCAAAAATAGAAGTTGGCCTTACCTTATCATAAAGAATCAAGAAATTCATTAATGGAAACAAACCTGAATCACAAGGCATTCGATAGCTATAGTTTTGGAAATCATTTTTCCATGGTTCAAATCCCTTAGACAATGATATATAACAATAATCACCGGGATCAAAGACGAGGTTTCTCTTACCATTTCACTTCGACTTGAAAGTTTCATGACTAGCATCATAGAAAGAACATAAAGCAATTTTAAGTCATTATCAAGCAAATCATACTCGAATCTTTTAAGCCAAAATATAGAACAATTTCCAGAATCAAAAATTTGATTTTGACTTTGCAAGCCAACGAAATTCACATGCTTTGTTTTCGAACAAAATAAAGATAAAACTTGGAGCAAATAGAAGGGGTCAACACATTGATTCAAAATACAATTTTGATACTCACCTTCGCTTGACATCAACTTAGGAATACATGCTTCGGGTTTAAAAACACGGTTTTGATCGGTCATTCTGCAATGCAACAAAAATTTCGTTTTCACCAAGACATAACACATGCCAAACAAACAAGATTTAGGCATACATACATTCGAGCAATCAAACCCTTCATATTTCATTTGCAAAGGCAGAGGGTTTCGCACAAAAATATAAAGAATTCACATAACCATCACAATCGAATAAATCAAACTTTTTATGTGAATAATTGCTATCAGGCACGTCCAAAGTTTGCACAAGCTGAATTAATCCAACGTCATCAATAGATTTTTCAATGCAAAACACATCAAGTAAACAACTCTTCATGCCTCCACTTAAAACGAAATTGTCATCAACAAACAAAGAATAACAATCAACCAAAGCAAAATAAGGAGGTCATTTGAAAACTATGTCACCAGCAACTTTCTCAACAACATTCAACTTTAATTGCCGTGATTCAAAAACATCAATGGGTCTTACCTTTTCATAATGAATTATGAATTTTATAACCGGCAACATAGAATGAACAAGGAGCGATTTTAAGTTATAATCAGAGTCTTCATGTTTCGTTTCCTTAGTTAAAGGCCAAGCATCAAATAAACATGAATTGTTTGCATAAAATTTAGGATGCTTGATTTCCCCCGAACCAGAATAACGAACTCTAGGTTTGAACACACGAGTTTGATTACTCGTTCTAAAATGCAGAAAGAATCTCTTTATTTCCAATAATTCAAACATGTTAAACAACGAGGATTTAAGCATACACATACTCAAACAAACAAACCTTTTAAATTTTAGTCGAACAGACTTGCTCAAACATGTGGATTTTGCACAACAAATTAGAGAATTCACATGATCATCACAAACAAATAGATTAGATATCATCTCTTTATCACACAAGTCTAAATTTTGTTCGTGCCGATTTAATCTTGCTTCATCATTAAACTTGCCAACGACATACTCATTAGTAGAAGAGCTCTTAATGCCATGTTTTAAAATGAATTCATCAACAATCAGAGAGTGACACTTATACAAATCAAGGTGAGGAACTCTTTCAAAAGCAAAGTCTTCGGCAACTTTATCAATAACATTCAAGTGGGATTGTTGAAACTCAAACGCCAGGGAACCCTTACCTTGCTTACCTTTAAGCAGTTGTGGACTAAGGTCATCTCCGATCTTACCTTTACTGAACAACTTGAACCGCCTCTCTTCAGGAAGATAATAAAGTTGAAACTTGTCAAACGAATCTTTAGAAACTTGAAAATAAGAAACAATACGAGGAAAACTCACATGTTGGTTAGTAAATACATTCCTCACTTTCTCTTGTTCTCTCTCGTCTTTTTCACTCGTTTCTTTTTCTAACTCATTTTCAAATTCTCTCTTTTACCTCGGTCTCTTTTTTTGAGAACTTGACGACACTCGTTTCTTTCACAATTTCTTTTCTTTCTTCTGTCTCACTTTCTTTTTCAATTTGCGTTTCTTGCTCACACTCTTTTTCAATCTCAATATCCTTTTTCTTTCTCTCATTCTCTTTTTCCTTTTCAATTTCTTTTTCTTCAATCTCTCTTTTTCTTCTCTCGATTTCGTTTAAGATCCGCTCATTTTCTCGCATTAACATTTCTTTCCTCTCTTTTCTTTTTATTTCTTTTTGTCTCTTCCTTTCATTACAAGATGGAGATGATACAAATGAATTCGAACGACAAGCTTTTCGTTCAAAGGAAGGGAAAGCATCTACATATAGGTCACGATCAACTCTTCGTGAATAATCCTCCGTAGATGAGTACTTTGATGCTCTTGAAGAGATATATCTACCTTCTCGTTTGTCATCTTGAAAGACCTCAGACTCGATGCTTTCTTTCTTTCTACTCAAATGCCTCGATGAGTAGGAATCACAGTATGGATCTTGTAATGCCCCGAATTGTTGGGCCTAGAAGTGTTGTGCCTTGTGCATGGGAGCCGCTAAGAGACTGCACATAAAAGTTTATGTGTGCAAGAAATATCACAAATTTGTTGTTGCTTTAATGCTTAAGTGATTAGGAGTGTTCGGGGTGTTGGAGAAGTCTTGGGTTCAAACCTGGGCTTTAGCAAAAAATTATGTTTGTCTCTTAAAGGAGCCTTGATGTTAGTGGGTAGGTTTTAAGAATATTTTTTGGATAATTTATAACACAAGAGGAGCTTGTGGCTTAGTGGCATGTGGCGTGAGGTGGACTGGCAAGGAGGTAGCATCACAAGGGGGCAAGGAGGTCAGAGGTTCAAGTCTCTCCCTGCTCAAAAGAGTAATTTATTTTACTCTTTGCTGAGCTAGAAGTTGAGTTTGAGTGAAACTCTACTTGGTGAAGGTTTGAATTGGTCTTGGTATTTGAATGAGAGGTGGGGAGTAGATTAAGGAGGATGTTGAGGGATAATGTTGGTTGCTGGGGGAGATCAAGGAAGGGGGGGATAAAGTAGTGTCTGAGCCGAATAGGGACTTTGGGTTGCTCAAGAATTCGGCTAGGGGGATTGGCTCATTTTTGGGTTTCGGCATTCGATGTTTTGTCTGGGTGTTAGCCAAATTCTTGCTAGGGGATTTTGTTTTTCTTAGCTCATTTGTTCTGTTGCTTTTTATTTTCAAGACTTCTTATTTCGGCTTCTTTTCTTTTGCTGAAATGGCATGACCATTTAGGCCATTTTGTGCCAAATTTCCTTTCAATTACAGGCCGAATTCCTCCTTCATTTCTCCTCTTCTATACTTTATTTTCTTCTCTAATTCTTTTCCTCTCAATTACTTCACTACAGTGTCGTCCCATCTTCTCTTTTTCTTCAAGTACCTTTGGCCGAATTTCTTCCTCCTATTCTCTAAATTCTTCTCCTCTATTTCTCTCAATTAATCTCTTGTAACTGAATATCCCTTCTCCCTATCTCTTTTCTTCATCTTTCATTTATGCTACTCTCCTCTTTGGGGTTACTCATAAGCCAAATCATCTTGATTTCGTAAGGTTGAAGGTTAAACTTCGGGTCCTTTGTTCTTCAAAGCCGAACACTTTTTCTCTTGGTTTATTGATCTCTTTTTTATTTGGGTGGCTGCTAGACTTGAGTCTTTGTAAGTATTGGTAAGTTTTTGTCTTTGAAGATGGCGATTTCTTTTATTTAAGGGCTGAATATACTTCTTTTCTCTCAATTTCTTCTCGCCTAGATGTTGCCTTGTAACGCTGTGTCTTGACCGAATGTTGCTAGGGATTCAATTTCATTAAGGAAGGTGTTGGGCCGATTCCTTATCTCTTTCAAGTGATCATTTCCTTTATTGGTAAGTGTTCAAGTTTTAGTAGTACCGATTAGAGTATTACGGTTGTTTATGAGTTTGGTTAACTATTCTCATGAAGGTAAAGCGTTGGAAAGTCTACGTGGTGTTGGAACAAGAGGGATTCTGTGATTGATTGGTTGGTTCTCGATCTCGAAAGTGGTTCGGTTTCGACATCGCAACAGGTGTGTATTAGTACCGTAATTACTAATCGGTCAAAAGTCGATAGAGTGTGAATTTTTTTCGCACGGTGTTAGCTGTAGCGGCAAATGCTGAAATGGCGGATTGCCGAAAAGCCGAAAAGCTGAAGGATTGGGCTTTTTTGCCACATGTGCGTGCGAACGCCCATGTGATCAACTGAGCTCACGAAACGTGGGCGTACGGCGAGGAAGGCTGCCATGAACGATCTCATGGGCTTGGGCTGGAATGGGCCGTATGGGCCCTATGGGCCCGTGGGCCCGCGTGGGTAAACTTTACTGTTAAGTGGGACGTAGATAGACTTGTCATGTCGCGCACATGACTTAGGTAGTTCTGGGCCTCGTTGGGCCGAAAGGGGTTGAGTGGGCCCAGTGGGCTTGTGGGCCCACACAAATAAAGTGTATGTGATGTGGTATGTGAACTGTGCTGTTCGTATAGCCGAGGCTATTTCTGGGCTATTTGGGCCACACGAGCGTGTGGACCCACTTGGGCCGAGTAATGGGCCTTAGGCCCATTTACATTGTTGTGACTGTTTAGGTTACTTAAGTCGCTCGAGGCGACAATTGACCTTCAGTTGGGTCGCTGAGACCCCGATTTTCAAAATTACCGAAATACCCTCGATTTACGAAATTACCGAAATACCCCTGATTTGCAAAAATACCGAAATACCCCCGATTTGCAAAATTACCGAAATACCCCCAGTTTGCAAAATTACAGAAATACCCCCGATTTGCAAAATTACTGAAATACCCTCGGTTTGCAAAATTACCGAAATACCCCCAGTTTGCAAAATTACCAAAATACCCCCGATTTGAAAAATTACTAAGATACCCTCAATTTGTAAAATTATCGAAATACGCCTAATTTGCAAAATTACTGAAATACCCCCGATTTGCAAAATTACTGAAATGCCCCCGATTTGCAAAATTACCGAAATACCCCCAGTTTGCAAAATTATCGAAATACCCCTGTAGGGTAGAATTACCTAAATACCCCTGTAGGGTAGGATTACAGAGATACCCTTATAGGGTAAAATGACTATTTTGCCCTTGTGGGTAAATGACTGACTTAGACTATGAATTTGGTGAATTGACGGTGATCGTATGATCGTGTGTTTTAAGCGACTTGATTGTGGGCGTGTGGTCGATATCTTTGTTAATATATGTTGAAATGACTGTTACCGAGCATGGCCATTTTGCATACACGTGTAATGATTGAGCATGACATACATGACTTATTGTATGGGGTTGGGACATTGATACGGAGGAAGTTCTGATAAGGTCGCGGGGGTCGCATAACGACTGTGGATCCAGTATTGATCTGATAAGGTTGCGCGGGTCGCATGAGACGACTGTTGATCGACGGACGGCTTAAAGCCGCGTAATCTTATTATGGCTCTGTGCCAACCTAAATATGGCTCTGTGCCATCTTGATTATGGCTTTGTGCCAATCGTATTTACCCGTGGCTATGTGCCCAAAATATATATCGATGACTCTGTGTCGATCATATTTTCCCAAGGCTGTGTGCCGATTATATTACCGTCGTTGATGGCTATGTGCCAAGCATAATACAGTTACTGATGGCTTTGTGCCAATTATAATACCGCTACTGAAGGCTTAGAGCCGCATATATATACTAGCAGCTTTGCTGCGACTTCAGTTAGGGCCGCAACCGGTGCTAACATTGGTGTGCTGTCTGGGTAGGTCGATTTTATCCCCACGTAAGTGTAGGGTTGGTATGGGTGGTGTGTTGGCTGGATCGGGGTGGGATGCATCCTCATACTATTGCATATCTGTTATGAGATTTGTCACTGTACTGGGCTTAGGCCACTTGTTCTGTTATTGGTTTGGGCTAGGCCCAATTGATTCTGTTATGGGCTGTGACCCAAAAGGTATTGTAGTGGGCTTTGGCCCATGTATGCTTTGATCTGGACTGTACTGTTACGGTTAAAGGGCTTTGGCCCAGACTATTTCGATTTTTGTTTCTGTATACTGACTTTTACTCTAGTAAGGGGATTACACACTGAGTTTTCGTAAACTCACCCCATTTTTAACAGTGCAGTTAATCCCTAGCCTTAGACGGATCGGTGCTGCGACGGACTCGGAGAAGGCCACACACTGCTTATGTTTTCCATTTTGATTGCTTACATTCAAGTATTTTGATTTGGGTTGTAATAAGGCCTCTTTAAGTTTCTGGATTTTAACTTTGGGTTTTTATTTATGTTTGAATTATATCCGTTAGAAGTACCTCACGGTTTTCCAAAATGCTAATAGTTTTTAAACCAATACTACGTTTTCGCTACATTTTCGGAATGGTTTCGTGACTTAATCTTTTTCGTAAATCGATTACTCTTAAAATTAGCTTCCGCAATTAAAAAGATATTTTGGGAATAAAATTAATAATTTGTCAATGTACCACGTTTTAAAAATAAACTAACGTAACTGGGATTTTACTTAAGCTTTTAAACAAGAAGGGTTTTCAATGAAAACATGGTTTTCGAAAAACACTTCAATGTGACACGCCAGATTCGGGCCTAACTTCTAGGCCGGGTTTGGGGTGTTACATTTAGTGGTATCAGAGCCAAGTTGCAAAACTCGACTGTGGAATGGGTTTAAAAAAATTTGGATTTTCGAAAGAATTAATTCAAAAAGGTTTTAAAAGATTGGAAGTAATCGAAATTTTTTTCTGAATATTTTCCTGAAAGTGTGGTTCACCGAGTCTCTGGCGCCGAATCCATAAGTTTTCTGTTAGACAGTATTTAAAATTAGTTTTTGTATTTATTCAGTGTATGTTCTGGAAATCAGACTTTTTTTAGGCTAGCAACAATACTGAGATGGATTCCGAAGGCAAGCATAGTCGCGAGGAGTTGCCCGTCTCTCCAGAACATAAGATGGCTCAGGAGGCGGTAGTCGAGGTAAGTCCGCAAACTTCGGGTAGCGATAACCCAGAGCTTGGTATGGAGGCACTGACCCGGTTTGTAAGGGAAGTGTTGGAAGAAGTGTTTAAGGCAAGAGTTAAGGCGTATGGTGAAACACTTCAGGCTAGGTGCTTGGAGTGCAGCAGGAAGAGGGGTCACGGCCCTTTAAAGCAGAAGCCTCGTTCTGTGAAACGTGTTAAGACGTGTCTGAGCTTTTCAGCTTGTGAGCATTGCAAAAGGTGCTATCCGGGTGAATGATGGAAGAAGTCAGGAGCGTGTCTTAGATGCGGGTCCAAGGGGCATCGGGTTCGGGATTGCATAGTCCCTTTTAAGTCAGGTGTGTTTTGTTTGGATGTGATGTTTGAATATAGAAATTGTATGCATGTGTGATAAATATATGTTTGCTTCTGTGGTTAGATGTTTGGTTGTGTGTAAGAGGTCTCAAGATTAAGTTAAAAGTGTATTAGTTTTATTGGGATTAGAGTACGCAGCGGTAGCGTAGGGGTGTAGTTGTTACACAACTACCCTGTTAGTTGGAAATTTTGAGGACGAAATTTCTTTAAAGAGGAGTGAGTTGTAATGCCCTGATTTTTTGGGCCTAGAAGTGTTGGGCCTTGTGCATGGGAGCCGCTAAGAGACTACACATAAAAGTTTATGTGTGCAAGAAATATCACAAATTGGTTGTTGCTTTAATGGTTAAGTGATTAGGAGTGTTTTGGGGTGTTGGAGAAGTCTTGGGTTCAAACCTGGGCTTTAGCAAAAGTTTATGTTTGTCTCTTAAAGGAGCCTTGATGTTAGTGGACAGGTTTTAAGAATACATTTTGGATAATTTATAACACAAGAGGAGCTTGTGGCTTAGTGGAAAGTTGCGTGAGGTGGACTGGCAAGGAGGTAGCGTCACAAGGGGGCAAGGAGGTCAGAGGTTCAAGTCTCTCCCTACTCAAAAGAGTAATTTATTTTACTCCTTGCTGAGCTAGAAGTTGAGTTGGAGTGAAACTCTACTTGGTGAAGGTTTGAATTGGTCTTGGTATTTGAATGAGAGGTGGGGAGTAGATTAAGGAGGATGTTGAAGGATAATGTTGGTTGCTAGAGGAGATCAAGGAAGGGGGGATGAAGTAGTGTCTGAGCTGAATAGGGACTTTGGGTTGATCAAGAATTCGGCTAGGGGGGATTGGCTCATTTTTGGGTTTCGGCATTTGATGTTATTTATGGGTGTTAGCCGAATCTTGCTAGGGGATTTTGTTTTTCTTAGCTCGTTTGTTCTATCGCTTTTTGTTTTCAAGACTTCTTATTTTGGCTTCTTTTCTTTTGCTGAAATGGCATGACCATTTAGGCCATTTTGTACCGAATTTACTTTCAACTACTGGCTGAATTCCTCCCTCATTTCTCCTCTTCTAGACTTTCTTTTCTTCTCTAATTCTTTTCCTCTCAATTACTTCACTACTGTGCCCTCCCATCTTCTCTTTTTCTTCAAGTACCTTTGGCCGAATTTCTTCCTCCTCTTCTCTAAATTCTTCTCCTCTATTTCTCTCCATTAATCTCTTGTAACTGAATATCCCTTCTCCCTATCTCTTTTCTTCATCTTTCATTTATGCTACTCTCCTCTTTGGGGTTACTCATAAGCCGAATCATCTTGATTTCGTAAGGTTGAAGTTTAAACTTCGGGTCCTTTGTTCTTCAAAGCCGAACACTTTTTCTCTAAGTTTATTGATCTATTTTTGATTTGGGTGGCTACTAGACTTGAGTCTTGGTGAGTATTGGTAAGTTTTTGTCTTTGAATATGGCGATTTCTTTTATTTAAGGGTTGAATGTTCTTCTTTTCTCTCAATTGCTTTTCGCCTAGATGTTGCCTTGTAACGTTGTGTCTTACCGAATGTTGCTAGGGATTCAATTTCATTAAGGAAGGTGCTGGGCCGATTCCTTATCTCTTTCAAGTGATCATTTCCTTTATTGGTAAGGGTTCAAGTTTTAGTAGTACCGATTAGAGGATTATGGTTGTTTATGAGTTTGGTTAACTGTTCTCATGAGGGTAAAGCGTTGGAAAGTCTACGTGGTGTTGGAACAAGAGGGATTCTGTGATTGATTGGTTGGTTCTCGATCTCGGAAGTGGTTCGGTTTCGACATCGCAACAGGTGTGTATTAGTACCGTAATTACTAATCGGTCAAAAGCCGATAGAGTGTGAATGTTTTTCGAACGGTGTTAGCTGTAGCGAAAAATGCCGAAATGCCGGATTGCCAAAAAGTCGAAAAGCCGAAGGATTGGGCTTTTGGGCCATAAGAGCGTGCGAATGCCCATGTGATCAATCGAGCTCACGAAACGTGGGCGTACGGCGAGGAAGGCTGCCATGAACGATCTCATGGGCTTGGGCCGGAATGGGCTGTATGGGCCTTATGGGCCCACGTGGGTAAACTTCACTGTTAAGTGGGACGTAGATAGACTTGTCATGTCGCGCACATGACTTATGTCATTCTGGGCCTCGTTGGGCCGAAAGGGGCTGAGTGGGCCCAGTGGGCTTGTGGGCCCACACGGATAAAATGTATGTGATGTGGTATGTGAATTGTGTTGTTCGTATAGCCGAGGCTATTCTAGGCTAATTGGGCCACACGAGCGTGTGGGCCCACTTGGGCCGAGTAATAGGCCTTAGGCCCATTTACACCGTTGTGACTGTTTAGGTTACTTAAGTCGCTCGAGGCGACGGTTGACCTTCTGTTGGGTCGCTGAGACCCCGATTTTCAAAATTACATAAATACCCCCAGTTTGCAAAATTATCGAAATACCCCCAGTTTGCAAAATTACTGAAATACCCCTGATTTACAAAATTACCGAAATACCCCCGATTTGCAAAATTACCGAAATTACCCCCGATTTGCAAAATTACCGAAATATCCCCAGTTTGCAAAATTATTGAAATACCCCAGGTTTGTAAAATTACTGACATACCCTCAATTTGCAAAATTACCGAAATACCCTTGGTTTGCAAAATTACCGAAATACCCTCGATTTCCAAAATTACCGAAATACCCCCAATTTGTAAAAGTATCAAAATACCCCCAGTTTACAAAATTATCGAAATACCCCCAATTTGCAAAATTACTAAAATACCCCTGGCTTTCAAAATTATCGAAATACCCCCGATTTACAAAATTATCGAAATACCCCCGATTTACAAAATTATCGAAATACCCCCGATTTGTAAAATTACTGAAATACCCTAATTTACAAAATTATCGAAATACCCTTGGGTCTGCAAAATTACTGAAATACCCCCGGTTTGCAAAATTACCGAAATACCCCCGATTTGCAAAATTACCGAAATACCCCCGATTTGCAAAATTACCAAAATACCCCTGTAGGGTAGAATTACCTAAATACCCCTGTAAGGTAGGATTACTGAAATACCCTTATAGGGTAAAATGACTATTTTGCCCTTGTGGGTAAATGACTGACTTAGACTATGAATTTGACTGAATGGACGGTGATCGTATGAGTGTGTTTTAACTGACTTGACTTTGGGCATGTGACTGATATGCTGTTAATATATGTTGAAATGACTGTTATTGAGCATGGCCATTTTGCATACACGTGTAATGATTGAGCATGACATACATGACATATTGTATGGGGTTGGGACATTGATACGGAGGAAGTTCTGATAGGGTCGCACGGGTCGCATGACGACTGTGGATCCAGTATTGATCTGTTAAGGTCGCACGGGTTGCATGAGACGACTGTGGACCGACGGACGGCTTAAAGCCGCCTAATCTGATTATGGCTCTGTGCCAACCTAAAATTGGCTCTGTGCCATCTTGATTATGGCTTTGTGCCAATCGTATTTACCCGTGGCTATGTGCCCAACATATATATCGATGACTCTGTGTCGATCATATTTACCCAAGGCTGTGTGCCGATTATATTTTCGTCGCTGATGGCTATGTGCCAAACATAATACAGTTACAGATGGCTTTGTGCCAATTATAATACCGCTACTGAAGGCTTAGAGCCGCATATATATACTATGACTTTGCTTTGTGATTTGAGTAAGTCGCAAGCAGGTGCTAACATTGGTGTGCTGCCTGGGTGGGTCGATTTTATCCCCACGTAAGTGTAGGGTTGGTACGGGTGGTGTGTTGGCTGGATCGGGGTGGGATGCATCCTCATACTATTGTATATCTATTATGAGATCATCCATCGCATCGGGCTTAGGCCACTTGTTCTATTATTGGTTTGGTCTAGGCCCAATTGATTCTGTTATGGGCTGTGACCCAAATGGTATTGTAGTGGGCTTTGGCCCACGGATGCTTTGATCTGGACTATACTGTTACTGTTAAAGGGCTTTGGCCCAGACTATTTCCATTTCTGTTTCTGTATACTGACTGTTACTCTAGTAAGGGGATTACACACTGAGTTTTCGTAAACTCACCCTGTTTTTAACTCTGCAGGTAATCCCCAGCCTTAGACGGATCGGTCTTTGTGTGATGCACGGAGAAGGCCACACACTGCTTATGTTTTCCATTTTGATTGCTTACATTCAAGTATTTTGATTTGGGTTGTAATAAGGCCTCTTTAAGTTTCTGGATTTTAACTTTGGGTTTTTATTTATGTTTGAATTATATCCGTTAGAAGTACCTCATGGTTTTCCAAAATGCTAATAGTTTTTAAAACAATACTACGTGTTCGCTACATTTTCGGAATGGTTTCGCGACTTAATCTTTTTCGTAAATCGATTACTTTCAAAATTAGCGTCCGCAATTAAAAAGATATTTTGGGAATAAAATTAATAATTTTTTAATGTACCACATTTTAAAAATAAACTAACGTAACTGGGATTTTACTTAAGCTTTTAAACAAGAAGGATTTTCAATGAAAACATGGTTTTCGAGAAACACTTCAATGTGACACGCCAGATTCGGGCCTAACTTTTAGGTCGGGTTTGGGGTGTTACAGATCTTTTCTCGAATAGTCATTGGATGTTTGTCTCCGTGATGATCTTGACTTCGTCTTTTGACTTGGAGACAGTCGTTCCCATTGGTCTCTTTCATCCAATCGTTCCAATCATTCATGCAACCTTTCAAATTTAGATCTCACAATTCTATGCATTTCTTTCATCACATATTGAAAATTTGATTCTGAAAGCTCTTCTTGAAACATGATTTATTGATGAAAAGAAAAGTGATTTAAAACAGAAAATGAGTACCTCACCAATACAAACCTCACGAATCCTGTAACAGCACGATTTTGACCCTAATTGGAACAGTGGTTTCGGGACCATAAATCTGAGTCAATAGAATATTTTAATATTATATTTGGTGTCTATGATCTATAATTGAGCATGTGTTTCGTGAGTTAATTTGTTTGTTTGTGTGTTGAATTTAAGGAAAAGGACTAAATCGTATAAGTGGTAAAAGTAGCCTTTTATTTAATTGAGTGGCTTAATTTATGTGTCTTCTTATATATGTGGCCTTATGTTGTAAATTAGCCATTTAGCATGATAGTGGACGGCATTAGGCATTGATTTTATATTAATATGTTTTTTTATATACATATTTTATAAGTTAAAGTTTATATTTTATATTATAAGTTAATAATAAATAAAACATCAAAATAGAAAACCATTATCACTTATCTTGGTGCCGAAAAACACAAGAAAAAGAAAGAAAGAAAAGCTCTTAGGTTTCGGCTAGCTTGAAGCAAAAATTAAGGTATGATTTGGTTTTAGTTTTTGATAATTTTTACGTTTTTGAGATCGTTGCTTAGTGTTTTAGTAAGCCCATGCTTGAATTTTAGGAAATTGATGTGTATTTCGTGAGTTTCCATTGAAGGAAGTTTATTGTTTTTGTTGTTTGATGATGAAATATTAATTATATGTGTTAGATTAACAAGTTTTGTCTTTGAATTTTTTATGAAATTGAGAAATTTGGATTAAATGGCAAAAATAAATTTTTTGAAGGACTAAATTGCAAATAAATGAAATGTATGAGCTTGTATAAGGATTATGAACATTCAGCCCTAAAGAAGTGTGGCCAAATTTTGCATATTTTGTGTTTTATGCTATAGGGACTAAATGCAAAAAGTGTAAAATGTAAGGGGTAAAATTGTAAATTTACTGATTATGTGTTTTTGAACTAAATTGAATGAAAATATGTTAAATGAGCTAAATTTGTAATTTATTTAGACCAAGAACAAAAAGGATCGGGAGTGGATCGGGGAAAGGCGAAGTTAATCGAATAGTCGAGAAAACAAAGTCCGTTGATCCTCGAGGTAAGTTTTTAAGCAATTGAGTTAAGTTGAATTTATTTATTTTATTATAAATTTGTAATTGTGTTTTATTAGAAGTATATATGAACAATGTGAGATAGCCGAATGTAATGTTGGTTGTGGGAGGAATATATATAGCCGAATGTGATGTGGTTTTGGAGATTAATAAGATGATTTGAAAATATATATATGTGTAATTGGGGTTTAAGTTTATATATATACATATGCATATTTAAAAGAGTAAAAAGTTTGAGTAGTGCACTATGTGTGCGAATGTAAATACCGAGCACTATGTATGCGAAATTGGTTAATTGGCACTAAGTGTGTGAGTTATTAATAGTAACGGCACTAAGTGTGCGATACGTTACGAGAATTTGGCACTAAGTGTGCGAATTGTTAATGTGACTGCACTAAGTGTGCGATACGTTACAGAGTTTGGCATTGAATATACGGGTTTATTGACTCATCAGGAATATCGATTTTTGGAAAGATTAAGCGTAATAAAATGAGCAGGTATGTGATATTATATCATATATGGATAGTAAGGTAAGTTTTGGTTGATGAAATGGAAACTGTAACACCCCATACCCAAGTCCGAGACTGAGACTGGATACGAGACATTACCATACTTGAACTTAAGGAAACATGTACTTACGGGCTGTAAAATTTTGTTTCGAAATAGAAACTTCTCTTTCTTAATCAAAACATACGTTTCATGGGCTTACGAGGCCTTAAACACCTATTCGGAAACTTTCGAAACTCAATCGGAAACTTTTCCTCGAAACAGGGGTCACACGCCCGTGTACCCCTAAGACATGCCCGTGTCTTCCACCCGTGGTCGACACTGACTAATTTCACACGGCCTTGACACGCCCATGGCTTTGGCCCGTGTGCTAAACTTTGGCATTCTGACTTATCCACACGGTCCATACACACGCCCGTGTACTTCAGCCGTGTGGTAATTCAATTACAAGTGCAAGGTGTAGACTTCACACGGCCAGGGCACACGCCCATGTGACTTAACCTTGTGTCACACATGGCCTACACAAACAGTCGTGTGGTTAGCCCGTGGTCTATTCTGACTTAAAACACTAATGTGCAGGGGACAAACGACCTAGACACACGCCCGTATGTCTATCCGTGTGGGCACCTAGAGGCTATTTTCCAAGCCAATTGCCACCCTGAGATCAAGATCAATCCAATACTCAATTCAATAACTCAAGTATTACATCTAACATGAACAAGGATGCATACTTCATTGATAGATAAAAACATACATACTTAATCATTCATGACCCATCTCTTTGGCCATATACAAAAAGAATACTAAGCTTGATAGCCTACACTTTGGCTAATTCTAAAACATAACTCAAATTGAAATGCTTCCTATACATGCCATACTTAATATAAACAACTTGGCTATACCAAAATAGCGAATGATAGTGTGCTCCGAGCTCCGATGACGATGATCCACGAGATTAGCTTGGTGGGACTACATGGAAAGAAAGAATTAAAGCGTAAGCATTTCGCTTAGTAAGTTTGCATGTAATACATATAAAAACATATATAAATATATATACTTAACATACTCAGTCATCATAAGCAAAGGCATTGCTAAGTTCACATGCTTGAGCTTACTTACTCTTAATGATTCTTACACTTATCATGGTACTTACTAGTCTCGTGTTTGTAAGGTAAACAAGGTACCTGTATCACTTAATCATATAGATTAGCATACTTTGTTAAGGTAAGCATAATCTTAACTTCATCATTCATAACGTGAATAATACTCTTAGCTCACTATGACTAGCATACTTTGATGATAGCTTTACTTGCTTAACTTTCTTGCTTTCTCATTTATTCTTTACTCTTTTGCCCGATGAATTACTATGAACAACCGAGGATACTGGATCTCATCTCACAAATATCTTGATGCCAAAGCCATACCCTAGATATGGTCTTACATGGGATCTCTCAACTTGTATCGATGCCATGTCTTGACATGGACTTACACGGAGTCTTCCTTGTGTGTTCCATTGGGAACTTACCATTGCCATGTCTTGACATGGTCTTACTAGGTATATTTACTCTTGAACGGGTTAATGCTGAGCCTTGGCTTGGACTTACATGAAATCTTCCTTCTTACTCACCAATGCCATGCCTTGGCTTGGACTTACATGGGATCTCTATCTCATGATAGCTTTTCAATGCCAAGACTTGTCTTGGACTTACATGACATCTTTACATGGAGACTCACCAATGCCATGCCTTGGCTTGGGCTTATATGGGTCTTCATCTCATAATAACTCTTCAATGCCAAGACTTGTCTTGGTCTTATATGATAACTTGCTTGATTGCCGATGCCATGCCTTGGCTTGGTCTTATACAGACTTCCTTGTCTCATGTGATAGATCGAGTATCCTAAGTAATTCAACTTCAATCGGGACTTTCTCATACTTAATCTCATTGATTTCTTTGTTTAGCATAGCATCAAAAATCTCATGGAATTAAGATATATTCTACATCATACTAAGCAATTCAATGATATTAATCATAAAGCTTAGAAATCATACAAACTTACCTCAATGTACAAAATGTATGTAGAAATGCAATTTAGTCCTCGACTTTGTTCTTGCCTCGGTTTTGATCCGGGCTTCATTTTTCTTGATCTATAATAATAATTTAGCTCATTTAATACACACATTGACTAAATTGACTCTTAACTCATCTTCGGCAAAATTACCATTTTGCCCCTAAACTTCCTCATAATTACACTTTTGCCCCAAGGCTCGTAAAGTGAATTTTATTCAACTTTTGTGAACTTCATGATTAGCTGATTCATTCTCTTAACTATAGCAACAATCAATTCTCACTATTTCTATCATGTATGACAAATTTCACAACTTTTACAAACTAGTCCTTACTAGCATTTTTCATGAAATTCATTTACGAAAAGATGTTTATCTAACATCAAACTCTCATAATCTTTCATAAAACATCACTTTACAAGCATGTCATACATGGGTAGATTTATGAACATGAATTCTAGCTCAACTTATAACTATAAATAGCTAATTCATAATACGAGGACTCCAAAAATACGAAGAATATTAAAAACGGGGCTAGGATGCACTTACTAGCAAGCTTCAAAAAATTGAAGAACCCTAGCTATGGAGTCTCTCAAATTTTCGACACAAGGGGAAGAAGATGAATAAGATTTTTGTCATCTTTTTCCCTTTTTAATCATTTAATTGATAAATGACCAAAATGCCCTTCTCACTAAACTTTCAAAATTTCTAACTCATGTCCATTTTTGTCCAAAAATTATAATTTGGGCAAATTGCTATTTAAGGACTTTTAATTAATATTCCAAAGCTATTTCATACTAAAAGCTTCTAGAATCTCAAATTTTGCAACTTTTGCAATTTAGTCCTAATGGACCATTCAATGACAATTTCATAAAATTTCTACATGAAACTTTCATACTATCATGCAAAGATATCTTAAACCTCAAAACTCATTTTACTACTTCGGATTTATGGTCTCGCACCACTGTTCCGACTAGGCCCTAAATCGGGATGTTACAATTCTCCCCCTCTTAGGAATTTTTGTCCTCGAAAATCTTACATGCAAATAGGTTTGGGTACTAGTTTCTCATGCTCTCTTCTGGTTCCCACGTATCTTCCTCTATCCCATGTCTTTGCCACAACACTTTCACTAGGGCAATACTTTTATTTCTTAGCTGTTTGACTTCCCAAGCTAAAATCTTAACTGGTTCTTCACCATAAGTCATGTCGGGATGAATCTCTATCTCTGACGGGGCAATTATATGCGAAGGGTCTGATCGGTAACATCGCAACATGGACACGTGAAACACATCATGTATCTTTTCTAACTCTGATGGCAAAGCCAATCGATAAGCTACCTGCCCAACTCTCTCAGTAATCTCGTATGGTCCGATAAAACGTGGACTCAACTTGCCTTTACGGCCAAATCTGAGAACCTTTCTCCATGGTGACACTTTCAAGAAAACTTTATCCCCGACCTGATACTCTATCTCTTTTCTTTTTAAATTCGAGTAGGATTTTTGTCTGTCAGAAGTAGCCTTTAAACTTTCTCGAATTACTTTCACCTTCTGTTCGGTTTCTCTAACCAAATCAACCCCGTGAATATGGTTTTCCTTGAGTTCAGTCCAATATAAAGGCGTTCGACACTTACGCCCATATAAAGCCTCATAGGGTTCCATCTTCAAGCTCGACTGAAAACTATTATTGTAGGCAAACTCTACTAATGGGAGAAACTTTTCCCAACTGCCCTGGAATTCAAGAATACAACACCGGAGCATATCTTCGAGTACTTGTATTAACCTCTCTGACTGACCGTCAGTTTGAGGATGAAAAGCTGTATTAAAACTCAATTTTGTACCCAAGGCCTCTTTTCACTTCTTCCAAAATCTGGAGGTGAATCTCGGATGTCTATCCGATATGATTGACAAAGGAACTCCATGTAGCCATACTATTTCTGAAACATACAAGTTTGCCAACTTGTCAAGTGAGTAATCCACTCGTACAGGTATGAAATGGGTCGACTTCGTAAGTCTGTCAACCACAACCCATACAACATCTTTCTTGCTTGGTGACAACGGTAAACCCGTTACAAAATCCATGGTGATACGGTCCCATTTCCACTCGGGAATTGAAATGGGTTGAAGCAAACCCAAAGATACTTGGTGTTCAGCCTTTACTTGCTGACAAATCATTCATTTGGAAACAAACTCTGAAATATCTTTCTTCATTCTTGGCCACCAATACAGTTGCTTTAAGTCATTATACATCTTGGTACTACCCGGATGTACAGATAAACATCCGTTATGTGCCTCATGCAAAATTTTCTGAATAAGCTCCTCCTTTCTCGGTACACAAGTTCTATCTTTGAACATCAAACTTCCATTAGGACTAATCTGGAAATCGGACTCAACATCTGTCTCGCACTGAGCTCTCTTAACTTGCGATTCACTATCTTCTTTTTGAGCTTCAATGATCTATTGGAGAAACATTGGTCTAGCTCTCAACTCAGCTAGAATAGAACTATCGTCGGATAAAGTCATCCGCGAATTCATTGCCCTTAATGCAAATAGGGACTTTCTACTCAAAGCATCGGCGACCATATTCGCCTTTCCGGGATGGTAGTCAATGACCAATTCATAATCTTTTATCAACTCTAACCATCTCCGTTACCTTAAGTTCAACTCTTTCTGCGTCATCAAGTACTTCAAACTTTTTTGATCGGTGAAAATCTGACATCTTTTACCATATAAATGGTGTCTCCAAATCTTCAATGCGAAGACTATGGCAGCCAACTCTAAATCGTGTGTAATAGTCTAATTTTAACCCTAATCGAAAATAGTGGTTTCGGGAACACAAATTTGAGTCGATAGAATAATTATATATTATATATGGTGTCTATGATTTATGAGTGTGCTTGTGTAAAAATTTTGGTGAATTAATTTGATCGTTTGTGTGTTTAATTTAAAGAAAATGACTAAATCGCGTTAGTGATAAAAGTAGCCATTTATTAAATTAAGTGGCTAAATTGATTTGTCTTCTTTTTTGTATGAGTATATAAGTTGCAAATTGACCTTTTACAAGTATAGTGGACGACAATATGCCTTTATATTATATATTATATGTTTGTTTTATATGTTAAATTTATAATAATGATAAAATGTATATTATAAACATATTGTAATAAAACAAAAAAGAGAAAAGAAGAGAAAAAGCTTCAAAGGGTTTCGGCATTTCTTAAGCTTGATTAAGGTATGATTTAGTTTTTGTTTTTGATAATTTTTACGTTTTTGAGATCGTTGCTTTGAGTTTTAGTTAGCCCATGTGTAAGTTTTTGAAATGGTTGTGTTTTCGTGTGATGCCATTGAAGGGAGTTTGATGTTTTTGTTGATTAATGGTGAAATATTGGTTGTATGTGTTAGATTAACAAATGTTGTTCTTGAATTTTTTTATGAAATTAGGTAATTTGGATTTAATTGTAAAAATAAAATTTTTAGAGGTTGGAATGTGAAATAAATGAGTTGTATAGACTTGTAATGGGAGGGTGGAAATTCAGCTCTAAAGAATGGTGGCCAAATTTTGAGTATTTTGTGAGTTGTGTAATAGGGACTAAATTGTAAAAAATTATAAATGCTAGGGGTAAAATGGTAATTTGTATAATTATGTGTTTTTGGATTAAATTGAATGAAAATATATTTGAATGAGCTTAATTTGAAATTATATAGATCAAGAACAAAAATAATCGGGATTGGATCGGGGAAAAGCAAAGTTGAACGAATAGCCGGGAAAATCAAATTCGTCGATTTACTAGGTAAGTTTTTAAGCAATTGGATTAAATTGAATTTTATTTCATATTATATGGATATGTTAAATGATGGTAGGTATGTTAAATATCATAGTGCCGAATGTGTTAATGAATTAGTATGAGTTGGCCAAATGTAAGATTTGGTACATGTATAAATAAACCTTGATTAATTGAATTGTTTGAATATATATGTATGGATTAAGAGATAGATAAATGTGAGAATGAAATGAGAGAGATGATTATTTTAAATTGGTGGATATAAGTTTACATGTATAATGGGTGTGCCGAATGTGATGGTATGTGATAGGAAAATTGAGTGGTGGTGACCATTTAAGTATGTGTATATATGAATGAAAATGGAATTATAAGTGTTCTTATGAATAAAGGAAGGATCGATCAAGGGGCACTATGTGTGCGAGTTTGAAAAATCGAGCATTGTGTGTGCAAAATCGGTCGAATGGCACTTTGTGTGCGGAAAAATAAGTAATGGCACTAAGTGTGCGATACATTACTAGTATATGGCACTATGATTGCTCTTTTTCAAGTAACGGAACTAAGTGTGCGATACGTTACATGGGTTGCACTGTGTGTGCGGATGTTCGGACATTTCAAGGACATAAATTAAAGTATGGAGATAACCGAGAAGTGACACGTAGGTAAGTAATGCATGATAATTGAATAACTTAGTACTATTGAGGTAAGTTATTCTTGTATATGAAATGATAAAAATGTGATATAATCATTTATTTTTTAGCTTGATTCGAAATGGATAAATGGCATGTGAATGTTCGGTTTTGAGATCTATTAGAAATGGTGATTGTTGAATGGTGACAAGTTATGCTTATTTGTGTTTGTGGATTAGTTAATGATCATGTTGGGTTGATTAAATTGTATATTGATTAGTTGTATATTTTAACCAATGCTTAAAACTTACTAAGCTATGTTAGCTTCATCAGATGTGTTTATTTAACTATTTTATAGATCTTGAAGTCGAAGCTCGAGCTCGGGGATCATCGTAAAAGTCAATCACACTATCATCTATCTTTGGTACCTTTTTGTTAAGTTGAGCATTTGGAAACTATGGCATGTATAGGCTATTTTCTCTTTGGAGTTTATTTTGTACATAATGTATATAAAGGCATGCAAATATGGCTTCACTACTATGCTTGGGTTGACTTGTTTATGCTTGAGGTGATATATATATGTTTGTGCATTTTTCAATCTTGATAAAAGCATGTTTTGGTATGTATGCTTTGTGAATTTCTAAAAGGGTATTTTATCTTTACATTTCGAATGAATGCCTCATGACTGATGTAAATGCAAATTTATATTATTTTATTTACTTGAATATGGCTTAATCATGTTTGATTTTTGTTTAATATTTGGGTATGTTCAAATACATTATAATCTTAATTTAGAAGTTATTTCAAATTTTGTTATGTGCGTTATATTTGTGAACAAGTTAAAGTATGCTCACTTGCAAACATTCGGCCATGATATTGACTTAATTTGAAATTCATATTATTCTTTGGATGTTACTTACATTCGGTTAAGAGGTTTAAAAAAGATAAGCTAATGTTGTGAACAACTAGATATGGTATGCATATGATTGATTTATTATAGTTATTTGATTTGTATAAGTTGAATAGGGGTAATATACTTATTCGGCCATAAGATGTAAAATGACCAAATGAATAGTGTTTACTAATTAAATGTAATTAGTTTTGGTAGATGTTAATGATAGGATTTGTGATATGTTCGTTAATGTCTTGATATTAGAAGGATTATACATGTTTAATCGTGTTAGTATGGATTGGTACGCATCTATTAATGAAGTAGTTTTTACAAGGTGCTTTGACATGTGGTTGGTAAAGTAATGCCCGTAACCCTAGTTCGGCGACGGATACGGGTTAAGGGTGTTACATTTGATTGGTATCAGAGCTACGATTTAGTCGATTCTCAAACTAACGTAACGCGTGTCGGGTCTAGCTATACATGCCATATTTTATAATGTGATAGTGTGATGACTTCTGACAGTGAAATGTGTTTTCTTCTTTCGTATAGTAAATGGATCCTGATCCCGAGCGAGCTATAGCTGACGATGTCACTAGTGTGGCGCCCGTTCCCGTGCAAGGGACCGTGCCGGATAAATCTCGACCATCTGCGAGTAATCCTGATGAGGGGGCTAAACAAGCCTTCTATAGCATGATGAATGATTGGTTCAACCAATATATTCAAACCAATCCGGCTGTTCAACAACCCCTGAATCCGAATACTCCCCCTGTAGTACCGGTGGTATCCCCGATCACTAATCCTGAAAGAGTAAGCAAGCCTCCAGTTGACAGAATTAGAAAACACGGGGCTCAAGAGTTTAGAGCCGAAGATGATGATGATGCTGAGCGAGCTAAAGTTTGGCTCGATAATACCATTCGTGTTTTCGATGAACTATCTTGCACACCTGATGAGTGCCTGAAGTGCGCCATATCTTTATTACGAGATTCTGCCTACTATTGGTGGAACACACTTGTATCGGTTGTTCCAAAGGAACGAGTTACCTGGGACTTCTTTCAAGCGGAGTTTCGTAAGAAATACATCAGCCAGCAAGTTATAGACTCCAAATGCAAGGAATTTCTCAAACTTAAACAAGGTTGTATGACCGTATCTGAGTACGAGCGCAAGTTTGTGAGACTTAGTCGCTATGCCCGTGAGTGTGTTTCATCCGAGGTCGCTATGTAATGGGAGATTCAAGAAGGGTTAAACGAAGATATAAAACTACTGGTTGGCATACTTGAAATAAATGAGTTCGTAGTACTTGTTGAGCGAGCTTGTAAAGCCGAAGAGCTAGGGAAAGAAAAATGGAAAGCCGAGTTTGAAGCTAGAGACTTCCGTAAGAGATCAGCGGGTAAATTTCCTCAAACGTCATCAAAGAAGTTCAAGAATGATAGTAGCCGATCCAAAGCTAACATATGGATCTCTATACGAGAACGACCACCAGTGAGTTCACTGGCTATCTCGATTGCTAGTGTTGGCAATACTCGACCTAATAAGCCCGAGTGTCAACAGTGTGGCAGACGGCATTTTGGTGAATGTTGGGGAAAATCTAATAATCGCACTTGCTACAAGTGTGGTTCGTAGGATCATTTTATTCGGGATTGCCCGGAGACAACTGAAAAGAATAATGTTCAGAGTGCAAGACCGAGCAGTACTACAGCTAGAGGTAGACTATCTCGTAATGTGTGAGGTAGGAGTGGCACTCAGAGAGGGACTTCGAATGCGGCTATTCGATCAGAGACCCGGGTGCCAGCTAGAGCCTATGCCATTCGTGCCAGAGAGGAGGCTTCATCTCCAGATGTCAGCACCGGTATATTCACTCTCTTTGATACTAGTGTAATTGCTCTGATTGATCCTAGTTCAACCCATTCCTATGTGTGTGAAACATTAGTATTCAGCAAGACTCTACCTGTTGAGTCTACTGAGTTTGTGATACGGGTTTCGAACCCCCTGGGCCGGTGTGTGTTAGTTGATAGAGTGTGCAAGAATTGCCCTTTAATGATTCGAGATTCATGTTTTCCGGCCGATCTGATGTTGCTACCTTTTGATGAGTTCGATATTATTCTTGGTATGGATTGGCTAACTGTGCACGATGCAGTAGTGAATTGCAGACGAAAGACTATTGATTTACGATGTCAGAATAATAAAATAATTTGAATAGAATCTGCGTATTTGAATGGACTACCAGCAGTGATATCTTTGATGTTGGCTCGACAGTATTTGAGAAAGGGTTGTGAAGCCTACTTTGCTTTTGTGATTGATAGTAAAGTAACCGAAAAGAAGATTGAATCTATACCGGTTCTTTGTGAATATCCGGATGTATTCCCGGAGGAATTGTCGGGATTGCCACCTGTTCGGGAGATAGAGTTTGCTATTGAGCTAGTGCCTGGGACGACTCCGATTTCGGTAGCTCCGTATAGAATGGCACCGACCGAATTAAAAGAGTTGAAAGCTCAGTTGCAAGAATTGACAGATAGAGGTTTTGCTCGACTGAGTTTCTCTCCTTGGGGTGCGCCAGTCCTATTTGTAAAAAAGAAAGACAAAACTTTGAGAATGTGCATTGATTACCGTCAACTCAATAAAGTGACCGTAAAGAATAAATATCCATTGCCACGCATTGATGATTTATTTGATCAGCTTAAGGGAGCTTCGGTATTTTTGAAAATCGATCTAAGGTCAGGTTATTATCAGCTGCGAGTTAGAGACTCGGATGTACCTAAGACTACTTTTTGGACGAGATACGGCCATTTCGAGTTTTTAGTGATGCCGTTCGGACTCACTAATGCCCCTGCTGTTTTCATGGATCTGATGAATTGGGTATTCAGACCGTATCTGGATCGGTTTGTGGTTGTATTTATAGATGACATTTTAATCTATTCGCGTGACGAAACCGAACATGCTGAACACTTGAGACTTGTTTTACAGATTTTGTGTGATAAGCAGTTGTACACGAAATTCAGCAAATGTGAGTTTTGGTTGAATGAAGTTAGTTTTCTGGGGCATGTCATTTCAGCATCGGGCATTCGGGTTGACCCGAGTAAAGTTTTGGCTATACTTGATTGGAAACCTCTGCGGAGTGTTTCTGAAGTTCGTAGTTTTTTGGGACTTGCCGGGTACTATAGACGTTTCGTGAAAGGGTTTTGTATGATTGCAGCTCCGATGACAAAGTTGTTGAGAAAGACATTAAATTCGAGTGGTCAGAAAGGTGCCAGAAGAGTTTTGATCAGCTAAAAACTTTGTTAACGAAAGCTCCAGTGCTAGTTCAGCCAGAGTCGGGTAAGGAGTTCATTATCTTCAGCGATGCATCCTTAAATGGTTTAGGCCGTGTTTTGATGCAGGAGGGTAAAGTTGTAGCTTACGCCTCGAGACAGTTAAAGCCGCACGAAAATAATTATCCGACTCACGATCTTGAATTGGCTGCTATAGTTTTCGGTTTGAAAATATGGCGTCACTATCTATTCGGTGAAAAATGTCATGTCTATTCGGATCACAAGAGTCTAAAGTATTTAATGACTCAGACGGATCTGAATTTGAGACAGCGACGATGGTTGGAACTGTTAAAAGACTACGAGCTTGTGATTAATTATCACCCGGGGAAGGCTAATGTGGTTGCTGATGCACTTAGCTGGAAATCACTATTTGCTCTTCGTGCAATGAATGCGGATGTAGCTATGATTGATGATGGTGCGATTATTGCAGAATTGAAAGCGAGACAATTGTTCGTTCAACAGATTAGCGAAGCTCAAGAGGTTGATAATGACTTAAAAACAAAGAGAGGTCAATGTGGCTCGAGTGATGATTCAGATTTTCAGTTAGATGCTGAAGGATGCTTACGGTTTAGAAACTGAATATGTGTGCCTAAGAACCCTGAGTTGATTCGAATGATCTGTGATGAAGCTCATAATAGTAGGTTGTCAATTCACCCGAGTAGTATGAAGATGTATAACGACCTGAAACAGCATTACTGGTGGCATGGTATGAAGCGAGATATTTCAGACTATGTGTCGAAGTGTTTAATATGTCAACAAGTAAAAGTCGAGCATCACGTACCATAAGGATTACTTCTACCGATCATGATACTTAAGTGGAAATGGGATCGAGTCATGATGGATTTCGTATCTGGGTTGCCGATGACACCGAGCAAGAAAGACTCAATCTGGGTTATTATTGATAGATTGACGAAATCGGCCCATTTTGTTCTGGTACGTACGGATTTCTCGCTTGATAAGTTAGCTGAGTTGTACATATCTCAGATTGTACGATTGCACGGAGTACCTATTTCTATTGTTTTGGATAGAGATCCGAGGTTTACATCGCGATTTTGCAAGATGCTTTAGGTACCAATTTGCACTTCAGTACTACTTTTCACCCTCAGTCGGATGGTCAATCCGAGTGTGTTATTCAAATACTCGAGGATATGTTGAGATGTTGCGTTCTTGAGTTTGAGGGTACGTGGGAACGATACTTGCCTTTGATTGAATTTGCATACAATATGCTTTTCAATCGAGTATCAAAATGGCACCTTATGAAGCTTTGTACGGTCGTAAATGTCGTACACCTCTATATTGGACCGAGCTAAGTGAAAGCAAGATACACGGGTTGATTTAATTAGAGAGACCGAGCGTAAAGTAAAAGTAATCCGAGAAAGTTTGAAAGCCGCGTCAGATCGTCAGAAGTCATATGCGGACTTGAAACGTAAAGATATAGAATTTCAAGTGGGTGACCGAGTATTTTTGAAAGTCTCACCGTGGAAAAAGATACTTAGATTTGGTCGTAAAGGAAAGCTAAGTCCGAGATTTATTGGGCCGTACGAAGTTATTGAGCGTATTGGGCCAGTTGCATACAGACTTATGTTGCCATCTGAGCTAAACAAGATTCACAATGTTTTTCATGTATCGATGCTTCGACGATACAGATCCGATCCTTCTCATGTGATTAGCCCGGCAGCGATTGAGATTCAGCCTGACTTGACGTATGAGGAAGAACCGATTCGTATCTTAGCTCGTGAAGTGAAAGAGTTATGAAATAAGAAAATTTTGTTGGTTAAAGTTATGTGGCATAAGCACGGGGTTGAGGAAGCAACCTGGGAACTCGAAGATTCAATGAAAGAACGCTACCCACAATTATTCATCGGTAAGATTTTTGGGGACAAAAATCCCTTAAGGGGGGAGAGTTGTAAAAGTCCGATTTTGACCCTAATCAGAAACAGTGGTTTCAAAACCACAAATCTGAGTCGATAGAATAATTATATATTATATATGGTGTCTATGATTTATGAGTCTGCTTGTGTAAAAATTTTCGTGAATTAATTTGATCGTTTGTGTGTTTAATTTAAAGAAAATGACTAAATCGCGTTAGTGATAAAAGTAACCATTTATTAAATTAAGTGGCTAAATTGATTTGTCTTCTTTTGTATGAGTATTTAAGTTGCAAATTGACCTTTACAAGTATAGTGGACGGCAATATGCCTTTATATTATATATTATATGTTTGTTTTATATGTTAAATTTATAATAATGATAAAATGTATATTATAAACATATTATAATAAAACAAAAAGAGAAAAGAATTGCATGTTCATCTTTCTACACATTTGACCGAAACTAAAAAGAGAAAAGAAGAGAAAAAGCTTCAAAGGGTTTCGGCATTTCTTAAGCTTGATTAAGGTATGATTTAGTTTTAGTTTTTAATAATTTTTACGTTTTTGAGATCGTTGCTTTGAGTTTTAGTTAGCCCATGTGTAAATTTTTGAAATGGTTGTGTTTTTGTGTGATGCCATTGAAGGGAGTTTGATGTTTTTGTTGATTAATGGTAAAATATTGGTTGTATGTGTTAGATTAACAAATGTTGTTCTTGAATTTTTTTATGAAATTAGGTAATTTGATTTAATTGTAAAAATAAAATTTTTAGAGGTTGGAATGTGAAATAAATAAGTTGTATAGACTTGTAATGGGAGGATGGAAATTCGGCTCTAAAGAATGGTGGCCAAATTTTGAGTATTTTGTGAGTTGTGTAATAGGGACTAAATTGTAAAAATTGTAAATGCTAGGGGTAAAATGGTAATTTGTATAATTATGTGTTTTTGGATTAAATTGAATGAAAATATATTTGAATGAGCTTAATTTGAAATTATATAGATCAAGAACAAAAAAAATCGGGATTGGATCGGGAAAAGCAAAGTTGAACTAATAGCCGGAAAATCAAACCGCGATTTCCTAGGTAAGTTTTTAAGCAATTGGATTAAATTGAATTTTATTTCATATTATATGCATATGTTAAATAATGGTAGGTATGTTAAATATCATAGTGCCGAATGTGTTAATGAATTAGTATGAGTTGGCCGAATGTAAGATTTGGTACATGTATAAATAAACCTTGATTAATTGAATTGTTTGAATATATATGTATGGATTAAGAGATAGTTAAATGTGAGAATGAAATGAGAGAGATGATTGTTTTAAATTGGTGGATATAAGTTTACATGTATAATGGGTGTGCCGAATGTGATGGTATGTGATAGGAAAATTGAGTGGTGGTGACCATTTAAGTATGTGTATATATGAAAGAAAATGGAATTATAAGTGTTCTTATGAATAAAGGAAGGATCGGTCAAGGGGCACTATGTGTGCGAGTTTGAAAACTCGAGCAATCGTGTAAAGTAAATCGGTCGAATGGTACTTTGTGTGCAGAAAAATAAGTAATGGCACTAAGTGTACGATACATTACTAGTATATGGAACTATGTGTGCTCTTTTTCAAGTAACGGCACTAAGTGTGCGATACGTTACATGGGTTGCACTGTGTGTGCGGATGTTCGGGCATTTCAAGGACATAAATTAAAGTATGGAGATAACTGAGAAGTGACACGTAGGTAAGTAATGCATGATAATTGAATAACTTAGTATTATTGAGGTAAGTTATTCTTGTATATGAAATTATAGAAATGTGATATAATCATTTATTTTTTAGCTTGATTCGAAATGGATAAATGGCATGTGAATGTTCGGTTTTGAGATCTATTAGAAATGGTGATTGTTGAATGGTGACAAGTTATGCTTATTTGTGTTTGTGGATTAGTTAATGATCATGTTGGGTTGATTAAATTGTATATTGATTAGTTGTATATTTTAACCAATGCTTAAAACTTACTAAGCTATGTTAGCTTACTGTATGTGTTTATTTAACTATTTTATAGATCTTGAAGTCGAAGCTCGAGCTCGGGGATCATCGTAAAAGTCAATCACACTATCATCTATCTTTGGTACCTTTTTGTTAAGTTGAACATTTGGAAACTATGGCATGTATAGGCTATTTTCTCTTTGGAGTTTATTTTGTACATAATGTATATAAAGGCCATGCGAATATGGCTTCACTACTATGCTTGGGTTGACTTGTTTATGCTTGAGGTGATATATATATATATATGTTTGTGCATTTTTCAATCTTGATAAAAGCATGTTTTGGTATGTATGCTTTGTGAATTTCTAAAAGGGTATTTTATCTTTACATTTCGAATGAATGCCTCATGACTGATGTAAATGCAAATTGATATTATTTTATTTACTTGAATATGGCTTAATCATGTTAGATTTTGGTTTAATATTTGGGTATTTTCGGATACATTATAATCTTAATTTAGATGTTATTTCAAATTTGTTATGTGCGTTATATTTGTGAACAAGTTAAAGTATGCTCACTTGCAAACATTCGACCATGATATTGACTTAATTTGAAATTCATATTATTCTTTGGATGTTACTTACATTCGATTAAGAGGTTTAAAAAGGATAAGCTAATGTTGTGAACAACTAGATATGGTATGCATATGATTGATTTATTATAGTTATTTGATTTGTATAAGTTGAATAGGGGTAATATACTTATTCGGCCATAAGATGTAAAATGACCAAATGAATAGTGTTTGCTAATTGAATATAATTAGTTACCAAATGAATAGTGTTTGCTAATTGAATGTAATTAGTTTTGGTAGATGTTAATGATATGATTTGTGATATGTTCGTTAATGTCTTGATATTAGAAGAATTATACATGTTTAATCGTGTTAGTATGGATTGGTACGCATCTATTAATGAAGTAGTTTTTACAAGGTGCTTTGACTTGTGGTTGGTAAAGTAATGCCCGTAACCCTAGTCCGGCGACGGATACGGGTTAGGGGTGTTACATCGTGCGTCGGATAATTCTTCTCATGGGGCTTTAGCTGTCTTGAGGCATAAGCATTCACTTTGCCTTCTTGCATAAGTACACAGCCTAATCCGTTTAAGGATGCATCGATATATATCACGAACTCTTTCCCTGTCTCGGGTTGTACTAAAACTGGAGCTTCTGTCAATAATGCCTTTAGTTTCTCAAAACTTTGTTGGCATCTTTCTGTCCACTCAAACTTCACATTTTTCTCAGAACAATTTTGTCATCGGAGTTGCAATCATGGAAAACCCTTGACGAATCGCCTCATAATAGCTACTAGGCCTAGAAAACTTCTAATCTCTGAGACATTCCTCGGTGGATTCCGGTCCATTATGGCCGAAATCTTACTTGGATCTACTCGGACTCCATCTCCCGAGACAATATGTCCCAGAAATCTGACTTCCTTGAGCCAAAATTAACTTTTACTGAACTTGGCATAAAGCTAATTTTCTCGTAGAGTCTGCAAGACCGTTCGTAGATGCTCAGCATGCTCATTCTCATCTTAGGAATAAATCAATATGATGCCGATAAAAACGACTACAAACTTGTCGAGGTATGGCCTAAAGATGCGGTTCATTAAGTCCATGAATACCGCAGGAGCATTGGTTAAACCAAAGGGCATGACTAAAAATTCATAATGCCCATACCTCGTTTGAAAAACGGTCTTGGATACATCTCAATCCTTTACTCTCAACTGGTAATACCCTGATCTCAAGTCTATCTTGGAGAACACAAAGTGGTCTCTTCAATTGATCGAACAAATCATCGATCCTTGGCAATGGGTACTTGTTCTTTATCGTCACTTTATTAAGTCGACGGTAATCTATGCACAATCTCATGGTGCCATCTTTCTTTTCACAAATAAAACCTGGAGCACCCATGGAGAACAACTTGATCTTGCAAAACCTTTATCTGTCAAGTCTTGCAACTGTGACTTCAACTCTCTCAACTCCGCTGGAGCCATTCTGTAAGGAGTAATAGATATTGGTGCATGCACTGTGAGCTAGCTCAATGTTGAACTCAACCTCTCTAACCGGTGGTAGTCCGGTAATTCCTCGGGAAAAACATCCAAGTACTCACATACTATCTCCAGATCGACTCAATCTTTAACTCTATTTCTCTATCATTCATCACAAAGGCCAAATATGCCTCATACCCTTTTCTTATGTATTTTTGTGCCGTCATATGAGAAATCATTACCGACGATCTACCTTGTTCGTCTGATTCTACATGGAGAGTGTCCCCATTCTCACATCTCATCCCAGTATATTTCTTCCCACAATTTACTATTACATCATGAGTGGTCAACCAGTCCATACCAAGAATGATGTCAAACTCATCAAATGGTAACAACATAAGGTTTTCTTTAAAATAATGACCTCTAATCATCAATGGGCAATCATTACATACTTTATCGACCAGCACACTTTGGCCTAATGGATTAGACACTTTAATCACAAATTCTGTAGACTCTATAGGCATTGTAACAGCCAGATTTAGGGGCTAGTCAGAATAGTGGTCTCGGGACCACTAATTTGAGGTTGAAGAAAAATATTTTGATATTATTTTATGTGTTATTAAATGTTTATAAAGAGGCATGAGAATTTTGGTGCTTTAATTTTAGCGATTGAGGGCTTAATTGCGAAAAAGGACTAAATCGCATAAAGTGCGAAAGTTCTATTTTATTTGTTAGAAGTGCCAAATAGCTATAGAATGTGAATTGGAGGTCTTTAAAGTGCAATTATGCCTTCCTAAAAGTGATGGACGGTCAAGGGGACAAGAAATTAAAATTTGACAAGGGTTGGTGACATTAGTTGACTAAAGGAATAAAATAAAGGGAAAAACAAAGAAAAAAAAGCTATCATCTTTTCTCCATCTTCTCTCCACCAAAAATGAGCAGCAACAAGGGGGTTTTTGAAGCTTAAAATTTCAGCAAGTAATTCTCCTCTCTAGTAAGTGATTTTGATGATCTTTCTTGATAAAAATTGTACCTTTGGAGTCCCCAAAGCTTAAGCTTTCTAAAGAGGGGACTAGTTTGCAATATGGTTGAAAGTCTAGGGACTTGTCATGAGAGAGTTTATGTTGTTTGATGAGTTTTTATGAAAGAAAATGAATGATAGGATGATGAGAAACAACTTTTGTGAAAGGTGTTGTCATGAAAACACCTATTTGGGACTAAAATGCAAAAGTTATAATTTGTTCATTAAGGCATGAAATTGATGGAATTGAGAATAGTTGTAAGAGGATTAAATGTTCAGCTAGGCTTGTTTAACAAAAAAATTGTGATGAAAATTTATTTATTTAGCCTAGGGCAAAATCGTAATTTTGCCAAAGTGTAGGGGCAAAATGGTCATTTTTGCCTAAGTAGAGATTATGTTGTAATTTGATAATTAAGTGATTAAATGAGTAAATTTCATTGTTCTAGATCAAAGAAAATGAGTTTCGGACCTAGAACGGATGAAAAGAGAAATGTGGGCAAAAAGTCATTTTCAGCTCTTTCGACATCGAGGCAAGTTCATGTGCAATTATTGCAATTATGTATGAGTTAATGTAAGTATTCCAATGTTGTATGGAATGTATGTTCACTATATGAATGTATGGAATATCTCTTGATGAGATGTCAATGGAATTGAAATTAGTGTAATGGGAAAGGTGTATAGCATGATAGGATGATGGTTAAAGTCTCGAGTAAGACCATATTGGAATAAGGCTTCGATGAAAGAGTTCGTATAAGACCATGTCAGGGACATGGCATCGATATGTTAATGTATGTAAGACCCTGTTGGGGGTATGATGTTAATGAGAAATATGTGCATGAGACTCAAGAGAGTTATTTAACAATTTGAGTGACTCAATAGACATGTTAAATGTATGTGGTTGTATCATGAGAAGAGCAAGTATTTGTTACGATTGAATTGATATGAATTCAATGTATGATAAACCCTAGTGGGATAAGTGAAATTAATGCACCTTAGTTGCATGAGTTAGATTTATTGTTGAATTGTGTGAATGCGAATAAATAACGTGGAAAATTTAAGTAAGAATAGTAGTGTGAGGATGTTCTTGGATGAACATTTTAAATAAAGAGTTACATGTGGATGACTATTCATGAATGTATGATAATGGCGAGCTATAAAGTATATCACCATATTAATGGTTAGTGATGGGTCAGAAGCGATACCATCAACCATATTATTATCGGTGGGTCGTGCAAGTTACCACCGATATATTATTAATTGATGGGTCGTGGTGCGATACCATCGCTTATAAATGATTGGCGAGCTAAGTATGAAATCACCAGGGGTATAAATGATTGGTGGGCTGTGTGCGATACCACCCTATGATTGATTGTGGTAAGCTAAGTGCGAAACCATCGAGATATTTGCTGTGTGGATAAGCTAAGTGATTTAGCATTAACCATGTGTGAATTAGCTGCGTGAATTGACTGTGTGGTTGCAATACTGAGTAAAGTAGCTGTGTGGATGAATTATTGAAAATGCTTGATGTGTTGTTTTATATGATCTTGTGATGATTAGTGCAGGAGTGTATGCTAATTAAATGAGCATTTGGCTTATGGCATGGTAAGAATATGGTAAGAGGTAGAATGAGTAAGCTTTAAGGAAGATTGAGTAAGTAACCATGAGTTCATGAGAAAAGCTTATTGTAATAACTTGCAGTCATGCATATTCATTGAATATTAAGGTTTATCAGTTGTATGCAGATGAACTTACTAAGCATTATTGCTTACTCCTCTTCCTTTCTCATCTCTTATAGGTTAATTTAGCTAGCTCGGGTTGGAGATCACCGAAAATGTTTTCACACTATCGAGGAGACACTTGGTATGAGGTATCAAGTCATTATGAGTCATGGCATGTATAGGGCTAGTACATGAGGTTGATTAAGTCATTGTTATTGTGCCAAATGTGTTTCCCTAAATGAGTTATGGGATAATTGTATAATGCAATAGTTGTTGGCTATTATGTTTTATGAAAAGATGTATTTATCTATGTAGGATGGCAATTTAACTTGAGTGATTATGAATGTGATGGATGAGTATAAGTTGTGTAATCTATAGGAGTGCAAAGAGCTTGGCAAACAGCCTTGTTTCTCGGTCACACACGGGTAGACACACGGGCGCAGTGTCTAGGCCGTGAGACACACGATCGCCAGGGCATGTGCCCCTGTCGTGGTGGAGTCCGCACCTTGAAATTAGAATTTGAATGGTCACACGGTTAAAGCATATGGGCATGCTGAGGCCGTGCTGAATAAGTCAGAATACTAAGGTATGGCACACGGTTTAGGCCCACGGGCGTGTCAAAACCGTGTGTGATTAGTCAGTGTCGACCACGGGTGAAAGGCACGGACGTGTGATAGGGTACACGGGCGTGTTCCCAAAATACATGGGCGTGTGCCTTGGCCGTGGGCAAATTGGCAAAATACTGGGTTTTTAGGTACGGTCCGGGGACATGGTCGTGTGTGTCTATGCACGGGAGTGTCTAATATTGCACGGGCATGTGGCCCCTGTTTTAAAGAAAAGTTTCTTTTAACTTGTAAAAGTTTTTGACGTTAAGTTTAAGGCCTCAGAGGCCCAATGATATGAATGATTTGACTAAGAAAGAGAAGTTTTTAATTCAGAACAAAATTTTGTAGCCCGAAAGTACATGTTTAAGCAAGTTCAAGCATAGTAATGTCTTGTATCCGGTTTTAGCCTCGAAATCGGGTATGGGGTGTTACATTTAGTGGTATCAGAGCTATGGTTTAGTCGGTTCTAGGACTAACCTAGCGTGAGTAAGAGTCTAGCTATACATGCCATTTGTGGACCGTGATAGTGTGATATCTCCCGGCTCTAACGAAATGGTTTTGTTAAGACAGAGACGATTCCCAACCGAGCTAATTTCAGTAAGTTTGTATGATTTTCAAGTTTCATGAATATTTCGTTGAACGGCTTGTGATGTTGCTATGTGCACATTATTTCTATGAAAATGTTCAATGATCTGATAAACAAAGAAATCAATGAGATTAAGTATTAGTAAGTCCCGATTGAAGATGAATTTTTCAGATACTGATCTACCACTTGAGATAAGAAAATTCGAGATAAAACCAAGCCGTGGCATGGCATCGGAAATTGAGCAAGTTATCATGTAAGTACAAGGTAAACTTGGCATTGATTCAAGAAGAGATATTCCATGTAAGACCATATCTAGGATATGGCTTTGGCATCAAGTTATGTGGGACGAGATTTAGTATCCTCGGTTATTCATAATAATTCATTGGACAAAAGAGTAAAGCTTAAATGAAATAGCAAGAAAGTTAGTAGTAAAGTTGATATTATGTCATGCTAGTTAAGGCTGACTAACAAGTATAATTCATGATATGAATGATGATGCTGAGATTATGTTTATTATAGTAAAGCAAACTGATCTATGTGATCAAGTGTTACAAGTACTTTGTTTACCTTACAAGCATGAGACTAGTAAGTGCCATGATGTATGTGAAAAGCAAGAAGAGTAAGTAAGCGCTATGTATTTGTGATGCCATTGTTTATGATAAATATGTTCACATGATTAAAAACGAAAAGTTTGATTTAGTAGAATGCAGGATATGAGTACGGCCGTTCAACGATGAAAAGATGAATAAGACCATGGTTGACCATGGCAATGAGAAGGTCAGTGTAAGACCATGTTTGGAACATGGCATCGACCGTATTATGAGGGTCAGTGTAAGACCATGTTTGGAACATGGCATCGACCGTATTATGAGGGTCGTTGTAAGACCATGTTTGGAACATGGCATCGACCATATTATAAGGGTCAGTGTAAGACCATGTTTGGAACATGGCATCGACCGTATTATGAGGGTCGATGTAAGACCATGTTTGGAACATGGCATCGACCGTATTATGAAGGTCAGTGTAAGACCATGTTTGGAACATGGCATCGACCGTATTATGAGGGTCACTGTAAGACCATGTTTGGAACATGGCATCGGCCGTATTATGAGTGCCAGTGTAAGACCATGTTTGGAACATGGCATCGGCATTAAGATAAGAGCTGGTGTAAGACCATATCTGGGATATGGCATCGACATTGACATGCGTTTCATGTAAGACAGTATCAGGGATATAGCATTGGTATTGGTATGAGATTTCATGTAAGACCATAGCGAGGCTATGGCAACGTGATGACATATAAAGTAATAGCTGGGCTATGATGTTGCGATACGAGTAAGACAATAGTTAGACTATGGCAATCGAGTAAACGACGTACTCAAACCCGTAAGACATTCTCTAGATTAATAAGCAATAGTAAGAGGAATTAGAGTTAAATGTTGAGTACTCGAGTAGATATTAATGTGGAACTTGAGTAAGTTTGCATCAGATTAATGCAATAATTATGTTAGCATGATTAAGAATGCCTTGTGTCACATCGATGCATAATATTCTATTAAATAGAGTAATTGTTGTTGAACATGAGGTTGAAGTCATAGAGGACTAAAGTGATGAGTCTATCATCGAGATATATGAAATAGAGAAAGTCACGTATAAGACCATGTCTGGGACATGGCCCTAAGACCGAAAGTTGAGATCCCGTATAAGACCATATCTGGGATATGGCTTCGGTAATGAATATGAGAACTGTGTAGGACCATATTCAGAATATGGCATAGATATTCGATGTGGATGTAACATCCTAGATTAGGGGTTATGCGTTTGTGCATAATTCATGAGTTAGTAGGTTTTGGCAGTATTTGGAAGTGTATTAAGGGTTTTGAGAACCCTAGGGTGTAGGTGAAAGTTTTGGGAAAATATTGGATTTTAAGTATAAAAGGGGGAGATGGGTGAAGGAGGCCTTAAGGAAAAATTTGGGAGTTTTTGGATATGAAAAGGGGCTTGGTAAAGTGGCTTAAGGACGCCACTTAAGGCTTGGGCAAATGACGCCTTGAGCAGGGAGGTTCGAGGCTGGGTGATGGCATGGGAGTGTTTTATTTTTCCTTTTCGCGTCAACAAGTGAAATTGGGCTAAGAAGGCCTTAAAAATAAATGGCAAGGTTGGTGGACATGAAAGTCGGAGTGGTAAAGAGGCTTGGGGCCGCCACTTAGGGCCTTGGTGAATGCCGCCTACAGGAGGGAGGACTCAAGTTCGAGTCATGATGGAAGCGCAAAGTATGTTTTATTTTTGTACCTGGCGTTAAGACAAGGGGGAGCTAACAAAGGAGCTCTTAAAAGAAATTGTGACGAATTTATATCACAAAGAAACGCCTTGGCAGAGTGGCTCGGGCGCACTGTAAGCTTGTCCAAACAGGTCCCATGTTCGAGTAGCGTGGACAGCAAATGGGTGTTTTATTTTTTTCCATGCTGGCGTGATGGGAATGAGCTGATGGTCTGCACATGGGCTCTAAATTGGATGAAGATTAAGCTTATTTTATCCTATTAATATTCGGCCAAGAGTAGGATAATTGTAGTTTTATTTATTTATTTTATTATAGGATAATTATGGTTTTATTTACATTAAATGAGATTTTATTTTATTTATTTTAGTTTAATAGATAGATAAGAGATAAGGTGTTGGATTAATTATTTTATTTGTTAAGAGATAAAATAGGAGTTTAAGTTGGGATTTGATAAGTGGGAAAGTGGTGGCCGATTGTTGGACTCTAGGAGCTTGAATTTTCTGTGATAAATATGGTGCTAGTGTGTGCTAAATTTCCCTTTCAAAACCTTTCTTTTCATATTGGTTATTGCCGAAATTTAGTACCTCTTTTCCCATTGGTGCCGTTCTTCCTCTTGTGCAAAAGCCATTTATATCTCTTTCTTTCTTGAATTTTCTAAGTGCCGAAATTCTTCTACTTTTCCCTTATTCATCTTTTTATTTCTTCCAACCCCAAATTCCCTTGTAGCCGAATATTTCTTGTGATTTAAAGCCTTAGCTAAATCTTATAGCTTTCTCCTTCTCCTTTCTTCTCTTGAGATCATAAAGTGCCGAACCACCATTGTTGTTCTCAGAAGCCGAATCTTTAAAGGAGGGTGCTGTCGACTAGTTATCTTTGGCTCTTCAAAGCAAACGTGTAATAGTGGGACTTCGACTATTCAAGGAGTAAGTGGTGATTCGGGATTTTTGGTAAGTTAGGTAAGTGGTATGTGATATTCGGCTATAAGCCATATTTTGGATATTAAGGGTTGATCGGTTGAGTACTTTGGTTCTTAGGAGCAAATCGACGGGAGTAAGAAGAGTTTCGGGATTCTAGATTGTGTTAGATTCGAGTAGTTCGGGATTTCGCTAAATAGATAGGTGTGTGATTAACCCACTATTTTTCGGGTTTATGGTATATTGTATGTGTTGTGTAAATGCTAATATGTGCAGTGGCGATTGTGAATGGTTACCCTTAAGGGGTATATCTGAAATCAGTCGGTGTTAATTATTAAGAATGTGAATATGCCAATGAGAATATGTTTGTATGCCGAATAGCATGTGCATGCATTATTTTACTATGTTATGACATTATCATATGTTGCATGTGCATGGGATGGGATATGAATGTGACTATCGAAGGAAAGGGTGTACTTTGTGTACGTGGTCTAATGTTAGCCTTGTGCTACGTTAGCGCTTGATGTTAGCTATGTGCTTCATTAAGGGAGGTGTTGGCTAGGTGCCCACCTCGGCGGTTGATAGTCGTGGTGCATCACCGCGGGATCGAATGATATGTGGGATCACTTAGGTGATCGGTGGCTCAGCCACGGCCTTAAGCAGCAAGTCTGCCAAGGTAAGATATTCGGGATCACTTAGTTGATCGATGGATTAGCCACGGCCTTGGGCAGCAGGTCTGCCAAGGTAGGTGTAACGGATGGACCCTAGGATGGGTTGGGTGCACTTTGCATAAACTCATTATCCGTCATATGGGTTGATGATGAAATGGCGCTGCCTAGTATGTGGAAATTATGTGGTTAACTACCCTATTAGATGAATGTGATATGAATATGGGCCAAGCCGTAATGTGATAACATGTGAATTTGATAATTGATATCCGATATATGAGTTAATATGTGGTTAACATGTGGGTGGAATTCAGTGGACTAATTACACATCGAGTCCGTGTATGACTCACCCAATTTTTATTAAACATCGCAGGTGATCGTGATTTTTGGACCGGGTTGGAGTGGATACAAAGGTGGCCATGCAGTATAGATTTCCATGCGTAAAGATATTTTAATTAATTAAGTAGTAATATTTTCAGTATTTTGATTAAGTGTTTATTGTAATAAGGCCCATTAAAGTGATTGAGCATTTTATTATGTTTAAGCTAGACGACCATTAAATTATTATTGGGAAGTGCTTTTAATTTTGGCAACTTATATTTTAAAAGCTTATAATAAAGTTTTAATTTGGATATTTTTATCAAGCTTATATTATTTAGAATTTTTAATTGGACATGGTTTTCAAATGACAAAATTTTTAATGTTTTTCCCAAAAGTGAAATCAGTCTTCAAATGTTTTTCCGCAGTTGGCATTTCAAATTTGGTCAGAATGTAATGGGCCGGGTTTGGGGTGTTACAAATTGGTATCAGAGCCCGGTTCAAAACTCGACCTTGAGGGTTTTGGGTCCAAAAATAATTTTTTTCAAAGATGGGCTTTTCAAAAGTATGGGCTTTCATAAACTTTTAAGGTTATTCTGGCATGGCACCTGTATCTCCGACCCGCAGTCCACCAAGTAAGTACCCTTGACTACTGAAGTGAAATGTGTATGTGAATGTTATAAGTATGAAGGGAACGTAGATTAGTGAACTAGGATCTGTTGAACCCTAGGGCTAGTGCACTCAAACACATGCATAAGACTTAAGGATCATTAAACAAACCTGTGATTAAGTCGCCGAGCTAGGGTGTGGTAACCATTGTACGCATGTCTAGGATTGGTATTCAGTAAGAGCTTGGTATTTAAGCAGTCCTAGCGACTCACCTCCTCTTTACTCGAATCCTACCTGTTGTGTAGTAACCGTTCACCCTAACCAAGAGGACTTATTCACGGGCTAAACCAATCATTAAAACCCGAAAGGGAATAGCCATGCAGTTTTATAAAATTCCTAGTTTTAAAATCCCTAAATTACCCTTTTAATGGTAGTAAAGGACTATTGTGAAAATTTTTCCAAAATATCTCCGATTTACAAAATTACAAAAATGCCCCCTATATTGTAAATTACTAAAATACCTCGACTTTTGCTAAAATATTTCTACTTTACAAAAATACTAAAAACTTCTATTTTACAAATAACAAGATACCTCGATTTGGAAAATTTACTAATCGCTCGACTTCCAAAATTACCGAAATAACCTCGATTTCAAATTTTTGCAACACCTCGATTTGGAAAACAAAATAACCTGTAGATTTTGTAAATTTCAAATACCTTTAATTTGAAAAATATTTTCGAATTGACCCGATTTATTACCAAAATACCTCGGGTAGTGGAAAAAATAACAATGAAAACTACAACCTTTCTCCGAATGAACGAAAGTTCATAATTGTTGATGGATGTATGTATGAATGAAAAGACTGTGTGCATGTATGAATACGAAAGAACCACTCCTAAGATTCTTTTCATAAAACTTCTTCGCGGGTAATCAAGTGAAACAAGGACTAATTCATAAAACTTTTAATCGATTAAATCGCGACGTTAGAAATGAGTTCTAGGGGACGTGAACTTAGAGATTGTGCCTAGAAAGTATGATGGTTCTATTAAGATCAGAGTGCGCAGCGTAAGCGTAGTGCAGTGAGTTAAGATGTGCGATTATTCGTTAGTAAGTAATTTCGAGGACGAAATTATTTTTAAGGAGGGTAGAACTGTAACATCCTAGATTAGGGGTTATGCATTTGTGCATAATTCATGAGTTAGTAGGTTTTGGCAAAGATTTGGAAGTGTATTAAGGGTTTTGAGAACCCTAGGGTCTAGGTGAAAGTTTTGGGAAAATATTGGATTTTAAGTATAAAAGGGGGAGCTGGGTGAAGGAGGCCTTAAGGAAAAATTTGGGAGTTTTTGGATATGAATAGGGGGCTTGGTAAAGTGGCTTAAGGACGCCACTTAAGGCTTGGGCAAATGACGCTGAGCAGGAGGTTCGAGGTCGGGTGATGGCATGGGAGTGTTTTATTTTTCCTTTTCACAACAAGTGAAATTGGGCTAGGAAGGCCTTAAAAATAAATGGCAAGGTTGGTGGACATGAAAGTCTGAGTGGTAAAGAGGTTTGGGGTCGCCACTTAGGCCTTGGTGAATGCCGCCCAAGCAGGAGGGAGGACTCAAGTTCGAGTCATGATGGAAGCGCAAAGTATGTTTTATTTTTGTACTGGCGTTAAGACAAGGGGGAGCTAACAAAGGAGCTCTTAAAAGAAATTGTGACGAATTTATATCACAAAGAAACGCCTTGGCAGAGTTGCCCTCGAGGCGTTACACTGTAAGCTTGTCCAAGAGGTCCCATGTTCGAGAAGCGTGGACAAAGAAATGGGTGTTTTATTTTTTCCATGTCGTGATGGGAGTGAGTGATGGTCGCACATGGGCTCTAAATTGGATGAAGATTAAGCTTATTTTATCCTATTAATATTCGGCCAAGAGTAGGATAATTGTAGTTTTATTTATTTATTTTATTATAGGATAATTATGGTTTTATTTACATTAAATGAGATTTTATTTTATTTATTTTAGTTTAATAGATAGATAAGAGATAAGGTGTTGGATTAATTATTTTATTTGTTAAGAGATAAAATAGGAGTTTAAGTTGGGATTTGATAAGTGGGAAAGTGGTGGCCGATTATTGGACTCGGGAGCTTGAATTTTTGTGATAAATATGGTGCTAGTGTGTGCTAAATTTCCCTTTCAAAACCTTTCTTTTCATATTGGTTATTGCCAAATTTAGTACCTCTTTTCCCATTGGTGCCGTTCTTCCTCTTGTGCAAAAGCCATTTATATCTCTTTCTTTCTTGAATTTTCTAAGTGCCAAATTCTTCTACTTTTCCCTTATTCATCTTTTATTTCTTCCAACCCCAAATTCCCTTGTAGCCGAATATTTCTTGTGATTTAAAGCCTTAGCTGAATCTTATAGCTTTCTCCTTCTCCTTTCTTCTCTTGAGATCATAAAGTGCCGAACCACCATTGTTGTTCTCGTGCCGAATCTTTAAAGGAGGGTGTCTGTCGACTACTTACTTTAGGCTCTTCAAAGCAAACGTGTAATAGTGGGACTTCGACTATTCAAGGAGTAAGTGGTGATTCGGGATTTTCGGTAAGTTAGGTAAGTGTTATGTGATATTTGGCTATAAGCCATATTTTGATATTAAGGGTTGATCGATTGAGTACTTTGGTTCTTAGGAGCAAATCGACGGGAGTAAGAAGAGTTTCGGATTCTAGATTGTGTTAGATTCGAGTAGTTCGGGATTTCGCTAAATAGACAGTGTGTGTGATTAACCCATCGCTTTTCCGGTTTATGGTATATTGTATGTTTTGTGTAAATGCTAATATGTGCAAAGTATGACAGGAATGGTTACCCTTAAGGGTATATCGGAAATCAGTCGTTGTTAATTATTAAGAATGTGAATATGCCAATGAGAATATGTTTGTATGTCGAATAGCATGTGCATGCATTATTTTACTATGTTATGACATTATCATATGTTGCATGTGCATGGGATGGGATATGAATGTGACCATCGAGGGAAAGGGTGTACTTTATGTACATGGTCTAATGTTAGCCTTGTGCTACGTTAGCGCTTGATGTTAGCTATGTGCTTCATCAAGGGAGGTGTTGGCTAGGTGCCCACCTCGGCGGTTGATAGCTGTGTGCATCACCGTGGACTGAATGATATGTGGGATCACTTAGGTGATCGGTGGCTCAGCCACGGCCTTGAGCAGCAAGTCTGCCAAGGTAAGATATGTGGGATCACTTAGTTGATCGGTGGATTAGCCACGGCCTTGGGCAGCAGGTCTGCCAAGGTAGGTGTAACGGATGGACCCTAGGATGGGGTGGGTGCACTTTGCATAAACTCATTATCTGTCATATGGGTTGATGATGAAATGGGCCAAGCCTAGTATGTGGAAATTATGTGGTTAACTACCCTATTAGATGAATGTGATATGAATATGGGCTAAGCCCGTAATGTGATAACATGTGAATTTGATAATTGATATCCGATTTATGAGTTAATATGTGGTTAACATGTGGGTGGAATTCAGTGGACTAATTACACATCGAAAGTCCGTATGACTCACCCAATTTTTATTAAACATCGCAGTGATCGTGATTTTTGGACCGAGTTGGAGTGGATACAAAGGTGGCCATGCGTATAGATTTCATGCAGAAAGATATTTTAATTAATTAAGTAGTTATATTTTCAGTATTTTGATTAAGTGTTTATTGTAATAAGGCCCATTAAAGTGATTGAACATTTTTATTATGTTTAAGCTAGACGACCATTAAATTATTATTGGGAAGTGCTTTTAATTTTGGCAACTTATATTTTAAAAGCTTATAATAAAGTTTTAATTTGGATATTTTTATCAAGCTTATATTATTTAGAATTTTTAATTGACATGGTTTTCAAATGACAAAATTTTTAATGTTTTTCCCAAAAGTGAAATCTGGTCTTCAAACGTTTTTTCCGCAGTTGGCATTTCAAATTCGGTCGTGAACGAATGGGCCTGGGTTTGGGGTGTTACAGTGGAAGTCCATAGGAGACCTTATCCGGATATAGCATTGGCATTTAGAGGTGACCCATATAAGACCACATCGGGATGTGGCATTGGTTTCAGACTACATGAATGACGCATGAATATGCGCCTTTGATTATCCCTAGTGATCAATGGGACACGAGATGAGTCTAGAGATAGAAATGAGAATTGTACTAAAGCCATGTGAATGGGTGAATACAGCACTCATGAAAGGGCCAAGAAGAAATGAGTACGATGTGTGGCACAAGATAAAGCTAAATAAATGGCAAGTATGAGTAAGTTGGCTCAAAACCAGTAGTTGTGCATGGTTAGTTGATGCCATGGATGGATTATAATAATCTCCTTGAGTATTATGTATAAATATCTGTTGCCTTCTAGGGCTGATATGGTTGTTCTTTTCATAAACTGTGACTGTGTGAGAATGTTAGCAGATAATAAAAAAAAATCAGATGAAACGGTTGTCGATTTAGTTATTTGAAATCGACGTTTCTTTATCTCCTAATAATCCTATTTGGGTACTTTGAGGAGAAAGTTAGTGATGATTCTGGTATAAGAAGTGAAATCACAAGTTTCACATTGTATGATGAGTTTTCGAGTAAGCTGAATAGAGTTAATGAATTCGATTGAGATGTCCCTACTATCGTAAGATATGATGCTAGTAAAGGTTTTAGATTAGCATAGCAAGAGAAACTCAGATGGGAGTATGCTTAAAATATGTTCCCAGTATGGAGAGAAGAGTAGATTGATGTATTGAGATATGATTCAAGTTCTGTGTATAATCACACATGAATCAGTAAAGAGAATAAAATTTTGTATGTACGTGAATAGGGAGCATGATATAAAGATATGCTCATCGAAATGTTCAAATCGTGATGGTTGAGTTGAAAGTTATTGAAAGAACTGTTTATTTGAAAGTTCTAGTACTGAGATCAGTCTGAATCGAGAGAAAGATATGACAGGTTGGTGATCCTGAGACGATCACTTTTGTGTCTGTGTGGTGAGTTAGATATTATATATATTGATCCATGGAATCATCGATGTGTATTTTCTGAATTTTTTTTTATGATGAAAGAGTATCATACGCTACATGAGATTTTGAAAATGAAATAGTGAAACGGCTAGAGCTAATACAATGACGGGTATAGTTATTATAATACTTTCGGATAGTAGACATAGTACGTATGTCCGAATGAATGATCCATGTTAGACAATGCGAAAGTTAGCTACCGATTGATCTTAGTTGGTAATACCCTAATTTCAGCAAGGTTAATGTCTAGAGCGAGTCTTCCTTTCTGCAACAAAAGGGTTCGTAAGTAGTAAATGGTATTTTAAATAAGCTCAATGAGTTTATTGAGATGATAAAATCCAGTTGGATAAGATTTCCGTTGTTGAAGTTTCCTCGAGATAGAATTTGAATGATGATGAATCCAAAACTTATACGTAAGTTTGGTAACGAGATTTAGTAGTAGCATATCTACTAATGCAAGAATAAGGAAATGCGCTTATGTGCATAAATGTTTTTACAATAGAGTACATTTCCGATATGATTGAGTTTATGGTCGAGTAGTTGACCACTAAAAGTCGAGTTTTTAAAGCGCATAAGTCAAGAGTATTAAAGTCGGTGAATGCTTTAATGAGAAAGTGAGATGAAACTTACTGATTTCAAATTTGGTTTGACAAAATTTCCAAGAAAAGGAAATGTCATTCGAATTGTAGTAAATCAACCGTTGAAGATCCGAACGATCATTTGGGCATGTACGGAGTTCCAAATAAGTGGATTTGTGATTTTGAAGATTAGATGGAAACATTTTTTTAGAATGTTAGTAGCTAACCCTCCTGATAAGATTTTCGGGGACGAAAATCCCTAAGGGGGAGAATTGTAATGTTCTCGATTTAGGGGCTGTTTTAAAAAGTGGTCTCGGGACCACTAATTTGAGGTTGAATAAAAATATTTTTATATTATTTTATGTGTTATTAAATGTTTATAAAGAGGCATGAGAATTTTGGTGCTTTAATTTTAGCGATTGAGGCCTTAATTGTGAAAAAGGACTAAATCGCATAAAGTGCGAAAGTTCTATTTTATTTGCTAGAAGTGCCAAATAGCTATAGAATGTGAACTGGAGGTCTTTAAAGTGCAATTATGCCTTCCTATAAGTGATAGACGGTCAAGGGGACAAGAAATTAAAATTTGACAAGGGTTGGTGACATTAGTTGACTAAAGGAATAAAATAAAGGGAAAAATAAAGAAAAGAAAGCTATCATCTTTTCTCCATCTTCTCTCCATCGAAAATGAGAAGCAACAAGGGGGTTTTTGAAGCATAAAATTTCAGCAAGCAATTCTCCTCTCTAGTAAGTGATTTTGATGATCTTTCTTGATAAAAATTGTACTTTTGGAGTCCCCAAAGCTTAAGCTTTCTAAAGAGGGGACTAGTTTGCAATATGGTTGAAAGTCTAGGGACTTTCCATGAGAGAGTTTATGTTGTTCGATAAGTTTTTATGAAAGAAAATGAATGATAGGATGATGAGAAACAACTTTTGTGAAAGGTGTTGTCATGAAAACACCTATTTAGGACTAAAATGCAAAAGTTGTAATTTGTTCATTAAGGCATGAAATTGATGGAATTGATAATAGTTGTAAGAGGATTAAATGTTTAGCTAGGCTTGTTTAACAAGAAATTGTGATGAAATTTTATTTACGAGCCTAGGGGCAAAATCGTAATTTTGCCAAAGTGTAGGGGCAAAATGGTCATTTTTGCCTAAGTAGAGATTATGTTGTAATTCGATCATTAAGTGATTAAATGAGTAAATTACATTGTTCTAGATCAAAGAAAATGAGTTTCGGACCTAGAACGGATGAAAAGAGAAATGTGGGCAAAAAGTCCTTTTCAGCTCTTTCGACATCGAGGTAAGTTCATGTGCAATTATTGCAATTATGTATGAGTTAATATAAGTATTCCAATGTTGTATGGAATGTATGTTCACTATATGAATGTATGGAATATCTCTTGATGAGATGTCAATGGAATTGAAATTAATGTAATGGGAAAGGTGTATAGCATGATAGGATGATGGTTAAAGTCTCGAGTAAGACCATATTGAATATGGCCTCGATGAAAGAGTTCAGATAAGACCATGTCGTGACATGGCATCGATATGTTAAGTATGTAAGACCCTGTTGGGGGTATGATGTTAATGAGAACTATGTGCATGAGACTCAAGAGAGTTATTTAACAATTTGAGTGACTCAATGGACATGTTAAATGTATGTGGTTGTATCATGAGAAGAGCAAGTATGCGTTACGATTGAATTGATATGAATTTAATGTATGATAAACCCTAGTGGGATAAGTGTAATTAATGCACCTTAGTTGCATGAGTTAGATTTATTGTTGAATTGTGTGAATGCGAATAAAAAACGTAGAAAAGTTAAGTAAGAATAGTAGTGTGAAGATGTTCTTGGATGAACATTTTAAATAAAGAGTTACATGTGGATGACTATTCATGAATGTATGATAATGGTGAGCTATGTGCGATATCACCATATTAATGGTTAGTGATGGGTCAGGAAGTATACCATCAACCATATTACTATCGGTAATGTGTGCGTTACCACCGATATATTATTAATTGATAGGTCAGATGCGTATACCATCGCTTATAAATGATTGGTGAGCTAAGTGCAAAATCACCAGTGGGTATAAATGATTGGTGGGCCGCAAAGTATACCACCCTATGATCGATTATGGTAAGCTAAGTGCGAAACCACCGAGATATTTGTCTGTGTGGATAAGCTAAGTGATTTAGCATTAACCATGTGTGAATTAGCTGCGTGAATTGACTGTGGTGGTTGCAATCGAGTAAAGTAGTCGTGGTGGATGAATTATTGAAAATTCTTGATGTGTTGTTTTATATGATCTTGTGATGATTAGTGCAGGAGTGTATGCTAATTGAACGAGCATTTGGCTTGTGGCATGGTAAGAATATGGTAAGAGGTAGAATGAGTAAGCTTTAAGGAAGATTGAGTAAGTAACCATGAGTTCATGAGAAAAGCTTATTGTAATAACTTGCAGTCATGCATATTCATTGAATATTAAGGTTTATCAGTTGTATGCAGATGAACTTACTAAGAATTATTGCTTACTCCTCTTCCTTTCTCATCTCTTATAGGTTAATTTAGCTAGCTCGGGTTGGAGATCGCCGGAGATGTTTTCACACTATCGAGGAGACACTTGGTATGAGGTATCAAGTCATTATGAGTCATGGCATGTATAGGGCTAGTACATGAGGTTGATGAGGTCATTGTTATTGTGCCAAATGTGTTGGCCTAAATGAGTTATGGGATAATTGTATAATGCCATAGTTGTTGGCTATTATGTTTTATGAAAAGATGTATTTATCTATGTGGGATGGCAATTTAACTTGAGTGATTATGAATGTGATGGATGAGTATAAGTTGTGTAATCTATAGGAGTGCAAAGATCTTGGCAAACAGCTTTGTTCTGGTCCACACGGGTAGACACACGATCAAGCCAGGGGCATGTGCCCTGGCCGTGTGGAGTCGTGACCTTAAAATTAGAATTTGAATGGTCACACGGTTAAAGCACGGGTGTGCCGAGGCCGTGGTCGGTCAATAAGTCGAATACTAAGGTATGGCACACGGTTTAGGCCCACACGCGTGTCAAAACCGTGTGATTAGTCGCTGTCGACCACGGGTGAAAGGCACAGACGCGGTGATAGGGTACACGCGCGTTCCCAAAATACATGGAGTGTGCCTGGCCGTGGGCAAATTGGCTGAACATCGGGTTTTTAGGCACGATCCGGGGACATGGGCGTGTGTGTCTATGCACGGCGTGTCTAATCTTTCACGCGCAGGGCCCCTATTTTAAAGAAAAGTTTCTTTTAACTTGTAAAAGTTTCCTGACGCAGTTTAAGGCCTCAGAGGCCCATGATATGAATGATTTGACTAAGAAAGAGAAGTTTTTAATTCGTAACTAAATTTTGTAGCTCAAAAGTACATGTTTAAGCAAGTTCAAGCATAGTAATGTCTCAGATCTGGTTTTAGCCTCTAATCGAGTATGGGGTGTTACAGCATACTCATACCGATACTAGTTTCATGCAAATGTAAGAGTGTGTGGATCCGTGATCTATTAAAGCAATAACTTTAATATCATGAAGAGAAAAGGTACCCGTAATAAGATCAGGAGAAGATGCCTCTTCGCGAGCGCAAATGGCATACGCCCTGCAGTGCCCTACCCTGGTCTCGCAACCTACTCTTTAGGTTACCTCTACCACTTGCTCCACTACCCGGGTTCTTCTCATGGTCTTCCTCCCACCATACTCCTGCATCTCGGGTTCTCGGCTCTCTTCCTTCATCATCTCAGTGGCAATCTTTATAAAGTGGTCTTGGGAACCACATCCCAAACAAGCATTTTCATGCGCTTGGCACTCACCATGATGACGTTCTACCGCACTGTGGGCATTCCGCCTATCGATCGAATGTTCCTACACTAGCGATCAAGTAGTCTCAGGCCTTATTTCTTGAATATCTGCTTACTCCTTTGTTTCTACTTGAAAACCCCGTGGATGAAGCCGATCGGTGGAGAAATCTCTTAACTTCTTGGAAAAGGGTTGGAATGACTTATTCCACTGTTCTGCTTCTCGAGTCACTTTAGACTCCATTTCAGATTTTCTTCTCTTTACTAGCTCTTCTGGCTTTACAAGCCCGCTTCACTAACACAACAAATTCTTTTTAATTCTAGGACAAGAACAAACAACTTAATGTCCTCATTTAGTCCATTTCCGAATCTCTTGCTCATGATGGTCTCTTGTGGATACACATTCTCGAGCGTATTTATCGAGTCGCATAAAATCACGCCATAATCGCCACGGACATCTTACCTTGCTTTAGTTCTAGAAATTTTCTTTCTTCGATCGACAAATCTTTGACTCGATATACTTCTTTCTCGAACTCTTCTTAAAAGAACTCCCACGTGATCTTTCTCGTGGTACCACCGACACTAAAGTGTTCCACCATTGGTAAAGCGCACTCTTAAAAGAGAGACTACACACTTCATGCATTCCTCTCGACGTGCATGACAATTCATTGAATACCCCGATGGTATTCTCAGAACCATAACTCGGCCTTTTCCTGATCATCATCCTTTAGCCCGAAATTCTTCTCGCCCCATGTTTCCGATCCTATCAACCGCAGGCTTCTCCTCTTACCACCTCTACTACTTGAGGGGCCACCGGGATAGGTTGAGGAATAGGTGGGTGGAGGGGTTTGAGCATTCGGGTTCGTGCACGTAACGAACCTCAGATACCATGTGTTCATCATATGGAGGAAGGCTCTTCTAGCCTCTTTCCTCTCCTCTCCGACTCACCGTGAGTGGGTCTATTCTCATTCTCGGCAGGCATCGGTCCTTCAGCGTGAGCCGGCGCCTTACTTTCTATGTCATCCGCTACAGCTCTTTTCTGGATCCATTTACTATATGTATAAACATAATTTAAGTCGTGGAGGAGTCGTCACACTATCATTATAAAACATTCTTACGTATGACATGTATAGCTAGACTCGTGCTCGTGCTATGTTAAACCTAGAACCGACTAAACCGTAGTTCGATACCATTAAATGTAACACCCCATACCCAAGTCCGAGACTTAGACCGGATACAAGACATTACCATACTTGAACTTAAGGAAACATGTACTTACTGGTCAGTAAAATTTTGTTTCAAATGTAAACTTCTCTTTCTTAATCAAAACATACGTTTCATGGGCTTACGAGGCCTTAAACACCTATCCAAAACTTTTGGAACTCAATCGGGAACTTTTCCTCAAATGTGGGTCACACGCCCATGTGACTTGGGACACGCCTGTACCCTAAGACATGCCCGTGTCTTCCACCCATGGTCGACATCGACTAATTTCACACGGCCTTGACACGCCCGTGGCTTTGGCCCGTAAAGCTAAACTTTGGCATTTTGACTTATCCACACGGTCCATACACACGCCCGTACTTCACACCGTGTGGTAATTCAATTACAAGTGCAAGGTGCAGACTTCACACGGCCAGGGCACATGCCCATGTGACTTAACCGTGTGTCACAAACGGCCTACACAAACGGCCATGTGATTAGACCATGGTCTATTCTCACTTAAAACACTAATGTGCTGGGGACACACGACCTAGACACACGCCCGTGTGTCTATCCATGTGGGCACCTAGAGGCTATTTTCCAAGCCAATTGCCACCCTGAGCTCAAGATCAATCCAATACTCAATTCAATAACTCAAGTATTACATCTAACATGAACAAGGATGCATATTTCATTGATAGATAAAAACATACATACTTAATCATTCATGACCCATCTCTTTGGCCATATACAAAAAGAATACTAAGCTTGACAAACCAACACTTTGGCTAATTCTAAAACATAACTCAAAATGAAATGCTTCCTATACATGCCATACTTAATATAAACAACTTGGCTATACCAAAATAGCGATTGATAGTGTGTCCGAGCTTGATGATGATGATCCACGAGATTAGCTTGAAGGACTACATGGAAAGAAAGAATTAAAGATTTAAGCATTTCGCTTGGTAAGTTTGCATGTAATGCATATAACAACGATATAAATATATATACTTAACATACTCAGCCATCATAAGCAAAGGCATTGCTAAGTTCACATGCTTGAGCTTACTTACTCTTAATGATTCTTACACTTATCATGGTACTTACTAGTCTCGTGTTTGTAAGGTAAACAAGGTACTGTGATTACTTAATCATATAGATTAGCATACTTTGTTAAGGTAAGCATAATCTTAACTTCATCATTCATAACGTGAATAATACTCTTAGTTCCCTATGACTAGCATACTTTGATGATAGCTTTACTTGCTTAACTTTCTTGCTTTCTCATTTATTCTTTACTCTTTTGCTCGATGAATTACTATGAACAACCGAGGATATCGATCTCATCTCACAAATATCTCGATGCCAAAGCCATACCCTAGATATGGTCTTACATGGGATCTCTCAACTTGTATCGATGCCACGCCTTGACATGGACTTACACGAGTCTTCCTTGTGTGTTCCATTGGGAACTTACCATTGCCATGTCTTGACATGGTCTTACTTGGTATCTTTACTCATGAATGGGTTAATACCGAGCCTTGGCTTCTGACTTACATGAAATCTTCCTTGTTACTCACCAATGCCATGCCTTGGCTTGACTTACATGGGATCTCTATCTCATGATAGCTTTTCAATGCCAAGACTTGTCTTGACTTACATGACATCTTTACATGGAGACTCACCAATGCCATGCCTTGGCTTGGGCTTATATGGGTCTTCATCTCATAATAACTTCTTCAATGCCAAGACTTGTCTTGGTCTTACATGATAACTTGCTTGATTTTCGATGCCATGCCTTGGCTTGGTCTTATACTGACTTCCTTGTCTCATGTGATAGATCGAGTATTCTAAGTAATTCAACTTCAATCTGACTTTCTCATACTTAATCTAATTGATTTCTTTGTTTAGCATAGCATCAAAAATCTCATGGAATTAAGATATATTCTACATCATACTACAATTCAATGATATTAATCATAAAGCTTAGAAATCGCATAAACTTACCTCATTGTACAAAATGTATGTAGAAATGCAATTTAGTCATCGACTTTGTTCTTGCCTCTGGCTTCACACGGCTTGCTTTTTCTTTGATCTATAATAATAATTTAGCTCATTTAATACACACATTGACTAAATTGACTCTTAACTCATACTTCAAAGAAATTACCATTTTGCCCCTAAACTTCCTCATAATTACACTTTTTCCCCAAGGCTCAGAAAGTGATTTTTATTCAACTTTTGTGAACTTCATGCTTAGCTGATTCATTCTCTTAATTATAGCAACAATCAATTCTCACTATTTCTATCATGTATGACAAATTTCACAACTTTTACAAACTAGTCCTTACTAGCATTTTTCATGAAATTCATTTAGAAAGATGTTTATCTAACATCAAACTCTCATAATCTTTCATAAAACATCATTTTACAAGCATGTCATACATGGGCAGATTTATGAACATGAATTTAGCTCAACTTATAGCTATAAATAGCTAATTCATAATACGAGGACTCAAAAATACGAGAATATTAAAAACGGGGCTAGGATGCACTTACTAGCAAGCTTCAAAAAATTGAAGAACCCTAGCTATGGAGTCTCTCAAATTTTTCAGCACAAGGGGGAAGAAGATGAATAAGATTTTTGTCATCTTTTCCTTTTAATCATTTAATTGATAAATGACCGAATGCCCTTCTCACTAAACTTTCAAAATTTCTAACTCATGTCCATTTTGTCCAAAATTATAATTTGGGCAAGTTGCTATTTAAGGACTTCTAATTAATATTCCAAAGCTATTTCATACTAAAAGCTTCTAGAATCTCAAATTTTGCAACTTTTGCGATTTAGTCCTAATGGACCATTCAATGACAATTTCATAAAATTTCTACATGAAACTTCATACTATCATGAAAACATATCTTAAACCTCAAAACTCATTTTACTACATCAGATTTATGGTCTCGCACTCACTATTTCGACTAGGTCCCGAATCGGGATGTTACAGTAAACTATGTACTATACGCATCAAATTATGATTTATACTTTTGAAATGTAAATAAGAAATTTTAGTAGGTAAAATATATATATGTATTTCTTGTGAGATGTGAATTGATTAAATATGTGTATGAAAACCATTATTGAATGTGATATATATTCTACTTTAAGTGGTCATGAAATGTGAAAACAATTTTCGAATTGAATGAATTAATGTATTGTTATATAATTGCTTATAACTTACTAAGCTAATGATAGCTTATTGTGTGTGTTTATTTGTATGGTTTTATAGATTTTGAAGTCTAGCTACGAGCTCTGGGATCATCACAAAGTTTATCACACTATCAACTATCTTTGTACCCTTTTTATAAGTTGAACTTTGAAACTATGGCATGTATAGGCTATATTACTCTTTTGAGTTCATTATGAATAAGATGTATATAAATGCCATGCGTAAAATGGCTATATTTCTATGCTTGGGTTTGATTTGGTTATGCTTGATCATGGTGTTAATGTTTGTGTATGTTCGGCCTTGTTATAAGCTTATTTTGGAAGTTCATTTCATGGTATTTATATATGTGAGTGATGTATTTGGTTTGGTTAGCTATTTATTTAGTTAAAAGTTGAAGAATATTGACCATGGTACTTTTAGTGTAAATTGGGTAAGTAGTATCATGATATGTATGATTAATAATTTGGAGTATATACCTAGATTTTTATAAAGATATGCATAACTTATAAATATCTCTTTATTTAAGTTTAAATCATGTTCAATTAGAAGTTGAAATTGACTATGAGATTCTTGGCTTTAGTATGTGTATTGAATTGACAAATATGAAATGTATTTTTAATAGGTATAATGGGATATGAGTAAATGTGTAAATGCCGTGAGAGGTTGAGTATGGTTTTGATGCAATGTCCCTTAGATTTAGATTAATGTATAGGTAATACTTTAGGCATATTCTTACATTATGATATGCTATTTTTAAATTGATAGATTGAGATCATGCATTTTGGTTAAGAAATGTATCAATTTGGTTAGATAAATGAGTTGTTCAACTATATGTATGTGAGATAGTTACTATGATAATGTTTTAAAATGTTTGGTGCATGTTTGGTAGAATGATTAAGAGCAAATGTGCATATTCGGCTTTTTGTAACTAAAATGACCAAATGAATAGTGACTTTTACTTGGTGATATAAATGTATACATATATGCGTGTATTTAGTTGAATAGGTTAAGCTAAGACATAATTGTTTAATCATTCTTCGTAAAGTATATCATTATTAACTCAAGCATTTGTTATGATTATTTATATATAGTAATTATTTTGCTATGGTTTTGTGCTAAGTCTAGTAATGTCCTCAGAACCCTAATTTGGCTTACGGATATGGGTTAAGGGTGTTATAATTTGATTGGTATCGCAGCTACGGCTTAGTCGGTTCTCTCGACTAACGTAGTGTGTATGAGTCTAGCTATACATGCCATAATTTTTACCGTGATAGTGTGATGACTACTAATCGTGGAAATGTGTTTTTTCTTTCAGATAGTAAATGGATCCCGATCTCAAGCGAGCCGAGCCGATGATGACGAGAGTGTGGCGCTGCTCGCTCTGCAAGGGACCGCATCTGGCTGAATCTCCACCAGCTACTTAGTAACCAATATGAGGGGCTAAACATGCTTTCTTTAGTATAATGAATGATTGGTTCAATCAATACATTCTGGACTCAACTGGCCGTTCAACAACCCCGATGTAACACTCCTAACCCGTATCCGCTGTTTTGACAGGTTATGAGGCATTACCTTACTAAGCTAAATTCTCAAATAGACCTTCAAATGAATTTAAGCATAAGCAATGTAATCATTACTATATTATATAACATTACAATCACATAATTTAAACATTCATGGCACATATATATATATATATCTCAACTTATGTCAAATTATAACATATATCTGTATCAATCAAAATTCATATAAATGTTTCGAGTTTCATATATATATATTACTATAATACATATGCATATTAAAACAATTGAACCATTATACCATTTAATAATCAATTACATATACCAACATATTAATATTACCTCTTGGCCGAATATACTATTTCACCTTTCATTAGGATTCAGAATTCAACCAATCAAGAACATATTCATTTCTTACCATTAATAATTAAATCTATATAGCCAACTATCACATATATGTCTCATTATAAAAGTATAACTATCACATAGCCAAATCACTTAAGCATAGCATTATTTAATTTTTACTAAACATATCACGCATATGGGCTATTTATCAAAGGTCAAACACATGTCTTACTCATGTATCATTAATAAAATGTAATAAACAATTACACAAAATTTTACCTTAATCGCATGATCATGCACGTGATCGTAAACATGGCAAACATGATTCACATATAAACCAAAACCAAGACTAAGTTTACTAAAACCATCACCTAATATACATATATATATATACCAATTTAGCACCTTCCACATGTGATATAGATTATTACCGAATTTAAAACATCCATTAACATTATGAACAAGCTATGAAATCCAAATTATAGAAATGATACTTAACCAAAAGAAATAGCCATTTTCGCAAGGCTATATTTATATACAAGATCAAACATCATATGTTCTTAAAACTTAATCTAGCCTATACATGCCTTCAAATCTAAAAACCAAGATTCAAAATACCAAAAAGAGCGATAGTGTGGATGACTTTTCTGACGATCCTCTCGAGCTCGTAGCTAACCCTCAATCTATAAACAAACAATTAAACAAAGAAATCCGAGTAAGCTTACTAGCTTAGTAAGTCTCAAGTGTTAAAAATACTTAGTATCAAGCATAAAATACATAAATTCATGGTATTAAACATGAAATTTTTGATTTATAATTACTTATACCAACTCTATTACTACATTTAACATAATATCATTGATCTCATCATCACATACTTAAACTTCGAACATACATAATTATCACATCCGCAGTATACTGATTCTACTCCTATGAACATATACATCACATCTATTTTTCAACCACCAAGTGGTATAACATAATCTTTCATTCTCTATTCAACATATGTATAACACACACATATATATATATATATATCTATATATATATATCATACATCAAGGTAATTAACTTCTACTTTTTCTGCATTCGCTCGCTATTTTCTTGAGTAGCACTCATGAACACCCTCAAACCCACCCACAAGCCCGACCGGATTCCAGTATGTCACTACTTTAAAAACGGTTGAAAATTTGTTTTGACTTAAAATAAAACTTTAGAATCATGGATCTTTGGAAACCATGTCAAATTAAAATCTATTAAATAATATGTTTGATATAAAATATCCAATTAAAACTTTATTATAAGTTATTATAATATAAATCATTTGTAAAAATACTTCTAAGTAAACATAAACTTCAACAACCATAAATAGAGTACTTTAAATCAAAAGTGGCCCTTATTACATCAAATAAATTCCCAAAATACTTGATAATATAAAAATCATTACTAATTAACTAAACAAGTAAAACATCTATCGATGAAAATCGTCGCATGGCCACCTTTGTATCTACCCAACCCGGTCCATTAATCACGACTCACCCGCGATGTTTAAAAAGTTGGGTGAGTCACTATTGCACTGCAGGTGTAATTAAACCACCGATATCCACCCACATGTTAGCCACAAATCAACCCAATTATAAAATGCGCATGTAAATATAATCATTTAAACATTACTACAACTGGGGCTTGGCCCACAATCAAATCATATTCAAGCACCGGCTAGGCCTCTTTCTCATCAATCCCATCGATCATCGGGCTTGGCTCCATTTCCCACGCATGTTCTCAAAACATACCTTTCCACATGTCATATTGGGCATGGCCCATTTCCATATCATTTCACAACTGGAACAATGCAACATGAAACTCCAACCCAATCCTAAGGTCCATCCGCTACACACCCCTTATCCAAATTTACAATTACACACCAGGGACTATCGAGTCACCCTCTCCTTTACCTCCAAAAAGGCAACCAATGCCATCCACGATGTAGCGTATAGCTAACATCAAACCACGATGAGCACACGCTTAATCCATCAAGCCACGATATGGCATGCAGAAATCGATATCAATCAAGGTAACCACGCGAACTAAATCGCAGAAGATCCACAACGCGACCTCGATCGGGCCTAATCCACAATCCATGTAGCACAAAGTCGACATCAACCACGCACTCAAGTACACCCTACTCTTCTTTCATAACCCACCCATGCACATGTAACATGATATAACGACAATATGATGCATGTGCATGTCATTCACAAATATAGGCATACACTCATATTTAAATAAATGACAACAATATTTATAATGTGCTACTTACCGATCATCGTCATACCCCTTTTAGGTATCTATCACACTTTTACCATCGCACTTATTAGTAAGCATATAAATATAAGTGCATATCACACAAAACCCTAAACAATGGCTAACTACACACCTTATTACTTGGAGTTCTAGACTCGATCCCGACGCTATCGCTAAAGCGAGACTACTGGACCATTCACCTATAGCTTTTCTGTTGTCGGCCCACACCGGTGGCTGCAATCCCGAAGTACGAGACACCTCTTTCTTAAACTTTGGGATAGGACTTTCCTGTCCTCCTGGACCGGTATTGGCCTCCATCAAACGCTTAATCGATATAAATCGGTTAAACCCGAGTTATAAGTCTAAACACCTAACTAATTTAAATATTTCTTACCAAAATATCTTGAATCCCTTTGCTACTCCTCCAACCTCAATTGAAATCCCAAGAGAATCCCTTTTTGCTCCTTGGTGTTAGCTACAACCAAAAACGAAACACAATGTCACCTTGGCCCTAGAGACATTCTGCCACACACCAACCACTAAGGCCAACCTGATTCTGGCTTTTGGCCATTAAAACAAAGAATCATAAATCACCGCTAAGGATGGAATCTACTACCACTCCTCGCTTAAGATCTGCTACTGACCGCACTAGGGATATCAAGGAGATTTTTGGCTTCAAGCTTGGTATTAAAATGTAAGAGGAATAGACAAAGTTAAAGGTTTCTGGCTTTTTACAAAATGTGGAGTAAAAAAGCAAGAGAGGTTGATGTTTGAGTAATTCGATAATGGCTACCAAATAGTGGTGAAATATTCTGACTATACTAGAAGAAGATATAGACTTTGGGTTTGGTCAGAATAGGAAAATAAATGAATAAAAATAGGGAGTAGAATAATTCTAAGAAAGAGATTAAAAGAAATTCATGAAGAAAGGCTGCCCATTAAATAGGAAATTTGGCACCCCCTCCTTGAAGACCTAAAGCCGATTAAACACTCCAAGCCCCCATTCTACTGCCATGACTTCCACCAAATCCAAAATTCCTTCCTAAATTCACTCAATACCAACCAATTCAAAAATAAAATAATCTAATAGCAACCATTATCACCTATTTCCTAATTTTAAACTAATTAAAATAATCCCACCATTATCAAAAATAAATAAAATAAAACAAGATTACCCACAAGCCGTAATTCAAAAGCTAACTAACCCTAATTCAATCTTATCCCACCTATTAAAATAAAAATAG